>CM066034.1:989790268-992204730 GCA_033557465.1 Ichthyophis bannanicus
AGTCTCCCTCTTGGGAGCACAGAAGGAAAAAGAAGCTCGCGATGGCTTCGTCTGTGAAGGCCTTCCTGGATCCTCATGGGCCAAGGTCGCGGGAGCCCTGATACTGCCGCTCCGGGCTCTCAGATTTCGAGAGGCCATCCCCGTTCCCTCGTGTGGAGCCGTGAGTCCCCTAATCACTTAATTGCTAGTTGGCCTCTTGGACTCTCCTTCTGGGTGGAGCCCGGGGGGACGTCAGGCCCGACACGTTCGTGGCCCAAGTCGTTGGCTACTGAGTCTCCTGAGCTTGGGACCCAGGTTGATGGCCTTGGAGAGCAGCTTGGCTGACTTCATGGAACAGCAGTGGTTACTGATGGCTGGTCTGACGGGTGCCCCCCTCTGCCCGCCCCCCGGGCAGCCATCAATGTCCAAGTCGACCCCAAAGACTGAGCCCGATCCTCGATTCAATGTAAGTCTCGAGTCGATCCGGGTCACCGGTCCCCCTCGAATCCTCGCCCGTGTGGGCCGAGGTCATCGACGCTGATACCGCTAGGCGTCGGTCGGGTGGCACCCAGGCCCACATGGCTGGAGCCGCTCAATTCCTCCTTGGAGGAGTCGGCTGGGAAGACTGAGGACTAGGCGATCCCCGGACACTTTCCAGACCTGGTGCATCCCTTTGGACTCACCGCAGTACGATCCTCAGATACGGTCCCTCCCGGAGTATACCCAGGTTCTCGGACTTCGTCCGGGACATTGCCTTGACCTTCCCGTGCGGACGCCGAGGAGGAGCCGAGAGCTCGATGCCCTCCAGTATGACTTTCCTCCGAAGGAAGCCTTTACTGTACCAGTTCCTCCTTGCTGGAATGGCTTCTCTTCTCTTCCGTATTTGGGAGGCACTGTGCCTCGGCGCAGGATTCTTAGCAAACGGGTCGATTCCATTTATTCGATTCCTTAAGAGCCCTGGGTTCCTAAAGGGCACAGCTACCGTCACCACGCCATGTTTTTGGAATCGGCCATGCGCCCGCCTTAATAGTCATAAGATGCACTCCTTGGGTGCCTCCCGGCCCGGGAGGCCCAGAACCTTGATTCCCTCGGATGCTATCCGTGCTGTGTCCATACCTCACCAGCTCTGTACATGGTTATGTCCCTACGAGACCTGGCAAAGGAGATTGCCGGGTTCTCAGCTGGCCTCATTCGAGGAACCTTTTAAGAGGGTCAAGGCTTTGTCAACAGGGATTCCGAAGAGTGCTCGAAGTTGTTCTCTCATCGAGCAGCCTCTGATTGGGCGTCGAGGCTTCGAACCTGTTAGCCGCATGGCCCCGGGTCATCGGGTGCACGCTGTCAGGCCTTGCTGCAGTCATCAGACCTAGAGTCATGGGTTCAGGACAAGTTGGTCGATGTCCCCTGCTGAGTTGAAAACCTTTTTTGGGTAGGCCCATGACTGCAAAGGGCTGCGGAAATCGAGACTCGACTTCTCACCATGACACTGCATGTCCAGGAAGACTTCTGCCCCTTCTCAGAAAAAGAAGAGCTCGGGAAAGAAACCCTTTTTCCCGAGGAAGGGTGCTGCTTACAAATCCTACCCTCAATATCAAGCCTCTCCAGCTCCCCAGCAGGGCCAGCAGGCCAAGGGGCAGGGGCATGGGCCCCGTAAGCAGAAGACCTCCAAGCCGCCAGCTCCGGCTCCTGCACAGCAGGGAGCGTGGTTTTGACTCCCACAGCATAGCCTCTTCCTCCACTGCTGGCTCCACTCAGCACAGGAAGGTCAGCTGACCCTTTATGCCTACAGGTGTGCCAGCCATCAAGTGGGGTCCTCAGCATAGTTCAAAAAAGGCTACATGATACACTTCCACCAGCTAACCAACCCCCTCCTACTTTCCAGGGGAAGGCCTTCAAGGCTCCCCTCTGCACAGAAAAAGAAACTCCCTCCTCCTTAAAGATTTGGCAAGTCCTTCTAAAGGAACAGGCGGTGGATAGAACCGGTGACTCCACCACCAGGAAAGGCACGGCTTCTACTCCAGGTACTTCCTGATACCAAACAAGGACAGAAGGCTCTCCGGCGCTATCCTAGACTTTCGCTAACCCTTGGGATACTGCTGCCCTAACCACTCCAGCAGACGGGAGACTGGCTAGCTCCGTAGACCTAAAGAATGCTTATTCTCACATCCTCATTCATCCAGACCACCGACAATATCTCAGATTTGTGGTGGAAGGAAACCATTTTCAGTACAGAGTACTTCCCTTTGGCCTAACTTCTGCCCCCAGGGTTTTCACCAAATGCCTGGCGGTGGGTGGCGGCCTACCTCAGGAATCAGGGAATTTTTGTATTCCCATACCTGGACGACTGGCTCATCAAGGGCCAGTCTCTCCAGGAGGCCAGACACAGCCACTCTTCGCACTGTCTCTCTTCTTCAGCATCTGGGCTTTGTCATAAACTACGCAAAGTCCACTTTGCTCCCCTCACAGAACCTAGAGTTTATAGGGGCAAGATTAGACACCCTGCAGGCAAGAGCTTACTTGCCAAAGGACAGGGCCCACAGACTGATGGACTTGGCCAACCAGTTCCACAGCACTTCTCAGAGTCTCTGCCAGGCACTTCCTGCGGCTCCTGGGCCACATGGATCCACGGTACATGTGACTCCAAATGCCCGTCTGCACATGTAGAGCTCCTCAGTGGTGCCTCAGAGTTTCAGTGGACACAGGCCACAGGCGAACTCCAAGACAGAGTAAAGGTGTCCAAACCACTTTTGTGACTCCTTGCAGTGGTGGCTACATCTCCCAAACCTTCTCAGGGGTACCTTTTCAGGCCCCAGCACACAGAAGGGTGCTGACGACCGATGCTTCCTTAAAGGGCTGGGGTGCTCATTGCCAGGGCACGTGCACTCAAGGCCTCTGGTCTCATCAGGAGGCCACACAGCAGATCAATCTTTTGGAGCTGCGAGCAATCCGCTTGTCTCTACAGACTTTTTCTCATGCCCTCTCTCACCAGTCTGTCTTAGTTCAGACAGACAATTTATTTTTATTTTATTTATTTTAACAATCATTTATATACCGCACCTTCCCATGTATCAGGTGCGGTTTACAAGGAACAAGTTAATGAACAGAGTTGAGGTCTGTTTTTTTACAAGGAACATTGGTAAACTATGTACAGTGGGCAAATGCCTTAACAAGTAACTATTACGATAACATAAACTGAAACAGATACCATGTCAATGACGACATTTCAGGTATCATAACTATATACAAGTTGTATTCTCGCTTAGTGGTCAATTGACCGAATTTAATAACTCGGGGTGAAAAATTCCCGGAAAGAGCATTGATTACAGTAATGAGGTATTGGGGTTGTTTTATAGGTTAGTGTAGTGGGTCTTGCTTGGTTGGGGTGAGATTTAGAAGTTGTTATCCATTTTCGTTATGGGGGAAGGAGTATGTAGTAGGGTCAAAGTGTGAGGTAAATAGATATGTTTTTAGTTTCTTTCTGAGGACCTTAATTTCGGTTTGCGTTCTAATCTCTTCATGTAGCATGTTCTCTGTGAACAAGCAAGGGGGCACAGGGTCTAGGCTCCTATGTCAGGAGGCGCAGGCCCTTTGCAGTCAAACAAGGCATGTTTCTCAAAGCAGTTTATCTACCTGGTCAGGAGAACTTCTTAGCAGACAAGCTAAGCAGGATTCTCCAGCCCCACGAATGGCAGTTGAATCCATTGGTGGTCCAGCAGATCTTTCTACGATGGGGACTTCCATCCATCGATCTCTTTGCAAGTCCACTGAACCGTCAGCTGCCCAGGTTTTGCTCCAGACAGCCGCATCCCCTGAGAATGGCAGCAGATGCTTTTCTGATCTCTTGGTCTACGGGCCTGCTGTATGCGTTCCCTCCCATGCCCTGGTGGCCCGAACTCTGTTCAAGATTCTCCAGGACAAGGCCTCGGTGATTCTGGTAGCCCCCAGATGGCCCAGGCAGCCGTGGTTTCCACTCCTGCTACAGTTGGCGGTGGAAACTCCATTCCCTCTGGGGTTGCAACATGATCTCCTGTCTCAAGATCAGGGTTCCTTTCTGCACCCCACTCTCAGGTCCCTCAATCTGATGGCCTGGCTGCTGAAAGGATAGTGCTAGCTCCCTTGCTTCTACTTAAGGAGGTTGAACAGGTGGTTTTGGCCTCTAGGAGGCAGTCCACCAGAAAGTCCTATGCCCTCAAATGGCGTAGGTTCACAATATGGTGTGCTCAGCGCAATGAAGATCCTTTCTAATGCCTTGTGCCAGTAGTACTACAGTATCTACTTCACCTGTCAGACCTAGGCCTTACGTCTAACTCTGTTCGGGTCCACCTCAGTGCTCTATCAGCACACCATTCACCGGTGGAGGGGACAGTCTGTCGGTTCACCCCTTGGTGTCCCGCTTCCTCAGAGGTCTGCTTCTTCTCAAGCCTCCAGTTCGTCCACCGGTGACTGAGTGGGATTTGAATGTGGTCTTGCAGCAACTTACTCGCCCACTGTTTGAGCCGATGGCTACTTGCCATTTGCACTTCCTTTCTTGGAAAGCGCTCTTCCTGGTAGCTCTTACCCTCGGCCAGACGTGTGAGTGAACTACAAGCTCTGGTTTCTGGTAGACCGTACACACGGTTTTTATAGGAACAGGGTGGGCCTACGGACCCATCCCAAGTTCCTCCCAAAAGTGGGTCTCCTCTTTCCACCTCATTCAGGAAGTGGTCCTTCCGACCTTCTTTCCCAGGCCGCATGCCAGCCGGGCTGAGACAGTCTTGCATACCCTGGACTGTAATAGGGCGTTGTCCTTTTGCATAGAACGTACACGGGAGCATCGAAGGGCTACTCAGCTCTTCGTCTCCTTTGACCCTAATAAACTGGGGTTACCTGTCTCTAAGCATACGTTGTCCACTTGGGTAGCAGATTGTATCGCCTGGGCGTACAAGCCAGCCGACCTTCCCTTGCCGGGTCGAGTCACGGCCCACCGTGTCAGAGCGAAAGCCGCATCAGTAGCTCATCTCCGCTCTGTTCCGTTGGCAGACATCTGCTGGGCCGCTACTTGGTCTTCAAGGTAGACTTTTGCAGCCCACTACTGCCTCGAGAGAGTCCTGAAGGGACAGTGCTTTCGGACAGGCGGTACTCTGTAATCTCTTTGAGGTTTAGGCAACTCCTACCCTCTGGCCCTTGTGTCGGGCTACCGTACGGGGGCGTTCTCAGAGGATATTCTTATCACGGATGCTGAGGCTCTTGAGAGGGAGCATTTTTTCAGCTTGGGGTTCCCGGTAGCCTAGAGCTGGGGAGTCCCATATGTGAGGACTGACTTCCTGCTTGGTTCTGGAGAAAGAGTAGTTACTCACCTGTAACAGGTGTTCTCCAGGAGCAGCAGGAATCAGTCCTCACGACCCTCCCTCCTCCCCTGGAGTTGCAGTCATATACTTCATTTTGTTTTTTGCTGTCTTTTAGTTATGTCATCAGACTGAGCAAGATGGCACCCTAGGGCGGGAAGGGGACCGCGCAGGCATGCTGCATTCCCAAAGCTGGGGAAATGCTCCGCACGGGTGCTCCATCGGTGCCGACGTCACCCATATGTGAGGACTGATTCCTGCTGCTCCTGGAGAACACCTGTTACAGGTGAGTAACTAGTCTTTACTTTTATCCATTATTTCCAGGGAGCCAACAGAAAGACTAATGCATGTAAATGCATTAGGGCATGGTCATTAGCTGGCCCAGGTAATTATGTAAATGATCATTAGTACACAGGCATCTCGATGTTTGTGTCTTCCTTAAGAAGATGCAGTCTCTGGGCTGTGGTGGCTCTTATTGGGCCAAAATAAAACACTTTTCTAGGACCACACAAGTCCCATCTTCAGTTATGGAAAGGACATACAAACATAAGAATTACTGTATTGGGTCAGAACAAAAGGTCCATCAAGCACTGCATTCTGTTTCCAAAAGTGGCCAGTCCAAGTCACGGGTACCTGGCAGGATCCCAAAATGTAGGCCACTGCTTAACAACCTATTGACTTTTTCACCAGGCAGTTCTCCAAACCTTTTTCCACATCTCCGGCAGTGAGTTCCAAAGCTTAATTTTACATTGAATAAAAGAAATATTTTATTTGTTTTTAAATGTATTACCTTGTAACTTCAGAGCATGTCTTTGTACTTTCTGAAAGAATAAACAAAACCATTTGCAGTTGTTTTCCATTCTAGTCAGGATTTTATAGACTTCTATCATGTCTCCCCCTCAGTCATCTCTTTTCTAACCAGAAGATCCCTAAGCTCTTATCCTTCCCTCATAGGAAAGTCGTTCCATCTCATTTCGGTCACCCTTCTTTGTACTTTTTCTCATTTCGCTGTATTGTTTTTGACATACCTAACCACAATACATCATCTCCACTCCGGCCCCCCTCCAGCAGCTCTCCCCAGCCGGGGATAGAGCGGGCCGGAGCAACAGCGTCCACCAGCACGTGAGCAGCTGCCCAATCGGGCATAGAACAGCAGCAAAAAGCAACGCGCTGATCAGGTGCGCCCGCGTCTGGCAGGCCCGCGCCTGAGGGCCTCGCCAGAGGGCCCTTTGGCTTGGCCCTTAGGTGTGGACCAGAAGCAAGGACCCACGACTCCATCAACACTCGATTACAGAAGCCGGAACCTACAACAACTGTGTCTCTCCTGTCGTTTACAATAACGAAACTTTAAGCGCTTTGCAACTTTCATCTCCTACATTGCTTTAAAATGCAAGACACGAGCAGCAACTAGAGTTCAACACGCCGGCAGAAGTACCCTCACCGACCTCCATCCTTCATCAGCAGCTCTGTGATACCAACGTACAGTCAACCAGCTGGAGCTCCCTTGAAGTAGAACTACCTTCCATCACAAAAGAAACAAACCATCCATCGATCTCAGCAAGTATAACACTCCCTAATGATTTAGCTATAGCAGAGACTTCCAACATACCAAATTATAGCGATATACTGTTGTCAGTAGACCTTACTGTTATCAATAGACCTTACTGTTGTCAGTAGACCTTACGGTACTATTAAGAGCCACACTTACTGTTGTCAGTAACCCATGTAATATTACTAGTAATCACATATACTGTTGTCAATAACCCTTGATATCAGTAACCCATATAACATAGTCAGTAGCCTCATATACTGTTATACTACTGTCAGTAACCTATATAACACTGTCAGAAGACCATATTGCACTGTTAGAAACACTTTTACTGTTGTCAGTAAACTACTTAACACTATTAGTAGCCTCATATACTGTTGCCAGTAGCTTAATGGAAGTCTCATATATTGTTGTCACTAACCTATATAGCATTGTTAGTAGCCTCATATACTGTTGTACTATCATCAGTAACCCTCCACCTAATACATAATGTCTCCAATAAAATGTACAAACCTCTCCCTCACTCTCCTACTAATAACACTCCTAACACAACACATTTACACATACAAATCCAATCAAAGCCCCTACACCAACATCCCCATTATTCATAACCACTATCAGAACCCATATAGCATCCCCACCACACAAAACGTATTTCAAAACCCGCAACACATAATAACATACTCGCACTCCCACAACCATTTTTCTTGTCACGACTCAGGCAGACGCCCCCACAGACTTATCCAAATAAAATGTCAATCACAATACAATATAAAGGACAACACAGCTAATATAGACACTAAAACCAAGCTCTACCTAATAAATATCAGATCCATACGAAACAAAATACCAATAATCAACGATATGATAAAAGATAAAAACCCAGATATTATCTGCATCACTGAGACATGGCTCTCACCCACAGACACCATACTATTAAACCAAATAACCACGCATCAATATGATGTATTCAACTGCCATCGCAATATAAAAAGAGGTGGTGGCGCACTCATACTTACCAAAAAAAGTCCTACAATACACCTTAACAAGCCTGAATAATATAGATGGAATGGACATCATTAATATACAAAGCAAAACCATGGCACTCTCCCTCATATATAGACCACCCTCAGCTGACCAAAAAAACCTATCCTCCATCCTTGAACTTGCATGCACAGCATCACAAAACAAATCACTAGTAATTCTAGGTGACCTAAACCTCCCCTCACTAAATAAACCCCAATCAGATAACTTCATGGATGCCATGAACCAAATGGGATATACACAGATAGTTCATACCCCCACACATAAAAGGTAACATTTTAGATCTCATCTTCCTCCCTTAATAACCATCAACAATTCACACCCCCAACTACAACAGAAGTACCATGGTCCGATCATCACCTCATAACACTCCACCTTCCAGCACAAGCAACACCAAATACAACAAGCACATCTCCCCATTTATCACGCTTTGCCCACTTTGACAAGGATACATTCCTTAACAAAGTATTACCAGCACTCGACGAAAACCTCCTTGACATCAATTCCGCTATAAATCACTGGAACCTAACAATACAGGAAGCAGCTATCCCCACACGTAATAGGCATAGACAAACGAAAAAAGTCAGAAAAATGGTTCACCAAAGAACTAGCAAAACTAAGAAAACAGGAAAAGAGATGGAGGAAAACTAAAACAGATGAAAATAAATCACAATATATGAACACACTTAACGAATACAAAAACGCAATAAACAAATCGAAAAGGGATTACCACTCTAAAGTAATAAATCTAGCCATCAACTGACCTAGAGAACTATTTTCAATTGTAAAAACACTAACTAAAACAAAGAACTCCGAGCCAAAGCTACCAACAATAAGCATTCAAACCTTAGCATCTCACTTTGCCGAAAAAACTAAAATCTAAACCCAATACTCTAACACCAATACTGACTACAAACACCGAAATCAATAACAATTGGACAACTTTCCACACTGTGGATCGAAAACAGCTCATTAAAATCATAACAATGATCAATACTACAACCTCCCCACTCGATCCTTGTCCAGTGTCCTGGATTAAACATACAAATGAAGAACTTGCTGAAAACATCCAATACATGGTGAACCTATCCCTTTCGTAGGGCATTATGCCTGATGCTCTAAAGTTCACAACGCTTCGCCCAATAATAAAAAACAATAAACTTGACTCAAAAGACCCCAATTCATACAGGCCGATAGCATTCCTTTTATAGCTAAAATTATAGAAAAGTCAATTCAACTACAATTACAAGAGCATATTGATGAACATAAACCCCTTGATTCACACCAGTTCGGTTTTCGCCCTTTTCACGGAGTGGAAACCCTCTTGATCACACTGATTGACCACCTCATCAAAGACACAGATGTCAGCAATCAAGGTTTCCTACTACTCTTTATTGACATCTCGGCTGCCTTTGACAACATCAACCACCCCACCTTGATTAACAGACTAGAAAACTTAGGAATAGGTGGAACTGTTCTCAAATGGTTCAAGTCCTACATCACACATAGACTAATACGTGTCCAAATAGATCAAGAAGCATCAGAAACCTTCCCCCAAGGACAAGGTATACCTCAGGGATCAGCCCTTTCTGCCCTTCTATTCAACTTATACCTGCAACCTATCACAAACATATTTAGAAAACACAAGATTAATCACTTTATATATGCTGACGATGATATGCTCGTTATCCCCATAACCACAAAGAAACACACGGCAACCTAGCTGAGTGCATGGCTGAAACCACCTCTTGGATGGAAACTAACTACCTCAGCATTAACCTTAAAAAAACGGAAGCAATGTTCGTTACAAGAACACCTGTGACTGAGGACACGTTTCCAACAACAATCTCAATCAACAATACATCTATACCTGTTAAAAAAGAGGTAAAATACTTGGGTGTAATAATAGACCATACCCTCACCATGACACCACACATAAAGCAGACAGTAAGAACCATATTTCTTAAACTCAAAACCATACAACATCTAAGGCCCCTCTTGGATACACATGGCTTTAGATCGGTTGTCAATACACTCATCACACCCCATTTTGATTACTGCAACAGTCTCCTGATTGGCCTACCACAAAAAACCACATACCTATTACAAAGAGCCCAGAACATCTGCGCAAAGGTAACTACTAAAGCTCGCCTTACAGACCATGTGACCCCTATACGCCTAGAACTACATTGGCTCCCTATAAACAGCCGTATCAAATACAAAATTCTCCTAACAACATTCAAGCTTCTAAATGACTTCGCCCCATCACATCTAACAACATTACTTCAGACCCCATCTGAATCGAGAGCTCGCAGACAAAATGCAGTCCACTCACTTGACATACCAAAATCATTCAAGAAGACTAAAAAATCCACAAGTGACAGAGCCTTCTCGTTCACTGCCCCCATGCTCTGGAATGATCTCCCACTAGACCGCTCCATAAAGGACCTTGCCCAATTTCGGAAGGAACTCAAAACATATCTATTCTCTGAACACTTCCAAATCTCCTACCCCCCTAGCTCTGTTCCACAACATCCTCAGACACACCAACTCAGAACCCCCCTAAACCACAACTAGATAACCTCACACAGCCCCCTCACACACACACAAAATTCTTGGTAAAATGGAAATAAATTCCACCACACACTCACACATGATGCACGATTATCTTGTAAACCACTGTATAGAATCACTTGTAAATAACCTATGTAAATAGTTTGGACAGTTTTACACCTGTCACTACTGTAAAAAGTTAGAAAGTTTCTGTTTCAATGTAATGTATACAGTAGTACACATAATTTGTTAATCTATTCCATGTAAAAAGTTAGAAAGTTTCCTGTTCCATGTGAAGTATACAGCAGTATACATAATTTGTTCCATGTAAACCGCCCTTGATCACTGGAAGGGGCGGTATAGAAGAAATAAGTAAATAAATAAGGTGCACACAATACTCAAGGTGTGGCTGCATCATGGATACAGAGGCATTATGATATCTTTGTTTTATTTTCTGTTTCTCTCCTAATAATTACTAACATTGCTTTCTTGGCTACTGCACACAGAGCAGAAGGTTTGAGCGTATTATCCATGATGACTTCAAGATCATTTTCCTGGATGATGACTCCTAATGTGGAAACCAGCATCATGTAGATATGATTTGGGTTATTCTTCCCTACTTGTGTCACTTTGCACTTGTCCACATTTAATTTCATTCAGTATTTGGATTCCCAGACTCCCCAGTCTTCAGAGTTTCTCCAGGAATTTCTGACAGTCTGAATGCGATTTAAAAACTTTGAATAATTTGATGTCATCTGCAAATTTGATGACCTCACATGCTGTTCCTATTTCCAGATCATTTATAAATTTGTTAAACATAATCGGTCCCAGTACAGATCCCTGGAGTATTCCACTCTTCCTTCATTAAATAAATTGCCTGTTTAACCCTATCTCTGTTTTCTATTTTTTTAGCTAGTTTCCATTCCACAGTAGGACATTGCCTCCTATCCTATGACTGTCTTCAGAAGTCTTTCACAGGGGATTCTGTCAAATGCTTTCTGGAAATCCAGATACACTATATCAACTGGCTCACCTTTATCCACATCTTTATTCATGCCTTCAAAGAAATGTAGCAGACTGGTGAGGCAAGACTTCCCTTGGCTAAATCCATGTTGACTTTGGCCCTTTAAAACATGTCTATCAGTGTGTTCAGTAATGCTGCTCTTTATAATAGTTTCTACCATTTTGCCTCTGCACTGACTTCAGGTCACCAATCTGTGGTTTCCTAGATCACCCCGGAACCTTATTTTTTAAATTGGCGTTAGTTGGCTAGCCTCTAGTCTTTCAGGTACTGTAGATTATTTTAATGATAGGTTACAGATTACAAATACTATAGCTGCAATTTCATTTTTTAGTTCTTTCAACACTCTAGGCCAGCGGTTCTCAACCTGTGGGTCGCGACCCCCATTTTGCCACAGGATTTAGCAGGGGTCGCTTCACTCTGCCTAAAAAAAGTGGTTACCACTTCCTTTGGAGGCGAGACAATGCTGCACGGAGCCCATCGAGAGACAGGAAGGGCTCCGCAACGGTTTTACAGGCACAGCTGCGGTTCCCTAAGAGGCAGGGAGACGCGGCTGCATCAGAAGGGAGGGAGTGAGTTTGCCGTGACGAGAAGCAGACGCGGCAGCAACTTGTGTGCTAGAAGGAGACAGACATGGGGAGAGAGGAGCAGGGAACCTGCAACGGGGCTCACAAGGGGGAGGGGGCTGATATCGATAGATGGAGGGAGTGGGGCTGACATGGACAGGGGGGCTGACATGGAGGGAGGGAGGGCTGGCATGGACATAGGGGGGACTGACAGGGAGGGAGGGGGGCTGACAGGGAGGGGGGGCTGATATGGACAAAGGGAAGAGACATGGACAGACGGGGGATAAATGCTGGACAGAGGGGAGAGACAGTGCGGGTTAGAATTATAATGGGCAGATGGGCTAGGACTGGTAATGGGTTGATTAGGGAAGGCTAGGACTGGAAATGGACTGATCAAGGGGGGTTGGGACTGGTAATGGACTGATGGGGGGGCTAGCATTGGAAATGAGCTGACCGGGGAGATTAGGACTGGAAATGGGCTGATTAGAGTAGGCTAGGACTGGTAATGGGCTGATGGAGGGGTAGAACTGGTAATGGGCTGATTAGGGGAGCCTAGCATTGGTAATGGGGTTGAGGAGGGACTAGCACAGGAAATGAGCTGATTAGGGGAGGCTAGGACTGGTAATGAGCTGATGGGGGGGTAGGACTGGTATTGGGCTGATTAGGGGAGGCTAGCACTGGTAATGGGGTTGAGGGGGACTAGCACTGGAAGCGAGCTGATTGGGGGGCTTTGACTGGGAATGGGCTGATTGTGGGGAGGGGAGGATAGAGCTGCTGGCCCTGGAAGAAAACTGGGGGTTAAGGCTACAAATGGGCTGATATGAGGGGATGGGAGAATGGAACTGGAAGAGAGTGTATCCGAGAGGGGGTGCCATGGTATTTGTACTAGAAGGGACATGTCAGTGGGGAAGAAGGGGGACTGGAAGGGAATGGACACCAGTGGCAGTCATGGGAATGCAAGTTGACATTGGAAGGTACTGAGAGTGAGGACTGGAAATGGGCTGATACTGGAGAGGGTTACTGGGACTGGAAATAGGCTGATGGAAAGAAGTGAAGAAAACGAAAGAAGAGATAAGAAATGGCAGATGGACCACAGACCACAGAAAGAGAGCTAAAAGAAGACAGGAAAGCAGAAGCTTCAGATCCGGACCAGCATGATCAGAGAATAAATTGGTCAAACAACAAAGGTAGAAAAAATAATTTTATTTCATATTAGTGATTTGACTACAAAATCATCATCATTTTGAAATCAAATATTGTTACTTGTGATTAATTATTGTGGTTTAAATAAGTAAATTTTATAAATAAAAACATATTGCAAAGGCCTATAATATATTAATAATTCAACAAATGATTACAGCGACAATGCGTTAACAGTAAAGGAAGAGAGACGCATTTGATTTTATCATTGGGGGTCACCACAAGTTGACCAATGGTAAAAGGAGTCACGGTACAAAAAAGGTTGAGAACCACTGCTCTAGGCTATATATCATCTGGTCCAGGTGATATGCTGCTCTTTAATTTGTCAATTTGGCTTATTACATGTTCAAAATACACAGAAATTTGTTTCAGTTTCTCCAAACTGTTATCATTAAATACCATTTATGGCATGGGTAGTTCACTTACTTCTTCCTCAGTAAAGACTGACGCAAAGCATTCGTTTACTCTCTCCACTATGGCCTTGTCCTCCCTTAGCACCCTTTTTACCCTATGATCATCTAATGGTCCAACTGACTCCCTCATAGTCTTTGTGCTTTGAATATACCTGAAAAAGGTTTTGCTATGAGTTTTTGCCTCTATGGTAAGTTTCTTTTAAAATTCTGTTTCTGCCATCCTAATCGGTGCTTTGCATCTGACTTGCCAGTGCTTATGCTGTTTTATATTTTCTTCATTCAGATCCTTTTTCCTATATTTTAAAGATATTCCTTTGGCTATAATAGTCTCTTTCACCTCATCTTTTAACCATGCCGGCTGTTGTCTGGCTTTCCTTTCATCTTTTTTAATATGTGAAATATATCCTGCCTGAGCTTCCAAGATTGTATTTTTAAACAATGTCCACACCTTTGCAGCTGTTCTTTTTAGGGTTTTTTTTTTGTTGTTGTTATTTTCCTAATTTTATCATAGGTCTCCCTTTTGAAAGTAAAATTCTAGCACAATAGATTTCTTTAATGTCCTCAAGACCTTCCTTTACATGGACCACTTTGGGAACATCACCTAGCGAACAGGTTCCTCTTTCAACCCTGCTGGACTCACGAAACATCACAGTCCCAACTCCCGCTTTCCCCCTAGCCTATGTCCTCCCCTGTACATAATGTAGATATATTACTGTTTATAGGTTACTGTGTAAATAAGTTAGACTACTAAGCGACTCCTGCATGCCTACCCCACACCTATATTACACTGTAAACTGTTCGTTGACCTGTAAACCACTTTGATTGAAGGAAAAGGCGGTGTAGAAAATCTGTTGAATAAATAAAATTAAATTATTAAGTGAAATTGTATCGTTCTAGAAACAGAAAAAAACAATGGCACATAAAGACCATAGGGTCCATAAGCAGCGGAATGGGGTGGGCCACAGGGCCCATGGTGCCACCAATCTTTTGTCTAACACAACATCAGCAAATAGAAAGCTTGGGAGCGGGTCTGGAGATTTGTTTGGCCCCTCCAACCAAAAAGATGTCCCGCTGCCCCTGCTATGGCCTATCCAGTCTGCCCATCCATAAAAACTATTACGTTTTAAAATCCCTTCCTCTCCCTCTGAAATCTCTGTATTTGTCCAATGCCTTTTTTATATTCAGATACAGTTCTCATCTCCACCACCTCCACTGGAAGCTGTTTCATACATCCGCCATCATTTTCATAAAGAAATATTTCCTCAGATTACTCCTGAGTCTATTCCCTTTCGCTTTCATCTTGTGACCCCTCATTCCAGAGCTTCTTTTCAACTAGAAGAGCCACCTGTGCGTTCATTCCATGGAGGTATTTAAATGTCTTCTATCATATCATGTCCAAGAAAGGTCAACGCATCTTCGGTAGTAGACTGGCTAATCTACTGAAGAGGGCTTTAAACTAGATTCTTTGGGGATAGGTGAAGAAAGCCCCCAGGTAAGTGAAAGCCCCCAGGTAGGTGATACATTAAATACCTTTATGGAAATGGGTAACAGGGGTAACATATGGAAAGCAGTGTGTATAAATGCCCGTAGCATGGGAAATAAGATCCCTGATGTTGAAGCTTTGGTGGGAGTGGCTGACTTGGATTTAGTGGCAGTTACAGAAACATGGTTCACAGAAAACCATGATTGGGATGTAACTATACCTGGCTATACTTTATTCAGAAAGGACAGGGTAGGAAGAAGGGGAGGAGGAGTGGCACTATATGTAAAAACTACTATTAAAGCTTTGGAATTACAGAGCTTAAGAGGGAGAGAGGAGGCATTGTGGGTTAAACTAGAAAGGGAAAGAGAAATCTATTTGAATTGGTGTGATATACAGACCTCCCTCACAAGAGGAAGAGGTGGACAGAGAGTTAATTGAAGACATACGCAGCATTGCTAGGAAAGGGGAAGTGCTACTGATAGGAGATTTCAATATGCCAGATGTTGATTGGCACATTCCTGCTGCAGTATCATCTAGAAGTAAGGAGATCCTGGATTCTCTACAGGGAGAACTATTCAGGCAATTGGTAACAGACCCCACACGTGAAGGGACCATACTGGACTTGGTGCTTACCAATGGTGAAAGTGTTTCTGATGTTGTATTGGGAGATCATTTTGCATCCAGTGATCACCAGATGGTGTGGTTCAGTATTAGGACTAGGGCTGTTAGAATCCATTCCAAGGTGAGGATCTTAGACTTTAGGAAGACTAACTTTGCGAAGATGGGCCAATACCTCAGGAAGTCGTTAGTGGGATGGGAACAGCTGGGGGATGTAGAAAAACAGTGGGCAAAACTGAAAGGGGATATTTTAAGGGCAACCAACCTTTTTGTTAAAATGGTAAATAAAAGGAAAAGGAGACCATTATGGTTTTCTAAGGAAGTAGCTGAAAAAGTGAAGAAAAAGAGGGAGGCCTTCATGAAATACAAGAGATCACAGAGAGAGGAAGACAGGTATCTGTATTTGGAAAAACTTAGAGAAGCTAGCAAAGTAGTCAAGAAGGCAAAGATTCAAAAGGAAGAGGAAATAGCCAATGCAATAAAATGGGGGGATAAGACATTTTTCAGATATATTAGTGAGAAGAGGAAGGGCAAAAGTGGTATTGCCAGACTAAAGGGTGTAGGGGGGGAATATGTAGAAGCTGATAAGGATAAAGCGGAATTGCTTAACAAATATTTTTGTTCTGTGTTCACAGATGAAGAACCAGGAGCAGGACCTCAGAAAACACCCACAAATAGGAACAGAAGCGAGGGACATCTTGAACAATTTTCAGAAGACTGTGTTCGTGAGAACTAGCTCAACTTAAAGTAGACAAAGCGATGGGACCGGATGGGATACACCCTAGAATACTGAGGGAACTTGGGGACGTTCTAGCAACTCCACTGACTGACCTTTTCAATGCCTCGTTGGAGTCGGGAGTGGTGCCAAAGGACTGGAGAGAGGCTCATGTGGTGCCTTTACACAAAAGCGGAAGTAAGGATGTGGTTGAAAACTACAGGCCGGTTAGTTTAACTTCGGTGGTGAGTAAATTATTGGAAACGTTGCTGAAAGAGAAAATAGTGAGGTTTCTGGAGTCCAACGGATTACAGGATCCGAGGCAGCATGGATTCACCAGAGGCAGGTCTTGTCAGACAAATCTGATTTCTTTGACTGGGTGACCAGGGAGTTGGACCGAGGGAGAGCTCTAGATGTGGTGTATTTAGATTTCAGTAAAGCCTTTGACACTGTTCCTCACAGGAGACTTATAAACAAACTGAGCACCCTAGGGATGGACCCTAAAGTTACTGCTTGGGTTAGAAATTGGTTGGGTGGGAGGCAACAAAGAGTACAAGTAAATGGAGCTCACTCTGAGGAGAAGGATGTTACCAGTGGTGTGCCCCAGGGATCTGTCCTTGGTCCGATTCTTTTTAACATCTTTGTTAGTAATATAGCGGAAGGGCTGTCGGGTAAGGTTTGCCTCTTTGCAGATGATACCAAAATCTGCAATAGAGTAGACACCCAGGAAGGTGTAGATAACACGAGGAGGGATCTAGCTAAGCTTGAAGAATGGTCTAGAATTTGGCAGCTGGGATTTAATGTTAAAAAATGTAAGGTCATGCATTTGGGCTGCAGCAATCCAAGGGAGCAATACAGTATAGGAGGTGAAGTACTTTTGTCCACTAAAGAAGAGCGGGACCTAGGCGTGGTTGTGTCTGATGATCTTAAAGTAGCTAAACAGGTAGAAAAGGCGACGGCAAAAGCTAGAAGGATGCTTGGGTGCATACGGAGAGGAATGGCTAGCAAAAAAAAGGAGGTGATAATGCCTCTGTATAAGTCTTTGGTGCGACCTCATTTGGAGTATAGTGTGCAATTCTGGAGACCGCACCTTCAAAAGGATGTGAACAGGATGGAGTCGGTGCAGAGGGTGGCTACTAAAATGATTAGTGGGCTTCATTATAAAGTATATGAGGACAGACTTAAGGATCTTAATATGTACACCTTAGAGGAAAGGCGGGATAGAGGTGATATGATTGAGATGTTTAAATACCTCCGTGGCATAAATGTTCAGGGGGAGAACCTCTTTCAATTGAAAGCAAGTTCTGCTATGAGGGGACATGGGATGAGGGTGAAGGGAGATAGATTCAGGAGTGATATGCGGAAATATTTCTTTACGGAAAGAGTAGTGGATCCGTGGAATAGTCTCCCAGTGGAGGTGGTAGAGATGAGGACAGTAACTGAATTCAAAAAAGCATGGGACAAACACAGAGGATCTCTAAAGGTAAAAAGGGGACTGTTGTAGTTGTTGATATGGAAGGACAGACTAGATAGGCCATGTGGTCTTTTTCTGTCATCATGTTTCTATGTTTCTATATCATCTCTCTCCTGCCTTTCTTCCAAAGTATATATAATGATATTTTTAAGTCTGTCCCCATATGCCTTATGACAAAAAACACTGACCATTTTAGTAGCCACCCTCTGGACCAACTCCATCCTGTTTATATCCTTTTAAAAGTGCAGTCTCCAGAATTGTACACAGTACTCCAAATGAGGTCTCACTAGAAACTTGTACAAAAGCTCTATAAACTCCTTTTTCCTGCTGGCCATTTCTCTCCCTATGCACCTTTCTGGCTTTCGCTGTTGCCTTTTCAGTTTGGCCACTTTAAGATCATCCAATAAGATCATCCTCAAGTCCCACTCTTCTTCTCCTTGGGACTTTGCAGCCCAAATGCATGACCTTGCATTTTTTAGCATTAAAATGTAGCTGCCAAATTCTCAATCATTCTTCGCTAGATCCCTGCTCTTGTTATCCACACCTTTCAGCGTGTTTACCCTGTTGCAGATTTTGGTATCATCTGTTCAGAGGCATACCATTCCTGACAAGAAGTGGCCCTAACATTACCTCTCACACCAAATCCTGTGTTCCAGTAAGGCTTAGGTCTAAAATAGCTTTCCTTCTCATTGGTTCCTTAGGAGTTCCATGAAGTAGCCATTTATTTCTTCTAAGACTTTTACCTCCCTAGCATGTCATGACAAGAAATTTATCCAGTCAATATCGGGATAACGGAAATCACCCATTATTACTATGTTGCCAAATTTCTTAACTCCCCTGATTTCTGTTAACATTTCATAATTTGTCTGTTCATTCTAGCCAGGTGGATGGTGGTATACCCCTACCACTATTCTCTTTAACTTCTATCTTATCATTGCAATATAATTTGTACCCCGATATCACACTGTCACATTGGTTATCCTCCTTTCACCAGATCTCTGATATGCCTATTAAATCTGCCTCTTCATTCAATGCTATACTAATTCTCCCATTTTATTTTTTAGGCTTCTGTTATTTGTATACAGACATTTCAAAGTATGGTTTTGTTTATAATTTATAACCTGCTTAGCAGGTGATAGGAGTAATTTGTAATCTTTCAACAATGTCTTCTGTTTACTTAAAGGCACCTAGGTTGTTTTTGCCTTTATTGCAACCTCATTTTTGGGATGCTGTAACTTCCCTATTGTGATAGTATTCTTCTGAACCATGTGCTTCTGTGCCACTCTGTTTTCCCCTAGTTTCTAGTTTAGAAGCTGTTCTATTTCCTTTTTAAATGTTAGCTGCAGCAGCCTGGTTCTACCCTGGTTAAGGTGGAGCACATCGTTTGGGAATAGGCTCCCTCTTTCCCAAAATATTGCCCAGTTCCTAACAAATCTAAATCCCTCTCCCCTGCATCATTGTCTCATCCATGCATTGAGTCTCCAGAGCTCTGCCTGCCAGGACTCTGTACCAAGCTAGAAATGCATCCTGTGTGACTTGTGAATTTGGTGCCCACCCCCCATGCAGGACCTTTCTCTTGGGCTTTCTGACACTCCTGTGATGACACTGGTATCCCTTCTGAACTTGCGCCTAGTGCCATTGCACTGTTTGGACAGCCCTCGGTACAACCTCTGCTGCTTGCCTCCTAAGTTGTACATGGAAGAGAGAGCATATTTGAGAATGTTACCCTGGAGGTTCTGGATTTCAAATTTCTACCTAAAAGCCTAAGTTTGGCTTCCAGAACCTCCCTTCTGCACTTTCCTATGTCATGACACCAACAATATACCATGAAGCCAGCTCCTCCCCAGCACTCTTATAAAATCTTATCTGCATGACGCATGAAGTCTTCCGCCTTTGCAGCAGGTATACAAGTTACTAAGAGATCCTCATATCCACTAGCCATCCAGCCGTCTACATGCCTAATGATTCAGTTGCCAACTACAATGGTCATCCTAACTGTTTGCACCTGAGCATATGCTCCTTGAGATACAACCTTTGATGCAAGAGGATATTATATCTCCTGGACGGCTGTTCCTAGCTACAGAATCACTTCTGCCACATCAAGTTGATGCTCTCCATTCACGTGACCTTTCTCCTCCATGGCAGTGCAGAGGCTGCCAGACCGGAGGTGGGACTTCTGTACTATGCCCTTGAAGATCTCCTCTGTATAACTTTCTGTCTACTTCAGTTCCTCCAAGTCTGTTGCTCTAGTCATTCCTTAAGAGCTAGAATCTCTTTGCACCAAGTGAACACACAAAGCCTCTCGCCAACTGGAAGATAATCATACACGTGGCACTCTGTGCAAAAGACTGGATAGCCCCCATCTCCTTGCTAGATGGCTGCCTGCATCTTTTGAGTTCCTTATTTATTTAAAATTGCTAAGGGAATGGGGTACTTCAACTAATATAAAGTCCCTTAAGCTTATTAGATATATTGTCTGCTGTTTATTTTATGTCTGGATCAAGATGAACTGCAAGGACCTAAAACTAATCTATTCTTAAGGGCTAATACTTGCTGAATATGCCCAAACATTGGGTGAAAAATTACCCTCCTATCTTCTTAATTTGCTTAATAGCCTGTATATCAACAATTGATTCTCTCTGGTCTGAAATGTTCATGTCCTACAATGGCTTTTTTGTTTATTCAATCAAAAGTATCACATTCCACAAAGATTCAGGTTTTCTCCACTACCAGGAGAGCTACTAAAAGTGAGCTTCTAAGGTTTTACTTTCTATTCTGAAAGCTTGGGTCCCTTCCCACCACTCTTAAGGTCTCCATCCCTCATTATGGTCAGGCCTTAGAAATATCCCACTGAGTTAATACATGATGGGGGTCATTCTATGCAATGAATAGAGGGTATGTACATGCATACCTGCTATTTGTCCCCCTGCCGCCCTGGTGCAAAGGCTCCCCGTATGTACAGCTGTGTTATATGAAGAGCCGTAGACAGGGGTGGTCTGGAGGTGGGGTGAGATCCCGGATGTACAGGGCCGATTCAGAGGTTGGCCCTGTATGTCTGGGGTAGACGGACTTATTCCACAGGTGGAATGACCTCTGAGATGGAATAAGTCCCCCGGGATGGTGGGGACAGACAGGTGAGGGGCGAAGCCTGACCCTGACATGGGAGACCAGGTCAGGGTCGGGCTGCGGGGAAAGGGCATTTTGGGTTGGCAGCCGGGGATCACAGCTCTGTAGCAGAGTCATGGTACCATGACAACAAGACGCCATGGCACTGCAGTTCCAATACGGAGCAAGGCTGAGTTAGCCAGGTATGTGGCTGGGCATGCAGTTGATCAGAATCAGGGCCCGGCCTGTACAATTTGATTCTCCAGGACCAAGCAGGAAGTCAGTCCTCACTTATGGGTGACGTCGGCGCCGACGGAGCCCTCGCGGAGCAATTTTCCCCAGCTTTCGCAGAAAGCCTTTGGGAATTGCAGCGCACATGCGCGGTCCCCTTCCCGCCCAGGGATGCCATCTTGCTCAGTCTTCTTTTTTCCGCGGAGCCCTACAGACGTAGTTTGTTGTCGCCGCTGAAAAAGTTGATTTCTTTAGTTTATTCTGTTATTTTCTCGGTTCGTGTGTCCTCTTCCCGCCAGGCCTCGCCTAAGGGGCCCGTTCACAGTTTTTATTTTCTTTTTTCTCTCCAACTGGCGTTCCCGCCTGTTTCTCCTTCTTCCCTGGCAGCGCGGTCTTTCGACCTTGCAGGGGCCCTTTTTCCCCCGATGGCTGCCAGCGGGTTTAAAAAGTGTGATCGTTGTGTCAAACTCATGTCTCTTACTGACACGCATGACTGCTGCCTCCGCTGCCTCGGGCCCGAACATGACCTGCGGAGTTGCGGTCCGTGCAGCAAGATGTCCTCGAAGGCGCTAAGGAGTTGGCAGTCGCAAAGGGATAGAATCTTCTCTGACTCCGTGTCCGGTCGGGCCCGGACCTCGTCAGAGGCCTCGACGTCTCGTGGCTCCGGCCCCAAGCATCGTCGGAGTTCTTCTGAGCGGGGGTCCCCCGGCCGGGAACACCGTCAGGAGAAGAGGCCTGCGAGGGTGGCGTCGGAGGACGCACCTGGTCCCTCGAGGGCCAGGTCGCTCAGCCCAGTCGGACGCCCCGGGTCCTCGGAGAGGGAGAGGCCTGCGAAGCTTCCTCGTCTTGAGATGGAGTCGTCTGGACACGTGAGTGCTATAGTCCTCCTGGACTCTCCCCCGGGAGAACCGACGTTGGACCCGACGCCGTCGGGGCCCAAGTCGACGGCTGCTGGGTCTTCTGAGCTTGGTCTCAGACTGACGACCTTGGAGCGCAGTATCGCTGCCTTCATGGACCAGCAGCGGGCATTGATCACCGGCCTCGCCAGTGCATCTGCCCCGACCACCGGGACGTCGATACGAGTCCATACGAGCTCGAGTCGATCCTCGACCTAGGTCTCCCTCAGCTTCCCGTTCGGGACCGAGGTCCCCGGCCCCCGCCCGCACGGAGCTCGATTCCTCCTCGGAGGAATCGGGCTGGGACACGGAGGAGGACGAGTCACCCGGTTCTTTTCAGACTCGGTGCGTTCCCTCCGACTCGCCTGAGTCGGAGCCTCGGAGACAGTCCCCCCGGAGGATACCCGGTTCTCAGATTTCGTGAGGGATATGGCCAGGACTTTGGCCTTCCCCGCGGATCCAGAGGAGGAACCTCGAGCCGAAGAGCTCGAGGCCCTTCAATATGACTCCCCCCCGAAGGAGGCCTTTACTGTACCGGTTCCCCCGATGCTGGAGCGACTTCTCTTCCGCATGTGGGAGAGCCCGGCCTCGACGCCGGTGTTGAGCAAGCGGGTCGATTCCATGTATCGAGTCCGCAAGAGCCCCGGGTTCCAGAAGGCGCAACTACCACACCATTACATGGTGGTGGAATCGGCCATGCATCGGCTTAAGAGTCAAAAGATGCACTCCTCGGTGCCTCCGGGTAAGGAGGCCCGGAACCTGGATGCCCTCGGTAGAAAGTGCTTCCAGGGCTTTATGCTTGCTTGTCGAGTCCAGACATATCAGCTGTATATGGGCATGTATCTTCGAGACCTGGCGAAAGAAATTGCGGAGTTCTCAGCCGGTCTCTCCGAGGAACCTTTGCAGCGGTTCCAGGCCTTGTCCACAGGGATTCGAGAATGTTCAAAGTTCATTTCTCGAGCGGCCTACGATGGCTTCGAAGCATCGGCTCGGGTGGCCGGAGCAGGCATCGGGGCTCGCCGCCAGGCGTGGCTTCAGTCATCCGACCTCGACCCATGGGTGCAGGACAAGTTGGTCGATGTTCCTTGCAGAGGTGAAAACCTCTTCGGCAAACCCATGGCCGAAAAGGCGGCGGAGCTCGAGTCGGAGACCCTCACCAGGACTCGCCTTTCCAGAAAGACCTCGGCCCCTTCACAGAAGAAGAAGGCCTCGGGGAAAAAGCCTTTTTACCCGAGGAAGGTGTTTGCTTATAAGCAACACCACCCACAATATCAGGCCTCAGCAACCCCCCGTCAGCAGCCTAAGGGGCAGGGTAACGGATCCCGGAGGCAGAAAGCCCCCAAGCCCGCTACGCAGGCCCCAGCCCAGCAGGGTGGGGGTTTTTGACTATGCCCGCATAGACTCTCCCCCTCAGGGGCCTTCGCCCAGCACGGGGGGCCGGCTGACCCACTTTGCCCACAGGTGGTCAGCCATAACATCCGATTCCTGGGTGCTGCAGGTGGTTCAAAGGGGCTACCTCTTACATTTTCACCAGGTGCCTCCCCCCTACTTTCCAGGAGAGCCTCCCAGACCCCCTCTGCACAGGGACTTACTCCTTCAGGAGCTGCGAGGTCTGCTTCAAGAACGGGCTGTGGAGCCAGTGCCCCAACACCTGTGGGGTCATGGGTTTTACTCGAGATACTTCCTGATTCCAAAGAGAACAGGAGGCCTCAGACCCATTCTGGACCTACGCAACCTCAACAAGTTCCTGCAGCGGGAAAAGTTCAAGATGCTTACCCTTGGAACCCTACTGCCCTACCTCCAGCAGGGAGATTGGCTATGCTCCTTGGATCTAAAGGATGCTTATACACACATCCTTATTCATCCGGACCACCGGCAATATCTAAGATTTGTGGTGGCAGGGAATCATTATCAGTACCGCGTACTGCCCTTTGGACTGTCCTCCGCTCCCAGGGTATTCACGAAATGCCTGGCAGTGGTGGCAGCCTTCCTGAGGCTTCAAGGCCTCTTCGTCTTCCCATACCTGGACGACTGGCTCATCCGGGCATCGTCTGCTCCAGAGGTTACTCGGGCCACTCAACGCACAGTGGCTCTGCTTCAGCACTTGGGCTTCGTCATAAACTTCGAAAAGTCCGCTTTGCTCCCCTCTCAGGATCTCGAGTTCATAGGGGCACGGCTGGACACTCTGCAGGCTCGTGCCTTCTTGCCTCTGGAACGGGCCAACAGGCTCATAGCTCTAGCTGGCTGGTTCAACAGCGTGTCGCCGGTCTCTGCCAGACAGTTCCTGCAGCTGCTCGGGCACATGGCCTCCACGGTCCATGTCACCCCGAATGCCCGTCTACATATGAGACCTGCTCAGTGGAGCCTTTGCACTCAATGGCATCAGGCCACAGGGAGGCTGTCGGACCTGATACAGATTTCCGACCGTCTGGTCTCCTCCCTGCAATGGTGGCTTCACCTGCCCAACCTGGTGCTCGGCATGACCGTTCAGTCTCCCCCACCATCCCGGGTGCTCACGACAGATGCCTCTCTCCTGGGAAGGGGGGGCGCATTGTCAAGGGACATGCACTCAAGGCCTTTGGACACCTTGGGAAGCCGCCCAGCAGATAAACTTCCTGGAGCTCCGGGCGATCCGCCTAGCTCTGCGGGCCTTCTCTCACCTCACGTTTTGTCAGTCCGTACTGGTGCAGACGGACAGTCAGGTTGCAATGTTCTACGTGAACAAACAGGGGGGCACGGGCTCCCTCCTTCTATGCCAGGAGGTTCGGAGACTGTGCTCTTGGGCAGTCGGTCACGACATCCTCCTCAAGGCGGTTTACCTGCCAGGGCAGGACAATTGCCTGGCGGACAAACTGAGCCGGATTCTGCAGCCGCACGAATAGAGGTTGAACCCCGCAGTGGTCCAGCAGCTCTTCCGCCGGTGGGGCTCTCCCACCGTGGATCTCTTTGCCAGTCCCCTGAACCGGCAGCTTCCCAGGTTCTGCTCCCGGCACCTGCATCCGCTCAGAGTAGCGCCGGATGCTTTCCTCATCTCGTGGTCCACGGGTCTGCTGTATGCCTTCCCTCCCACACCACTTGTGTCCCGGACATAGTTCAAAGTTGTCCAGGACAGGGCCTCCGTGATCCTGGTAGCGCCCTGGTGGCCGAGACAACCGTGGTTCCCTCTGCTTCTACAGCTAGCAGTGGACACCCCTCTTCCTCTGGGATTTCGGCCCGATCTCCTGACCCAGGATCAGGGTACTCTTCTGCACCCCAACCTCTGGGCCCTGCACCTGATGGCCTGGCTGCTGAAAGGGTAGTCCTAGCTACGCTTCTGCTACCCCCGGAGGTGGAAGCCGTCGTCCTAGCGTCTCGGCGTCCTTCCACCCGGAAGTCTTACGCCCTTAAATGGCGTTGCTTCTCGGTCTGGTGTTCTCAGCGATCTGAGGACCCCTTCGCCTGTTTAGTATCAGTGGTACTGCAGTATTTGCTTCACCTCTCCGATCTAGGCCTCAAATCCAACTCTGTCAGAGTCCACCTCAGTGCTCTCTCCGCATACCATTCACCAGTGGAAGGCCAGCCTCTTTCCTCGCACCCCTTTGTGGCGCGTTTTCTTGGAGGCCTCCTTCTGCTTAAACCTCCGTTGCGCCCTCCAGCCCCTGACTGGGACCTCAATGTGGTTCTGCAAAGGCTTACCTGTCCGCCTTTTGAACCCATGGCTACCTGCCCTCTTCGTTTCCTCTCCTGGAAAACTCTCTTCTTGGTAGCCCTTACTTCCGCGAGGCGTGTAAGTGAGCTACAAGCCCTAGTGTCGGAGCCCCCATACACTAGGTTCTACAGGAATAGGGTAGTCCTACGGACTCACCCTAAGTTTCTTCCAAAGGTGGTCTCCTACTTTCACATCAACCAGGAGGTGGTTCTTCCGATCTTCTTTCCCAGGCCGCATACCAGCCGAGCTGAGTCTGTTCTGCATACCCTGGACTGTCGAAGAGCCTTGTCCTTCTACCTTGATCGTACAAGAGAGCATAGAAAAGCTGTCCTGCTTTTCGTATCTTTTGACCCCAATCGGTTGAGGGTACCTGTCTCTAAACGTACCCTGTCCATCTGGGTGGCCGACTGTATCGCCTGGGCTTACGGGGCAGCCGGCCTCTCCTTGGAGAGTCGCGTCACGGCTCATCGTGTCCGGGCGAAGGCTGCGTCCGTGGCTCATCTTCGCTCTGTTCCATTGGCTGACATCTGCCGGGCCGCTACTTGGTCTACCAGCCAGACCTTTGCGGCTCATTACTGCCTGGAGAGGGAGTCCCGCAGGGACAGTGCGTTCAGTCAGGCAGTCCTCCACAATCTCTTTGAGGTTTAGGCAACTCCTACCCTCCGGCCCTTGTGTTGGGCTACCGGCCGGATTCGTATTCAGAGAAGATTCCTTCCTTCTGTACTGTTGAGCTTGGGGGAGCTCTTTTTAGGCTTGAGGTCTCCGGTAGCCTTAAGCTTGGGAGTCCCATAAGTGAGGACTGACTTCCTGCTTGGTCCTGGAGAAAGAGTAGTTACTCACCTGTAACAGGTGTTCTCCAGGAGCAGCAGGAATCAGTCCTCACTACCCTCCCTCCTCCCCTTGGAGTTGCAGTCCTTCTTATTGCATAGCTTTGTTAACTTTTTGCTGTCTTTCCGCTATGTCATCAGACTGAGCAAGATGGCATCCCTGGGCGGGAAGGGGACCGCGCATGCGCGCTGCAATTCCCAAAGGCTTTCTGCGAAAGCTGGGGAAAATTGCTCCGTGAGAGCTCCGTCGGCGCCGACGTCACCCATAAGTGAGGACTGATTCCTGCTGCTCCTGGAGAACACCTGTTACAGGTGAGTAACTACTCTTTCTGATCCTGTGGGCATGTCTAGCCCCTGTGGGATCAGAATTGGGTCTACTTCTGTATGCCCCTATTCTGATCTGCCATAGAGGGGCTGGATGACCAGTACAAAATCTACTTCCACCTGTTTGTTATATTTGCACTATGAGTTATCTTGTGGAAACCAAATAAGAAAGTGGAAACACTTAGCAATATTTCTGTCTCTTTATATCTCCAGGAAAAAGCAGGAAGCAAATCCCATCACCACAGAAAATTCCTTTATTCTTTTTTTGTTGTTTTTTGTGGTTGCATCTGCCTTCCCATCAACGCCGGAACTGACATCCTTGATTCTGTTACTTTCTTCTTAAAAAAAAAACAACCTTAAACTTCTTCAGACGCATTGACGCCATTTTAGGCCTTAGGCCTTCCATCCAGTCTACCGACACGATGGAAAAAAACAGCCAGTGGTTTTAAAAAATGTTCTAAGTGTAGTAGCACTATCTCTGCTATTGATACTCATGACTGGTGTCTCAAATGACTCGTCCCAGATCACCAGCCGTCTGAATGTCCTCTATGTAAAAAGATGACAAAGAGAGGCCTACGGAATCGAGCTGCAAAGCTCTGCTCCCTCTTTGCCTCAGATGCGGTTTCACTCGCTTCAACTTCATCGAGGGCATTGTCTTCCTATCATGGATCTCAGGTATTGAAAAACAAGTCTTCATCAAAGACAGGCCGCCCTCCCAAGGGTAGATCTTTAAGCATAGAGATGCCTCGAGTGTTGCCCTGGAGGTGAATCAACCAGCCATACAACCCCAGCAGGAGAACCTCCCCTCCAAAGCCACTAAGGGGTTCCAGGATGCTCCCGAGGCCTCCACCTCAGGAGAGCTCCTGGTGCCATGCTCTGGGACAGTAGCCCATGCTTCTGGTACCATTACCCAGGCATCAACGTGCTCAATGGACCAGTGCATCCAGGCCATTGAGCAGAGTCTAGCGGCTCTACTGATGGCGTCGGTACCAGTTAGAACGTTACCGGCAGTGCTGATGCAATAAGCATCGGCTTTCATGCCGCTTGCCACTCTCCCACCCATGCCGGTCCTTGAGTCCGTTCCTGGTTCCGAGGTACCGGTCAGACAAATCTCTTGGGCTGATACTGATCTAGATCAGTACCAGAACTCGCAAGAACATGAACATCGTTCACGCTGATACTTTGACTCTACCAATTCCGATTCTTTGGATGATGAATTGATCGGTACCTGAGAAATGCAAAGTCTTCCGGAGGCGTCGCCACAACGGCGCATGTCCCCTCCCAAAAATATGTATTTTCAAGAGTTTATCAAGGATATAGCAAGGGGGGCCTTTCCATTACACCTACATCTGAGAAAGACCCCAGAACAGAGGAATTGGAAATCCTCCAATATCCTACAGCTCCTAAGAAGGCAACTACTCTGCCTATTCACCGTATACTCCAGGACCTCATGCTCCAGATGTGGCAAACGCCTCTCACCATTTTCCCCCATACACGACGACTCAATACCATGTATCAGGTATGGAAAGTCCCAGTGTCCAGAAAACACAGCTTCCACACCACTCAATGGTAGTGGAATCAGCTATATGTCAAATTAAGAGTTCTAAGACGCACTTCCCCAATCCCCTAGGTAGGAAATCGAGAACCCTCGATGCCTTTGTGCATCTGTGTTTTCAGACTTCCATGCTTTCAGCCCGCATAAGTTCTTACATACTCTATATGGGTTTGTTCCTTAAGGAGGTAACTAGGGATCTGGAATTACTAGCTCCTCTTCTTCCCCGATGATATCCCCAGACTATCTTACATTGGTCAAACATGCCCAGAATGTTTTGAAGTTTGTCAATAGGGCAACCTTTGACTGTATTGAGTGCACTAGCAGAACAACATCTGTCTGTATCGGTGCACATAGAATTGCATGACTTCAGGCATCAGACCTTCAACAAAGGGTTCAAGACAAACTGAGTAATATTCCCTATACAGGAGAGAACCTGTTTGGGAAGGATTGGCAGGATAAGGCTTATTTATTTATTTAATGTCTCTTTGCTGCCCAGATGGGTGGTTTGTCTTCGTCTGGCACCTCAGCTGAGACCTGTCCATCTTGGGAGACCCTGCCAGTAGTTAAACTACCGATAGTTTAGCTCTCAGCATCACTGATGCACACAAGCCCTCACAGCACGACAAGCTGCAAACCAAGTGAGAGGACGAAGACAAACCATCCATCTGGGCAGCAGCAGAATGGGATAGTGTTGACGGCGGAGGATCACATTTCTGTGACAACGGCAACAACACCAAACTTAAACTGCGCAGAAGGAAGGCCCGGCAATCTACTTCTGTATCTTGCCATGAAAACCCAATGGATAGTTACAACAAAACAAATTGTGCTATGGTGCTGGAAGATGAGACTCCCAGGTCGGAAGGCACTCAACTAGCTTTTCAGAGTAAAGCCAGCATTTATGATGTGGTTGGATCAAAGCCTTCGGGAAGTCTGACTGCTGATGTAGCTGCGCATGAAATGAGAGTCAGAAGCTGTAAAGATGTCTTACACATTGGAACATGGAACGTACGAAGCATGAACCAAGGGAAGTTGGAAGTGGTCAAGAATGAAATGGAACGTGTACAACTTGATCTGTTGGGTGTCAGCGAACTGAAATGGACTGGCATCGGGCACTTTGCATCAGATGATCACATGGTCTACTATGCTGGAAATGAAAGACAAAGAAGAAATGGTGTTGCATTTATAATAAAGAAGAAACTTGCAAGAACTGTAATGAAATACAATGCAGTCAGCGAACGCTTAATCTCTATTCGTCTACGAGGATTGCCTATCAACACAACTATAATTCAAGTATATGCCCCAACAACAGCTGCAGAAGAGAATGAAATTGAAGAGTTCTATGAACAAGTACAAGCTGAAATTGACAGAACATGCAAACAGGATATCCTGATAGTCATGGGTGACTGGAACGCAAAAGTTGGCAACAAAGAAGAAGGCAAAGTAGTTGGAAAATATGGACTTGGCAACAGAAATGAAGCTGGAGAAAGATTGATAGAATTCTGCAAGACCAATGATCTATTCATCTCAAACACCTTCTTTCAGCAACACAAGCGACGACTGTACACATGGACTTCACCCAATGGATTGTATAAAAATCAAATTGACTACATCTGTGGAAGTCAACGATGGAAAAGCTCTGTAACATCAACAAAGACAAAACCTGGAGCTGACTGTGGTACAGATCATCAACTACTAGTATGCAAACTCAAGCTAAAGTTGAAAAAGAGCAAACCACTCATGAATGCAGCAAAATATGACCTTGAGAATATACCACTGGAATTTAAAGACTGCCTGCAAAATCGATTTGCTGCCTTAGATACAAATGACAGAGCTCTGGAAGAGTTATGGAATGACATCAAGAAGGTTGTGCTGGAAGAAAGCGAGAAGTCTCTACAAAAGGTGAAAAAGCAAAAACGGCCAAAATGGATGACGGAAGAAACTCTGAAAATTGCCCAGAAACGCAGAGAAGCTAAAGCCAAAGGAGAAAGAAAGACAATCGCAGAACTCAACAGAGATTTCCAACGTGCAGCAAGACAGGACAAGGAAAAGTACTACAATGACACTTGCAAGGAAATAGAAGCAGAAACTATTAGAGGAAGAACAAGATCGGCTTTCCTAAAGCTGCGAGAGTTAAAGAAAAAGTTCCAGCCTCGAATTGGAATGTTACAAGATGCTCAAGGTTCTATGTTGAATGATGCTGAGAAGATCAAGAAAAGGTGGAAGGAATATACAGAGTTTTTATATGATAAAGATCAAGTGGACCAACAGCCGTTTCAACCTATACCTTATGATCAGGAACCATTGGTGATGAAAGAAGAAGTTGAAGCAGCATTGAAAGCCTTATCAAAGAACAAAGCACCAGGCATTGATAGCATTCCCATAGAAGTATTGCAGCAATCTGATGCAGCTGTTACCGTTCTTACAAGGCTCTGCCAAGAAATATGGAAGACAACATCATGGCCAACTGACTGGAAAAGATCTGTGTTTATACCAATACTAAAGAAAGGTGATCCAACTGACTGTGGAAATTATCGCACAATCGCTCTGATCCCACATGCCAGCAAGATTCTACTGAAGATTATTCAAAAGAGACTACAGCCATACCTAGAACAAGAACTACCTGAAGTGCAAGCAGGGTTCAGGAAAGGGCGAGGAACGAGAGACATCATTGCGGATGTGAGATGGATCCTTGAAAAGACTAAAGAATACCAAAAGGATATCTATTTGTGCTTTATCGACTATAGCAAGGCTTTTGACTGTGTAAACCATGAGAAACTCTGGGCCACATTAAGAAGCATAGGTATACCAGAACACCTGATCGTTCTCTTGCGTAATCTGTACATTGATCAAGAAGCAACAGTTCGAACGGAACAAGGAGAAACGGAATGGTTTAAAATAAGCAAAGGTGTAAGACAAGGCTGCATACTTTCCCCCTACCTGTTTAATTTATATGCAGAACAAATCATCAGAGAAGCAGGACTGTATGAAGACAACAGAGGTGTGAAGATTGGTGGAAGACTCATCAACAACCTTCGCTATGCTGATGATACCACATTACTGGCTGAAAGTGAAGATGATCTGAAACATTTGCTTCTCACAATCAAAGAACGTAGTCTCAAAATGGGCCTGCACCTTAATGTAAAGAAGACAAAGATCATGACAACTGGCATAATCAACAGGTTCATCGTTGAAGGAGAAGAAATTGAAATCGTGAACAACTTTAACCTACTTGGATCAACTATCAATAAAGAAGCAACAAGCAGTCAAGAAATCAGACGACGCATTGCTCTTGGCAGAATGGCTATGAAAGACCTAGATAAGATTCTCAAGAGCAGAGATGTCTCTCTCCATACAAAGATTCGACTTGTTCAAGCCATGGTATTTTCAATAACATCATATGGATGTGAAAGCTGGACAGTGAAAAAGACAGACAGGAAGAAAATTGATGCCTTTGAATTATGGTGCTGGCGGCGAATACTGTGTATACCATGGACTGCCCAAAGAACAAACCAGTCGGTACTAGAAGAGATCAAACCTAAGCTTTCTTTAGAAGCTCAGATGACAAGACTTCGACTTTCATACTTCGGACACATCATGCGAAGAGAGAGATCATTAGAGAAAGACATCATGCTTGGCAAGATAGAAGGTCAACGCAAAAGAAGAAGGCCAGCAATGAGATGGATTGCTACAATAACAGCAGCTATGGGTACCAGTCTGTCAACAATGAGCCGCCTGACTGAAGACCGAACACAATTTAGGATAGCTATCCAGAGGGTCGCCATGAGTTGACTCCGACTCGACGGCACTTAACAACAACAATGTCTCTTTTATACCGTGCTCTTTAAAATCAGTGTGGTTTACAGGTAACAGATTTGTGCAGTGCGGGCAGGCCTACACTGGACTTACAATACAGGGCTAACAGGGTAACTATGTATCCAGAATCTGAGAATACCACCCTCAATAGGCTTTCCAAAACCACTGCCAGCCCTGCCAAGAAGAAAGTAGTTGCAAAGAAAGCTTTCTTTGGTAAGAAGAAAACGTTTTAACCTTCTTACCCCCCCCCCCCCCCAGCTTCTCGATACCAAACTCAGGGTACCCAGAAGAGGCAACAGCCTCCCAAGCAACAGAAGAAGTCACAGGCTCCTAAATCTCAACCAGCTGCGCAGACCCAATCTGTGCCTGGTTTTTGACTTCTTCCTAGAGAACATAGCCACCCTGCTTCTGGAGAACCCTCACCCCCTCCACATAGCAGGCAGACTCTGTCATTATGTCCACAGATGGCATCTTATCACCTCAGAGCAGTGGACACTAACCATAGTATGAGAGGGATACAAGCTTCATTTACAAAGCATACCCACCTCTACCCTAGTGGGGGAATATCATTCTCACCCCCCTCTCACTGCTCTCCTGCTACAAAAGTTCACCTCTCTCCTTTCACAGGGTGCTATAGAAGATGTTCCAACATCTCAGCAAGGGATGAGGTTCTATCCTCCCTACTTTCTCATACCAAAAAAAAAAAAATGGAGGATACAGACCCATCTTAGACCTCAGAAACCTAAACAAATTTCTAGTCTGAGAGAAGTTCAAGATGGTCTCACTAGGAACCCCCTTCTGCCTTATCTCCAGAGTCAGTACTGGTTCTATTCTCTAGATCTAAAGGAAGTGTATACACATATCCTCATTCATCCAGAACACAGGAAGTATCTATGCTTCATCTTCCAGGGAAATCACTATCAACACAGATTCCTTCTGTTCGGAGTTGTCTCTGCCCCAAGAGTCTTCACAAAGTGCATGGCGGTCACAGCCGCATATCTAAGGACTCTAGGGATATTCATCTTCTCCAGGACCAAGCACGAAGTCAGTCCTCGCATATGGGTGACATCGGCGCTGACGGAGCCCTCGTGCGGAGCATTTCCCCAGCTTTCAAGGATAGCCTTTGGGAATGCAGCACGCTTGCGCGGTCCCCTTCCCGCCCAAGGGTGCCATCTTGCTCCGTCTTTCTTTTTCCATGGAGCCCAATGGATGTGAGTTCGTGTCACCTGGGAAAAGTCGATTTTTTTTGGCTATTTTGGCTTTTTCTGATCTGATTCGATACCGGTTCCCCTTCCCGCCTGGGCTCGGTACACCGGTATCGAGTCCGGAATTTTTGATTTTTGTTTTTTGTCCTTCGTGACTAGCATTCACGCCTTTTTTGTGTTTTCACTGGCAGCCCGGTCTTTTGACCTTGCAGGGGCCCTTTTTCCCCCGATGGCTGCCAGCGGGTTCAAAAAGTGTGATTGGTGCAAGAAACTTATGTCTCTCCCCGACACACATGACTGCTGCCCCCGCTGCCTCGGGCCTGACCATGACCTGCTGGTCTGTGGCCCGTGCGGCAAAATGTCATCGAAGGCACTTCGGAGCTGTCAGCATCAACGTGAGAGAATTTTCTCAGAGTCTGCTGTCGGGGTTCATCTCAGAGGCGTGAGGGCGGTGTCGGTGGAGGCTCCTGGGTCCTCGAGGGCCAAATCACGTAGCCCTGATCGCCGCCCCGGACTCTCGGAGTCAGTGAGGCTGTCCAAGTTACCTCGCATGGAGCCGGAGTCCCCGGGTCACGTAAGTGCTGTTGTCCTCGGGGCCTGAGTTGGGGGCTGCTGAGGACTCTCCTCGGGGATGCCGTCGGGGCCTGAGTCGGGGGCTGCTGAGTCTCCTGAGCTTGGACTCAGGCTGACGGCCTTGGAGAGCAGCTTGGCTGCCTTCATGGAACAGCAGCGGGTGGTGATCGCCAGTCTGACCGGTGTATCTGCCCCGACCACCGGGACCTCGACGTCTAAGTCGACCTCGGAGACCGATCCGATCCTCGAGTCAATGAAGTCTCAAGTCGATCCTCGGTCAAGGTCCCCTTCAACCTCCCTTGCGGGGCCGAGGTTGTCGACGCCAATACCCTCGGCGTCGGGGCGGGTGGCACTGAGGCCCACATGGCCGGAGCCGCTCAATTCCTCCTCGGTGGAGTCAGCGTGGGAGACGGAGGATGAGGAGTCCCCGGACACCTTCCAGACCCGGTGCGCCCTTCGGACTCACCAGAGTCCGAGCCTCGGAGAAGGTCCCCCCCCCCCCCAGAGGATACCCGGTTCTCGGACTTCGTGAGGGACATGGCCAAAGCTTTGGCTTTCCCTGCGGATGCCGAGGAGGAGCCTCGAGCCGAGGATCTCAATGCCCTCCAGTATGACTTTCCTCCGAAGGAAGCCTTTACTGTACTGGTTCCTCCATGCTGGAATGGCTGCTCTTCCGTATGTGGGTTCTTAGCAAATGGGTTGATTCCATGTATCGAGTCCGTAAGAGCCCTGGGTTCCAAAAGGCGCAGCTACCGCACAACTCCATGGTTGTGGAATCGGCCATGCACCGCCTGAAGAGTCAGAAGATGAACTCTTTGGTGCCGCCCGGCCGGGAGACCCGGAACCTGGATGCCCTCGGTAGAAAGTGCTTCCAGGGCTCTATGCTATCTTGCCATGTCCAGACCTATCATGGGCATGTACCTACGAGACCTGGCAAAGGAGATTGCCGGGTTCTCAGCTGGCCTCTACAAGGAACCTTTGCAGAGGTTCAAGGCTTTGTCAACAGGGATCCGAGAGTGCTCATAAGAACATAAGATATGCCATACTGGGTCAGACCAAGGTCCATCAAGCCCAGTATCCTTTTTCCAGAAGTGACCAATCTAGGTCATACGTACCTAGCAATTTCCCCAAAAGACACAGGCTCCACAATGCTTGTACTGGGTGAAGCATTGATATCCTGGGTCCCTTCTTAATAATGGTTTATGGACCTTTCCTCCAGGAACTTGTCTAAACCTTTTTTAAACCCGGCTACACTAACAGCCTTCACTACATCCTCCGGTAACAAATTCCAGAGTTTGATTACACGTTGAGTGAAAAAATATTTTCTTTTATTAGTCTTAAATAGTTTACCTTGTAGCTTCATTGCATGTCCCCTAGTCTTTCTATATTCTGATAACGTAAACAATCGATCTATGTTTACCCGTTCCATTCCGTTCATTAATTTATAGACTTCTATCATATCTCCCCTCAGCCATCTCTTTTCCATGTTAAAGAGCCCTAATCTTTTTAGCCTTTCTTCATAAGAGTATCCTTCCATCCTCTTTACCATTTTGGTGGATCTTCTCTGAACCTTTTCTAATAACACTATATCCTTTTTAAGATACGGCGACCAGAATTGCACACAATATTCAAGGTGCGGTCTCACCATGGAATGATATAGAGGCATTATAATATCTTTTGTTTTCCATTCCTTTCCTTATCATACCTAGCATTCTATTTGCTCTCTTGGCCGCCGCTGCACACTGGGCCGAGGGTTTTAACATGTTATCCACAATGACGCCTAAATCTTTTTCCTGGGTGGTGGTTCCTAATGTGGAACCTTGCATCGTGTAACCATAGTTTGGGTTGTTCTTCCCTAGGTGCATAACTTTGCACTTGTCCACATTAAATTTCATCTGCCATTTTGATGCCCAGTCTTCCAATTTATCAAGATCCTCTTGCAATTTTCCACAATCCTTTTGGGTTTTAACAACTTTAAATAGTTTTGTGTCATCTGCAAATTTGATAACCTCACTCGTTATTCCCCTTTCCAGGTCATTTATGAATATGTCAAAAAGCAGTGGACCGAGCACAGATCCCTGGGGTACACCACTATTCACCTTTCTCCATTGGGAAAATTGGCCATATAGCCCTACCCTCTGCTTTCTATCTTTTAACCAGTTCCTGATCCACAATAGTACACTGCCTCCTATTCCATGACTCTTTAGTTTTGCCAAATGTCTCTGATGAGGGACCTTGTCAAAGGCTTTCTGAAAGTCCAGATACACTATATCAACCGACTCACCTTTGTCCACCTGTTTATTTACACCTTCAAAAAAACATAACAGATTAGTAAGACAAGATCTTCCTTGTCTAAAGCCATGTTGACTGTCTCCCATTAGGTCATGACTATCTACATGCTGAGTAATTTTATTCTTTATGATGGTTTCTACCATTTTTCCCGGTACTGATGTCAGGCTCACCGGTTTGTAGTTTCCCGGATCACCCCTGGAACCCTTTTTAAAAATTGGTGTTACATTGGCGATCCGCCAATCTTCAGGTATTACAGATGATTTTAATGAAAATTTACAGATTACTAATAGCAGGTCTGCAATCTCATATTTCAGTTCTTTCAGCACCCTTGGATGTATACCATCCCGCCCAGGTGATTTGCTACTCTTCAGTTTATCTAATAGTTGTAATACATCTTTCCGATGTATTGATATTTCCTTCAATTCTTCCGCACTTTTATCTTTCGAGCCACCTATGATGGCTTAGAGGCTTCGGCCCGGGTAGCCACGGCCGGCATCAGTGCACGCCGTCAGGCCTCGCTACAGTCATCAGACCTGTAGTCATGGGTGCAGCACAAGTTGGTCGATGTCCCCTGCCAAGGTGAAAACCTTTTCGGTAAGCCCATGACTGAAAAGACTGCAGAAATCGAGACTGAGACTCTCACCAGGCAAGGGGCAGGGGCATGGGCCCCGTAGGCAGAAGACCCCCAAGCCGCCAGCTCCAGCTCCTGCACAGCAGGGAGCGGGGTTTTGACTCCTACAACATAGCCTCTCCTCCGCCAGAGGCTCCACTCAGCACAGGGGGTCAGCTGACCCTGTATGCCTACAGGTGGCCAGCCATCATAGGGGATACCTGGGTATTGAGCATAGTCCATCAGGGCTACATGTTCCACTTCCACCAGCTACCCCCCTCCTATTTTCCAGGGAAGCCTCCAAGACTCCCTCTACACAGGAACCTCCTCCTTCAGGAGTTGGCAAGTCTTCTAAAGGAACAGGTGGTGGAACCGGTGCCTCACCACCTGGAAGGGCAAGGCTTCTACTCCAGGTACTTCCTGGTACCAAACAGGACGGGAGGCCTCCGGCCTATCCTAGACTTGCGAAACCTAAACAAGTTTCTGGAGAGGGAAAAGTTCAAGATGCTTACCCTTGGGATACTGCTGCCTTACCTCCAGCAGGGAGACTGGCTATGCTCCTTAGACCTAAAGGATGCTTATACTCACATCCTCATTCATCCAGACCACAGACAATATCTCAGATTTGTGGTGGGAGGAAACCATTTTCAGTACCGGGTACTTCCCTTTGGCCTAACCTCTGCTCCCAGGGTTTTCACCAAATGCTTGGCGGTGGTGGCGTCTTATCTCAGGAATCAGGGAATTTTCGTCTTCCCATACCTGGATGAATGACTCTTCAGGGGCCAGTCTCCCCAGGAGGCCAGACAAGCCACTTTTCGCACTGTCTCTCTTCTTCAGCATCTGGGCTTTGTCATAAACTACACAGAGTCCACTTTGCTCCCCTCTCAAAACCTAGAGTTTATAGGGGCAAGATTAGACACCCTTCAGGCAAGAGCCTACTTGCCCAGGCACAGGGCTCACAGACTGATGGACTTGGCCAACCAGTTCCACAGCAGTTCTCGTGTCCGCCAGGCACTATCTATGCCTCCTGGGCCACATGGCATCCACGGTGCATGTGACTCCCAACGCCCGCCTGCACATGCAGCCTGCTCAATGGTGCCTCAGAGCTCGGTGGACGCAGGCCACAGGCGACCTCTGAGACAGAGTAGAGGTGTCCAAACCACTTTTGGACTCCTTACAGTGGTGGCTACATCTCCCAAACCTTCTCAGGGGGGTACCTTTTCAGGCTCCAACACACACAAGGGTGCTGACGACCGATGCTTCCTTAATGGGCTGGGGTGCACATTGCCAGAGCATGTGCACTCAAGGCCGGTGGTCTCTTCGGAAGGCCACGCAGCAAATCAATCTTTTGGAGCTGCGAGCAATCCGCTTAGCTCTACAAACTTTCTCTCATGCCCTATCTCACCAGTCTGTCCTAGTTCAGACAGACAATCAAGTGGCAGTGTTCTACATGAACAAACAAGGGGGCACGGGGTCCAGGCTCCTATGTCGGGAGGCACTGGCCCTGTGTTCCTTTGCAGTCAATCAAGGCATGTTTCTCAAAGCAGTTTATCTACCTGGTCTGGAGAATTTCCTAGCAGACAAGCTAAGCAGGATTCTCCAACCTCACGAATGGCAGTTGAATCCATTGGTCGTCCAGCAGATCTTCCTCCGCTGGGGACTTCAATCCATCTATCTCTTTACAAATCCACAGAATCGTCAGCTACCCAGGTTCTGCTCCAGACAGCCACATCCCCTGCGGATAGCAGCGGATGCTTTTCTGAATCCCTTGGTCTACGGGCCTCCTGTATGCGTTTCCTCCCTCTGTTCAAGATTCTCTGGGACAAGGCCTCGGTGATTCTGGTAGCTCCCAGATGGCCGAGGCAGCCGTGGTTTCCACTTCTGCTGCAGTTGGTGGTGGAAACTCCATTCCCTCTGGGGTTGCAACACGATCTCCTCTCTCAAAATCAGGGCTTCCTTCTGCACCCCAATCTCAGGTCCCTCAATCTGATGGCCTGGCTGCTGAAAGGATAGTGCTAGCTCCCTTATGTCTACCTAAGGAGGTTGAGGAGGTGGTCTTGGCCTCTAGGAGGCAGTCCATCAGAAAATCCTATGCCCTCAAGTGGCGTAGATTTACGGTGTGGTGTGCTCAGGGCAATGAAGATCCTTTCTCTTGCCTTGTGCCAGTAGTACTGCAGTATCTATTTCACCTGTCAGACCTAGGCCTTAAGTCTAACTCTGTTTGGGTCCACCTCAGTACCCTATCAGCACACCACTCACCGGTGGAAGGACAGTCTCTGTCGGCTCACTCTTTGGTGTCTAGATTTCTCAGAGGCCTGCTTCTGCTCAAGCCTCCGGTTCGTCCACCGGCAGCTGAGTGGGATTTGAACGTGGTCTTGCAGCAACTTAGTCGCCCACCGTTTGAGCCGATGGCTACTTGCCATTTGCGCATCCTCTCTTGGAAAGCGCTCTTCCTGGTGGCTCTTACCTCGGCCAGACGTGTGAGTGAACTACAAGCTCTGGTTTCTGATAGGCTGTACACACGGTTCTATAGGAACAGAGTGGTCCTACGGAGCCATCCCAAGTTCCTTCCAAAAGTGGTCTCCTCTTTCCACCTCAACCAGGAGGTGGTTCTTCCGACCTTTTTTCTCAGGCCGCATACTAGCCGGGCTGAAACAGTCTTGCATATCCTGGACCGTAAGAGGGCCTTGTCTTTTTACATAGAACGTACGTGGGGGCATCGATAATACACTGCCTCCTATCCCATGACTCTTTAGTTTTGCCAAAGTCTCTGATGAGGGACCTTGTCAAAGGTTTTCTGAAAGTCCAAATACACTATATCAACCGACTCACCTTTGTCTACCTGTTTATTTACACCTTCAAAAAACATAACAGATTAGAAAGACATACTCTATCCAAATGGATAGCAGATTGCATCTCATTTGCTTATGATAGGGCAGGACTATCCCTTCATGGGCATATCACTGCCCATAATGTTTGTGCTATGGTTGCCTTGACGGCAAACCTGCAAAGCAGCTACCTCATCTTTGGTACATACCTTTGCTGCTCATTACTGTCTTGACAAGGATTCCCGCTGGGATGCCATGTTTGGTCATGCTGTACTCCAGCACCTCTTTCAGACTTAAGTTCCGAGACGGTGGGTAGGAGTTGAACTAACAATACCAGACATCCATAGAGGATCCATAACCTCTTGATGCCTACTCTGAGGCAAACCTACTGATTCTGAGGTCATTTCTCTGACATCCGGGAGCTAGGGAGTCCCATATGTGAAGACTACATTCCTGCTTGTTCCTGGAGATAGCATAGTTACTCACCTGTAACAGGTGATCTCTGAGAACAGCAGGTATTTAGTCTTCACAATCTGCCCTCCTCCCCTAGGAGTTTTAGGGTTTACAGGTGCGTAACTACGCTTTACTGTTAATTACCTGTAAACTGTTTCATTCATAGGTGCTTTAGTAATTTTTTTAATTTTCTTAAAATGTTTCTCCAGATCGACCCTGTGTGTTATGACACTGTCCAAAAAAGTAAGGCAGGAATATGTCAGACCAGCATGCAATTAGATCCACTAATCACAAAGATGTACTGGAGCTAGCCAACAGAATCCTTTTTTTTTTCTTCAGAACTTGACATTCAGATTTCTCTTAATAAAGCAGAACTATTAGTCCATTCATGCAATGAGACAAAACCTAGACTGGATCAGCTTGTCCCCAGAACCAGTTGGCAGTAATAATTGCAGCAAATATGACATAGAGATTTGCAAAGACCACTGGAATAATTGAGATCTATAGAGGCAGAAGCTCTAAAAGAGTCTCTTCACTTTATTATGTCTCTGCAGAAACGACCTGACCTAATGCATCTGTATGTTCAGAGTGCTGACTGAATTCATGAAGAAAAGTTTTACTTGCCTTGCTGCCTTTTCCTCCGCCATCTTTGATTCTTCTCAGTGGTAATCTTCAGGAACACGTTTAGAGGGCAATTTTATAAGCTCCCATACAGTTAACATGCCCTGCCACATGCATTTTTGGGGCCTATTTTATAAAATGAAGTACATGCCTGCTTTACTAAAATAGGGTCGTAAAGACATGCCTCAGTCTAGCCGGGGCAGTTATCCCTGCTCTAGAGGAAATGTAGATGCCTGTGCCTAGATTGTTGAGAAATGCATGTAAGTTATATAGAAATTTAGGCTCCGCCCCTGTACACACCCAAACTCAAAGTACACTCAATAGGACTTCCATGCATACTTACAGAATATCAACTGCCTAAAGCACACGGCAAGTGCCCATTCATGTACACAAGTCCTTTTAAATAGGGACTAAAGTGCATAACTTGCACGTAACTTTCTGTACGTCCCTTATGAAATTGGCCCCTTCCTGTTTCTGCATTTAAGGAACAATGTTCCTGCTGCCTAAAATAATAGCCCTAGTGTCACCTCTGTGCATCCATCTTGTACCTCATTTTCAAATCTGTTTTCCAAGAAACTGAAGAAGAAAAGCTTCCTTTCAACAAAGTATTTGCATTCCTTTGGATGCTGGCGCTGTCCTTCCCGTTACATGACAGTTGTCTTTTGCATGATTTTTCTTAAATGACCCTGGAAATGTTGTCTGTCTTCGTACACATTAAATACTCATTTTGTTCATTTCATGTGCCATGTTATCTATAAGGCAGTGATAAGCAGAATCTGACTTCTCGGTGCCCCCTAGACAATAAAGTATTATAAATGGTGGTATGTCATTCTGCTTTCTTTGCATTAGAGATATGGAGATAGATTTCTTTTCCTTTTTGCATTAACTTTGCATATATTGCAGTCAGCCATGCTCCATGATAGATATGTACTGTATAGTAGCACCTCATTACATTACTGTATAGCAGAGGTGGACCTGTAGAAGGCCCTGGAGCTCCCCTGCGGGAGCGCACTGATTGACATGAAATCATCTACTTACTAAACAGATTTATAATCATCTCTTTGGCTCATGGGAAAATAAAATTAGAAAGACTGGTTTGAAAGTAGAGCCCAGGTTTATCATTATTGCTAAACCTTCATCTATATTTAAGGACCTTAGATAAATTCAACATTTTTTTTTTTACATATTTCTTATAAAACGTATCTGCTCCAACAGATGTATTTTAAGGTCTGTATCAAGAATCATGCTCAGAAGTAATAATGTTTCTATTAAGTTCTCCTTTTGACTCTTAAGTTTCTTTTTGAAGTCCAATAATTACAAAGTTTTATTTTTTATTTTATTAGCCAAATTCAAATTTTCTCTTGCCAAAGTTGCATTTACTTTGAACAACAAAGCTGGGGTTTTTTTGTAACTTCTAAATGATGTTTCAGGACATCCATGCTTTTGGTGGCGAGTTAAGCCTTCAGCATTAAGAGGGTTATTTACTATAATTTACACATGTTCTTTAAAAATATAGGCGATGGTGTTTACACTAGTTCTAGGACTGTGGTTTCTGCCACTTAACACTAATATTTTATAAAGAAAAGTAGGCGCCTGCTTTGATTTATAAAATAGTGCCCTTTATATAAACTGACTCTACAATTTGTGTTCCTGAGGTCCATTCTAATCCAAGAACTTAAGTGGTTTAGCTCAGTTGTGTGTTGCCATGAAGGAAGCTCTACAGGAGTCTTGATAGAGGAGGCACTATCTAGTAGGGGCATGTTTACTAAACTACGCTACCTGGGTGGTGTAGGATTAGTGTGTGGTTTGAACACTGTGCTAAAAAGTAGTGCAGGCCCACACGACAAAAATCCCACACTACCTTGGTAGTGCACATTGGAGCAGGACTGGGAAGAACATGGGTGGATTGTGGGCATTCTCCATGTGTCATGGGCCTGCACTAACTACTCATGCCACTCATAGTGGTGGTTAGCATGGCGCTGGTAGCTTGGGCCCATGCTAATTGCAGTCGGATAAAAGCGCAGCCCCTGCAGTTAGCACTGTCTTCCATGCTGGTAACGCAGCCTACATGTATGCTACCTGTGCTGTGCTTGGTAACGTACCCCTATGCAAAACACATTAATCCTAGAGTGACAGCCCTAAGGCAGTAGCCATCAACCCACAAGTAGAATTATGGAGCTCAGTTCTTCACTTGTGCACCTAAATTTGGTTTAAGTTCCTAAGTTTGATGCCTAGCACTGAAAATCAGTGCTAAGCGCCTTTTCCCCCCCTTCTCTAACTGCCCCCATAACTGTCTACTTTTTAAGCAGCTAAGTTTAGATGCCTAGGGAAAATAGGTTCCTAAATAAAGGTGTTCTACCCTAATAAATTTTGTGAGATGCAGATTTAGGAACCTAACCGACAAATAACCAGATTTACTAAAGGGGTGGCTCGCTAGTAGTGTGATTGCTCTTAATACAACTAAGACCGGGTTGATGGTATTGGATAACAGATTTTGGAGTTATCTGATTACATGATTTTGGAGGGTCTGCAAATCAAATTATGTGCTGAGTTTCGATAGCTAGGGCTCATACTTTATCCTGATGTTTCATCCAAGCCCCGTATAAGGCAAATGATGAAAACATTTTTTTTTATTATAAACTCTGGATGTTAAGTCACTTAAATGTCTTCTTGATCTAGATCATTTTTACACAGAAACGTGCTCTGACACCTGTACCCAAATGCAGCATGGCTAGGGGATTATTTTCACCTGTCCCTTTTTCAGGTTCCTGACTGGCCGTTGCAGCTAATTCATAACAAAGCTCTTATCTTAAACAACCTAATCTACATTTCCCTAACAAAATCTAAGCATCAATATGTCACAAAATTTATCTTGCACTTAAAATGCCAAGGAAAAAACTCTTTCTGATCCCGAGCCAAAAAGAAAACAAAACCGCAGCCTTGCAACTTTTCAGAGACAGGGAATGATGCCAATATCCATTTCCCTGACAGGAAGCGGCAGCTGCTCCATGGATAAGGCAAAAATTATTACACTGGCTCCAGCCATGTGAACTCCATCCTTCACAGCGAGCTAGATGTATGAGCCTAGAGACAAGGCCCAATAGCATACCGAGGGATAGATGATAGGGTGCACAGGGCTTTTAAGTTGCCTGTTAATCTCAGGACATTGCCTTGGGTAGCAAAACAAAAGCAAGAGGCCTGTCAAAGGGAAAAGGCAAAAGTAATGGTAGAAATGTTTCTACAGTCATTTCTGGGCTTGGTTGTTATCAGTCCACATCTAATGTCTGGATTCAGGAAGTAGTTTTTGACGGGCTGGATCAATTCTCACAGGTGCTGGCTGAACGAATCCGTGATCTATTGTGCTAGTTAGATGCATAACCTCAGTCAACCATGAGAAACAGAAACAAGTGCTGGCTTCATGTTGGTTCACAGCAATGTCTCTTCTACAAGGTTTTCAGAGCTGGTCTCAGAGCGGAAAAGGCCTGGGCATCAGTTTCTCTGCACGCACACAGCTGTGGGACAAAGAAAAATGTTTCTCATTCTTCATACACCGGCATCTTGGTAGTTTTGCAATGTAACAACTCCAGAGTGCTCTCCTTCATATAGTCCACATTGGTTTGATTCTGGCATCACATAGATTCACAAAAAGGTGGCACAGGCTGTAACCCCAAATTGCGCTCTTGCCTGCTCAGCATCAGTGCTGCTCCTGCTCCCCCGTGGACCATTCCTGCACTATCTAGATGCTGGGGTGGTTTTTGGAGATATTTGCCACTCAATATCGCAGTCTGCCCCCTTAGCCAGCTAGCCCCTTGTTCGATCCTTTAGGGACAATACTGAAGTAATTATACATTTTGCCTTATGCTAAATATATATCTGCTTTTTTAATATTGAGGCTTTATGCATATAGCAGGGCTGGACGAGCAGTGCGACTGCACAGGGAACTGCTGATGTCATCACTCGGCTTCCAGGAAGCCCTACAAGAGTGAATGCCTGTGCACAAATGGGTGGAAGGAGGTACCAGGTTTGCAAGTCAAAGTGCATTTCTATCTTGGTATAGTGTTATATGTAGAAATCCACTAAGTGCCTTCAACTCTGTGTGGACTCCTTACAACCCAGCAGCCCCTGGGTTTCTTGGCGAGGTATGACCGGAAGTAGATTACTAGGCCTTTTCTTCTGAAGGAATAGAGGGTATTTTATAGGGAGCTGTGTAAAGTTACATACCATATACACATGTAAATCATGGTTTGTTAGTTGTTTCTGCATGTATGTTAGGCGGTCGTTATTCTGTAAGTTCGTGCATCAGGTCAATTGTGCATACTTTTACTATGGGTATGCACATGGGTGGCTTGCAAATTTACAAGTGTAAATGATAAAATGTTCCTAAATTATAGTTTTCTTAAGAAATGTAGGCACAGGCATTTACATGAGATTTAAGGCGTTTATAAAGTAAAGTATGCGTGTCCTTTACTCTATAAAACAGGCACGGAATACCTGCAGAAAAATGGGCATTGACGAGGTGGGTCTGTTAATAAAGGTTACTTTACATCATTTCTCTGTGTTGGCTGTGGTCATTAGCTTCCGCTCTGATCCATAAAGAAAAATAGGTGCCTATTTTCTTCATAGAATATTAGCGTAAGCAGCAAAATGCAAATGTTAATCTAAGGCACAATTGCAGACCCTTCAAGTTCTAGAGCCCTGTGTAAATGCCTGTGCCTAGATTTGTAATTAATAGGAACATTTACTTGGAATGGGCAGGAAAAAATCTTAAACGTGTGCCTGAGGCTAACATCTTTTAGGCTCACCACGGGGAGGGAGAAGGAGGAGGAGGAAGGTGAATGGAGCCCATGACTCTACTTGCCATAATATTCCCTTTGTGCAGTGTTATACGGAAGCACGGTATAGCTGCAGCAAGTCCCATTAAGCATTAATGACTCATTAATGTTTAACAAGGCCATGTCCTGAAGCATTAATGGGGCTGTACTGTATTCAGAAGCAATAAATGGATTTAGCTCATGTCTTTCTCAGAATTTCAAGGCGAGTTATTCCAGGTACTGTAGGTATGCTTGCCAAAGGAAAGTAGCTTATGATGACCTTCCCTCAAGAAAAGGAACCAGAAACTAAAGGATATTGGAAAAATCTTTAGCCACCCCTTGCAACATTGGTACAACTTAATCTGAACTTGTATAATATCCATTCTTGTGATACTTACTTCCTGAACTACTGTCCAGTCCGTTCACAGCCTAGGCACCTCATTAATACACAGTGGATCTCTGCCATTCTTGAAAACTCACTATCTCCTCAACATCCAGCAATGGGGAATATCCCTATACAGGTACAAGAGAACTGTAGGCATTGACTTTTCAGCAAGTAAAAGCATTTAGGATAGGATATATTAACACGCGGTGTCTTCATTAGCCCCGTGCAGGTGTCATTGAAAGCACGAATATGGCAAAGACAGCTAAAGAATGATCTTTAATTTAAAATGGAATTTCTATATCGCTTTAACTAGTTTACTGCTACAAAGTGGTTTACGAGCCTAAGTGAAAAAAAAAATACATCATAAAACATGAATAATTAAATACAACAATCAATTAAAAGTTACCTAATTATACAATAAGAACATCTTGTAATCATAATAAAATAACCAGGTACATGCAAAGCATGAATACAACACAACTGAACAGCAGATCTTCATTGGAACCCCATGCATGTGTTACACTAATAAAGCATGGCTAGCTTAAGTGGGACCTCAAAGAAGGATGGGGGGGGGGATAGTCAAAGGCATTTACACAGTTTGCAGACTTGCAAACCATGTAAATGCCGCTGAACGGGATCTCAAGTTAGTGCCGCTGGATATCCCCGTGTGCCGCTGCTAAGTGCTTAGCATCAGGGCGTGTTGTGCGCATTCAGGAGCGGAGTGGAGGGAGCACCAATCACTAACTAAGCAGTGGTGATATTGTGCCGCTGCCTGGTTAGCGACAAACAGCAACCCGGTGGCCAGATATGGCCCCGGCATTGAATATACGGGGTTAGAATTCAGTGGCAATGGCTAGGTGCTGCCACTTCTGAATTTCTTCCCTCCCCCCCCCCTCCCAAAAAAGGTCTATAAACGGAAATGTGATCATAATAAAAGATAGCTTGAAAGATGAAGAAATAAAGTAAATGACAGCAGATAAAGACAACCATGGTCCATCTAGTCTGCCCAGTAACGTGGCTAGAGATCTAGAGTTGCACCTGCCATTCTATGCAGGTTACTCCCTCTCTATGTCACCTCGACATGAAGATCCCTTGCCCCAAAGACAATGTCCTCCCTGGCTTGGACATCTAGCCTGTAATGCTTAGTGAATAAGTGTAAAGACAACCATACAGCCATCTTACAAATCTCTGCCGTAGACACAGAAAGCGACTCCACCCACAAAACCATCACTCCTCTGGTCCAAAGCACTCAAAAAGAGAGTGCAGAGCCTTTTCTACAAGAACGTATGCAGCAGAAACCGCTTCCCTAAGCCACCACGCTAGCATCACTTTGTAAGCTGCCTGACCTTTAGGCGTGCTACCAAAAATCAGAAACGGGTAATCGGATCTAAGAAAATCGTTGATTACTTCCAAGTATCGCATCAAAGCGTGCAACATCTAAGCACTTAAGAAGGGGAAAAATCCACATTGCAATCTTCTTTATGAAAGGAAGGATGTTGAAAAGAAGAAAGAGTGTGAAGCGCCATGCCCACCTCCATAAAAAGCAAGAATGGTTCCCAAAAGAACAAAGTCTGAAGCTTGGAAATACACCTGGCCGAGCACACCAAATTACCGTTTTTAAGAAGAGAGTCTTAGGAGATGTGCACTTCAGAGGCTCAAAGGGCAGAGCCCTGAGTGTTCTGAGAACAACATTAAGATTCCACGGAAAAACAGCTGGATGACGCAGAACCTGCAAATGGGCTACATCCTCCAAGAACCAAACAATATCTAAATGAGACGCTAAGGAAGCTCCCTGCAGACACCCTAAAAGCCGCCCATGGCTGCCACCTGCACCTTAAAAAGGCCAAGGCAAGACCCTTCCATGGGCTGTCCTACAAAAAGGATAAAATAAGCGCTAGTGATGCCTTAATGGGGAAAGCCCAAGGCCAGAACATCAGCTGTCAAACTCTCCACACCTTGGCATTAGGCCAGGGAAGTCTATCTTTTCTGGGCCTGCAGCAAGGTAGCAATAACCTGCCCGGCATAGCTTTTCACCTTAGATGTGACCTCTCACAAGCCAAAACCATAAGACATAAAGGAGCCGGATCATCCATGTGAATAGGCCCTTGACTTAGGAAATCCTGGCTGCACGGGAGGACCAAATCTGCATACCAAGAATGCCTCAGCCAGTTCAAAGCCACCAGAACAACTGAGTATGGACAATGTGCAATCCTCTGTAAGAGCTGACCTATCAAGGGCCAAGGAAGGAACACACAGAGGAGTCCCGACTGTGGCCAGAAAGGGTTAGAGCATCCACCCCCTTCGAGGCCACTTCCCTGCACTGAATGAAGAATTAGGAAACCTGCACGTTCTGATGGGTCACCATAAAATCCATCCCTGGTGTCCCAACCAATCACGGAGAAGCTGAAATGCATATGCCAAGAGACTCCATTCTCCAGGGTCTACTGCTGCTTCTACTACTTGTTATTTGTATAGCGCTATAAGGCGTACACAGCGCTGTACAGGGACATGTAAGAGACAGTCCTTGAACATAAGAACTTACAATCTAGTCAAGATAGACAATATAATCACTGGGGACTAGGATATATCTAGGGAAATGGTAAGGAAACATATAGGAGGAGAACAAGAGACTAAGGGGATTAGGATCCAAAAGCAGTCTCAAAGAAGTGAGTTTCTAGCCTGGATCTGAACAGGGCTACAGATGGAGCCTGATGTACTGACTCAAGTAGTAGAGCAGTCCTGCTCAAAAAATTGGCTCGCACATTGTCCATGCCAGCAATATGCGATGATGACAAGGTTAGGAGATGCCTCTCAGCCCATTGGAACAACCAAAAGGCCTCCAATACCAATATAGCACTCCTTGTTCCCCCTTGGCGATTCACGTACACCACTGCTGTACAAGGCATTATCTGAAAAAGTCCTGACCACCTTGCCCTGCACCAGAGGCAAGGCCTCCTGATCCCAGCATATCGCCCTGGTATCCAAATGACTTGATGGGGCATTGGGCTTCAGTCTGCAACTAGCAGCCATGGGACACCTGCTCCAAACAATGAGGCCCCCACCCAAACAGACTCTCAACCATTGTGACAATCACTTAGCAGAGAGCTTCCAAATCCACTCCTCATAACAGGCTCCGCAGTTAGAACCACAAAGCCAGACTGGCCTGAGCTCCTTTGCACCAAGGAAGAGGCATCTCAAAACTTTGAGAATGAGCCGCTCACCACACCAGCAAGGACTCCTGCAGGAGCTACATGTGAGCCCGTGCCCAAGGCACAAGTCTAGTATGACTGCCACAGACCCCCAAAACCTGGAGGAGTAGCCTAATGGTTAGAGCACTGGCTTAGGAACCAAGAGGCCAGGATTCAATTCCCACTAGCTCTCCTTGTGGCCTTGGGCAAGTCACATAACCCCCCATTGCCTCAGAAAAATCCAAATTATCAATGTCCCTGTTTAATGTACATTACCAAGTTTAAGTTACAGTGTAAACCACTTTGACTGAAATGATAAAGCAGTATAAAAATCCTGCTAAATAAATAATCTCAGGCCTGCAGTTTAACCTTCATAGCCAAGGCCCAGATCTGACTCTGCAACTTCATCACTCTGTCCATTAGCAGGAGCCCCCACCCTGCCAAGGTATAAAACTGTATCACCAAGTACTCCAAGCACTAAGAGGGAACCAACTTGCTCTTGTAATCGATCACCCAACTGAGGAACCACAATAGCCAGATCACCCTGGCTCCCATCCTCAGACTTGGCTCAAATGAGCCAATCATCCAGATTAAGGGTGAACCAAAATCCCTTCCTTGTGCAACAATGCTGCCATCGCTACCATCATAGCCTTTAAGAAGGCATGAGGGGCTGTAGTGAACCCTGAGGACCTGAATCCGAAGAAACGTCTGATGAGGCTTCCAGATTAGAATGTGGAGATAGGCCTTTTAAAGGTCCAAGGCCGTGAAAAATCTGCCTTCATGAATTCTGGTATCATGGACTATAAGGTCTCCAAACAAAAGCAGGGAATGTGACTCCTTTCAAGTCCAGGATGGGTCAAAAGGAACCTTCTTTCTTGGGCACCACAAAATAAATAGAATACTGACCCTTTCCAAGTTCCTCAGGAGGTATCAGCACCATGGTTCCAAGTGCCTTTATATAACTTTCCAACAGTGAGTGGACAGCAGGCCTCTTAACATGGGGCATGACAGGGTGAAACCAAATATGAAACTAGACATGCTGCTGGAAAAATTCTAGATTGTATCCCATGCAAATCACACCCAGCACAAACTGATCAATAGTAATGTAGGTCCATTCCTCAAAAAAAGCTGGCGGGTGTCTACTAAGCCAATCACTAAGGCTAGGGACCCTCAAACCTTCATTGGGAACACCTATTGGCTCCAGTGCCATAAGAACATAAGAACATAAGATATGCCATACTGGGTCATACCAAGGTCCATCAAGCCCAGTATCCTGTTTCAAACAGTGGCCAATCTAGGTGATATGTACTGTGGTAATGAGGCTTCTGACAAGCATAGAAAAAGGGCTGGTTTTAAAACTTTTTCTTCTGAGCTAAAGCATGGCTCAGGCAGGCATTCATTTAAATCAGCACCTAGAGAGCAAAGCCACATGATTGAGAGTGCTGAGTACAGACCACACCCTGCCTCCATGGCAACACAGAGTGCAAATGAGAAACACCTGGGGGGATGGGGCAAGGAAACAGGTCTCACACTAAAACATTTAAGCTCTCAGGATCAAAGGCAGAGGGAGAGAGAAGCAGAGAGAGAAGCAGGGAGAGAAGCAGAGGAAGGAACAGAAGGAGCAGAGTCAAGACGGGAGTCTTGGACAAGGCACACGCGGGAGTCACAGCAGAGAGGCAAGAAGCCAAAGCCAAGAGAGTCCCGGCAGATTGGACTGTCTAGGAGAGAAAGACTGAGGAGTCTGACCAGAGGCTCTGGAGAATGGCAGAGAAAGTCTGAGCTTCGGCACAGAAGGGATTCTAACAGCAGCTCTTCTACCAGAGACAGCTGTACAGAATTTGCAAGCCCTTGTGAAGATAGGAACCCAAACTCTGGGGAGAATTGTAGAATACAGCTCAGATATCAGTGAGGCCACAGAGAATTCAGAAGGAGAAATTTATCCTTCTGGAAAGCCTGAGAGAAAAACTGTTCCTAGAAGCCAGGGAAGACAGCAGAAACCTGAGTGTCTTGCCCAGAAATACAAAGCCGTGCAGCTCATATAAGAAACCTGAAGGGAGAAAAGGGAATCCCTGGGATGAAATGTTTAAGTTAATGCAACGATTGAAACCTGATTGTGCAGATAAAGACCCAGAGCTGTTTCAGGGTGAAACTGAAGACATGGAGATGGAGTTAACTGGATTGGAGCAGGATACAGAGTCTCTAATGGATTGCTCAACAGCTTATGTTTCATAAGGGGAAAAGCTGAATTGCTAGCCAAAGAGAAAATTCAGAACTGTGATAAATGCTCTGAGGTTTTTGAATGCTGAAAGCAAAAGGAAAGGATTACAAATGTGTTTTGCTTAACACTGTTTGAAGCATTAGTCCTCTATGCTGAAGAAAGCTACTTGAGTTCATTATTGTTTGTTATACCTTGTTCATGTTCTAAAGAAGATTTACTTTGCTAAAGTCTGATGATACAAAAGAAAATTAATAAATTTCCTGTGAATTCCCTAAAACTATTCAGACTGCTTATTAACCACAACTATAAAATTCCAGCAGCATTTGCTCTGGTATTAAGTCAGATTAACAAGAACAGTTGGCATGCAGTGCTCTTTATAGGCAGCCGCCTAGACAGGGTGCAGCGCCACAGGTGTTTCTCATTTGCACTCTGTGTTGCCATGGAGGCAGGGTGTGGTCTGTACTCAGCACTCTTAATCATGTGGCTTTGCTCTCTAGGTGATGATTTAAATGAATGCCTGCCTGAGCCATGCTTTAGCTCAGAAGAAAAGGTTTTAAAACCAGCCCTTTTTCTATGCTTGTCAGAAGCCTCATTACCACAGTACCTAGCAGTTTCCCCAAAAGACACAGGTTCCACAGTGCTTGTACTGGGTAAAGCATTGATATCCTGGGTCCCTTCTTAATAATGATTTACGGACCTTTCCTCCAGGAAATTGTCCAAACCTTTCTTAAACCCAGCTACACTAACAGCCTTTACTACATCCTCCAGTAACAAATTCCAGAGTTTGATTACACGTTGAGTGAAGAAATATTTTCTTTCATTAGTCTTAAATAGTTTACCCTGTAGCTTCATTGCATGTCCCCTAGTCTTTCTATATTCTGATAACGTAAACAATCGATCTACGTTTACCTGTTCCACTCCGTTCATTAATTTATAGACTTCTATCATATCTCCCTCTCACTTGGTTTGCAGCTTGTCGTGCTGTGAGGGCTTGCGTGCATCAGTGATGCTGAAAGCTAAACTATCGGTAGTTTAACTACTGGCAGGGTCTCCCAAGATGGACAGGTCTCAGCTGAGGTGCCAGACCAAGACAAACCACCCATCTGGGCAGCAGCAGAATGGGATAGTGTTGACGGCGGAGGATCACATTTCTGTGACAACGGCAACAACACCAAACTTAAAGTGCGCGGAAGAAAGGCCCGGCAATCTACTTCTGTATCTTGCCATGAAAACCCAATGGATAGTTACAACAAAACAAATTGTGCTATGGTGCTGGAAGGTTGGAAGGCACTCAACTAGCTACTGGGGAAGAGCTAAAGTCTTTTCAGAGTAAAGCCAGCATTTATGATGTGGTTGGATCAAAGCCCTCGGGAAGTCTGACTGCTGATGTAGCTGTGCATGAAATGAGAGTCAGAAGCTGTAAAAATGTCTTACACATTGGAACATGGAACGTACGAAGCATGAACCAAGGAAAGTTGGAGGTGGTCAAGAATGAAATGGAACGTGTACAACTTGATCTGTTGGATGTCAGCGAACTGAAATGGACTGGCATGGGGCACTTTGCATCAGATGATCACATGGTCTACTATGCTGGAAATGAAAGACAAAGAAGAAATGGTGTTGCATTTATAATAAAGAAGAAACTTGCAAGAATTGTAATGAAATACAATGCAGTCAGCAAACGCTTAATCTCTATTCGTCTACGAGGATTGCCTATCAACACAACTATAATTCAAGTATATGCCCCAACAACAGCTGCAGAAGAGAATGAAATTGAAGAGTTCTATGAACAAGTACAAGCTGAAATTGACAGAACATGCAAACAGGATATCCTGATAGTCATGGATGACTGGAATGCAAATGTTGGCAACAAAGAAGAAGGCAAAGTAGTTGGAAAATATGGACTTGGCAACAGAAATGAAGCTGGAGAAAGACTGATAGAATTTTGCAAGACCAATGATCTATTCATCTCAAACACCTTCTTCCAGCAACACAAGCGGCGACTGTACACATGTACTTCACCCAATGGATTGTATAAAAATCAAATTGACTACATCTGTGGAAGTCAACGATGGAAAAGCTCTGTAACATCAACAAAGACAAAACCTGGAGCTGACTGTGGTACAGATCATCAACTACTAGTATGCAAACTCAAGCTAAAGTTGAAAAAGAGCAAACCACTCATGAATGCAGCAAAATATGACCTTGAGAATATACCACTGGAATTTAAAGACTGCCTGCAAAATTGATTTGCTGCTTTAGATACAAATGACAGAGCTCCGGAAGAGTTATGGAATGACATCTAGAAGGTTGTGTTGGAAGAAAGCGAGAAGTCTCTACAAAAGGTGAAAAAGCAAAAACGGTCAAAATGGATGACGGAAGAAACTCTGAAAATTGCCCAGAAACGCAGAGAAGCTAAAGCCAGAGCAGAAAGAAAGACAGTCGCAGAACTTAACAGAGATTTCCAACGTGCAGCAAGACAGGACAAGGAAAAGTACTACAATGACACTTGCAAGGAAATAGAAGCAGAAACTATTAGAGGAAGAACAAGATCGGCTTTCCTAAAGCTACGAGAGTTAAAGAAAAAGTTCCAGCCTCGAATTGGAATGTTACAAGATGCTCAAGGTTCTATGTTGAATGATGCTGAGAAGATCAAGAAAAGGTGGAAGGAATATACAGAGTTTTTATATGATAAAGATCAAGTGGACCAACAGCCGTTTCAACCTGTACCTTATGATCGGGAACCATTGGTGATGAAAGAAGAAGTTGAAGCAGCATTGAAAACCTTATCAAAGAACAAAGCACCAGGCATTGATAGCATTCCCATAGAAGTATGGCAGCAATCTGATGCAGCTGTTACCGTACTCACAATGCTCTGCCAAGAAATATGGAAGACAACATCATGGCCAACTGACTGGAAAAGATCTGTGTTTATACCAATACTAAATAAAGGTGATTCAACTGACTGTGGAAATTATCGCACAATCGCTCTGATCCCACATGCCAGCAAGATTCTACTGAAGATTATTCAAAAGAGACTACAACCATACCTGAAACAAGAACTACCTGAAGTGCAAGCAGGGTTCAGGAAAGGGCGAGGAATGAGAGACATCATTACAGATGTGAGATGGATCCTTGAAAAGACTAAAGAATACCAAAAGTATATCTATTTGTTCTTTATTGAATATAGCAAGGCTTTTGACTGTGTAAACCATGAGAAACTCTGGGCCACATTAAGAAGCATGGGTATACCAGAACACCTGATCGTTCTCTTGCGCAATCTGTACATTGATCAAGAAGCGACAGTTCAAACGGAACAAGGAGAAACAGAATGGTTTAAAATAAGCAAAGGTGTAAGACAAGGCTGCATACTTCCCCCTACCTGTTTAATTTATATGCAGAACAAATCATCAGAGAAGCAGGATTGTATGAAGACAACAGAGGTGTGAAGATTGGTGGAAGACTCATCAACAACCTTCGCTATGCTGATGATACCACATTACTGGCTGAAAGTGAAGATGATCTGAAACATTTGCTTCTCACAATCAAAGAAATAGTCTCAAAATGGGCCTGCACCTTAATGTAAAGAAGACAAAGATCATGACAACTGGCATAATCAACAGGTTCATCACTGAAGGAGAAGAAATTGAAATTGTGAACAACTTTAACCTACTTGGATCAACTATCAATAAAGAAGCAACAAGCAGTCAAGAAATCAGACGACGCATTGCTCTTGGCAGAATGGCTATGAAAGACCTAGATAAGATTCTCAAGAGCAGAGATGTCTCTCTCCATACAAAGATTCGACTTGTTCAGGCCATGATATTTTCATTAACATCATATGGATGTGAAAGCTGGACAGTGAAAAAGACAGATAGGAAGAAAATTGATGCCTTTGAATTATGGTGCTGGCGGCGAATACTGTGTATACCATGGACTGCCCGAAGAACAAACCAGTCGGTACTAGAGGAGATCAAACCTAAGCTTTCTTTAGAAGCTCAGATGACAAGACTTCGACTTTCATACTTTGGACACATCATGCGAAGAGAGAGATCATTAGAGAAAGACATTATGCTTGGCAAGATAAAAGGTCAACGCAAAAGAGGAAGGCCAGCAATGAGATGGATCGATACAATAACAGCAGCTACAGGTACCAGTCTGTCAACAATGAGCCGCCTGACTGAAGACCGAACACAATTTAGGATAGCTATCCAGAGGGTCGCCATGAGTCGACTCCGACTCGACGGCACTTAACAATAACATCATATCTCCCCTCAGCCGTCTCTTTTCCAGGTTAAAGAGCCCTAACCTTTTTAGCCTTTCTTCATAGGAGTATCTTTCCATCCCCTTTACCATTTTGGTGGCTCTTCTCTGAACCTTTTCTAATAACGCTATATCCTTTTTAAGATACGGCGACCAGAATTGCACACAATATTCAAGGTGCGGTCATACCAAAGAACGATATAGAGGCATTATAATATCTTTTGTTTTATTTTCCATTCCTTTCCTTATGATACCTAGCATTCTATTTGCTCTCTTGGCTGCCGCTGCACACTGGGCCGAGAGTTTTAACATGCTATCCACAATGACTCCTAAATCTTTTTCCTGGGTGGTGGTTCCTAATGTGGAACCTTGCATCGTGTAACCATAGTTTGGGTTGTTCTTCCCTAGGTGCATAACTTTGCACTTGTCCACATTAAATTTCATCTGCCATTTTGATGCCCGGTCTTCCAATTTATCAAGATCCTCTTGCAATTTTCCACAATCCTCTTGGGTTTTAACAACTTTAAATAGTTTTGTGTCATCTGCAAACAGGGGCGGCCCAAGGGGGGTGCGGGGCCATGTGTGGAGACTCGGTGCGGGGCCTCATTTGCATAAGGGGCCTCATTTGCATAAATATTTGTATAATGTTACCATACACTAACTTTTAGTAAACATGCCTCTTAATGAGTGTATGGATAAAGAAAGACTAAAAGACTTCTACATTACTATAATCCAGTGCCAACTGCCAGACACGTTAGGAACTACTACAAACACTGCCCATTTAGAACCCATAGCAAACCCGCCGTATCCTGACAGCACTACCAGGATTCACAAAGCACCATACCCTAACTATCAAAAGGAAACGCTGCAAATATTAAACCAATACATTTCAGAGAACAACAATACATGATCTACTGGGGAAAGAGAACAAGTGGCAATGTCAAATAGGAATTACATAAACAGAATACCTCAGCTCAGTTACACATGCAGAACATAGACCGTCATCAAACAAGGAATCACAATTTAGAAACAGGAAGACAATAATTAAACTGGGAATCCCAAAAGCTAAACTTGGAATGTACAACACTGTAGAAATAAAACTATACATTAATTTGCTCTTGTACTAAACAAAGCGCAGACGTTAATGATGCACCTTTCCCAGAGCTGACATATTCCAATTAATAAATTCAAAATAAAGAGATATTTTTCTACCTTTTGTGCATTTTTTTCAGCTGCAATTGCTCCAGCCACTTTCTTCTGGTTTCTTCGTGTCTTCCGCTAACTCTTCATCGTCTGCTGTCCATTTGTTTTTTCTTCTCTCTTCTAGTTTTTTTCCATTCTCTCTCTACATCTGCTTTAACATACTAATCTTTCTCCTTTTGCTCTTTCCTCATTCCTATTTCATCCACTCAAATTTTACCCCTCCATCCTCAATCCCCACTTACTCTCACAATATCCGGACAATTGTAGATTTGTCTTCCCTCCCACACAAAATATTTTTTCCCTCTCCATTTCACTTTCCCAGCTCCATCCCATTCTAATCCTCCCCCAACATCAGCTCCCTTCTAGTCCCCGCATCAGCCCATTTCCAGTCCTAGCCCCCCATAAGCCCATTTCCAGTCCTATCCTAGCCCCACCATCAGCCCATGTCAAATCCTAGCTCCCCTCCACTCAGCCCATTTCCAAACCAAGCCCCCCATGAGCCTACTTCCAGTTCTAGCCCCTTCATGAGTCCATTTCAATCCAAACCCCCACCACAGCCCATTTCCAATCTTAGCGCCCCCCCACAGCCCAGTTCCAGTCCTATTCTAGCCCCGGCATCAGCCCATTTCCTGTCCTAGCCCCCCCACTCACCCATTTCCAGTCCTAGCTCCCTCCCCCTCACAACCCATTTCCATTCCAAGCCCCCATCCCCATCAGCTATTTGCAGTTCAAGCCCTCCTTCCACTCAGCCCATTTCCAGTCCTAGCCTCCTCATAGCCCATTACTAGTCCTAACCCCCCATCAGCCCATTACGTCCTAACCCCCATCACCCTATTTCCAGTCCTAGCCCCCCCATCAGCCTATTTCCAGTCTTAGCCCCCCCATAGCCAATTACCAGTCCTAACCCCCCATCAGCCCATTTCCACTTAGCCCCCCCCATAACCCATTACCAGTCCTAAACCTCCCCATCAGCCCATTTCCAGTCTTAGCCCCCCCCCATAGCCCATTACCAGTCCTAACCCCCCACCACCACCACCACCACCAGCCCACTTCCAGCCTTAGCACCCCCCATGGCCATTTACTAGTCCTAACCCTCCCCCATCAGCCCACTTACAGTCTTAGCCTCCCCCCCATAGCCCATTACCAGTCCTAAACCTCCTTCCCCCCTATCATCCCAAATAGCCCATTACCAGTCCTAACCCCCCCATCAGCCCATTTCCAGTCTTAGCCCCCCCCATGGCCAATTACCAGTCCTAACCCCCCCATCAGCCCATTTCCAGTCTTAGCCCCCTCCCCATAGCCCATTACCAGTCCTAACCCCACCCTCCCATTAGCCCACTTCCAGTCTTAGCCTCCCCCCATAGCCCATTACCAGTCCTAAACCCCCTTCCCCCCTATCATCCCAAATTTAAAAAAAAAAAAAACAAACCGGCTGCTTCTGCCGCGGCAGCATCAAGAGTTCTGCCGCGGCAGCATCAAGAGTTCTACCGCGGGGCCCCCCCTGCCCGGCAGAGCCTCCCTGCATCATCAGCTACCTTCAAGTCCCAAAACGCGGGCTTCTTTCAGAGCCGCGAGAGTTTCCCTTTCTCGCGGCTCTGTTAATCCCGCCAAGGGTGATGGGAAATCCCATCAGCCCCGGCGGGATTAACAGAGCCGCGAGAAAGGAAACTCTCGCGGCTCTAAAAGAAGCCCGCGTTTTGGGACTTGAAGGTAGCTGATGATGCAGGGAGGCTCTGCCGGGCAGGGGGGACCCCGCGGCAGAACTCTTGATGCTGCCGCGGCAGAACTCTTGATGCTGCCGTGGCAGAAGCAGCCGGTTTGTTTGTTTTTTTTTAATTTGGGATGATGAAGAATGTTTTTTGCGCGGGGCCCCCTGAAACGCGGGGCCCTGTGCAAAAAACATTCTTGCTCAATGGACGGGCCGGCCCTGTCTGCAAATTTGATAACCTCACTTGTTATTCCACTTTCCAGGTCATTTATGAATATGTCAAAAAGCAGCGGACCCAGCACAGATCCCTGGGGTACACCACTATTCACCTTTCTCCATTGGGAAAATTGGCCATTTAGCCCAACCCTCTGCTTTCTATCTTTTAACCAGTTCTTAATCCACACTGCCTCCTATCCCATGACTCTTTAGTTTTGCCAAAAGTCTCTGATAAGGGACCTTGTCAAAGGCTTTCTGAAAGTCCAGATACACCAGATCAACCGACTCACCTTTGTCCACCTGTTTATTCACACTTTCAAAAAAACATAACAGATTAGTAAGACAAGATCTTCCTTGTCTAAAGTCATGTTGGCTGTCTCCCATTAGGCCATGACTATCTACATGCTGAGTAATTTTATTCTTTATGATGGTTTCCACCATTTTTCCCGGTACTGACGTGAGGCTCACCGGTCTGTAGTTTCCCGGATCACCCCTGGAACCCTTTTTAAAAACTGGTGTTACATTGGCGATCCTCCAATCTTCAGGTATTAGAGATGATTTTAATGATAGCTCACAGATTACTAATAGCAGGTCTGCAATCTCATATTTCAGTTCTTTCAACACCCTTGGATGTATACCATCCGGCCCAGGTGATTTGCTACTCTTCAGTTTAACTAATAGTTGTAATACATCTTCCCAATGTATCGATATTTCCTTCAATTCTTCCGCACCTTTAAATACCACTTCAGTCATGGGTAACATCCCTACATCTTCCCCAGTAAAGACCGAAGCAAAGAATTCATTCAGTCTCTCCGCTATCGCCTTGTCACCTCTTAGTGCCCCTTTAACTCCTCTATCATCTAATGGACCAACCGACTCTCTCACAGGTTTTTTGCTACGAATGTACTTGAAAAAATCTTTATTTCGCGTTTTTGCTTCCGCAGCAAACTTCTTCTCAAATTCTCCCTTTGCCTGCTTTATCAATGCCTTGCATTTGACTTGCGAGTACTTGTGCTGTTTCCAGGTTTTGTCGTTTGGCTCTTTTTTCCATTTCCTGAAAGATGCTTTTTTGGCAATAACAGCCTCTCTGACTTCACTTTTAAACCATGCTGGCAGTTATTTGGACTTCTTCCACTTTTCTTAAAGCTTGGAATACAGCTGGTCTGGGCTTCCAAGATAGTATTTTTCAACAACACCCAAGCTTTATGTAAGTCTTTAACCTTTGCAACTGCTCCTTTTAGTTTTTTCTTAAGTATTTTCCTCATTTTATCATACTACCTTTTAACTTTCGAAAGTTAAAAGGTAGTACTGTGGACTTCCGGTTTGGTAATGAGCTGACTGGCTGCGTGCTGATCAGCTCCGGGTCTCATACCCCAACAACAGCCTTAATTTTCTAATTTATCGAGGTTGAATGCCCTCTGTCCCACCCAGGGGCAACAAGGAGAGTGGGCCGCGTACCCTAGTGCCTTCTCCGAGCAGCGGGGTGCCTCAGATGGCCGCGAAACCCTCCCGAAAGACACGTGCTCCGGACCCTAAGATGGCGGAGGGGGCGCCTCGGAGCCCTGGATCGGAGGGGGATCAGGGCATGGTGGATGAAGTGAGCGCGGCGGTGGCGCGGGCCCTTGACGGTCGGTTTCAGGAGTTGGGTGCTCAGATACAATCGGTGGCCCAAAGTATCACGGATTTCACTGACCGCATGGAGCATGCTGAAACCCGGATTTCTGGCCTGGAGGATGAGCAGCACTCTCTTGTGGCCCGGGTGCAGGCTTTGGAGGCGACGGTGAAGCTGCAGGGAGAGAAGCTGGACGACCTTGAAAATCGGGGCCGCAGGAAGAATCTTCGTTTTATTGGCGTCCCCGAAAACATCGCAGACAATGCTCTCCCAGCATACCTGCAGGCGTGGATGTCCAAGATTCTGCCCGAGGCTGTGGAACCCTCTATTGCTCTGGAGAGAGTGCACCGGTTGGGCCCCAGGCGGGAGCAGGCCCGGCGGCCACGTGCAGTCATCACCCGATTTTTGGATTATCGCCAGAAGGAGCTGATTTTAAGGGCGGCCCGCAGTTATCGGAGGAGGTCCGGGGACGCTGAGCCGCTATTAGTCTTCCAAGACTACTCCGCGCTGGTCAGCCAACAGCGCAAGGCCTTTTCGCCTGTCTGCGCGCAATTGGCGGGCAGGGGCCTGCGCTTTTCTCTCCTGTACCCAGCCAGGCTGCGTGTGGAGCACCAAGGACAGGCATATCTCTGGGACACCCCCGAAGAAGCTGGGGCCTTTCTCGAACGCCTTGGGGCGTCAGTGGCGGATCCGTGAAGCTGGATGTCCTACTGGAAGTGAGTAGCACCGGTTGGGGACACGGTTCACCATTCTGAGGTTTCACCTGCGAAGACTGCATTGTCCAGGACATTCACCTTGGGACTGAGTTTGCAGAGTTGCCTTTTTGAGAACTGCCCCGACGCCTTAGTCGTTAGCCCATCAGCGGGACCGGTTGAATGCCGGTATCTGGGGCTGTATCGGGGGGGGGGGTCTTTTTCTCCTTTCTTTTTCTCTTTTTTTTTTTACTTTTTTACTTTTATCCTTATTTTTATTTTTGTTCATTATTTTTATTTTATTTTTTATTCTTTATTTTTATTTTTATTCTTATTTTTATGCTTACGCTTTTCGGTACCAGTTTATCTTTTTGCTTATGCTCATTGGTACCAGTTTTGTACCCCTTTGTATTCCTGGATATATGCTCACATGTTGTTTTGGTCTGTTTATATGCTCTTTGCTGTTGTGTGTTTCATACGGTATGGTTGCTGGGTATGCTTCTGAGGGGAGGGAGCGGTGGGGTAAGATACAAGCACGTCTGTTTTGTTTCTAGCTCTCCCGGGCGCTTTATTGACCACGTGCCCGGATTGATGGGATGATGTGCATAGAAACCTATGTGTTTTATTATTTTTTACCCGCCCTGCACACTTCGTGGTGAGCGTTAGCCTCAGGGGGTTTAGGCCTCCTCTGGCTCCCGCCACTGAGTATTGAGCATTGGGTAGGGGGAGAGGGCCTCCGGGGTCTTTTTTCTTTTCGGGATTTGGATGGCTTCCTTCCCATACTTGAGGACATCTAGGAGGCCCTTTCCTTTTTTTTTGCTGCCCTTCCTGGGATCAACTGGAGGGAGGTTCAGGGGCGTGGACTGGGGCGTGGGGAGAACTGTGCGTGCCTTCTGCCCTGGCCACCTCTGCTCCCGGAGACGGCCAAAGGGGGGGGGCGGAAGGGCGTTTTTGGCGTTTGGGTGGGAGGGAGAGGTTCCTTGCATCTGTTAGAGGCCAGGGATGTGCATGTCTGCTGAGTGTGCAGAGGGGGGTTTGGGGGGTATGGACCCGTTACCAACAGGAGGTGTCCGACCAGGGTCAGACTGGCCGGGCGATGTAGGGTTGGAGGGCTGGGAGGAGTGAATGGGGGGAGGGGGAGGGGGGGAGGGGCCCAATGGGGGGAAGTGGTTTGAGTGCTTGGTTGGAGGGGGGTAGGTTAGGGGTGTGGGGGGTAGGGGAGGGTGGGGGGTGTGGTGTGGTCTTTGGAGGAATAGGGGGTTGTTTGATTTGGGGGGATGGGAGGGACTGAGACAAGACATGTGACTGATACTGTGGATTTGCGTGGGGCATGCTACTGTAGTGAGTGTGTCTGGACAGGATTGCTTGTACAGGATGCTGGTTTGGGGGGGGAGGACCCCGGGCTGGGGGGGTTCTTGCCACCATAAGAGGTTGACTGATCATACCGAGAGCTATTTCCTTGAGTGGTATAATGACTAGTGGCTTGAAGATTGCCTCCTGGAATGTCTGCGGTATAGGCTCCCCAATAAAGAGACATAAATTAGTGCAACAACTTAAACGAAGGAAGATTGGAATTGCTATGTTGCAGGAGACCCATCAGACCGCGGGTGAGCACGCGAAGTTAGGCTCCCGCTATAGGGCTCGGGTGTATGGCGCCCCAGCCGTCGGGAAGAAGCGGGGGGTGGCTATCTTAATAGCCCAGCAGGTGGGGTGGGTTGAGGAGTCGGTTGATATTGATCTGGACGGCCGGTATGTTCTGGTACGGGGACTGCTTGAGGGGATTAAGGTTGTTTTGGGATCTGTGTATGCTCCCAATGTGTATGAGACTGGCTTTTATCATACTTTAGAACGATTAGTGGCGGAGGCTGCTGGTTACCAGGTACTACTGGGTGGGGACTTTAATACAGTCCTGACTGATAGCATGGACAGGTCGCGGCAGGTTGGGGGTAGGGACCGCAGGAGTCAGAGGCGGCTGTTGGGGATTTGCGAAGCGTATCACCTTTTAGATATTTGGAGAGTGTTACATCCAGGAGAAAGGGAGTATACTCACCTGTCTCGAGCCCACAATACTTGGTCACGCATTGACTACTTTTGATTTCGGAATCTTTGTTCAACCGAGTGGTAGATGCGGAGGTTGGCCCTTCTATTATTTCTGATCATGCGATGATTACGCTGGAACTCCGCAACTGCGCTCCTCTTGGACACCAATTCTGGCGCTATCCTTTGGAACTCAGTGGGGATGCTACCTTTGTGGGATATCTTAAGGATCGGTGGAGAGACTATGAAGAACTCAATGACACCCCAGAGATATCTCCGGTTCTTCTCTGGGAGGTGGGTAAGGCGGTCATGTGAGGGCAGATTATTAGTTATTATGGCTCCCTGCGGAAGCGTCGAAATCAAAGAATTCTCTTGTTGGAGCGAGAACTGGGCAGAGCGCGGCGGAGGTTGATGGCGGACAGAACTGCTACGCATGGTCGCCAATTAAAAGAGACCCAGCGAGAGTTGGAGATGCTTCTCCATCAAAGGGCCAAAAAATCCATGATGTACTACAGATATCAACTGTACCAGCATGGGAATCGGGCAGGGAGGTTACTGTCTGCTTTGGTGAGACCGGCGGGAGGGGCCCGACATATAGGGGCGATTCGCCATCCGGATGGGTCCATCCGCAAAGATACTGCGGCGATCCAACGGATCTTTTCCGACTATTATCGGCAGCTCTATGCCCGGGATGGAGGGGGTGTGGAGGAAGGCCGGGACTTCTTGGCGGGCTGTACCCTATCGAAATTGTCTGAAGACCAAGTGCAGGCCTTGAACATACCTATTTCATTGAAGGAAGTATTAGATGGGATTCGGAATTTCAAAAATGGAAGAGCTCCCGGTTTGGATGGTTTGAGGGGGGAGTTTTACAAGTCCTTGGGGGAGGTTGTGGCGGCTCCTCTCGCGGGTTACTTTGAGGATCTGGTTGAGAGGGGCGGTTTCCCGTATGAAGCGAACAAGGCATTGGTTACGGTTATACCGAAGCCGGGAAGAGACCCGTTGACACCGGGCTCCTATCGGCCCATCTCTCTCCTTAATGTCGACATTAAGATCTTAGCTAAGATTATGGCAGACAGATTAGCGGCCATCTTGCCGGACTTGATTCATAAAGACCAAGTGGGTTTCGTGCGGGGCCGCCATGCGGCTTATAGTCTGCAGCGACTCTTACTTTCTATGTGTGCGGGACGGACGGCTAAGTTGAGGTCCATGCTCATCAGTTTCGATGCTGAAAAAGCATTTGATCGGGTCAATTGGGACTTCATGTACCAAGTACTGGATACCATGGGGTTTAGGGGTTTTTACGTCAAAGTGGTGAAACTTCTATATGCAAACCCGATCGGGGCCATTTTGGTCAATGGAACCATGTCCAATGAGTTTCCCATCCAGAAAGGGACCCGACAGGGTTGCCCTCTGTCCCCCCTTTTATTCATCTTAACTTTGGAACCTTTACTGCAGCGGATTCGAGCCCATCCTCAAGTTCAAGGGGTTCAGGTGGGGGGCTCTGAATTTCGCGTTGCAGCTTTTGCCGACGATCTTCTTGTACACCTGGCGGATCCTCCGACGGGGCTCCCACACCTTTTACAGCTTTTTGGTGAGTATGGGGTGCCTTCCGGGTTTCGCCTGAACCTGGACAAATCGGTGGCGATGCTCTTAGGTACAGGTGACCCAACGGGCTGGCAGGGGGCTTTCCCTTTAAAGTGGGAGACCGGCCACTTTAAATACCTGGGGGTGGTCATCCCGGCCGTCTTAGACGACTTATATCAGCTTAATGTGGACAAAGTGTTGGCTGCAGTGGCCGCTAGCGTTGATAAGTGGCGGGATCTACCATTATCTCTTGGTGGCCGTGTTGCCCTATATAAGATGACACTGTTCCCTAAGGTTTTGTATCTGTTGCAGACACTCCCGTTACAGCTGAAGCGGTCGGACCGGAAGAAATTGGAGGGTTTGGTGAATCGCTTGTTATGGCGGGGGCGGCGGCCTAGGGTTCGGGCGGCGGTTCTCTGTCAGCCTTGGTCTTTGGGAGGTCTGGGGTTACCAGACTTACGTAAGTATAATGTGGCCTGCCTGTTGCGGTACGCCTGGGATTGGCTGTGGGACCTAGAGGATGCCTTGGGGATGCTACAGGCAGCGGTGAAGCCCTTTCACCTGCGCTATCTTCTGCATGCGCGGAAGTCCCTAGGACTGGCCCGCGAGCTCCGTGTTTTCATTGTGGACCCGATCCGGGCGGGGTGGCGTTCCTTCTGTAGTAGTCGGAAGCTTTCAGCCTCTCACTCGCCCTATCTCCCCATTAGGGGTAATGGTGATTTTTTGCCTGGGCTGGAGGGTGGCTCTTTCATGCGTTGGGCGCGGCTGGGGATCATCAATTTGGAGCATGTGATTTCTCCTGAGGGTTCTATGATGACGTTCCCTGAGCTATGCCGGCACTATTCTCTCGAGGGGTGAGATGCTTTTCTGTATGTGCAGCTTCGGAGTTACGTTCGCGCGGTACCTATCGCGGCACTAGAGGGGGAGGTTAGCTCTCAGATTGAGGTGTCTCTATTGGGTGGGGAGGAAGGAACGCGGGTAGCCTGGTTGCAGAAATTGCTTTGGGAATCGGCATCGCCGCTAGCCTTGGATGAATTGGCGGTAGCCTGGACTCGGGAGCTGGGGGGTCAGGTGACGAGTAAAATGTTGTTGGAAGCTTTGTCTGCCATCCCCAAGCTCTCGGTGTTGGTGTCTTTCCGGGACATGCAATACAAGCTGTTGCATCGGCTATATTACGCCCCTTTGCAGGCGTGGAAGGCTGGGATTGCGGGGTCTCATAGCTGCCCTCGTTGTGGTGAAGGGCGGGCGACCCTGGGGCATATGATGTGGGAGTGTACCCGAGTTAGCGCCTTTTGGCAGAAAGTGCAGGCATATCTAACTGGCTGTGTGGGCAATCCAATATCCTTTACGGCTGAGAATTTAGTTCTGGATGTGTGGGAGTGTGAATGGGAAGAACAGTTGGGGTGAGTGGTTTGGTCCTGGGTACGTTTGGTGCTGGTGGTAGCGCGGATGACTATTTTGCTCCGATGGATGGATGCCAGGGGACCGACGTATGGGTTGTGGAGGGGACGACTGCATGAGGTGTTGCTTATGGAGCGGCTCCGTGCTAGAGGCCATCCTGTACGATGGCAGAGGTTCTTGCTGGCATGGGGGCCCCACTTGAATTCTCTACCCCGTACTACTCCTAGTCGGATTCTTGGTGGCCATTGACTGATCCACTTCAGGTGGGTAGTCGGACCACTGGATAGGTGCGCCCTTTTCTTTTCTTTTCTTTTCTTTTTCTTTTTTTTTTTTGTCGGATCTCTCAGTCCTGGGGGGGGGAGGGTGCAGGGGGGGTGGGGAGAACCGGGAGGGACTTTTAGGGGGAGCGGGGGGGTATAGAAGAGGTATGGGGAGGGGTGGGGTGGAGGTTAGTTCCTTTTCTTGCCTTCCTCTCTTTATCATCTTGGAGTTCAGGGTGGGGCTCGGGTGAAGAACATACCCCGAGCCTGCCCGAGCGGGGCGTGCTGGTGTTTGTGGGTTTTTTTGGCTGCGTAGGAAGCTGTGGGTGGGCGGGTGTTTGCTAACTCCCGGTGGGGGATGTGGATGGTCGCTCCTGCGCCTGGGGGTCTCATATACTCATACTTGATGGGGAGGGGGTATGACCATTAAGGTTTTTATTCTTTCTTTTCCTCTTGGGTTTCGTTGGGGGTCTCGGGGGGGGGGGGAACCTAGCTTCTGTTTTTGCTTCTATGTGTACCTTCGGGGCTAGTAGTCCCTGATGGGGGGGGGGTTGTAAAAGCAAAAATGATACTTGTTCTGGTTTCCTGTTTGTACAACATGCTTGTGTACTGTTTCTGATTTGTATTGGTACTGGTGGTGTTCTTTTAATAAACAAATTTGACCTAAAAGGTAGTACTGTGGATTTCCTTACTGTCCCTTCTCCACTAATTAAATCAAAGGCGATCATGCTATGATCACTATTGCCAAGTGGCCCCAACACCCTTATCTCTTGCACTAGATCTGGTGTTCCACTAAGGACTAGGTCTAATATGGCTTTCCCTCTGGTCGTTTCATGAACCAGCTGCTCCAAGAAGCAGTCATTTATGTCATCTAGGAACTTTATCTCCCTAGCATGTCCTGCCGTGACACTGACCCAGTCGATATCGGGTTAATTGAAATCACCCATTATTATTACTGTGCTATAACTGTTAGCTTCCTTGATTTCTTTGAGCATTTCATCATCCATTTGTTCATTCTGGCCAGGCGGTCGATAGTACACCCCCACTGCCATCGCCTTCCTCTTTTACATGGAATTTCAATCCATAGAGATTCTACAGCAAATTGTGTTTCCTGCAAAACTTTAATCCTTTCTGACTCAATGCCCTCTCTAACATAGAGCGCAACCCCTCCACCAATTTGATCAGCTCTGTCATTACGATATAGTTTGTACCCAGGTATCACAGTGTCCCACTGGTTGTCCTCCTTCCACCATGTCTCTGATATTCCAATCATATCTAACCTCTCATTTAGTGCTATATATTCTAACTCTCCCATCTTATTTTTTAGACTTCTAGCATTTGCATACAAGCATTTTAGAGACTGTACTTTATTCATATTAATTTGGCTATTGGTAGACATGGGTAATTTGGGATCTTTAAGCTCTGTCTGCTCCGTACTAGAGGGCATTTGGGCTACTTTACTCTTTTTTGGAACCTCTCTGCTTTTGGTAGTATCCTTCAAGGATACATTCTTCCGAACCATCCGCTCTTGGGCGACTGTCGGCTTTCCCCTATTATCTAGTTTAAAAGCTGCTCTATCTCCTTTTTAAAGGTTAATGCCAGCAGCCTGGTTCCATCCCGGTTAAGATGAAGCCCATCCCTTCGGAAGAGCCCCTCCTTTCCCCAGAATGTTCCCCAGTTCCTAACAAATCCAAAACCCTCATCCTTGCACCATCGTCTCATCCACGCATTCAGACTCCGGAGCTCTGCCTGCCTTTTGGGTCCTGCACGTGGAATGGGAAGCATTTCGGAGAACGCTACCGTGGAAGTTCTGGATTTCAACTTCCTACCTAAAAGCCTAAATTTAGCCTCCAGAACCTCCCTACCACATTTTCCTATGTCATTGCTACCGACATATACCAAGACAGCAGACTCCTCCCCAGCACTATCTAAGACCTTATCTAGGTGGTGCGTTGGAACACTGAAAACCACTCTTGCAGTCCAACTGAACAAAAGGAAGGAAGCTTGTGTTGGGCATCATTACACAGAAACATGATGGCAGAAAAAGACCACATGGCCTATCTAGTCTGCCCTTCCATATCAACTACAATAGTCCCCTTAAATGGGAATGAGTAAGGGTCTTGGTTAAAAATTCATTTTTTCCAGGGATATTTCAAGGGAGAGTAGTAAGATCAAATACTAACTTTGAACATATGCTTAAAAGCAATTGCTGAGCAGTATCACCAAAATGCTTCATCGTGTCTCTCTAATTTCCTCGTACACCCTTCTTCCCAAAATTTGCCTATCTGTAGAAGGCAAGCTGCTGCTATTCATGCTGTTTTCCTCCTCCTCCTCCTCCTCCACTAAATCTCAACTGCTGTTACTGTATCAATCCATCACATTGCTGACCTCCCACTTTTTTGCTGACCTTCAACCTTGCCAAGCATGACGTCTTTCTCTAATGATCTCTCTCTTCACATGTGTCCAAAGTATGAAAGTCGAAATCTTCTCATGTGAGCTTCTAAGGAAAGTTTAGGTTTGATCTTCTCTAGTACCAACTGATTTGTTCTTTGGGCAGTCCATGATATACATAGCATTCTTCGCCAACATCATAATTCAAAGGCATCGATTTTCTTCCTGTCTTTTATCTTCACTGTCCAACTGTCACATCCATATGGTATTATTGAAAATACCATGGCTTGGACAAATTGAATCTCTGTACACAGACATACATCTCTGCATTTGAGAATCTTGTCTAGGTCCTTCATAGCCATTCTACCAGCAGTTTGTTGTTTCTTGATTGATTACTGATCCAAGCAGGTTAAGGTTGTCTACTATTTGTATTTCTTCTCCATCAAGGATGAGATTATTGATTTTGCCAGTTGTCAGGATCTTTGTCTTCTTTACGCTAAGGTGTAGGCCCATTTTGTGACTATGTTCCTTGATCTTGATAAGCAGATGTTATAGATTATCTTCACTTTCAGCCAGTAACGTGGCATTGACAGCACAGCAAAGTTTGATGAGTCTTCCACCAAACTTCACACATTGCTTGTCTTCATAAAGTTCTGCTTCTCTGAGGATTTTTTTCTGCATATACAATTTAGTCACAAGGGGGCCTATTTACTAAGGTGCGGTAAGTGCAAAGCTTGCACAGTAAATGCAGGGGGCATGGCCAGCATCTGCCCTGCATTTACTGCACACGCCTATGTTCCATGTCTTGGCAGATAACGCAGGTGAACCTTCTCTGTCTGCTGAGGAATGCAACATGGGCCTCAGCACAATAAAAAGCCATAGTGTCTCATAGCAGTGCAACTTGTCCCTCTCAGCACATTAAGCTCCTGATCGTTCCCCCATACAATCACTCACCACCCCAATCAGCACCTCCCAGCAGTACCCCCAGTCTGATCAGCACCCCCTAGCCAGTACTCCCCTTCCCCAGTCAAGACTCCCCTGATCAAGTCCCCCCCGCAGATCAATCCTGCCAACAGGAATCCCCGAGATCAACTCCCAAACACAAACACCCCAATTTTCCTTGACACCCCCCCTCGGCCGGGACTCAGCCAGAGGTCTCCTTATAGTCCAGTGGAGCAGAACAGGAGCAGTTCCCTCCGCTCATACTACTACTGAGCATTTATATAGCGCTACAAGTTGTACGCAGTGCTGCACAGACATGTAAGAGACAGTCCCTGCTCATCAGAGCTTACAGTCTAGTCAAGACAAACACAGAAGGTGTAGGCAGGGATATAAAGCAAGGGGAAAGAAAAAGGAGATCAGGTGAGTCAAGATCCAAAAGCAGCAGTGAAGAGCTGAGTTTTCAGCCTGGATTTGAAGAGGGTTAGAGAAGGTGCCTGGCGTACCGACACAGGTAGTTTGTTCCAGGCATAAGGCGCAGCAAGGTGAAAGGAGCGAAGTCTGGATTTAGCAGTGGAAGAGAAGGGCACAGCTAGAAGCAGTTTGCTAGAAGAGCGGAGTTCCCGAGGGGGGTTGTAAGGGGAGATAAGAGAAGAAAGGTAGTGAGGAGCCGCAGAGTGAATGCATTTATAGGTCAGCAGGAGAAGTTTGAACTGGATGCGGAAACGGATAGGGAGCCAATGAAGTGATTTGCCCCAGTAACCACAGGGGTTTAAAATGTCTGCTATGAAACCTAAGTTTGTCTTGTGGTACTACTGCTAGGGTTAACCTAACATATAAGGGCAATTGCAAGGTTCCACATTAAGAACCACCACCCAGGAAAAGTATTTAAGCATCATCGTGGATAATACATTGAAATCCTCTGCCCAGTGTGCAGTGGCAACCAAGAAAGCAAACAGAGTGCTTGGAATCATAAGGAAATGAATGGAGAATAAAACAAAGGAGATTATAATGCCTCTGTATCGTTCCATGGTGCGACCACACCTTGAATATTGTGTGCAATTCTGGTCACCGTATCTTAAAAGGATACAGCAGAACTAGAAAAGGTACAGAGAAGAGCCACTAAAATGGTAAAGGGAATGGAAGGATACCCCTATCAGGAAAGGCTTAAAAGGTTAGGGCTGTTCAATTTGCCAAAAAGACAGCTGAGGGGAGATATGATAGATGTGAATTAGAATGGAGTAGGTTGTTTACTGCTTCAAAAAGTAGGAAGACTAGGGGACATGCAATGAAGCTACAATATAGCCCATTTAAGACTAAAAGGAGAAAATATTTTTTCACTCAACATGTAATCAAACTCTGGAATTTGTTACTGGAGGATGTAGTAAAAGCTGTTAGTGTAGCTGGGTTTAAAAGAAGTTTGGACAAGTTCCTAGAGGAAAAGTCTATAAACCATTATTAAAAAGGAGCAGGGAAATCCACTTCTTACCCCTGGATAAGCAGCATGGAATTTGGGAACCTGACAGGTATTTGTGACCTGGATTGGCAGCTGTTGGAAATAGGATACTGGATTTGATGGACCCTTGGTCTTAACCAGTATGGCATATCTTATGTTCTAATACTCCTTGTAGGCAGGTGAACCCCTAGTGGAAGCACCATGAGTTTATTGTCAAGGGTCATAGCCACCATTCTATTTATTTATTTATTCTTTTATAGTGCATTTCCTAGGATCAATGCGATTTACAGAGAACCAAACTTTAACCGTACATGGAACAATTTTACAAGAGCTGGGTTACTTAAACATATTAGATAAAACAGAGAACAAGGTAACTATATACACAATAGCGAGATTGCACAAGGTAGTAGCAGTCTGGTGCATATCTTATGTTAGTGGTAGTGGGGAGGGGAGGAAGGGATGGATAGGGAGAGAGTTCATAAGTGGGCCAGTCAAGTGATCTCATTGAAATGTTCCATGAATAGGTGGGTCTTTATCAGCTTCCTGAAGATTATTATGTCCTGCGTGTCTCTGATGTGATGTGGTAGGGCATTCCAGAGTCGCGGGGCATATATGGAGAATGTTCTAGCGCAACTTGGTTGCTCTTGGTCGTTTTGGGAGGCAGGATTAGAAGGTTTGCTGTATTATTTTTCTTTGGCGGTTTTCTGGGGGGTTTGTTATGATAGATTATAGGTGTTGGGAGGATAAATGGTGGATTATTTTGAACGTAGTTATTAGGGTGGTTGGAATGTGAGGTGCTGATCTAAGGTAATACCAAGGTATCTTACTTAACTTCTAGGTTGGAGTTATTCCCTTTAATGTCTTTTTGTGGGGGGGGAGGATTGATTTTTGGTGAGGAACAGTACCTCTGTTTTCTTGAGGTTATGTTCCGATAGCCATTGGTTTATAGTGTTGAAACAGATTGTAATTGTTGAGTAGTCTGGGCTTGTGGTGGAAAAGACAGCATATATCATAATTTTTTTCTTTGTGCCATCAAGTCAGTGTTGACTCATAGCGACCCAGCTAACTCTGGGTTTTCCTGGCAATATATCACCGGAGGTAGGTTGCCAGCCTTTTCTACCGAGGCAATGGAGGGTAAAGTGACTTGCCCAAGGTCACAAGGAGTGCCAGTGGGAATCGAACCCTTGATCTTCTGGGTACTAGGCAGTTGCTCTAACCACTAGGCTACTCCTCCACTCATAATATCATAATATTGTCTGCATAAAGATGATAGTGGATGTTGAATGTGCTTATGATTGAATTACCGCTTTGATTGAATGATATGGCGGTATATAAATACCATTAAATAAATAAATAAATATGATATTGCAGAGTGGCTGTATATAGATGTTAAATAGTAACGCTGAGAGGGCAGAGCCTTGAGGGATGCCTTGTCTCTGGGTAAATTGATTGGAGGTTTTTTGTCCAGTTTGTACACATTGTATTTATTTATTTATTTAGCTGTATTTATATCCCGCTTTTCACCGGGTCAAAGTGGGGTAACATTAAAAGGAAGGGTGGACAATAATCAATTCAGGGGTAAGGGGCTATCACCTGGTGGCCGACATTGATGATTTCAATAGTATTTGTGATATAGACATAGACATTGTATTATGGTTTTCCGGAGGATATGTTCGGGGGGGGAGGTAGATTAGTGGTGGGTGCTTGCTTCTGGTCCGAGGTATTGCTGGAATAGGACAGTTTTTAGTTGTTTTCTGAATGAGAGGGGATCTCCGTTGCTTCTGACGTGACTTGGTAGAGAGTTCCAGAGGGATGGTGCGTAGAGTTCGAAGGCCCTGTTGCATGTCCATTGGTTGTATTTGGTTCGTTTATGTGGGATAGTGAGGGAGGTGCTGATGGTCTGTCTGGTTGTTCTATTGTGTGCTGGTTGGGGCAATAGTTCACGGAGCTGAGATGTCTGAGTTTGGTAGAGAGCTTTGTGGGTAAGTAGGGCAGATTTGTATTTGATTCTAGCTTCTAGGGGGAGTATGTGCAGCTCTCTCAGTACTGGCGTGATGCGGTCTTGTTTTTTTGCTTTTTGGATAATCCTTGCAGTGGTATTTAAGGCAGTTCGAAGCGGATTGGTGTGGGTGGCTGGGGATCCGTGGTAGATTATATTGCAGTAGTCCAGGTGGGGGAGTGTCATGGCTTGCATCACTGCTCTGAAATCCTTTGATTCAAAGGAGAGGCCTGAGGCGCTGTACTGTTTTAGCCTTGTGGAATATTGTTCCGGTGGTTTTTTTGATTTGTTGGTTGAGTGTGAGAGCCTGGTCTATGATGATTCCTAGATACTTTATGTGCAGTTGTATTTGTATTTGAGTGGTTCCAACGTTGAGGTGTGTAGGTGGGGTGAAGTCTGGGTCCTTTGTTACTATGAGTGCTTCTGTTTTCTTTATGTTGATGGATAGGTTATTCTTCTGCAGCCAGCTGGATACTTCTGTGAAGCATGTTGATAAATGGTTGTTTGTTGGGTTGGAGGTTGTAATTGGGGCATAGAGCATTATGTCATCTGCAAAGATGTGATAGTTGATGTGGGTATGTATGATTGAGCAGAGTGGTTGCAAGTAGATGTTGAAGAGCATGGCAGATAGTGTGGATCCTTGGGGTACGCCTTGGTGTTGCTGGAAAAGGGGGGAGGTTGTTGCGTTTGTGCGGATCAGTTGTTGTCTATTGGTCAGGTAAGAGTGGAACCATTGAAGTACATTTTCTTTGATGCCAATTGCTTGAAGTCTGTGTAGGAGGATGTTGTGGGAGATGGTGTCGAAGGCTGCTGATATGTCGAGGAAGATCATGGCATATCCAGAGTGTTTGGCTTGTGTTCCTATGATGAGGGTGTTCATTAGTGATGTCATGAGGGTCTCGACTCCGTGGAGTGGACGGAAGCCATGTTGTTGCGTGTCCAGTATGTTGTTGGCATCCAGATGTTCTTGGAGCTGTTGCTGAACTACTTTTTCAATGATTTTGGCGGTGAATGGGAGACTTGCTATAGGTGTGTAGGAGGCAGGGTCCAGGGGATCCAGGTTATGTTTTTTTAGGGTAGGCCGGATGATTGAAGTTTTGAGGAGGTCTGGCATGCGTCCTTGGCGGAGGGATTCATTAACAATGCGGGTTAATGGTGAACTCAGGTCTTCCTTAGTTTTCCTTATCCATTCTGTGGGGCAGGGGTCTAGTGGAGAGGTGGTGGTCTTCAGACGTGAGATGATGGCTGTTATTTCTTCTTTAGTGATTGTTTCGAATTTGCTCCATTCTCTGTCTGTGGCGGTTCTATGGTGTAAAGACGGTGGGGTGGATTGTTGTTGTTGTCTCTGTGTCCAATTGTGGGTTTTGCGGGTGTTGAAGTTGCTTGTATTGTCGTGCTAGTGTTTCTGGTGGGATGTTTGGCAGTTGGTCGGATTGGTTGGGCGTTTATGTTAGTTTTTTGACAATCTCAAAAAGTTCTCGAGGTTTGTTTATTGATGAGTTTATGATCTTTGAATGGTAGGTCTTTTTTGCGTTGTCGGTCTCTATGTGGTATGCGTGTAATTCGTTCATGTAATTTGTTTTGTCATCCTCTTTTTTTGTTTTTCTCCATTTTCTTTCTGCTCTTCTGAGTTTGGACTTTAGCTTCCGGAGGTTGGGGGTGAACCATCGGGCTTTTGTGGAGGTGTGTTTGGTTTTAGTCTTGTTCATTGTTGCGCTGGATGCCGAGGAGATTGTGATGTTCCAGTTGCGTATTAGGTCATCGATATTGTTGGAGTTTGTTTGGAGTTTAGGTAGAGTTTGTGCTAGGAAGTCTTCTTTGATGAATGGCTTAAATCTCCTTGTATGGTGATTGTTCTCCTTGCCGTTTGTATGATGGTAGATGTGGGTTATGTTGATGAGGTAGTGGTCAGACCATGGCACAGGTGTGATTTCTGGATTTTTGTATGAGGTGGTGGTTTGGGGATTTAAGAATATGAGGTCCAGTGTATTTCCTTTTCATGCGTTGGTTCGCATATGATCTGTGTCAGTTCATTGCTTCCATGGCATTGATGAAGGTTTCTGCCTGTTTGTTTTGGAGTGATGGGAGGTTGAAGTCTCCGAGGATTATGTGATCTTTTGCAGAGATGGTGCTTTCAGATATGTGTTGTAGTAATCTTGGTAGGTCGGTGCTTGGGGTGGGTGCCCGATAGACTAGGCATATTGTGAGATGCTTGTTGGTGAGGGTGAGTATGTCCACTTCATTTGTTGTTTCTGATGCATGATTCCTGAGGTGGAGGTTGGATTTTGCAATGATGGCTACTCCTCCTCCTCTGGTATTTGTCCAGGAGCAGTGCTGGAGGTTGTAACCTTTCGGTGTTAGTTGGTTCACGAGTACCGTGTCGGTGTCTGCTAGCCAGGTTTCAGTTATGCATAGGATGTTCATCTTTGGGATTGTGATGAGATCGTGGAGCATGTGGTATTTGTTCCTGACTGAGCATTTATTAATGAGATAGAGAGGGGGGTGCAATTCGGGGGGTTGGGGATGTGGGTTGGTGTGAGTGTAGTGTGGATGTTGTCTCGTGTGGGGGGGTTGTATGTGTTTATGGTTTGAGTGGTTGGGTGTATGTCTGGGGTAGGTTGGCGAGTGTGTCTGTGGGGGAGGGGTAGAGGGTCAGGAGTGGTGTTAGGAGGTAGAGAGGAGCTAGGAGGGGTGGCATGGCTTGTAGATGTACCTTGATGATCAGGGCTGTGTTGTGTTTCTACGCCAGTTTCCTGGAGCGTTGAGGGTTCTTTTTCTGTGTTGTCACGTGTTTGGGTTTTTGTTGCATGGTTCCTTGGTTGTTTTTTTGTTGCAGTTTCTTCTGTTTGTCTGCTGTGTTGGTTCTTTGTTTCTCTTTTTTGTTTGTTTCTGCAGGTTTCGTTGTTCACTGTTGCTTATGGTGCCAGTGGGTTCTGTTGGTCTCTTGCTGTTCTCTTTTGTTGTGTGTGCGCCTCCGTGCGATCTGTGAGGTATGACCATAGCCATTCTAGGGCAGTTTCATGGATTCCTATAATGAATAAGCACTGTAGGAGGATGTCATGGGATACTGTGTCAAAAGCCGTTGCAATGTCTAGAAAGATGAGAATGAAGCCTTGGTTTTTTTTCTATACCCTTGATAAGCCGACCTGTTGAAGAGATGAGCAAAGTCTCTACTCTGTGATTGTTGTAGAATTCGTGTTGGTGAATGTCTAAGGGAGAGTTTGAGTCAGTGTCTTTGCATTTGGTAGAGGACTACCTTCTCGATAACTTTGGCAATAAATGGTAAGCTGGAGATAAGTCTGTATGAGGTTTGGTCATTTGGAGCGAGCTTGGAGTTTTTGAGGATTGGACGGATTGATGCTGATTTCAGGTATATAGGAAAATATCCTTTAGAGAAAGAGATTGTGATTAGCTTAAATATAATCAGAGCAAGCTCTGTTTTTTGATTTTGAACCAGGTAACAGAGCATGGGTCCAGAGGAGAAGTTGTGGTGTTGATGCTATGTAGTATGTGCTCAAGCTATTCTGTGGAAGTGGGGCTGAAGGACTGCAGTAGTGGATTTGTGGTGTTTAGGTCTGTGGAGTGTGGAGTTGCTACCGGTGGTAGGAACAAGCAGGCTCAGTGTTGGCATGGGGGTGTTTTGATTGCAGGCATGCAGCAAAGTCCTGTGCGTCAATGGTGTAAGTCTGGTGAGCTTGGCTCTTATCTTTTGCTAGTCTAGTAACTGTATTAAATAGTTCTCTGGGTTTGCTTATAGCCTTCATTATTAGTTTAGTGTGGTGTTCTCGTTTTGTGTTGTTTGAACTGTGGTGGCTACTAGGACAGGTGTGGAGAACAACTGCTCCCATCCTGTTCCAATAAACTGCCAGGGGATCAGAAGGGTGGAGTATCAAGGTATCATGTTTGGAGGGGGGGGGGGGAAGGGGTTCTGCTCACAGGAGTTTCCGTTTGGAGGGACTGATCTTGGGGGCAGTCCTGTTTGAAGGGGGAGTGCTGATCATGCTGGAAGATATTGCAGGAAGGGGAAATTGGATTGGGGGCAGCAACCACAGGATTTTCTTTTCATCAGCTCGGGGTAGTGTCTGCACTACCTGACTGCTGGTAGTGTATTAAGTGCAACTGTGCTATCATCATCATTAACAGCTACTGTGTGATAATGTAGCAGCTGATAAGCATGCAATAAATAATACCAGGAGTCAGTTCAAAGATCCAAGCCAATTTATTGTGCACAAGGCCCAGACAGTCAAGCTTCAAAAAGGACTGAGCCAAGTTCTTACAGAAACATATTCATTTTATACATTTCTTTTCAGTTTGATACATGCAGACTTTCTATTGGTCCCAACGCCCCCTGCATTTGTCCAATCAGAGACCCTTTCTGGGCCTAGCACCCTGCTCCCTCCTCTAGGATTTTTCTAACAATGGCACAGTTTCTAGGTATTGATACAATTCTACTGCGAGGTCGTTTCTAGCTCTAGGAATGCAAGTATTGAAACATTTCTATCCTCAGAACACAAGAGAATAATGAAGGATTTATGAATTCATGAAAAACTTCTTGTTAAGCAGTTTTAAAGCAGCTTTCTCAGACTTTTGGTTCTTACTAAGATGGAGGTTGGAATCAGGGCCTAACTTACAGGCCTTTCATATTTGCAGGCTATCATAGGCCATAGCCTACCACATTCCCCCCTTTGATTATTCTCACCCGCAAGTTAAAAAGGGTGGGAATTAAATCACATATTATACTCGTGTAACAGCATCATCTTCGGGTATAGGGTAATATTGCCACATAGCTAAAACTTTTGTAACTGCCTTCCGTTCTATAGTGCTATCAATGGCTGCTGGCTTTACTCGACTGTGATGAATCCAGGGTTCGAGTTCTGCAACTTTAACTGCAGTTGGGGTTGATAAGATAACAACATAAGGTCCCTTCCAATGTGGTATCAACGGTGTCTTTCTCCACTCTTTGATCCACACTGAGACTCCAGGCTTGAGAGGATGCAGGGGTTCTGTTAGATGGATGGGCAGCTGATCTTGTACCCAAGTATGAAGACTCTGCAAAACAGAACTTAAAGCCAATAGTTCTTATCTAGTAATTTCAGATCCAATCTGTTTCATATCTCCTTTTATTCCTTGTACAATAGGCGGGGGTCGCCCATACAGAATCTCAAAAGGGGAAACTCCTAAAGACTTAGTAGGGGCTAAGCGTATCCTAAGAAGGGCTATAGGAAGAACCTGGGGCCACTTCAGGTGAACTTCTTGACAAAGTTTAGACAACTGAGATTTCAGGGTTCTATTCATATGTTCTACTTTTCCTAAATTCTGAGGTCTGTAGGCAGTATGCATCTGATAATGTCAATATCTCGGGGCCATACTTAATGGACTTGCCTCCTGAGGTTATCAACCCTCATTCTTTGTACAGGGCCCCATGTGCGTGCAAAGTTGTGAAGGCATACTTGGAATCTGTGTACACATTTAGACGGAGCCCTTTTCCTATTATCAGTGCTCTAGCGAGAGCTATCAGTTCAGCTTTCTGTGCTGAAGTCCCCGGGGCCAGAGCTGAGGACTCAACTGTCAGCATACATCAACATGACATTATGCTTAGCATAGGTGTCATGGCCGTTCCCAGACCTTGGATTTCAAGCAGCTTTGTTACTCTGGTGATATCAGTCTCAAAACTTAATGAGGGTAGTTTACAAGATGAGATTAACTCTGACCCCTGGTGATGTCTGTCTCCGAGCCTGATGGGATTGGTCTGCAGCCCCTCCTTGCTAAATCAAGAATAGCAGACCTCAAAGGGAGGTGACTGGAAACAATAGCAGACCTCAAAGGGAGGTGCTAGAGAAAATTCACTATAAAGGACAGAAATACTTCCTCTTTCTCTCTCTCTTCCTATTTTCATCGGACACACCTTGCCATGAGGCTCTGACACCCAATTCTCTCCCCTCCCCCTTGTTCTCTCTTTCTCTCCCTATTCTTCTTACTATGAGGCTCTGACCCACATTTTCTTACCTCTCTCTCTCTCTCACACACACACACACACACACACACACACACACACACACACACACACACACACATTGAAGTAAACTGAAGCAGCTTTCTAACAACCTCCTAACTCTGTTCTGTACCTATGTAATAAGCCTATTTCGATATAAAACTCTTACACCAGTTTTGGTTGTCTTATTTATGCTGCTTACCCTACTGTCTCTGTGAAATGAACCCAGGACCAAACAGAGAATAGACCAGAAGAATACATATTCTTAACCCTCCATAGCCCATGTTCCCTGTAAAATAGTTATCTCCAAGTTATAATGCCCTGTTCAATGTAATTTCAGTTTGTTCAATGTAAACCGCACTGATGCAGAATAGCGCGGTATATAAGAGAATGTAAATAAAATAAATAAATAAATATTGAGAAGATTACATCAACTACCAGATCAAGGGTCACCACGGCATACCCGGCACGACGATGTCCATTGATGACGAGACTGCTTCCATCCACAAAGAAAGTCTGTTCTGGATTCTCCAGAGGAACATCAATCAAATCCGGGCGACTTGAGAATACAGTGTCCATAATTTCTAAATAGTCATGATCAGGGGGGCCAGGACCAATTGGGAGCAACGTAGCAGGATTCAAAGCTTGACTGACCATCAATTGCAATCGTGGATTCTCACACAGCATACTCTGATACTTCAACATTAGCGAATTTGTGAGCCAGAAGTTCCCTTTGTGCTCCATAAGGGTCAAGACAGAATATGGTACGATGACTTAAAGATTCTGTCCCAAAGTGAGCTTGTCTGCTTCGCTCACTAGGAGGGCTGTAGCTGCAACAGCTCTCAAACAAGGGGGCCAACCTTTTGCAACCACATCCAACTGTTTTGACAAAGGTTACTGGCCGTTGCCAAGATCCAAGAGATTGAGTCAGCACCCCTAGAGCATTTCCTTGTGACTCATGAACATAGAGGCGGAAAGGGTTCTGGACATCTGGTAGACCCAGAGCTGGTGATGACATCAGAGCAGTTTTTAGAGATTGAAATGCTGCATCCTGTTCAGGTCCCCATTCCAATGGAGACTTTTCCATTCCTTTGGTAGCTTGATACAATGGTTTTGCTAGCAGAGCAAAATTGGGGATCCATATGCGACAGTACCCTGTGGCCCCCAGGAAAGCTCTTACTTGCCTCCTGGTGGTTGGAGTGGGAATACTGCATACAGCTTCTTTGCGTTCCGGCCCCAAGCGTCGAATTCTGCTAGACAACTGGAATCCTAGATATTTAACTTCAGTTTGACATAATTGCACCTTGGTTCTTGAGACTTTGTATCCAGCCTCATTTAGAAGGTGCAAGAGTTCACTGGTGGCTTGTAGACATTCACTTTCTGAATTTGTGGCTATGAGCAGGTCGTCCACATACTGAAGAAAAACCCTTTGTCCTGGGTTCACAGAGTAGCTTGAGAGATCCTGATTCAAAGCAGCACTGAAGAGAGTGGGTGAATTCTTAAATCCTTGAGGTAATCGAGTCCAGGTAAGTTGGCCCCGCCTTCCTGTTGTGGGGTCTTGCCATTCAAAAGCGAACAAAAGTTGACTGGTGGGGGCTAGGCGTATGCAGAAGAAGGCATCTTTCAGGTCCAGGACGGTGAAATGAGTAGCCTCGGCGGGGATCAGTCCCAAGAGAGTATAAGGATTTGGTACCACTGGATGTATAGTTTCAGCTGCATCATTTACCCGCCTCAGATCTTGTACTGGGTGGTAATCCCCTGTCCCAGGTTTCTTGACTGGGAGAAGGGGGTATTCCAAGGTGACTGGCACTCCTTGAGAAGTCCATACTTCAGCAGTTTCATCAGATAGCAGTGGATACCTTCAATGGCTGGTCGAGGAAGAGGATACTGCTTCACATGCACTGGTTCCGCTCCTGGCTTGAGGGTGACAACGACAGGGGCCATGTTGTTTGCTAGGCCAGGTGGAGTATCCTCCGCCCATACTTCAGGAGGAGCCAAAAGATTGGTGGGTATACAGGAACTAGCTGGCTTGGTTGGAGATACATTATAGAACCGCCATTCTTCTTCTCGGGGGGCAGTTAGCACCATCAATCCGGCAGGCTTTGAGTTTACAGTCATTTGCATTTCTCCTCCTTCAGCGAAAGATATTTGCGCCTGGAGCTTGGCAAGCATATCTCGGCCCAAGAGTGGAATAGGGCATTCAGGCATATACAGGAACTGGTGCGTTATTTTCTGCCCCCCCTAGTTCACACATGCGGTTCTGCAGGAATGGCTTAGTGGCCCTAGCCCTAGTGGCCCCAACAATGGTGACAGATTGAGAGGACAAAGGGGCTACTGGCTTTGCCACCACTGAGTGTCCTGCTCCTGTATCCACCATAAAGTCCATATATTGGTCCCCTATTTTCAAACTGACCATAGGCTCCTGGGGACCCAGGGTGAACTTGGAGCCCGGTCTGGCCTAGTCTTCATCCATGTCATAGCCCGTTGCAACTGCCACTCCCTCAATAGCTTCTTCCCTCTCTCGCTGGAACTGTGCTCGGGTCATTCCTCCACGACTCTGAAATCGACCTCCTGTTCTCCAGGGACTCCCTCCTCCCCTCCTGGGGGTGGAGTCAAGATGAGGGCATTCACTTCTCCAATGTCCTTCTTCTCTGCAATGGATGCACTGATTCGCACCCAGTGGGGTCTAATTACACAGGTACACTAAAAAAATTTTTTTTTAAACTGCCTCTAATGTTTCGATTGATTTTTACGTTTTTTGGTGCGCTGAATCCAAATCTGGTAACCAATTTGCTCCATCACGTACAGATTTTTTGCTACATTGGGTTAGCAGTTTGAGGTGAACGTTTTCAGATTGAGTGCGATCGACATAAAAGTTTCTTGGATGAATTCTTTATACTAATTGTTTAGTAGTTTATTCAAATAAGAATAAAGAAAATTGTAACAAGGCCGCACATAAGAATAGAGTAATGTCAACAAAACACACTGTGATGGTAGCAAAAATTGTCTGCACTTAAAACAGCCACATACATGTGCACAAACATTGAGCATATAAGAGCGAGGTTAGACACAAGCAAAGCAAAGAAATGTGCAAAAAAGTGTTGTACAGGTATGTATGTAAGAATAGAAAACGCAAACCACACCATTGCAATACATGAAGACAAACACCCGATGGTGTGAAAATAAAATTCTAATAAATGAGATCCGACACTGGTAATAACTAGCAAATTTTTATTTCAAAGTTTAGTAAAAACATGATATTTGTCAACCACAGTTTAGATTTTAAAGTCATTCTTGGGTCAATCAATCTCCTGGTGGGCCCGTTTCTTCTTCCCCCCGAATGCTTCTCTTGGTGCGCTGCTTGGCGTATTTTCATCTGGGGTTTCCCCGCAGCAGCAACCAGCAGAAATCAGCCATCATAGTGGTGTTCCATCTTCCTTGGTACCTTCCTCTCTGCGTCCTTGATGTCCTGGTGAAACCTTTCACCTTGTTCTTCACTGTACGCCCCCAAGTTTTCAGGAAAGTAGTTCACATGGGAGTGCAAGAATGGACTTTCAGGCTCATGTTACAGCCTTGTTCTTTGAAGGCATTGAGCATCCTGGCAACAATATCCTTATAGTTCTCATCCCGCCTGTTCCCCAAAATTTGAGAACAACATCCTTGAAGGAATCCCAGGCTTCTTTTTCCTTCTCAGACATCGTTTCAGCGAATGCTCCATCTGAAATGAGTTTCCTTATATCGGGCCAACAAACACTCCTTTCTTTAGCTTTGCTTCAGAAAAGTCGGGGGAACTTTGAGCAAAGGTACCGAAAGCACTCACCATCTTTTGGAAGGGACTTGATGAATTGCTTAATGAGACCCAACTTAATGTGGAGAGGTGGTAATAGAATTTTATCACGAGGTACCAGCCTCTCATGAAGAACATTTTCTCACCGGGTCTCAATACTCCCGAATTGGCCAGTCTTTTTTCCCCCAGTGTAGGTCGCGGGCCCGGCTATCCCCACAAGCAAAGGAAGCAGGGATATTTGGTGAACCGGATTGCTGCCCTAATAGCATGGATAGAATTTTAAAGTCTCCACAAATCATCCACTTATGCTCATCATAACGAATCTTCTGAGAATCAGGGCCAAATTCTCGTATTTTTCTTGGAGAATAACAGAGCGAGCAATAGGAACTGAAGCGAATGTGTTGCCATTATGAAGAAGAACACCTTTTATGCTGTCTTTTTGACGAATCAATGAACAGCCGCCATTCAGCAGGATCATACTTGAGTTTAAACTTTTCCATCACTCCGTATATATCGTTGCAAAATACCAAATCTTCCTCTTTGCTGAAATACTTCAAAAAATTGTGTCTCGCGGTTGCGGTACCAATACAAAAAAGTTGTCCTGGTGACAATAGATTTTTCTGTTTAAGACAAGCCGGAACCCTAGCAGTTGGGCAGCATCTTTTGGGAGTCCTAAATCCCAGACTAAATCATTCATTCACTTGAGAGAAAAGTTCAGGTTTCGGATCTGGTTCAGTTTCAACTCGGAAGTACTTGACTCATCGGGAAAAGCCATCTGATGAGTCTCATCATGATCAGAACCGTCCACACAAATATGATCCAAAGATTTTGGTGGTTCAGGCACAGTTACTTCGTTGCTATGAGGCATAGGCCTAATTACTGAGGGAAGGTTGGGTAACTTATTACGTTCTTATTTCTTTTAAGTTGTATCCCTTCACAATGCAGAGCAAAATAGCAGTCACTGCTGTGGTCTCTTTGTTCACGCCACACATCATAGGTATTCCGAAACGAATGCTTGTTTTTTACCTTTCATCCATAAGCGTAGATCTTCCTCACATGTCTTGCACACTTTGTGAGGAGCCCACGGTTTGTCTTGATCGCCTAACTTCAACCGAAATAGGCGAAATATACTTTTTTAATAAATGCAGAAATGTTTCCTCTGCCGCTTTTTCACGGTATATTTCCCCACAAATAAAACAAAAACTGTCCGGAGAGTTGACGCAACCTCTGCTCTGTGAGCCATCACAAATACACAGCACTGCAAACTACAACTGTAGTGAACCACTTCGGAATAAAGCTGGATTACGACTGAGCAAACAAAAGGTAATAATGACTTGCAAGAAACTGAAATTTGGACAGGAACGTTCATGTCGCAACCACCGTGTTTGAGCGAGCGAACGAGGCGAGGCGAAACAGGAAAGAACATGCGCCAGCACGAGTACTGGATTTAGCCCCCCGCCTCCCAATTGTCCTGTTAATGTATAAAATGAATACAAAACACTCTAAAATATCATGAGGGAGTGTTTCTAGTTAGTTAACCATTACAACCTCTATTTTGGGCCAAGAAAATAAACTGCAGTCGGCTAAAAGAAATTATGTGAACATTCCTTATATGGGTAAGAAATCTAATTTTGCAAGAAAACGTGACGTGATGGAACATTTTGGCTATTTTTCCTGGATTCAGCACCCCAAAATCTATAGGAATCAGTTGCAAAACTGGAGGCAGTTTTTTGGTAGTATACCTGTGTTATTTTCACGACCCCTTCCACGTCCTCTACTCCTTCGATTAGGAAAACCTCCTTCACGTCATTCAACTAAAGCGGCAGCAAAAAGATCTGCTTTCTTCTTCATCTTTCGTTCACTTTCTCTGTTACGTTCATTTTCACGATTCACAAACACTTTCTGAGCAACTTCCTTTAACTGGGCTGTATTCATGCCCGCAAATCCATCCAGTTTCTGTAACTCATTTTATATCTCTCTGGGACTGACTGACAAAGGCTGCGTTTACCATACGCAAATTTTCCTGAGCGGCTGGATCGTATGGGGTATACAATCTATAGACTTCAGATAATCATTCATAGAAGGCTGCTGGGCTCTCATCTAGTCGTTGGAGAACTTCAGATATTTTTCCAATATTCATGGTTTTCTGGCCTCCCTTCTTTAGGCTTTGCATGAGGGCTTGGCGGAACCGATTTAGGGCTGTCTGCACTATTTGGATCCCACTTGGGGCCATCAAGGCTGATGGGTCTGCATAATACTGTTCATTATTTCAATCAAATCCTAAGGTTTCTCAGTGTAGGAGGCATAATGCTTCTTTCAGTTCAGTAAATCAGTGGTGGAGAAAGGCACATAAACAAGGCTGGTCGGCCCTACCACGACCTGGCCTTCGGTATTAAGGGTGGGTAGGCCTTGGACCTGGCGCAATGGTATAACGTGACCATCCCTTTTACTGGTAGTGGTACTTCTGAAGGCATTCGGCAATCGGGACTGTCGGGGTTCCACTTCATGTTCTTGGGCGCTGGCTGTGAGTGACCCTGAACTGGCAAATGAATCCCTGCTTGTAGTGTCATCGGTGGACTGTGGCCCACTCGGAGGCACTCTGAACTGATCCGGGGCTTCCGGTCAAGAGGGGGTGCGCGTACTCCTGCTGCGGAGGTGGCTGGTGAACTACTTGGGGTACATCTGCAGGGAGGTGTCCCCTCCTGTCCCAGGCTCTGCCCAGGGTGGTGGCAGAGCTGAGGGGACTGGCCTATAATGTCTGGAGATTCTGGGGCAGAATAAATGGGCAGCTTTTTTTTTTCCAGACTTCCGGGCCCCCCCCCCCCTTGTGGTTGCTACCAATCTCCTACACTGTTCCTCATAGCAACACTTTATCCAGGAGGGCTTTTTTTTTTTTCCCTTCACAAACACTTAACCAGGAATCTATATAGGGGAATTGATCAGGGAACATTTTCTGTACAACCTGATAAACACGGGAAACTATCCTAATATCAAAGGTGCCCTCACGGGGCCATGAAGTGACCATCACTGGCCACTCCCTTTCACAGAGCATTCCTAATAGGGACAGAGACATTTTAATTCTGTAGTCTCCTGCAAATCCCTTGCTAAAATTCCTAGCCATACATTTCAACAGAATCTGCGTGGACTCCGACCCCCCCCCCATGATGATGTACTTGAAAACAGACAGAGGGGGCGGGCAGTCAGGCTGCATTTTCCTGAGGACTATGAGTCAGAACTATGCAACAATATTCCTCTGGGTGCACTTATTTAAAAAAACCTTATTACTGCTCTTAAACAAAGGGTAGGCAGAAAACATAAACTTAGATTGGTTGTAATAGCATAATGGATGTGTGTGCTCATTCTAAATAGGAACAATTTAGATAAAGTCCTTAAAATATAAAACTATTATTTTGCAACATGTTATAACAACAATCCCAATAGAAAGAACTATGGCTCCTAACATGACGGCCACATATCTGTTACGTACGACTAGAGTAAAAATACTTGGCATGAAACTAACTGCCAGCCGTCGTCAGTACTAAGCTGAATAATGCAAAGGAATTACTTTAAATCTTACAGTTTAAAAAGTAGATATTCAAAGGACATGAAATGGGTACTTTTTCATAAAGTGGGTGGATATCTGGAATGCATATACTCCCCTTTTCTTTTCTTTTCTTTTATAAACAATAAGTATGTCCTCTATGAGGTGCTTGCCACAATATATAAAATCTCGTTTTTACTTTTAATTTTGCTCAATAGCATACGCAGTCAAAACCAAATATATATATATATATATATATCAGGAATTAAAATTCAAGCACGATTAACTCCTCATTCACTCAGGATTTAAATCACTTTCAAATCGCGATCTGGTAACTACTGGCTCGGGATGCTTCATAGTCCTGTCAGGGTTCTTAACCTCTACTTTGAAAGTCAAAGGAAAACCAAAAGCAGTTTCCTTAATTTCTCTATCATTTCTGTTTGGACCATAAAAGAAAAGTAGGGCTGAGATATAACAAGAACAGTTGAGGAGCTCGAAAGGGGTTAATAAGAACTTAACCCTTTCCAGGCTGAGCCCAAAACTGTCGTGATCCAAAATTCTGACTAAATATTCCTACCAAATGATATATAATACATGACCATAGCAGAAGGAACATCACTATTAGAACATATTGAAAAAGACAGGTACAATTTTCCTGAAATAAGCACAAATTTACCCAGCTGCAGAATGTGGATTAAAAATTGAAAGTAAGCCTTCAAAGGGTTAAAAGATACTAAAACATTCCTTTCTATGGGCTGTGTGAAAGACACACCCTTTCTCTCTCTGCTTGCTAGAGACTTGCTGTGCTGGAAAAAGACTGAAATCAGTGAGACAGCTGTCTTTGTACTTAGAAGTGACTCCTGAGTTGGTTTTTTCCCTTTTCTTTTCTTAGTACTATTCCTTAATCGGTAAACTGTTTCACAAATTACCCAACAGAATAATCTTACATTATACCAGAAGGGAAACCCGCGGTTTCAACAGATAACAAAAATCAGATACAAACAACAAACAGTAAGGACAACGGAACAATGGGGGAGACAAACATCAAATGCTTCCTCCTTTTCGCAACCTGGGCGCGGTTGCCCGGCCAGGAACTGCGCTACTCAGGAGTCCGCTCTCACTTGGTCTGTATTCAAGACCTCTCAGTCACGCAGACAATCATGTCAGCAACAAGAAATTATTTTTCAAATGCACAAGGTTTTACTGACTGACTATCCCAACCAAAGGGTTGGTGGCTTCTGCTCCGCTAACCCTTATGAGAAGCGTACTAGGACCGCCCTTATGAGAGGTGATCAAGCTCTCTCGTCTTGTGCACTTATGCAAGACTTTCCCAGTTAGTCTATACCAAATTAGTCTCGCATACTCATGCAAGGCTTTCCCCAGGCTTCACTGACTCAAATGCCCAAGGTTTTCTACTCACCGGATCCGGTTCCCGATACCAAACCAGTTCATGGGTTGGATCCTGGACTCCCCTCAGGTTCGGAGGTGTTGGCCAGCTGGACCCAGTGGTCTGCCGAGGCAAGGCGGAACCCTCCCCGATACAAGAGGACCAGTGGCGCCTGAGGTTTCCCCCTGCGGTCAGACACACACAGTTCCAACCGGACCAAACCTGGAGGCGAAAGTACGTGGTATATTTATTTGAATACCATCCACTACTCGCACATTCTGGGCCAACGCACCAAGAATATGTAGCAGCTGATAAGCATGCAATAAATAATACCAAGAGTCAGTTCAAAGATCCAAGCCAATTTATTGTGCATAAGCCCCAGACAGTCAAGCTTCAAAAAGGACTGAGCCAAGGTCTTACAGAAACATATTCATTTTATACATTTCTTTTCAGTTTGATACATGCAGACTTTCTATTGGTCCCAATGCCCCCTGCATTTGTCCAATCAGAGACCCTTTCTGGGCCTAGCACCCTGCTCCCTCCTCTAGGATTGTTCTAACAATGGTACAGTTTCTAGGTATTGATACAATTCTACTGTGAGGTCGTTTCTAGCTCTAGGAATGCAAGTATTGAAACATTTCTATCCTCAGAACACAAGAGAATAATGAAGGATTTATGAAAAACTTCTTGTTAAGCAGTTTTAAAGCAGCTTTCTCAGACTTTTGGTTCTTACTAAGATGGGTGTTGGAATCAGGGCCTAACTTACAGGCCTTTCATATTTGCAGGCTATCATAGGCCATAGCCTACCACAATAACATATCACACAACAGCCATCAAAGCAGGTCATGCCCTCTCCCTCGCCCTCCAGAACCTATGGTATCACTAACAGTGGGATCTTTACGGCAGTTCTGTAAACATGCCGCTAGGTGTCACAGTAGAAATTACAACAAAGAAAATGAAGTAGACATCGAATCAATAAAAGCCAGTCAGATGGCCAGATTGTCAGCCCCTGGCTATGATTTCTTTCTCACATTGCATTGGGTAATTATTAAGGACAGAAGGGGAAGGAGGGTAGGGAGGATAGGATGGACCAGCACAATCAGATGAGAGGAAAAGAGGCCCCGTGAGAAAAAGGGGAAAGGAAAAGAGGATATTGGACGAAAAATAAAAGTAAATAAAAACAGAAACAGAAAAAATTAAGCAAAGTCAAAAGATAAAAATAAATTCAGAAACACACGGTGGTGGTGCCTCCTTGTAAAAGAGTGCGCGCTTATCATTCTAAGAGTAGTATATAAGCACAAGAAATTAAAAATATGTTAAAGGACATAAAGCGACTAAAAATACGATCGAACCAGAAACAAGACAAGCAAAATGCGTATATATACATACATACATAAAGAAAATAAGAAAGATGATATCTGGGGGACTCCTGTCTATGGGGACCTACATGCACCCTCAAGCTGAACTATGCGCAGCCAAAACTACGAGTTCCAGCAACCTTTGCGCTCTAACGGAAGGAAGTTGGCCGACTGCATGGAACATCGTCACTGAGCACAGACGGGCACCTGCTGCAGTGTGCGTGCGTGCGTCATCACTGCTCGCCGGAAGAGGCAGCAGCATGGCTGCTGGCGTGCTTGGAGATTCTCCCATTGCTGCCGGGAAGGCGGCGAAACTCCTCTCCCTGAGCGGTCTCTTCCCTATCTACAAACCGAAAGGCCCTACCTCGGCCGAGGTGTTAAACCGGCTGAAGGAGAAGCTGCTGACAGGTAGGGTTTGCGGCGTGCGGTGCCGTTCCTACAGGGTAATGCCAACTGAAGGCTCTTGACGCTCACGAACCAATGCGGTAGCGAATGCAAGGACCGGATCCCGGGAGAAACCGCATCGAACAGAAGCCCATTCCAACAAAAGCGGGTCTGTCCAAATGGCTGCGTGTAAAGGAGAAAGTTAACAAGCAATGCGCTGTAAACTTAGATAAGAAAGTCTTGAACGTTAATGGTCTTTTAAGAAAGTTAGTTGGCGAGAGGTTGCAAATGAAACCAAAATCTGTAAAAGGAAAATGTGGAAAACATGAGGAGTATGCAAATGGTTGAGAGCCAGTGAAGTCAGAACACAAATCCTACTTGTGGGAAGTCGCTTAATCCTTCATTACATTGGGTACAAATTAATAGGCTGATGCAAAAAGCTGACATGAGAGCTGCACCCAGTTTTCTAGCGCAGGAGTACTGCAAAGGTGGTTTGCCTTTATGCTATAATCAAGATGTATGCAGATGAGCTGTGCGCAATGAATAGTGAGCGCCAGATATATGCGCTAGCACTGACATATCTGCAGTGCTTATGAGAATGACATAACACCCATGGAACAGAAAAATACTACTGTACCTGAATGTAACTCTCCTTGGATTCTGGGAAAGGTGTGAACTATATCTGTTTCCCTTCATCCTGGCTTAGTCTTGGATCAGATGTTATGAACCCAGTCCTCTGACCATGCTCAAATAGTAAGGTTGTCTGAACATCCACAATGAAGATTTTTATTTATTTTATTTTATTTATTTACATTCTCTTATATACCGTGCTATTCTGCATCAGTGCGGTTTACATTGAACAAACTGAAATTACATTGAACAGGGCATTATAACTTGGAGATAACTATTTTACAGGGAACATGGGCTATGGAGGGTTAAGTGGCTTGCCCAAGACCACAAGGAGCACCTGTGGGACTAGAAACCCCAGTCCTTCCGGCCCAAGGTTGCTGTCCTCTAGTGGGATTTGAACCACCGACCTTCCGGCCTGAAGTACCTTGCCCCAACCACTAGGCCACTCCTCCACTCCAAGATGCATGAAAACTTCTGTACAGTAGAGGCAGTGCATGCAGATCTTTAATGCATATTCACTATGGATGTTCAGACAGCCCAACAATTGCGTGTGTCCAGAGGACCGCATTGAGAACCACTGGTTTAGAGTCATATTTAGATTATAAGCCCTCTGGGTCAGGGAAGTGACTTATGGTACTTGGATATAACTAGCTGTGAACTATAAATAAGTAAAGGGGAATATTCAGAAATGCAAGGTCATACATTTGGGTTGCAAAAATCCAAAGGAGCATAATAGTATGAGGGCGAACCTCTACACACAGCAGTGATAGGGAGATGACCATATCAAACAGTCTAGAAGTAAGAAGATCCTGGATTCTCTAAAGGGGGAACTATTCCCACAACTAATAACAGAACCCATACATGAAGGGGGCCATATTGGATCTGGTGGTTGCCAATGGGGAAAGTGTTTTTGATGTTATAGTGGGAAATCATCTCACATCCAATGATTACCAGATGGTATGATTCAGTATTAGGACTAGGACTGATAAAAGGCCATTCAGAAGTGAGGGTCCTAGATTTTAGGAAAACTAACTGCCAAGATGGGACATTACCTCAAGCTGGATGGGAATAGCTGGGTGATATCAGCAAGTAACGGGTAAAACTGAAAGGGAATATTTTAAGGGCAACAAACCTTTTTGTTAGAAAGGTAAATAAAAAGAAAAGGAAGGCACTATGGTTCTCAAAATAAGTAGCTGGAAAGGTGAAGAGAAAGAAGGTGTTCATAAAATACAAGAGATCGCAGAGAGAGGAAAACGAGCATCAATATTTGGAAAAACTTAGAGAAGCTAGGAAAATAGGAAAGCAAAGATACAAAAAGAATAAGAAACAGCCAATGCAATAAAATGAGGAAACAACATTTTTTAGATATGTTAGCAAGAGGAGAAAGTGCAAAACTGGTGTATTCTCATTCAAGGGAGAAGGGAAGGAATATGAAGAAGCTGATGAGCAGAATTGCTTAACAAATATTTTTGTTCTGTGTTAACAGATGAAGGTCCAGGAGCAGGACCTCCAGAAAACACCCACAAATAGGAGCAGATGTGAAAGGGATCTTAAACGATTTTCAGAAGACTGTTTCTGAGGAACTATCTAAACTAAAAGTAGACAAAGCGATGGGGCCAGATGAGATGCATCCGAGAATATTGAAGGAACGTGGGGAAGATCCAGCGACTCCACTGACTGATCTTTTCAATGTTTCTTTAGAGTGATCCCAGAGGACTGGAGAAAGACACATGCTGTCCCTTTACACAAAAGCAGAAGTAAGGTTGTGGTTGAGAACTACAGGCTGGTTAGTCTGACTTCTGTTGTGAGTACATTAATGGAAATGTTGTTAAACCAGGATAGTGAGGATTCTGGAGTCCAGTGGAGCTCAGGATCTGAGGCAGCATGGTTTTACTAGAGTCAGGTCTTGTCAGACAAATCTGGATCATATTGGGTGACTTTAATCTATCCGATGTGGATTGGATTACTCCTTCTGCAAATCTGGAAAGAAGCAAAAAAAATTGTGGATGCTCTCCAAGATGCGTTACTTAGACAAATGGTGATGGAACCAACAAGGAAAAGCTCAACGGTAATAGCGTGTCAAATGTCTGTGTGGGTGCACCTGTGAGCAGCAGCGATGATCACACGGTGTGGTTTGAGATAAAAACCAAGGTGCAGTCCAACTATAGCAAGCCTAAAGTCCTAAACTTCAAAAACATTGACTTCAATAAAATGGTCATGTACCTAAAGGAGGAGTTGACAGGGTGGAAGGAGATAAGGGAAGTGGAATTGCAATGGGCTAAACTAAAGGTGGCAATAAAAGGGGCAACAGATAAATATGTAAGAAAAGTAAATAAAAACAAAAGGAGAAGGAAACCTATTTGGTTTTCCAAAGAAGTGGCTGCTCAAAGGCAAAAAACACAGCTTTTGCAAAATTCAAAAGCTTGCAAACAGAGGAACACAGAAATGAATACATGATCAAACTCGGAGACAAAAAGAGAAATAAGGATAGCAAAATCAAAGGCAGAGGAAAAGATGGCTAAAGATGTTAACTGTGGCAACAAAACTTTCTTTAGGTATATTCGGGAAAGGAAGAAGATTAGAGGTGGAATCGCAGGACTCAGAAGTGCTGCGAACGGACTCGTGGAAAGTGACATTGAAAAAGCAAAATTGCTAAACGAATACTTCTGCTCTGTTTTCACTAAAGAAAGTCCTGGAGAAGGACCACCTGTGACTTCCAAATATAAAAATGGGAATGAAGTAGAAACCACACCATTCACAGAAGATGATGTGTTAGAACAACTTGTGAAACTGAAAGTGGACAAGGCCATGGGACCGGTTGGGATACATCCCAGGATACTAAAAGAGCTCAGAGAGGTTCTTGCAGGGCCGTTAAAGGATGTTTTCAACAGTCCCTTGGAAACAGGAGAAGTTCCTCAGGACTGGAGAATGGCTGATGTCGTACCTCTACACAAAAGTGGTGACAGGGAAGAAGTGTCAAACTACAGGCCCGTGAGCCTTACCTCCGTGGCGGGAAAAGTAGTGGAGGCGCTTCTGAAGGAGCAAATAGTGAACTTTCTCAAAACCAACAAGTTGCAAAATCAGAGGCAACATGGTTTTACCGAAGGACGATCTTGCCAAACAAATCTGATTGAGTTCTTTGACTGGGTGACCAGAGAACTAGATCAGCAATGGATGTCATCTACCTGGATTTCAGCAAAGCCTTTGATACTGTTCCTCCTAGGAGGCTTATCAATAAACTCAGTAGTTTGGGGATGGATCCCAAGGTGGTAAACTGGATCAGAAATTGGTTGACTGACAGGCAACAGAGGGTGATGGTAAATGGAGCTTACTCGGATGAAAGGACGGTTATTAGCAGGGTGCCCCAGGGTTTGTCCTGGGCCCGGCACTGTTCAATGTATTTGTGAGTGATATTGCTGAAGGACTGAATGGAAAAGTCTGTCTTTTTGCAGACGACACAAAAATTTGCAACAGCGTGGACTCCCCCGACGGAGTGGTTAACATGAGGAAAGATCTACAAAAGCTGGAAGAATGGTCTAATGCTTGGCAATTATGATTTAAAGCAAAGAAGTGCAGAGTCATGCACTTGGGTAGCAGAAACCCAAGGGAAATGTACGCGATAGGGGGCGAGAGGTTGGTGTGCACGGATCAGGAGAAAGACTTTGGTGTGATTATTTCTGTAGATCTCAAGGTGGCAAAACAGTGCGACAAGGCGGTGGGAAAAGGCAGGAGGATATTGGGCTGCATACAAAGAGGAATTATCAGCAGAAAGGAAGAAGTTCTAATGCCACTGGTCATACGTCACTGGTGAGGCCTCACTTGGAATACTGTGTTCAGTTTTGGAGACTGTATCTTGCAAAGGATGTAAAAAGAATGGAAACTGTTCAGAAAAAGGTGACCAAAATGATTTAAAGCCTGCGTGAGAAGCCTTATGAGAAGAGACTTGAAGACCTAAATATGTACACTTTGGAGGAGAGGAGGGATAGGGGAGATATGATTCAGACCTTTAAATACTTAAAGAGAAATAATGAACAAACAAACCTCTTCCAAAGACGGGGAAGCTGTAAAACGAGAGGGCATAACATGAAGCTGCAAGATGGTAAATTGAAAGGCAATGTCAGGAAATACTTTTTCACTGAGAGGGTGGTGGATGCTTGGAATGCCCTCCCGATGGAGGTGGTGGGAGCAAATACAGTAACAGAATTCAAAATGGCATGGGACAGACACAATGGATCCATTTATAGCAACAGAATAAAATCAAAATAAACTGAACCATCTAACTTCTCAACAAATAGGGATGTCCTGCATGGAGCGGTGGGTTCACCCCTAAACAGACATGAGGAAGGGTGGCCTGCATAGAGGGGCACCTACTCCTGCCATCTTACTGGGCAGACTAGATGGACCATACTGGTCTTTATCTGCCGTCATTTACTATGTTGTTGTGATTTATTGATTTCTTTGACATGGTCTCCAGATAGTTGGAACAAGGGAGTACCCTAGAAGTGGTGTACTTAGATTTCAGTAAAGCCTTTGAACACCATTCCGTACAAAGTGCTAAATTGAGCACCCTAAGGATGGTCCCTAAAGTATCTGGGTTAGAAATTGGTTCCATGGGAGGCAACAAAGTGGGACCTGAGCGTGATTGTTCCTGATGATCTTAAAGTGGCTAAACGGGTAGAAAAGGTGAAAGTAAAAGCCAGAAAGATGCTTGGGTGCATAGGGAGAGGAATGGCCAGCAGGAAGGAGATGATAGTGCCCCTATATAAGTCTCTGGTGTGACCTCATTTGGAGTATTTTGTGCAGTTCTGGAGACCTCACCTTCAAAAGGATATAAACAGGATGGAGTCTGTGCAGACGGTGGCTACGAAAATGGTCAGTGGTCTTATAAACCATATGGGAACAGATTTATTTAATATGTAACCGTTAAAGGAAAGGTGGGAGAGAGGAGCTATGATAGTTTAAATACCTCCGTGGCATAAATGCATAGGAGAGCCTCTCTCAATTGAAAGTAAGCTCTGCAACAAGTGGACATAGGATGAGGGTGAAAGGGGATAGACTCGGGAGTAATATGTGGAAATATTTCTTTATGGAAAGAGTAGCAGATTTGTCAAATAGTCTCCCAGTGGAGTACTAAAGATGAGGACTGTATCTAAATTCAGAAGAGCATGGGACAAATACAGAAGATCTCCAAAGGTAAAAAAAGGGACTATAGTCATTGACATGGAAGGGCAGACTAGATAGGCCATATGGTCTTTTTCTACTGTCATGTTTCTGTGATCTTAAGAGTGACCAGACACCTTGATAAGATTGGAATTCTGCCCAGCTTAAACCAGCCAAGATTTTCCCTCAAATGTAGCAGTGCCCCAAGGCAATACCTTAAGTTGGATATAAGATCTTGAATTGAACTCGCATCTAGACTTGGCAGCTAGCGTAACACTTGGGGAACAGGGTAGACCATGATTGTACAGTTTCAAGTTGACCCTCAATTGCAGTTTAACAAACTGTTTCTTTATTCCACCCACTAGGAATGAGTTACAGTAGTCCAGCCTCCTCGTCACCAGAGTTTGCACCACAGAAGCTAAAAGTGGTGATCATTTGCATATATTTCATAAATAATCTTGGCTAAAGAACCTTAAAATATAAATTCTTTCATTTTCTCACATTCTGCTGGGAATTTCTGACCCTGTGCTTTTAAAGGCTACAGTAAGAGGTTTAAATTAATACTGAATTGAAATAGGTATGTAACAAAATATCAATCGTGTTTTGGTAGCCTCTGTAGAGTGAGGTTTTACTAAGGCTTTATTGTATCCATAGGAATAAAGTTTAATAAATCAGGCTTATGGTCAGGGCTGGAAAAATCCATGTGCATGCATTAATAAACTTCAGAAAAACAAAAGACAAAGGAGAATTAGCAGAAATGAAGGAGATTTGAATTTAGCTTGTGCCTTTTCAGTAGTAGCTCAAGTCTTTCCTTGTACCCAGAGCGCTTGAAATGGAAGGTTAAATGAGCGGCTGTGGGACTTGAACTCTAGCTTCCCTGGTTTTATGCCCACTGCTCTAACCATTAGGTGACTACGTTAAAAAAAAAACACACACACACAAAACCAAGACAAATTTTCTTTGGCCTCTAAAAATTCTTGACTGATGTCCGTTTTCTAAATATATTTCCACCCCCACCGATGGTGAGTTATAGGAAGAGAAATCAGTCTAATGCAGCAGCTTTATGATTAAAGGCAAACATCCTGCTCAGACTTCAGGGTTCCAGTTTGCCACTCAGCTAAGCTGCCCCCTGGCTGAATGAAAAGCCGGCTCACAGTCCACTAGGTTTAGAAGTTATCTTGAAGAGCTTTGTTTTGCTGCTCGGAGCAGTGAGTGATGCCACCTAAGTCTTTGTCTGCTGTTTGGAGAGGTGGGGCGGGGGGGGGGGGTGTTCGCTTTCTTGCATCACATCTTCTTCTGTTAATCCAGAGTGGTGGTTTCCACTAATTGTGGGCAGTGCTCTTCTCTGTAACCTAGCCTGCCATTGGCTGGAGACTAAACTTCTCATTCAAGCTGTCCGAGTGTATTTTCACCATCAGAATATCGGGCATCTTGAGTTCTGGGCACGGAGGTCTTCCTTTAATAAATGAGGCCGTACACAGATGTCTCTGGCATACTGTCCTTTCTGTTTGGCTAACAAGGTTTTGTCCCATGCGCACAATGGGTTTACTGGAGTTTCTGGCCTTTTCCCATCACTATAAATTCATCTAAGGTATGTAGGTCTCTAGGAGAACTCAAATTACGTAAGAATGATTGAGAACCCTAGGAAGGTGTCATCTGCCTCTTGTGAATCGTAATGGTCGCCTTGCTGTCTGAAGGCCATGCACATATGGTGATGCTTTCGCTGTGACCTTTCTCAGCCATTCTGGATTTGCTGAGGATGCCATAAAGGCAGTGTTTGCCGCCCATGGAGTGGGGGAGGGAAGTGTGGTCATTGCAAGAGAGTGATATCTGGATGGTTAGAGTCAGGACCCATGCTTATAAAGTTTTAAAGGGAAGAGGCTATATGGCCACTGGATGGGGCAATTGCTGCAGTGACCCAACTGAGTATGTTTAAGGGGGAGAGGTGATTTAAAAAAAAAGGCTCATGATAGCAAATCTCAGCCTGGTTCCAAATTGAGCTGGATAAGTAAAGGAGGCAAATGAGAACTGCAGGTCCTTAAGCTAAATGCAACTAATAAAAAGGGTCTTTGTCTTGTTGCTGCATTATGTAAGATCAGCTGCCAACTTCCTCATTGCTCCAGAGCTTTGTCTTTTTCAATGTTTCTCTGCAGAAGCTGGGATTAAGCAGCAAGGAAGGAAAAGGAAGCGACAGGCCCTGAAGATTGGACATGGAGGCACTTTGGACAGTGCTGCATCTGGAGTTTTGGGTCAGTAAAAACTAAACAAGGAAAAAAGATTGCTAAGCTAACAAAAAAAAGTCCCAATCAGAAGTACTGGGTAGCTCTACCTTTATATGAGGAAAGGACGTTTCTGCTGCTTTTGGGCTTTGACCTCAATAAGAGCGGCCTCTACAGGGACGTTTACTAACATTGTCTGGGGATTTTCCCACCTTTAAACCCCCTCTTGTCTAGTCTAGCCATCAAAGTGACAACACTTGGCCACACACACGGTGGCCGCCCTCTGGAATGTGATAGCTGCACCCTGTCACACTGGAGTACTGGCTTGGTCTCTCCACCAATCTGAGTGCTGCTCTCACAGCATCCCTGGCTGGACCAAGGACTACTTTTATGTCCGAAAGTTCAACATTATGATAACCAGAGCACCAGCAATTTGAAATTGGGATATGGTTTTGAGTTTCCGTTGTCTCAGGATTAGAATCGCAGGGTGATCTTATAGTGGTGGGGGGAAGGGTAGAAGACTCTTCCTGGGTCTTGCCAGATACTTTAGCATGGTGACCTTGTTGCATAATAATAGCAAATCTCAGCAAGGCGACCGCTACAGTGGAAGTATGGTAGGAAAAAACGCATACAGGTGGTGCGTAAACCAGGACTGAAAGGTGCCCACTCTTAGCTAACGTACAAGGGCTAAAGATGGTGATAGTGCAGAACTTTCAAAGGCACAACTGCAGGTCATGTGAACCTGTTCATGAACTCGGAGCAGCAGGAGATAAATGTCTCATTAATTGCTGTGATTTAAGAGGTTTATTTTTAAAAAATCCAAGGCATTTATAGAGTAAATGGATGCCTGGAGATAAAAAGGAATTATTTAACAGTTTGTTTTTTTGAGTAGCCTAATGGTTAGAACACTGGCTTGGGAACCAAGAGACCAGGGTTCGATTCCCACTAACACTCCTTGTGGCCTCGGGCAAGTCACTTAACCCTCCATTGCTCAGAAAAATCCAAGTTATCAATGTCCCTGTTTAATGTACATTACCAAGTTTAAGTTACAATGTAAACCGCTTTGATTGATATGATAAAGCAGTATAAAAAAACTGTTAAATAAAAAGGAATTCCTTATCGTCCCTCCAGTCTAGTCCCGAACCTCTGGGGGTTTTGCTCCTCCTCCAGACTGAGAAACATCATCCTTTTCTGATGACACTGGTATATCAGCACAGGAACCACCTCCTCACTCCAATTATCTCAGTCTCCAAGCAGCTGGAGGGTGGTGAGCCTGGAGCTTCGGGGCTCACTTGAGGAACAATTAAGGATAGAGGGAAGAGTAGAATTGTGAAGAGTAGAGATAAGAGATAGTGTTAGTCTAGCAAAAATTTGGGTTACAGCTTGATTAATTCAATTATAACAAAGCCTGTATCTTTAAGAAGAGTTAAGCTAAAGGCCCCCCTTCCCCTGTGGGACTTAGCTGGGCGGCGAATGGAGTCTCCCTGTAGCGTGCTGGACCGGTGACCGATTAGTTGCAGCAGGTTTGACAGCAGTCAAGGCTCCGGTTCCCGATCCCACTGTATGGGAGAGGAGCCGGCAGCTTCCGCTCTACGGCGCATACAGAAGAAGTCTGCCTGTTAGCACGGAGAGCTGGCATCGGCAGACGCAGCAGATCATAATTGCTCTGACTCATCCTTATCTCCCGGCGGACAGCCCGCTGTGGCGGAGGACCACGGAGAGGGAGATCAGCGAAGTGCACTGGATCCCCGGGGCGAAGTAAGTTGGGCCGGGTAAATCAGAGTGGAGTTGGGTGTGTGCGAGTAAGGCCCAGCCGCGTGGCTGCAGTGCGGGAAACTCCGTTAGCATAGGAGTTCCTGCAGAAGCGCGTTTTTCAGCGGGGGAGCCTCGTTTTCTTACTTTTTAAACAGAATCCGTCGGGGAATACTTCAGGGATGCTTTTATTTACATTTAATAAAAAAAAAAAACGTGAAGAGGATGGCCCACTTCAGTTACAAACTGCTGGGAAGCAAGACCTCTGCTAAGGGAGGGGGGCCACAATAATTTTTCAAATCAAAAGACCCACTCAAAGAGGAATGCCTTCTAGACCACAGTGCTTGCTCTGCAGTGCTAGAAGGGGCGTGCTATCAGATACAGGTGTGTACAAGGGGTGTCTGCAAGTATCTGCCACTATGGAACAAGCCTTAGAGGTTTGCGGGCAAGGTGGCAAAGAGGGGGCTGGTGGCTTGCCGGAGCCGGGGTTCTCCGATTTGCCTCAACTGGAGCCTGTGGCGGGGACATCTTCCACGCCAGGTATTTTTCCCCCACAGCCGACTTTGCCAGGTGGACTGGCGGCAATTCTTTCCCCAGATTTCGTTGCACTTATCCAGCAAGCGTTGGGAGGTACTCAAAGTCCTCAACCGTCTCCACGGAGATGGAGCCGGGAGGGGGAAAAGGCCAGGGACGCCTCTGACCGCAGAGGACTCAGAGAGCCTGGCAAAGAAGCCTAGAAGAGATAAGGAGAGAGCGGAGCACTCGGTGGCTTCGGAGGGTCTTCACTCCGAGGATGGAGAGATTGACATGGAGCTCGACGAGGAGCTGGAGGAAGGAGAAATCTTGGAGCAGGAGGACCAGGCAAGGGTGGTCCGAGTTTTCAGGAGAGACGAGTTACCGGCTCTTATTTCAGATACACTCAAGGCCCTTAATATGCCGGCAGTGGGACTGGCGGAGCATTCTACCTTAGAGGACCCATTGTTACAAGCCTTTTGGAAGACTCAGGGCGTTCCCGGTACACCAAGTGGTGAAGGAAATGATTCAAGGAGAGTGGGACAGGGCTGAAAGGGGCAAGCGTTATGTCTTGCCTTTAACCGCTGGTTGACCAGGATCGAGAGTTGTTTAAATCCCCCAGTGTGGATGCTGTTGTCTCGGCGGTCACCAAAAAGACTACCATTCCAGTAGAGGGTAGCACGGCTCTCAAGAATGCCCAGGACAGGAAATTAGATACCTTGCTGAAACAGGTTTTTGACATAAATGCGCTATCCATTCAAGCGTCTGTTGGTGGAGCATGGGTCACGAGAGCCTGTCTTCGTTGGTCGCAACAAATCCAAGGGGAGCAGGTGGACGAGGCAACAGGAGAAGCGTCCAGATTGGAGTCTGGGGCGGCTTATCTGGCCGATATCCATTATGACCTTATTCAGGGTTTATCTAACAGTATGGCTTCAGTGATAGCAGCAAGACAATATCTTTGGCTGTGCAACTGGGTAGCGGATGGCTTTTCCAAGGCAAGGTTAAGCAAACTTCCCTTCGGGGGAAAGCTGCTTTTTGGAGAAGATTTAGATAAGCTGGTAAAGGACCCTGGCGAGTCCAAAGGCGGTAGGTTTCCGGAGGACAAGCAAAAGCAGGGACGTTCGTCTACGGCTGTCAAGGTTCCACAGAGGGACTTTCTGTGTTTTTGTTCCCCGAGGTTCAGTCGGGGTCAGCGAGGACGTTTCCCCAGTAGGAACCAAGGGTTTCGGGGATTCCGGGGAGCAGGCAGGGGGTTTGCTGCCTCCTCCTCGAATCTTAGAAAGTCACAATGAAGTCAGGGGGGCCCAGGTAGACCTTGTGCCTGTAGGAGGTCGACTACAGGAGTTTTACTCTGCCTGGGCCCAAATTACATCAGACCAGTGGGTGCTGGAGGTTATTCGAGAAGGTTATGTGCTGGAACTTCAGAAACCAGTGACCGATACTTTCATACAGTCTCCGTGCAGGGCACTTCTCAAGTGCAATGTGGTCGGGCAGACAGTAGAAGATTGCTAGCTCTCAAGGCCATAGTTCTGGTTCCTCTCGACCAATGCGGTTGCGGTCGATACTCCATTTACTTCGTAGTCCCAAAGAAGGAAGGCTCCTATTGGACAATTTTAGATCTCAAAAGAGTAAATCACGGTCTGCGGGTGTCTCATTTTCACATGGAGACCCTGAGGTCGGTCATAGTGGCGGTGAGAAAAGGGGAGTTCCTTACATCCCTGGATCTGTCGGAAGCGTATCTGCACATACCAATCAGACAAGAGCACCAAATGTTTCTCAGGTTTGCATTGCCTATGGAGCATTTTCAGTTCCGGGCATTGCCATTTGGGCTGGCTACGGCACCAAGGACATTCACCAAGGTGATGGTGGCAGTAGCGGCATCATTGCGAAGGGACAGAGTGCTGGTGCACCCTTATCTAGACGATTGGCTAATTCAAGCAAAGTCAAGGGCCGAGAGCGAGGCGGCGACAACCACGGTAGTAGTAAAATTCCTTCAGGCTCTAGGCTGGGTAGTCAATATGTCAAAGAGCAAGTTAATCCCGTCGCAGAGTCTGGAATACTTGGGGGCTCGCTTCGATACAGTAGGAAGATCTTGCTGACCTCTGTAACACAGAGGTCAAGGCTTGATGAAGTTAGATAATTTCTTGGCAGGTTGCATCCCACGGCGTGGCATTATCTGCAGTTGCTCGGTACTATAGCGGCGACTCTCGAACTGGTTCCGTGGGTGAAGGCGCATATGAGGCCGTTGGAGAGAGCATTACTCAGGCAGTGGTCCCATCAGGACGACCGCCTATCTCAGAAGCTTCCCTGTCCAGTGGAGACGCGGCTGTTGCTTCAGTGGTGGTTACGTCCAGGTTGTCTGGAACAGGTGATGCCCTTGGAATCGCCTTGTTGGATACCACTAACGACAGACGTCAGCCTCTTGGGCTGGGGAGCTCATTTCCAAGGAAGGTTCGCGCAAGGTCAGTGAACCAATCTACAGAAGCCGTGGTCAATCAACAGGTTGGAATTGAGGGCAGTAGGGCTGGCATTACGAGTGTTTCAACCTTATCTGCTCGGAAAGACGATTCGAGTGTTCTCCGACAACGCGACCGCAGTAGTTACATCAACCGCCAAGGGGGGACCAGCAGTGTAGCATTGGAAGCCGAATCAGAGCAGTTCGTTTGGATCGAGCAAAATCTGATAGCTCTGTTGGCAGCGCATGTAGCAGGAGTGGACAATGTACAGGCCGACTTCTTGAGTCGCATAAAGGTGGACCCAGGAGAGTGGGTCCTTCACCCGGAGGTGTACGAAAGGGTGGTGCGTCGCTGGGGGACACCAGTAATGGATCTCATAGCGGCCTTCCAATTGGCAAAGACCAGTCGCTTCTTCAGCAGAAGACTGGAAAGAATGGCGGAGTGCCTGGTTGCTCTCATTCAGGACTGACCGGAGGAGCAGCTCCTGTATGCGTTTCCTCCTTGGGTGTTAATAGGCCGAGTGGTACAACGCATTGAGCTACACTGAGGATTGGTGATCTTAATCGCCCCAGATTGGCCAAGAAGGCCTTGGTATATGGATCTGATGAGACTCTTGGTAGCACGGCCATGGCGTCTTCTGGTCCGGAGAGATCTGTTAGCTCAGGGGCCGCTGTACATGCCTCAGGTGGCTTGATTCTTGCTTACAGCTTGGCTATTGAGAGGGCAAGGCTGAGAGCTAAGGGTTACTCAGCAGCTGTGATTGCGACCTTGTTGAAGGCGCGCAGGAGATCTACCTCTTTGGCGTATGTGCATATTTGGCGTATCTTTGAGGCTTGGTGTTTAGACAAGAACGTGGAGGCATTAAGAGTGTCCATTCCACAAATTCTTTCCTTTTTTGCAGGATGGATTTCAGAAAGGTTTGGCGGCCACATCCTTAAGGGTGCAGCTAGCAGCGCTGTCCTGTTATAGGGGGAAGATTAGCAGAGAAGCACTGGGGGCTCATCCTGATGTTAAGCGTTTTTTGAAAGCGGTGTATCTTCTGAGACCACCATGTAGGCAGGTAGTTCCGACGTGGGATCTGCACTTAGTATTAGAGGCGTTAGTGCACGAGCCCTTTGAGCCTTTATCTCGGTCTTCGTTGAAGGATCTTACTCTCAAAGTAGTCTTTCTGGTAGCTATTTGTTTGGCTAGGAGAATCTCTGAGTTACAGGCATTGTCCTGTAGGAAACCTTTTCTGCCTTTTCATGATACAAAGGTAGTATTAAGACCGGTGCCATCATTTTTGCCTAAAGTGGTGTCGTCATTTCATGTAAATCAAGTGGTTTCGTTGCCGGTGTGGCAAAGGTACTGAGATGACTTCCACGGGGCAGTTACATCGCTTGGATGTTCGTCGGGCATTGAAGAAATATATCCAACGGACAGCTGCTTTCCGAAAGTCGGATAGACTATTTGTCCTATTTGGCGGTACAAGGAAGGAAGAAGCAGCATCCAAAGCTTCAATTGCCAGATGGATTAAAGAGGCGATAGCGTCAGCATATGTGTTGAAAGGTAAACCCGTACTGGAAGGGCTTAAACTCATTCGACTAGGGCTCAGGCGGCATCATGGGCTGAGTACAGGTTGAGACCTGGTCGTCTTTAAGTTTCTTTGTAAAAAATTACCATTTAGATGTCCAGGCAGACAGGGATACCTGTTTTGGAGCAGCGGTGCTTCAGGCTGGTTTGGCTGGTCCCACCCGTTGATTGGTTTCACTGCTCTGTTACATCCCCAGAGGTTCGGGACTAGACTGGAGGGACGGTAAGGAAGGTGAAATTAGACTTATCTGCTAATTGTTGTTCCTTGAGGAACTCCAGTCTAGTCCCGTATCCCTCCCTTTTGTGTTTCGTTGGACTGGAGCCTGAAGTAAACAATGTATCACAGATAAGAGAAAGATGAAACTGTGAAGCTTATGGTCCATAAGGAGGGGTTCTAGACATGGGGATTAGAATAGGTTCACTGTCTTCCATAAGGGGGAAGGGCGGGCCTAAGCACTTCTAACAGATATTAGTAGAGTGAAGGAGAAGCACCAAAGAAGAGAGATTCTCTCCTTTAGCAGTGGTTAGTTAAGTTAGTTTAACAGTTGTTTCATGGTTTTTACTATTTTAATTGTTGCTCCCGTGAGTCTGCTTTGTCAATAGATTACTGGAGTGAGGAGGCGGTTCCTGTGCTAATATACCAGTGTCATCAGAAAAGGATGACGTTTCTCAGTCTCCAAGCTGCTGGAGGAGGAGCAAAACCCCAGAGGTTTGGGACTAGACTGGAGGAACAACAATTAGTAGGTAAGTCTCTAATTTCACCTTAGTGTACTGTTTCTTCTGTGCCCAAAACTCTGCATTTGAATCGGTAGGATATACAAAGAAAACCAAAATATCAAGGCAACCGATGCAGATTTTAAGATCTTTGATTGTAGATATTTAAAAAAAAAAGGTCTAGTTATATCATCTGAAAATAGCCGAGAGATAAGGAGAAAGGAGATTTGTAAAGGAGCAGAAGAGAGAGAAGGAAATGAAAGAGTAAGCTCTGATGAGCAGAGACGGTCTCTTACATGCATCTGTACATTGCTGCATATACCCTGTAGTGCTCCGCAAATAAGTAGTAGTGGTTGGCAGTTAATCTCATGGCCTAGATAGAGATGGTTACGTATGCTGAGGTCCAAGGATAGCAAAGACTACCTAGGCCAGTTTTGATGCCCAAAGAAAAAACATAAGTAAAATCAACAAGGCTATAACTTACACAGAGGAACCACCTATTACGTATCTCCCAGAAGTGAATCTGAGAAAGCTCATCACTAACAGAGGTTGGTTTATTTATTTATTTATTATTTATGCCTAATCTATGCCGACGATGTTCTGCTCTACACGCCTTTCCTGCTAGACAAACCGGACCTATCGCCCCTCACCACCTGTTTCGATGCAGTTACAGATTGGTTACATTCACAGAAATTAAGGATAAATTTTAATAAAACGGAGGTTTTCTTTCTCACAAGAGATTCAACTTTCATACCACCCAGCTCCCTCAAGGTCAGGGACACTGAACTCCTAAGCAAGCCTACAATTCGGTACCTCGGAGTAATACTTGACCATATTGCTTATCTGGGCCTTCATATTGAGCTGTCGGTCAAGTCCGTATACAACAAAATAAGTTGCTCCGTCACTTGAGACAGCTGCTTGAACCGAAAGACTTTCGTACTGTGTATCAAGCTCTTGTCACCCCTCATTTCGATTACGCGAACGCCATACTACATGGCCTCCCAAAAAACACAATAAACCCTCTGCAACTAGCCATGAACTCAGCTGCTAGAATTCTACTTGGAGCACCTAGGAGGGACCATATAACCCCCATCCTAAAAAACCTACACTGGCTCCCAATCCAAAGTAGGATTGCCTTCAAAGTATTGACGATGACCCATAAAGCCATTAACAAATGCTCCTCTACATCACTAACTGACCTCATTCAGCTTAACAGGGCAAGAAGATCAGTGGCCATCAACAACTTGATACTCCCAAAGCAGATCACGAAATGCTCACGAACAGCCAGGAGCAGAGCATTTGCGTTGTATGCACCCACGTGCTGGAACGCCCTACCTCCTGCCATCAGGGCCATCAAGGATCTCTACCAATTCAGGAAAGCAATTAAACATCACCTTTTCCTGCAGTACTACGCGGACCAAGATCACCATCCACACCTTGACATGCCCAGTAGTACATACAGACAAAACCCAAGCAACAATCATACAGGATTGAAACCGAACATACCAGACCCTGTTCCACCTGACAAATAGCGTTAACTCCCACCCAAACCGACTACAATTCTCAGATAAGCCAACATGTAAATAGTTAGTTTCTCTTTAACATATGTTATTTGTAATGTAGTTATCCTGTTAAAACTGTACATTTCTGTTATATTGTAAGTTCAGTGTAGATTGTCTTCACTGCACAGTTATTGTTACATGTAAACCGCGCTGATGATGAATAGCGCGGTATATAAGAGAGAAAAATAAAGAAATAAATAAAATAGTGAGGTTTTGGAGTCCAGCAGATTACTGGATCTGAGGCAGCATGGACTCACCAGAGGCAGTTCTTGTCAGACAAATCTGATCAATTTCTTTGACTGGGTGACCAGGGAGTTGGATAGAGGGAGAGACCTAGATGTGGTGTATTTAGATTTTAGAAAAGTCTTTGACACCGTTCTGCACAGGCGACTTATAAACAAACTGAGCATCCTAGGGATGGACCCTAAAGTTACTGCTTAGGTTAGAAACTGGTTGAGTGGGAGCCGACAAAGGATACAGGTAAACAAAGTTCACTCTGCGGAGAAGGATATTACTAGTGGTGAGCCCCGGGAATCTGTGCTTGGTCCATTTCTTTTTAACGTCAATGTTAGTGATATTGCGGAAGGGCTGTTATGTAAGGTTTGCCTCTTTGCGGATGATACCAAAATCTGCGATGGAGTAGACACCCAGGAAGGTGTAGATAACACGAGGAGGTATCCAGCTAAGCTTGAAGAATGGTCTAGAATTTGGCAGCTGAGATTTAATGTTTAAAAATGTAAGGTCATGCACTTGGGCTGTAGAAATCCAAGGGTGCGATTTATAGTATAGGGGATGAAGTAATTCTGTCCACAAAAGAAGAGCGGGACCTACGCGTGATTGTGTCTGATGATCTTAAAGTAGCTAAACAGGTAGAAAAGGCGACGGCAAAAGCTAGAAGGATGCTTGGGTGCGTAGGGAGAGGAATGGCTAGCAGAAAAAAGGAGGTGATAATGCCTCTGTATAAGTCTTTGGTATGACCTCATTTGGAGTATAGTGTGCAGTTCTGGAGACCGCACCTTCAAGAGGATATAAACAGGCTGGAGTCTGTACAGAGGGTGGCTACTAAAATGCCCAGTGGTCTTCGTAATAAAGCATATGAGGACCGACTTAAGGATCTTAATATGCACACCTTAGAGGAAAGGTGGGATAGAGGTGATATGACTGAGACGTTTAAATACCTCCGTGGCATAAATGCACAGGAGGAGGGCATCTTTCGATTGAAAGCAAGCTCTACTACAAGGGGAAATAGGGGATAGACTCAGGAGTAATATGTGGAAATATTTATTTTCGGAAAGAGTGATAGATGCGTGGAATAGCCTCCCAATGGAAGTGGTAGAGATGACGACAGGATCTGAATTCAAAAAAGCATGGGACAAACAGAGTATCTCTAAAGGAAGAAAGGGGACTATTGTAGTGATTGATATGGAAGGGCAGACTAGATAGACCATGTGGTCTTTTTCTGTTATGTTTCTGTGTGCCGTTACAATACCACCAACTGGAGTGGAAAAAGAGCACTGAATTTCATACAAGGATCCCAGAGAGCACAACTGAGAAGCAGATTAGCTGCTCACCATACAGCAGGAGGCAAACATCAATATTGTGAAATGGCCTGAAATAATATTAGGAGAGCTGGCAACCAGGTTAAAAAGAGTCTCAAAGTGGACAAGCTTTGGCCAAGATGATGTGGTCAGCCTTTGGTGGAGAAATGTTAACAGTTTGAGCCAAAAATCAGATAATCAGACAGCCAAATTTAATAGCACTTCTTCCAAAGAGAGACCCAAGTAATGTCTTCAAAAATTAACTTGTTTGCCTGCATCTATAAGCTGTACACTGCAGTGGATGCGGCTGCTATCATATAGATTCCAAGAATATTATGACAATAAAACAAAAGCAGTAAGTACACCCTGGGGATTTATGTGATTCTGAACTCGCAGAATTTTGCAGGTAATTTATGATGTTGTGTAAAATTGCATAATTCCCCAGTACTTTATTTCACAAATGAACAAATCAGTGTACCATCAACAATAAAAACAAGTTCCTGCCAAGCATGGCGGTATGTCCATCCCACCATTTGCTTCCCCTCTCCTGTTGGGTTATTCCTCATAGTGAAGCTTAGGAGTCATTCATAGACTGAAGCATCTTGCTCTTGCTCAACACTCAGGCTCCTCCTCCCATAGGAGTTGAAGGAAGGCAGAAGCTGTCTCTGATGGGATGGGGGGGAGTTGAGGGAGGGTGCGAAAGCTGCTGCTGAGGGGGGGGGCAGGCAGAGGAGGGAGGAAGGCAGACGCTCTCTCTGTTGGGGTGGGGGAGTCGAGGGAGGGGGTAGAAGCTCTTGCTGATGGGGTGGGGGAGAGTGGAGGGAGGGGGCGGAAGCTGCTGCTGATGGAGGGTGGCAGAGGAGAGAGGAAGACGGAAACTGCTTTCGATGGGATGGGGCAATTGAGGGAGGGAGGGAGGTGGAAGCAGCCCCTGATGGGGTAGGGCAGTTGAGGGAGGGAGGGAGGTGGGTGGAAGCAGCCTCCAATCGGGGGGGGGGGGGCAGTCAAGGGAGGGAACCGAGGACTGGGGGTGGAAGCAGCCCCTAATGGGGTGGGGGGATTCGAGGGAGAGGGGTAGAAGCTGCCACTGATGGAAGAAGGCTGGGACCTTTGCCATCTTGGTGAGGGTGGGGGGTCCGTTAAGGAGGCTGAGACTGCTGCTAGGTTTACTTCATTGCATGGGCCTATGATATTGCTTCTCTTTTGGAATGCAATTGGAAAATGAGAACTACAAGTCCCTGTATGCAGTAGGATAAGCCCAGGACTCGACCAACCCTCTACTGCAAATCTGGAGCCAATTGACTCTCTACCAGTGAAGCAATCCACGCACACTGTACACCCTATCATCTCCGCAGCAACATGCACACCACATCCATGCACATGCACATCCACGCACTCTGTTTGCCCTTTTGGTTCTGTGCAGCACACACATACCCCTTCTCCTTGCAGCAGTGCACATATACATCCTACCTTTATCCCTAAAGAGGATTTATAATATTCTACTTAAGATATTGTTTAAAAAACATATAATTACTTTTACATATTTTGCAGAAATTTTTCTTTTTTTTTTGTGTGTATAATTCCGTGGGTGTATGTAAGAGGGGAATCCATGGAACCAAAGACTAGTTAAACTATCATGACCAACTGCAATAAAAGTATAAATCTCCAGTGTAGCATGAACTGACTATATGAACTGTTAATAGCAACCTATGCTCTTGAATAATAAACTTCCTCAAAATGTATGCAATAAATCTTGGATTGACAGCAAGTATTCAAATTCCCCATGAAAATATGGCAAACTACACATATCTGAATTATAAAGATGGATGTTGGTCATCTCTAACGTCAACATAAAGTGAGATATATTGCAGAGAGATTACCTATTGCCGTTCTTGTATGGCACTAAATTTTCTATATACCCTTAACTCCTTGGGCCATGGATTTAGCCTTAATCCTGCATCTTTTAATGATCCACTGGTAACGTTGCAGCTGTTTGTAGATGAAGTTCTTTGCAGCCTCTGTGAACATCATTTAACAGAAAAACGTGGAGTAAAAAGCTTCTCCAGTGACATCTGTCTGACTTTGGTTTGGATAGATGTGCTAAGGAAAGTAACTTTCCTTAATTGAAACCTAAGTAGAGCTTGATAGTTACAGCACAGGACAGCAGATTACGGACCAGATGGTTTACAGTGAGCATAGAAAAAACTGGCAAAACTTCCTTGTGTAGATTCGGTTAAGAAACAGCTGGAAACGGTGACTCGCCTTGTAGCTGGCTGCGAAGTTCTGGTGGTAGACAGCTTCTGTACAGGAAGGCACAATAAAGTAGCACATCCTATCCTTTGGAAACTCTGTAAACACTACATCACCACTGTGCCAGAAAAGCACTGGGCTCATGACCCTAAGAGAATTCTGGAGAATGGAGAGGTAATAACCGCCTGGGATACTCCCATTCCAACTGATAAAAAGCTAGATGCAAGGAGGCCAGACATAGTAAAGGAGAAAAACGCCAGAATGGCATTAATTTTAGATGGGCCAGGTCCAAGTGACTATTCTGTGAATTGCATTGAGAGGGAGAATGTCTGCCAAGTACCAAGTAATGGAGTCAGAGACCAAGAAAATGATCTGAAAGATACCAAGATATTTTCCGCATGTTGGATGCCATAGGCTTGAGGAATTTCCAAGCACGACTTGATATTAAATCTTATGAACTCCCAGAAGAAGGCACTCTGGTATTATGCAAGTATTATGCCGAGTGTTAGGAGTAAATTTGAGAGACTGGGATCATATTCCACATACTCTGGTTCAGGAGTGATGCTAATTGCTGTTATGGTATGTGCAAAACTAATCCATTTGGAGAAATACCTCTAAGGAAAACTTAGGGCTTTGTTTATTAAATGGCGGTAGCGGCTTCCGTGCGGCGGTAGTGGTTTCCGTGCGATATCTGAGCCACGGCTCTGATATTGCATGGAAGCCACTACTGCCATTTAGTAAACATACCCCTTAGTAAATCTGAAAACCTTTCTTTGACTGAAAACTGTGACATAAAAGGACTTGAGCATTAAAATGTGTATAAATATCTAGAAACAGAGGAAGATGCAACAGTTCAGCATAAATTACTGAAGAAAGAAAGATCAGCAGAGAATATTAGAGGAGACTGAAACTGGAAGGTGCTTTAAGAGCCTGGGATTAGATATCATTTTATGGTTCCTATCCTCTAACAGCTTTGGAATTGTAGACTGGCCCCATAAAGGTTTTAAAAATTGAATGTACAAACAAGAAAATGACTTTATGCCCATGAGCTAATCTAGAAAAAGAATCCATGTATATTCCAAGAGCCAAAAGGCAGATGGGCCTCGTAGAAATAGATTATACACACAGCTACTATTGTAGGACTTTAGGCAACCAGTCTTGAAGGACTACCAAAAGGGACTGTTACAACTGGAAGTAGATCTACACTTGTAAGTATAATCTTCTGGAATAAACTCTAAATCTGGGGGTAAAAGGGACTTCTTATTTATTTATTTACATTCTCTTATATACCACGCTATTCTGCATCAGTGCGGTTTACATTGAACAAACTGAAATTACATTGAACAGGGCATTATAACTTGGAGATAACTATTTTACAGGGAACATGGGCTATGGAGGGTTAAGTGGCTTGCCCAAGACCACAAGGAGCACCTGTGGGACTAGAAACCCTAGTCCTTCCGGCCAAAGGTTGCTGTCCTCTAGTGGGATTTGAACCCCTGACCTTCCGGCCTGAAGTACCTTGCCCCAACCATTAGGCTACTCCTCCACTTCTTGGGGTTAAAGCTGATAAATCTGTGTATTTTAGAGTTCAGTGTTTTTGCTAAGTCAGTCGGGTCTTAGTACCACCAATGAGCTTTGTATTTAAGTCAAAGCAGAGTATAGCTTAGCATAGAACATAAAATAAGAGTAAATAGACTTTGAAATAATTTTGTTTCTAGAGAGATTTTCATTTAAATCAGAGTTTAGCTTAACCTAGAAATTAAAATAGAGTAAATAGTTACTGAAATAAATGTGTTTCTAGAGAGCTTTTTTACTTAAATCAGAATATAGCTTAGCATACAAGTAGAATAGTCTCTTAGTAGAAAGAAAAATAATCTTGTTTCTAGTGACCTTTAAAAAGAGCCCTTCCAATTAGGAGGCAAAAGATCTGTGAAGTTGCCGTAAATAGATCTTAAAGGCAAGTGACAGATCAAAGGGGAAATTTAAAAGGCCCCTTCTATCAAACCAAGTGCTGTTTGAATCACCCAAGAAATTGGTAAGCCTTTACCGTAGAAGCACAGGACAGGGCACTATGTAGCAGCCAACTTTTAATAAGCCGCCTTTCTTGTCTTTTCTTTCCTTCCCTCCCTTCCCGACTCTTACCCACCCCTAGGATAATCGTAGCTTTATAGATGCTTAAACCTATTAAAGGGAAGGAGGAGCCTATATTCATTCTCAGGTGCAGCTGTTTATCCTCAGGCATATATTAAAGGGCCTGAGATTCATTAATGTTGAGGTGAACAAAGTCCATTAAACATATTGGCTATAGTTTTATTAGTTTAAGTATCCCCCTGCAAAACCTACATAAGTAAATAACTTAAATATCTAAACACAACCTTAAAACTAAGATGCAGATAGCAGTCCAGCAGTGAGATGGGAGTTTTCTAGTCTTTTGCATAGAGTGTCACATGTATGATTTTCTCCCAGTTGGTGAAGGGTCTTGCTTGTGCAATAGGTGCAAGGAGCTCTTTGCTCTCAGGGAACGAGTCCAATCTCTGGATGCTAGAGTAGCAGACTTGGAGGACATAAGGAAGACAGAGTTACATAGACGAGACCTACAGGGATGAAGGCCCACCTCCAGTCTGACAGCATTCCTGTTGCCATGGAAGAGAGAGGTCACGTGACAGGAGAGCATCACCCTGGTGTGGCAGGAAGTGATCCTGTAGCTAGGATCTGTCCTCCAGGTGATGGAGAAACCTCTTGCACTGAGGAGGTTTCTCCAGGGCCATGTGCCCACAAGGGAAGGCTTAGGACAGCTGTTATAGTTGGTGATTCGATAATTAGGCATGTAAATAGCTAGATAGTTGGCGGACATGAGGATCTCCTGGTAACATGCCTGCCTGGTGAGAAGGTAATGGACTTCACATGCCACCTAGACAAGGTCTTAGATAGTGCTGGGGAGGAGTCTGCTATCTTGGTACATGTTGGTACCAATACCATAGGAAAGTGTGGTAGGGAGGTTCTGGAGGCCAAATTTAGGCTTTTAGATAGGAAGTTGAAATCCAGAACTTCCAAGGTAGCATCCTCCAAAATATTTCCGGTTCCACGCACAGGACCCCAAAGGCAGGCAGCGATCCAGAGTCTTAATGCATGGATGAGATGATGTTTCCACTACTACTACTACTGAGCATTTTTATAGCGCAACCAGATGTATGCAGCACTGTACAAAACACTTAAGAGACAGTCCCTGCTCATCAGAGCTTACAATCTAATCGAGGCAAACACAGAAGGCGTAAACGGGGTAAAAAAGGGGGAAGGAAAAGGAGATCAGGTGAGTCAAGATCCAGAGGCAGCAGCGAAGAGGTGAGCCTTCAACCTGGATTTAAAGAGGGTTAAAGGAGGAGCCTGGCGTACAGACACAGGTAGTTTGTTCCATGCGTAAGGTGCAGCAAGATGAAAGGAGCGAAGTCTGGAGTTGGCAGTAGGAGAGGAGGGCACAGATAGGAGCAGTTGGTTAGAAGAGCGGAGTTCCCGGGAGGGGTTGTAAGGAGAGATAAGAGAAGAAAGGTACTGAGGAGCCGCAGAGTGAATGCATTTATAGGTCAGCAGGAGAAGTTTGAATTGGATGCGGAGATGGATAGAGAGCCAGTGAAGTGACTTGAGAAGAGGAGTAATATGGGTATGACGCTGGCGGAAGATTAGCTGTGCAGCGGAGTGTTGAACAGATTGAAGGGAGAGATGACTCAAAGGGAGACCAGCAAGGAGTAGGTTAAAGTAATCAAGACGGGAGGTGATTAAGGAGTGGATAAGCATTTTAGTAGTGTGTTCAGAAAGGAAAGGGTGGATTTTGCTAATGTTATAGAGAAAGAAGCGGCAGGTCTTAGCTACGAGATGGATATGTGTGGAGAAAGAGAGGGAGGAGTCAAAGACAACCCCCAGATTGTGGGCTGAGGAAACAGGAAGGAGTACAGAGCTGTCCACAGAGACTGAGAAAGTAGGAAGAGGAGAGGTTTTAGGGGGAAAGATAAGAAGTTCAGTCTTGGCCATGTTCAATTTCAAGTGGCGTTGGGACATCCAGGCAGCAATGTCAGAAATTAGGACAGGTGGGATGAAGTGAGGGTTTCTTGAGGAGAGGGGTGACCACAGCATGCTTGAAGTCTGCAGGGACAGTTTGTTTGTTTTATTTATTTATTACAATTTCTTATATACCGCACTATTCGGTATCAGCGCGGTTTACATTATAACACAATGACCATAACAACAAGCTGTTTGGTTTTACATAGAACAGGAGTACAAACTTGGATAACAGGGTGAACTATATACATGATATAATTAAAAATACAAGATTGGAGTAACAGTAACGTAGGGAAAATATATGGTTATTTCTTAGGTGGGGATACCTAGGTCTCATTGCTGACTGGGTAGTATTGGAGGAAAAGGTGGTATTTGAGCGCCTTCCTGAACTGAGTTAGGTCTACAATGGCCCGAATGTCGGATGGTAGCGCATTCCAGCATTTGGGGACGTAGAAACTGAAAGCTCTGTTTGCCGTTGTCATGTTGCTTTTTGTCATTGCCTTTGGGACTATTAGTAGGTTTATGGCTGTTGCTCTTCTGGATCTGTTGGGGGGCACTGTGTGGATAAGTTCTGAGAGTGAGGAAGATGAGATACCCTTGATTGCCTTGAATGAGAGTAGTAGGGTTTTAAAGATGATCCTTCCATGGATAGGAAGCCAGTGCAGCTGCTTGAGAATAGGAGTCACGTGGTCACTTCTGGAGGCTCCGTAGAGGACCCTTGCTGCAGCATTCATGGCCAGCTGTAACGGGCTCAGTGTAGATTGAGGGAGACCTTGTAAGATGGCATTTGCAAAGTCGAAATGTGGTAGGATTAGCGCTTGATATATAGTGCGGAAATCGTCTGGGTCCAATAGGGAGCGCATATGCCTAAGCGATCGGATTTTGAAATATACAGCTTTGACTATATTGTTTGTGATGTTTCATATCTAGACGTTGGTCCAAGGTGACTCCAAGGTATTTTATTGTTTCTTTAGTTTGTAGGTCAGCTTCCTTGACCCTTACATGGGACGGAGGAATAAAGTTGGGGTCTCTGGCGATGAAAAGCACCTCTGTTTTCTTGTGCTGAATACGAAGGTTTTGAGATTGGAGCCATTCTGAGACTGCATTGAAACAATCTATCAGTGGTGTCAGGTTCAATTGAACTGTAGAGAACGGCATGTACAGAAGTATGTCATCCGCATATATCAAACAGTTCACGTTAAATGACCTAATGATATTGCAGATGGGTTGCATGTATATATTGAATAGGAGAGAAGACAACGAGGACCCTTGAGGCACACCTTGTTTTTGGTGGAAGCGTTTTGATTCCTCTGATCCGGACTTCACATATTGCCATCTTCCATCTAGATAAGACTTGCACCATTCAAGCGCAGTGTTGCAGACGCCCTTCTCTTTCAATCGACCAAGGAGGAGTTCGTGACTCACCGAGTCGAACGCCGCGGCGATGTCTAAGAAGATGAGCACAAAACCTTGTCAGACGTTGTCAATGCCAGTGATGATATTGTTGAAAAGGCTAGTGAGAAGTGTCTCGACTCCATGATATTCTCTGAACCCATGTTGGCAGTGATCTAGGGGAGCTGCAGAATCTATATGGTCTTGAATTTGCCTTTGAACCTCTTTCTCAATTATCTTAGCTAGGAGGGGAATACTAGCTATTGGCCTATAAGAATCGACCCGTTGGGGGTCTAGTTTGGGGTTCTTCAATAGCGGCCTAATGGAGGTCTGTTTGAGAGCTGTGGAGAAGGAACCCGTTGTGAAAGAGAGATTCATCAGATTCGTGATGAAAGGGCTGAACTCACTGCGTAGCTCCTTAATCCAAAAAGCTGGGCAAGGGTCAGTCTGCGCTGTGGAGGTATTGAGAGATGCTATTGTATCCTCAATACATTTAGTGGATGGAGGGGTTAGGCTGGTTGGTTCTTGACATGAGTCTGCTGAGATTTTGTCAGTCTGTACGATCTTAGATTGCAAGTAGTCCGCGAATTTCTGTGGGTGAATCTCACTGAGTTGTTCGGGAGATGGTTCCTTCGAAAGAGATTTGACTAAGTTGAAAAGATCACGTGGCTTGTTCAGTGATCTCTTTAGAGTGTCAGTGTGATATTGTTTCATTTGAATTGTGATTGCTTCTCAGTGCATTGACAGGTGGAGTCGGTAAGCGGACTGATCTTCAGTAGAGAGCGACTGGCGCCATCGTCTCTCAAGTTTGCGTAGCTGAGTAAGAGAAGCTCGTAGCTCAGGAGAGAACCAGGGGGCAGAGCTTCTTTTTAGCTTTGCTGTGTTATTGGAGTTCGGCTGTTGAGAGATGGCATTAAGGTTGAAATTCCAGGCGGAGATTAGCTCTTCAAGGTCAGGCGTGGTTTTGTTGAGGAGTGAGTGGGTCTGAGACAGGATGTGTTCCCTGTTAAATGGGTGAAAACTTCTTATGGACGTTCGTGATGCGCTGTTCATATTTTGGCTGCTATGCAGTTGCTTATAGCTGATGGGTATCTGGAGATTAATCAATTTGTGATCTGACCAGGGTACATCAACGACTGATATTGCTAGGTCGTGGTTTTGTTCAATGACCGACTGGGGAGCAAACACCATATCAAGGATATTCCCCTTTATATGTGTGGGTTTGTTGATGATTTGCTTGAATCCCAGGTCCTCAATGGCATCAAGGAAGGCAGTAGCGTGGTTTTGGTGTAATGATGGGAGATTGAAATCACCCATTATCCAATTTGGTCTACTGGGATTGATGGTGTTGGCCGCTAGGTCAATAATGGTAGGGAGGTCATCTGGAGATGCAGACGGTGTTCTGTACAATAGATTGAAGGAGCATTGCTGGTTTGCGATGGAGAGAATGTCTAGGTTGTTTGTGCTGGAGGAGTCTGTTATGCGGAAGTTCAGGTCAGATTTGGAGAGTGTGAGCACTCCTCCTTTTTTGTTTTCTCTATGTCTTGTGTGCATGGAGAAGTTGGGGGGTAGGAGTTGGTTGAGGAGAACGTTGTCCTCCGATGAGAGCCAGGTTTCCGTGATCATAAGAAGATCCAGGTCATAAAGGGAGATTATGTCTAGAACAACAGGCCATTTTTTGCGTATAGAACGCGCATTTATGATGGCACACTTTAGAAGTTGGCATTTCAGAGGTTTATCCTGGTAGGGTGTTTTGGATAGCTGGAGAGCTATGTGAAGTTGCAGTGGAGAGCGAAAGGTTGAGAATATGAGAGATGGGACAATGGTGGAGGAGATGGTGCTTAGGAGACGGGTGGGGATAGGATCAGAGGAGCAGGTGGTGAGTTTGGAGGAAGAAAGAAGGTGTGCAGTTTTCTCTTCAGAGATGACAGGAAAGGAAGAGAGGGTAGCAAGGGACAGGGGGGGGCAGAGTTGAGAGTGGAGGGGGGGAGGAGGGGAAATAGCTGAGTTTGTGGGCAATTGGAAGGTGATCTTGTGGATTTTGTCATGGAAATAGCCAGGGTTTGGGCAGAAAGGGAGGAAGGGATCAGAGGCGGAGGCACTTTGAGGAGAGAGCTGAGAGTAGTAGAGACGGTGAGGATCAGAGGCAGGAGAGTTAGTCAGATGGACATAATAGTCTTGTTTGGCAAGAGCTATGGCTGATTGGAAGGAGGCAAGCATGAATTTGAAGTGTAGAAATTCTTCCAGGGAGCGGGATTTGAGCCAAGCATGCTCAGCAGAGCAGGCACAGGAGCATAGATAGCGGGTAGTGGATGAGAGCCAGGGCTGGGGTGCAGAACGTCTCACAGGACGTGGGGTGGGTGGAGCGAGAGCATCCAGAGCCGAGGCGAGTGCAGCATTGTAGGAGGATACTGCCTCATTGACGGATGACATAGTGGAAGAAAGAGAGAGAGAGAAATGGTGGAGGAGAGAGTCAAGGGATCAATAGTAATGAAGGTTTCTAAATAGGTTGGAGGAGACAGGACGAGGCCGAGGCAGCGGGAGATGAAGGTTAAAGCTTAAAAGGTGATGGTTGGATAAGGGAAGAACTGAGCTACAGAAGTTCGAGGGAGAGGAATTGGAGAAAAATATCAGGTCAAGGCAGTGGCCATGCTGGTGGGTGGGGGCAGTGGAACAAAGTTGGAGGTCAAATGAGGAGGTAAGGGAGAGGAGCTTTAAAGCATAAGGATCAGAGGGGTTATCGACGTGGATGTTAAAATCCCCAAGAATAAGAGTAGAGGAAGAGGAATCCAGAAAGAAGGAAAGCCACGAGTCAGTCAATGAGAAAGGTAGAAGGAGACTTGTCAGGAGGTCGATAAATAACAGCTACCCGGAGAGGAAATGGAGTGAAAAGGCAAATGGAGTGGACTTCAAAAGAGAGAAAGGAGTGAGACTGAGGCAGCAGGAGGGGTTGGAATTGGCAAGAGGGAGAAAGTAAAAGCCCACCACCACCGGGGACGAGGCATATGGGAGAACTGATAGCCTCCCGTGGCAGAGAGCAGCAGTACATGTGGTATCATCTGGGAGGAGCCAGGTCTCAGTTAGGGCAAGAAGATGTAGTGTTAGAGAGATTGTGAGTAAAAGCAAGTTTATTAGAGACAGAGTGTGTGTTCCATAAGGCACATGAGAAAGGGAGAGTAGAAGGGGAAAGGAGAGGGATATGGATAAGATTAAACAAGTTACGTGAGGATCTCTTCTCAGTGAGACAGAAATCTAGGGGGCCAGGGTTGTGGTTGATATCTCCAGATGAGAGAAGGAGTAGCAGAGAACAGGGTAGAGAGGAAACAGTACGGCGGAAGCGAGGGTGAGGTTGCCTTAGAGAGAGAGGGGATGGTTGAATGAGAGGGAGAGAATGATGAAGCTCAAGAGCTGATGATAGGTTAGAAGACAGAATGAAGGGAGAAGTGACGATGGTAAAGGGGGGGGGAAAAGGAGGGAAGGAATGAGAGTGCTGGTAGGAGGGGAAACGGAGTATGAAGAAAAGGAGGACAATGTGATGTGGAGACATAGAGGAGGAACAGGGAGGGGCTATGCAGCGTATGTTATCTTACAAGCAATGAGGTAGCAGTGGAGTCCATAGGCTGTGCAGCAAAGTTAATTGCAGGCAATGAGGCAGCAATGGAGTGGAATGGTGGATGCTTACTTCGTGAAGTTTTCACAGAAGCTTTTGGTTCTATTTCCTCTCGTGGGTTCGCCTGTGTGGGGTGGGAGTGTCCTCACTGCAGTGCTGTGCCAAAGGGCCTGCCAGGCACAGTCGCGCCCATGCAGAGCCCCGGTTGGATGTCGACCGGGCGGGCCGACGCTGCAAGGAAGAGGGTTTTGGATTTGTTAGGAACTGGGCAACATTCTGGGGGAGGGAGGGGTTTTCTGAAGGGATGGGCTCCACCTTAACCGGGATGGAACCAGACTGCTGGCAATAATCTTTAAAAAGGAGAGAGAACAGCTTTTAAACTAGATAATAGGGGAAAGCCGACAGTTGCCCAAGAGCGCATGGTTCATAACAATGTATCCTTGAAGGATACTACCAAAAGATTGAAGTTAGGGCATATTGCATACAAGAAGAGAAGCTCCTCCCTGCTCCTGGGCTCAAGGCCAATCAGGGAAAGGACTCTGAGCTTTAAATTTAAAGCACCATTAGGCGCGCCCGCACCTGAGGGCCTTGCCAGAGGGCCCTTAGGCGGGGTCCCCCAAAAGGACAGCAGAGGGCCAACCAACTGTGTGGCTCTGCACCCCAAACACCGCTAAGAGGAAAAAATCAACCACAGGGCTACTGAGGCAGCCATGAGGTTTAGCTGTGGGTAACCCTTCCCCCAAGCCATGAGGTTTTACATAGTGATCAGCTTGCTAAGAGAAGACATAAAGGTTTCAGTAGGCACCCTTCCCCCCTCCAGGACTGAGCACATTACCCCCTTGCCCAGAAATCAGCAGACCAGAGCATACCGGTTTGGATAGGTCACCCAGGCACCTTCCCCAGGGGCTGCTGATTGGTGGACAGGAAATACCTGAGACGAATGAGATTGTAGAATGAGTTTGAAAATGTACTGTATATAAGACAATGTAGGATGTCCTTCGGGGCTCAGATTTTTTTGTGGAGGGTGCCGGCTCTGTCTGGGCCTGTGTGCACATTAAAAGATCCTGTTTGCATTCCAGCCTGTCTGTGTGTTTCCTTCTGTGGGTGAGAGAGAATGAGAGCATTTTCAGCTACTTGGCTGCAACACTACCCGCACAGAAACTGAATTCCATCAAACTAGCCCACAACAGTAAGCTGCCAAGTACCAACCAAACACGATACCTCAAACTCTCATACTCTACACAATGATTCTGCTGGCCACACTCCTCCTTATAACTTCAACTCAAAATACTTAATTCTCAGAATAACAACATACCAGTTCTGCACAGACCAAACCACCTTCACCTCATACCATATCATAAAATACCACTGCCTAAGCCAACTTGCAGACTTCTACAAATCAACGGAGTCCCTCTCCAGTCCATAACAACAAATCTTAAGCACCATGCATACCCAATCAAATGCTTGCTCTGTCTGTAGCAAAATTCAGACCATTGTAGACCATATACAACTCACGGACACTGACCTGATATGCATCACTAAAAGCAGGATCACAGATTCTGACAACGTATTACTCAACCAGCTGACTACCCCACAATACACCCTGTTCAACTGCCCCAGATTAAAAAAATAGAGGTGGCGGAGTACTAATTCTTGCAAAAAAACCTTTGAATTTCTCCTTGATCAACTCTCAATCACTACAAACAATAGGCTACTTAACCATCTCCAATGCTGAGCACACAATATGCCTCACCTACAGAAAACCCATCACCAACAAAGAAGATCTATCAGCTATTCTAGTTGAAATGTGTACCCACTCAACTTAAAAAAAACCCTCTTTATGCTCATGGGGGACCTGAACCTACCTTCTACTGCAACAAAACACTCCGGCGCCTTCCTAAATGCAATCTTTACTTTTGACTCAGATAATTGATGTACCAACCCATGTTGTATCCTCTCTTGATCTTATATTCATACCCAATACTCTAAATAAAGCAGATCTCAACTTACAAATCAACCCAGTTTCATGGTCTGACTATGCCATGATATCCCTTGCTATTTCGGCCAATTCTACACAGCCAAATACTCTGATACAGCACCATCATAAGCATCAGTTTAAGGCCTTCAACGAAGAATACTTCCTAGATAAGCCCTCTCCAGTATTAAGCATTGACATACATGACGTAGACACATTTATCAGTTCATGGAACCAGGTAATAAATGATGCTGCTACATTCAGAGAACATCAGCCAACAAATTCAATAAAGCTGAAAAGAATTACATTACAAGCATACTCACAAAATCACTCAACCGTCCTAGAGAACTATTCGCAATTGTGTCCCAAATGACTGGTGAATCCAATTCATCTGACACAGCAGACTGGACAATCCAAGTTGATCCCCAAGTTATGGCTGACTTCCTCTACAACAAACAGAGCACAAATATTGTACAAATAACGCAGCAACAGAACAACACTCCAAAAATCACCCTTGGAACAAATTCAAACCTAATAACCAAGAGGGAATTACTGGATAATCAACAATATAAATACCACATCACCACCTCTGGACCCGTACCCTGTAGCATAGCTGAAAATCACAAACCATCATCACACCTCACCTGGACTATGAAAACATTATCTAGCAAGGTCTCCCCATGCATGCTCTAAATCCACTGCAGCTTGTTCAGATTACTGCTGCTAGAATACTAACAGCCAGTGCAAACTGACAACACAACACCAATCCTAAAAAGTCTACATTGGCTTCCAGTCTCTCAATGGGCAAAACACAAAGCCATCACCACAACATTCAAAATCCTCTACAACCTCTTAGCTCCCTGTCTCACTGCCCAGATCAAAAAAGCATCCTCAACAAGACCAAGAAGAGCAATCAGAATCTTCTGACCGTCCCTCCACTCAAGACCAAGACCACAATCACACAACAGACAAGCAACAGGGCATTTCTCTGTATGCCCCCATAATTTGGAACTCCATGCTTGAAGCCATCAGAACTGCACAAACCACTAAAGACCTGAAAAAAAACTACTAAAAACTAACAAACGTTACAGCACAGTAATAATAATGGGTGATTTCAATTTCCCCGGTATCGAATGGGTCAGTGTCATGGCAGGAAATGCTAGGGAGATAGTTTCTAGATGAAATAAATGACTGCTTCTTGGAGAAGCTGGGTCATGAACCAACAAGAGAGGAAACCATTTTGGACCTAGTCTTTAGTGGAACACAACATCTGGTGCAAGAGATACGGACTTTGGGGTCACTTGACAATAGTGATCATAGCATTGTTGTGTTTGATATAATAAATGGAGGAAGGACGGCATAGACTAAGATAAAATAAGGAAAATAGTTAAGAAAAAACAAAAAAGCACTTGCAAAAAATTAAAGATTTACATCAAGCATGGGTGTTTAAAAATACTATCTTGGAAGCCCAGGCCAGCTGTATTCCACGCTTTAAGAAAAGTGGAAGGAAGTCCAAAAAACTGCCAGCATGGTTTAAAGGTGAGGTCAGAGAAACTGTTGCCAAAAAAGCATCTTTCAGAAAATGAAAAAGGAGCCAAATGACGAAAACTGGAAACAGCATTAGCACTGGCAAGTTAGATGCAAGGCATTGATAAGGCAGGCGAAGAGAGAATTTGAGAAGAAGCTTGCTGTGGAAGCAAAAACGCATAAAGACTTTTTCAAGTACATTCGTAGCAAAAAAAACCCGTGAGAGAGTCAGTTGGTCCATTAGATGATAGAGGGGTAAAAGGGGCACTAAGAAGGGACAAGGCCATAGCAGAGAGACTGAATGAATTCTTTGCTTCAGTCTTTACTGAGGAAGATGTAGGGATGTAACCTATTTAAGACTAATAAGAGAAAATATTTCTTCACTCAATGCGTAATCAAACTTCGAATTCGTTACCGGAGGATGGTAGTAAAAGCTGTTAATGTAGCTGGGTTTAAAAAAGGTTTGGACAAGTTCCTGGAGGAAAGGTCCATAAATCATGTCAAGGAAATCCACTACTTGCCACAATTCAAGCATTGTGGAAACTGTCCTTTGGGGAAACTGCTAGGTAGTGTGATAAGGAAGCTTATCATAGCTCAGGTAGGAGCTATAGAAAAGATGATGTGACTCTGAACAAGCAACCTGTCAGTTTTGGTAGAAGTAAGAAAACAGAGTTTTCACATAAAAGACTACCAGTCCCAGAATGCACCAGGTTTCCAGCAGCCATGAGAGGGGCTGAAGTGAGAAAATGTGTGTGCAATCAAGAGAGCTATGAGGTAATCCCTAAGCACTCATCTCAAAGGGCAGGGCCTGATTCAACACAGCTGCGCTGTGTTAGGGAGGAGCACACATTAGGACAGAATAAGAATAGAGCTTATTCTACAGAAAGAGCTTCAGACACAGATACAGCAACAGCTTCAAGCTCAAGCACCAACATCATCTCGAGAAGCAGAAGCCAAGCCAAGCGGATAGAGAGAGAAGGAAACTCTCTGGAAGGAAGAGAAGGAAGGCCATTGGAAGGTCTGGGAGAATCCAAGGCAGTACATATACTGGGAGGTATTCCAAATGCCAGCAGAGTCCATTGGACTGGAGTCAGCCAGAGGAATGGAATGGCAGAGATAGGAATCACCAGTGGCTACCTGGAAGAGAGAAGACTGCACGTGGAAAGGACTTTCAGACCTATGCCAGAAGGTATGTGAGAGGAGATCCAGTGTCCAGGGCTCAAGATTGGAAGGCTGGACATCAGAATTGGATTACATACTGGCCAGGCTATACAGAGAGGAATTATGATAGCAGGAGAGGCTCAGGTATGAACACTGATCCAGACCCTATCTATAATAGTGAATGGCAGCAAGGGAATAAGCATTCTCATGATAGTGCCTTATGGAAAGACTCGTCTGTGCCAATGTATGATAGTGACCCTATGCTGATTGATGAAGGGGGAGATACAGCAGATGAAACTATTGATTACATGGACTGTTCTCTATCTAAATGCTATTGCTAGCTTTCTGTGAGCAAACACATCAGCCATCACAAAGAAACCTAACTTTGTTCTTTATTCCACTGCAAACAGCTCCTAAAGCAGGATTTTGGGTTTACACCAGCTAAAGGGTTTCAGCTGGACAATTGATAGTAATTAAAGCTGCACCTGATTGTGTGTGTGAGCAAGGGAGAATCACTGCTGGGATCTGCGTGGAAAATAAGCAGAAGTTAACCTAACAAGCAAAGTTCATTTATTTCTTTGTGCCTTTTTATTTGGTAATTATTTGCTAAGGAAACATTAGCTAATTGCCTGACAAGCTGAAGGTTGTTTTCTGATTTGCTTTGTGACTTTGTTATCCATTTAAACACTGCAAGCAAGTAACCTCATTTATATTGCTACTAAGCATACTTGTGCTGGGTGAATTAAACCCCATCAATAAAAGAAGTATTTTATTGGCTTTACCACTGGTTACACAACTCAATTGTCTTCAGCTGTGTTTGGGAGTGAATGAACTACATTACCCACAATACCTTGCAAGAATCATATGAATATATGCATCGTCAAGATTGTGTAAGTTCTCACCCTAGGCAGCCATCTGACAGTAGTTGTGACCTAGATTGGCCACTGTTGGAGACAAGATACTGGGCTTGATGGACCTTGGTCTGATCCAGTATGGCATATCTTTTGTTCTTATGTTAACAATATTAGACCCAAATATGCAACAAGTGTTGAAGTCTGAAGGTATACTTTCCAGAATAGTTCTCCAACCTTATACTTAGGAAAGAATTTTAGCAATTATAAAAAATTGAGCAAGAATTCACCAACACCTGCAGGGAAGGAAGGAATAGGTTTTGCTAAACAAGAGAAAAATCTGATCGACAGTAAGAAACAAGTGTAAAATGTGCATATAGAGGGATATATAAAGCATTCTGTCGGCTACATTATTTGTTCAGATATTGACTAGGTATGGCTGTGGAGATGTTAACTTAAACCTAAGGATGAAAGATTGATAGTTGCAGCACAAAACAGTGGACTACAAGCAAGACTGTTCACAGCATGCATAGAAAAAATGATAAGACAAATGCAGGTTCTGCAAGACAGAGCTGGAAACTGTTACATATCTTGTTTGGCTTGGCATGCTGATATCGGAAGGCCTGTATACAAAAAGGCACAATAAGATAACCTGACTCATCCACTGGATAATTGTAAATCAACACTTCCCATGCCTGTTCTGGGAATCCCACAGCCAGTTGGATTTTCAGGGTATTTGCAGCAAATATGCAGAAGATAAATTTGCAAAAATAGATCTTCAGTGTATGCATATTTCTCATCCATATTCATTGTGGACATCCTGACAACCCAGCTGTCTGCGAGACCCCAGGAAATGTTTGAGAAGCCTTTGTATTAACACTAACATCCTCTGTAAGAGAAAAACGCTGGGATCATGACCCTAAGAGAACTGTGGGGTATAAAAAAGATTGTGATCACCTGGGACGTTCCATTTCCAACTAATAAGAGGTGGTGCGCCTAGTAGTAAAGGAGAAAAACACATAAGAATGGCATTTTTAATAGAAATGTCTGTGCCAAGCGACTATTCATATAACACAACACAAGGAGAGGCAAGCAGCCAAACAAAAGTAGAAAATTCCCCAAATAATCGTAGGGGAAGTCCAGAAACCCCCCCAACACAACCATCAAGAAATGCATTCAGAGACTAGAAAATGTGGCAGAAAGATACAGCAATTTTCCTAATTGTTTTGGGTGCTGTAGCTTGATCAAAAATAATTTCCAAATGTAGCCTGATAATTTGTGTTTATATTGCATCCTGTGAAATCCATAAATAAGCTCTCTTTGGTGCATTGAAAGTATTAACGTGAGCTCTAGTAGTCAAGTTGAGAGACTGAGATTATACTCGATATATTGTGGCTTAGGAGTGAGGTTCATTACTGTCATAGCGCAAAAGTTAACCCATTTAGAGAACTGCCCCTCAGATTCTCGGTTCCTATAGTTGCATGATTGGTTTACAGGGTCCAAAGGTCTCGGTCAAATCCAATAAAGGACAAAGATGCACATTAAAAAGGGCAGGGGTTAGCACAGGTCCCTGCAGCACACAAAATGCAGCATGTGCTGTTCTTGCAGGAACTTGGACAGAGGCAATGAAGCGCCTTTTGGTTATGTGTTCTGAGACGAGGATGGAGCTGAAGATACAGTTTGTGGTCAACATTATTGGCACCCTTGCAGTCAACCCCTTAATGTCCAATATCTCCTAAGAAAAAAAAAGTGGCCAGTGAAATGGCTTTGGACTATATATGCACACATATTTAAAACACAAAAAAAGAATCTAAAACAAGACCAATTAAAAAAGGAAATAGTATAAAAACTGGGACATGCAGAGCTCTTGGAGATGGTTCAGTGAGCTCAAAATGTGACGTTATGTCTGCTTTTGGATGCCTCTTTGTCTGCAAGCTAAGTCCTTTTTAACATCAGTTTTTCAATTGATTTGCCTATATAAAAGTGTATTAAAAAGGAAAGTTTGTGTCTCAGGAGCGGTTTTCCTCCCTTGACATACAGTCTGACAAAAGGAAAAAGAAAACCCTTTTCTTTGTTAAGCAACTGCTCTTACACTGGCTTAACCTTCGATTGTGATGGATTTTATGGTGGTTGGCAAGGTTTTTCTGGGTTTTTTTCCCCTTTGGTTGAGGACATGATTATTGGCACCCTTATAAACAATTCAAATCAGTTTGAACTGAAGAAGCACATTCATATTGCAGTAAAATTAGATGCACTTGGGATCAGTTGTCAGTACTCACATGACTTGAATCAACCAATGTATGATGGCGCCAATGTTTAAAATTACTACTACTGGACTTCCAGTGACTTCATCGGGGCAAATGATGGTGTAGAGGGTGAGCTCCATCACCAGAGCCTGCAATAAGAGGGCTAATGTACCCCTCAAAGCGATAACTGAGGGGCGAAGGAGAGGCAGTACCGGAGACCAACCTGACACAGAGGAGTGGGAGGAAAAACGCATCGGGCGGGTGTACACACGCAGGAACGCCGCCGCTTGCAGAGACTCAAGAGGGCCATCCCCCCTGCAGACCGTGTGGCAGTGGAGTGGCAGAGATCTGGGCGGTGAACCCACTGTCGAGAGCGGAGCAGGCATAATCGGCATCGTTGGAGGCACAAGGTAGGTGGCAAACGAAGAAGGGCCGCTGCCGGGACTCGCAACAGCGAAACGCGAGCTGGAGGCACTGTCCCTGATCGGCGCGGAAAGCCCCGTGCTGATACCAGGGGAGTGGAGCGGACCGGAAAATGGAGCCTGCGAGAGCGGTAGGCAGCGGTGACAGTCAAGTGGCCACGGAGAGTGGGGGCAGGAGCCTGGTGTGAGCAAGCTTAAGTGGGCTGAACTGCGGAGCAGTGGAGTGCAGCTGCAGAGGGCCTCGGAGACTGGAGGAACATCCCAGAGAGGCAGGTGAGCAGACGGGTGGAGGAAGTAGCCCTGGCAGGGGAGAAGAGGAGGGGTAGTACCTCAGGACAGCAGAACAAGGGCCTGGTGGGGGAGAAGTGCTGACTTTGCAGCCGAAAGGATAAGATTCCAAATACAGGAGCAGGGTGTACGGCTGCCCTACTTGCCCACTCCTGACACGGATAGAGAGGCCTGTGAGCAGTTCAGGACAATGGAAGAGAGAGAAGGGGAACGTGGCCTCTGGGAGGAGCGACCGACCATGGAAAATCTTGACAACCTGCAAGCTGCCTAGAGACATCCAGGGTCAGTATGGAAAAAAATAAAGGGGGTCTGTCCGTCCGGAAGAAGTTGGAGGACTTCCGCTTCCCCTATGCATCAATTAAAGGAGGAAGGAGGGCCGACCGCAGCGTGATGAACAGCACGATTTGGCGGAAGAGCTGGAGCAGAGCTGCAGCCCAGGAGGGGTAGCTAAATTGAAAGCATGGCTCACCGAGCTAAAAGATGAGATTAAGATGGATATAGGTGGGGTGACGGGTGAACTTAGAGTCCATACAATCTTTGAGGCAAGATATTGTGGACATTAGAAATTGCGTGGAAGAACTGGAGACTCAGACGGAGCACCAAGGGGAGGAAATCGAGTATTTACAAAAAGGCTGGGAGGACCTCAAGCGGGCTCAGGAGGAACAGCAGGTGAAAGTAGAAGATTTGGAGGATAGATCTCGGAGATGTAACCTACGCATACGGGGCCTCCCAGAGGAACCCAAATACCGAAATTGTGAAGAAGTAGTCGTTAAAATCTTCAGATCTTTAATAGCGACAGCGGATACGGAAGGGGGCACTACGATAGAACTGTCGCAGATAGAACGGGCACATAAGGGCTTAGGCCCCGTAAGAGACAATAAACCAAGAGATATAGTAGTGTGCCTAGGCTCCTTTAAAACCAAAGAACGGCTGTTGAGCGCGGCGAGGAAGGTGCAGCAGTTCACCTGGGACGAACATCAACTGGAGCTCTTTCAAGATCTCTCCGTGGGAAAGTTGCAGCGCAGACGCAACCTTAAGGAGGTGACGGTATATTTGAGAAGAGAGGACATAAGATATAGATGGCTGTTTCCGTTCGGTTTACTGATAATGAACAAGGGGAAGTCAAGAAGGGTGCAGACAAAAGAGGAAGCTTGGATGGTGCTTAAAGAAATGGGTCTACCTAACTTACCAGCAGGGAATCTGACATCACCTGCAATGTCATCCAATCCACAAAAGAATGCCCAGCGATGGCGCAGAGTTCCAGTGGCGGGGCGACATCCGGCGAGACTGAATAGAGAGAGTCAAGGAGCGCAAGAGGCAGAGAAAGGCACTGGCTAAAAATGTGGACTCTGTGTTCAGTGCTCTACTGCAATGTATTTCTCTGACAGTGCTGTAGAATTATATAAGTGGGGGAGGTCAATGGGCAACGATTAGGGTAAGGGGGGGAAGGGTAGGGGGTGGATGGAGGGGGATGAATATAAACGAGGTGGGAGAGTCAGAGGTAGGGGAAGGAAGGTCAGAGAGGGTAGGAGATAGGGGTTGGGTTAGGGAATAGGAAGAATGGGTAGTGTTGGAAGGGGAGCTATGGGGGGCAGTGTAGAGATAGAGAGGGGATGTGGAATGGAGTGGTACAGACAGGCATGGCCTGATAAACAGTCACCACAATGGAAGATGCATCTCTCTTTAAGAGAGGGGGGAAGGGTTGGGGGGGCTGGGGAGGACGGGGGGTAGAAGAGGGGAGGGGGGATAGCAGTATAGTTGGGAAGGCTGGAAGAGTACGGGGGAACTGCAGAATGGGTGAATTAAAACTAGTCACCCTCAATGTAAAGGGACTTAACTCACCTTTCAAACGACAGAAACTGTCGACTGAGCTTGCACGCCAAAAGGCGGAGATAGTGATGATTCAGGAAACGCATCTGACAAAAGCCACAGAGTACCTGCTAAAGCCAAAGGGCTATGGGGTGTGCATTCATGCCTCTAATACAGTAGAAAAGAAAAAGGGGGAGTGGCTATAATGCTTGCTACTAGGTTAAAAATGCAGTTGCATTCTACGGTAAGGGATAAAGCGGGGAAATATGTATTGGTGCGGTTGAAAGTGAGGAATGTATGGTACTGCATAGTGAATGTATATGCACCAACAGGGGCCCAGTGTGAATTCTGGACAAAACTGAATGAGAACGTGGGGAAAATGGGGGAGGGTATCCTTATATGCGGAGGTGACTTTAACCTCACGTGGAATCCAGCCTGAGATGCCACAGGGACAAGAGTGGGTAAGCGGGCGGACAGGAATAGATATCGTGAATTTCTCATGCAGCATTGTTTGATAGATGTCTGGAGATTACAGCATCCAGGGAGGAGGCAATTCTCATACTTTTCACCAGTACATGGGTCATACTCGCTCACGAATAGATGCCATCTGGGTTTCAAAGGAAGTGGGGGGTCGGATTGTGGGGGCTGAAATGGAGCCTATAATGTGGTCTGATCACGCTCCAGTGGTGGTATGCTTACAGATGGAGGAGGAGGGGAAAGGAATACAGTTTTGGAGGCTCAATGAGTCATTGTTGGAGGATGGGAGGGTCCAGGAGGCCATAGAACGGGAAACTCGGGAGTACTTCAAATTTAATGATAATGGGGAGGTCATGTGGGGAGCAGTATGGGATGGGTATAAGGCTGTGGTGATAGGAGTACTAATTAAATGGGGGGCACGGACCAAGAAGGAAAAAGAGAGCAGGGAGTGGGTGCTAAGGGAGCATCTGATGGAATTGGAAGACCTGGATGGGCAAGGGCGGATGGGAGCCTACAGAGGGCAGGTGTTGGCAGTGCGAGCTCAGCTAAATGAGCTGCAGGCCGCAAAGATATAGTACCAGATGCAGCTCTCTTAAGGCAGGATGTTTTTGAGGGGGGAAACAAAGCGGGGAGATATCCAGCGCAGAAGCTGAAACAGAGGAAAATGCGCTCGCACATCATACGAGTCTGTAAGAGGGGCGGGGAGGTGGCAACTAAAGATGGGGAGATCAGAGATGCCTTTAGGGAATATTATCAGGAGCTGTATAAAGCCAGGGACTCCTGACCGGATGAGAGAGTAAAAAGCTACCTTGATTCTATAGACTTGCCGAAACTGGAGGAGGAGAAACAAGTGGAAATTAACCAGCCCATACGAGGGGAGGAGGTGCAGAGGGCAATTAAGCAGCTAAAATTAGAAAAGGCGCCAGGGTTGGACGGGCTAACAGCGCGATTCTATAGACTATTTGAAAATCTCTTGATTGAGCCCCTGGTGAAGTTATTTAATCAACCCAGGGGGGGAGGGAAGTTAGCGGGCACGATGAGGTGGGCGGGTGTAACGGTAATACCCAAAGAGGGGAAGGACCAACAAGAGTGCGTATCTTATAGACCCATCTCACTGCTCAATCTGGATGCTAAATTGTTTGCTAAGATGCTCACCACACGGCTCAACAAGATTATAGGGAAATTGATACACCAATCTCAAGCGGGCTTTATCCCCGGTAGGCAAGTTGCTGACAATATCAGAAAGATCCTTAATTATCTGATCCATTAAGCGGAGTGGGGAGGAGACCTTGCTGCTGTCGTTGGATGTGGAAAAGGCTTTTGACCAGGTGTCCTGGCCCTTTCTTTTCCAGGTATTGGAGAAAGTGGGATTGGGGAAAGAGTTTTTAATATGGGTAAAAGCTCTTTATAATCAGCCCAAAGCTTGTGTGAGGGTGAATGGGGCCCACTCGGGTTTTTTCGAACAGGGGAGGGGAACAAGACAGGGATGCCCCTTATCACCGCTGCTATTTGCAATAGCCTTGGAACCTTTTGCACAGCGGGTAAGAGAACGGGCCAATATATTGGGAATTAGGGTGGGAAAGAAGGCATATAAAATTTCTCTCTTTGCGGACGATATTATTTTAAGCATGGCCAGACCCCGGGTAAGCATCCCAATAGTAATGTGGGAATTAGAAGAATATGGTAAGTTATCAGGCTTTACAATTAACTGGGCTAAATCGGAAATCTTAAACTTAGCGGTACCACGGGATGTACAGGAATACTTGAATAAGAAATATCCCTTTAGGTGGGCTCGGGAGAGCATCCCGTACCTTGGTATCCGTATAAGCAACAGACGGAAGCGCTCTATCAACTCAACTATGTGAAAGCACTTGGGCATATAGAGAGCTGGTTGGATGGGTGGGGGAGGGGGACATCTTTCATGGTTTGGGCGTACAGCGACTGTAAAAATGATGCTAGTGCCATGCTTACTGTTCTTGTTTCAGACACTCCCAATCAGGATACCGTAGAACAGACTAAATTGGGTACAAAGGCTGGTTAACAAATTTATATGGGTACAGAGGCGTCCCAGGGTGGCGATGCGAGTCTTGCAGAAAGCAAAAGGAGAGGGAGGGTTGGGTGTGCCTAATTTGAGAAAATATTATGAGGCTGCACAGTTGAAAACCATTTATGAGTGACAAAGAGGCACAAGGAAACAATGGGGCCAGATGGAGCAGGAGTTGGTAGGGGGTGTGGGCTTGGAACGAGTGATATGGAGGGGGAGTAAGAGTCCCGATACTTGCCTCCTTAATCCCATGGTAGTGCATAGTTTGCAAATTTGGAAACGCCATAAGACACAGCTAGTACATGGCCATAGAGGCATGTTTTGAGAAGGGACAAGAGCCCCGAGGGGCATATCCTGCATAGATGGGCAAGTGGGGAGCTGACACACATACACCATTTCCTCCACTCCCAGGGACCTATGAGTTTGAGGGTCTTAAAGACCTCTATCGGTTGAAGGAGAGTGATTACTTTGCATATCCTGTTAATTGTAATGACCAGACATATGCAATTTGTTGGATGTTTTCTCTAAGACAAATAAGAGAAAATATTTTTTCACTCAATGTGTAATCAAACTCTGGAATCTGTTACCGGAGGATGTAGTAAGGGCTGTTAGTATAGCTGGGTTTAAAAAAGGTTTGGACAAGTTCCTGGAGGAAAGGTCCATAAACCACTATTAAAAAGGGACCCAGGATATCAATGCTTGACCCAGTACAAGCATTGTGGAACCTGTGTCTTTTGGGGATATTGCTAGGTACGTATAACCTAGATTGGCCACTGTTGGAAACAGGATACTGGGCTTGATGGACCTCGGTCTGACCCAGTATGGCATGTCTTATGTTCTTTGTAAACCGCGCTGATGTCAAATAGTGCGGTATATAAGAAATGTTGTTTATTTATTATCTGCAACTTCGCCACTTTCTCCGACACTCAAAGGTTTGGAGTGATTTATGGGACAATAGAGGCTGGTATTGAAACCTTATGTTCAGGCCATCTGGGTCAAAAGAAGGTGTTGTCTGCTGGAGGCGGGGGAGAGTAAATTGAGCTATATGGTGAAATGGGAGGAAGATCTGGGGGTGAGTTGGACTGATGAGGTATGGAACAAGATAATCCAGACCATCGCAAATGTATCAGTTGCTACGCAAATAAAAGAAAATGCCTATAAAGTATTATTTAGATGGTACTGGACGCCAGTGCGTAGGAAACAGGCTGGAAAAGGGCTGGATGATCTCTGTTGGTGGGGATGTCGAGAGCGGGGGGATTGGATGCATATGTGGTGGAGGTGTGCTCAGATACAGGCCTATTGGGCACAGATTGACGTGATCTCTGGCATGACTGGCTACTGCTTGCCGCAAAGACCAGAGACATGTTTGTTGCACCAAATGGAGGAGGATATTCCTAGACGTGATGTGGGTTATTGCATCACTGCATAGTAGCAGCTCGATGTGAGATAGCTCAGCACTGGGGGGACAGAGCACACCACAGCTGGCTGCGTTTGTTCGAAGAGTGGCAGAGGTGAGTCTGATGCGTAAACTGACCAAGCAGCATCGTGGGAAGGGTGAGAAGCGTGGGGAAGCATGGAAGGGGGTGTGGAGGTGGTTGAAGGCTTGGAGGGAGGAGGGAGGAGGAGAGGGGAGGGAGTGAGGATGTACGGCTGGCTGCATGGTAGGGCAATGAGTGCGGATGTGCGACATAAGTACTGAGCCTGAGGGTAGTGTAATGCAAGGAGTGCGATATGTTCTTGTGAAAGTAGGCGGTGAGGGGGGAAGGGGTGGGGGGGGATGAAGGGGGGAGGGTAGTATAGATAGGGACGGGGATATGAGAATGGCCCATTAGAAATGTACACACTTGTCAGGTAATTAAGTAGGAGTAAGTACAATGTAAACTGTAGTGTAATGCATACTGTTGCTTGTAACGACTGTGGTGTATAACGTACGTGGTATTTGATTGTGTTGTTTACAATAAAATATTTAAAATGGGGGAAAAAATTACTACTACTACTGAGCATTTGTATAGCACTACAAGACACATTTAGTGCTGCACAGTGTCAGACGGCTGCCTGGGTGAGAATCTTCACAGTCTTGGCAAGTGCATATATCTATATGATTTGCAAGGTATTGTGGGCAATGTAGTTCATTCACACCAGACACAGCTGCTGACAATAATTTAGTTGTGCTCTTGGGTAAAGCCAATAAGATATTTATTTATGGGGTTATTTCTCCCAACACAGATATGCTTGGTAGCACATAAATCAAGTAACTTGCTTTCAGTGTTAACTTGGAAAAACAAAGTCAAAATCAGGAAAACAACAAATGAAAAGCCACAAAGCAAGAAACAAACTGTTCTTTTCAGGTTAACTTCTGATTACTTCCCACATAGATTCAGAAGTGATTCTCTCCTAGCTCACAAGCAATTAGGTAAGGCTTAATTGCTAGCAGTCACCAGCTGAAACCTCTTAGCTGGCTTGCCTTCCACTGTGTGGGTCAAATCCTGCTTCATGAGCTTTTCTGAGTAGATTAAAGAACAAATTTGTATTTCTTTGTGATGGTTGCTGTACTTTATAACAGAAAGTTACCAACTGAGTTTAGACAGAGAACAGTCCATATAAATAGGATCTTCATCTGCTATTATTCCCCCTTGTTCAACAAGCATGGGTTCAATATCATGGATTGGCACAGAGGAATCTCTCAATGGAGCACTTCCAGGAGAATACTTGTTTCCCTGCTGTCTTTCAAGGTTATAGCTAGGGCATAGATCAGTGTTCATACCTGAGCTTCCATTGCTGTTAGAGTTCCTCTCTATATAGCCTGGCCAGTATGTAGTCCAGTTCTTATGTCCAGCCTTCCAATCCAGATCCCTGGACACTGGATCTCTCTTCACATACCTTCTGGCACGGGTCTTAGGGTCCCTTCCACGTGCAGCCGTCTCCCTCACAGGTAGCGTTTGGAGATTCCTAGCTCTGCAGCACCATTCCTCTGGCTTTCCCCAGTCCAATGGTGTATGCTGGCCCTTGAAATGCCTCCCAGTATACGTACTGCTTTGGACTCTTCTAGACCTCTCAAAGGCTTTTCTCTTCCTTCTTCCAAAGGGTCTCTTTCCCTCTCTGTCCGTCCGGTTTGGCTTCTGCTTCTGATGATCCTTCAGATGAAACTGAGGATAATTCTCTGGATATCCAAGGTGATCATGAAGATGGTCATCTGTAGAATAAACTCTACTCTTATTCTGCTTAGATGAGTGCTCCTCCCTAACACAGCACAGCTGTGCTGAATCAGGCCCTGCCCTTTGAGATGAGTGCTTAGGGATTACCTCATAGCCCTCCTGATTGAACACACGTTTCCCCACTTCAGCTCCTCTAATGGCTGTTGGAAACCTGGTGCATTCTGGGACTGGTAGTCTTTTATGGGAAAATTCTGTTTTCTTATTTCTACCAGAACTGACAGGTTCAGAGTCACTTCACCTTTTCTATAGCTCCTTCCTGAGCTATGATAAGCTTCCTTATCACAACAGACATATGAAAAAGATGATTCCTGCTCATCAGAGCTTACAGTCTAGTCAAGACAGACAACACAGTAACCCTAGACACAGGATACATCTAGGGGGAATGGCCACATTCACTCCCTGTTCCATTTTCACAATGGTGAAGACAGGAGAGCTGCCTGAAATCATCAGAAAAGCCATTATCACCAAACTTCAAAGGGGTATAAGGTCATCTCCAAAGACCTTGGGATTCCTGTGTCTACAGTGTGCAATGTTGTTAAGAAGTTTTCTGCTCATGAAAACTAACAGGAACCTCCCAGGACATGATGGGAAGAGAAAAATTAATCCATGAAGTCTTTGAAGGTTAGTCTGAACTGTTGGAAAAACACCACGTACAGCATCCAAAGAGCTTAGGGCTGACCTGGAGCAATCTGGAGTGTTGGTTTCAACCCGCACCATATGTTGCACACTAAACAAAGAAGGACTTCATGGGCGAAGGCCAAGGAGGACCCACTGCTCAAAGACAGACATAAAAAGGCACTCTTGATCTTTGCCTAAACCTACCTTCAGAAACCACAATCCTTCTGGGAAAATGTTCTGTGGACAGATGAAACCAAACTTGAGCTCTTTGGCAATGCAGACCAGCGATATATTTACAGGCAAAGAAAGGAAACTTATAAATTAAACACTCTTCCTATAGTAAAATATGGTGGAGGTTCCATAATGTTGTGGGGCTTTTGTGGGAAACTGGAGGCCTGGAACGTATTAAAGGAATCATGAAGTCAGAGGACTACCAAGGTATTTTGGAGCGAAATGTGCTACCTTGTGTCAGAAAACGAGGTATGGGTTGAAGTTCATGGGTCCTCCAGCACTACAAGGACCCAAAACGCACATCCAAAAGTACAAAAGAATTGGTTAAAAAAGAACAAGTGAACTCTTTTTAACACTAGAAGCCCCAAAGTGTGTCAATTGACGCAAATGCATCTTCGAAGTTGTATACCAGCGCCACGGCTAGAACCATGTCAGTCATGTTCCATGACTTTGTTAGCAAGGTCAAGATGTTCAAATATGTGCATCAAAAATTGACAGATGCACCACCTAGCGGGAAAATGAATTTATACCTAGAAGCCCCAAAGTATGTCAATTGACGCACTCAATTGTCTTGGATGCGTCAATTGACGTACTTTGGGGCTTCTAGGTATAAATTCATGTTCCCTCTAGGTGACGCATCTCAATCACTGTTTACAGTTTTACTCCGACATTACAAACAAACACATGATGACATCATGTAATGACATCACATACTGCACGTATTTAACAAATAAGTAACTTCACAATTAATTCACATCTGCATTTCATGCTAAACACAGTCATGATAATGCGTCAATTGACACACTTTGGGGTTTCTAGGTAAAATGCCTTTTGGGGCTTCTAGTGTTAAACTGGCTAGCAATGAGTCCTGATCCCAATCCAATTGAGAACCTTTGGAAAGAGCTGAAATCTGCTATTTTGGTAAAAGGAATCCTGGAAACATTCATGAGCTGGAACAAATCGCAGTTGAAGAGTGGGAAAAACTACCAGCAGACAGATGGGAGAAACTCATAGATGGCTACAAGAAATGTGTGGAGGCTGTCATCACTGCCAAGGGTTATGCAGCCAAATATTATTGAAGGGTGCCATTAATCTTGTCCAGATCATATTGGGGTTTTTTTCCTCAGGAGTTACTACGTCTAAGTTGCACAGACATCTCTTTGTTGTTGTTGTTGTATACCTCTGAACATACTATTAAAATATTATGATAACATACAGTTGGAATATTTTCAATCATTTCTCAAGATATTGTACACAACATACGTAAAATGCAAGGGTGCCAGTAATGTTGACCACAACTGTAGAGAGTGAAAAAGTAAAATGCAAAAAAAGTCATACAACTTGTAAAGAATCCTTTCCTTTCTTTTATGGCACCAATATAGCATCAAATGTTTTAGGCCAGCAGTCCTCTGATGTATTTGTGTGTCCTTGCCATTCCTGTTCAGTACTGGAACAGATGACTGTTCAGCATTTAGTAGTTGGCCATCAAAAGGACTTGGGGTGGGCGGGTGTCCTGTGAGACTGTGGGTTGTGGGAGAAGGATCTTTGTGACTGAGCATTTCTTTTTGTTTACAGTTGTTGGCATTGGTAAAGGAACAAAAATGCTGAGCAAAATGTTGACAGGGTCCAAGGTGAGTTGCCTCAAGGTGAAAAAGTTAAGATTTTCCGTTTTTGATGAATGTTTTCTCTTTTTTTCTCTCTCTGTTTTGATGCTTTACTGTCATGTATATTAGATGGTTGAGAAAAATCCAGCATTGTGACTCTGTATTCCATTCCTTTGACACACTGGGAACATATCGGGACAGTAACCAATAGTATATTAAAAAAAAATCAGTTCTGTCCAGTGAAATACAAATAGAACACAAAAAGAGGTAATACAGAGGTCATCCTATACCAGTACCCTAAAAATTGACCACGAATCACAGCATCAAGCTATGCCTCGACCTGTAAGTTATTTGCTTGTCCTACGAGGGAGGGGAGTGGGGGTTGTTGGGGCTTTTATGGTTTTTAAGATTGCAAACAGCATTGGGCAGTTGTGAAACTGGAATTGCTGTATATAAGAAATTTTAAAAAATTGAAGTCAAAAGCATAAAAACCCCCAAACACAACTAAATGTGAAACTTAAATTATCAAGAATGAAAAAACTCTGTTTTTTATGTTGGTAATTTTGATGTCTTGTGCGCCATAGGTGGAAAAAGAAAAAAAAAAGAAATCTGTAGTTTAATTTTGAAATGCAATTGATATGGGAAATTTTATTTAAGTGCAAAATATTTTAAAAAAAATTGAAAAGCTTAACTTGCAAAGTGCGTTAAGTCCAGAATGAGTAGCCGGCCTTCCTAATCAGAAGTTGCTTCAAGTAGTATAGTGTCCTTGAAATTCTACTTCAAGCTAGCATTCTCCTTATTACAGAAATAAGAACATAAAAAGTATATGGAACTTTCTAAAAGACAACTAGTTAGGTTGTCTGCTGCCAGCTGGCTTATACCATTGTCCTCAAGTCTGTCCTCATATAAATTCCAGAGTTAAGGAGCTTAATATGTATACTTTAGAGGAAAGGCGGGGTAGAGGAGATATGATAAATGCACAGGAGGAGAGCCTCTTTCGACTGAAAGCAAGCTCTGCTACGAGGGGACATAGGATGAGGGTGAAACGGGATAGACTCAGGAGTAATATGCGGAAATATTTCTTTACAGAAAGAGTTGTGGATCCGTGGAATAGTCTCCCAGTGGAGGTGGTAGAGATGAGGACAGTATCTGAATTCAAAGAAGCATGGGGCAAACACAGAGGATCTCTAAAGGAAAAATCTTTAGTGGTTGATATGGAAGGGCAGACTAGATAGGCCATGTGGTCTTTATCTGTCGTCATGTTTCTATGAGAAGGCGACATGGTCTACTATAATTAACTGTAGTTGGGTTTAAAGGTACATTGGCAGCACATACATTAGTGGTCCAGTGTTTTATCCAGAACCTTTTGAATGGGCGCGTCACCCGGCTGATTTACTGACCATCCGGCTAACTTAATCTGAGGAATTGGAATAACTATGAACAGGAATGGAAAAATGATTTGGGATTTTTTTAATTTAATATTTAAAAATCATAGTAGTACATGTAAATATAATAATGAATGAGCCACTTAAATTATTTTTTTAAACCATGACAAATAAATAAAACGCATCATATATGGAACTTCCGAAAAGACGACTAGGGAGGTTGTCTGCTGCCAGCCGGCTTATACAGTTGTGGTCAACATTATTGGCACCCTTGCATTTTAAGTATGTTGTGTACAATATCTTGAGAAATAATTGGAAATATTCCAACTGTATGTCGTCATGATATTTTAATAGTATGTTCACAGGTATACAACAAAAAAAAGATATCTCCAGGAACAAGCAGGAATAAGTCTTCACATATGGGTACGTCGGTACCGACGGAGCCTGCGCGGGAACGCTCCCCAGCTTCCCAAAAAGGAAAGCTTTTGGGAGCATCCCACAGCACCTGCGCGCTGCCTTCCCGCCTTTCCTAACCAGCTCTCCTAAGTTCTTCTTTGCCGCGGAGCCAGCAGGTCGAGCCCTGTCACCGCTGAAGAAGTTCTTTATTTTATTTTATTTCTTTGGTCGCGTGTCTGCCTTCCCCGACTCTGGACCGGTACCGCCGGTCTTTTTCTCTTCTTTCTTCAAAAAAAAAAAAAATCTATTTTTCTTCACTTAGTGTATTTTTCCTCTTGGGCCTCAGGGCCTACAAGAAAATTTCCCTCATGGAAAAAACCAGCCTCCGGGTTCAAAAAATGCACTAAGTGTAGCGGTACTATTTCTGTTACAGATACCCATGAATGGTGTCTTAAATGTTTGGGTCCTGAACACTCCATTCCGGATTGTCCGTCCTGCTCTCTGTCTAAACGGGGTTTACAGAACTGAGCAGCTAAGCTCCATGTGCTGTTTCCCGCTGATGCACCGTCGGTAGCATCGACATCTTCCAGGTCTTCTTCTCCTGATGGATCTCAGGTAACCAAACATGTACCTAGCAGGTCCTCGAAGGGTAGATCTCCCTCTAAGCATCGAGATGCCTCCGGGCTTGCCCTTGAGGATCCTGCACCAGCAAAACAACCCCGGGGGGAAACTCCGGCTTCCAAAGCTCCTCCTATGGGGTTACAGGTTGACATCGATGGCACGGCCTCGACCGATCACCTGTTAGAATGCTCTGGGGTACTGGCACAATCTCCCGGTACCGACTTCCAGGCATTCATGGCGTCGATGGAGCACAATGTTTTGTCCATGCAGCAGGCTATTACGGCTTTCATTCAAGCTGCGACGCCGCTGGTACCGAAACAAGCTCCGTTGTCGGTATCGGCTCCGGTACCGGCACCAGCGCCGATACCGGTACCGACTGCATCGACATCGACTAGGATACCGGCTAGAGCGGTTCCTTGTCCAGGGCTTACCGGTACCGATCCGGTACCGGGGACGCCCGATGTCGATACTGCTCGATACGCGTATCGAGCGTTGGAAGAGCACCCTGACAGGCGATACTTAGATTCCTCTGATGATTCTGATACATCAGACGAGTCTCCTGAAGTATCCATAGCCCTTCCTGAAGAGCCTTCTTCTCCAAAAAGAAGAATGTCTCCTCCAGAGGACTTGTCCTTTCAAGACTTCATAAGAGAAGTAGCTAAAGGACTTTCTATTTCAGTAACTTCTGAATCAGAGCCTAGAGCTAAAAAATTGGATATTTTAGGCTATTCTAGGGCTCCTACAGAGGCAGTCACCTTACCAATTCATGAGATTCTTTATGAACACATGATTGATCTATGGGAGACTCCTCTCACTCTCTCTCCTCATTCTCGCAGATTGGACACTATGTATCGTGTCCCTCCTTGTCCTGGATTTCAAAAAACTCAGCTTCCTCACCATTCCATTGTGGTGCAGTCAGCTATGAAAAGGATAAAGAGTACAAAGAGACACTCTTCTGCTCCTCCAGGAAGAGAATGCAGGACCTTGGATGCTTTTGGTAGGAAAATCTTCCAAGCCAGTATGCTTATTGCCAGAATCAACTCATATAGCCTTTACACGGGTATGTTTCTAAAAACTGCAGACTTTACTCCCTTTTCTTCCAGAGGATAAAAGGGAGGAATTCCTCATTTGGCTTAAGCATACTCAAGACATTTCAAAGTTTTCCAACAGGGCAGCTTTTGACTCCTTTGAAGGTGCCAGCAGAGCCTCAGGCATTGCCATAGCTGCTCGCAGAATCGCTTGGCTCCAGGCTTCTGATTTAGAACCCTGGGTTCAAGATGGCTTAGGAAATCTTCCCTGTACAGGTGAAAACCTATTTGGCAAAGAGTGGCAAATAAAAGCCACTCAAATGGATGCAGAAAACTCTGCTCTGGATAGACTTTCAAAGTCAACCTCCATTCCTGCCAAGAAAAAGCCTTTTAAAAAGTCTTTCTTTAAAAAGGGCAGATTTCCTTCTACTTCTGGCCAACAATCTTCTACAGGTCGCTTTTCCACTAAGCGTCAGCAACCTAAACAGGCCAGACCTAAGCCTACAGGGGCTGCTGCAACTCAGCAAGCCCAACCTCCTCAGGGTTTTTGACTTGATGCTAGAGAACTTAGCCTTTCTGGCTCTAAAGCAGCCAGAGCCTCTTGCCATTCCAGGAAGGTTGGCTCATTTTGCTCCCAGATGGGAGCAGATAACATCAGAGCAGTGGACCCTCCATCATAAGAGAGGGCTACAAACTTCATTTCTCAGACCTTCCTCCCCACACTATGGTGAGACACTTCAATTCTCCCACATCTCTTCTCGACCTTCTAGGTCAAGAGGTAGCTACCCTTCTTGCCCAAGGGGCAATAGAAGAAGTTCCTCTTCTTCATCAAGGATCAGGGTTCTACTCCCCCTATTTTCTCATCCCAAAGAAGACAGGGGGTTACAGGCCCATCTTAGATCTCACAGAATTGAACAAGTTTCTATGCAAGGAGAAGTTCAAGATGCTTTCTCTAGGCACTCTCCTTCCATACCTTCAAAGTCAGGATTGGCTTTGTTCTCTAGATCTCAAGGATGCGTACACACATGTCCTCATCCATCCCTCTCACAGAAGATTCCTGCGGTTTCTTTTCCAAGGAAAACATTACCAATACAGAGTCCTTCCTTTCGGTCTGGCCTCTGCTTCAAGAGTGTTCACCAAATGCATGGCAATAGTGGCTGCATTTCTACGCACTCTGGGAATATTTGTCTTCCCATACCTGGACGACTGGCTCATTCGAGCTCCATCTCAGTCAGAGGCCCAGATTTCCTTGGACTGCACAAGGCGCATTCTGCAGTATCTGGGACTTGTGGTAAACCTCCCAAAGTCTCAGCTCACCCCTACTCAGTCCCTAGAATTCATAGGGGCCTGGTTGGATACCACTACTGCAAGGGCCTACCTTCCCCAGGCCCGTTGCCAACGTCTAGTGCAGTTAGCCTCCCAGATTCAGTCAAAGAGCCACTTAACTGCCAGGGAGATGCTACAACTGCTAGGCCACATGGCTTCCACAGTGCATGTGGTACCCTATGCTCGCCTACACATGAGAGCAGCTCAATGGACTTTGTCCACCCAGTGGACTCAAGCTTCAGGAGCTCTCTCAGACCAAATAGCAACCACCAAACGTCTCTTTTGGTCTCTCCAATGGTGGATGTCCACTCAAAATTTGTTGCTGGGGTCCCCCTTCCAACAGTTGTTGCCCCAAGCAACCCTCACAACAGATGCCTCCCAAACAGGTTGGAGAGCCCATCTACAGGACCTCTCCACTCAAGGCACTTGGTCCCCACAAGAGACCTCTCTTTATATCAACCACTTGGAGCTTCGAGCAGTTTTTCTAGCTCTCAAGGTCTTTCATACCCTCCTCAGCTACAAGACAGTCCTCATTCATACGGACAATCAAGTAGCCATGTTTTACATTAACAAGCAAGGAGGAACTGGCTCTCTGTCGCTTTGCAACGAAGCTTTAAGATTGTGGGCCTTCGCCAGAGAGCATCAAATCCATCTCCTGGCAGTATACCTCCCAGGAGTCCAAAACTCTTGGGCAGACAGACTCAGTCGAGTTCTGCTTCCACACGAATGGTCCCTGCACATGGATCAGGTACTCAGAATCTTCCAAGAATGGGGAACCCCGGACATAGACCTCTTTGCAAGTCCGTGGAATGCCAAACTTCCCCGGTTCTGTTCCAGAATTCCGTGTCAGGGAGTTCAGGCCAAGGATGCCTTCCTCCTTCATTGGGGTCAGGGCCTCCTGTATGCATTTCCACCCATTCCCTTGATTCCCAAGACTCTGTTCAAACTCCAGAGGGATCAATGATCTGTGATCCTCATAGCTCCACGCTGGCCACGCCAAGTGTGGTACCCTCTACTTCTACATATCTCCCAAGCCCCCTCCCTGGACTTGGGAGCTGCTCCAGACCTTCTGTCCCAGGAGGAAGGGACTTTGTGGCACCCAAACCCCAAGTCCCTACACCTCAGAGCTTGGTTACTGAAGGCCTAGACCTTCAAGACTGGAATCTTTCTCAACAAGTGAAGGATATCCTCCATGCTTCCAGAAAACCTTCCACCAGGCGTTCTTATGCTTTTAAATGGAAGAGGTTTTCCATTTGGTGTGCTGAAAAGGGTCTTAACCCTCTAGCACTACCTTTGAATTCTCTATTAGACTATCTCCTGCATCTTTCCAATGCAGGCCTTAAAACGAATTCAGTAAGAGTCCATTTGAGTGCTATTGCAGCATCCCTTAAGCCCATCAATGGACAACCTATTTCCTCTCATCCTCTCATTGCAAGATTCATGAGAGGCCTAACTTTAACTAAACCTCCCATTAGGCCTCCTCCGGTGGCATAGGACTTAAATTTGGTTCTTGGTCAGCTTATGAAGCCACCTTTTGAACCCTTAGCCACTACCTCCTTGAAGTTTCTTTCCTGGAAGGTTATTTTCCTCATTGCAGTCACTTCAGTTCGCCGCATCAGTGAACTGCAGGCATTAGTGGCTAATCCACCTTATACAAGGTTCCATCATGATAAGGTAGTCCTTTGGACAAATCCACACTTTATGCCTAAAGTGGTCTCACCTTTTCATCTTAATCAAGAGGTATATTTACCTGTCTTTTTTCCAGCTCCTCATGCATCCAATGCAGAGAGGAATCTTCATACTCTGGATTGTAAAAGAGCTCTTGCTTTTTACTTACACAGGACACAGCAACATAGAAAGTCTTCCCAGCTTTTTGTTGCTTTTGATCCTTCTCATTTGGGACTTCCAGTCTCCAAGAGAACACTGTCCAATTGGATTGCTCAGTGTATTTCTTTCGCCTACCAGAGTAAGAACCTTTCTCTGGAGAGCCATGTCACAGCTCATATTGTGAGGGCCATGGCCACCTCTAGGGCTCATCTAAATTCTGTGTCCATCGACCAGATCTGTCGAGCAGCCACCTGGGCCTCGGTTCATACCTTCACAGCCCATTACTGCTTGGACAAGGACTCCCGCCGGGATGCCTTGTTTGGTCAGGCTGTCCTCAAACACCTGTTCCATTCTTAAACAACTCCTACCCTTCTTCCCTGGATGGATGCCTGAGATCCATAGGAGGAAGTAGACCCCTTCCCAGGGTCTCATATCCTTGGGGATCTCCCAGGCATCTTAGCTAGGGAGTCCCCATATGTGAAGACTCATTCCTGCTTGTTCCTGGAGATAGCACAGTTACTTACCTGTAACAGGTGATCTCTGGGAACAGCAGGAGTAAGTCTTCACAACCCACCCACCTCCCCTAGGAGTTGTATCTCTTTTTCTATCTTTCCTTTCCTCTCTCTCTCTATTGTCTCAGCTTTAAACTCGAACTGAGGAGAACTGGTTAGGAAAGGCGGGAAGGCAGCGTGCAGGCGCTGTGGGATGCTCCCAAAAGCTTTCCTTTTTGGGAAGCTGGGGAGCGTTCCCGCGCAGGCTCCGTCGGTACCGACGTACCCATATGTGAAGACTTATTCCTGCTGTTCCCAGAGATCACCTGTTACAGGTAAGTAACTGTGCTGTCTGTGCAGATGTAATTTCTGAGAATAAAACAAAATATGACTTCGGCAGAATTAATGGCACCCTTCAATAATATTTGGTTGCATAACCCTTGGCAGTGATGACAGTCTCCAAACGTTTCTTGTAGTCATCTATAAGTTTCGTACATCTGTCTGCTGGTAGTTTCTCCCACTTTTCCAGCTTATGAATGTTTCCAGGATTCCTTTTACCAATGGCAGATTTCAGCTCTTTTCAAAGGTTCTCAATTGGATTGAGATCAGGACTCATTGCTGGCCAGTTTAAAACAGTACATTTGTTCCTTTTTAACCATTCTTTTGTACATTTGAATGTATACTTTGGGTCATTTTCCTGGAGGACCCATGATCTTCGACCCTAGCTTTCTGACACTAGGTAGCACATTTCACTCCAAAATACCTTAGTAGTCTTCTGACTTCATGATTCCTTCAGTATGTTCCAGGTCTCCAGTTCCTGAGGCAGCAAAGCAGCCCCACAACATTATGGATCCTCCACCATATTTAAGTGTAGGAAGGGTGTCTTATTCCCTTATAAGCTTCATTTCCTTCACCTGTAAATGTATCACTGGTCTGCATTGCCAAAGAACTCGGATTTGGTTTCATCTGTCCACAGAACATTTTCCCAAAAGGATTGTAGTTTCTCATGGTGGGTTTGGGAAGAGATCAGGCGTGCCTTTTTATGTTAGTCTTTGAGCAGTAGAGGGTCCTCCTTGGTCTTCGCATATGAAGTGCTGCTTTGTTTAGTGCGCCGCATATGGTGTGGGATGAAACCACCACTCTAGATGGCTCGGGTCAGCCTTAAATTCTTTGGATATTGTACGTGGTATTTTTCCAACAGTTTTCACTAAGCTTAATTTTCCTCTTCCCACTACGTCCTAGGAGGTTCTTGACAGTTTCATAAGCAGAAAACGTCTTAAAATTGCTAACTGTAGACACAGGAATCCCAAGGTCTTTGGAGATGGCCTTGTACCCCTTTGATGTTTGGTGATAATGGCTTTTCTGATGGTCTCGTCTTCACCATTCACCAGGAAGTGAATGTGACCATATTAAACATGAGAACCATCATTCATTCATTCATTGATTCAAGTCATGTGAGTACTGATAATTGATCAGATGCATCTAATTTCATTGCATTGGGAATGTGGTTCTTCTGTTCAAATGGATTTGAATTGTTTATAAGGGTGCCAATAATCATGTCCTGGCCATGTCCCAGTTTTTATACCATTTTATACTTTTTCCTTTCTAAATTGGTCTTGTTTTATTTGTGTTTTTTTGTGTCTCAAATCTGTGTGCATATATAATTCAAAGCCATTTCACTGGCTACTTTTTTTTAGTTGATACTAGACATTAAGGGGTTGAACTGCAAGGGTGCCAATAATGTTGACCACAACAGTATTTATCCTAAGCCTCTTTGAATTCACTCGCTGTTTTTGTCCCCACCACCTCCATCGGAAGGGCATTACTTTAAAAATACGAATTTTCTTGAGAACCAAAAAGATCTGTCTTTTTAAAAGAGCATAAATCATTATCAGTGCAGTTTCTTTTTTATTTTTCAAGTGTTTAAAATCATTTAAATTTCTGCCACTCAGCAATGCCATTCACATCAGAAAGCATTGCTTAATTACTACAGAAGATGTATCTTTGTTCTTTAAGTATCAACGGCAAACTCTGTTCCACTTCTAGGATCTAAAGTAGTCTCAGATTAGTCACAGGATTTTGTAAATATTAATGCCGAAAATGGATACAGCAGTCAACCATTGGAGGCTCAAGATTGTTATGGTTTAAACGCCGCTTATGTTCTGCTAATCTAGTTTTTTAACACGTGTTTTATTTTACCTGCATAATAATTGACAGGAACAGATAAGATGTAGAATATCAATCTGATGTAATAACATGGGCTTTTGTGTAAGAAAACGAGTGAATTATTTTGTTTGTAATATTATTGGATATAAAGTATGATGTTTGCATTTAAAATGTCCACTAACCATTTTGCCATCTAAACTACTGGCTGACATTCATATCACTGATACCAAATAATCTTTGAAGATTTGATTGAGTAGATCAGTGGATACAAGGGAAATTATATCATGGTTCAAAAGGTTTAGAGGTGGTCATTGATTAAAAATTCTGATAAAAATCAGTTGTGCAATTAATAATTCTAATTGTGTGACTTAAAGCAGCTGTTCACATGCTGTTTTTTGGTCACAACAAAATTTAAATTTTGTTAAGAAATGTACAGTATTTGTAGTATGTATGTAAACCATATTATATTAATTTGACTTAACTGGTGTATTAGCTAATTACCCTTTGTTTATTCTAAAAAAAAAACCTAAAACATAGGAGCTGAGGAATAGCCTAATGGTGAGAGCAATGGGAGACTAGGGTTCAATTCCCACTAGCACGCCTTGTGACCTTGGGCAAGTCACTTAACCTTCCACTGAGCCTTGCAGGACTAATAAGAGGGACTGCTACTACTGGGAAATCTTCTAAATCTTGGGGAAAATAGAATTTTTCAGGTTAAAGTTGATAAAAATCTATATTTTTAGAATTTAGTGGGGGGTTTTGTCAGTCAGGGCTTAGTACCACCAGAGAGCTTTCATTTAAATGAAAATCAGAGTATAGCTTAGCATAGAAGGTAGAATAGGGTAAATATTCCTGGAGTAGAAAGGAATAAACTGTTTCTAGAAACATTTACAAAGAGACCTTCCAGTTAGGAGGAAAGAGAACTGAGAAATTGTTTTAACTAGATGTTAAAGCCAAGTGACAGATCAAAGGGGCAATTTGAAAGGCTCCCTCTATCGCCCAGGAAATTGAGGTTACCTTAGAAGCACAGGTCAGGGCGCTGTGTAGCAAGCCAGCTTTTACTAAGTCTTTCCTTCCTTCCCTCCAACCACCCTGACTCCAACTCACCTCAGGCATAATCTTAGATTTATAGGCTAAGAACATAAGAAATGCCATGGGTCAGACATGAGTCCATAAAGCCCAGTATCCTGTTTCTAACAGTGGCCAATCCAAGTCACAAGTACCTGGCAGGTTCCCAAAAAGGTAAACCTATTAAAGGAAAAGAGGTGGTCAAATTCACTTTCAGGTTTAGTTTATCCTCATCAGGAATAGATTAATTAAGGCTCTGAAATAAATCTTGAGGCCAAAAAAGTCCTTAAACTTATTAGGTATAGTTGTATTGGTACAAGTATCCCTACAACTTTAAGTAAATAACTTAATTATCTAAATAAATCCTTAAAACTAAGATGCAGACAGCAGTCCAGTAGTGAGATGGGGGCTATCCAGTCTTTGCATGTGTCACATGTACAATTTTCTCCCAATTGGTGAGAGGCCTTGTGTGCACTAGGTGCAAGGAGTTCTTTGCTCTCAGGGAATGAGTCCGATCTCTGGAGGCTAGAGTAGCAGACTTGGAGGAGCTAAGGATGACAGAGAGGTATTATAGATGAGACCTACAGAGATGTAGTACTGAAGTCCCATCTTTCTGTTGCTATGGAGGAGAGAGACTACGTGAAAGGAGAGCATCACTGTGGGGTAGCAGGAAGTGATCGTGAAGTTAGGACCTGTCGTCCGGGTGATGTAAAACCCTCTCCCACCTCTGAGGTGGTTTCTTCGGGAACATGTGTCCATGAAGGGAGGGTTAGGATGGCTGTGTTAGTTGGCGATTCGATCATTAGGGATATACTGTAGATAGGTGGCTGGTGGATGTGAGGATCGCCTGGAAAGGCCCCATGCCTGGTGCTTAGATAACAGACCTCACGCGCTCATAGATAAGGTTATAGATAGTGCTGGGGGGGGGGGGAAGCTTGCTTTCTTGGTACGTGTTGGTACCACTGACATAGGAAAATGTAGGAGGGAGGTTCTGGAGTCCAAATTTACGCTTTTAGGTAGGAAGTCAAAATCCAGAACTTCGAGGATAGCATTCTCAGAAATGCTTCCTATTCCATGCGCAGGACCAAAAGGCAGTTTCAATGCGTGGATGAGACAAAGTTGCAAGGATAAGGGTTTTGCATTTCTTAGGAACTGTGCAGCATTCTGGGGATTGGGGGCGGGGGGCTTTTTCTAAAAGGATGGGCTTCACCTTAATCAAGGTGGAACCAGGCTGCTGGCATTAACCCTTAAAAAGGAGAGAGCACAGCTTTTAAACTAAATAACGAGGAAAGCAGACAGTTGCTGAAGAGCGCATGGTTTGGAAGGATGTATCATTCCATGAGGCAACCGCATCTTGAATATTGTGTGCAATTCTGGTCCCCCATATCTTAAAAAGAATATAGCAGAATTAGAAAAGGTACAGAGAAGAGCCACCAAAATGGTAAAGGGGGATGGAAGGATGTCCCTTTGAGGAAAGGCTTAAAATGTTAGGGTTCTTCAACTTGGAAGAGAGGGCTGAGGGGAGATATAAGAGGTTTATAAATTAATGAATGGAGTGGAACAGGTAAACGTAGATCTGTTGTTTACTCCTTCAAAAAGTAGAAAGATTAGAGGACACGCAATGAAGCTAAAATGTAGCCCATTTAAATAAGAAAATATTTTTTCACTCAAATAATCAAATTCTGGAATTAGTTACTGAAGGATGTATTAAAAACTGTTAATGTAGCTGGGTTTAAAAATGGTTTGGACAAGTTCTGGAGGAAAAGTCCATAAACCATTATTAAAGAGGACCAGGGAAATCCACAGCTTACCCCATGTTAAGCATTGTGGAATCTGTGTACCTTTTTGGGGCCCTGACAGTTACTGTATTTTCACGCAGATAACGCACACATTCTACGCTTTTTTATGAAATCGTGCCTGCCCTGCGCGTTATATATGTGGGGGCATCATATACGTTATTGACGACACAATACAGAAAAAATGAAGTCATTTTTAACTTTCTTGAACTTTTTTTTCTTAAGTCCTGAATTTTAATAAGGGTTATTTCTGTACCACCTTCGTTATTCATTCTAAATTAGACTTCTTCAAAAAGAATCCCCCCCTGCCTGGCCCTATAGCGTTTATCTACCCATACCTTCATAAGGTCACAGTCCGTCCGTCCGTCCATTTATCCCTTCCTTTTGCAATGGACAACCACACCGGTGGGCAGTTTTTCGTGGGGCATGGTAACTCTTGAAAACTACTATCTGCTTTAATTTCACTCCACTCACGGTGCATCCAAGGACTACAGTGAAGCAGGCCCTCTCATGCCCAGTAGTTGTAATGACTACAGTTTTCGTACCTGAAGCAGATGCTGTCCTGTTGGCAGGCATGTCGAAAGACATTGGAACCTCGTCCATATTTATAACGTCCATTGCAGAGATATACCATGTTTAGAGATTTCCTTGGAGATGAGCTCACGGAAGTCGATCATCTTTTTGCTCCAAATCATCTGGAAGTCACTGGCCTACAATGGTTCTCATTCTCACTGAAAGTCCATTTCTTTTCATAAGTCTAGAAATTCAGGTGAAACTCACTTTGAAATCGGTGATTCCTCATTCATTTGCCAGAAGCTTTGCTTTGATCTGAATTGCGACAGTAGAGAGCTTGATTTTGTTCCCTTTGAGAGAGAACCCACTCTTTCAAGTCATTCTCCAATTGAGGCCATTTTCCTTTGGGCTGTGACATGCACGTTTTCGGGGGTTCATATTCTGGAGCTCCTTTTTCTCCAACCTCAAACTCTCGCTGTTGCTTGTTTCTTCCACTCACATAACGACTTTTAGTTTGAAGTTGGCGGTGTAGGACTTGCGTTTAATTCCTGGCATGATCCTCAACCAAAAAGGGCATGTGTGGTATAAAGCATGGGCATGTTATCCAGAAAGATTTGCACAGAATATCATCATTGGAGAGTTAGAATGTACAGCACCAGGGCTTAATTTGTAGACAAAAAAGAATTGGAACTGTGGGTGTGAACCGGAAGTATTTGCATACTTTTGTTTACAGCATTGGTGAATAAATTATCTGCTTTGGCTAAGCCTGCTATTTGGCAGGCCTAAACTAAACATGTAACTTACCTGAATAGTGGCTGAATATTGCCACTATCTGAATAATTTTTTTGGCCTACTCTTGCTCCTCCCCTGACATGGCCCACAAATATATGGATAATATCTGGCCATTTAGCTCGATGTTATCCATATATTTTTTGGACACATACCAGCAAACACATAATTGCCTTTGAATGGGGCATATTTATTCATTTGTTTGATAGGGTGTAATTATTCATTCATATGGAGCACTCCCGGATTCACCAATAAAACTCAACAACAGATGCAAAGCAGAATTAAGGTTTTTCACTGTACAACTCAACATATAAAAAAAGATTCCATTCAAATTCTGGTCTCAAATCAGTGACAATAACGCCAACTCCCTCTACTATCATTGTGTGTCTTAACGCAAAACCCTGGAGATAGAAAGATGACCAGCATCAAATCTAAGAACTCTATCTTATATAAAAAATCAGCACTGCAACTATTCTAGAACCTCAATAACATCTGGTTGGAAAAAGAGAATAAACCGAACTATTACAGAACCAACATGTTAACATAATCCCTCACCTCGCTGTACATGGGGAAAAACAGACCATTACCTAGTAAATAATAAGAAACTACAAATTAGAAAAAAATACGTAGACAATAATTCAAATGGAAAACCTCCAAAGCGGACACTGAAGGAAGAGAGAAACAGAAATGCATTTCCGCCTCTACTGAACTCTAAGAAATGTACATTTTCAAAGTCATTCTCTGAAAAACTGCCGCTCTTTTATATCTTTGTTGTCTGATCATTTTATTTTTCTAGTTGGGCTGGTCCTGGTCTCTCTCTTCCACTTCCTCTTGTTGGTTTTCTTCTAAGTCCTTTCCCAGGATCTCATTTCCATCTTCTGTTTCTTCACACTTCAGCCTTCCTCTTTTCGCCTTTCACCTTCTTACCAGCTTTCCATTTCCTAGCCTTGCTTCCCTACTCCTTCCATTCTTCACCTGTCTTATTCCTTCTCCAGCTTCCTATGTCCCCATCTTTCACCCACTTTCTAGTCCCCCATTTTCACCCTCTGTATGCATCCCCTCCCCAGCCTCATCTACCACTTTCTTCTTCTCATCCCCTAATCAGCCCCATCCTCTGTCCACTTACAGGCCCTTTCTTAAGAAACATAGAAACATAACGGCAGAGAAAGATCTCATGGCCTGTCTAGTCTGCCCTTCCATATCAGCCACTACAAGAGTCCCCTTTTTTCCTTTAGAGATCCTCAGTGTTTGTCCCATGCTTTTTTGAATTTGGACACTATCTTCATCTCTACACCTCCACTGGGAGACTATTCCACTGATCTACCGCTCTTTCCGTAAAAAAATATTTCCGCATATTACTCCTGAGTCCATCCCCTTTCACTCTCATCCTATGTCCTCTCATAGCAGAGCTTGCTTTCATTTGAAACAGGCTCTCCTTCTGTGCATTTATGCCACGGAGGTAGTTAAACATCTCCTATATCCCGCCTTTCCTCTAAAGCAGCGGTTCTCAACCTGTGGGTCGTGACCCCCACGGGGGTCGCCACAGGATTTAGCGGGGGTCGCCTCACCCTGCCGTTTAAAAAAAAAAAAAAAAAAGCGCACAAGTTGCTGCCGCTGCCGAGTCCGCTTCTCGGCAGCGGCAAATTCACCGCTTCCCTCCTATTGCAGCCGTGACTCCCTGTCTCTTAGGGAACCGCGGCTATGGCTGTAAAACCATTGCAGAGCCGCCTTGCCTCTCGACAGGCTCCGTGCAGCATTGTCCCGCCTCCAAAGGAAGTTCTTTACCACCTCCTATGGAGGCGGGACAATGCTGCACAGAGCCCGTTTAGAGACAGGGAACCGCGGCGGAGCCTCTCTAAGAGGCAGGGAGCCGTGGCTGCAGAAGAAGGAGGCAGACATGTGGAGAGGGGAGCAGGGAAGGGACTGGTCAGTGGGGAAGGAGGGGGACTGGAAGGGAATGGACACCAGTGGCAGTCATGGGAATGCAAGTTGACATTAGAAGGTACTGAGAGTGAGGACTGGAAAGGGGCTGATACTGGGGAGGGTTACTGGGACTGGAAATAGGCTGATGGAAAGAAGTGAAGAAAACAAAAGAAGAGATAAGAAATGGCAGATGGACCATAGACCACAGAAAGAGAGCTAAGAGAAGACAGGAAAGCAGAAGCCTCAGATCGGGACCAGCATGATCAGAGAATAAATTGGTCAGACAACAAAGGTAGAAAAAATAATTTTATTTCATCTTAGTGATTTGACTACAAAACCATCATAATTTTGAAATCAAATATTGTTACTTGTTGTGATTAATGGTTTAAATAAGTAAATTTTATAAATAAAAACATATTGCAAAAGCCTATAATATATTAGTAATTCAACAAATGATTACAGTGACAATGCGTTAATGGTAAAGGAAGAGAGACGCATTTGATTTTATCATTGGGGGTCACCACAAGTTGACCAATGGTAAAAGGGGTCACGGTACAAAAAAGGTTGAGAACCACTGCTCTGAAGTATACATATTAAGATCCTTAAGTCTGTCCTCATATGCTTTGTAACGAAGACCACTAACGATTTTAGTAGCCACCCTCTGTACCGATTCCAACCTGTTTATATCCTTTTGAAGGTGCAGTCTCCGGAATTGCACACAATCCTCCAAATGAGGTAGCACCAAAGACTTATAAAGAAGCACTATCGCCTCCTTTCTTCTGTTGGCCATTCCTCTCCCTATGCACCCAAGCATCCTTCTAACTTTTGCCGTTGCCTTTTCTACCTGTTTAGCTACTTTAAGATCATCAGACACAATCATGCCTAGGTCCTGCTTCTCTTTTGTGGACAGAAGTATTTCACCCCTATACCATATCGCTCCCTTGGATTGCTCAGCATGACCTTGTGTTTTTTAACATTAAATCTCAGCTGCCAAATTCTAGACCATTCTTCAAGCTTAGCTAGATCCCTCCTCATGTTATCTACACCTTTCTGGATGTCTACTCTATTGCAGATTTTGGTATCATCCACAAAGAGGCAAACTTTACCCAGCAGCCCTTCTGTAATATCACTAACAAAGATGTTAAAAAGAATTGGACCAAGGACAGATCCCTGGGGCACGCCACTAGTAACCTCCTTCTCCTCAGAGTGAACTCCATTTACCTGTACCCTTTGTTGCCTCCCACTCAACCAATTTCTAACCCAAGCAGTAACTTTAGGGTCCATCCCTAGGGTGTTCAGTTTGTTTAACGGTGTCAAAGACTTTACTGAAATCTAAAGAAACCACATCTAGGGCTCTCTCTCTGTCCAACTCCCTGGTCACCCAGTCAAAGAAATAATCAGATTTGTCTGACAAGACCTGCCTCTGGTGAATCCATGCTGCCTTGGATCCAGTAATCTGCTGGACTCCAGAAACCTCACTATTTTCTCTTTCAGCAGCATTTCCAATAATTTACTCACCACAGATGTTAAAGTAACCAGCCTGTAGATTTCAACCACATTCTTCTGTTTTTGTATAAAAGGACCACATGTGCCTCTCTGCAGTCCTTTGGCATCACTCCCAACTCTGAGGCATTGCTAGAACATCCCCAAGTTCCCTCAGTATTCTCAGGTGTATCCCATCCAGTCCCATCGGTTTGTCTACTTTAAGTTTAGTTAGCTTCTCATGAACACAGTCTTATGAAAATTGTTCAAGATGCCCCTCGCTTATGTTCCTGTTTGTGGGTGTTTTCTTAAGTCCTGATCCTGGTTCTTCATCTGTGAACACAGAACAGAAATATTTGTTAAGCAATTCTGCTTTATCCTCATCAGCTTCTACATATTCCTCCCCTTCACCCTTGAGTCTGACAGTACCACTTTTGCCTTTCCTCTACTCACTAACATATCTGAAAAATGTCTTATCCCCCCCCCCCATTTTATTGCATTGACTACTTCCTCCTCTTTTTGAATCTTTGCTTTCCTGACTACTTTGCTAGCTTCTCTAAGTTTTTCTAAATATAGATTCCTGTCTTCCTCTCTGTGTGATTTCTTGAACTTTATGAAGGCCTTCCTCTTTTTCTTCATCTTTTCAGCTACTACTTTCAAAAACCATAGGGATCTCCTTTTCCTTTTACCTTTATTTACCATTGTAACCAAAAGTCCCCTTTCAGCTTTTCCCACTGTTTTTCTACATCCCCCAGCTGTTCCCATCCCACTAACAACTCCCTGAGGTATTGGCCCATCTTGGCAAATTTAGTTTTCCTAAAGTCTAAACCCTCGCTTTTGAATGGATTTTAGTAGCCCTAGTCCTAATACTGAACCACGCCATTACCTCACTGGATGCAAATGATCCCTCACCATAACATCTGAAACACTTTCAACTTCGGTAAGTACCAAGTCCAGTATGGCCCCTTCATGTGTGGGTTCTGTACCAGTTGCCTGACTAGGTCTTCCTGTAGAGAATCCAGGATATCCTTACTTCTAGATGATACTGCAGCATTGATGTGCCAATCAACATATAGCATATTGAAATCCCCTTTCCTGGCAATGCTGCATATATCTTCAATTAACTCTCTGTCCACCTCTTCTCCCCATGAAGGAGGTCTGTATATCATGCCAATGCAAATAAGATTTCTCTTTCCCTCTTTCTAGTTTAACCCACACTGCCTCCTCTCTCCCTTTTTAAGCTCTGTAGTTCCATAGCTTTAATATTTTTTGCATATAGTGCCACTCCTCCCCTTCTTGCTATCCTGTCTTTTCTGACTAAATATAGCCTGGTATAATTACATCCTAGTCATGGTTGTCCCGTGAACCATGTCTCGGTTACTGCCACTAAATCCAAGTCAGGTTCTCCCATTAAAGCCGCAACATCTGGGATCTCATTTCCCATGCTATGGACATTTATACACACTGCTTTCCATATGTTGCCTCTCTTACTCATTTCCATAAAGGTATTTCATGTTTCACTTACCTGGGGGCTTTCACCCATCCCCAATGAATCTAGTTTAAAACCCTCTTAGGTAGGTTAGCCAGTCTGCTACTGAAGACACATTGATCCTTCTTGGACAGATGGATGCCATCTGTGCTCTGCAACCCTTTGAACAGCATCCCATGGTCCCGGAAGCCAAAACGCTCTCGATGACACCATTCACGCAGCCATGCATTTATCTCCAGGATACGAGCTTCTCTGCCTTGGCCTTTACCCTCAATAAGGAGAATTGAAGAGATCACAACCTGTGCCCCTATCTGCTTCACCCTCTGTCCCAGAGCCATGAAGTCACTTTTTATATGTTCAGAGGGATATCTGGCAGTATCATTTGTGCTGACATGATTGAGCAACATCGGGTAATAGTCAGTGAGCTTGATAAGTCTCGGCAAACTCTCCGTAATATCTCAGATTTTGGCACCTGGCAGACAGCATACCTCTCTGGACATCTTCTGGTCGGCAGATGGACACCTCAGCACCCCTCAGAAAAGTCACCAACCCTTTGTTTCCTTGTGGTCACTGATTCTGCAACTTTGGGGTGCTCGAGCTCTGGTTCTTCCCTTTCCAGGGATGCTTTCATCTCCTCCACTTCCAGGACTGCATAATGGTTCTTCAAGTCAAGGGCTGGAGGAGTTGGATTGGTGATTCTTCAGGCCCTGGTGACTCGTTTCCATCCTCCTTCATTCTGTACGCTCCCATCTTCTCCTCTGCTGGGGAGTTTGGATGTTTCAAGAAGCAGCTCATCAGTGTACTAAGTAATGGTGAAATTAGGCCTTACCTGCTAATTCTTTCCTTGAGTCATCTCAAGTCCAGTCCCTGCACAGATGGGTAGTCACGCCTGTCCAGCAGTTTGGAGATTGAATGCGCCTCAGCCTCGCCACCTCTTCTCTGAGCTTTTCCACTTGTTTCCAGAGAGCTTCAGCATGCAGGCATCCTACACATGAAACCAGGCCTTCAACTGGCATTGGGACCTCTTTCTGGACAGAGGCAGAAGCTGTAATGGGGGCAACAGCTTTGGCGATACAATTTTTCCCAGCCATTGTTCAGTTGGTGGAGCTTAGGTACCTTTTGAAGCAAAAGAGAGAGACCTACCAAAGTACCAGCCAGTTTCCCAGCTGTCCTTTCAAAGAAAAAGCTGTTAAATCTCTTTTAAGTGTGTTCAAAATGTTCTGTTCCAGGTCTCTCTGTGTAGCTAATTGGGAAGGGGCCCTATAAAGCAAGACTGCTCACATAGGGGTGGGTGGGAGTTAGCGGGGTAGGGAGGGAACTAACACCTGATGAGGTGTCAGTAGCTTCAAAGAGCTGAGAAAGATACTGAAAGCAGAATTTTAAATCTACCCCAATAAAGAAATTATTTCCTCATTTGAACTAAAGCACCAAAAAGAATGTACCTTTGTTTTAAAAATGTACCAAAACCATTTTAAGAACTCTCAGGCAGAGAGCTAGTAATTAAACAGCTACACACTCTTACTCTTACCTTTGCTTGAAATGTAGAGCCCCTGTTAGGAATGCCTCAACAGTGCAAGGCTCTAAAGCCTTTTATGCAGCCCTCCATTCTTTCACAGGCTAATCAAGCCCACTAACTCCATTTCCGCTTTTATCTCCTCCATTTCTTCTCTCTCTCTCACCACCTTCACAGAAGACCTGCCCCTTCGTGTGGCTCCCACCCATTCTAGAGCCCTCTGTCTTTTTCAACCACCCCCAGTCCTTCCCCAAACCCTCCAAGGCCCTTCAAACCTTCACTCCTCCCCATATTTCTGCTCTTTGTCTCACAGCCCTACTCATATCCCTCACCCAATCATCTTGTCCCCACTGTCCTCCTAATCTCTGCTCAATTTCTTAGTCTCCACTATTCCCCAGACAACTCAAGTCCTCACTTTTTCACCCTACCTAGTCCCTGAGTCCTGGCTCACAATCCCATCCAAGCCTTGAGTCCCCACTTAGATGTTCAATACCCAGCCTATGTTACTCTTTCTTCTGTTTTCTCACCCAGTCTTAGATTCTCTACCTAAGCCCAAGTCGGTGCTTTCCCACATCCCCATGTCCCAGGTGCCCATCCAGCTACCACCACCTCCAATACTTATTAACCCTTCCTTTCCTATTCTGTACCCCAGCATCTGATCTTATACCCAGCCCTCTCAACCTTCCCCTAGTTATTGTGGAGGCTGGGGAAGAAGCAAAGTCATTTCTGTCCTCCGTTTTCATACCCCGACTCCCAGCATTTATCAACACATGCCCCCTTTCAGTACCAGGTCCCTCAGCCCTAAAAGTAGCCCCTTTCTAGTGCCAGTCGCTTCCCAGTCTCCCCCAGCTCCAATATTGGCCCATTTCCAGTCCCACCCAGCCCAGTATTGGCCCATTTCCACCCCCCGCCACAGCATCAGCCAATTTCCATTCTCTGTCAACCACCAACCTCAATAACAGCCCATTTCCAGTCTGTCATCCTCCAACCCCAGTATCAGCCCATTTCTAGTCTGTTTCCCCCCAGCCCCATATCAGTCTATTTCTAGTCCCAGTTTCCCCTAGCCCCAGTATCAGTCCATTTCCAGTCACGGTCTCCCTCCCAGCATTGACCCTCTTCCAGTCCAGTTTCTCTATCACATCATTTGGCAACCAGCTACCTCTCCCAGCCTGTTCTAAGTCAACACAGCCGCGGAAGCATTTTTGTTTAGTTCGGTGGCTGTGCTGTATTGAAGTAGCCTGGCTGCAGCGTTTACAATAAAGCAAAATCGACACTGCCCCCGTTACTGAAAGTGCTGCGGCCGGGCTGCTTCACTACACAGCTGCGGGAACAAATGAAAGTGCTCCTGCACCTGTGTTAAGGGTTAATATGACCATGGTGGCACAGAGCAGGCAGAGGAAGAGAGGAGGTAGTCGTGGCTGTATTAACACTTAACACAGCTGAGGGAGCAAACCAAAGTGCTGTAATGAAGCAACCCAGCCGTGGCACTTTTAGTAAAGCAGGAAGTGCTGATTTTGCTTTACTGTAAATGCCCCGGAAGTAAACAAAAATGCTCCCATGGTGGTGTAAAGTGTTAATGCATCCACGGCTGCTTCCTCTCTTCCTCTGTCTGCTTTGTGCCGCGACAGCCCTATTAGCAAAGCCGTGGGAGAACTTTAATTTGCTCTCACAGCTGTGCTGTAGTGAAGCAGCCTGGTTGCGGCACTTTTAGTAAAGCAGGAAGTGCTGATTTCTTGGGGTCAAACGAAAGTGCTCCTGCCACTGTGTTAAGTGTTAATACGGCCACGGCAGCACAGAGCAGGTGGGATGATGGACTCTATGCTTCCACCTTCTCAAGAAGTGCCAGAACACCGTTCCACCCTGTTCCAGCACAAATTAAGCCTGTATAGCACTGAATGAAAGGTTAGATATAATTGGCATCTCAGAAACCTGGTGGAAGAAGGATAACTAATGGGATACCGTAATTCCAGGGTACAAACTGTATGGCAATGATAGGGTAGATCACATAGGTGGAGGGGGTGGCACTGTATGTTAGAGGGCATTGAGTCAAACAGGATAAAGGTTTTTCAGGAAATATAATATACTGTAGAATCTTTATGGATAGCAATTCCCTGTAAAAAAAAAAAAAAAAAAAAGGAAAGTGAAAGGCAGTGGGGGTGTACTATCACTCACCTGACCAGAATGAACAGACAGATGATGAAATGCTAAAAGAAAATGGGGAAGCTTGCAAAGTTTACAACACAGTATCAACGGGAGATTTCAATTATCCCAATATTGACTGGATCAATGTTACATCAAGCCATGCTAGGGGGATAGTTTCTAGATGAAATAAATGAGTGCTTCATGGAGCATCTGGTTCAGGAACTGACTCGAGGGGAAGCTATTTTCGATTTAATTCTTAGTGGAATACAGGATCTAGTGCAAGAGGTAATTGTGTTGGGGCTACTTGGCAATAGCGATCATAACATGATCACATTTGATTTAATAAATGGAGGGAGGATAACGAGGAAATCCACTGCTCTAGCATTTAACTTTCAAAAAGGGGATATTGATAAGATGAGGAAAATGGTTAAAAAAAAAAAACCTAAAAGGACCATCTGCAAAGGTTAAGAATTTACATCAGGCCTGGGCGTTATTTAAATATACCATTTTGGAAGCCCAGACCAGATGTATTCCACACTTTAAGACAGGTGGAAAGAAGACCAAACGATAGCCAGCATGGCTTAAAGGTGAGGTCAAACAGCTAAGAGAAAGTCCTTCAGAAAATTTGGGGGGGGGGGTAGCCAAATGATGAAAATGGAAACCCACATAAGTACTAGCAAGCTAAATGCAAGGCATTGCTAAGGCAGGCAACGAGAGAATTTGAAAAGAAGCTTTCCCTGGAAGCAAAAGCAAATAGTAAAATATTTTTCAAGTACATGTGTAGGAAAAACACCCGTGAGAGAGCCAGTTGGGCATTAGATGATAGAGGGGTAAAAGGGGCACTAAGATAGTACAATGACATAATGGACAGACTGAATGAATGAATTACTTCAGCTTTTACTGAAGATGATGTAAGAAACTTAACTATGCCAGAAATGATATTCAAAAGTGATGTATCAGAGGAATTGAAACAAATCTCGATAAATCAGGAAGATGTAATACAGCTGATAAACTAAAGAGCATATAGTGTATCTGGATTTTCAGAAAGCCTTTGACAGTCCCTCATTGAGAGAGACTTGCAGAAATTAAAAAGTCATGGGATAGGAGGCAGTGTACTATTGTGGATTTAGGTACTGGTTAAAAGATAGAAAACAGAGTAGGGCTAAATGGCCGATTTTCTCAACAGAGAAAGATGAATAGTGGCGTACCACCAGGATCTCTGCTGGGCCCACTGCACTTTTTTTTTTTAATGCATTTGAAAATACACAAGGATCAATCACTTGTTACAGAAAAGAAAGATATCAAAAAGTAAGTGAGGGAGGTATAAACCAACCGCCACCTATCCAAAAGCCAAAAGTACAATACAAACTTTCACTAGCCGACAAAAACTGAGAGGCCAAGTCACAAAAGAAATATTTACAGGTAATAGGACAGAAAAACTGGTACAGTATACTATCCAATGTACAGATCATCAACTTCCTTTAAGTGGAAGGTCCGGGGAGTCTACTGGCTGCTGGGAGTGGCCCACACTTCCCCCCCCCCCCCCCCCAGTAAATTGTGTCAAATGAGTGGGTTCAAAGAAAGTGTAATTGACCCCAAGATACTTAATTAGGCATTTACACGGATAGCATAAGAAAAATCATTGAAGAACTTTGGGACTCAACAAAATAAACTGTTGGCGACGTTTCTGGGTGGATTTTGAAACATTCTGACCAGTTCACCCATAAAGGGTTGATTTCTGGCTCTAAGATACAACTTCAATAGCCAATCTCGATCAGGCTCAAGGGCCAAAGTCAGAAGCAATGTAGCTCGTGGAATGGAATCGGGGTCTGAAGCCTCCAGAAAACCAGTTAGGTCCAACGAATCCATTGGAGGAGAATGAGCCGGCGAGGAGGCACCATGGTCTCTGCGCTTGGCTGTAGGCAGATAAATCCTTGCCAAAGGTGGAATAGACTCTGGAGGTATTTTCAGAATGGAAGTTGCATAAGAGTTAAACAACTCCTTTGGCAAGACCGCAGGAATGCGAGGAAAATTAAGCAATCTTTTTGCGGATAGTATTCTCCAGTGCTTCTATTTTCCCATGGATGCTCGTCAAATCTTTGGAAGCAGTACCTGAAAGTGATGCAGTGTCCTCAGCTTTAAGTTCCAACTGGGCTACCCTGGAGCTTCACACGTCCATGTCCTGCTTTTGCTGATCCACATTCTGTATTATGCCAGAAAAAGCACTTCTAAGAGTAGAAAATTGGGTAATAAAAGGAAACTTCCAGTGCCTGCAGACCTTCCCAAAGAGCATCAAGCATTACCACCACAGAATACACCAACAGGGGTTTACCTTCCTGCACACCAGGTATAGCTGGCTGCCCTGACAGCACAGCCCCATCCGAATCCGCAGGTGTTAAGGGACTCTAACCAGCAGCAACTGAGGTCACAGACTCTCCAACCAACAGAGCAGTCATGGAAGATGCCACTGATGAAGTCTCCTCTGCCATCAATGTTCGGGAGTAACACTCCCAACAATGGGGTGGGGGGGTCCGCCTGCTGATGTTCCAATGCTGTAGGCAGAGGGTTGTGCTGGTGCAAACTGTACTTCTGGGCTCAGCGTGACCTGTAGCTCAGAGGACGAGGAGAGCCTCCTTCCACTCCCGCCGACCCCAGCGAGCTTAATGGCTCTGGAATACTCACTGCACCAGCGGGCCTTGCAAAAGCATCGAGAGGACCCTCGGCCACCGGCATGCTGTTTTGTATCGCCCGTGCCTTCACCTTCCATTTATGCGGCATAGCAGGAAACTTAAAGAAGAAAAGGCCAGGTAAGGTAGGGAGCATGCAGAGCGCTGGCTAACATGTGTCCACCATCTTGGTCTTGAGCCTGCTGCTTTTTAAGATACTTATAAATGACCTGGAAATGGGAATAACGAGTGACGTGATCAAATTTGCAGATGACACAAAATTACTCAAAGTTGTTAAAGCACAAGAGAATTGTGAAAAATTGCGAGCGGAGCTTGAAACATTGGGAGACTGGTCGTTCACTTTAAATTTCATCTGCCATTTGGAAAAAATGCAAAGTTATACACTTAGGCAAGAACAACTCAAACTACAGTTACACGTTGCAAGGTTCCACATTAGGATAAAGCTAAACACAGCTTTCACAAAATTCAGAAGTTTGCAAACAGAGGAACACTGAAAAAGAATACAGAATAAAGCTAAAAGAGAAATAAGGATAGCAAAATCAAAGCAGAAGAAAAGATGGCTAAAGATCTAAAGCGTGGTGGTAAAACTTTTTTTCAGGTATATTTGGGAGAAGTGGAAGATTAGAGGTGAAATTGCAGGACTCAAAAGTGCTGAGAATGGATTCATGGAAAGTGACGTTGAAAAAGCGAAAATGCTAAACAAATACTTCTGTTTTTACTAAAGAAAATCCTGGAGAAGGACCACCTGTGATTGACAAATATACAAATGGGAATGAAGTAGATAATGCACTATTCACAGAGGATGTGTTTGAACAGCTTGCAAAACTGAAAGTGGACGAGGCCATTGGAACCGGATGGGATACATCCCAGGATACTGAAAGAGCTCAGAGAGGTTCTTGCAGGGCATTTAAAGGATTTTTTAATAGATCCTTGGAGACAGGAGAAATTCCACAGGACTGGAGAAGGGCCAGTGTGGTACCTCTTCACAAAAGTGGTGACAGGGAAGAAGTGGCAAACTACAGGCCGGTAAGCCTTACCTCGGTGGCAGGAAAAGTCATGGAGGCGCTCCTGAAAGACAGAATAGTGGACTTTCTCAAAATCAATAGGTTACATGATCAGACAACATGGTTTTACCAAAGGGCGATCATGCCAAACAAATCTGAGTGAGTTCTTTGACTGGGGACAGGATACTGGGCTTGATGGACACTAGGTCTGACCCAGTGTGTGGCATATCTTACAATGACAGTTTTACACTGTCCCAGCAAGTTTGTGTGGCCCCTAGACGTATGCCACAGCTCTTGTGCCCAGCCTGCAAGTTCCAGGCACCAGGTCTGATGTGGTGTTTTTTGTTTGTAAAGCTGCCATGGTGACCAGGCACCTGGGGTTTGTCAAGTGCTGATTTTATAAAGCACCAGTCCCAGTACAGCACCTTGGGGTACTCCACTATTCACCTTCCTCCACTGAGAAATTGACAGTTGAATCCTACGCTGTTGGAGGAGTAGCTCAGAGACCAGGGTTCAGTTCCCACGGGCACCCCTGGTGGCCTTGGGCAAGTCACTTTACCCCCCATTACCTCAGAAGGGCCTGGCAATCTACTTCTGGTCACTCCTTGCCAAGACAACCCAGAGGCGGCTGCTGACTTCTGGCGACCCAGCACACATTGTATTGCACTGCTGTTTTTTATTTTGCAGCTTTAAGAAAGAAATCCATTACTCTAGAGCAGGGGTCTCAACTCGGTCATCGACACCTACCCAGTCAGGGTTTCGGGATAGCCACAATGAATAGGCAAGAGAGAGATCTGCATACAACAGAGGCCGTGCATGCAGGTCGCTCTCATGCTTGTCCATTAGAGGTATCTTGAAAACCTGACTGGCTAGGTGTGTCCAAAGGACTAGGTTGAGAACCCCTGCTCTAGAGACAGCCTTTTAGCAGATTTCCAGGAATGCTCTTTTAATTTGAGTCACGTTAGAGGTATCTGGAAATATGTTGTTTGGTTGATCATAGAGTCAACAGCTATCCTTGGCCCCCTACACATTTCTGTGAAGTGAACCTGTTGGAATTTTGCACAATTGGACAACACATCTCAATAGGACATCTACCATATGCGTACCACTGTTTGAATCTTTTTCAGTAGTGCCCAGTATTACCAGCTACCAGCACCTCTTTGGCCAGAACTCAGGATTGGAACCACAACTGGTATTCTGGCCTGAGGAACTTCCCCAGCAACCTGTTCCCACTTGCTTTTTTCCGCAGTGAAGTTGCAGGCAGCACACTGATCAGGTTCCTTCCAGACGACTTTGGGTCCACTTTTCTGCTAGGCGGCTTTGAGCTCTAAAGGAGTTCTCTGCTGGAATTTTTGCCAGTGGGAGGGAAGTAAAAATTGCCATTATGCATTGAATTGCGACGAGCAAGTGCTCCATACTCTGCGCAATATATTGTCAAGGCTAGATGAACTTTGATTTTACAAAGATGCTGGGCCTTTGTCCCATAGGTTAGGCATCAGGCCTCTCTTTGTCTTCATAAGCTAGAGCCCTTTTTATCCAGCCTTGTTGATACCAAGAGCATTCTGGATAATGGACATTTCCAGATATTGGGAAGTTTTTGTCCCAGCAGCCCAACCTAGCCCAGCCCAGCCCTTCCCATACCTATTCCTGCCAGATCCCCTCCCTCCTGCACATAACCTGTTCAGATCATTTATTTGAACTCATGGAGTGCTCCGATTATTTGAGGACTTTGGAATAATAAACGTTTCCAGATAGTGCACTTTTGATCCGGAGATCCATTATCACTTATAACCACAGGAATTTTGCTGTTCCTGCTATAGAAGCCTTAGGTAGTAGACAGAATTCCCCTTTGGAAAGTGCCAAAAGCAGGTTTCCATGGAAAGAAAGTACTGTGCACTTAGAATGACTGAGGACTAATCTCTGGCTCTAGCCCCGTGCCGAGCAGTGCCATGAATCTTGCTGTAGGGCTGTGTTCCACACTCATTCTTCATCAGCGGGAGGCTGTATGTGATGGCCGGGTGTCCACACCGTGTAACTCTGCTGAAGTCTGAGCTCTCATAGACCTGTATCCTTTGGGTTGTCATGGGAATATCCCAGCCCAAAGTAAACAAAGATGTACAGCCAAGAAGGCTTTCTGCTTCCTGGGATCAGATCTCCTATCAAACCCCTGCATACTTTCTCTCTGTATATACACAAACAGTCTTCTGAGTGACTCACCGAGAAAAGGAATGACAGCTGGAAATATTTAATTTGTTTTGTTTTCGCATCAGAGTTGGGTGTTTACGATCAAGCAGGAAATATCCAGATGCGACCCAGCGATGGAACAGGCTGTAGCGACCTACAGCGTTATAGGAATGACCCTATGACTCCTGTTGATGAAGCGATGTATTCCTTGCCTGGGAAGCAGGGAGGGTGGAGCACTGTTCGGGCTCTGGTGGGTACGGGACATGATGCATTCTCACACACCCTGAAACTACCTCTGCTAGCCCTTCCCAGTAGCACAGTACATGATGTATATGGAGCGATTGCCCAGCCAGTCTGCACAATTGTACACACCAGCTGTTAACACTGTTTTTTCCTGGCCTCTCAATCTTGCCGCTGCCGTCACAACCACCAGCACCCTCTGTATCTCTCCCAAGCATGTTTACATTGCATTAGAGTGCTGGTAACTGTCACCTCCACTGGTGGCCATTCCAGGTCTGGTTTTCCCCTTTAGCTCTTAGAAGCCCCGTACGTAATCCAGGGAAACCAGAAATATCCAGGTCTCTACCATCCTCTTGCTAAAAAAGTATTTTCTTGTTTCCTTTGAACCTTTCTCCTTGCACCTTCCTATCTGCCCTCTCTTTTCCTTGTTCAGGCCATCTGCTATTTTTTTTATCTCAAGAACTAATGAACCATAAACCTTCAGCTCCAGTTGGTTTGTTTTTCATCCTGTTTTATGAGATGGGTTAACTGGTGGCCTGCCGCTTGCTTTAAAGAAAAACCTGGACACCTGCTTATTTTTTCTGCTTAAGCAGGAGTCTGTTGAATCCTCTTTTTCTTATATCTTCTTTTTATCCATGTATTGGGACATCCCCTAGGGCTTTCACACCTGTTAGGGAGCCCTCGGGTAGAGGGTTGGGGGGGTGGAGGGTTGGGGTGGATTTTTTAATGGCATTTCAGTCTGTTTCTTTCCTTTTTGTAACTTTACTGCATCATTTATACACAGATGCATCATCTCCTGTCCTGCTGTTGGGCTCCTTTTTGGCAAGTTGAAGTGTTTACTGCCCACATGACCTGGTCGGTGCCTCTTGTTAATGTCAAGAGCTTACTTCACCTGGAAATCATTACTTTTCATGGAAATTTGTAAACTGAAAACAAAGATTTATTTCTTGCAAAAATTCATTTCAAGAGAGGGAAGGAATTTGTCATGAAAAGAACTTGTAGCACAATCTCTTTATCCTCCTTCAGCGTTTAGTGAGGGGGGTAGGGTTATTGGTTATTAAATAGTGCCCTCTAGTGGTTGAAAAGGTAAACTAAAAGAGAAGGCAGATTGCTTTTTTAAGGGTGAATTAGCAGGGCACCCTATCACTTTGGTCTGTTTATGTTCCTGATTTTATTTCCTGCTGCCTAATGGAGCTGTTTGCTTTTGCAGAAGGGGGATGGCATAATGAGAGGGGACTTTGTTTTCATAATTTCTCACCTGCTGCATGCATTTTGAGATAGTCAGTCTGATTCTGGACTTTACGGTTCTTGGAGGTATTTGCACTTCACTGAAAAATTTACTTTTTTCTTCATATCTCACGACCATTCTTGGCTACCTTATGTTTTCTGTTGCAGGGGGGTTAAAGGAAGAATCCATATAATCTATCACTTGGTCAGACCATGCTCCTATAACGCTGAGACTCTATGGCTTCAGCCTTGGGACTTTATAGGAGCTGTAGACTCGAGATGTGAAGGGTGGCTAGAGGGTTATTTTACAATTAGTGGCAATAGGATTGCTTCTGTGGGTACTGTGAGAGACGCTGCCAAAGGTGGTGGTGTGTGGGAGATCTATAGTCTTGAGACCTGTAAAAAGAAAAACATTTGGAAGAGATGGACAGTTGGCCCAATAGGATTTTGTAGCTTGTGAAAACTTCCACAAGCGGTATGAGTCAAGGTATTTAGAGGAGGAGAAGATTAATAAAAGAGCAGCTCTTAATGCTCTATTGAGGGATAAGGGTTGGTAAAATGATAGGGAAGGTTAGAGTATATTTGGCATTACTATGATAAGGATAATAAAGAAGATAACTTATTAGCTCACAAATTAAGTATATGAGGTAATATGTAATATCTTCAAAGTTTTACAGCTTACTTTACACTTCAGTGTTAGAAATCAGCCTAGAGGCTAGGATTCAATTTCCTACAATGACCATTAGGGAATTGTTACAATTTTTGTTGGATCCCTTTCGCTTACAAACACATTAAAAAGCATGTCAGAAATTTTCAGAGTCCTTGTTATTATGCAAGGTCGCGATGGAGAAGCAAACACAGGGAGAAACTCCCATATTAGTGAGGGCCCCAATCAAACAAAACTCTTTGATAATAAATCTTAACTACTCTTTTATTATCAAAAGATCAGGAGGATGTTTTGAATTTAGGTCTCTCCTTTGTCCTGACTTCTCATTGTGATGCTTTTAGGACCCGTATTGCTGTGAAGAAATTCTTTAGGAAATTGCATTTGAACTTATTTGTGACAAAGAATTTACTAACTAGTGATGGATCTCTATTATGGGTTCCATCTCGTTGGATCCCCCCAGGAGTGGGAGATCCCCTGTTGGTGGCATTAGAAAAGTTGGTTTGGAGAGCTTAGACCAAGAGAAAGTTGACCTGCAGTTAGCAGAAGACATTAAAGGAGCTGTCCAGCAATAACTATTTGATTTATTAAGAGTCAACAAAGGGGGTGCCATCACAATAAAATCAAGGGACCAATATCATAGAGAGACTATGCATCCATTATGGGATGTCACTACTGTTGTAGATTGGAAGGAAATCCTACCTTAGAGCTTCAGAAAGATATTGTAGATTTAGTGGAGGGTGCGTTTAGATTGCAGAACATAACACACAATGAGAGAGAGTTTTTGATTGATAGTAAAGCATCCAAGAACCCCCTTTTTTTACCATAGTATATCAGTAAATTCACCTGGTTGTCCAGTAGTGGTCAGTAATGGATTGTTATTGGAATCACTGTTAATCTTTTTGGCTCGGATAATACATCCTGTTGGCCCAACAAGCTAGATCTTATATTAAAGACACTACGGCCATGTTGAATAAATTAGAAGGTATGAGGAATATGGAGGATTATTTTTGGTTGGTTACGCTCAATGTGGTTGCATTATGCACAAATATCTATTAGGATGAGGCATTACCTTTGGATCAATACAAACCCCTTTGGATGCCCAAGCAATTTATTATGCAGCTTTTGACGCTTGTTCTTAAGCGAAAAAAATTTTATGAGAATGACTTCTATTTGCAAATTTACAGAGTGGCAATGGGGGCATTGGTGGCCCTTTTTATTTCCATCATTCATATGGCAGAGTTTGAAGAGACTGTTTTATTTATTTATTTATTTAGCTGTATTTATTTAGCTGTATTTATATCCCGCTTTTCACCGGGTCAAAGCGGTTTTATACCCTTCTATGTGGTTTCAGAAAGTGAAGTTATGGTCTCCATTATTTGGATGATATTACTTTGTCTGGACGGGTATGGAGGTTGATTTGGAAGCGTGTATCAGCTAGCTGAATACTCAAAAAAAACAAATTTGGAATCAAAATGCAGAAGCATCAGCATCAAACTGAATTTCCTTACATTCTGTTTTATAAACAAGAAGGGATCTTCTCCACATTGTCGTTTTAGAAAATCAACGGAAAGGAATAGCTTGTTGTAATAGAATAGCCATCGCCTTGGAATCTTGAAGGCAGGTTTGCAGATCAGGCAGTTCTTGCGATTACGGAGGATATGTTCTTCTATGGAGGAATTTAAAAGGAATGCAGGTGATTTAAAAAGAAGATTGCAAGATCATGGCTATTCTCGTTCGGTGGAGAAGAGATATAAATGAGCACTATTTGCTCAGCAACCACTATTGCTCTCTTACCATCAGTGTAAGGAGGACATGGATTTGACCTGTGTGTTGCCCTTCTCAAATAAGCGTGCCAGTCAAGGACATTATATAGAAGCACTGGAATTGTCTGTCTTTGTATGGAGTTTTTAAAATCCTTTCTGCGGTTTGTGTACAGTCAAGGCACAAATATTGCTGCTTGGGTGGCTGTGGATAATGAGTCCTTGAAAGGCCATTTTAAATGTTCTAAATGTATTTATTGTGTTCAAACCATAGAAGGGCCTATATGGACTGATCCAGTTACTCGAATAAATTGCGAATCAAAAGGCTATACTGATTATCTTTCAAAGCCCATTGTATATGTGATTTGTCCACATTCTAAGTTATATGTTGGATAGACTGGCCGGACTATGAAAACTCATCTTGTTGAGCATAAATCACATTTGAAAACTGCAGCTATATCAGCCCCTATGGTGTAATACTGTTTGGCTTACCAGCATACTTTTCATTCTCTCTATTAGTGGATCCTAGATCAGATAGTGGATCATTGGCAAGGGGGAGACCATGAATTTGATCGGAAATGATGTAAAAGGAAGTTGGAGATGGCAACATTGTCCTGAAGCCAGAGCAGCAAGCTAAGTAATGCTGACGGAAACAGTACTGTGTTGAGTGATGATATTACTTCAGTTAGTTATGAATTCAGTTACTTCAGCTATTTGCCCAACCAGCGTGTAGAGCTGCAGACTGTCGCACCGACTCACTGCACCGCTGATCCCAAGCTGCCCAAACTGATCAGCTGCCTTCCCACAGGCAAATCCAAGCAGCACCATCCCGAACTACTGCCTCCAATTGCAGGGCTAACGTCATCGCCAACAGCATTCCATCAGGAAGTAGATCCGGCAAGCCAATGCAGCACTAGCCCCAAGCCGCCAGTAAGCTCCACCTTCACGAATGGCATCATCACCTGCCACCGAATCATATAAAACCCCTTCTCTTTCAGGCAGGCCCTTACCTAAGGATCCTTATGTGTGGTCCTCTTCTGCCCAATGTGGGTCCTTTCCCTGGATCAAGCAAGCGTATACAGACTGAATTTGCTGTGGTAGCACTGTTCCCTGACCAGACGCACTGAGCCCTCCACAATACCATTATCAGAATTCATAGTTACCTCCTGCAAACATTCAGATCACATCTACTCTCAGATAAGAGCATTCCTGTGTAGAACATCTAACAAGCACCATTGGGACAATCTACCATCTTCCCTGCTTAAAAGACCATACTCAAAGCCTAAGGCTATCCACAGCCCTTAAGAATGTCTATCTCAATAATGGTCAGTGTATAATAAACCTCTGAGTATTGTCTGTCTCCACTTCCATTACACGGCTTCATACACACACTGCTCAGTCTGTATTGTACTAAACCCACATTTACCATACGGCAGCACATTGTTCGCCACTGTATGTCTCCTAATATATTTCACTCTAATAATCGCACAAAACGATGCTTATACATCGCATCCAGGACTTTTCCCCATCATAACAGGGTATGGCCAGAGGACACAATTCACTTATCCATATTAACCTGCGGCCTCCAACGGAGATCCAGGCACAAAGTCCCCCACGAACATGGAATCTAAAATGCATGCTCATCCATGCTTGATCAGCTCATAATAAGTTGCCAGTCCTCATTGATTATATTGAGCATCAAACTTGGATATATTGTATAACGAAATTATGGCTCATGGACACTGACAATTGTCACCACCAGGGGGCAGTTTGCTTCTGATGGTGAAGAAATAGTTGTGCAGACTCGAATGGTAAAGCAAAATGTGGATTTATTCCCCTCCCGGGGTGGATTAATAAACAAGTGAAAAGAACACAAGCAGAAACAAAAGTATTCCAATCTTTTGGCAAAAACACAAAGGACATACAGCAATAACTTCTTGCTTCAAGGTAGGAACTTAAACTGTAGCACACAGGCTTTTGCTCTGTCTAGCGCAGAGATATTCTTTCAGATGAGACTAATGTACAGTCCATTAGGTCAGATACAGACGAGGATTCACTGAGAGAGTCCACTAACATGGGTTCCTCCTCACGTTCCAAACCCTCTTGGTTGAACTCTGCTTGGACATTTCCCCTTGGCAAGCCCTCACGGTAAGTTTCTCTGTTGCTATCTTCTGTTTGGGATAGAGGAACTCTCTGTCCCCTCTTGCTAACAGACTTTAGCTTGTAAGGCTTCTTTTGGGGTTTAAAGCTTACTGCCAGCTCCTCTTCTGACATATACACGTCTTCTGGCCAGTCTCTAAGCTTTTCTGACGGCTGTGAATGCTCACTATTCAAGTAGTTAGGTTGGGAGTAGCTGCCCTGCCCCCACCTCTGGCTTCCTGTGTAAGGCTGCTCTGCATTCACTCTGCAAACACTTTTATTCCTTTTAACTTTCAATGGCTCACATTCATTCCCCAAGTCCCAGCTTCTTGTTACATACTTTTTAGCTACTGGCTTGCAGTTCCTCTGGTTAGGACGTAGGTTCCATGCTGCCGTGTCTCTGCAATCAGCAGGAGCTGCCCAGCTGGCCTCGGCTCTAGCAAGCTGCTTTCTCCTAGTGGATTCTGGGTATCTCTGAGGTTGAACGCTTCCTGGTTCAGACTCTGAGTCACTTCCTATACTGAAGTGAGAGACTCTTCCTGGTTCCTCTCTGGTAACTGTTGTAGGTAAGACAGGCTGTCTTCTCTTCCTACAGTGCTCACCTTGTCCCAGGTTTCTCCCTCTCAGGGTTTGTTCCAAATCTGAGCTCTCTGACAATTCCTCTCCTCCTGGCAACTCTTTGGAGGTGTCGTCCTTGTAATGCTTCCCCCTTGTGTTCCCTGCACTATCCTTATAAGGGCTGTGCATACTCTTCCCTACCAGGTGTGTGCTATTGGGAATTAGGGCGTTTCTTCTTACTACACGTTTCTCCAGACCTCGTGGCTGCCTTTGTTGTCGTTGCCACTGGCAACAGCTATCCACCTGGTCTGTTCTCCTGTCAGTTTTTGCACTGACATGCTGCATGTTTTGTATTTTAACAGTGGAAATTGGGGCTTCTTCATCACATATCCCCCCCCTTAAAACCTTACGTGTTGCTGACGTTTCCGTCTGACAGCACGTAAGCCGAAGGTGACTAACCCTTCGCCTCTCTCTTTTGACCAGCTGTACTGACGCCGATCGTTCCTGCCAGGGTTTTAATAAATTCAAGTGGTATACCTGTTGACGCCCCCCTTCGTGCTCAACTTTATAGGAGACTGGGCCTACTCTAGCTACCACTTTGCAGGGTCCCTTCCACCTAGATTCAAATTTTGGACCTACAGCGGGTACTAGGACCAATACCTTGTCTCCTATGCTTAATTGCCGTTCCTTGGACCTCCGGTCATAATACCGTTTTTGCCGGCTTTGGCTCGCCTGTAAATTTTCCATGGAAACCCGGGAAGTCCTTTCTAGGCGGTTCCTAAGATCCCTAAGAAACTGGGGAACCCCCACTTCCTCTGCCTCCGGCTCGCTCCATTGCTCTCTCAGGATATCCAAGATCCCCCTTGGAGCTCGGCCAAATAATAACTCGTAGGGCGATGCCCCTAATGATGCCTGCCTACGCTCTCGGCAAGCGTACAATACAAAGGGAAGTAAATTATCCCACTCCCCCATCTGTCCCTCCAGTCCGCGTCGCAACATCTGTTTAATTGACTGGTTTAGCCTTTCCACCAGTCCGTTCGACTGTGTGGGTGATAGCCGGAGGTCCGGACGTGCCTTATCCCGAAGGCATCCCACACTAAGGCCAAGTACTTTGAGGTAAAGTTGCTTCCTTGGTCCGTTAGGACCTCTTGTGGGAAACCTATTTCGCAAAATAATTTTATTATTTCTAAGGACATCGACCTAGCAGAAATATTCCGTAGCGGAATGGCCCACGGAAACCTAGTGGCAACGTCTACAATTACCAATATATATTGGAAGCCCCTTGGCGTCCTAACTAAGGGTCCTACGATGTCCATAGCCAGGCGTCGGACTGGCGTGGCAATAATGGGTGTACTAATCATTGGCGCCGGTTTCGGCTTTATGGCAGTGACCTTCTGACACGCGGGACAAGACTGGCAGTAGCGGGTGGTCTCCTTAAAGACGCCCGGCCAGTAAAAGCGGGCCAGTATTTGGTCTATTGTGCCTTGTATGCCCTTGTGGCTACCCACAGGGTGGTCGTGTGCCAATCGCATTACTATTGTCTTAAAGGTTGCGGGCACCACTACCTGCTTGCGGATGGCCCCTGTATACGGGTCCGTACTTTCCCGGTATAACAGCTCACCCTCTAGGAAAAATCTAGGCAAGATGGCTCTACCCTCCTGAGCAAATTCAAAAGCTCTTTTTAGGGACGGATCTGCCCTCTGCTCCTTTGGGAAGGAAGGGAACTTCTGGACTAACTCAGCAGGGACCCAGGGCAAATCTTCCCCTGCTACCAGCTCTGCCCTCCCTTGGGACCTATTTCTTTGCTCCCTACGTCTCTCTGCCCTTCCCTTTCTTTCCTTAGAAGGAAGGTTTATTAGATCGTCATGTGTGGGGAGTATATCTATTAGCTCCTCTCCCTGGCCTTCCTCTGCATCTGGAGTTTCTTCCTCCTCAGTGGAACCTACCCCTATCTCTGAGGCTTTGGCCTGGGATCTAGTGGAAACTAAAGTAGTTTTCTTACCTAGGCTCTCTTTAAGACCTCGGTTGAACGGTGTCCAATCACGGCCTAAAACAAGCTCATACGGGAGATGAGGAATTACAGCCATCTGTATCTTCTCCCGAGTATTCATCCCTATCACAGACACTCCATACCGTGGGTAAAATACAGACGTACCATGCACACATCTTACTTTAATTTTGTCCCTCGCTTGCTTTCGTGGAAAAGGGTTACGGGCGGTAATGGTCTCCCACAATTCACGAGAAACCATGCTTTGGCTAGCTCCAGAATCTAAGAGCGCCAAAGCTTTTACCCCTTCAATCTGGACCTCTACCTGAATGCCCTTCTCTAGGGGGTTCTGTCCTCCCACTACTAGAGCACTACGTTCAGTACACTTTTTGTACCCATGTCCAGGCTGGCCACAGTTAAAACATTTCCTTTGAATCATTTTCACCCTAGTGTTACCAGACAACATTACATGCAGTATCACCATATGCATTGCTTTTAAAAGATTTTCTCACACCATGCATTCTATCAATGCCAGCCATTTTTAAAATACCGCCTCCGGAGGTACTGGCTAATTCAGCCTCAAAATAGTTCTCCGTAAGGATGGCTGCGTCATTCGTAGAATTGCATTTTTGTAGCAATATAAATGCCTTTATCTCTTGTGGAATGGCTTCCAAATACTGTTCCATGAGGACGGTATCAAATAAAGACTCGGCCGTCGCCCTTTCTGGTACGAGCCATTTGGTCGCTAGACCTTTTAGTCGTTGTAACAAGGCTTTAGGCGTTTCCTTATCCAGGAGTTTGGCCTCTCTAAAGAGCCTTCTGTAGTGCGTGGGCGTTAAACCCAGCCTATCTCTAATAGCTATCTTCACGTCGGGGTAACTGGAAGACAGATCAACGGGCATTGTTTTGTATGCGGCGAGCGCCTCACCAGACAAAGTCATGGCGAATCTTACTGCCCACTGATCAGTCGGCCATTTAGCCGCTGCTGCTATTCGCTCGAACGCTTCAGCGAAGTCATCAAAACTATTGTATGACTTTAATTGTCCCAATGACAGAGCATTGTATTCATGTAGTCCTACCGCCCTCGGTCCTGCAGACTCAACCTCGGCTGCGGTAGCAGTTTTCTTTATCAGAGTCTCCAGCAACTCTAGTAGCGGCTGCTGCTGCTCAGTCATTGCATGTATCATTCTCTCTTGGCTTTGCCGGGCCAGTTCTCCTTGTGCTTTCCACTGGACCTCCATCCAGTCTTTCATTTGCTGAGGATCCATCTTTACGCACCTGTGAAGAAACAAAAGACAAGCCCACCAAGTGCGGCACCAAACAAAGTGTTTCCACTATAGGTAACTTTCTCCTTTTTTTTTTTTTTTTTTTTTTTTTTTTTTTTCAGCTATTCCTCTTGCTGCTCCTAACACCACAGCTCCCCCTTTCTCAGATCCAAATCACCCGTGCCCTCCTACCTTTACCTCAGCACGGTGAAGGATTGTGCGTTGAGAAAGCTGTAGGCTCGCTGCACTCCAGGTCAGGAATTTTGAAAAAATCTGCTCCGGCTTTTTCTTTCTTTTTTCTCCGGCGGCAAACTTTTCCTCCTTCAGCAAGGTAAATCCTATGTGTGTCTTCGGTGCTGTGTTTTTCATCCACTTGAAAAATCCGAAGAACTACGCCACTTTATGTCACCACCAGGGGGCAGTTTGCTTCTGATGGTGAAGAAATAGTTGTGCAGACTCGAATGGTAAAGCAAAATGTGGATTTATTCCCCTCCCGGGGTGGATTAATAAACAAGTGAAAAGAACACAAGCAGAAACAAAAGTATTCCAATCTTTTGGCAAAAACACAAAGGACATACAGCAATAACTTCTTGCTTCAAGGTAGGAACTTAAACTGTAGCACACAGGCTTTTGCTCTGTCTAGCGCAGAGATATTCTTTCAGATGAGACTAATGTACAGTCCATTAGGTCAGATACAGACGAGGATTCACTGAGAGAGTCCACTAACATGGGTTCCTCCTCACGTTCCAAACCCTCTTGGTTGAACTCTGCTTGGACATTTCCCCTTGGCAAGCCCTCACGGTAAGTTTCTCTGTTGCTATCTTCTGTTTGGGATAGAGGAACTCTCTGTCCCCTCTTGCTAACAGACTTTAGCTTGTAAGGCTTCTTTTGGGGTTTAAAGCTTACTGCCAGCTCCTCTTCTGACATATACACGTCTTCTGGCCAGTCTCTAAGCTTTTCTGACGGCTGTGAATGCTCACTATTCAAGTAGTTAGGTTGGGAGTAGCTGCCCTGCCCCCACCTCTGGCTTCCTGTGTAAGGCTGCTCTGCATTCACTCTGCAAACACTTTTATTCCTTTTAACTTTCAATGGCTCACATTCATTCCCCAAGTCCCAGTTTCTTGTTACATACTTTTTAGCTACTGGCTTGCAGTTCCTCTGGTTAGGACGTAGGTTCCATGCTGCCGTGTCTCTGCAATCAGCAGGAGCTGCCCAGCTGGCCTCGGCTCTAGCAAGCTGCTTTCTCCTAGTGGATTCTGGGTATCTCTGAGGTTGAACGCTTCCTGGTTCAGACTCTGAGTCACTTCCTATACTGAAGTGAGAGACTCTTCCTGGTTCCTCTCTGGTAACTGTTGTAGGTAAGACAGGCTGTCTTCTCTTCCTACAGTGCTCACCTTGTCCCAGGTTTCTCCCTCTCAGGGTTTGTTCCAAATCTGAGCTCTCTGACAATTCCTCTCCTCCTGGCAACTCTTTGGAGGTGTCGTCCTTGTAATGCTTCCCCCTTGTGTTCCCTGCACTATCCTTATAAGGGCTGTGCATACTCTTCCCTACCAGGTGTGTGCTATTGGGAATTAGGGCGTTTCTTCTTACTACACGTTTCTCCAGACCTCGTGGCTGCCTTTGTTGTCGTTGCCACTGGCAACAGCTATCCACCTGGTCTGTTCTCCTGTCAGTTTTTGCACTGACATGCTGCATGTTTTGTATTTTAACAGTGGAAATTGGGGCTTCTTCATCACACAATATACTAACTATGACCTCTTTAACTATCTCAGAATTTACCGCAGGGGTGGAGGCATCCTCATTCTAGCTAGAATGACTTAAAGCTTAACATTAACTCTGGAAGCACAAGCAGCCTGGATACCATTATAATTACAAACAAGCACCTAACAATCTACCTGCTATACAGGTCCCCTTCTGCATCCATCGACAATATGCCTGCAATTCTAGACCTAGTATGCAGCCACACGGCTCAAAGAAAACAGCTCTGGGTATTAGGTGTCTTTAACCTCCCATCACTTCCTCCAAAGCAATCTAAGGCCTTCCTAGAAGCAATGCATGCTCTAGACTATGAACAAATATTAAGCATGCCTACACATGACAAAGGAAACACCCTAGATCTCATCTTTGCTCCCATATCTACACTCAATTAGAACAGAGACTCACCTTTAATACTCCCAGTACCATGGTTGGACCACAGTGCTATTATTTTCCATATCCTTCATTAAACAAACCAAGACAGAAATAGGCAAAGCCGCCTTATAACCCGTCGCTTCTGCCGTTTTGATAAGCAGGCATTCCTGGAAGAAACTCTGCCAAAACTCAACACAGATTCCACTAATCTTGACAAACTACTTAACACATGGACTAAAACCTTAAGCGAAGCATTACACTTGTTCCAATACAGCGAAGTTACTCACCTGTAACAGGTGATCTCCGGGAACAGCAGGAATCAGTCTTTACAGATGGGTATTGTTAGTACCGATGGAGCCTGCGTGGGAACACTCCCCAGCATCCAGTAGGAAAGCTTTTGGGAGTACTCCACTGCGCCTGCACAGCTGCCTTCCCACCTTCCTCACAGCTCTCTTCAGTTGTTTAGCTGAAAGATAGAGGGAAAACGTTTTTACACAACTCCTCCTATGGAGGAGGGTGGATGTGAAGATTGATTTCTGCTGTTCCCAGAGATCACCTGTTACAGGCGAGTAAGTATGCTATCTCCAGGAACAAGCAGAAATGGAGTCTTCACAGATGAGACTCACTAGCTCCCAGGCCCCGGACAGAACATGTCCATGAGGCAGAAGAATGGAGCCAAATAGGTATGGACACAAGTTGACCTCCTCAGATTCGAGTGCAATAGAAGAGAGCATGAAAGAGGGAGTCGGGTGCCAGAGATGGAACTGGTAGGAGTTGAGATTAAGTCCCAAAGAGATGTTGAAGTACAGCCTGGCCAATGACAGCATCCCGATGGGAGTCCCTGTCCAGGTAGTAGTGAGCCGCAAAGGTGTGAAGAGAAGACCAGGACCCATAGAGCAAATCTACCATTCCATAAAAGCACTAAAACTTCCAAAACTCACACAACAAGCAGCGTACCCAAAAGTGGTGGCACCATAAACATTGCAGTGGAACCTAGAATATCAAATACTTACTGGGAAAACTGAACAAGTCAGACTCCTATATAGAAACTCTCTGCTAACAGTATATTCCTGGCCTCGGTCACAAGGGCCAGTGCGTGGATATGAGGTACCCTAGGCGAGCCCTCAATCCTGCTGCCCCCCCCCCTCCCGCTTCCACCACCGCCTCCATTGCAGCCACTGTCTTCCTGCAACAGCAGCAGTGTCATTTCAATCACAAAGCAGTGCTTACCCCAAATTCGCCAGCACTGCATTGTTGTTCCTCCTCTCTGGTCTGACGCTTTTGCTCTTTCCACCACAGACTCCTCCTTTACATGGGGGGGGAGAATCTGCATCGGAGGGGGAGAATCTGCATCGGAGGGGCAGAAGCAGCAAGTCAAAGAGAGAAGAAACAATAATGCAGTGCCACAGAGTTCAGGTAAGTGCTGTGTTGCTGTTTAAATGGTATTGCCACCTCTGTAGGTCCCAGAGAGGGGCAGCAGCAGTGGCAGTGGGCTGCCCTAGGAAGACCGGTGCTGTAGGTGTCCACCTAATTCACCTATTTCGTTGCACTGGCACTGTCGGTCACACGCTTACAATAGACCCTCACCCAGTACAGGGGACTTTGGCGGTACTCCGCATTTCTAGGCCTTCTCGACCCCTCAACAGGGCCAGCAGCAAAAAGACCAGGGGCATGGGTCCCGAAAGCAAGAGAGCCTGAAGTCCCTGGCCCTTGCCCGGCCTGTGGACAATTTTTCACTGCCCAGATGGAACCTCTCTCTCCCCCCTCCCCCAGAAGGTCCTCTGCAGCCCACAGGTGGACAGCCATCACCACAAGATACCTGGTGCTACAAGTAGTCAAAGGGGGCTACCTCCTCCATCTACAGCGGGCGCCACCCTCATACTTCCCAGGAGAGCCCACCAGACCTCTCCTTCACCAGATCCAGCTTCTCACCGAGCTAGCAGGCCTAATCCAGGACAAGGCAGTGGAGCCAGTGCAAAAACATCTCTGGGGCACAGGCTTCTAGTCCAAGTATTTCCTTGTCCCCAAGAGGACAGAGGGCCTCAGGCCCATCCTGGACTTGTGAAAGCTCAACAAGGGAGAAGTTCAAGATGCTCTCCCTTGGGACACTGCTGCCATTCCTCCAGCAGGGAGATTAGCTATGCTTCTTAGACCTAAAGGATGCCTACACACACATCCTAATTCATCCCATGCCACAGAAAATATCTCTGGTTCCTGGTGGGAGGACAGCACTACCAATACAGGGTGCTGCCCTTTGGTCTGGCCTTGCCACCAAGGGTCTTCACAACACCTTCGGCTCCAAGGGGCCTTCGTCTTCCCTTATCTGGACGACTGGTCCAGGACACTGCTTGCAGAGGCACAATGTGCCACAGGACGCACCATACACGCCCTGCAGCAGCACCTGGGGTTTGTCATAAACTACCCCAAGTCCCATCTTGCTCCGGTTCAGCGCCTAGTGTTTATAGGGGCACAACTAGATACCCTTCAGGCAAAAGCCTTCCTCCCTCAGGAGAGGTCATAATGCCACAGGAGGGTAGCCTCAGAGGTGTACAGATGCCGGGCGCTTCCTGCCCGTCTTCTACTCCGCCTTTTGTGACACATGGCCTCAACGGTTCATGTAACCCCATATGCCCTACTGCACATGAGGGCAGCCCAGTGGTGCCTCTACTCTCAGTGGACACAAGTCACAGGCAGGCTTAGGGACAGAGTGAAAGTGACCCATCAACTGGCGGACTCCCTTGGATGGTGGCAGATTCCATGTCACCTTCAGGCCAGGATGCCCTTCCAGGCACCCACCCCCCAGAAGGTCCTCACCATGGACGCCTCCCTACTAGGCTGGGGAAGCGCGTTGCAGGGGCCTCCAGATGCAAGGCGACTGGTCCCAAAGGGAATCTCAGATGCAAATATTCCTGGCTCTCCGAGCCTTCTGCCATCAGCTGCAACATCGCTCTGTGCTGATCCAGACAGACAACCAGGTTGCAATGTTCTACATGGACGAACAAGGGGGTACAGGGTCATACCCCCTCTGCCAGTTGGCGGTAGCTCCTAAGGGTGGTTTACCTCTTGGGCCAGGACAGTGCCCTGGCGGACAAGCTGAGCAGAGTCCTCCAGCCACAGAAGTGGCGCCTGGATCCAGCAGTAGCCTCCTGTTTGGTTTCTTGGGTGTCCCCTCGATGGACCTGTTCACCAGTCCAGACAACACATAGTTGCTCCAGTTCTGCTCCCGCCAGCCACACCCGTCCCAGGTGGCAGTAGATGCCTTCCTCATCCTATGGATGGAAGGCTGCCTGTACGCCTTCCCACCAACACCTCTGGTCACCAAGACCCTACTCAAGGTCCAGGGCAACAGAGCATCACTAATGCTGGTAGCTCCTCGATAGCCAAGGCAGCCCTGGTTCCAATTGCTCCTCTCCCTATTGGCAGCATCACCGATTTCCCTTGGGCCGAGCTCCAGGGCTGCTCTCGCACCCCGACCTGGGGTCCCTGTCACTCACAGCTTGGCTGCTGAAAGGATAGCACTAGCTCCCTTCAATCTCCCATGGGACGTGGAAGAGGTTCTCAGCCTCTTGTAAGGCTTTCACAAGAAAGGCTTATACCTTCAAGTGGCATTGCTTCTCCATGTGGTGCACCGAAAAATGGGCAACCCCGTTGTTCTGCTTGGTACAATGGTACTCTAATATTTTACATAAGAACATAGGATATGCCATACTGGGTCAGACCAAGGTCCATCAAGCCCAGTATCCTGTTTCCAACAGTGGCCAATCTAGGTCATACGTACCTAGCAGTTTCCCCAAAAGACACAGGTTCCACAATGCTTGTACTGGGTCAAGCATTGATATCCTGGGTCCCTTCTTAATAATGGTTTATGGACTTTTCCTCCAGGAACTTGTCCAAACCTTTTTTAAACCCAGCTACAATAACAGCCTTTACTACATCCTCCGGTAACAAATTCTAGAGTTTGATTACACGTTGAGTGAAAAAATATTTTCTTTTATTAATCTTAAATAGTTTACCCTGTAGCTTCATTGCATGTCCCCTAGTCTTTCTATATTCTGATAATGTAAACAATCGATCTACATTTACCCGTTCCACTCCGTTCATTAATTTATAGACTTTTTACTTACATTCTCTTATATACCGCGCTATTCTGCATCAGTGCGGTTTACATTGTACAAACTCTAATTACATTGAACAGGGCATTATAACTTGGAGATAACTATTTTACAGGGAACATGGGCTATGGAGGGTTAAGTGGCTTGCCCAAGACCACAAGGAGCACCTGTGGGACTAGAAACCCCAGTCCTTCCGGCCCAAGGTTGCTGTCCTCTAGTGGGATTTGAACCACTGACCTTCTGGCCTGAAGTACCTTGCCCCAACCACTAGGCCACTCCTCCACTTCTATCATATCTCCCCTCAGCCGTCTCTTTTCCAGGTTAACCTTTTTAGCCTTTCTTCGTAGGAGTATCCTTCCATCCCGTTTACCATTTTGGTGGCTCTTCTCTGAACCTTTTCTAATAACGCTATATCCTTTTTAAGATACGGCGACCAGAATTGCACACAATATTCAAGGTGCGGTCTCACCATGGAACGATATAGAGGCATTATAATATCTTTTGTTTTATTTTCCATTCCTTTCCTTATGATACCTAGCATTCTATTTGCTCTCTTGGCCGCAGCTGCACATTGGGCCGAAGGTTTTAACATGTTATCCACAATGACGCCTAAATCTTTTTCCTGGATGGTGGTTCCTAAAGTGGAACCTTGCATCGTGTAACCATAGTTTGGGTTGTTCTTCCCTAGGTGCATAACTTTGCACTTGTCCACATTAAATTTCATCTGCCATTTTGATGCCCAGTCTTCCAATTTATCAAGATCCTCTTGCAATTTTCCACAATCCTCATGGGTTTTAACAACTTTAAATAGTTTTGTGTCATCTGCAGATTTGATAACCTCACTCGTTATTCCACTTTCCAGGTCATTTATGAATATGTCAAAAAGCAGCGGACCCAGCACAGATCCCTGGGGTACACCACTATTCACCTTTCTCTATTGGGAAAATTGGCCATTTAGCCCTACCCTCTGCTTTCTGTTAACCAGTTCCTGATCCACAATAGTACACTGCCTCCTATCCCATGACTCTTTAGTTATAACACTTATTAAAAGAGGGCTGCTACACAGTACCCTGTCCTGTGCTGCTGAGGTAAGTTGTATTCTGATTTGATTTAAATTATAGCTCTTTGCTGCTGCTAGGCTCTAACCTATTATGAAATTTAAACTACAAGCTCTCTGCTGGATTCTAAATTTAACCAGAAAGCTCTCTTCTGTGTTTTAAATTGAAACTAAAAGTACTTTGCTGATGCTAGGCCCTGAGTGACTAAGTTTAAACTACAGCTCTCTGCTGGGTATGAAATGTAACCAGAAAGTTCTCTTCTGTGTTTTAAATTTAAACTTAAACTGCTGCTACTAGGCCCTGACTGATTTAACAAAAAATAGAGTACAAATGAGCGCTGTCGCAGCACACCACCATCCCGTTAAGGGCAAGTCCCTCTTGGCTCTGTCCCTTGTGTCTCAGTTCTTGCAGGGCCTCAAGCTATCTAAACCCCCCATCCGCCCTCCAGTGGTGGAGTGGGATCTCAATGTGGTGCTTTTTTTTTTTACAACTTTTAATAATTTTGTCACCTTCAGATTTGATCACCTCACTCATTGCTCACCTTTCTCCATTGAGAAAATTTTCCATTTAGCTCTTCTGTTTTCTATCTCTTAACCAGTTCTTAATCCACAATAGCACACTGCCTCCTATCCCATGACTTTTTAATTTCCCCAAGGAAATTCCCCTGCTTTTATCTTCAGTCTTGGCATTATGGAGAAATAAGCAGGTGAATTGTACTGACCATGCATTAAAACTGACTTGACTTCCCTTCTCCTTTATTTACCAATTTGTGGCAACTCTTAACCATCTGGCAGGTTTGGGCAAACCCCTCTTTTATTGTGCAATGCAGCTTTTGCTTTATTGGAGAAGTTTGGAACACGTTTCTTGTGTTCCAAACTTTTCCAATCTTGTGTGGGATGTGTTTTAAGTACCTTCAATTCAATGCTAACTCCTGGCAACCCAGCAGCTCCTGGGTTTTCTTGACAAGATATGACCGGAAGTACATTGTCAGGCCTTTTCTTCCGAGGCAATGGAGACTAAAGTGATTTGCTAAAGCCACAAGGAATGCCAGTGGGAATCGAACCCAGATCTCTTGGCTAGTAGGCTGTTGCTGTAACCACGGTTTCTTTATCTCTCCAATTAAGATTTATTTTTTCTAGGGAACCTTTTAAATTGCTTGTAGCATTTGGGCTCCATGCTTTCTAAGCATAAGGATTCAATAACTAGAATTTACCAGATTTTGCTGGTCCCAAAGTCACAAATACTTAGGAAGTTGAAATGTAGTTCAGAATGTGGTCTCTGGATCACACTTGATGAGAGCAACAGATCGGGGAGGCTTAACTCTGAGTTTAAACATACAGGAAAATAGATTTAAGTCTTTACCAAAGTTGTTAGGTACCAAGAGCACCTGTTAAAATGTGGCTGGAAGTTCTCCCCTCTCTGCTAGCGGACTTGCCTGGTGATCCATTTTTTGGCAGGAGAGAATTGCATGAATTGATGGTCTGTGGTGTTATTGATAGGCCTAACTAATGGAGGTTTTCATTTCATGGATCATTTGCTTATTGCTCCAAGGTGCACTCCAGCATTTTATCAGACGTCTCCTAATAAACCTTTAATTTCTTATTGGCTCCAGAATATATGGAATATACTTTCATTAGGAAAGCTTTCTTTTTTTTTAATGTAGAAAAATTATCCTGGCGAGTCTCACGCCTGAAAGCTCTTTATTAATGTGACAGGGGAGCTCTCTCTTTTCTGTTCATAACAATTTGTTTATTTTTCTTTCCTCAGTGGGTACAACTTGCCTTGGTTTACATGTGTCCTGGTGTAATTTTTATCAATTCAATGAGTGATGGGTTTTATACAGAAAATCAATAGGCCAATGCATATAAAGAGACATACCCTGTAATTAATTTTTTGAGCCCTTAAGCTACTGGTCACGATTGTCAATTAGTGACGATGTTAGAGACCATGTTAAAAATTTGTGTTGACTCGTCAGGCTGAACGGAAAGTGAAATCATGTTTGCATGCTAAGCTTTTTAAGTGCGTTCTGTTTTATCCTGAGAAATTTCATAGTGAATGGCACTATAAGAATGGTACTTTGGAAGGACTAGACATTGACACCTTGGTAAAACATGGGGATAATGAAATAGAAAAAATGTTGCAGGATTTATGAAAGAGGTCAGGATAAAAAAACTTGAGAGACTGAGAACTGTTCCCCAGTTTAATAACGAGTTAAGAGATTTAAAAAGAAAGCTACAGGGCCTGGAAAGGGTATGGAAGAGACTTGAAGTGGAAGAAAACCACATTTGGCCAATCAAGGAACAACTGTCCAAATAGGGAGCTATTCCACAGCCCAGAGACCCATTTAATGTAGTTAGAAAGTTGATTAATCCCCTTCAGCAATGTGAAGAAGGGCAACTCCCTTGGCAGAAAAATATATGGAAGAATATTTTTAGTTTTTCATCGGACCATATATTAGGACTATCTAAAGAAAAGACACCTTTCTCTACATTAGAAGATCAAGTTGATAGTCAATTGAGTACGTCCTGGGAACAGTTTACTACCCTACAGAAAAAGAAAGTTAGAACTGAATTGCATCGTTTCTCTCTAGTGGAGTATATTACTCGACAGCAGATCCCTAGAGGTCTCAGAATTTATAAGGAACCTAGGATGCCAGAAATGACGACTGAATTCGTGGAAAAATGGAATATAATTCTTAATAAGTGCTCCCTTGACCTTATGGTCTTGATGGTGGAAGCACTGAAACCCGTTGTGGACAATTTGACACAAGAAATTAAAAAGACACAAGATGAATTGCAATCAAAGGAAGATCCAGTTGATCATAAAACGAAACTGGAGGAAACCCAAAGACAAATACAACAGATACAACAGGAAACCATGACCAAGAAGCTGAAAAAGTTGAAGCGAGATGGGACTGATTATTCTACGGGTTATGTGTATCCCTGGATGGATGCCAAAAGAAAATTAAAGAAGAACAAGAAGCAAGTGCGTTTCGATGACCTTTCAGGAGATACTTCTCAAACTGATTCAAGTGCTTTTTCAAGAGAAGATTTTTTCGACAAAGGCAAGGACACCGTAAAGAAAAAGAAAAACGGAGGGACGACATCCAAGGGCAGACCAGCACAGCAGAAGTGGTGAACGTTTCAAATCTTTCCACCGCTTCGTTAGTGGAAAATATTTCTGGGAGACCTTTATCATCAACAGCTCTGCAGATATTAAATAAAGGTTTATCATTTGTACCGTGTATCAAATTTGATTCATTTCAATTCCGAATAGATTTCGAACGACTGATGAGAAAACTACATTTAAAATACTATTTTGCTGTTCAGTCACAAGTTGAAGAAGGGCAGGAGGCCTTAGAAGAGGTATCCCCACAACCAGATCAAATCCAGGAGGATCCTCCTTCAACGTTAAGCCGGATTCCACTCCCTGTACGCTCAAACTGGGTACCACCAATATCGATTCACCCAGCATTAGTTACTTTTAAGGAACTGATATTGCGAGATTTAGCGCAGTTAGAAACTGAGGTCAGACCGAGAGGAAATGCTTTGACCACTTTGGAAGATCAAGCTTTACGGGAGCTGCGGAATAGAACAGATGTGGTCATAAAGAGAGCTGATAAAGGGGGAGCAGTGGTGGTTCAGGACCGTGAGGAATATATCAGAGGCTTCCTCACAGTTAGGGGATGATACTACCTATAGAAGATTGTTGGAAGATCCTCAACGGGAATTGCAGCAAGAGATAAAATTGCTTACAATGCAAGCATTACAAAATAAGATAATTTCAAAAAAAGAATTTAATTTTTTGAATGTCACCTCTCCGAGTTTAGCAAAATTCTATACAGTTCCTAAAATTCATAAGCGTCTGCATAACCCCCCAGGTAGACCTATAGTGTCTACCAGAGGTAGTGTATTGGAACCTCTCTCTATATATTTAGACTCCTTTTTGCGTCCATTGTTGTCCACAATTCCCTCATACCTAAAAGATACAACACAGTTTTTGAATGTAGTAGAGGGGTTGGCGAAATGGTCTAGAACAACTGATACATGGCTAGTTACACTGGACGTAACATCTCTCTATACAAGTATACCGCATGAAGTAGCGTTGGAAGTAGTACAACATACATTGTCCCAACGCGGAGATTTGTCTGCCCAACATATAGATTTTCTAGTTGAGTTGGCAAGACTGGCTATATATCGGAACTACTTCCAGTTTGAGGGGGTTCTATACCAGCAAATAAGTGGGGTGGCTATGGGAGCCACGTGTGCTCCTTCGATAGCGAATTTTTATATGATCACTTTTGAAACACGGTGGCTGTCCCAGTCCCCGTTTTTGAAACATATGCTGGAATGGCGCAGATATATAGATGATGTGTTTGTTTTGTGGAGAGGGACACAGGAAATATTATTGAAATTTCTTGGTTGGCTCAATCAGTGTGATGGAAATATTAAGTTTACATATAACTATCATCAGAATGAGATTATGTATCTGGATGTGTTAGTCAGTAGAGGTAATCATTATTGGCATACGTCAGTGTTTCGAAAAACTACTGACAGGAACACATTTCTCCATTACCAGAGCAAGCATCCTCGGCAATTAAAAAATTCCCTCCCCTTTTCACAGTTTCTGCGTTTTAGGCAAAACTGTTCGGAAGTCCAGGACTTTAAACAGCAGGCTCGTGTTCTTAAGAAAGATTTTTTGAAAAGGGGATATCCCATGGCAGTAGTTCAGCAAGCATATCAAAGAGCACTGTATAACCTGTCAGACGGCTGCCTGGGTGAGAATCTTCACAGTCTTGGCAAGTGCATATATCTATATGATTTGCAAAGGATTGTGGACAATGCAGTTCATTCACACCAGACACAGCTGCTCACAATAATTAGTTGTGCTTTTGGGTAAAGCCAATAAGATATTTATTTATGGGGTTATTACTCCCAACACAGATATGCTTGGTAGCACATAAATCAGGTTACTTGCTTTCAGTGTTAAACTTGGAAAAACAAAATAAGGAAAAACAACATTTGAACTTGTCAGGCAATCAAAGCAAAAGAAATAAGACCTGGTTGATAACAAACTGGTCTTTTCTGTAGGCTTAGCTAATATTCTCTTAGCAAGTATCAAACAACAAACCAAAAGCCACAAAGAAAGAAAAAAACTGTTCTTTTCAGGTTAACTTCTTATATCTTCCCACATAGATTCAGAAGTGATTCTCTCCTAGCTCACAAGCAATTAGGTAAGGCTCAATTGCTAGCAGTTATCCAGCTGAAACCCCTTAGCTGGCTTGCTTTCTACTGCGTGGCTAGAAATCCTACACAGGAGCTTTTCTGAGTATATTAAAGAACAAGTTTGTATTTCTTTGTGATGGTTGCTGTACTTTATAACAGAAAATCACCAAAGGAGTTTAGACAGAGAGCAGTCCATGTAAACAGATTCTTCATCTGCTATCACCCCCTCTTCTTCAACAAGCATGGGTTCAATGTCATGGATTGGCATAGATGAATCTCCCAATGGAGCACTTTCAGGAGAATACTTGTTTCCCTGCTGTCTTTCAAGGTTATAGCTAGGGCATAGATCAGTGTTCATATCTGAGCTTCCATTGCTGTTAGAGTTCCTCTCTATATAGCCTGGCCAGTATGTAGTCCAGTTCTTATGTCCAGCCTTCCAATCCAGATCCCTGGACACTGGATCTCTCTTCACATACCTTCTGGCACGGGTCTTAGGGTCCCTTCCACGTGCAGCCGTCTCTCTCACAGGTACCGTCTGGAGATTCCTAGCTCTGCAGCACCATTCCTCTGGCTTTCCCCAGTCCAATGGTGTATGCTGGCCCTTGGAATGCCTCCCAGTATACGTACTGCTCTGGACTCTTCTAGACCTCTCAAAGGCTTTTCTCCTCTTTCTTCCAAAGGGTTTCTTTCCCTCTCTGTCCGCCCGGTTTGGCTTCTGCTTCTGATGATCCTCCTGATGATGAAGATGATCAAGCTCAAGCTGATTCTCAGGATAATTCTCTGTAGAATAAACTCTACCTTTATTCTGCTTAGATGAGTGCTCCTCCCTAATACAGCGCAGCTGTGCTTAATCAGGCCCTGCCCTTTGAGATGAGTGCTTAGGGATTACCTCATAGCCCTCCTGATTGAACACACGTTTCCCCACTTCAGCTCCTCTAATGGCTGCTGGAAACCTGGTGCATTCTGGGACTGGTAGTCTTCTATGGGAAAATTCTGTTTTTCTTATTTCTACCAGAACTGACAGGTTGCTTGTTCAGAGTCACTTCACCTTTCCTATAGCTCCTTCCTGAGCTATGATAAGCTTCCTTATCACAAACCATAGACCGGGGTTATTGAGTATGGGCAAGTCAGCTAGAGAGAAGGATGGAGATACAGTTAATTTAATAACAACTTATTCCCCCATGAGCTACTGCATACAAAAATTATTGTATAAACATAGGAACGTGTTAACGGTAGTTCCGGGTTTGCGAGACAAACGAATTAGATGCATTTGGAAGAGAGGGCGAAATTTAAAGGAATATCTCAGCCCTACAGTGCTCCCCCGGATGAATTCCACCTTGGAAGAAGGAGGCCATAAGAAATGCGGGGATTGTGACATCTGTTTGGTTACGGTAGAATTAAAGTAGTTTCAATATCAGGGGACTAGTTTTACCCTTCGAAATAGTACAACGTGTGCTTCAGCGGTAGTGGTATATAGTATTATGTGCCCCTGCGGCTTGATATACATCGGTAAGACTTTACGTCCCTTGCGAATTAGATTGAGGGAACATAGAAGCCGTTTGAAGTGCCGTAGATTAGAAGCCCCGATAGTGACACACTGTTTGGCACAGGGACATGACTTTGAGGATTTGCGGTGTTTTGCCGTAGAGCAGATAATTAAGCCAGATGGAGGCAGAACACTAGATGAGACCCTTCTTAAAAAGGAACAATGGTGGATATACCGATTAAATACAGTTAGTCCGGGAGGGCTGAATGTGGCCATCGATTGGCAGGTATGTACTTAAGTAATTGCAGTTAGAACATGCGATGTGAGAGAAAGCTATGAGTCGCACAGGGAGTTTTTGACATTGTAGGAAGAGATTTTAGATTTTTATAGGGGATTGCCGGTAGGGTAATAAGAAACTTAGTAAGGAGAGCCCTCGGTGATAAGAGAGAACGTGAGGGGCCCCAGTGACAAAGTGAACAGCTGCAGCATATAGCGATATTATGTAGAGGGGTTTAAAATAAGGTAGGATATTCCAGCCCGCATGCGCGGCGTCTTTTGGAGCTTGGAGTCATTAGTGTGAGAAAGAGCTCTGGATTAGAGGACGTGGGCAGCTTCACTAAAAAGTGAGTTAGAGTTTGTTAGCACTTTGAGAACGAACATGTCATGGTGTGCTTTTAGCATTTGGTTTTAAGGTTTGTTATTTCTGTCTTTTCTAGTATGGGGAAGGATCTCCTGAAGAAAGTCTGTTTTTGAAACGCCGCAATGGTGCCTGTTTAGAGCGTCGGGATCCGTTTCACCATGAGCAACACGTAGGGTGATGCCTTTTAAGTTAAGTGATTATGCCATATAAATTTAAAGCACAAAAGTTAAAGTTGAAAATGCACTGGGGTCGTTGATGTTAATCACAGCACCAAACTGTTGGACTTCTGTCCTGAGAAGAGTGCCGAGTGAGTCTGAGACCTGTTAACATTGAAGTGAAAGTATCAAGTGGATAAGTCTAATTTACTTTAGAGTTGTAATTGAACGTAATTTCACCAGCAGTACTTTAGAAAAAAAAGATAATCAACATGCTAGTACCAGCTACTAATGATAAAGGATCAGAGATGATGTAGGTAATGAAGGTACAAAGAAAAACTGAATTGAATCAAATAAAAAGCTTTTGCCGCTTGATAGAATATTGTCAGCAGTGTTAAAGTTCCTGAGAGGTCATGTTCTTCATTGTGCTAGTGCTCTGGTAAACTCCTCTTTAGCGGAGAGGAGAATGCGAAAGGTGCTAAAGAAAGCTAGTATTAGACCAGGATTAAAAGACGGTGCGGAATCATTGCCCATGCTAGCAAAATTATCAAAGTGTTGTGCAAGCAGAACTGCATGAGTAGATGAAAGCTTGCCCAATCTTTGCCTTTGGCAACATGGATTTTAAATAAGTTGCAACAGTGAATTGATGTTGGCAGCCACAGTGGGTTTGAGAAAAAAGTTGTGGCACGCTTTTTCTCCGGGACCAAGCAGGAAGTCAGCCCTCACATATGGGTGACGCCGACGGAGCCTGTGTGGAGTAAATCCCCAGCTTTCAAAGAAAGCTTTTGGGAGTTGCTACCACGCTTGCGTGGTCCCCTTCCCGCCCAAGGGTTCCATCTTGCTCAGTCTCCGTTTTTCCGCGGAGCCCATTGGACGATTGTCCCTCGTGTCCCGGAAAAAGTTGATTTTCTGTGTGTCTTGGCAACCAGTCGACACCGTTGTCCTTCCCGCCTCCGGCCTCGGTACTCCAGTATCAGGTCGGTCCTGGGTTTTTTGTCTTTTTACCTTGTGCGTCTTCGCGCCCTTTTTTCACTTTTTCTTGCTGGCAGGTAAGGTCTTCGACCTAGCCGGGGTCCTTTTTCCCCCCATGGCCACCAGCAGGTTTAAGAAATGCAATCGGTGCGGGAAAATTATGTCCCTCACTGTTACGCATGACTGCTGTTTCCGGTGCCTTGATCTTGACCACGACCCTGCGGTTTGTCCTCTATGCAAGAAAATGTCATTCAAGGCCCTGCGGAGCCACCAGCAGCAGCACGACAAGATTTTTCCAGAATCCCTCCTGCCTCCAAGAGCCAGGACCTCGTCTGAGGCCTCGAAATCTCAGGGGGATCACTCCGAGCCCGAGCGTCGTCGGGGCTCCTCAGAGAGGGGGGCTCCCTCGCGGGAGCACAAGAGGAAGAAGTAGTCTTCAAAGGCGGCATCTCTGGATGGCTCCTAATGACCAGGTTCCTCATGGGACTGGTCGCGGAGCCCCGAGCATTGGCCGGGATTGTCAGAAAAGGAGCGCCCGGCCAAAGTCCCTTGACGAGAACCAGACCAGCCGAGGCAAGTACCGACTGTTCTGGTCGTAAACTCCCCTCTGGGGGAATGGGCGTCTGGTCTGATCATGTCGGCGCCCGAGCCAGTAGCTGTGGAGCCTCCGGAACTCATGTCCAGGATGGCGGCTTTGGAGCGCAGTTTTACTGCCTTCATCAAGCAGCAATAAGCACTGATGTCCAGCATGTCTGACTCCTCCACTCCGACCACCGGGCCCTCAACGTCAAAGTCTACCCCGGAGGCTGAGCCGATCCTCGAGACCTTTCGGACTCGAGTCGATCCTCGGCCGAGGTCACTCTCGTCCTCCCGATCGGGACCAAGGTCATCGCCACCGAGTCGATCGGCGTTGGGGTGGACAGTGCCCAGGTCCTCGATGCCCAAGGAGCCCCTTGAGTCCTCCTCAGAGGCCTCGGCCTGGGAGACGGAGGACGAAGAGTCCTCGGATACCCGGAGGCATCGGGACGTTCCCTCAGATTCCCCCTTGTCTGAATCTCGGAGAAGGTCCCCACTGGAGGATATGGGTTTCCTGGACTTCGTGCGGGATATGTCCAAGGCGTTGGCTTTCCCCACGGAGTCTGAGGAGGAGCCTCAAGCCGACAAGCTAGAGATCCTCCAGTATGAGGCTCCTCCTTGGGAGACCGTCACGGTACCCGTTCCTCTGATCCTGGAACGACTCATTCTCCGCATTTGGGAGACACCGACATTGACACCAGAGATCAGCAAATGGCTGGACTCGATGTATCGAGTCTGTCGAAGCCCTGGATTCCAGAAATCGCAGCTGCCACACAATTCCATGCGTCGGCTTAAGAGCCAGAAGATGCATTCCTTGGTGCCCTCTGGCAGGGAGGCCTGCAACCTGGATGCCATAGGCAGAAAGTGTTTCCAGGGCGCAATGCTGACTTGTCAAATCCAGGCGTACCAGTTGTACATGGGCATGTACCTGAGGGACCTGGCAAAGGAAATTGCCGGGTTCTCGGCTGCTCTCTCCGAGGAACCCTTGCAGCACTTCAAGGGCCTGTCCAAAGCTGTCCGTGAATGCTCCAAGTTTGTCTCAGGCAGCCTATGACGGGTTAGAGTTGGCGGCTCGAATAGCCACAGTGGGCATCTCTGCGCGCCACCAGGCTTGGCTGCAGTCGTCCGACCTCGAGCAGTGGGTCAAGGACAAGTTGGTCGATATCCCATGCCAAGGGGAGAATCTCTTCGGTAAACCCATGACCGACAAGGCTGCAGAGCTGGAGATAGCATTCATGACAAGGACACAGCTCTCTAAGAAGATCACTGCCCCTCCTCGTAAGAAGGGCTCAGGTAAAAAGCCCTTTTACCTGAGGAAAGGAACTGCTTACTGAAACTACCCCCCCCCCCTTACGAGGCCTCCCTGGTTCCCCCAGAGGCAGCAGGCCAAGGGACAGGGGCACGGCCCGCATAAGCAGAAGGCTCCCAAACCCCAGGCTCTGGCTCCGACCCAGTCTGGTGGGGGTTTTTGACTCCATCAGCGTAGCCCCTCTCCCAGAAGAGACGGGGCAGCCCACAGGGGGTTGGCTAGCCTTGTATGCCCACAGGTGGCAGACCATCATCACCGATTCCTGGGCATTACAAGTGGTCAAGGAGGGATACCTTCTCCATCTAGCCCAAGTGCCTCCACACTAATTCCCAGGAGAGCCTCCAAGGTCTCCCCTTCACCGGGACCTTCTTCTGAAGGAGTTGGCAGGTCTTCTCGAGGACTGTGCGGTAGAACCAGTGCCCCACCACCTCAAGGGCAAGGGGTTCTACTCCAAGGTACTTCCTCGTCCCAAAAAGGACAGGGGGCCTAAGGCCCATCCTCGACCTGCGCAACCTCAACATATTCCTGGTGAGGGAGAAGTTCAAGATGCTCTCCCTTGGAATATTGCTGCCCTACCTCCACCAGGGAGATTGGCTATGCTCCTTAGACCTAAAGGATGCCTACACACACATCCTAATCCACCCAAGCCACAGGCAGTACCTATGCTTTCTGGTGGGGGACAACCATTACCAGTACAGAGTACTCCCCTTTGGCCTTGCTTCGGCCCCCAGGGTATTCACAAAGTGCCTGGAGGTGGTCGCCGCCTTCCTCAGACTTCAAGGGATCTTCGTCTTCCCTTATCTCGAAAACTGGCTCATCAGGGGCACGTCGGCTGCAGAGGTGCAGCAGGCCACAGCCTGCACCATCCAGGTCCTACAGGACTTGGGGTTTGTAATCAACTACCCCAAGTCCACTCTCTGTCCATCTCAGGAGTTAGACATTGGGGCAAGACTCAATACCCCTGTAGTCGAAGGCCTTCCTGCCTGAAGACAGGGCAGACAGGCTTATAGCCCTCGGAGGGAGAGTGTGCCACAGTTCCTCAGTGCCAGCAAGGCAACTGCTGCGCCGCCTCGGGCACATGGCTCCACAGTCCATGTCACTCCAGATGCCCGCCTCCGCATGCGAACTGCGCAGTGGAGCCTCAGAGACCAATGGTCCCAGGCCACTGAGCACCTCCAGGACAGGATCAAAGTGACCAGGCGCCTGGTACAGTCCCTGGCCTGGTAGCTCTCACCCCAGCACTTGAAGGCAGGTATGCCTTTTTAGGCCCTTCACCATTCAAGGGTCCTCACCACAGATGCCTCCTTACTAGACTGGGGGACCCATTGCCAGGGGTTCCGCACACTTTCCCCGGAGGAGCGTGCCCAACAGATCAACTTGTTGGAGCTTTGGGCCATCTGTCTCGCCCTGAGGGTTTTCGGGCAGAATCTGGACCACAGGTCAGTCCTGGTCCAAACGGACAACCAAGTGGCTATGTTCTTCGTGAACAAACAGGGGGGTACGGGATCACGCACCCTCCGTCAGAAGGCCCTGGAGCTATGCTCTTTTGCAACCCAGCAGTGGATTCTCCTCAAGGCAGTATAACTGCTGGGCCAAGTCAACTGGCTGGCCGACAGACTCAGCAGGATCCTCCAGCCGCACAAGTGGCAGTGGCCGACAGGCTTTTCCAGACCTGGGGGGAACCGGGGATGGACTTGTTCGCGAGTCCAGACAATCACCAGCTTCCCCATTTCTGCTCGAGGCAGCCACATCCCTCCAGGGTGGCCACTGATGCCTTCCTAGTCTCATGGTCGGTGGGTCTTCTGTATGTTTTTCCCCCGACGCCTCTGATCGCCCAGACTCTGTTCAAGATCCTTCGGGACAGAGCTTTTGTCATTCTCATAGCCCCACAGTGGCCCCAGCAGCTGTGGTTCCCACTTCTCTTGCAGCTAGCGGTGGAGACCCCTATTCCCCTGGGTTCATCTCCACGTCTCTTCTCTTAGGAGGGGAGCTCTCTCTTGCATCGCAACCTTGGCTCCCTTTTGCTGACAGCGTGGCTGCTGAGAGGGTGACTCTCGCCCCACTCCTCCTTCTGGAGGAGGTGAAGCAGGTCTTGCTGGCTTCACGTAAACCATCTACTAGACGGACGGACGCCTTTAAGTGGCACAGATTTGCTGTCTGGTGTGCTAGGCAAAAGGTGGACCCCTTTTCTTACCTGGTGGTTGTGGTGTTGAAATACCTTCTCCACCTCCGAGTTAGGCCTTAAGTCCAATTCCGTCAGAGTGCACCTCGGTGCCCTAGCAATGAACCACTTTCCCGTGGATGAGAAGTCTCTCTGCTCACCCAATGGTATCACGATTTCTAAAGGGCCTGCTCCTGTTGAAGTCTCCGGTCTGTCCTCCAGCGACCGAATGGGACCTTAATGTTGTGTTGAGGCAGCTTATCCGGCCGCCCTTTGAGCCTATGGCCACGTGCCACCTCCAGTATCTCTCCTGGAAAATGGTATTCTTGGTTGCGCTCACTTCTGCCCGGAGAGTGATTGAGCTCCAGGCTCTCGTGGTGGAGAGGCCTTATACCAGGTTCTACAAGAATAGGGTGGTGCTTTGCACACATCCCAAGTTCCTTCCAAAGGTGGTCTCTTCATTTCACCTCAACCAGGAGGTGGTTCTTCCTACTTTTTTTCCCAGGCCGCATGCCGGTCGGGCAGAGATGGTCCTCCAAACCCTGGACTGTAGGAGGGCCCTGTCCTTCTACATCCAGCGTACGCACTCTCACCACAAAGCCTCCCAGCTTTTCGTTTCCTACGACTCCAGTAAACTGGGGAAGGTGGTGACAAAGCATACGTTGTCCACTTGGGTGGCAGATTGTATTGCCTGGACTTATGAGGAAGTGGGGCTTCCGCTGGAGGGCCGTGTTACGGCTCATAGGGTCAGTGCCATGGCGGCATCGGTAGTTCACCTGCGCTCTGTTTTGTTGGCAGACATCTGCCGGGCCGCCACCTGGTCTTTGGGTCAGACCTTCACGGCTCATTACTGTCTGGATAAGAAGTCCCGATGGGACAGTGCCTTCAGCCAGGCTGTGCTCCATAACCTGTTTGAGGTCTAGGCAACTCCTGCCCTCCGACCCCTCTGTGTTCAGGCTACCGGAGTGCTACTTCCCTGGTTACGGTTTCATTGCAGCTGCTTGCAGCTCTCGATGAGGGAGCCTTTTTTGGGCTATAGGTAAATGGTAGCCTGTAGCTGGGGAGTCCCATATGTGAGGACTGACTTCCTGCTTGTTCCCGGAGAAAGCGTAGTTACTCACCTGTAACGGGTGTTCTCTGGGGACAGCAGGAATCAGTCCTTACAACCCTCCCTCCTCCCCTTGGAGTTGCAGTCCAATTATTTTTGTTTTCCCTCATTTGTTTTGCCGTCTTTTTAGCTATGTCATTTGACTGAGCAAGATGGCACCCTTGGGCAGGAAGGGGACCATGCATGCGTGGTAGCAACTCCCAAAAGCTTTCTTTGAAAGCTAGGGATTTGCTCTGTGCGGGCTTCGTCGGCGTCAACATCACCCATATGTGAGGACTGATTCCTGCTGTCCCCAGAGAACACTTGTTACAGGTGAGTAACTACGATTTATTGTTTGTTTTTCTGTTGCCTTTCACACTGAATCCTGAGATCCTCCTTACTGGGTTAGCAGAGGCTCATATAGGAGGAGCTGTGCTAGACCTTGAGAACAAGCCAGGCCCATGCTCACAGGTGTCTCCATTGGCAACACCTGTGTTGCGCACAAAAAGCCACTTGTGTGCATGTGCTGAAATGTTATGTTGCGCATAGGCTAATCATTCCGCTCAGAGGTTCTGCTCCGAATATCTTTGAATACCAATATTATTCTGAACGGAATGATCGCTTTGTGCCACGTGGAATTCCAGCACGTGTTCGTACAGGTTCCAGATCATTTCCCCTGCCGTTTTTTTTTTCCCCAGACTTCACTCACTTCTGCAAACCCCCCGAAAAAGCTAAGAAGGTTGTCTACTCATTAAACAGGCATAAATTCCTCTTCACCACTGAGCACAGGCCTCGATCTGGCGTTAAACTCCCGGTGTTGAGCTAAGCCTTCCGTTCTGTGCACTTCTCTGCATCCGGGCAACATAGCTAAATGCTTAATTATCATACTAATTTGAATACATTTACATGGGTTGTGCGCTGGCAGCCGCATCTGTGCGGTGATTATGCTTGTGCAGATCCTCTTTTTGTACTGTGGCATGATGGTAGCGTGTAAAAATATATACCCAGGCATCACGTTAACTATAGGCTAAGCATGCGCTGATGTTACAGCATCGGTCCCTACGTGTATTGCTATGACTGTAATACTATAAGGCACTTTGGAATGTTTGGATAGGCAGATTAATAAATCGAAGAAATTAAATGAACGTTTCATATGAGGCTTTAAGTGATGGAACCCAAAGCGCTCATGTATCGGTGTGTTCCTCGCCTTTGCTCTCTGTTCAGCTTCCTCGCTATGTGATGCCCTTCTGCACTAACGTCTTTGTTTGCTTTTTGTTGTTTTTTAGGGAGAGGGGTTTAGTAGGGAGTGGTTCTAGTATGCATAATAGGCTTAATTGCAAATGTGTTGTATGTTTTTCCTTGTTAAGCTCTTTCATTCACTAAAGGTTGAAGTTTAGAACTCAAAGAATTTGTATGTAGTGGTGTGTATTTATTTGGGACTGGCTAGGGGCTATCACTGTGCCATGATGGTTAGTGCCCGGGTGAGCAGGCCACCGGTCCCAGCTCCAGCCTGTGACAGCTTACCCGTGTGCACCTCTTCTATAACATCTAAGGAGCAGAGTAGAAACTGCTCTGACTTGGAGCATCTGGGGCGGGAGCGGATGAAACGGAAGGAGTGGGAGTTCAGTTGGAGCAGCAGGTGGCGGGGGACTAGCCTGTGGGTTTCTAGCTTGGGAGGGGGTTGCAAGCTGTATAAAAGCTTCCATTGTGGCCTCAGTTCAAGGGAGGATGGCAGGAATAGCAGCTTCTTTAAACGATGGTGACTAGCACGTGAGGTAGAACGAATGGTCAGATTTGCAAAGCAGTGTTTGTCTTTCCAGCATTGGACTGTAAGTTTACTTAATGCTGACCCCACATCTCTGCCTCCCCCACCCAGGAAGGCATGCTTACACTTCAGAAGTTGTGGTGGTTACTCTTCAAAAAGCCAAGAATGTGGATTTCAAATTGAATGTAGTGATTTTCTTTTTTTAAGTGCCATCAAGTCAATGCTGACTCCTGGCGACCCAGCAGCTCTTGGGTTTTCTTGGCAAGGTATGTCTGGACGCAGATTGCCAGGCCTTTTCTTCCGAGGCAATGGAGGATAAAGTGACTTGCCCAAGGAATCAAACCCTGGTCTCTTGCGTATGAAGCTGTATCTTTAACCACTAGGCTACTTCTTCAAAGGGAATATGAGCAAATACCAATTTGTTTGATAATCATGGCTTGTGGTGGTGTTTATGTACAGTGCACTGTATGTCAGGGAGTCAGCTGGAAAACCAGGTGAGCAGTACTCTGGAGAATTGGGATGGATGTCTGCCGCTGGGACTGCAGATGCCAGGGCTGCTGGTTTTGGGAGGGGGAGACATTGCCTTGACAGCATCCACCCACTGGCTGATCAGTGAGCTGTAGCCTTCTCTCCCAGACGCACTCTGGGGGTTAAACCATGCCATAGCAGCAAACGTACTACTGATCTGTATACGGAACAAAATATGTGCTGCTAATATTACCCAGCTAACTTCTGCCACTCTAGCTGAAGTGAATACTGTTGCCATCTGGATTCCAGTGTCATGACATTTTGGCTCAGTCATAACACAGCAGGGACCAAACTGGTCCTGGTGACATGGAGTTGGATTGTCAGCGCTGCCTGTGGGTTTTGGGTATAAACAACTTCCTGGGTTTCGTACGGATGCCACTGAAGATGATTCATACCATTTACCTGTTTCTCTTGCCTCCTTCCCCTTCAAGAAATACACAGCTGTTGGAGAATTGGGAAGGACGACGGACACACTAGACGCAACGGGGAAGATTACTGAAGAGAAGCCTTACGGTATGTGTGGCCGCTGGGGAGTGATTCTGAGGTGAAAGAGTGAGGGTCTCTCTGCTCCATGAATCTGAGCTGTCTCAGAGAGGCAGCTCTCTGCCCAAAAATTTGTTTGTAAAAATGTTTCAAGCTGTAGTGCTGGTTTTAAATTTCATTCCCAAGTTGAGGGTGGTGTTTTGATTTTGGAAGATCCCATTTTACTCTGTCTCAGGGCGAGACTATCATGGACACGAGTGTCACTGTACTGATACATATACTTCATACATGTCGTCTGTATCTGTTTAGCTGGCTAAAGAAAAGGATCTCTGGGGAGGAGACTACAGGAGATATAAAACTAGGAATACAGCAGGGCCAGAGACCTCAGGGGAAGAGACCACAGCTCGCTGAGACATCCACAGTAGGAATAGAGCATGAGCAGTTAAGAGAGAAACAGAAACTGCATTTCCTACATAAAACCTTTCACGTAATGATATAGAAACACTGGCCTTTGCTCTGCTTCTAGATCACATAGATTATTGTAACTCACTCTACAGTGTCCTAAACCAGTCCGCCGTCCACGCCATTCAGTTGCTGCAGAATGCAGCCACTAGGCTCCTCGCAGGGGGCTAATAAATTTGATCATATCTCCCCCATTATTAAAAGCCTTCGCCGTTTACCAGTCCCTTTCAGAATTCATTTCAAAATCCTACTTAATATACACAGTTTTACATACAGGAACCTCAGCGTCTTTAGCAAGCCTGTTAATCCCACACAATTCATCTAGCCTGGTACACTCCTGCCAACCCGATCAGTTGGTTCTCCGTCCTCTTCTAGCTATTGTCTAGATGCAGCAGATGCTTTTTCATGCTATGGTCCTCTCCCCTGGAACTTTTGTGTCTCCATTGCCTGAGAAGCCATTTGAGTTGCCCACGTTTCAGATCTGCTTTAGAAACCCGCCTATTCTCCAGGACCAAGCAGGAAGTCAGTCCTCACATATGGGTGTCATCGGCGCCAATGAAGCCCCAGCGGAGCATTTCCCCAGCTTTCCATGAAAGCCTTTGGGAATGCAGGCATGCATGCGTGGTTCCCTTCCCGCCTAAAGGTGCCATCTTACCTCAGTCTCTTTTTTTCCGAGAAGCCCACCGGACGTGTGTCCTGTCATCCCGGATAAAAGTTGATTTTTTTGGTGTTATTCGCTATTTTTTTCTTCCAACATTCTTCCCTAGGCCTCATGCAAGCCAGGCTGAAGCAGTTCTGCATACCCTGGACTGTAGGAGGGCCTTATCCTTCTACTTTGACCGTACGCAGGGGCATAGAAGGGCTACTCAGCTCTTCATATCCTTTGACCCTAATAAGTTGGGGTTGGCTGTGTCCAAGCGTACCTTGTCCATCTGGGTGGCTGACTGTATCACCTGGGCTTACAAGGCGGCTGACCTTCCTTTGTAGGGTCGGGTTACGGCCCACCGTGTCAGGGCAATGGCTGCCTCAGTGGCTTATCTCTTAAAATCACTGTTTAGTTCCTAGACTTAACTTCTAATTTATGATATTTTAAGATGTTCTATGTATAATTAAGATGTTCCATGTAAAACAAACTTCGCTTTGTTAATTGTTGTTATTTGTACACCGCAACTGATCTATGGAAGATGCGGTATAAAAATGAGTGTTAAAATAAATATAAATTATCTCCACTCTGTGCCCTTGGTAGACATCTGCAGGGCTGCAGCTTGGTCTTCAAGCCAGACTTTTGTGGCCCATTACTGTCTGGAGAGGGAATCCCGTAGGGACAGTGCTTTTGGCCCAGCAGTACTCCGGAATCTCTTTGAGGTTTAGGCAACTCCTGCCCTCTGTTGGGCTACCGGTGGAGGTTGTGTCCTTGAAAAGCCTTTCTTTGCTGCTGAGACTAGAGGGAGTACTCTTGTTCAGCCTGGGTTCCTCGGTAGCCCAGAGCTTGGGAGTCACCCATATGTGAGGACTGACTTCCTGCTTGGTCCTGGAGAAAGAGTAGTTACTCACCTGTAACAGGTGTTCTCCAGGAGCAGCAGGAATCAGTCCTCACAACCCTCCCTCCTCCCCTTGGAGTTGCAGTTGTACATAGTTTATTTTTCATTTTTGTGTGCTGTTCTTAGCTATGTCATTTGACTGAGGTAAGATGGCACCTTTAGGCGGGAAGGGAACCGCGCATGCGTGCCTGCATTCCCAAAGGCTTTCATAGAAAGCTGGGGAAATGCTCCGCTGGGGCTTCATTGGCGCCGATGACACCCATATGTGAGGACTGATTCCTGCTGCTCCTGGAGAACACCTGTTACAGGTGAGTAACTACTCTTTCACCCAGGCATACAGGGAGCCAGCGGAGGGCCGGCCCTAGCATTGTGACTTTTGCGGAATCTTTTCTCTCTGTCCTCTGGGAGACTGGTATTTTTCTATTTCTTTTTCTCTGTTTTTACGCTGTAATGTGTACACTGCCCTGCATAATCATCTACACATAGAGGGACAAGTATATCGAGCATTTAGATAAACTGAACCAAACATAATGTAATGCACACAAGTTGCTGATGCTGCTGGTGCAACCGCTCCGATAGCCGCCCTGATCAGAGAATTTCTTGCGCTTTTAAAATCAAGAGAGAGAGCAGAAGGATTGTGACAACTCCCTAGAGACTTACTGACCACCTTCAGCATAGAGATGTCCTCAAGAGCGGTTAAAAAGGGCAAAGAGATAGTTAAGGGTAGATCCAAAGGGAACAAAATCAATTATTAAATAACATAGTAACATAGTATATGATGGCAGATAAAGACCAGTCTGTTCCATCTAGTCTGCCTAGCAAGGCGGCAAGACTAGGTGCACCTGCCGCTCCGTGCAGTTCACCTCTCCTTTGTTTAGGGGTGTACCCACCGCTCCGTGTAGGTCACCCCTATTTGTTCAGATATAAGAGAGAACTATGCTTATTTTTATTTTATCCTGTTAATATAAAGGGATCCACTGAGTCTATCCCATGCCATTTTGAATTCTGTCACTGTATTTGCCCCCCCCCCCAACTTCCATCGGGCGGGCATTCCAAGCATCCACCATCCTTTCAGTGAAAAAGTGATCTCCAGGAACAAGCAGGAATGAGTCCTCACATATGGGTACCTCGGTACCGACGGAGCCTGCGCAGGAAAGCTCCCCAGCTTCCCAAAAGGAAAGCTTTTGGGGCTTCCCACAGCGCATGCACGCTGCCTTCCCGCCTTCCTGACCAACTCTCCTCAGTTCTTCTTTTTCCGCGGAGCCAGCAGGTCGTGTTCCTGTCACCGCTGAAGAATTTCTTGTTTTTAAAAGTTGTTCTGACCGCGTATCTGCCTTCCCCGATTCCGAACCGGTACCGCCGGTCTTTACTTCTTTATTTCTTTAAAAAAAAAATATATATATTTTTCTTTTTCCACACTTGGTGTATTTCTTTTTGTAAGGCCTACCGGCCTTTACAAATTCTCCCTCATGGAGAAACCATCTTCTGGTTTTAAAAAAATGCACCAAGTGCTCTGGTACTATTTCAGTCACAGACACCCATGAGTGGTGTCTTAAATGTTTGGGGTGACCATTCGGTTTCGGATTGTCCATCCTGCTCTCTGATGTCCAAACGGGGCTTACAGAACCGAGCAGCTAAATTTCATGTGCTGTTTTCTGCAGATAATCCAGCATCAGCATCATCCAGGTCTTCATCTCCGGATGGATCTCAGGTAACCAAACATTCCTCGGGCAAGTCTTCAAGGGGCAAATCTCCCTCAAAGCAGAGAGAGGCCCTTGGGTTCAACCCTGAAGACCCTGCCCCAGCCAAACAACCCCGGCGGGAAGCTCCGGCTTCCAAAGCTCCTCCTATGGGGTTACAGGTTGACATCGATGGCACGGCCTCGACCGATCACCTGTTAGACTGTTCTGGGGTACCGGCTCAAACCGGTACCGACATCCAGGCAGATGTGGCGTCAATGGGTACTACGGTACAATCCATGCAGCAGGCCATAATGGCTTTTATTAATGCTGTGACGCCCTCGGTACCGCAACCGTCGGTTCCGACCCCCGGTTCCGGTACCACAACCGATACCGGTACCCAGAGCATCTACTTCCAGTAGAAGGCCGGTACCGGTTTTTGCTTCCCGCGATATTCTCGGTACCGACCCGGTACCCGGTACGCCCGAGGTCGATACCGGTCGGTACCCGTATCAATCTCTGGAAGCAAGTAGGCGATACTTCGAGTCTTCTGAGGATGCCGATACCTCAGATGATTCTGATGAAGCATCCCTTATTCTTCCTGAGGAGCCTTCTTCCCCAAAGAGAAGAATGTCTCCTCCAGAGGACTTGTCCTTTCAGGACTTCATCTTGGAAGTTGCCAAAGGACTTTCCATTACAGTATCCTCTGAAAAGGAACCTAGAGCTCAAAAATTAGACATTTTAGGATACTCTAAGGTTCCCAAAGAGGCAGTCACCTTACCCATTCATAATATTCTCCAAGAACATATGATGGATTTATGGGAGGCTCCTCTTACATTATCTCCACATTCTCGTCGGTTGGATACCATGTATCGGGTCCCTCCTTCTCCTGGTTTTCAAAAAACCCAGCTTCCTCACCATTCTATTGTGGTGAAGTCTGCTATGAAAAAGATTAAGAGTACCAAAAGGCACTCTTCTACCCCTCCAGGAAGAGAATGTAGAACTTTGGATGCTTTTGGCAGGAAAATCTTTCAAGCTACTATGCTTATTGCCAGAATCAACTCCTACAGCCTCTATATGGGCATGTTTCTAAAGGAGCTTGCTCTTAAAGTACAAGATTTTCTCCCCTTTATTCCAGAGGATAGAAAAGAGGAGTTCCTGCTTCTGTTAAAGCATATCCAAGATGTGTCAAAGTTCTCCAATAGGGCTGCCTTTGACTCTTTTGAGGGTGCTAGTAGAGCATCTGGCATAGCCATAGCTGCTTGTCGAATTGCTTGGCTCCAGGCCTCTGACCTGGAATCCTGGGTACAAGATGGCCTAGGCAATTTACCTTGTACAGGTGAAAATATCTTTGGCAAAGAGTGGCAAGTCAAAGCCATTCAAATGGATGCAGAGAATGCTGCTTTGGATAGACTCTCTAAGTCTACTTCACTCCCTGCCAAAAAGAAGTCTTTTAAGAAGTCTTTCTACAAAAAGCCTAGATTTGGTTCCAATGCTGGCCAGTCATCTGCTCAAGCTCGCTTTGTTCCTAAGCGACAGCAGACTAAACAGGCCAGAACAAAGCCTGCAGCAGCTGCTACGCTTCAACAGTCCCAACCCCCTCAGGGTTTTTGACTGACTTCTAGAGAACATACCCTTTCTGGCTCTGCAGCAACCAGAGCCTCTCACCATTCCAGGAAAGCTAACTCATTTTGCTCCCAGATGGGAACAGATTACATCAGAGCAGTGGACCCTCTCTATCATCAGAGAGGGATACAAACTGCATTTTTCCAGCCTTCCTATCTATCCCAGGGTGAGACATTTCGTCTCTCCCCCATCTCTCCTACACCTGTTGGATCAGGAGGTGAATACCCTGCTTGCCCAAGGGGCCATAGAACAGGTTCCCCTCCTCCAACAGGGCTCAGGGTTCTACTCCCCCTATTTTCTGATACCAAAGAAAACAGGAGGACACAGACCCATCCTAGATCTGAGAGAATTAAACAAATTCCTGTACAAGGAAAAATTCAAAATGCTCTCTCTGGGTATTCTCCTTCCTTACCTTCAGAGTCAGGACTGGCTTTGTTCTCTAGACCTAAAGGATGCGTACACACATATACTCATCCATCCCTCCCACAGAAAATTCCTTCGATTTCTGTTCCAGGGAAAACATTTCCAGTACAGAGTACTCCCCTTCGGTCTAGCCTCTGCTCCAAGAGTGTTCACAAAATGCATGTCAGTAGTGGCTGCATTTCTACGCTCTCAGGGAATCTTTGTCTTCCCATACCTGGATGACTGGCTCATCCGAGCTCCATCTCAGTCTCAGGCTCAGACTTCCCTGGACCACACCATCTGCATTCTGCAGTATCTGGGACTTGTCATCAATCTGCCAAAGTCTCAACTCACCCCTACTCAATCCCTAGAATTCATAGGGGCCTGGTTAGATACCACCACAGCAAAGGCCTATCTTCCCCAGGCACGTTGCCACCGGCTAGTGCACCTGGCCTCTCAGATTCAGTCCAGAACTCACTTGACTGCCCGAGAGATGTTACAATTGCTAGGCCACATGGCCTCCACAGTTCATGTGGTGCCTTATGCTCGCCTGCATATGAGAGCAGCTCAATGGACTCTGTCCACTCAGTGGACCCAAGCATCAGGAGCTCTCTCCGACCAAATAGAAACCTCCAAACGTCTCTTTGGGTCTCTCCAGTGGTGGATATCCATTCAAAACCTGTTGCTGGGGTCCCCCTTCCAACCGCTACCACCCCAGGCAACCCTCACTACAGATGCCTCCCAGACAGGCTGGGGAGCTCATCTTCAAGACCTCTCCACTCAAGGCCTTTGGTCTCCACAGGAGACTGCCCTTCATATCAACCTTCTGGAGCTTCGAGCAATTTTTCTTGCTCTCAAGGTCTTTCATACCCTCCTTTACAATCAAGTAGCCATGTTCTACATAAACAAACAAAGAGGGACTGGCTCTCTGTCGCTTTGCAATGAAGCTCTCAGACTATGGGCCTTCGCCAGAGAGCATCAAATCCATCTCCTGGCAGTATATCTCCCAGGAATTCAAAACTCTTGGGCAGACAGACTCAGCCGAGTTCTGCTTCCACACGAGTGGTCCCTGCACATGGATCAGGTACTCAGAATCTTTCAGAAATGGGGAACCCCGGACATAGACCTCTTTGCAAGTCCGTGGAATGCCAAACTTCCCCGGTTCTGTTCCAGAACTCCATGTCAGGGGGTTCAGGCCAGGGATGCCTTCCTCCTTCATTGGGGTCAGGGCCTCCTATATGCCTTTCCACCCGTTCCTTTGATTCCCAAGACTCTGTTCAAACTGCAGAAGGATCACGGATCTATGATCCTCATAGCTCCACGCTGGCCACGCCAAGTGTGGTTCCCTCTACTTCTGCATCTCTCCCAGGGTCCCTCCCTAGACTTGGGAGCTGCTCCAGACCTTCTGTCTCAGGAGGAGGGGACTTTGTGGCACCCAAACCCCAAGTCCCTCCACCTCAGAGCATGGTTACTGAAGGCCTAGACCTTCAAGACTTAAATGTCTCTCAACAAGTGAAAGATATCCTCCATGCTTCCAGAAAACCTTCCACAAGGCGTTCTTATGCTTTTAAATGGAAGAGATTTTCCATTTGGTGTGCTCAAAAGGATCTTGATCCTTTTGCTCTTCCTATCAATTCTCTATTGGAATATCTCCTGCATCTCTCCAATGCAGGCCTTAAAACGTATTCAGTAAGGGTCCATTTGAGTGCTATTGCAGCATCCCTCAAGCCTTTCAATGGACAACCTATTTCCTCTCAATAAATAAATAAATAAATAAATCCTCTTATTGCAAGATTCATGAGAGGCCTAACTTTAACTAAACCTCCCATTAGGCCTCCTCCGGTGGCATGGGACTTAAACTTGGTTCTTGGTCAGCTTATGAAGCCACCTTTTGAACCCTTAGCCACTACCTCCTTGAAATTGCTTTCCTGGAAGGTTATTTTCCTCATTGCAGTCACTTCAGCTCGTCGCATCAGTGAGCTGCAAGCCTTAGTGGCGAATCCACCCTATACAAGGTTCCATCATGATAAGGTAGTCCTTCGGACAAATCCACACTTTATGCCTAAAGTGGTTTCACCTTTTCATCTTAATCAAGAGGTATACCTACCTGTCTTCTTTCCAGCTCCTCATGCATCCAGTGCAGAGCGGAACCTTCATACTCTAGATTGTAAAAGAGCTCTTGCCTTTTACCTCCATAGGACTCAGCCACATCGAAAGTCTTCCCAACTTTTTGTTGCTTTCGATCCTTCTCATTTGGGACTTCCAGTCTCAAAACGAACACTTTCCAATTGGATTGCTCAGTGTATTTCGTTTGCTTACCAGAGTAAAAACATTTCTCTGGAGGGCCATGTCACAGCTCACAATGTGAGAGCCATGGCCACCTCTATGGCTCATCTTCACTCTGTATCCATAGATCAGATCTGTCGAGCAGACACCTGGGCCTCGGTTCATACCTTCACTGCCCATTACTGCTTGGATAAGGACTCCCGCCGGGATGCCTTATTTGGTCAGGCTGTCCTCAAACACCTGTTCCATTCTTAAACAACTCCTGCCCACCTTCCCTTAATGGATGCCTGAGATCCATCGGAAGATGACATACCTACGTAGGGGATCTCCCAGGCATCTCAGCTAGGGAGTCCCCATATGTGAGGACTCATTCCTGCTTGTTCCTGGAGATAGCACAGTTACTTACCTGTAACAGGTGATCTCTGGGAACAGCAGGAATAGTCCTCACAACGCACCCACCTCCCCTAGGAGTTGTATCTCTTTCTCTTCCTTTCCTCTCTCTATTGTCTCAGCTTTAAACTCGAACTGAGGAGAGTTGGTCAGGAAGGCGGGAAGGCAGTGCGCATGCGCTGTGGGAAGCCCCAAAAGCTTTCCTTTTGGGAAGCTGGGGAGCTTTCCCGCGCAGGCTCCGTCGGTACCGACGTACCCATATGTGAGGACTATTCCTGCTGTTCCCAGAGATCACCTGTTACAGGTAAGTAACTGTGCTTTCCCTGACATTGCCTTTCAATTTACCCCCTTGCAGCTTCATGTTATGTCCTCTAGTTTTACACCTTCCCCGTCTTTGGAAGCAGTTTGTTTGTCCATTAATACTCTAATTATTTAAAGGTCTGAATCATATCTCCCCGTCCCTCCTCCTGAAAAGTTGGCGTAAATATGAATTTTTGAAGCATGGAGCAGGGTGACCAGAATACCATTAGAACAACTTTTATGTAGAGAGAGAGAGAGAGTGTTATGGAAGAACCAAGGGGCATCATATATTTAGGGCTTCTGTTCTTAGGTATTTATAAATTGTAAACTTAGATATTTATCTTTCAGCTAATTAGGGGTTCTTTGAGGGCGCAAAAAATCAGTTTTATTGGTGGTGTGACATCACAGGTGGGGTTGCTATAATTGCTAAGTGCCTTTCGTGATGGACTCAAGTATGTATGTTTGTGTCACTTAGGAGTCATTAGCACAGAAAAGGCACCAAAACTGAAAGGAGGATATGACACAAGCCACGGGAGAGACGCCACAAAGCTACTTATATTATGGCCATGCTCTGTATGTGTGTTCTTGTTCGACTCGACGCTTTGACAGACGTTTTTTTTCTTTCCAAGCTTACATAGGGTTCTAATGTGGAGCATTGCGTTGAATATTCACAACAGTAGGATTGGGTGATAGAAGGAGCATCCAGCAGTGTTAGCCAGGAGGATGTTGGATGCATAAGGAGAATGGCCAAGAAGGAGGTGATAGTGCCTCTGTATAGGTCTCTAATGCAACCTCATTTGGAGCATTGTGTGCAATTCTGGAGACCGCACCTTCCAAAGGATATGCACAGGATAGAGTCGGTGCATAGGGTGGCTACCAAAATGGTCAGTGGACTTCATCATAAGGCATATGGAGACAGACTTAAAGATTATCAATATGTATACTTTGGAAGAAAAGCAGGAGAGGGGAGAAATGATAGACGTTTAAATATCTCTATGGAATAAAGGCACACTACTACTACTAATTATTTGTATAGCATTACAAGGTATACGCAGTGCTGTACATGTACAAGAGACAGTCCCTGCTCATCCGAGCTTACAATCTAATCGAGACAAACCACACAACTATTGGGGACTAGAGTAATTCAAGGGGAATGGCAAGATACAGATAAGTGATAGGCAGGAGAATAACTGGATCAGGATCCAAACGCAGCTTTGAAGAGGTGGGTTTTTAGCCTGGATTTGAATAGGGCCAAAGGAGGAGCCTGGTGTACTAACTCGAGGCATATGGAGCAGCAAGATGGAATGAGCGAAGTCTGGAGTTGGCAGTGGTAGAGAAGGGCACAGACAACAGGGATCTGCCAGAGGAGAGGAGTCCCTGAGGAGGGGTGTAGGGAGAGATAAGAGAGGAGCAGCTAAATGAAGGCACACAAAGGTCAGTAGTAGAGTTTGAACTGGATGTGGAAACGGATAGGGAGCCAATAAAATGACTTGAGAAAAGGGGTGACATGAGCATAGGGATACTGGTGGAAGAGCAGCTGTACAGCTGAGTTTTGAACAGATTGAAGAGGGGAGAGAGAATTCAGAGGAAGATCAGCAAAGAGGACGTTGCAATAATCTAGATAGGAGGTGACTAGAGAGTGGATAAGGGTCTTAGTGTGTTCAGAAAGGAAGGGACAAATTTTACTAGAGGAAGAAATGGCAGTTTTTAGCTATAGTATCTTGGATGGGCTCAGAGAAAAAGAGAGGCGAGTCAAAGATGAACCCAAAGTTTTGAGCTGAGAAAACTGGGAGAAGTAGTGCTATCCACAGAGATAGTGAAAAGAGGAAGGGGAAGGTGGCTTTAGGGGGAAAGATAAGGAACTCTGTTTTAAGCCATATTCAATTTCAGATGGCGGTGGGGTATCCAATTAGCAACGTCAGATAAGCAGGTTGAGGTACAGGCCTCGATTCCTGGAGAGATTTCAGCTGTAGAGAGGTAGATCTGAGAGTCATCAGAATACTGAAAACCATGGGAGGAGATGATAGCACCAAGGGATTTGAGTGTAGGGAGAGAAAAGGAGAGGTCACCTGAGGTACCCCATCTGAGAGTAGGATGGGGGTAGAGGAGGATCCACCAGAACATGCACTAAAGGTATGATGGGAGAGAAAGAAGAAAACCAAGCCAGAACAGGATCCCTGAAACCTAGAGGAGAACAAGGTATCAAGAAGGTCGTGATCAACAGTGTCAAAAGCAGCAGAAGGTCAAGAAGGATAAGAATCGAGTAAAGGCTCTTGGATTTGGCGAATAACAATTCATTAGACTATAGCAAGAGCTATTCTGTAAAATGTAGAAGACAAAAGCCAGATTGCGGTGGATCCAGAAGGCCTTGAGAGGACAAAGTCTAGACAATTGTGGTGAATTGCACGTTCAAAGAGTTCAGAAGCAAAGGGGAGGAGAGATATGGGCCAATAATTGGAATGACAGGTAGGGTCTAGTGAAGGTTTTTTGAGGAGGGTGTAAACAGCATGTTCAAAGGCTGCAGGAACAGTTGCAGTGGAAAGCGATAGGTTGAGGATATGACAGCAGAAGAGAAAGAGCTTAGTAGATTGGTGGGAATGGGATCAGAGGAACTGGAGATTAAGTTTGGAGGAGAAGAGAAGATGAGCAGTTTCCTCCTCAGTGATTTTAGAAAAGGAAGACAGAGTGACAGGCTGAGGGAAGGATTTGGGAATGCAGAATTGAAGGGGGGGAGTGGAGGTAACCTTGTGAAGAACTCAAGACTAATCTTGTGGACTTTATCATGGAAATAACTAGTCTAGGAGGAAAGGGAAGGAGGGATTGGAGGCAGAGACCCTCCAAGAAGAGAGTTGAGGGTAACAAAGAGGCTGTGAGGGTCTGAGGAAAGTGAATTAGGTGAATAAAGTACTCATGCTTAGCGGAGAGCTATGGCTGTCTGGAATGAGGTTAGCATGAAAAGCAGGAAGTCAGCAAGAGTATGGGATTTAAGACAGAGGTGCCCAGCCAAGCGGGCACAAGAGCAAAGGTAGCTGAGGACAGACAGGGTTGAAGTACAGTACAACTCACAGGGCAAAGAACAGAAGGAATAAGTGCAACAGGGTAGAAGAGGGTATAGTATTGTAAGAAGACATGGCCTCATCGACGGATTCATATGACATAACAATGAGACAGCAGTGGAGAGTGCTGAAGGGTTGACAGCGTGAAGATTCCTAAACATGTTGGTGGAGATTGGGTGAGACTGGTTAAGAGTGAAAGTTAGTAGTTGATGGTCAGAGAAGGGAAGGACTGAGATGGAGAAATTTGAGAGCAAGCAATTGGAGAAAGTGAAGTCAAGGTAGTAGCCATGCTGATGAGTAGTGGTAGTAGATCCCAGCTGGAGGTGAAAGAGGATGTTAAGGAAAGGAGCTTTCAGGTATAAAGATCAATGAGGTCATCAACATGAATGTTGAAATCCCCATGAATAAGGGAAGGGGAAGGTGCAGATGGGGGAGTTTTTTTATTGCAGCATGGCTGCCAGAGGAGAAACATCCTGCCCATGCAGTTCCGTATGAGTCTAAACTGCAAAATGCAGGAACTCATGCATTGGTCAGATTTGAATTGGCGACTAGCGCCTGAATCATGTGGCTCAGATTTATACAGAACCACAGTTGCATGGAGCAGGATGTTGCTGATCTGGTGGCCACGGGAAACAGAGTGAATTTTTCCTTCCAGGGCCTAGCTAGAGAGGAAGAGGATGGGGATTGAATTGCTTGAGGAAGTTAGAAGGTGGGGGGGGGAGATGGTGGTGATGGCTGATGGCTTTGTTTGCTGTGGCTGGAGAGAGAGAAGTGGGGTAGGGTCTGGGGCAGCCGACAGACTTGCTAGATGGTGAGGGCTGGCTGAGGGAATGGCAGATTTTAAGGGAGGAGGAGGGTGAAGAAGAATTGGGATAAAAGTGAGTAAGGCTGGGTGGGAGATTGAGAGGGGGAGTGAGGGAGGGAGCTGCTGACTGTATTTCTATTAGTAGCTTGTAAGGGGTGCATTAAGGTCCTGAATGACTAAGCTTTCTTTTCCTTTAGACATATAGGGGGTCTTTGCAAACTGCGAATAGCAGAGATGGACATCTGGTTTGGACGTCCAACCCCTGCTATTCACAGGGAGCAAATTGCAACCTCCAGGCTCCCCACACGTACATTGTCATCGTGCAGGGAGCTCTGGATGGGGGCACGAGGGGGAGGGCCAGTGAAGGAGCGAGGGCAGGGCAGAGACGGGACCCTGACCCCAGATGTTCATGGCCGATTGTGGTTGTGGCCCTGTATGTCAGGAGTCCTATGGCTAGACTGGGAACTTATTCCACCTCTGAGGTGGAATAAGTTCTCCCAACGGAGGAGTGTGGCACTGGTGGACCCTCCTCCCCTCCCCCCCCCCCCCGATGGAAGGAGCCGCACCAGGATGTGCCCCGCTGCCCATTCCCAGCTGTGGGAGGCCCCTCCAGGGATAGGGTGGCAGAGAAAGGCAGGTCAGTGCAGTGGTGGGGAAGTGGGGCCTCTGCATGGTGTTCCGGTGGCATAGTGACTCAATGTCATGGCAGACAGGGAGTCGGCTGGTTGTCTGGGCCCTTGGAATCAGGGCATGGACTGCTCGTCCAGGCCCTTTGCACCAGATTCTGATCCCACAGGGAACGTTTAGCCCCCCCACAGGATCAGAATCGGGTGCAGATCCGGCCTGTCCAGGGGAGGGGGAGAGCCTTAGTAAATCAGGCCCTAAAGAACTGCAGTATTTATTTATTTATTTAACTTTTTTCTATACCGCCTTTCATGATTTATCAAAGCAGCTTATTTTTACATAGAATAGTATTATCAGATTACTATTAACATTGAAACATTGAGTTGCTAACAAGAGGTTTTGTATGACAAAGGGATGGGATCAGTGGGCACTAAGGTTAATTACAATAGAGGCAATTCATAACATTCTAGGGCTTCTGGTAAATATGATGTTTTCTGGGAGGTTAGGTGTCTGAACCAAAGTATTCTGTGAAAGGTAGGTTTTTAGTTGTTTTTTTTTTTTTTTCCTGAAATCGGATACATCTTCCATTGCTCTTAGATTAGCTGGTAGTGAGTTCCAAAGTGATGGACGGTAGATTGAGAAGGTCCTTTGGCAGGTTGAGAACATAAGATATGCCATACTGGGTCAGACCAAGGTCCATCAAGCCCAATATCCTCTTTCCAACAGTGGCCAGTCTAGGTCATAAGTACATAGCAGTTTCCCCAAAAGAGACAGGTTCCACAATGCTGGTATTGGGTCAAGCAGTGATATCCTGGGTCCCTTTTAATAATGATTTATGGACCTTTCCTCCAGGAACTTGTCCAAACCTTTTTTTTTTTTAAACCCAGCTACACTAACAGCTTTTACTACATCCTCCGGTAACAATTTCCAGAGTTTGATTACACGTTGAAGGAAAATATATTTTCTCTTATTAGTCTTAAATAGGTTACCCTGTAGCTTTGTTGCATGTCCCTTAGTCGTTCCATATTCTCATGACGTAAACAATCGCTCTACTTTTACCCGTTCCACTCCATTCATTAATTTATAGACCTTTATCATATCTCCCCTCAGCCGTCTCTTTCCAGGTTGAAGAGCCCTAACCTTTTTAGCCTCTCTTCATAGGGGTATCCTTCCATCCCCTTTACCATTTTGGTGGCTCTTCTCTGTACCTTTTCTAATAAAGCTATATCCTTTTTAAGATATGGCGACCAGAATTGCACACAATATTCAAGGTGCGGTCGTACCATGGAGCGATACAGAGGCATTATAACATCCTTTGTTTTATTTTCCATTCCTTTCCTTATCATACCTAGCATTCTATTTGCTCTCTTGGCCGCTGCTGCACACTGGGCGGAGGGTTTTAACATGTTATCCACGATGACGCCTAAATCTTTTTCCTGGGTGGTGGTTCCTAATGTGGAACCTTGCATCGTATAACTATAGTTTGGGTTGTTCTTTCCTAGGTGCATAACTTTGTACTTGTCCACATTAAATTTCATCTGCCATTTGGATGCCCAATCTTCCAATTTATTAAGATCCTCTTGCAATTTTCCACAATCCTCATGGGTTTAAACAACTTTAAATAGTTGTGTGTCATCTGCAAATTTGATAATCTCACTTGTTGTTCCCATTTCCAGGTCATTTATGAATATGTTTAAAAGCAGCAGACCCAGCACAGATCCCTGGGGTACTCCACTATTCACCTTTCTCCCTTGGGAAAATTGTCCATTTAACCCTGCCCTCTGCTTTCTGTCTTTTAACCAGTTCCTGATCCACAATAGTACACTGCCTCCTATCCCATGACTTTTTAGTTTTGCCAAAAGTCTCTGAGGGACCTTGTCAAAGGCTTTCTGAAAGTTCAGATGCACTATATCAACCGACTCACCTTTGTCTACCTGTTTATTCACACCTTAAAAAAAAAAAGATAACAAATTAGTAAGACAAGATATCCCTTGTCTAAAGCCATGTTGCCTATCTCCCATTAAGCCATGACTATTTACATGTTCAGTAATTTTGTTCTTTATGATGGTTTCTACCATTTTTTCCTGTACTGATGTCAGGCTCACCTCTCTGTAGTTTCCCGGATCACCCCTGGAACCCTTTTTAAAAATTGGTGTTAAACACTGGCCGTCCTCCAATCTTCAGGTATTACAGATTATTTTAAAGATAGTTCATAGATTACTAATAGCAGGTCTGCAATTTCATATTTCAGTTCTTTCAACATCCTTGGATGTATACCATCCGGTCCAGGTTATTTGCTACTCTTCAGTTTATCAAATAGTTGTAATACATCTTCCTGGTGTATCGATATTTTTTTTTCAATTCCTACACAGTATCACCTTTAAATACCACTTCAGTCATGGGTAACATCCCTACATCTAGAAACTTTATCTCCCTAGCTTGATTGCTTGAGAGCTTTTTGTTTTATGAATTGGTATTGTGAGGAGATTTTCAGTCTCAACCTTCCCACTTGCTCTTCAGTTTCAGTGGAGATAGGAGAGATCTCAGCAGCTGGCTCCTTATTCCAAAGAAAATTTGTCAAGGCCTGTCTTATCCTCTATATGCCATGATCGAGGAGATGTATAACATTGGGTGATAGGCATGTCAGGCCCAATCATTAGGCTGATGGCAGCTTCTGGGGGATGGCAAAGTGTAGGGCATTCAAGGCTAAACAATAGATTCTAATAGCAAGGTGGGGGGGGGGGGCATAAGGCTTAAGGTTTGCCTAGGGCACCAACACCTTGAATCATCTCTAGGGCTGGCCCTCATGGTGGGGATTAGTTCCTGAGCCTTCATGTCACAGAGAGCCCTAGACCTGCCCAGAGCTGAAGGAGGAGAACACCTTCTTGGTAGGCTTTGGGGCCTCTTCCCATATTTTTTTCTGAGTCCCAGAACTGCTCCCTCTCTCATCTTATGCCCTGGGAGTGCGGTGGGGGCATAAGCATGGTGCCTCTCATTACCATATCTGAAAAATGTCTTATCCCCCCATTTTATTGCATTGGCTATTTCCTCTTCTTTTTGTATCTTTGCTTTCTTGACTACTTAGTCAGCCCCTCTAAGTTTTTCCAAATATAGATGCCTGCTTCCTCTCTGTGATATCTTGTATTTCATGAAGGCCTCCCTCTTTTTCTTCACCTTTTCAGCTACCTCTTTTGAGAACGATAGTGGCCTCCTTTTCCTTTTACCTTTATTTACCATTCTAACAAAAAGATTGGCTGCTCTTTAAATATCCCCTTTCAGTTTTGCCCACTGTTTTTCTACATCCCCCAGCTGTTCCCGTCCCACTAACAACTTCTTGATGTATTAACCCATCTTGACAAAGTTAGTTTTCCTAAAATCTAAGACCCTCGCTTTTGAATGGATTTTATCAACCCTAGTCCTAATACTGAACCACACCATCTGGTGATCACTGGATGCAAAATGATCTCCCACTATAACATCAGAAACACTTTCACCATTGGTAAGCACCAAGTCCAGTATGGCCCCTTTATGTGTGGGTTCTGTTACCAGTTGCCTGAATACTTCTTCCTGTAAAGAATCCAGGATCTCCTTGCTTTTAGATGACCCCGCAGCAGGGATGCGCCAGTCAACATCTGGCATATTGAAATCACCTATCAGTAGCACTTCCCCTTTCCTGGCAATGCTGCGTATGTCTTCTATTAACTCTCCGTCCATTTCTCCCTGTGAGGGAGGTTTGTATATCATGCCAATGCCAATGGATTTCTCTTTCCCTCTTTCTAGTTTAACCCACCTTGCCTCCTCTCCTCCTTTTAAGCCCTGTATTTCAATAGCCTTCTTCCTACCCTGTCCTTTCTGAATAAAGTATAGCCAGGTATAGTTACATCCCAGTCATGGTTGTCCATGAACCATGTCTCTGTAACTGCCAGTAAATCCAAGTCGGCCTCTCCCATTAAAGCCTCAACATCTGGGATCTTATTTGCCACGCTACGGCATGTATAGACACTGCTTTTCAGATGTTGTCCTTTACCTATTTCTATAAAGGTATTTAATGTTTCACTTACCTGGGTTTTTTCACCTATCCTCAACAAATCTAGTTTAAAGTCCTCTAAGGTAGATTAATCAGTCTGCTATTGAAGACATGTCTACCCTTATTGGACAGATGGACACCATCTCTGCTCTGCAGCCCTTGAAACATCCCATGGTCCAGGAGTCCAAAACGCTCTTGATGACACCATCCACACAGCCATGCATTTATCTCCAGGATGCAAGCTTCTCTGCCTTGGCCTTTACCCTCAACAGGGAGGATTGAAGAGAACACCGCTTCACCCTCTGTCCCAGATCCATGAAGTCACTCTTGATACGCTCAGAGGGATATCTGGCAGTATCAGTTGTGCCGAAATAGATGAGCAACATCAAATAATAGTCAGTAGGCTTGATAAGTCTCAGCAAATTCTCCATAACATCTTGGATTTTGGCACCTGGCCTGACAGCATACCTCTCTGGTCATCAAGTCTGGTCGGCAGATGGATGCCTTGGTATCCCTCAGAAAGAGAGTCACCAACCACCACTACCCTTTGCTTCCTAGTGGTCGCTGATTCTACAACTTTGGGGTGCTTGAGCTCTGGTTCGTCCCTTTCCTGGGATGCCTCTACCTCCTCCATTTCAAGTCTGCATAATGGTTCTTCAGTTCAAGGGCTTGAGGAGTTGGATTGGTTATTCTGCAGGCTCTGGTGAATCGTGTACAACTTTCATCCTTCTGTAAGCTCCCATCTTCACCTCTGCTGGAGAGCTTGGATGTTTCAAGAAGCATCTCATCAATGTACTTTTCACTGTCTTGCATGCTCGTCAGCCTTGCCATCTCTTCTCTTAGCTCCTCCACATATTTCCATCCTGCACATGGAACCGGTCCTTCAACTGGCATTGGGATCTCTGGACAGAGGCAAAAGCTGTAACGGGGGCAACAGCTTTGGCAATACGATTTTTTCCTAGCCATTGTTCAGTTGGTGGAGCTTTGCTACCTGTTGAAGTAAAAGAGAGACCTATCAAAGTACCAGCCTGTTTCTCAGCTGCCTCTCAAAGCAAAAACAGCTGACCTATTTTAAGTGTGTTCTAAATGTCCTGTTCTAAGTCCCTATATGTAGCTAATTGGGGAGGGGCCCTATAAAGCAAGAATGCTCACATGGGGTGAGTGGGAGCCGTGGTGGGTAGGGAGGGAACTAACACCTGATGAGGTGTCAGTGGTTTCAAAGAGCTGAGAAAGAGAAACTAACAGCAGAGTTTTAAACCTACAACACTAAGACCCTCAAATTTCCCCTTTTCAAATAAAGCACCAAAAAAGACTAAATCAATGTAAAAATGTATACAAAAACTCTTTTAAGAGCTCTCAAGCAGAGAGCTAGTAATTAAAAGCCACCCACTGTTACCTTGCTTTGAAATGCAGAGACCATAGACATGGCATGCAGCACCATGGCACGTGCAAATGCTCAAGGCCTGTCATGTCATGCCCCCTCCGATAGGATGTGGCAGGCCTTGAGCACATGTGCACAGATGCTCAAAGGCATAGCGGCTTTAAAGGTCTGTCCTCAATGGCAGTGCAGTGCCTCCTCCCTAGGCAGCTGTCTAGTCTGCCTGGTGGTAGAGTTAAGAAACATAGAAACAAGGCGACAGAAAAAGACCACATGGCCTATCTAGTCTGTCCTATATCAACCACTACAGCAGTCCCCTTTTTTCCTTTAGAGATCCTCTGTGTTTGTCCTATGTTTCTTTGAATTCAGTTACTGTCGTCATCTCTACCACCTCTACTGGGAGACTATTCCATGGATCCACCACTCTTTCTGTAAAGAAATATTTCCACATATCCCTCCTGAATCTATCTCCTTTCACCCTCATCCCATGTCCCCTCGTAGCAGAGCCTGCTTTCAATTAAAAGAGGCTCTCCACCTGTGCATTTATGCCACGGAGGTATTTAAATATCTCAATCATATCACCTCTATCCCGCCTTTCCTCTATGGTGTACATATTAAGATCCTTAAGTCTGTCCTCATATACTTTATAATGAAGACCACTAACTATGTTAGTAGCCACCCTTGGTACTGACTCCAGCCTGTTTATATCCTTTTGAAGGTGCAGTCTCCAGAAATGCACACAATACTCCAAATGAGGTCGCACGAAAGATTTATACAGAGGTACTATTACCTCCTTTCTTCTGCTGGCCATTCCTCTCCCTACGCATCCAAGCATCCTTCTAGCTTTTGCTGTCGCCTTTTCTACCTGTTTAGCTACTTCAAGATCATCAGACACAATCACGCCTAGGTCCCGCTCTTCTTTAGTAGACAAAAGTACTTCACCCTCTATACTATGTTGCTCCCTTGGATTTCTGCAGTCCAAATGCATGACCTTGCATTTTTTAACATTAAATCTCAGCTGCCAAATTCTAGATCTTTCTTCAAGCTTAGCTAGATCCCTCCTCAATGTACTACACCTTCCTGGGTGTCTACTCTATTGCAGATCTTGATATCATCTGCAAAGAGGCAAATCTACCCGACAGCCCTTCCTCTCTATCACTAACAAAGATGTTAAAAAGAATCAGACTAAGGACAGATCCCTGGGGCACACAACTGGTAACCTCCTTCTCAGAGTGAGCTCCATTTACCTGTACCCTTTGCCGTCTCCCACTCAATCAATTTCTAACCCAAGCAGTAACTTTAGGGTCCATCACTAGGGTGCTCAGTTTGTTTATAAGTCGCCTGTGAGGAACAGTGTCAAAGGCTTTACTGAAATCTAAATATACCACATCTAGGGCACCCTCTGTCCACCTCCCTGGTCACCCAGTCAAAGAAATCAATCAGATTTGTCTGATAAGACCTGCCTCTGGTGAATCCATGCTGCCTCAAATCCTGTAATCTGCTGGACTCCAGAAATCTCACTATTTTCTCTTTCAGCAGTGCTTCTAATAGTTTACTCACCGCCAAAGTTAAACTAACTGGCCTGTAGTTTTCAACCACATCCTTACTTCCGCTTTTGTGTAAAGGCACCACATGAGCCTCTCTCCAGTCCTTTGGCACCACTCCCGACTCCAGCCCTGCATTTGCGAGTGTCTGTGTACTTAGTACAGAAGCAGAGCAACTGCCTTTGAGTATCTGAGCAGTGTTTGTGGGTAGGGGGCACCATTAGTGGTTGTCGGCATACCATTTATGAAAATGAGTTCACCTTTTGCCAATCAATGCCCTTTTCCACTGACAGGTCACATAATGAAGGCAGATCTTGAGAGAGTTCTACTGAAGTTCACCGGTGACATCCTACAGGTCCCTCCGCTGTACGTCTCTTATAAATAACGAGAAATGATACCCTGACAGCACCAGATTCTGAGGTGGCTTTTCTACATTCAGCAAGCCAAACGACCAGTGTCATTGTTTTAAGTCTGACATTACACACCTGCTATTCCTTTGCTCTGGCTGTAAAGTTCAGCAGCTTATCACTAAGCAGAGCAAAGGAAACCACCTTTGGGGGGTTCTACCCCGTTAAAATGATGATTTTACAGAGGAGTAGGGGGAAGCTGCCAGGCCAGAATGTGTAAAAGATCAGGTATGGGGCAAAAGATGAGGGTAGCATTTGTGGCTTGCTTGTGAGATGTTCTTATGTCTGCTTACAACTCTCTTTAGCTACTCGGCTCTGAAGAAGGATGGACAGAGACTTTCCAGTTTGGTGAAAAAAGGAAAAGTGGTGGACGCCAAACCAGCACGGCCGGTAACAGTATATGGGCTGTGGGTGAGAGCCTTCCAGTCGCCTATCTTCACACTTGGTGAGTGAGGCCAGTTATAGACGAGGCAGGTCACCCCGGCACTGATAGTTTGTATAAGGCAGTGCTAGAAAAAAGAGAAGTAGTTCAGAACTTCCCTTTTCACCATGCTTCTCACGTTAACTCTTCAACCACAAAAGAAAAGGTTAAGGGAGACGGAGAAAAGTAGAGTATAAGGAGGTTAACTGATCTGGTAGGGTTAATGAGGTTTGTGCCTGAGTATCCCATTTTTACAGCTCTGGATATTCTAAGTCATGCTTTTGCAAACAAAAGACCAGCCTATAGAGCACTCGGTAGAAATAGACTGGCTTTCTCCCTAGCTCCTTTATCCCTTGTTAGCTAATGAACAGTTTCTTGCATGATCTGTGAATGCTTTCTGCATGTTGCATGTGTCTGCATGTGTTGTCTGTGCCCAGCACTGAAGGGCATCTCTCCCTTGCCTTTCCAGATGTGGAGTGTGGAGGTGGCTTCTATGTACGCAGCCTGGTGAGCGACATTGGCAGAGGTGAGTAGAGCGTTATCTTTCATAGTGTGCCATCATTGTACATAGACCTCTATGAGAACAGTCAGCATGTACACAGAAAATGAGCCCCTTTTCAAGAGAGCTTACAGTTGACACAGGGATTGTGGAGCAGGGATGGGAAGTGGTCAGCAGTTTGTGATGTATGTACTGAAGAGTCGCAGATCTGAACTATTAATTTTAATTGTTTGATAAGGGAGGAATCATCAACCTTGGACAAGTCCCTCTATCTCCCTGTGCCTCTTTTCTGGGCGAAACCTGGGGGAGTTGGTTACTTGATTTTCCTTGCCAAGTGCAAAAATTCCATCTTCTCAGAGCCACTTTGCCTGTGGTCATTGCTACTGGTGTCAGTATACATTGATTGGCAAGTCTTGGATGCATACTACGGGATCCTATGAGCATTGGGGCTTTACGGATTGTGATTCTACATGGGTAGTGTATATGATCTTGTGGCCATGTTAACCAGTGTATATTGGATGCACATAGAGGAAAATTTCTTTGTGTCTGAATGAACGTAAAAGCCAGATTGAGAACAAAGTGGAATCAGCCCCTCTTGTGACTCATTGGATACAATGTAATCATGCCCTTACTAGTATCCGATGCCGCATTCTTGATCAACAGGTTTGAACTTGGAGAGGTGGTAATAGTGAGAGAAGACTGAATGCTCAAGAACATTTCTAGATTTATCAATTGCAATCTATGGAGCCTTATGGATTGAATCAAGCCATTGATTGGATGACTTCATTTTAATTTCATTGATGAACGAATCACTTCTCATGTGTTTTGTGATTGGTTGTGGACTGCACATAGTAACATAGAATATGACAGCAGATAAAGACAAGGATGGTCCATCTAGTCTGCCCCGCATTTTATTTTTCAGTTGCAATTGCTCCAGTCCACATGATTCATTGTAGCCATTTTTATATTCTGAAGTTACTAGTGTGATACAGCTGGTGGTCTGATTTGTCTGTCTACAGCCAGTTGGCATTTGAAAGAAGATGGATCTGTACTGGAGCCTGTTATATTTTCTGAATCCCTGATGCAGATAAGTTCTTCAAAACACAATATTGTGTTGAATTTCCTTTTATGTGTTTCTGGTGTCCCTTTTGGATGAAATTTTGAGAAAAAAAAAAGATAAAGATTACAAAAAAGAATTTTATTTATACTAAATTAAGTTTTTCAAAATGGATTTTGGTGGACTGATGATGGCAGGAGAGCAATCCTGGTTTTGTGGCCTTTTATTTTGGCTGTATCGCTGGAAACACTATCTGCTCATTATATTTGAGGTATGGTGTGAGGGAGGAATTGTGTGTATGAGTGTGCACATAGGTGGCGAAGGATATGTGGATGGTGTTTGTGGTTGGTAGGGGGTGCGAGTTGTAGGTTTAAGTAGGAATAAAAATGAACGTAGGAGTGTGCGGATTGTGTGGGTGGAGTGGAGTTGGCAGAAGACTGGAAGTGGATGGAGAGTTGCAGTGGGTATGTATGCATGTGTGGTGGCTTAGAAATGTCTGGGGGTCTGTACAGGTTGTGTGCATGGGCTTTGTGTGTGACTTAGAGTATGGGAGGGGGATTTGAAGGCACTTTCTGTTTTCAGCCTTCACTAGTTATTTCAGTTAGATGTCTGTCTGCTTATGTTGCTCTGTGCCAGGAGCTTGGGAGGGTGGAGGGGGCATTTGGAATGGAGCTGTGGTCGGCATTCTGCAGCTTCTAGCAGTCTTCTATAGAAAGCACTAGTAGGGATTTTTTTATTCCCCAGGACCCAAGCAGGAAGTAAGTCCTTGCATATGGGTGACATCACCAATGGAGACCGTGTGAGAATGCTCCCCAGCTTCTATAGAAAGCTTTTGGGAGGACCATCACACATGCAAAACTGAAAGGGGGTATTTTAAAGGCAACCAACCTTTTTGTTAAAATGGTAAATAAAGGCAAAAGGAACCGCTATGGTTTTCGAAGGAAGTAGCTGAAAAAGTGAAGAAAAAGAGGGAGGCCTTCATGAAATACAAGAGATCACAGAGAGAGGAAGACAGGCATCTGTATTTGGAAAAACTTAGAGAAGCTAGCAAAGTAGTCAAGAAGGCAAAGATTCAAAAGGAGGAGGAAATAGCCAATGCAATAAAATGGGGGGATAAGACATTTTTCAGATATATTAGTGAGAAGAGGAAGGGCAAAAGTGGTATTGTCAGACTCAAGGGTGCAGGGGGCGAATATGTAGAAGCTGATAAGGATAAAGCGGAATTGCTTAACAAATATTTTTGTTCTGTGTTCACAGATGAACAACCAGGAGCAGGACCTCAGAAAACATCCACAAATAAGAACAGAAGCGAGGGACATCTTGAACAATTTTCAGAAGACTGTGTTCATGAGAAACTAGCTCAACTTAAAGTAGACAAAGCGATGGGACTGGATGGGATACACCCTAGAATACTGAGGGAACTTGGGGACGTTCTAGCAACTCCACTGACTGACCTTTTCAATGCCTCGTTGGAGTCGGGAGTGGTGCCAAAGGACTGGAGAGAGGCTCATGTGGTGCCTTTACACAAAAGCGGAAGTAAGGATGTGGTTGAAAACTACAGGCCGGTTAGTTTAACTTCGGTGGTGAGTAAATTATTGGAAACGCTGCTGAAAGAGAAAATAGTGAGGTTTCTGGAGTCCAGCGGATTACAGGATCCGAGGCAGCATGGATTCACCAGAGACAGGTCTTGTCAGACAAATCTGATTGATTTCTTTGACTGGGTGACCAGGGAGTTGGACCGAGGGAGAGCTCTAGATGTGGTGTATTTAGATTTCAGTAAAGCCTTTGACACTGTTCCTCACAGGCGACTTATAAACAAACTGAGCACCCTAGGGATGGACCCTAAAGTTACTGCTTGGTTTAGAAATTGGTTGGGTGGGAGGCGACAAAGAGTACAAGTAAATGGAGCTCACTCTGAGGAGAAGGATGTTACCAGTGGTGTGCCCCAGGGATCTGTCCTTGGTCCGATTCTTTTTAACATCTTTGTTAGTGATATAGCGGAAGGGCTGTCGGGTAAGGTTTGCCTCTTTGCGGATGATACCAAAATCTGCAATAGAGTAGACACCCAGGAAGGGGTAGATAACATGAGGAGGGATCTAGCTAAGCTTGAAGAATGGTCTAGAATTTGGCAGCTGGGATTTAATGTTAAAAAATGTAAGGTCATGCATTTGGGCTGCAGCAATCCAAGGGAGCAATACAGTATAGGAGGTGAAGTACTTTTGTCCACTAAAGAAGAGCGGGACCCAGGCGTGGTTGTGTCTGATGATCTTAAAGTAGCTAAACAGGTAGAAAAGGCGACGGCAAAAGCTAGAAGGATGCTTGGGTGCATACGGAGAGGAATGACTAGCAGAAAAAAGGAGGTGATAATGCCTCTGTATAAGTCTTTGGTGCGACCTCATTTGGAGTATGGTGTGCAAGTCTGGAGACCACACTTTCAAAAGAATGTGAACAGGATGGAGTCGGTGCAGAGGGTTGCTACTAAAATGATTAATGGGCTTCATTATAAAGCATATGAGGACAGACTTAAGGATCTTAATATGTACACCGTAGAGGAAAGGCGGGATAGAGGTGATTGAGATGTTTTAATACCTCTGTGGCATAAATGTTCAGGGAGAGAGCCTCTTTCAATTGAAAGCAAGTTCTGCTACGAGGGGACATGGGATGAGGGTGAAGGGAGATAGATTCAGGAGTGATATGCGGAAATATTTCTTTACGGAAAGAGTAGTGGATCCATGGAATAGTCTCCCTGTGGAGGTGGTAGAGATGAGGACAGTAACTGAATTCAAAAAAGCATGGGACCAACACAGAGGATCTCTAAAGGTAAAAAGTGGACTGTTGTAGTTGTTATGGAAGGACAGACTAGATAGGCCATGTGGTCTTTTTCTGTCATCATGTTTCTATGTTTCCCACCCAAAAGGAGCCACCTTACCTCAGTCTTCTCTTTTCCGCGGAGCCCTTCGGACGGTGTCTGATACACGGAAAAAGTAGATACCCTTGCTGTACGTATTTTTGCCTTTTATTCACTTTCTTTGGTTGTGTGTTGGATCACCGTCTTCTTGCCCACTCCCGGGAGCATCAGTGCCTCGGCGCCGCATTTTTCCTCGGATCTTCTTTGCTTTTTCTTTTTGAGGCGCACAGGTTTTTCTCTCTCACCCCCTGGTCACCTGGGACATTGGAGTCCTTTGACTTGGCGGAAGCTGTCTTCTCCAATATGTCAAAGCCAGCCAGTGACTTTAAAAAGTGCACCCAGTGTGGCCAGACCATCTCGGTGATGGACTGCCACAACTAGTGCCTTCATTGCATCGGGTCTTACCAAGAGCCCTCCACCTGTGCTCTGTCTTCAGATGATGCGCAAGAGGCTCTGGAATAGAGAAAAACAGCAGGAATCGCTGTTCGTTTCCTCCGTGTCATTAGCTTCTGCCCCAGTGTCGACGCCCTCAAAGGCTTCCGTAAAGGCTTTAACTTTGCGCAGAGGTGGGGCCCATTCAGCGCCGAGAGGTCATAGACATCAGATTGGCAGCTCTCCTTTGAAGAGGAACGCTCTCAGAAGGACTGAACTCTAGCCCTGTTGACGTCAAAGGGCGATGCCAAGTTGCAGGTGAAAACTCATGAGCACCAGCATTGTAACTCTCAGTGGGATACTGAGGGCCGGGAGTGGCCTCCCCAAGCTGCTCCAGCGGGAGGAACTGCCTCCCCAAGCTGCTCCGGCGGGAGGAGCTGCCTCCCAAGGCCTCGGAGGCCAGCGGGAGACTCTCAATGCTGTTAATGAAGCTATAGTATAACCTATTTAAGACTAATAAGAGAAAATATTTTTTCACACAACGCGTAATCAAACTCTGGGATTCATTACCGGAGGATATAGTAAAAGCTGTTAGAGTAGTTGGCTTTAAAAAAGGTTTGGACAAGTTCCTGGAGGAAAGGTCCATAAACCATTACACAGGTCTGCAAAAAAATATTTTTCGCGAGCTGTTTTGGTTATTCCACGTAATCTTTGTTTTTTGGTGCGCTGAATCCGAAATTGACCTCCATTTTGTCATAGGACATCACGTTTCCTGACAATTTAGGTAACTATGTTAAATAAGGCAATACCTCAAAATAAATGGAAATAGACTTATAAAATTAAAGTTTATTACAATATTTTCATGAAAATCCTTTTTTGAACTGAAATGAGCTCACCTACACACACTAAACTTGATTCTTCTTCCTTGTGAGGCTCCTCTTGGTGCATTTACGCTTGTGAGTAGCATCTGGAATGTCTCTCTGAAGCATCCAACAGTAGTCTGCCATCATTGTAGTGCTCCATTTTCCCTGGTATCTCCTTTCCATCTCTTTAATGTCTTGGTGGAATCGTTCACCTTGTTCCTCACTCACAGCTCCCAAATTTTCAGGTAAGTAGTCAAGGTGGGACTGGAGGAAATGCACTTTCAAACTCAACAGGCAACCTAAAGCTTGACATGCTTTCAGCATTCGTCCGACGATCTTTTTGTAGTGAGGATCTTTGTTATTGCCTAAAAATTTCTGTACAACTTCTTTAAATGCAATCCACCCTTCTTTTTGAGGATCCGTCATGGTATTGACAAACTCTTGATCAACTATAAGCCTTCTAATGTCTGGTCCGACGAACACACCTTCCTTCAATTTTGCCTCCGACAGGCCTGGAAACTTGGTTACCAAGTATTTGAAGCATTCTCCATCTTGGAAGTGATTTTACGAATTGCTTCATCAATCCCAATTTTATGTGGAGAGGTGGTAGAAGAACTTTATGGGAAGGTACCAAAGTTTCTCGGAGGACATTTTTTTCACCGACTGTTAGCACCCTCGGCTGCCAACTCTTCTTGGTCCAGTGATTTTGTCGGTCTCGACTGTCCCATAGAGACAGAAAACAAGGATATTTGGTATACCCAGCTTGTTGCCCGAGCAGCATACACAAGACCTTCAAGTCCCCACACACTTGCCAACCATGGTCTTCATATTTAAGTTTACGAAGAACCAATTCCAAGTTCTCGTAGGTTTCCTTCAAGTGTACGGAATGACCTACAGGTATGGAAGCGTAAAAACCGTTGTGGAGTAAAACTGCTTTGAGACTTCTTTTTGAAGAATCTATAAAAAGACGCCATTGCTCTGAATCATATTGGATTTTAAATTGATCCATCAGACCTTTGACATCGATCCAATAAACCAACTTGTCTTCCTGGGCGAAGTAAGGAGCGAACTCCTTTTCACAATGTCTGAACCATGAAGATGACACTCCTGGCAACAATAAATTCCTGCTTTTCAGCCTTGATCCGAGTAACTCATTCGCATCTTTGGGAAGATTCAAGTCTCTTACCAAATCATTCATCTCCTCCTGAGAAAACAATTTTGGTCTTGTATCATCTTCAAAGTCAGAACTTGATTCGTCATCTGGTTCAGGTATGACTTCACCTTCATCGGAGCTAGGTATCTCTTCCAAGGTAGCAGGGGGCTTGGGTACTGGTATATCTGTGCCATGGGGGATGGGACGAATTGCCGAGTGAAGATTGGGGTATGAAATGGAATGTTTCCATTTGGAATTAAACCCTTTCACATCGCATGAACAAAAGTAACAGTCGTCACTATGGTTCTTTTGCTCTCGCCATACCATAGGAATCCCATAACGGAAAGATTTTTTCTTACCCTTGAACCAGTTTCGGAGGTCCTCAACACACCGTTTGCATTCTTTATGAGGCGCCCAGACTTTATCTTGATCTCCAATTTTTAGTCCAAAGTATGCAAAGTATACTTTTTTCACGAAGTCTGTAATATTCTGCTGTTGCTTCAACATTGTATATTCACCACAGATGAAACAGAATCTGTCTGGCGAATTAATACACTTTCGCGGAGCCATAACATAACGGTTGAAGAATGACGAGCTAACACGAATTGCGATGAAAGTGTGAACAGCCTAGAACCAAGAACCTGATGATGATTCGTGCACAAGTGTGGTATGCAGGAGAGAGCAGCTCTGTCTGTACACAAGACGTCACGGTGCTGGCCACGACCCCCTGCACTGACCGGAGCTGTGGCTATCTGCCCTGTGTCTCCCTCCCACTGGATTCTTCAGGAAAGATTAACCCCTTCTACCATTAGAAGCATGGACTTAAAACTTGCTTAGCTTATGTATATATTGCTGACCATCGGATTTACAGTGCTATATTTTTTTTTACATAACTCTGACAACCCCTTTAAGGTTTTTTTGGCATTTTAGATCTTAAATGCACTTATGTGAATTAATTAATTAGTAATTTGAATTAATAGTAATTTGAAAAAAAATGATAAATTTGAAGACAATTTTGCATGTTGTGGCAAATCATGACGTCTAGGAGTTATTTCAATATTTTATTTGTTTTCAGCACACCAAAATACATGGAAATTAGATGAAGATAATCCTACAGCTTTTTAGTCGCAGACCTGTGAAAGGGGACCCTGGAAATCCACTGCTTGCCCCAATACAAGCATTGTGGAACCTGTGTCCTTTGGGGAAACTTCTAGGTATTTGTGACCTAGATTTATCATTGTTGGAAACAGGATACTGGGCTTGATGGACCTTGGTCTGACCTAGTATGGCATATCTTATGTTCTTACTTTGAAGCAGTTTCCCAAAATGGTGAGTTTGTGAATACCATGACTGTCATGAACCTCACTTCTAAGACAGGGTATGTGGTGTATGATGTCTGTCTGTCAAATTTACTGCCAATGCTTGGCATAGTGCTTGCACTGTGCCAAAGAGTTCCTCCCTCTGGAGTTCGTAAGATGTTACGTGTATGGGTAATTTATCAAGGTGTGTTTGGAAATTCCTTTTAATAAGGCCTGTGGCACCCAATACGATGGGAAATATCTATTTGCCACATTTTTTTGGTCTCCAACTGCATTTCTTGGTTCTTGAATATTTTCTCCCTCTCAATGTGATTCACAGAGTAGTTGCTTGGAACTGATACCTCTATAATCAATGCCATTCTGGGGTTTTTCTCCTTTACCACTATATCCAGCTTCCTCGCATCCAGCTTTTTATCTGTCGGAATGGGAGTATCCCAAGTGATCATAATCTCTTCAGTCTCGGTAATTCTGTTAGGGTCATGATATCAGTGCTTTTCAGGCACAGTGATGTTGTAGTGTTTCCAGAGTTTCCAGTGGAGGAGACGTGCTACTTTATTGTGCCTTTCTGTATAGAAATTTTCTACCATAAACGTCACAGCCAGCTATGAGGTGAGTCATTGTTTCCAGCTCTTTCCCACAGAATCTGCATTTGTCTGTTTTGTCAATTTTTTCTGTGCTCACTGTAAACCAACTTGTCCTTTAGCTGTTGTCCTGGGGTGCAACTATCAACCTCTCATCCTTTGGTTTCAGTTCATCTCTCCTTAACCATTCATGTGTTTGTTCTAATTCTTTGAAGTGTTTTTTTCTCTTGCTTTGCAAATTTTCTTCCTTCTCTGTATGTGCTTGTGGATTTTCACTCTTTCCTTCTAGTCGTCGGGACGCTTGTTCAAGTTTGATGATGGAGACAGATTCTGAATGTTTATTTTCATATTCCCAAAACAAATAAAAAATAGACCAAAAATATCCTATCAGCTAACCCCAAACATAAAACACTAATGTAAATTAACAAGGAATATCCGGCGTCGTATGTTAATTTACATTAGTGTTCTATGTTTGGTGGGTCACAGACAGTTGTGTCGGCACCCTTGTGTAGGACTGGTTCACTATTTTCTTAGGTAAACCTTAGTATTTGTTGCAAGAGGTAGTATTCTTCATGACAAAGATTCCAACAAAAATAGTTAAGTGTTAGGATATTTTTGGTCTACTTTTGATTTACTGTGGGAGTATATTTGAGTGGACATTGTATTTTTATTGGGTATTTTCATATTTCAGCACTTTTTGTGTGTTTGGATCCAGTGATGCAGTTAAATAGGCCTGGAGGCCTATGATAGCAGAAGGGTTTGGAGGTTTTTTATTGTTGACTATAGTTATTATGAGCTAGAGAGACTCACCTCTTTAAGGCATGGAAAGAGGGAGAGTATGGAGGATACTTTGGAAGGGTTTTGGGATTGGTAGAGGTGATGGCAGGGGTGATTTGAGTGGGGGAGAGGTTGGGAGATATAATTTATCTGGATGGATGCCAGGGATTGTTGGCTGTACTGTTATTGGTAAATGTTGAATAAATAAGTTACAAAAAAAAACTTCTTTGCCATCTTTCACCAGCTGCTTTTAATTCTTTTTCTGTCTGTCTTGGTGGGGATGGGGTGTTAAGGGGGTTGAGGAATGGGTCAGGAAATGTGGGTATGTGTGGCTTTGGAAGTGGATACCAAGAGCTCTGTTCCAAAGCTGCTGCAAATAATTTTTCCCTCCAAGAATTTAGAAATAATTCGGTGAATATTCGTGTCCTGGTAATATTTCAGAGCTACCACTTGACCCATTACAAGTGGAAGTGTTGTGCGCCAGTGAGAGGAGCTAGAAGAGAGAAGCTCTTTGGGGTGGAGGGGAAAGAGAAGGGTTGCATTTTGTCTCATTGCAGTAATGTGCCTGTCTGGAGGTTACTGATGACCAGCTGTTAGCTGTGGTGAGCTCCGTCTTCATCTTACAGTTTCTGAGGACCCCCCCACCTCCACACATCTTCCTCACTGGGTGAAAGGCCCACATGTGCTGCAAACATTCCCCCCCCCCCCCCCCACCAAAAAACAAAACAAAACTATGGAAAGTAATTATAATTACTTAACTAGATTGTATCTTAGAGAGGAAAGTTGATTTTGTTTTCTGTTTTCCTCTAGAGCTGTCTTCCTGTGCCTACGTAAAGGAGCTGACCCGAACTAAGCAGGGCCCCTTTACACTAGAGCAGCATGCCCTGCAGGAGGAACACTGGACCATTGATGGGGTCGTTCAGGCCCTGGAGGACAGCATGCGGCTCCTTCCTGCAGAACCACAGCACAGCACACCAAAGAGCCTTGAACCAGATCAGGGCACAGTCAGCAGCGGCGAGGAGTGAAGCATGCTGGGTCACGTGACATTGTAACGTGTATATACACAGGATGCCACTGCTCATGAACCCAGTGCCTGGGAGCCGTTCTCCCAACAAACATTTTCTAGCTCCGTTTTGGGCGTAACGGAGACGACTACATGAAATCTGACAGCTTGAGACATGAATAATGCTGCCTCTGTCCCACACCAACCTATTTCTGAAAGTTTTACTGCAAAGCTGCAGAACCAAAGAAGCAGCTGTAACATTGTGCCCTAAGGACATGGGGAGGAGGAGGGTTACTTGTTTGCAATGGCTGAAATCCTGCCTCTTCTCCAGGAAACTCCCCTTGTTTGATTAATGTAAATACTGACCAGCTCCAGGAACTGTCTCAAGATACCAGCTGCAGGACACCGGCAGCACATAGGCCTATGCTGCTTGAGGGATGTCTGTGCTGAGCTCCTGTCTGCAACACATATATCACGATTAAAGATCAGCTTGGTTGCTCTTAACAATTGTTTCCTCTCGTGATCTTCTTTGCAGACCATTTTTTTCTTTGCTCTAATGTACTTTATTTGTTAAAGGTTTGAATACTTTGAGGAAAATAAAAAGTGTGTACTGTTTTTATAATTTAAATCTTTGAGTTTTCCAAAACTCCACCCCAGGAAATGCCTACATGCACATCACATTAAAATAGTCATTAAGCTGGTGCAGTTTTATACTTAAGCATTAAGAAGGCTGGTCTACATGCCCAAGTCGCTTGAAAGTGCCCCCAAAGTGATCTTGGTAGTACGGTGAGGAAGCACAGTAGAGCACAGTAGGAAGATACGAGTGAGTAGAGGAAGTCATATTCTTTCTTGATCGTTCTCACAACTGAATCTAGAAAGCATTCCCTTTCCAGTTTCAGACAAATTGACATGCAGGGAAACTCACAGGCAATGCCTTTTAAACTTTGTTGCAAGAAGGACACCACGTCAAGGCAGAGTTCTAAGATCTAATCATTTCAGAGGAAACTATTGTCAGAAGTGTCTCCTCAATTCTGTCTATTGTAAGCTCTAACCAGTTGGTTTAGAAAGGGAGGTTTTGCTTACCTGTGGACCTGGCAGTCCATTAGCTCCTGGAAGGCCATCTTCCCCTTTCTTACCCTGTGCAGCAAAACAGATAATCAGAAATTAACAATTACAAGCCAATAACATTAATTTAATTTATTTATTTTTAGTTCCATATTCAATGGCAGTTGTGAGCCTATTATTTCAATGTAGGCCACGGCAATTTAAAAAATACATATATTTGGCACTGCTACAAGGAGAGGTGGGAGCCTTGAATATTCATATAAGGTGTTCACTGCTGCCTGTTTTACATATAGCAGCGGTATTCACTGGTATACATATAGTTATGCTGTTCAATTTTGAAGAGCTTCTCTTCTGGCCTAAACTAAACCAATTAGCTACATGGATCACAGCTGAACATCACTGCTATCCATAAAGTTGGATGTTCCACCGTCGCTCTACTCTAATAAAGGATACCCAAGGATCTAAGGATACCCAAGGAGGTCTGGTCCCCCTCCTGCACAGCTACATTCATGAGACTACTTTGACTGAAGTGGTATTTAAAGGTGCGGAAGAATTGAAGGAAATATCGATACATCGGGAAGATGTATTACAGCTATTAGATAAACTGAAGAGTAGCAAATCACCTGGGCCGGATGGTATACATCTAAGGGTGTTGAAAGAACTGAAATATGAGATTGCAGACCTGCTATTAGTAATCTGTGAGCTATCATTAAAATCATCTCTAATACCTGAAGATTGGAGGATCGCCAATGTAACACCAATTTTTAAAAAGGGTTCCAGGGGTGATCCGGGAAACTACAGACCGGTGAGCCTCACGTCAGTACCAGGAAAAATGGTAGAAACCATCATAAAGAATAAAATTACTCAGCATGTAGATAGTCATGGCCTAATGGGAGACAGACAACATGGCTTTAGACAAGGAAGATCTTGTCTTACTAATCTGTTATGTTTTTTGAAAGTGTGAATAAACAGGTGGACAAAGGTGAGTCGGTTGATATAGTGTATCTAGACTTTCAGAAAGCCTTTGACAAGGTCCCTCATCAGAGACTTTTGGCAAAACTAAAGAGTCATGGGATAGGAGGCAGTGTACTATTGTGGATCAGGAACTGGTTAAAAATAGAAAGCAGAGGTTTGGGCTAAATGGCCAATTTTTCCCAATGGAGAAAGGTACATAATGGTGTACCCCAGGGATCTGCTGGGTCTGCTGCTTTTTGATATATTCATAAATGACCTGGAAAGTGGAATAACGAGTGAGGTTATCAAATTTGCAGATGACACAAAACTATTTAAAGTTGTTAAAACCCAAGAGGATTGTGGAAAATTGCAAGAGGATCTTGATAAATTGGAAGACTGGGCATCAAAATGGCAGATGAAATTTAAAGTGGACAAGTGCAAAGTTATGCACCTAGGGAAGAACAACCCAAACTATGGTTACACAATGCAAGGTTCCACATTAGGAACCACCACCCAGAAAAAAGATTTAGGCGTCATTGTGGATAACATGTTAAAACCCTCGGCCCAGTGTGCAGCGGCAGTCAAGAAAGCAAATAGAATGCTAGGTATCATAAGGAAAGGAATGGAAAATAAAACAAAAGATATTATAATGCCTCTATACCGTTCCATGGTGAGACCGCACCTTGAATATTGTTTGCAATTCTGGTCGCTGTATCTTAAAAAGGATATAGCATTATTAGAAAAGGTTCAGAGAAGAGCCACCAAAATGGTAAAGGGGATGGAAGGATACTCCTATGAAGAAAGGCTAAAAAGGTTAGGGCTCTTTAACCTGGAAAAGAGACGGCTGAGGGGAGATATGATAGAAGTCTATAAATTAATGAACAGAGTGGAATGGGTAAACGTAGATGGATTGTTTACGTTATCAGAATATAGAAAGACTAGGGGACATGCTACAGGGTAAACTATTTAAGACTAATAAAAGAAAATATTTTTTCACTCAACGTGTAATCAAACTCTGGAATTTGTTACCGGAGGATGTAGTAAAGGCTGTTAGTGTAGCTGGGTTTAAAAAAGGTTTGGACAAGTTCCTGGAGGAAAGGTCCATAAACCATTATTAAGAAGGGGCCCAGGATATCAATGCTTGACCCAGTGTCTTTTGGGAAAACTGCTAAGTACGTATGACCTAGATTGGCCACTGTTGGAAACAGGATACTGGGCTTGATGGACCTTGGTCTGACCCAGTATGGCATATCTTATGTTCTTAAAACATTTACAGCAACTCCCCTTTGGTAATCTCCTGTCTCCTCCCTCAGCACCGTGCCAAATATTTCTGTACATAAAGTTCCCATATTTCCTTGAACTAGGGTAACGTCTCTCTTTGCATTGCCGTCAATTATTCCATCATATAGATATTCTGCATGTGAACTTTCCATACATCAGCATTTGGGGTTCTTGCACTTTTCCATCCCAAAGCAATCTCATACCTCGCAGCCACTACAGTCATGTTAATTTTCCCCCCTTACCTGCCCAGCCTGTGCCCTTTATTCCCAGTAACACATTAGTAATACCCCAATCTGCGGGGTGTCCCGCAAATCCTTCAACTTCATGTTGAATTTTCTCCCAAAAATCTGCAGTCCCACCATGTGACAATAGGTGCCCAGCTCAGATCATCCTCTCCAGCAATTAGCGCTGTGCTTTCTGTTCATTTGGTGTGGGCGTACTGGAGTGAGGTACCATCAAAAAGCCACTTTATAGGTATTTTCAACATGGCTGGCAGATATTAGGCCCCCCCACCCCCTCCCCCCATTCCTTAAAGAGTGCCTTCCATGTTTGGGGATGAATTCCTCTCTTAAGTCTCTTTCCAATGTTGCAGATATGTGGATTTCACCTCCAAATGGCCTTGAATTAGCAATTGATAAATGAGTGACAACTGTTTCTTCTTTACCCCCTTTGCCCAGCACATAGTCTCAAGATCAGAGAGACCCTTCTGAATCACTGTCTGCCATGGCTCTGAAGTCTGCCAGTGCCGGACCTGCAGGTACCCATAGAAGTTATGTCGGGGGATCCCATACTGTTCCACTAGGTCCTCAAATGGAGAAACTTAACCCTCCTTACATAGCTGGCATATTCTTTGCATGCCCTTGCTCTCCCACCCCTGAAAGAGAAGGATCTGCAACACCTGGGGGGAAAGCTGCATCCCATGAATCTGTTGGAGCAAGGAGTTATCCCTTTGCAGACATTGCACCTTTCTCCCCCTCCGCCACAGCAGATCTACCTGCCTAGCATAGGGGTTCCTTATTTCCCCCCTGACATTTGTCCTCCATGGACGGAATTTCATTGGGGTCCCCACTACTTCTGCTAATTTAACCCACTTGTGATCTGTACTATCTTGCTACACTACTATATTTGTCAACTGAGCTGCCAGATAGTACCACTAAATATTGGGGCCTGCCAGGCCCCCTGATAACCTCCGTTTGTACATAACTGTTCTAGCTACCCAGGGAGGCTGACAATTCCAGATGTAATGGAACACCTTGCGCTGTATTATCTCAACATGCTAAGCTTAACCAGCTCTGACAACATCATCATAACAGCCGCCAACATGCACTTCTTGGTCTGCCTCACTTACAGATCTCCATAGGCAACAACAGAAGTCCTTTCATCCATTCTAGACTCTGCATGTACACACTCAAAACCACACAATCCTAGGAGACTTTAACCTCCCATCCACCACTCCACATGAAGCTCATGCTTTTTTCCAAGCCATGGACAACCTACAATTCACTCAAATAGACAATGCACCGACCCACAAATCAGGAAGCACCCTGGATCTCATCTTTGCTCCTACAAATATGATAGCCAACAGATTCATATCTCAGCCCACTAGATGCCCAGATTCGATGTTACATTTGGACCAACCACACAGACTCAAGAGGAACTTTATACAAGAACAAAGAAGGTTCAAAAGATTTGAGAAAGATCAGCCCATTGAAGAGGTCACACTGCAGCTCTCCCTAGACATGAACAACCTAGAGAACGTAATAAATACTTGGAATCAAGTCGCCTCCAAAGCTGCTGCAACCTAAAGCAGCACTAGGTTCAAACTCAACAGACCCACTCCACCGTGGTACTCTAATAACATCAGAACATTATAACGATCACTCAGGAAACTTGAAAGAAAATGGAGACAAACCAAATTCATTGAGGACCAACAACATTACAGCCTTAAACAACAAGAATATAACATACAGATAAACAGATGCAAGAAGGAATACCACACTAGTCTGTTAATGAATTTTCTCAATTGACCCAGAGAGCTCATTGAAATTGTATGTAAACTCACGAATGTCCTAATCAAAGTACAGTGAACAACATTGACCCACATCAGATGGCACTCTTCTTACAAACAAGAGATGCCAATGGAATTCCAAACAGTAACTCGCTAGCCACCAATATGCCTACATGCTCTCATCATGCGAAACCATGGGGTACCTTTCACCTGCCTACCCTTGAACAACTGAAGAACATCATAACCACCATGAACACAATGACATCTGCACTTAACCCATGCCCTGTCACATGGATTAAGCTCACAAAAGAGGAGCTGGGAAAAACGTTACTTGAAGTCACCCACCTCTTGCTCTCACAAGCATACCTACCAACTAGCCTTAAACAAGCTTGCATCAGACCTATCTTGAAAAACCTTCAGCTTGATCCGCTTAACCCAGCATCTTGCTGTCCAATCTCCAGTTTACCATTCCTCACCAAGATGATTAAGAAAAGCTGTTCAACTCCAACTTCAAGATCATATCAACCATGCTGCACTCCTGGATACCCACCAACACTGCTTCAGACCCAATCACAATGTCAAAACTTTACTCACATCCCTACTAGATCATATCCTAATGGGTATCGACAACATTAAATAAGGCTTCATATACTGCTCTTTCTTGACACAAAATCAGCTTTCGACACAGTCAATCATCAACAACTAATCCAAAGGCTGAGTGAGATAGGCCTACAAAGCACAACTCTCATGTAGTTCAAATCATACTTAAAACCACAGACAGCAATACGTACATGTGGGCCCGCGGATGTCAAAACCATTCCAACTCATTACAAAAAATACTGGCTCCAAAACAACTGCTATCAAAATGGAAACTTCTCATTCAACACTGAGTACTATATTACGAAGGTGCCCAGAATGTCTCAAACTAATAAGCGCTATGCAGAGGATTTTTTCTACCTCTTCACACCAATGCGCTATTTAGCATCAATGACCGTTCTGGGATTTTTAAAGATTTTTTATGTGTACAAAAACTTAAACACCATTCCACAAAATTATATGTCCAACATATGATATATATGATGGTGGAGGAATGGTGTTAGTTTTTGTACACATAAAAAATCTTTAAAAATCCCAGAACGGTCATTGATGCTAAATAGCGCATTGGTGTGAAGAGGTAGAAAAATTCCTCTGCATAGCGCTTATTAGTCTGAGACATTCTGGGCACCTTCGTAATATAGTACTCAGTGTTGAATGAGAAGTTTCCATTTTGATAGCAGTTGTTTTGGAGCCAGTATTTTTTTGTAATGAGATTTGATTCAGCTCTGCAACGACCTAGACAAGTTTTGTGTTACAAAACCATTCCAACAGCAACAAGGGATTTCTCAAGGCTCATCATTTTTGGCCTTATTATTCAATAGATACATTCAACCTCTATGTTCAAAAATACACAACCATAACATACAATATTACTTAACTATCTAATTTCTCAACAAACAGGGGTGTCCTACACGGAGCGGTGGGTTCACCCTACTACTACTATTTAGCACTTATAAAGCGCTATGCACGCAGCGCTGCACAGCTAACCTACAGGAGGTATCCAACATACAAGAGACAGTCCCTGCCTGTCAGAGTCATGCTCATCGGAGCTTACAGTCTAGTTAGAATGGTACAGAGCATTAGTCAGTTCAGTGGAAGATACGGTGTGGTACAGTTTGGTCTATAGTTTGGTCATAAACGTTGACGGGAGTTAGGGTAAGAAGAGGATGGAAGTCAGGATCTGAATGCAATGGTGAAGAGGTGGGCCTTCAACCTGGATATGAAGAGGGCCAGGGAGTATGCCTGGAGCACAGACGCAGGTAGGCTGTTCCAGGCGTATGGTGCAGCAAGGTGAAAGCGCAATCGGAAGTTTGCGGTGCGGGTGAAAGGCATTGATAGAAGTAATTTGTTGGCGGAGCGCAAATTTTGAGCGGGGACGTAGGGAGAGATAAGAGGTATTGAGGGGCCATAGAATGAATGCATTTATAGGTCAGTAGGAGAAGCTTGAATTGGATGTGGAATTGGACAGGGAGCCAGGGAAGTGACTTGAGAAGAGGAGTAATGTGGGCATGGCGAGGCTGGCAGAAGATTAGTCGAGCAGCATGATTTTGTATAGATTGAAGGGGAAGGAGGTGGCTCACGGGGAGACCAGCGAGGAGTAGGTTGCAATAATCGAGGTGAGAGGAGATTAAGCAGTGGATAAGCGTTTTGGTAGTGTGCTCAGAGAGGAAGGGGCGGATTTTGCTGATGTAGAGAAAGAAGTGGCAGGTCTTAGCTACAAGCTGGATATGAGCAGAGAAGGGGAGAGAGGTGTCAAAGATAACCCCTAGATTGCGGGCCAAGGGAACAGGAAGGATAGTAGATCCATCAACATGGATTGAGAGAGGGTGAAGTGGGGGGGAGAAGTTGGGTGGAAAGACAAGGAGTTCAGTCTTGGCCATCTTCAGTTTCAATCGGCGATGAGACATCCAGGCAGCGATGTCCAAAAGACAGGCAGAAATCTTGGACTGGGTTGCCAGAGAAATATTAGGTGTAGAGAGGTAGATTTGGGAGGAGTTGGTATAGAGATGGTACTGAAAGCCATGGGAGGAGATAAGCGCTCCAAGGCATTGGGTATAGAGAGAGAAAAGGAGGGGGCTCAAGACAGATCCCTGGAGCACACCTACCTGGAGCGGGGTAGGGGAGGAGGACAAGCCACCAGAGCATACACTGAATGAGCGGTGGGAGAGGTAGGAAGAAAACCAGGATAGTTCGGTGTCCTTGAAGCCGAGGGTGGTGAGGAGAAGGTTGTGGTCAACAGTGTCAAAGGCAGCAGAAAGGTCAAGAAGGATGAGGATAGAATAGAGGCCCTTAGATTTATCCAGGAACAGGTCGTTGGTGACTTTTGTGAGTGCTGTTTCAGTGGAGTGTAGGGGATGGAAGCTGGATTGTAGTGGGTCCAGGAGGGCCTGGGAGGGGTGAGGAAGTCGAGGCAGCGACGCGGTGGACTGCTCGTTCTAATAGTTTGGCTATGAAGGGAAGGAGGAAGATGGGTTGATAGTTAGAAGGGCATGTGGAATCAAGTGAGGGCTTCTTGAGGAGGGGTGTGACAACAGCATATTTGAAGTCAATGGGGACAGTTGCAGTGGAGAGAAAAAGGTTGAGGATATGAGTGATGGAGGGGACAATGGTGAGAGAGATGGAACGTAGGAGATGGGTGGGGATAGGGTCTGATGAACAGGTGGATTTGGAGGAGGAAAGAAGGAGTGCAGTTTCTTCTTCAGAGATCGGAGGGAAGGAGGAGAGGGTGGCAGGGGAAGTATGGATGGGGGAGGCAGGGGAGGATGGTTGGGGGAGGAGAATTGGGGAGGAGGGGAGGTAGATGGGGGGTAGGGAATTGGAGGGTAATTTTGTGGATTTTGTCGTGAAAGTAGTCGGCTAGGGTTTGGGCAGAAAGGGAAGGCGGGATTGGGGCGGGGGGACCTTGAGAGAATTGAGGGTATTAAAGAGACGGCGAGGATCAGAGGCAAGGGAGTTGGTGAGATGGATGTAGTAATCTTGTTTGGCAAATGCTAAGGCTGACTGGAAGGAGCCACCCCTAAATAAAGACATGGGGAGGGGTGGCCTGCACAGAACGGCAAGTGCACCTACTCTTGCCACCTTGCTGGGCAGACTAGATGGACCATACTGGTCTTATCTGCCATCATTTACTATGTTACTAATATCAAATATATGCTAATGTGCTGATATACACTTCATTCAATACAGACGAGACAAAAATAACAGAATGCTTAGACACAATAATAGAATGGCTCAACTACCACAACCTGAAAATCAACTTTAAAAAAAAGGCTCTGAACATCATTAGGAACAAAGATTTCACACTACCATCACTCATAAAATCATCATACAATAACATAACAGTAAAACAGAAAATAAAATACCTCTGAATTACCCTGGACCAAAAACTCGGCTTCCAACCACATATAAGGAAAATAACAGTGTCTACTTATCACAAGATGAAACTGATGCTACAACTTAAACCCCTGATCAACCATGATGACTTTAGAATGGTCTGTTAAGCAACAATTACACCAATCCTGGATTACTGTTTATCAAGGACTTACGCTCCTTCCAGATGGCACAGAAAATGGCAGCCTGTATCATAACAGGATCCACAAGAGAAGACCACATCACCCCCATCCTGAAACAGCTCCACTGGCTCCTGATACATGCCTGTATATTCTCACTTCATTCAAAATCATTCACCGTACAACAGTTGATAACCTACATCACTCAACACAAGACCCAGAAATCAGACCTAAAAGATACAAGACCATAAACCATCTAATAATCCTGAAAAATGAGGCAAGAAGTAAAAAGGCCACCTGCATCAGGACATTTTCCGCAGCAGCGCCAACGATATGGAACATGCTATCGGAGGACCTGAGGTCAACTGCAGACACAAAGGATGTCACAAGAAGCTCAAAACCTTCCTATTCACTAACTACTATGGAAATATCATTTAGCCAAGATGTTTCATGGACCATATCCAATGTTCCTCAGATATTGCTAAACCCTGAGTTGCATACCTTTCTTAAAGTTCTCCAAGTTTGACATCCTTGTTATAATGTAACAGTTAAATTGAGTTTTAATGTAAACTGCTTTGATTTAGTGATAAAGTGGTATAATCCTGTTAACTAAATAAATATCTATCCATCCTCCAGTACTGCCACTGGGATTGTCTGAAATAAATATAGAATCTTGGGCAGAATAGTCATTTTTATTCTCGCAACTTTCCCCAAGACGTGTCCAACTCTCAAGTTCTTTGGGCACCTTTCTCCACAATGGAATATAGATGAGTCTCTATATAAATATGTATATAAATGTGAAATGTTGGTGCTCGATTGCACCCCCAGGTATCTAATTGACATCTCTGCCCACTTAAATGGAAAAATACTCACAGCTGCTTTTCCTTTAGCCATCTCACTGAAATGTTCAGTACTTCCATTTTGTCTAAATTAACTTTAAAACCGGACACTAATTGATATAGACTCAGTTGGTCTTGCAGCGCTTGCAATGTCATGTTGGGCTGATTAACCCTGATCAGATGAGATTTATTTAATGTCGCCAAGCAGGGAATAATATCAAGAGGGTGGTGACCTTAATACCCAATATTCAGCATACACAGAAACAGGCATTGATGTTGGCAATCAATGCCGAAAAGACTTACGATCTTGTAAGGTGGGAATTTTTATGGGCCAGTATGGTGAAGTTGGGCATAGGGATCAATTTTACCAGGTGCGTCAAGACCCTTTATGCCTGCCCAAGGGTGGCGGTAAAGGTCAACGAGGGATATTCAGGCTTTTTTCCACTGTACAGGGGCACCAGATATGGTTGCCCATTATCACTCCTGTTTCTGTTTCTTTTGGGATGCTCCCCATACTATAAATCAGCCTCAGGTATGCCTTAAAGGCATCTCAGACAATTGCAAGCTCTGTTTCCCCAATTGTATTGATAACAAAAAATTCACAGATATCCCCTCTTAGCTTTTCAACCTGTTGGTGTTTTTGTAAATAACATGTCATTCATTCTCCAGTATGTAAGCCCCGATGGAGATCCCCCAACCTCTAAGCTCTACCCAGACCAGCCCATGTTCAGCCCAGGTAATGGGCTCATTCTCCCCTCTGGTCATAACCCGCACCAATGGAGAGCTCATCCAAATCCATGTCTATACGAGTATATACATCATGCGGAGCCCAGTAGAAAGAATACACTTGGCTCTTTGGATTTTTCTTTCTCCAGCCATCCAATAATTGCCAGGTTTGCATCAACTCCCCCATCTTTGTCTTATGCATCTTTCCTCCCCCCCCCCCCCCCCTTCCTGCTCCTTGAAGTGATCCAGTGCTGGGTTGACTGTTGTATTAAAATCCCCTGCCAAAATTATAGGACCTTCTAAAAATCCTGACAACTTGTTTAAAAAATTGGCCCTGTCCCTGATTAGGTGTGTAAATACACATCAATGTGATCATGCTCCCCAATATTTTCCCTTTTACTGCTATATGTCTTCCCCCTTTTGTTTACCCTAATTTCCACTTCCTCCCAGGAGGTTGAATTTTGCATTAGAATAGCAACCCCCCTCCCTTTTTTTCCTTGGCCCCAAGAGGAGGCACAATATATTCTTTGAAAGTCTCTATGGGCCAATATTCCTTGGGTTTGAAACTTTAAATGTGTCCCTTGTACACATAGGATTGATAACTTCAGTCTCTGTGCCTCTTTAAACAATAATTGATGTTTCTGAGGCATATTCAACCCCTTCGCATTAATGGAACGTATCTTCATACTTCCTATTTAAACCAGCTTATCATGTCCCTCAGTGTTTCCCCTTGTGCTGCATCCCCTATCTTTTAACCTCCCCCCCAATCCCCACTACCCCCTCTTTTCCACCCCTGCATTCCGGGTGGCTCTTCTGTTAGCCCCCATTGATATCACTTATTAGGCTCCCCACGCCTCCCCCTTTTATCTGGTTTATCCTTCTATACCCCCCTCCCTTGCTCAAGGTACCGTCCCCACCTCCTTAAATCCTCCCCCTTCCCTTTGTACTTATCATCACACTTTAGTTGCTCATTCATTCATTTATTCCCTTCCCCATTTAGTCTCTCCTCCTTAATATGTAACAGTTTGACCCCCCCCCCCTCCGATCGCCCCCTCCATCTATACATTCCAATCATCTATCCCCTAATGCTTTCTCAATTCACCTCCGGTTTACTTCCCTTTCCACAAAACATCACAAATGTCCAGCCTCTCAGTCTTAGATGATATCTCTTATTCGCTACTGGCCATTGTAGTATCCCCCATATCGCCACTTAGCCCAGTCCATCTAATCCTAGAGTGTCAGTCGGTTGCCTGTTCTGTCTCTTCAGCCTCCTGCCTCCTTCAACTCTTTGCCTTGCGGCTTTCTTGCCTGGCAGAGCAGCGGTTGAGTCCTGTAAGTCCTCTATTCCTGCAATCCCAAGGTCCTTCAACACTGCAGATACCTCTGCTCTAGTCTTAATCCGCACCATACGGCTGTCTTTGGTGAACGCCATTGCAAAAGGAAACAGTCATATCTGATTCCAGCCTGCCAAAGAGTTTGTGTTATGTCTCTCAACTCCTGCCTTCTGCGTAGTGTGGTTAGCGATAGTTCTTCGTAGATCTCCACTGTGAGAGTTCCAGGTAATGCTGCCTTGTTTACGGGCTCTCAGCAGGATCTGCTCTTTATGAGTGTACTTGTGAAAGCGCACTATATCTCTTGGGAGACTAGGCCCTCATAGGCCACATTGATCTGTGAGCTCTGTCCAATATAATTGTAGACTGGTCTGCATCCTTCCCATATGTTAGCAAGCACCTCCTGCACTACTTTGTCAATCAATGTACGCCTGCTCCTGCCGTATACCTCTGAAGCAGAGATTACTGCGCCTGCTTCTAGTCTTTAAATCTTCCATTTTTATTTATTTATTTATTTATTTTATTTATTTAACAGTTCTTCTATACCGCTCTATTTTAGATCAGAGCGGTTTACATTTAACATCAACTATACAACACAAGGAACTTTGAGTTGTATTTACAATAAACAGGGAGATCAACTTGGAAGTAACTGGGGGAAACTATGTACAATTCTTAACTCTATACATTGTATCACACTGGTACCTGATTTCAGGCAGAACATATCTACATCTTATTTACACTGGGGTACATTCTGAGCGATCAGTTGATTATCCTTTTTCATGCTGAGTCTGATTGTTTACTTGTAATGAGAGATTGTCTGGGGGGCCATATGTATGGTTACTAAGGCTATTTTGTTGGCCATCAGCACTTGGGCTTGCTCTAAAGTCTTCAGTTGATTTTTTAGGGCATCACTTGTATTGTCTTGTGCCTCCATCTGCTGCTCCACATCCTCAATATGCTCCCCAAAGTTGGACATTTCTGACCGAAGGTCTGAGGTCATCATGGCCACGTCTCTCCTCAATAAGTGCATTTCTGTTTTCATTTTGGCCATCCATTTTTGCAGCTTTCCTGCTTGCACAGTAATGGGGATTTGCTTTTCACCTGTGTTGCTTTCTGCCATTTCATCCCCCAGTTGGTGCCAAGGTGTGTCTGCCACGGCTATTTTAAGGAGATCCTTTCTAGAACCACCTGGGCGGTCAAACGCATAGTTTGTGGGGGTCGACCGTTTTCTTTTAGAAATATAGAAACATGACGGCAGAAAAAGACCACATGGCCTTATCTAGTCTGCCCTTCAATAGTTTCCTTTTTACCTTTTTTTGCTTGTCATTTCTTCTCTGGGGAATGGGTTTTCAAGTGCTCGATTTGTAATTCTCACCCTTGCTCTAGAACCCCTTATTTTTAAAATTACATAGAGGGGATTAGCAGAGCTCAAGCCTTAGATCTCCATCAGTGATTTCACCGGAAGCCATGTAATAGTTTTATTATTTATTAAAACCTCTTTTCCTGAATTTACTCTTCAGTTGCTTGTGCTGTTTTCATATTTTGCATGTGTTGTACATATACTGAACTTACAACAGGAGTAAGGAATATACCAAGCCTGGAAAAAAGTGCTCTTTAAAGGCAGAAGGTTTCTCCGGAGACAAGCAGGGGGATGCAGGCACACGTTATTGGTGAAATGCCTATTGAGCCCAATTGCCTGTGCTCTCCCCTAGCGCAGAGAAGTCTTTGGCCCTCTCTGAGCATGCATGTGCCCTTTCCACCTGCTTGCCCTCCAGTGATGTCAGTTTTTTAGCTTATCATTGAGCAAGCCAATAGCTCTCCCCTTCACCTCAGCAAAGTGCCTTTTTGTTTCTCTTTTTTTTTTTTTTTTTTGTCAAAACAGCTTCCCCACTGCCTGCCTTCCTTCTACCACCGATCTTCAGTGCTCTTGACTCAACCCACAATTTTAAAATTTTGAAAAAAAGAAAACAAAAAACAAATTCAATATAGCTGCAGACACTTCAGCAGTCGGCACTTCCCTGGCCTGTGTTCACTCCCTCCTGTGGGACTCCCACATGGCCATGACACCACATTACTCTTCCCTCCTCCCATTGGACCTGGCTCAGGCACGATCGGAGAGTGTGAGAGCAGCTGTGCTGCCACAGGCAACTCCTCCCCAGTACAGACTTCTTCCCTGGAAGATCAACCCCTACAGATTCAGTCGGCCAGCTTTACCCCCCCCCCTCCCCCACCATAAATCTTTCAAAAGGCTTCTCAGCCTCCTGCAAAGCTGCTTCATATAGGGGGTAAAGCAAAATTCAAATCAAAGCACCCCAAGCCCCAGCCTACCACAACTATGACCTCCAACCTAGCCAGGCTCTCTTGTAAGTCTGATGGCTCAGCCAAGCATCTTAGGGCCTCTTCCAAGAACTAGCCCCTGCTCAAGCAGGCACGGTCCTCAGCAGAGGTTCCCCTGCTACCACAGACTCCTGACAGCTGCTGCAGAGGTCCCCAGCCCAAAATCCTCCCTCCTCAGGAGATTCATGCAGGATAGTTCGGCTATCTTGCTGTTGTCAGTGCCCACAAGCCATGCACCACTCATGGGGAATCATGCCTCACCCACCACCACCATCCTGTGGACCCCCATCTCTTTTCCTGCTCCTCACTCTCCTCTCATCGACTAATAGCCTCCACCGCTCCTTGATGACAACAGGGGTCCCTACACTCCTACCACCTTTGCCGGGAGGCCATGGACTCTGTTGCAGTTGAAGATACACTACTCCTATGTCAGGAACCCCTAGATGACTTCATAGAAGACTTCTCCTATCTGAAAGTTTTACAAAAGATCTCTCAGGCGCTTACTCTCAGTGATTAACAAACGCCAACAAGCAAGCATGACTTCCAATTCATCCTCAAAGATTGCAGTACACCCAAAGAAGTCCTGGCTCTACCTGTTCCTCAAATCCTTTGGGATCTGCAAGCTCCATTTGGAAAACTCTCACTTCCTGCAGTGTGGTCTTCTGCTGCCTCGACTTAAAGTACAAAGTCCTGCCAGCTCCAGGATTTGAACAATAACTTCTTTCCCATCAGTCAGTGGTGTCAGAGGCAGTGCAAAAAATGTCCAAGTGCTCTAAGCTCCTAATGCAAACACCGCCGGGGAAGGAGCAATGCACCCTAGATGCAATAGGCTGGAAGTCTTAGAAAAGTTCCACCCTAGTCATGTAGACCCTTGCACACCAGTTTCAGATCCTTCACAACCACCACAATCTTCTACAACTGGATGAACCTTCTGCCCACTACCCCGAGCAGCTCGACACTGACCTTCATAAATCTCTCTATCACGTCATCCTCCCACGTATGATGCCTACAAATCCATGGTTTGCTCTGAAGCTACTGCCATCTTCACCAGATGTACTGCTTGGCTGAGTGTATCCAGTCTCTGAAAGGATTTGCATGGAGATAGTCTCTGACTCCAAGGTGCAAGAGGCCGTCTCCGAGGTACAGCAATATAGTATATGACTGCAGATAAAAACCAGTATGGTCCATCTAGTCTGCCTAATAAGGTGGCTGGAGTGGTTGTAACTGCAGTTCCATGCAGGTATTCCCCTCTATTAAAAGATATTTAAGTTTGCTTTGATTTTATCCTTTTGCTATAAAGGGATCCACTGTGTTTGTCCCATGCCATTTTGAATTCCGTCACTGTATTTGCCCCCACCACCTCCATCAGGAGGGCATTCCAAGCATCCACCACCCTTTCAATAAAAAAAAGTCTTATGTTGCTTTTAAGTTTACCGCCTTGTAGCTTCATGTTATGCCCTCTAGTTTTACAGCTTCCCCTTATTTGAAAAAGGTTTGCTTGTTCATTGATACCCTTTAGGTATTTAAAGGTCTATATCATATCTCCTCTGTCCCTCCTCTTCTATAGCATATACATATTTAGGTTTTCAAGTCTCTTCTCATATGTCTTCTGGTGCAGGCTCCAAATCATTTTGGTTGCCTTCCTCTGAACTGTTTCCAGTATTCTCTGTGAGATATAGTCTCCAAAACTGAACATACAGTAGTACTCCAAGTTAGGCCTCACCAATGACTTCTACAGGGGCATTAATATGCCCTCTCTGCTGGTTATTCCTCTTTGTATACAGCCCAGCATCCTTCTGACTTTGGCTACTGCCTTGTAGCATTGTTTTGCCATCTTGAGATCTCACACACTAGCACTCTGAGGTCCCTCTGCTGGTCTGTGAATACCAACCCCCCTCCCCCTATTGCATGCTCTCTCTCCTTATTGCACTCCTCCACAGTCAGAGAGCTGGCAGAGACTGACACGCAACCGCATCAATCCCAACCTTCTCGGTACCACTGCCACCTATATCACTACCAGTATTTATTTATTATTTATTTATTTATTTATTAACAATTCTTATATACCGCACTATTAGACATCAGCGCGGTTTACATTGAACAGAAAACATCCGACAGTTTACATATGTCTGGTCAGTTACATTTAACAGGAAGTATAACTTGGCGAAAATAGGGGAAACTAAATACAATGGAGGGTTATCTGATAAGGGATATCATGGTTAACTATATACAAAGGTGGTACAATAGTACTTGGAACTGCTTGTTATTTCATTGAGAAGTTGGCCTGTTATGAGGGTCTGTTTGTTTGACCACTCAAGCTATTCGCCTGGGGGTTATGTTCGGAGCTGTCATTGAGATATTTAAGGAAGAGGAAATGTTTTAGTGCCTTTCTGAACTGACTCAAGTTGGGTACTGCTCTGATTTGTGCTGGTAAGTTGTTCCATAAAGTCGGGGCGCAGAGTCGGAAGGCTCTGTTGGCTGTTGATCTAGTGCATCTTGTGGTGTCATTTGGGATAACTAGTGTGTTTAATTCTGCTGTTCTTCGTGGCCTGTTTGGTGCAAGTGGTTGTATGAGGTTGGAGAGAGAGGAAGAGGTGAGCCCCTTAGCCGCTTTGAATGTTAGCAGTAAGGTCTTGAAACTGATCCTTGCTTGAATGGGGAGCCAGTGTAGCTGTTTTAGAAGGGGTGTTAGGTGATCTCTCCTGGATGCCCCGAGGAGTACCCTCGCTGCACTATTCATGGCTAATTGCAGGGGGTTCAGGGTGGACCGGGGGAGTCCTTGTAGTATGGAGTTTGAGAAGTCGAAATGGGGGAGTATAAGGGCTTGATAAATGGTACGGAAATCATCCGGTTCAAGTAGCATGCGTAGGTGTCTGAGGGATCTGATTTTAAAGTAGATTGCCTTGACTGTGTTGGCTATGTGGTTCTTCATGTCAAGGTTTTGGTCCAGCGTTACTCCCAGGTAGCGTATCGCCGGTTTAACTTGGAGTTGGGCATCCTTTACGTTAATACAACTAGGAGGGGTGAAGTTGGTGTTCCTCGAGACGAACAGGACTTCTGTCTTTTTGTGTTGTATTCTCAGGTTTTGTGATAGGAGCCACTCTGATATGGTGTCAAAGCAGTTAGTCAGCGGGGTAAGGTCTAGGCAATCCAATGATATTGGCATATATAGTAGCACGTCGTCTGCATATATCATGTAACTGACATTAAAGGATTTGATGATGTCGCAGATGGGTTGAATGTATATATTAAACATCAATGCAGATAAAGAGGATCCTTGAGGTACACCTTGACTTTGTTGGAAAGGTTCAGATGTATCCCCGTCGACTCTGACATGCTGCCATCTATCGGACAGGTAAGATTTGCACCATTCGAGTGCTGTTCCACAGATGCCTATTTATGTTAAAAAGGAGGTAAAGTACCTGGGACTAATATTAGACCACTCACTCACCATGCTTCCTCACATAAAACAGACAGTAAAAACGATATTCTATAAACTTAAAACAATACAACACCTAAGACCCCTACTTGACACACATGATTTTAGATCAGTAGTCAATACCCTCATCACCCCCCACTTTGACTATTGTAATAGTCTCCTGAATGGTTTACTGCTTAAGAGTATCTACCTACTTCAAAGAGCCCAAAACATATGTGCCAAGATGATCACAAAAGCTAAACTAACAGACCATGTGACCCCAATACTGTTAGACTTGCATTGGCTCCCTATAAGTAGCCGAATAAAATATAAAATTCTCCTAACCACCTTCAAACTCCTTAATAACATCTCACCCTCACATCTGTCTACCCTAATACACCCCCCATCAGAAACTAGAATGCGCAGACAAAACGCAACCCATTCCCTCAACATAGAAACAACCTTCAGAAAAACTAAATCAACTACAAGTGATAGGGCCTTCTCCTTCGCAGCCCCCACTCTCTGGAATGATCTACCACTAACCTTACGTATGATAAAAGACCTTCACCAATTTAAAAAAGAACTTAAAACCTACCTCTTCACAAACCATTTTACAATACCCTATCAACAGAGAACCTCTCCCCAACAATCACAAAAACACATACACAGCACTCAAGATAGAACAAACGACTAATACAAAAACCGTACACTACTTACACAAGTCTTACCCAATCTGTTGCTCTTATAAATAAACATTTTGTAATCTAGTTTGGTTATGTTCTAAGTATTATTACCTGTATATAGTTAAATCCATGTTCCATGTAAAGTATACAGATGTATACAAAATTTTGTTAACTGTTCAATGTAAACCGCCCTTGATCTCAGGAAGAGGCGGTATAGAAGAAACTTAAATTTCGAGCAATTTTACCCGCATCACAGCACAAACCTTTTGACGGCCAGTGCAGTGTCTCTCCAGTCAGTCCTATGCCCAACGTCCCCGACAATGAGAGAGGAAACAACAATCCCTCCTTCAAGCTGCCATTCCAAAGCCTACCCCTAGCTTTTGACTACTTGCCAGTGGGCAGCCAACTCCGCCACTTCAGAGAGGCTTTGCAATCCATAATCACCGACCACTGGGTACTCAACATCATTGAAGCCTGCCTGCCTCAAGGTAGAAGACTAACCTCTGGACGGAGCGAGTTGCTCCCATAGACCTACAGGGGCCCACCCATCCCCTTGATACTCAAGATGCTTTTGAAGTTAAAGGCCGACAGGGGCTCAATGATCCTCATAGTCCCCTTTTGGCCCCGTCAACCATGATTTCCTCTGCTGCTTTACTTTTTGCAGACTCATATAACCCCTCTTCTCAAGTCACTTCATTGGCTTCCCTTCCATTTCCATATCCAATTCAAACTCCTCCTGACCTTTAAATGCATTCATTCTTCTGCTCCTCACTACCTTTCCTCTCTCCTCCTACACACCTCCTTGTGAACTCCGCTCTTCCTCTGGCTTGCTCCTCTCTTTGCCTTTTTCTTCTGCTGCTAATTCAGACTGTGGTCCTTTCACCTTGCTGCTCCTTATGCCTGGAACATATTTACTGAGTCTGTACATCAGGCTTTATCTCTGCCCCTTTTCAAATCTATGCTAAAAGCTCACCTCTTTGAGGCTGCTTTTGGATCCTGATCCCTTGTTTCCTTGTGTCTCCTCACCCTTCCCTATTCTATCCTTATTCCTATCTTTTCTCTTGTCTGTCCTGAGTAGATTGTAAGCTCTGATGAGTAGGGACTGTCTCTATCTGTGTTGGTGCAGCACTATGTAAGCCTTGAGGCACTTTATAAATGTTTAATAGTAGTAGGTTTAGCAGCATGACTCCTACAGCTAGGAGATGGTTTAGCAGCAGGGGTGGAGAACCCAGGCGTGGTGACTCCTCCAGGCGGGAGTTGGTTTGGCAGTAGAGGCGGAGCACAGGAGCGATGACCTCTCCATGCAAGATGTGGCTTGGTAAGGGGGTTGGAGAATAGGCCTCTGCCCAGAGCAGGAAAGCACTGCAGCAGTGATATTCCCAGGACCCGCAGCATCCACCAGGCCAGTTGTTGAACACATGGGTGAGACTTATGCGGAAGAAAAGGGAGGGGGGAGGAAGGTATCTGGAAATGTGCTTTAATAAAATGAAGGTTCTCATCATTAATTGGTAAAACTGCAGGGAGATCAGTGCTCTGATTCATCTGTTGCTTAATTGGTACTGTACCTGTAAATGCTAAGAGAGTCATTTGTTGTTCATTGATTCAGAATGCATTAAGGGTACTGCCACTTAAGTCCTTAAAACACACTAGTAATGGTAAATGTTCATATTCCTAATTGTTAAGGTTAATAAAGCTTGGAAAGATTTCCAGCTAGCCTTGTTCAGACATGCTTTCTTTTGATTTTCCCCACCAACATCCTTCCCCAGTGGAGGCACCTTGGTGCCAAGCCTTTCGGGATCGATTGAGCCTGCCTAAGAGGGGACTCTTGACCAGGTTGGCCCTGGACCCAGGGACACCCGCTAGAGAGCAATTCACTAACTGCTTTGTTTCACTGCATGTAAATTTCTATGTTGCAGAAGCTGGAACTCCTTCTCCCATTGAAATGCATTGGGCTATTTGGGGGAGGGGCTTATATCTCTGGAATCCCCCAGTCCAATTTGGCCCATTTTGGATCTCTGTGTATTTTTTTTTATAGCTTTTCTCACATGCCAAGTTTCATTCCGTTACATTTTCAGAGAGTTTTTTTGCCTCCAGACAGACAGACATTCTAGAATTCTTTCCAGCTTCCATTGGGTTGGAAAGAATTAAAATGGTATGCCTAGGATGTTATATCATCTGTATTCTTCTGATGTTGTAGGATATTTCTCTTATATGAACATTCTACTGTACTGCTTTAATGTGTTCATTACTAACACTGCATCCATATTATTGCCATTACTAAGATTTAATTTGCCTCCCTCCAAGTTTACCTCACTGTTATAATTATCTTCTATGCTGACATGGGGGTCATTTTGCTATTTTTATGCTGCTACTATAATGTAAATTGTCTATGCCAAGAGATATCTGTTATACACCATCTTGGGTGACTCTCCTCATAAAGGCAATTAATACATCCTAATAATAAAATAAATAAATATGCAAGCATATGATATTTCATCTCCCTATTGAGGAAGCATGACAAGAATTATGTCATGAACCATTTGGAATGCGTCTAATGAGATGCAGTCTCACCCCTCCCCCCCCCCCAACCAGTTGAAGTATCCCGTGTGAGCCATATATATTTCCTATTCTTTATTCCTACTTATCTGTGGGGTTTTCCATGTCTATTAGGCACTAGATGGTTACAGTTCTGTCTGTATAAGGGTTGTTTTAAACCTTTGTTGCAGAATTCAGCATGTGGTGCTGTTTATCTGTTAAATAAAAAGGAAATAAAAACCATCCAAGCTCACCTCAGTATGTTCTCGGTATATATTACAGCATACAGGCTCTGGGAGGAAGCAGTTGACACAGTGCAAACACTAATAGTAAATCTGATAGACGGAGATCATACCGAAAAAAACAGCCCCATTCTTTGTCTTTTTGAGCACATGACAAACTGAATATAAATCCTGCATCTCCACCTCTGCAAATACTGTAGTCTTAGTACAGGCAAAACAGAACTAGGATACCTCCTTCTCTACCTCACAATCAATCAATACTTTATATATAGATATATATGTATACATAAAATATTTAAAAGTCTGGTGTTGTCTCAGTAATAAGAGACTCCCTCCACACTGGCAAGCACATTGTGAATGAATATAAAAGCTGCAAAGCTCCCTTACCAGAGCAGCCGTGACTCACAGAGCAAAGAGTTTTTCTGGGAAAATGCAGCACTGTAGATATTATTCCAGACCCTGGATCACCTATATTATATACTGTACTTCCTACTAGTAAAACATAACAAAAGTGCTATCGATCCCTACGTGCTACTAGAATACTTCAGCTTGGTCACGCTTGCAGAACACAAACAGACCTTCACTGACCATAAATATTTAGAAAAAAACTTCAAGGAGATATAGACCACATGGCCTATCTAGTCTGCCCTTCCATATCAATTACAATAGTCCCTTTTTCAATTACAGATCTGTGTTTGTCCCATGCTTTCTTGAATTCAGCAACTGACCTCATCTCTACTACCTCCACTGGGAGACTATTCCATGTATCTACCACTCTTTCCATAAAGAAATATTTCAGTATATTACTATTGAGTCTATCCCCTTTCACCCTCATCCTATGCCCCCTCATTACAGAGCTTACTTTCAGTCAAAAGAGGCTCTCATGCATTTAAACCACAGAAGTATTTAAACGTCCCTATCATATCTCCTCTATTCCACCTTTCCTCTAATGTATACATAGTAAGTTATTTAAGTCTGTCCCCATATGGTTTATAACAAAGGACCATTTTAGTAGCCACCCTCTGCACCAACTCCAACCTGCAATTGAGCCTGTCATGAGCAAGTATGAAAGAAGTGAGTGACTGAATTCTGATATTTTTGAGTACAAACTGACAAAGACTCCTCTCATAAGAGGGAAAGTAAGGGTCAAGAATTTAGAAACATAGAAACATGACGACAGAAAAAGACCACATGGCCTATCTAGTCTGTCCTTCCATATCAACAACTACAACAGTCCCAATTACTGTCCTCATCTCTACCACCTCCACTGGGAGATTATTCCACAGATCCATCACTCTTTCTGTAAGGAAATATTTCCGCATATCACTCCTGAATCTACCCCCCTTCGCCCTCATCCCATGTCCCCTCGTAGAGGAACTTGATTTCAATTGAAAGAGGCTCTCCCCCTGAACATTTATGCCATGGAGGTATTTAAACATCTCAATCATATCACCTCTATCCCGCCTTTCCTCTAAGGTGTACATATTAAGATCCCTAAGTCTGTCCTCATATGCTTTATAATGAAGACCACTAATCATCTTAGTAGCCACCCTCTGCACCGACTCCATCCTGCTCACATCTTTTTGAAGGTGCAGTCTCCGGAATTGCACACTATACTCCAAATGAGGTCGCACCCAAAGACTGATACAGAGGCACTATCACCTCCTTTATTCTGCTGGCCATTCCTCTCCCTATGCACCCAAGCATCCTTCTAACTTTTGCTGTTGCCTTTTCTACCTGTTTAGCTACTTTGAGATCGTCAGACAGAATCACTCCTAGGTCCTGTTCTTCTTTTGTGGACAGAAGTACGTCACCCCCTATACTGTACCACTGCCTTGGATTGTTGCAGCTCAAATGCATGACCCTACATATTAAGATCCCTAAGTCTGTCCTCATATGCTTTATAATGAAGAACACTAATCATCTTAGTAGCCACTATCTGCACAGACTCCATCCTGTTCACATCCTTTTGAAGGTGTGGTCTCCAGAATTGCACACCATACTCCAAATGAGGTTGCACCAAAGACTTATACAGAGGCACTATCACCTCCTTTTTTCTGCTAGCCATTCCTCTCCGTATGCACCCAAGCATCCTTCTAGCTTTTGCCATCACCTTTTCTACCTGTTTAGCTACTTTAAGATCATTAGACACAACCACGCCTAGGTCCCGCTCTTCTTTAGTGGACAAAAGTACTTCACCCCCTATACTATATTGCTCCCTTGGATTGCTGCAGCCCAAATGCATGACCTTACATTTTTTAACATTAAATCCCAGCTGCCAAATTCTAGACCATTCTTCAAGCTTAGCTAGATCCCTCCTCATGTTATCTACACCTTCCTGGGTATCTACTCTATTGCAGATTTTGGTATCATCCGCAAAGAGGCAAACCTTACCCGACAGCCCTTCCGCTATATCACTAAAAAAATTTGGGCTGCAAAAATCCAAGAGGGCAGGACAGTGTAGGGGGTGAAGTACTTCTGTTCACTAAAGTAGAGCAGGCATGATTGTGTCTGATGATCTTAAAGTAGCTAAACAGGTAAAAAAGGCGATGATGAAAGCCAGGAGGACGCTTGGTTGCATAGGGAGAGGAATGGCCAGCAGAAGGAAGGAGGTGCCTCTATATGTCTTTGGTGAGACGTCATTTGGAGTATAATTACTCCAAAAGTCCTATCCTGCTGACTACGCCATTTCTCACTTGCACCACAGTCTCCATCAACCAAGCAATAGGTTCACCGTAGCAGGGATAAGTGTTCAGGTAATCAATGTTTGATCCATTTCGGAGAGTGAACTCCAGGGACAAAACACTATGGGGTCTATTCTGTAATGTGAATAGAGGGGATGGACATCCCTGCTATTTGCCCCCTTCCGTCCCTGGCAGAAGCTTCCCCATACAAACAAGGAGTTTACACAGGGAGGCTTAGTTAGAGGCATGAGGGGGCATTCTGGAAGCGGAGTAAGGGCAGGGCATTGGTGGTCTATGACCCCGGATGTACAGGGCAGATTCTGAGGTCGACCCTGTATGCAGGGCCGGATTTACCTATACGCCAGGTACGCCGTGGCGTAGGGCCCACAGCTGGCAAGGGCCCACCCGGGGCCGGCCCACACACCGGAGGGCTTCTGACGCGATTGCTGGGAAAGGTTAAAGGTGCGGACTCGGAGGAACTAATAAGAATAGTTTTAGGCAATCGGAAAGAGTGGGATAAAAAGAAGCAAAAAATATTGAGGTTTGGTCAAGCTCTAGTTCTAAAGCTCTGGGGTAATAAAGTTAAAGAAAAAAAAAACGAGAACCCTAGACGTAGAGCACTAGCCTTAGGCTTTCATCGGGGTTCCGGGAGGTGCAGGCAGACAAAACGCTCTAGCAGAGAGAGGGGTCGCTTCTGCGGCCTCCTTACACACAGCGGCAAGGTCTGGGGAGTGTGAACCAGCTGGCAGCAGGCCTGATTCTCTTCAACGCTCATGACGCCGCCAAAACTCTGCTGGTAGCTGAGCATTGTTTCGAGAGTGCAAGCAGCCACAGCAATCTGTCTCCGGTGAGTGAAACGGGGAAGATGAATTTAGGCTGGGTGCTAGGTAACTTCCCACGCACGCGGGCACGACCGCAATTTTATACAGTTTGATCTGATTTGCCTCTCTCCTTTTTCCTTGGTTTTTTTTTGCTTTTATTTTAGCATTTGGACTGCGTTTTGGTGGCAGTTTTAGTCAGCAGGCAGGAAAGAATAGGCTGAGGGATTCAATGGACTCGGGCAGCTGATTTTACGTTTTGTTGTTTTCCCGGGTTTTTTTTCTTTTCTGGGGGAAAAAAAAATAAAAAAATAAACCAAAGAAAGAAAGCAAGCAATAGAGGGCGCTGGAAGAACAGGTGACACAAAATTTACCTGGGATTATTATAAGTTTGTTTTTATGTTTGGCTCACTGAAGGAAAAAAAAAAGGAAAAGTCCTACCATATCTGGGGTCTCGCCATGTCCCTCAAGAGCACATGTCTGACATGTGGATCGTGGAGGGGGGGTCAATTTCCAGTGCAGGTCTATGCTGCACTTGCCAGGCTGAGGCCAGATCGGCGGAGGCGGGCTTCCTTGAGGGCTGGGGAGACAGTGTTCCAGGTCCCTCGGGTGAGAGTTCAGTCTCATCTCAGACTACAGAGGCTCATGGAGGGTCTGGTACTGCAGCACCAGCTGGAACAGTGAATAAGTACTCTGAGGGGCTTCCTCCAGTTGCACAGGGCACAAAGTAGTAGTCTGGGAAGTCCACAAAGCCTTCCAAGAGCGCTGGATATGGCTTGGCAGAGAGACTTACCAGGGGCATTTTCTCCGGAGTTTTGTCCTTCCCATGCACAAGGCTTTTTGCTTGAAGCATTCAGGCATGGAGTTTGATGGGGCTCAAGGTAAGGGGTAGAAGTGAGCATTACCAGAGATGCCCGCAGATGATAGGGCACTAGGTGAGCCGGGCCCGAGGAAGTGGTGGATAGAGGAGGATCCATGGGGAGACTTGGACTGGAAAGAAATGGGCTGTGATGGGGGGGGGGGGACCTGAACTGTAAAAGGGCTATGGGGGGGGGATCTGGACCGGAAAAGGGCTGGGGGGGGGACTTGGACTGGAAAGAAATGGGCTGTGATGGGGGGGGACCTGAACTGTAAAAGGGCTATTGGGGGGGGACATGGACTGGAAATGGGTTGTGATGGGGAGGGGGACCTGGACTGGAAAAGGACTATGGGGGGGGGGGTAACTTGGACTGCAAATGGGCTGTGATGGTGGGGGGGGGGACTCGGACTGCAAATGGGATGTGATGGGGGGGGCTAGGACTGGAAATAGGCTGTGATTGGGGGGGGGGCTAGGACTGGAAATAGGCTGTGATGGGGGACTTGGACTGTAAATGGGCTGTGATTGGGGGGCAGGGGCTAGGACTGGAAATGGCCTCTGATGTGAGGGCTAGCATTGGAAATGGGCTGATGAAGAGCTAGAATAGGACTGGAAATGGGCTGATGTGGGGCATGGGAGAATGGGACTAGAAGGGAGTGGATGCTGGGTGGGTCTAGAACTATAAGGGAACTGATTTTGGGGGAGGACTAGAATGGATGGGGAATGAGAATGGAGAGGGGAAAAATATTTTGTGTGGAAGAAAAGTCTATGATGGGCTGGGTATTGGGAGAGTAAGAGGGGCTTGAAAATTGAAGGGTGAAATTGGATGATAAAGGAATAAGGAAAGAATTGGGGGAAAGAGCAAAAGGGAAACAATCAGTATGTTAAAGCAGAAATAGAGAGAGAATGGAAAACATCTAAAAGAGAAGAAAGGACAAATGGATAGCTAGCAGAAGACACGAAGAAACCAGAAGAAAGTGACTGGAGCAATTGCAACTGAAAAAATGCCCAAACAGAAGGTAGAAAAATACTTTTTATTTTGAATTTATTAACTGGAATATGTCTTTTTTAATGTATTTCTTGAATTCCGATGCTGATTTTGTCCCTATTGCCTCTTTATGTCAGGCAATTCTATACATCTATTGCCATTTCTGTTTTGGTAAGTTGATCTCGTTTTTATTTTTTCTGGGGGCCCACAATTTTTGTTGGCGTAGGGCCTCACTCAAGGTAAATCCGGCCCTGCCTGTATGTCTGGGGTCGGCAGACTGGACAGGGGACTTATTCCATCTCTGAAGTGGAATAAGACCCCCTGGACGTCGGGGGATGGCAGGCCCAGGCAGCAGTGGAAATGTGAGGGGGTGCAGGGGGTTCCTCACTTACTAGCTTGCTTCTCTCATTAGTGATTTCTTGCATCGATTCACAGGTCTGCAAAAAAATTTTTTTCGAGAGCTGTTTTGGTTATTCCACGTAATCTTTATGTTTTTTGGTGCGCTGAATCCGAAAATGATCTCCATTTTGTCATAGGACATCACGTTTCCTGACAATTTAGGTAACTATGTTAAATAAGGCAATACCTCAAAATAAATGGAAACAGACTTATAAAATTAAAGTTTTATTACAATATTTTCATGAAAATCCTTTTTTGAACTGAAATGAGCTCACCTACACACACTAAACTCGATTCTTCTTCCTTGTGAGGCTCCTCTTGGTGCATTTACGCTTGTGAGTAGCATCTGGAATGTCTCTCTGAAGCATCCAACAGTAGTCTGCCATCATTGTAATGCTCCACTTTCCCTGCTATCTCCTTTCCATCTCTTTAATGTCTTGGTGGAATCGTTCACCTTGTTCCTCACTCACAGCTCCCACATTTTCAGGAAAGTAGTCAAGGTGGGACTGGTGGAAATGCACTTTCAAACTCATCAGGCAACCTAAAGCTTGAAATGCTTTCAGCATTTGTCCAACGATCTTTTTGTAGTGAGGATCTTTGTTATTGCCTAAAATGTTCTGTACGACTTCTTTAAATGCAATCCACCCTTCTTTTTGAGGATCCGTCATGGTATTGACAAACTCTTGATCAACTATAAGCCTTCTAATGTCTGGTCCGACGAACACACCTTCCTTCAATTTTGCCTCCGACAGGCCTGGAAACTTGGTGACCAAGTATTTGAAGCTTCTCCATCTCTTGGAAGTGATTTTACGAATTGCTTCATCAATCCCAATTTTATGTGGAGAGGTGGTAGAAGAACTTTATGGGAAGGTACCAAAGTTTCTCGGAGGACATTTTTTTCACCGACTGTTAGCACCCTCGGCTGCCAACTCTTCTTGGTCCAGTGATTTTGTCTGTCTCGACTGTCCCATAGACACAGAAAACAAGGATATTTGGAATACCCAGCTTGTTGCCCGAGCAGCATGCACAAGACCTTCAAGTCCCCACACACTTGCCAACCATGGTCTTCATATTTAAGTTTACGAAGAACCAATTCCAAGTTCTCGTAGGTTTCCTTCAAGTGTACGGAATGACCTAGAGGTATGGAAGCGTAAAACTATTGTGGAGTAAAACTGCTTTGAGACTTCTTTTTGAAGAATCTATAAAAAGACGCCATTGCTCTGAATCATATTGGATTTTAAATTGACCCATCAGACCTTCGACATCGATGCAATAAACCAACTTGTCTTCCTGGGCGAAGTAAGGAACGAACTCCTTTTCATGATGTCTGAACCATGAAGATGACACTCCTGGCAACAATAAATTCCTGCTTTTCAGCCTTGATCCGAGTAAATCAGCGGCATCTTTGGGAAGATTCAAGTCTCTTACCAAATCATTCATCTCCTCCTGAGAGAACAATTTTGGTCTTGTATAATCTTCAAAGTCAGAACTTGATTCGTCATCTGGTTCAGGTATGACTTCACCTTCATCGGAGCTAGGTATCTCTTCCAAGGTAGCAGGGGCTTGGGTACTGGTATATCTGTGCCATGGGGGATGGGACAAATTGCCGAGTGAAGATTGGGGTATGAAATGGAATGCTTGCATTTGGAATTAAACCCTTTCACATCGCATGAACAAAAGTAACAGTCGTCACTATGGTTCTTTTGCTCTCTCCATACCATAGGAATCCCATAACGGAAAGATTTTTTCTTACCCTTGAACCAGTTTCGGAGGTCCTCAACACACCGTTTGCACACTTTATGAGGTGCCCAGACTTTATCTTGATCTCCAATTTTTAGTCCAAAGTATGCAAAGTATACTTTTTTCACAAAGTCTGTAATATTCTGCTGTTGCTTCAGCACTGTATATTCACCACAGATGAAACAGAAACTGTCTGGCGAATTAATACACTTTTGCGGAGCCATAACATAACGGTTGAAGAATGACGAGCTAACACGAATTGCGATGAAAAAGTGTGAACAGCCTAGAACCAAGAACCTGATGATGATTTGTGCACAAGTGTGGCATGCAGGAGAGAGCAGCTCTGTGTCTGTACACGAGACGTCACGGTGCTGGCCACACCCCCCTGCACTGACCGGAGCTGCTGCTATCTGCCCTGTGTCTCCCTTCCACTGGATTCTTCAGGAAAGATTAACCCCTTCTACCATTAGAAGCACGGACTTAAAACTTGCTTAGCTTATGTATATATTGCTGACCATCAGATTTACAGTGCTATATTTTTTTTTACATAACTCGGACAACCCCTTTAAGGTTTTTTTTGGCATTTTATATCTTAAATGCACTTATGTGAATTAATTAATAGTAATTTGAATTAATTAATAGTAATTTGAAAAAATTTGATAAATTTGAAGACAATTTTGCATGTTGTGGCAAATCATGATGTCTAGGAGTTTTTTCAATATTTTATTTGTTTTCAGCACACCAAAATACATGGAAATTAGATGAAAATAATCAAACAGCTTTTTAGTCGCAGACCTTATTGTAATATCATTTTTGCTGGTCTCCCTCAACACCAGATCCACTGTCTGCTAAAGGTTCAGAATAACGCTGTCCGGATTACATCCCATACCTCACGTTGCACACCCATATCACTCCACATCTCATTCACCTCCATTGGTTACCAGTTCCACAGCGCATCATTTTCAAACTCCTAATCATGACCCACAGAGCTCTCTAGACTCACACCCCACAATACCTAGCCGATTCGCTCTGTTACCGCTCGGTCCCTCGCAGCCTCCGTTCTATCCATATCAATCGCCTTGAACTCCCTTCTCCAGCCCGCGCCCATCTGGAGCGTACCCGTAACTCAGCATTTTTCTATTTAGCTCCCTACACTTGGAACTCTCTTCCTCTTTCCCTCCACCAGGAACCATCCTACCCTAAATTCAAGGTGCTTCTCAAGACCCACCTATTTTGCCTAACTTATGACCTCCGTCCTGACCCCTCCGCTTAGTCCCCCCCTCTACTTTCCTATCCTCTTTGTCCTTCTCCTCTTCATCTTAAGAGTGCCTGCTGCTTTCCTTTATGAATTGCAGTTCCTTTCTGTTTCTTGGCCTTTGGGCTGTTTCTGTGCATTTGCAACTTTGTAAACCGCCCTGATGGTTTCTGAAGGTGTGGTCTATTAAGAAACCCGATAAAGATAAAGTTCCATGCAGCCCGACCCTGGTCATGGAAGGCCAGATTGGGGGTTGGGCTGCGGGGAAAGGAGATAGTGATCGGCAGCTGGGGATCGTGACTCCTGAATAGAGTCATGGTGCTATGGCAACGGGACACCATGGTACCGCGGCTCCATTCAGGAGCCTGACTGAGTTAGCTGGGCAGGGGTCTGTACGTGCAGGCCAATCAGAATCGATTCCCGGCCTGCATGTACAGACCCAGACCAGATTCTGATCCCACAGGGCACGTCTAGCCCCAATGGGATTGGAATTGGGTCTGCCTCTGTGGTCCTGATTCCGATCGGGCGCACAGGAGCCTAGATGCACATATTAGACTGCACCTCTCTGTTTCCCTGTGACTACCCCTCTCCCTGGTTAACGGGAGAGAACAAATAGTGGAAAATAAAACTAAAAAGGATTAGAACTATTACCAACCTGATGTTATACATGGTAAAAAGAATGGTTAGACACAAACGAACACACTTTTCTCTTGCATTGGGTAATTTTAAGAGGTTTGTATTGTAATAATATCTAACAAATGTATATCTCAAAATAATTAAATATTTGTACACTACATGCAACAAAACATCTATCACATAAGAATACAATAGATGTATTACTTTCAAGTTCTTTTCTCTGGGCTGAGACAAATGTTTCTCTCTCTCTCTGACATGCGTATATATTTGAGCTCAAAATAAAATGCTGGGTTGTGCACAGTACAGTACTTAGCAGTCTTGATGTGAAGTGCATTGGGGCCCGTGACAGTCTCTTCTCCTCTGGAATTCTGCACCTCTTGTCCTTCCCCCTCGTTCTCTCTCTTGGGTCAGGTCAGTTTCTTCTGCTTCTGTGTTGCTGTAACCTTTTGTTTAACCTATCCTTCCCTCTTTGCTTTCCCTTAATCCTTATTAAAAGAATTGTACTAAGGAAAAACATCTTATATATTGCAAGCTTGCTTTATACCTAAACTTGTTCCCTGAATTAATCCCTCACTTTCATACGCAGCGTTCCCTTCTCATGTGCTCTCTCGCTTATTAACTTCCATTCTCTCATTCAGCAGCTCTGCATTCTTACCTCATAACACTCACACTTCTCCTTGCCCGCTACCTTCACCCTTTTTATCTGTCTTATGCCTCTTTCGTTCTTTACCTAATCTCCATTACCTCCTATAGTTTTTCTTAAACTTTTCCAAAGAAAAACATATTATTTTCAAATCTCCCCCTTAAACCTGTAAATTTTTATTCCTTATCCCTCCCCTTAACTGCTATATAGGTAATTAAAGTACCTTAGGACTATTCACTTATTTTCCCATAAAAAATAAGATAACCATCTTCTTCCCCATTAATTAATCTCTCTCTGAGCCTCCTTTACTTTTTCAAAACCTTTCTCTTTCCTTCCCTATTATGAGAGGAGTCTTTGTCAGTTTCTACTCAAAAATGTCAGAATTCAATCACTCACTTCTTTCATACTCACTCACAACAGACTTAAATTATCTCAATCTCATTCACAAACTTTCAAAAATCACTCAAACTTAGGCCTCCTCATCAGATCAGGCAATGCGCATCCACACTCTTACATTCCCTAGCACCAACGGCCAGAAATAGCTAGCTTTCCTAGAGTTCTAACTTCTGTAAGTGCGTGCTGCTGTGCCTGATGGCATCACTGTCCATTCGCATTCTAAACATAATAAAATCTTCCTTTACCTTTTTTAATACAAATTTCTATAATACCTTTGTACAGAGTCTTATTACATTTTTTAGAGCTATCTCCTGATGCTATGGAGCATTCCCCAGACTCCCAGGTAGTTTTTTTTTCTCTACAGAGTTAAATGCTGACTCCTAACAGCCTTTCACCACCTTACACATTTTCATTTACACATTTTCCCATTACATCTTTGTTACTCTTTATAATCCATCAACTCCATCACTACTTTTTATCACATAGCAATGTAAAACATACAATTTTCTCCCACCACCACATTCTCTAAAAACAATTACAACCTCCCTTTAAATGTATACTATACAACAGTAAAGACAGTAGAGAAAAACTTGCGATCTAAATAACAAGGCCACACTGTCTGTAAATCAAAAAACACTGAATAACTAACGACCAGAAAAAGTCATAATAATAAAACAAAAAAGATTGTTGCAGCAGTGCAAAAAACTAGCACAATAAAGCTCCAGAACTAGCAAGGATCGGCTCTTACCTTCGGCATCTACTGAGAAAGAGAAAGTAAAAATCACTAGAGCACATGACCTCCCTTAAGATCTGTGCACTAATTTATTTATTTAGACAGTTTTGTATACCACCTTATCCTTCAATCAAAGTGGTCAACAAGACATTGGGAGGCATACATTCAGCAGGAAGAGATACCATTCACATACATATGTAATACATATGTAAATTAGCAAGTGAGCACATGACTTCCCTTAAGACCTGTGCACTAATACATATGTAAATTGCCAAGAGAGCACATGGCTTCCCTTAAGACTTGTGCACTAATTCATATGTAGATTGGCAAGTGAGCACATGACCTCCCTTAAGACCTGTGCACTAATTCATATGTAGATTAGCAAGTAAGTACTCCAGAACCAAAGTAATATAATAAATCTAGACACAGCACTAGAAAATGTTATGATGTCAAACAAATCCACTGTCCCTTTAAAAAAAACAATAACCAAGCCGTGCTCATTACACAAAAGAAGGCAAACCTAAATAAAAAAGGAACTTCCCCAAATATTTTCATTGTTAAAATTACATATGGATTAAAAAGAAAAAATAGAAGAATCAGCCCTTTATATGAACAAACTACTTTTAATAGAAGCAATCAATGCTGTATCACTGTGTAGCCTTTTTTGTTGTATTGAAAAGCTCCAAATTCAAATCCCACCTTCTTAAATATAAGAAAATGCTCTTTAGAATAAAACACACATATAAAAAAGAAGCAAAAGAATTAGGGAGCCTTAGGGATTAGGGATGCTGTTCCAAGGGTTGCAGAGCAGAGATGGCATCCATCTGTCCAAGAAAGGTCAACACATCTTTGGTAGTAGACTGGCTAATCTACTGAAGAGGGCTTTAAACTAGATTCGTTGGGGATGGGTGAAGAAAGCCCCCAGGTAAGTGAAAGCCCCCAGGTAGGTGATACATTAAATACCTTTATGGAAATGGGTAACAGGGGTAACACATGGAAAGCAGTGTGTATTAATGCCCGTAGCATGGGAAATAAGATCCCTGAAGTTGAAGCTTTGGTGGGAGTGGCTGACTTGGATTTAGTGGCAGTTACAGAAACATGGTTCACAGAAAACCATGACTGGGATGTAACTATACCTGGCTATACTTTATTCAGAAAGGACAGGGTAGGAAGAAGGGGAGGAGGAGTGGCACTATATGTAAAAACTACTATTAAAGCTTTGGAATTACAGAGCTTAAAAGGGAGAGAGGAGGCATTGTGGGTTAAACTAGAAAGAGGGAAAGAGAAATCTATTTGCATTGGTGTGATATACAGACCTCCCTCACAAGAGGAAGAGGTGGACAGAGAGTTAATTGAAGACATACGCAGCATTGCTAGGAAAGGGGAAGTGCTACTGATAGGAGATTTCAATATGCCAGATGTTGATTGGCACATTCCTGCTGCAGTATCATCTAGAAGTAAGGAGATCCTGGATTCTCTACAGGGAGAACTATTCAGGCAATTGGTAACAGACCCCACACGTGAAGGGGCCATACTGGACTTGGTGCTTACCAATGGTGAGAGTGTTTCTGATGTTGTAGTGGGAGATCATTTTGCATCCAGTGACCACCAGATGGTGTGGTTCAGTATTAGGACTAGGGCTGTTAGAATCCATTCCAAGGTGAAGATCTTAGACTTTAGGAAGACTAACTTTGCAAAGATGGGCCAATACCTCAGGGAGTCGTTAGTGGGATGGGAACAGCTGGGGGATGTAGAAAAACAGTGGGCAAAACTGAAAGGGGGTATTTTAAAGGCAACCAACCTTTTTGTTAAAATGGTAAATAAAGGCAAAAGGAACAGGAGACCGCTATGGTTTTCGAAGGAAGTAGCTGAAAAAGTGAAGAAAAAGAGGGAGGCCTTCATGAAATACAAGAGATCACAGAGAGAGGAAGACAGGCATCTGTATTTGGAAAAACTTAGAGAAGCTAGCAAAGTAGTCAAGAAGGCAAAGATTCAAAAGGAGGAGGAAATAGCCAATGCAATAAAATGGGGGGATAAGACATTTTTCAGATATATTAGTGAGAAGAGGAAGGGCAAAAGTGGTATTGTCAGACTCAAGGGTGCAGGGGGGGAATATGTAGAAGCTGATAAGGATAAAGCGGAATTGCTTAACAAATATTTTTGTTCTGTGTTCACAGATGAAGAACCAGGAGCAGGACCTCAGAAAACACCCACAAATAAGAACAGAAGCGAGGGACATCTTGAACAATTTTCAGAAGACTGTGTTTGTGAGAAACTAGCTCAACTTAAAGTAGACAAAGCGATGGGACCGGATGGGATACACCCTAGAATACTGAGGGAACTTGGGGACGTTCTAGCAACTCCACTGACTGACCTTTTCAATGCCTCGTTGGAGTCGGGAGTGGTGCCAAAGTACTGGAGAGAGGCTCATGTGGTGCCTTTACACAAAAGCGGAAGTAAGGATGTGGTTGAAAACTACAGACCGGTTAGTTTAACTTCAGTGGTGAGTAAATTATTGGAAACGCTGCTGAAAGAGAAAATAGTGAGGTTTCTGGAGTCCAGCGGATTACAGGATCCGAGGCAGCATGGATTCACCAGAGGCAGGTCTTGTCAGACAAATCTGATCGATTTCTTTGACTGGGTGACCAGGGAGTTGGACCGAGGGAGAGCTCTAGATGTGGTGTATTTAGATTTCAGTAAAGCCTTTGACACTGTTCCTCACAGGCGACTTATAAACAAACTGAGCACCCTAGGGATGGACCCTAAAGTTACTGCTTGGGTTAGAAATTGGTTGGGTGGGAGGCGACAAAGAGTACAAGTAAATGGAGCTCTCTCTGAGGAGAAGGATGTTACCAGTGGTGTGCCCCAGGGATCTGTCCTTGGTCCGATTCTTTTTAACATCTTTGTTAGTGATATAGCGGAAGGGCTGTCGGGTAAGGTTTGCCTCTTTGCGGATGATACCAAAATCTGTAATAGAGTAGACACCCAGGAAGGTGTAGATAACATGAGGAGGGATCTAGCTAAGCTTGAAGAATGGTCTAGAATTTGGCAGCTGGGATTTAATGTTAAAAAATGTAAGGTCATGCATTTGGGCTGCAGCAATCCAAGGGAGCAATACAGTATAGGAGGTGAAGTACTTTTGTCCACTAAAGAAGAGCGGGACCTAGGCGTGGTTGTGTCTGATGATCTTAAAGTAGCTAAACAGGTAGAAAAGGCGACGGCAAAAGCTAGAAGGATGCTTGGGTGCATACGGAGAGGAATGGCTAGCAGAAAAAAGGAGGTGATAATACCTCTGTATAAGTCTTTGGTGCGACCTCATTTGGAGTATGGTGTGCAATTCTGGAGACCGCACCTTCAAAAGGATGTGAACAGGATGGAGTCGGTGCAGAGGGTTGCTACTAAAATGATTAATGGGCTTCATTATAAAGCATATGAGGACAGACTTAAGGATCTTAATATGTACACCTTAGAGGAAAGGCGGGATAGAGGTGACATGATTGAGATGTTTAAATACCTCCGTGGATAAATGTTCAGGGAGAGAGCCTCTTTCAATTGAAAGCAAGTTCTGCTACGAGGGGACATGGGATGAGGGTGATGGGAGATAGATTCAGGAGTGATATGCGGAAATATTTCTTTACGGAAAGAGTAGTGGATCCGTGGAATAGTCTCCCAGTGGAGGTGGTAGAGATGAGGACAGTAACTGAATTCAAAAAAGCATGGGACCAACACAGAGGATCTCTAAAGGTAGAAAGTGGACTGTTGTAGTTGTTGTTATGGAAGGACAGACTAGATGGGCCTTGTGGTCTTTTTCTGTCATCATGTTTCTATGTTTCTACACCAGTGTGAAACTGATAACGTGGGTGCGCCTGCTCATATAAACGTAAATGTGAAAGGCATCTGGAAGGGGCGGTATAGAAGAAACTGTTAAATAAATAAATAAATAAATCTTATTCAAAGGATACTACTGTCCATATGCGCAAAGCTGTAATAGGCATTTTATTTAGAAGATACTACCAAAATAAACCAATATAGAGACAAACAAGAATATAAAAGTATATCAGAGTAATGCTACTCATATATTGTTGTCCTAAAAAAGAGACATAATACCCAAAGAAGCCCCCTTAAATTCAAGTAAAATAAAATGGAGCACTTCTCCTAGAGAAGTACCAAAATCAAAAGACATATAAAACGAGGTCCAGAAGGGAGGTAGGAAAAGGGAAAGGGAAAAGGAAAAGGGGGGAGGAAAAAGAACAGAAGGGAGAAGAGGGGGGGTGTGAAGGGGGGAAGAAAAGGAAAAAGGGGAGGGGAAGAGGAAGGGGAAAGGGAAGAAAAGGGAGGGGAAAGGGGAAAGGTGTGAAAAAGGGAAAGGGGGAGGGGAGAAGGGAAAGGGGGAGGGGAGAAGGGAAAGGGACACAAAAAAGACCTAAAAAAAGGGGACCTCAAAAAAACCTCTGATGTTACCGTTGCCAATCCAAAAATCAAGCACTATTTTTCTTACAGTAATGTATCTTATACTTCCTCCCCGTAGTGGCGGACGAATAACCTGCAGTTCAAAAATGGACTCAGAGTAAAACTTGATATTCAATCTATAGTATAAAAATGAACTAGGAAACAACAGACTCAGAAAAAAACGTGATATTCAATCTTTATTCAGGCCATCAGGATGTACCGTCGCCAGCTCAAAAATCAAGCTTTGTTCTTCTCTCCAAAGTATAGTATCTATATCTCCTCCCCATGGTGACGAATGGATTACCTTCAGTCCAAAAATATCAAATCACTTACTCTATGTCCATATTGTAGCCAGTGGTCGACGAGAGGAGTCTTGACAACCTTACGCTTCAGACAGCTAAAATGTTCTTGTTTGCGAACCTTAACCGTTCATCTAGTTTTCCCAACGTACAGCATCCCATAGGGGCACAAAACAATGTAGATGACAAACTGCGCCCCTATGTCTCCCAGGGCCTGCCAATCCTGCAGCCACGCCTTACAAGACACAGAGCATCCAGCCACCATGGCCTCAATCATCAGCGCCAAACACTCGGAAACCAACTCTGCAAAGATCCCCCTCACCCATCAGATTCTCCCCGGAGCCTCTCTCCTTAGGGAGCAAAGCAGAAGAGACAGCTGAGCGTATCTCATCGTGCAGCCCTTCCCCCGCAAGCAGCAACAGGGAGATATCCTCGGAACCCTCCCCAGCGCCTCCTGTCCTGCCTTCACCTCCAGATGACTTAACGTACCCCAAATTCCTTCAAAAGCTGTCCTCATGCCTAACTCTCAACTCTGCAGATACTCCAGCCCCTAGGAGTGAGGTCCTGGGGCTTATGAAGTACCTAGATGCACCCAAATTGGTGGTCTCCATTCCGATCCACCGCCTTCTGATGGACACTCTCAAATGCAACTGGTAAACACCTGCGTCCATCCCAGCCACATCACGGTGGTTAGATGCAAAATACCAAGTACAGCCAACGCCAGGATTTGACAAGTCATAGCTACCACACTAGTCGATTGTGATGGAGTCTGCCCTAAAATAGGCAAAGAGCTCCCATACACATACCAGCGCACCACCAGGCAAGGACCACAAGATCCTGGATGACTACGCAAAAAAGGAATTCCAAGCGACCATGCTGAGTGCGAAAATTGTGGCACACCAGTTTCAACAAGTCCTATATCTTGACACCATCCAGGACAGTCTCAAGAAAGCCACAGATGGGCTACCCACTGAATCCAAGGCTACCTTCTTGCCCCTTCCCGGGGACCTGAGCAAGTGCGGCAAGCACCTCTTATGCTCCACTTTTGATGCCTTTGACGCTGCCTCCAGGGGAGCCGTAACAGCCATTGCAGCAAGGCGCACGGCCTGGGTCCAGGCATCAGGTCTGAGAGAGGACACGCACAAATGTCTGATAGATGCACCTTTCACCAGAGACAACCTTTTTGGAGCAAAGATGAAGGAGACAGTCAGTAACATGAAGGAGCACTTTGACACGCTCCAGACCCTAGCTTCTGATGATCTCGACAGAAGCTCCAGTTCCAGGAAGTCGCAAGGATCCTACTACCAAAAGTCCCAACCGCCCAGGAAGTACCAGTCCCGCCAAAAGTGGCAGGTGAAATGCTCCAACTACCATTCTTACCAGCCGACCTACCAGCCCTACAACCAAAGACCATGCACCAAGGAATGCAGGCAACAGAAACAAGCTGCGACATCCTCAGGGAAAAACACACCATCCTTTTGACAACACAATATCCACACGCCTGCTAGTGGGAGGACGCATGACCTTCTTCAAGGAGGCATGGGGGAAAATCACAAGTGGGTACTATGGATCGTAGAACAAGGTTACCACATCCACTTCATGACAGCCCCTCAGCAGAAGTCTAATCCCCACAGCCGCATGCCAGCCTATCTCTGCGATATGATGTCCCAAGAAATCAAGGCCCTCCTCGATGCCCAGGCGATAGGGCATGTATCCCAAAAAGAAACAGGGAGCGGATTTTACTCCAGGTACTTCATGGTTCCCAAGAAGTCAGGAGGAGTAAGCCCGATCCTCGATCTGTGCTGCCTCAACAAGTTTATCTGCAAAGAACACTTCATGATGTACTCCCTAGGGTCCATCCTGTCCCTCATACAGCAGAACAATTAGCTGGCCTCACTGGAACTGCAGAATGCTTACACCCACATCCCCATCCATCCAGCACACAGGACATTCCTGCATTTCTGCATCATGAACAGCCACTACCAATAAAGGGTGCTCACTTTTGATCTCTTCCTGGCCCCAAGATTGTTCACCAAATGCATTGCAGTGGCAGCTGCTCGCCTCTGGAGTTCTGGAATCTGTGTTTTTCCTTATCTGGATGATTGACTGATCGCTGCCCCTTCCAGGCCAACAGCAGAGGAAGCTGTACACAAAACTACCACACTCCTATCCACCCTTGACTTCCTAGTCAACTTCAAAAAATTTCATTTACAGCCCACGCAAGCATTGGACTTCATTGGTGCAACTCTCTGCACCCGCCAAGCAAAAGCCTTCCTCCCATCGGCTCGGGTGCACACCATTACACGCCTGGTATGGGAGGTTTCAGCAGTCAAGGATATAATTGCCAGAGCATTCTTGCGCCTTTTGGGTCATATGGCAGCAACTACGCATGTAATCCAACTCATCAGGCACTACATGAGAAGCCTGCAGTGGTATCTTCGCTGCCGCTGGAACCAGCGATCACAATTCTTGTCACAACGGATAAGCATAGACCAGAGGATACGGGCCTCACTTATCTGGTGGACGTAAAGGCAAGGACCCCCCACCAGACCTCATCATCACCACAGATGCTTCCAAGCAGGGGTGGGATTCCCACCTCCTACACCCACGCAAGCAAGGAATGTGGACGGAACAGGAGGGCCGACTCCACATCAACCTGCTGGAGCTGAGGGCCATCAAGTACGCACTCCAAGTGTTCCAGTCATGGTTGAACAACAAAGTAGTGCTGGTCCAAACAGACAACCAAGTTGCCATGTTCTACATCAACAAACAGGGTAGCATGGGGTCACTATCCCTCTGCAGGGAAGCTCACGAAATATGGGACTTTGCTCGATCCAAGAATTGCCATCTCCTGGCCACTTATCTTCCTGGTGAACACAACCACCTGGTGAACAAGCTCAGCCACCAGTTGCAGCCTCACGAATGGTCTCTCCACCTGGAAATCACAGCCTCCCTTTTCTGGAAGTTGGGCCAGTCACAGATGGACTTATTCACACACCTGACCAATGCAAAGTGCGCAGAATTCTGTTCCAGACATCCAGCAGAGCAGAGGGTAGCAGCAGATGCATTCCACGTGCACTGGAGGAGCCACAAGTTGTTGTACGCCTACCCCCCAATGCTACTCATCTCCAAGACCCTGCAGATCATCACTGACAGTGCTTCAGTAATCCTCATTGCACCATTCTGGCCAAGGCAGATGTGGTTTTCCGACCTCCAACGCCTTGCCCAGAGCACACTGGTGCGCCTTCCCATGTGCCCAGACCTCATCACCCAGGACAAAGGGAGAACCATGCACCTAATCTCCCCACCCTCGCACTGACTGCCTGGAAATTGAAAGGGCGCACCTATCCAACATGAACCTCACAGGGGAGGTCCAACAGGTCATCCTGGCCACCCAAAGGGACTCGACTTGGCACTCATATGCACTAAAGTGGAACAGATTCGATGCATGGTGCAGGACGGCGGGGGTTAGTCTGCTCTCCTGCCTCCTACCGCAAATACTCCAATACCTGTCCTCTCTCTCGTAAACTGGCCTTCAAACATCATCCATCAGGGTCCACATAGCAGCCATTGCAGCCTTCCATAAACACTTGGATGGACATCCCATCTCCACACACCCTTTGGTCTCATGCTTTTAGAAGTGCCTCACCAACCTGTGGCCCCCCAGTGAGCAAACCGGTACCCTCCTGGGATCTCAACATCATGCTTGAACAGCGCACGAAAAACCCCTTTGAACCACTGGAACAAGCTCCACTCAGGTTCGTCACATGGAAGACACTGTTCCTCATTGCTATCATGTCGACCAGGAGGGTGAATGAACTCCAGGCACTAGTAGCACACCCTCCTTACACCACGCTTCATCCAAACCATGCATCTCTGTGAACCCACCCCAAATTCTTACCAAAGGTGGCATCGCCCTTTCATATCAACCAAGCTATTGAGCTCCCTATCTTCTACCTGGAGCCACAGGACAGCCCAGAAGATCATCGCCTCCATACCCTGGAATGTGTGCATGCGCTGCGCATGTACCTAGCATGGATGGCGGCAACCCGCAGGGGATACCAACTCTTTGTGGTTTTGAGCCCAACAGGCCTGGACAACTGATCACCAAGTGGACACTGTCCCAGTGAATCACTGCGTGCATCGCCTACTGCTGTTCAAGGGCAGGCACCAATGCCCCAGCACATGTACAGGTACACCAGCTACGGGCCATGGCTATCACACTGGCAAACCTTAGCGCAGTCCCGCTTAACCTGATCTGTAAGGCCGCGACATGGGCCTCGCCCCACACCTTCCAGAGACACTACTGCCTGGAACACTTGACTCTGACTAACAGCTCATTTGGACGCTCCATGCTAGACGCGGGAATCCGGCCTACGGACGGGCCGTCAATAGATAAGAGTGCTACCATTGTTGTTGTGGTTATTATTGCTGTCGTTGAGGTACTCCTCAACAACTGTGACCTTGGAGGTCTGTTGTTGCTGATGTTTAATGGCTACTGTTCTTTGCTCCCTGCTGTTGCATGCAGCCAGTTGTTATTGTTAGCTACAATGCTTGTTTTCAATTGTTGTTGTAATAATGAACCCAATAAATAACCTGTTGCCATAAACAATCTGTTGTATTTAAGGGGTCGTGTTTAGGATAGGTCCCATGGCAGGACTGCAGACCTTCTTCCTACCACAGTTCAGAGCAGTGAAGCCACACTAGTGAGTCACCAGGTGTGGCTGACTTATCCTGCTTGTCCTAGGAGAAAACGGGATTACTTACCTGTAACAGGAGTTCTCCATGGACAACAGGATTAGTCAGCCACACAATCCCCCTCGTCTTCCCTAGGACGAAGCATGGCGGTCCGCCATGTTACTGAAATGGGCCACGTCCCTACCAGGCAATGAGACGGATGTAGGTTAGTATGAACTGAGCCAGGTAGGGGCGGGCCCAGGGGTGGGGGCAACCGGCACATGATCAGAAAGGCTCAACTTTCTGAGCTGTAGGAGAGCACATCTGTATCCATGGCGCCGTCAGATGATGTCACCAGTTGTGGCTGTTTCCTTTTTCCTCAGCTCGCAACCTTGTCTTTGACTCGCTCTCCTTCTCAACACACATCCATCTGATAGCTAAGACCTGCCGTTTCTTTCTCTATAACATCAATAAAATCCGCCCATTCCTTTCTGAACACACTACTAAGATGCTTATCCACTCCTTAATCACCTCCCGTCTAGACTACTGTAACCTACTCCTTGCTGGTCTCCCTTTGAATCATCTCTCTCCCCTTCAATTTGTTCAACACTCTACTGCGTGGCTAATCTTCAGCCAGCCTCATCATGCCCATATTACCCCTCTTCTCAAGTCACTTCATTGACTCCCAATCCGTTTCCGCATCCAGTTCAAACTTCTCCTGCTGACCTATAAATGCATTCACTCTGCAGCTCCTCACTACCTTTCTTCTCTTATCTCTCCTTACACCCCCTCCCCCTTCGGGAACTCCGCTCTTCTGGCAAACTGCTTCTATCTGTGCTGTTCTCTTCTATTGCTTACTCTAGACTTTGCTCCTTTCACATTGCTGCTCCTTATGCCTGGAAGAAACTACCTGAGTCTGTATGCCAGGCACCTTCTCTGACCCTTTTCAAATCCAGGCTGAAAACTCACCTCTTGGCTGCCGCTTTCTGATCTTGACTCACCTGATCTCCTTTGTGTTTCCTTACCATTCCCCCTAGATGTATCCCTGTCTACACCTTTTGTGTTGTCTGTCTTGACTAGATTGTAAGCTCTGATGAGCAGGGACTGTCTCTTACATGTCTCTGCAGTGCTGCGTACAACTTGTAGCGCTCTAGAAATGCTCAGTAATAGTAGTAATAGTAGTAGTAGTGACTGACTAATCCTGCTGTCTATGGAGAACTCCTGTTACAGGTAAGTAACCCCGTTTTTCTCCACAAACACTCTACTCTTCCTTAGCTCCCAACCCCTCTCTTTGCCTGGCCTCCAGCTACTCCACTACTCTGTCTCTCTTTTTCACCTTGCTCTTGTTTTTCAGTAACTATAATTAGGGCCTTAGGGGTTATTACACACCCTTACGTATATTTTTTTATACCCCTGAACTGTAGGGTTCTATCAGGAAGCTCCTTTAATAGAGACTCTTCTGTTATAAACTGAGCCAAAATATATACAGGATGGCCCAAAAAAAGTGAGAAAATCTCGTAGCATATAAATTATTTAAAAATTCAAAAAGACAGATGTAAACGATTGACAAATTAAAAAAAAAAGATGGCGACCAGAAATTGTCAAAATAAAGACGTTATAAAGTAAACTATTTAAGCTTTTAATTTACGAGATGTTCTCACTTTTTTGGGCCACCCTGTATATTCTCAGCTTATTCAATTCCTTTTTTCTCTCCCTTATTTTTAGGGATTATTTTATGCGCTAGTGTTTTGGTGGACTCACCTGGGACTTCACTTACACTTGTAACACCTTTCCTTCATCACTCACTCTGTGTCCCTATCAAACAACCCACTAATCACTTAACTTCTCTTTCACTTCACATAAACTCTCTCAGACTTCCTTTTCATTCAGCAATCATTCAAATACCCATACATTTGGAGGCCTCCACACAGCCATCCTCAAACATACTTCCTCATTCATCCAAGTACTAGCAGCAGTTGACAATCTGAAACCCTCATCCCTCTCATGTTCCTACTGCCGCTGACATCACCAAATAAACCCATTCTAAATTAAATAAAATCCTTCGTTTTCCTCCATTTCCTAAATAAACCTCATACCTATCCTTTCTAATTCAAATAGAAATGTTTCAGGTTGTTCCACTATGTGCTGCTCTTGAAGTTAAAGTTTTCCTCTCTGTGTCAGTCGTCCTTCAAACAGCTCGTAACGAAGTAACTTCTCGGCATATCCCTTCACCCCTTCCCTTACATGCTGCCATTTTTACACCCAAAAGTCCATTTTTATTCCACATTAAACACTTCCAATAAATTTTTTCACAAAATGTAAGTCCCCGCAACCCTCCATTACCTCAGAAGAATCCAAGTTATCGGCGTCCCTGTTTAATGTACATTACCAAGTTTAAGTTACAATGTAAACCTAAGTTATTCCTAAGTTATTTTCCAGTATAAACCTTCCCAAGAGAAATAGTCACACCATGTTCATTTCTAGTGAATTTTGACTGCGTTTAATGTATATAGTTTATTGTATATGATTTATATAGACTACCTTGTTTCTTCCAAGTTTTCAAATCCCTGTTACTTGTAAAATGCACTACAGTTATCCTGTATGTATATGTTTTTGTTCCATGTGAACCGCGCTGATGACAATAGTGCGGTATATAAGAAATATTAAATAAATAAATAAATAAATAAAACCACTTTGACTAAATGATAAAGCAGTATAGAAACATGACAGCAGAAAAAGACCACATGGCCTATCTAGTCTGCCCTTCCATATCAACCACTACAACAGTCCCCTTTTTTCCTTTAGAGATCCTCTGTGTTTGTCCCATGCTTTTTTGAATTCAGATATTGTCCTCATCTCTACCACCTTCACTGGAAGACTATTCCACGCATCTACCACTCTTTCCATACAGAAATATTTCCTCAGATTACTCCTGAGTCTATCCCCTTTCACCCTCATCCTATGTCCCCTCATATCAGAGCTTGCTTTCAATCGAAATAGGCTCTCCTCCTGCGCATTTATGTCACGGAGATATTTAAACGTCTCAATCTAAAGTATACATTAGACTACATATACATATTAACATCCTTAAGTCTGTTCTCATATGCTTTATAATGAAGACCATTAACCATTTTAGTAGCCACCCTCTTCACCAACTCCAATCTGTTTGTATCCTTTTGAAGGCGCAGTCTCCAGAATTGCACGCAATAATCCAAATGAGGTCGCACCAAAGACTTATACAGAGGCACTATCACCTCCTTTCTTCTGCTGGCCATTCATCTCTGTATGCACCCCAGCATCCTTCTAGCTTTCACCGTCTCCTTTTCTACCTGTTTAGCTACTTTGAGATTGTCAGACAGAATCACGCCTAGGTCCTGTTCTTCTTTTGTGGACAGAAGTACGTCACCCCCTATACTGTACCACTGCCTTGGATTGTTGCAGCTCAAATGCATGACCACACATTTTTAGCATTAAATCTCTGCTACCAAATTCTAGACCATTCTTCAAGCTTAGCTAGATCCCTCCTCATGTTATCTACACCTTCCTGGGTGTCTACTCTGTTTCAGATTTTGGTATCATCTGCAAAGAGGCAAACCTTACCCGATAGCCCTTCCGCAATATCACTAACAAAGATGTTAAACAGACTTGGACCAAGGACAGATCCCTGCGGCACTCCACGTCTCCTCAGAGTGAACTCCATTTACTTGTTACATAAATTTTACCACTTTTAGAACTTTTAAATGCCATTTTATTTTTTATATAATCCACTTAAAATGTTACTTTTTAAACACTTAACTCTGCAAACCACACATATTTTTCAGATCTCCAGACCCTAAGGACTTCTATTAAGTGCTTCAAAACTTTTAAAACTTTAAAAAGTATACTTTTAAAAATGGGAGTAGGCTCCACCCCTGAATTTTCTAACTGTTCCATTTTAGACTTTAAGTTTACCAATGCTTCAAAAGTCTCTTAAATAAGCTCACCAGCCCTTATTCTTGGTTTTCTCACCCTTTTAAACCTTTATTTAGCATTTTTTAATTTCGGACATTTTTGGTTGTTTAAATAAGGCTACTGCCTCTTTAAGGGCAGCTCAGCCTCTTTTGAATCAGGCCTGCTATAAGTCTGATCTCTGACAGGCCAAAACTGGTCCCATTTCTTTTATTTTAGGGCTTACTAGCACACTCATTAAAATAGGGTTCTTTGTGCTCTCCTTATTTTAATTTTCTATAATTAAATTTGTCCTCTGTGCCTCTTTTACCTTGATTTATTTTTATTTTTTAAATAAAACTCGAAACTCAGAGGGCAGCCCTCTTCACCTCTGTGGCTTTCCACTAGCCCCAGAGGTGTCATTCCAAGGTCCCCCCCTATTCACTTCAGGGCCTCTCAGTGCTGTAGCAAAGTGCAATCAATGCATAAGTCCAGGAGTCAATTGACAGGGCCCAAGCCAGTTTAATGTGCACAGGACCAGTCAGTCAAAGCTTCAAAAGGAACTGAGCAAAAGTTTATACAGAGACATAACCATTTATACCTCTTTTTCAGTTTGATACATGAGAATTTTCTATTGGTTCCAACTCGATACATGCAAACTTTTCATTGGTTATACATTCCCTTCATTTGTCCAATTAGAAATCCCTCCGGAGCCTAGCAACCGGCCCCCTCCTTTAGGATTGCTTGAACAATGGTACAGTTCTTAATTTCGTTACTTCTCTACTGCAAGGTTAACCTTGGCTTCAGGAATGCATATACTGAAACATTTCTGTTCTTTCACACACAAGAGAATAATAGAAGACTTATGGATTCATGAAAACTTCTTATTAAGCATTTTAAATCAGTTTTCTCATTTTCCACAGATTTTTGGTTCTTTTCTAGCTATAATGGGAGTTAGGATCCAGGCCTAACTTACAGGCCCTTCTTAGTAGCAGGCCATGCTAGGACCTAGCCTACCACATTCCCCCCTTTGATTATTCTCACCCGCAAGTGAGGAAGGGTGAGAATTAAATCACTCATTAGTCAATTAACACATTATACTGGTGTAATGGCATCATCATCGTGGGGTATAGGGTAATATTGCCACATATCTAATACCTTCGCAGCTGCCTTCCGCTCTATAGTGTTATCAATTGATGATGTTATCATGCGTAAGCAAAGAGGTAGGAGACAAGGAAGCAATAAGCATATGGCTAATATGAATAGTACAATAAACATAAGGGCTTTCAGACCACCAATCCAGGAAAACAATGAACCAAACCACCCATCCATCTTTAAACTGTGCCAGGTCTGGACAGGCACAAATGTCTGCTCTCTCATCTGGGTGGCTAAATCTTCAACTACATGCCCATTATTATCAATCTGTAAACAACAATTACTTAGATTCAACTTCCCACATACCCCACCTTCAGCTGCTAACAAATAATCTAAAGCTAAACGATTTTGATAAATGGCTGTGCGCATTTGCGTACTTTGCTTTGCCTGAAGGGTTAGTGCTTTACTAGTTTCATTGGTTATTATTTTAACAACAGCTTGCAAACGTATTATTCGATTAATCATATAAACAGGAGTACGATATCCCCAAGTCCCATCCTGCTCCCAAGTAGCAGGTGCATAGTATGAGATGATTCTTTCTGGGGGCCATTCTTCAGATGACGCATCCCATCTGTCCCATTGGCCTATTTTCAAGGCCTCCTTCAGCTGTCGACTTCTGTACACAGGATATCCCAGCTGTTCTCCCTGGGATGTAGGCAGAAGGAAAAAAGGAAGGTCGTATGGTTCCCAATACACATGCGCCTCCCCAGTGATGAGGAAGTCTGGCATATGCTCGGGTTCCGCAAATCCAGTACAGTCCAGGTGGTGCTTGCCAAGAATTATATGCTGCTAAGTTAGTCCAGATACTGGCAAGTTTGGGGAACTGAACTAGAGGATTGGAAGGTTCAGTAGCGTTGACTCCTGACCACCAAGATGTCTTCTTAATGGTACTGTTGTAGAACTTCTGATTGAGACAGACCAGCTGCCCCACTTCCATATTAAACATTGGTCCATAGCGAGAAAAACATAAATTACCCACAATGGAGTGGGCCAATACCCATTCACTTGTGGTATTGTGTATATTAGTCTGATTATACGGAATAGAATAGTTCAGTTCTTGTGCTTCCCAAGGCCATTGGTCTCCCATTGTTGTTCCTCCACAAAACAAACAGTCTGAAACATGGAGACTAGATACAACTGCTCCCGCTAATTCAAGAAATAAGTTCTGGGAGGCAGGAGGAATTTCAAACTCTGATTTCATGGCTTCGTAGAAGGATTGATGTATACGATAGGGTGAGGATACATGGGTTTTGGTGTTTAATTGCAGATATAAGATAGTCCCAGGATCTATACCTCCTCCTGCAATACGCAACCCAAACTTGTATCCTTGCTTCCAGTGGCTGGGGTTGGCTATGAAGAGTTGTAGAGGATTACAGGCACCTTTCTGGCATTTCTTGGGTTCTGGTAGTCTGATCTTTGTTAGGCTGCCTTTGCGATGATCTCCATCTCGTCCCGTCGGTGCATTCTTCCAGGTAGCAAAATATACACATTCCCATTTTGGGCAAAAGTAATCATGTCTAGATGCGGTGGTGTAAATGGTGGCTGCAGAACTCTTTCCTGTACACCGTCCCCATCCGTAGGCTCCTTCTGGACACATGTATTTATCATCATGGTAGTATGCTCGCTCCCATGACCCACATCTGTGGTAAGCATTTCTGTTGATTGCATCACAAGCATCAAAGTTCAAGATGATAGGTTTTGTGGGGTTGGTGAGGGGTTTTGTCGCATTCAGGATGGCTCCATCTTCATCATTCCAGCGTATCTCAAATGGATAGTATGATGGGTTTTGTCGAGGATTATAACAAGTCTTACTTTTCCCCTTTGTGCAAATATTCAGTTCGGTGCCATTATAAATACACCGGCTGACTGTACCAGTGCAGGTATAGTAGGAATGATAGAGCAAAGTCTGAGTAATCTTTTGTCCTGTTCGGGTGGTGGTTATGCAGGCTGCACAAGGGGGTAGAGCAAAAGTCTTTTCCAGGATTCCCAAGATCACCACTCCCACAAGGCAATAGTGGGAAGAACATTGTGATTACAGTCTTTGAAGGTTAACTGGAAAGTTGAGGATAATGAACTTTGCTGAGTCTTCTTCCGTTTCTGCTGTGATGGTCACTTTCGCGTGACGTAAGTGGATTCTGAAGATTCTTTATAAAGCTGGCTGTCTCCTCAAGGTGAGTCGCAATGGAGTCTCGGGATCATTCACTGATGTCCATTGGCCAGGATCAGGAGCAGCTGCCGGCTTCACTCGACTGTGGTGGATCCAGGGTTCGAATTCTGCCTCTTTCACTGCGGTGGGGGTTGACAGGATGATGACGTAGGGTCCCTTCCAATGCGGCGCCAGCGGGGTCTTTCTCCACTCTTTCACCCACACGGACGTTCCTGGCTTGAAGGGATGCAGAGGCTCGGTCAGGTTGATGGGTAGTCGGTCTTGCACCCACGTTTGGAGTTTCTGCAAAACAGAACCTAAAGCTAATAGTTCTTGTCTAGTTATTTCAGATCCTATCTGTCTCATGTCTCCCTTTATTCCCTGCACTATGGGTGGAGGTCGTCCATACAAAATCTCAAAAGGGGAGACTCCTAAGGATCTGGTGGGAGCTGAACGTATCCTAAGAAGGGCTATGGGTAGAACTTGGAGCCACTTCAGGTGTGTTTCTTGGCAGAGCTTGGATAACTGAGTTTTCAGGGTTCTATTCATACGCTCTACTTTCCCTGAGCTCTGGGGTCTGTAAGCAGTGTGTAACTTCCATTTTATTTGCAGAGCTTGAACTAACTGTTAGGTCACTTGGGATACAAATGATGGACCATTATCTGACCCTATAGTTGATGGTACTCCAAATCGGGGAATGATCTCATGGAGCAATACCCTAGTGACTTCTCAGGCTTTCTCAGTTCGGGTGGGGTAGGCTTCTACCCACCCTGAAAATGTGCAGACTAACACTAACATATAGTGATATCCATTTGCACGGGGCATTTCAGCGAAGTCTATCTGTATATCACTCATGGGGGTCACCCCTACTGACTGAACTCTTGGGGGTGGAACAGGACCTTGCTTGGCATTATTTTTGGCACATATCAGACATTGCTGTGCCACCGAGGTGGTCAGGGATCCTAGCAATGAAATACAGAAATGGGGTCTCAGGGCTTTCTCCATGGCTGTTTTTCCATAATGTGTGGCTTGATGAAAAGCTTGGACAAAGGCTGGCCCTAATGCTTCAGGGATGACTGTAGGACCTGGAGGTGGACTACCTTCTGGGGGTGGCAGCACTATCCAACTTTGTTCTGTCAAGACTCCTTCCTCCTTTTCACAATAATAGTCTAACTCTCTTGTAGTGTATCGGGGTGCCCAGGAACTAAGGGGCACAGGGAATAGGGTTGCTTGCATTACAGTATCTTGGGTCCTAACTTGTCCTGTGGTGGCTGCCTTTCGGGCTGTGGCATCTGCAAATCTATTCCCTCGGATGACTTCTCCTGCTCCTGCCTGATGACCTCGGCAGTGCATGACTGCCACTTGCTTGGGGGCCCATACAGCATCTAATAACATCAATATCTCATGCCCATATGTAATGGCCTTACCCCCTGAGGTGATCAACCCTCGCTCTTTATACAAGGCTCCATGTGCGTGCAAAGTAGTGAAAGCATATTTGGAATCTGTGTACACATTTATGCAGAGTCCTTCTCCTAATGTCAAGGCTCTGGTGAGGGCTATCAATTCAGCTTTCTGTGCAGAAGTTCCTGGGGTCAGGGCTGGGGACTCAACTACCAGATCAAGGGTCACCACTGCATATCCAGCACAACGATGTCCATTGATGACCAAATTGCTTCCATCTACAAAGAAAGTCCGTTCTGGGTCCTCTAGAGGGACATCGGTCAAATCAGGGCGACTTGAAAATACAGTGTCCATGGTTTCTAAGCAATTATGATCAGGTGGCCCAGGACCAATTGGAAACAATGTAGCAGGGTTCAGAGCTTGACTAACTTTCAACTGTATCCAAGGGTTTTCACACAACATGCTTTGATACTTCAACATTCGTGCATTGGTTAGCCAGAAGTTTCCTTTGTGTTCCATGAGAGTCAGAACAGAGTGTGGCACGGTGACTTGAAGAGTTTGTCCTAGTGTGAGTTTGTCTGCTTCGCCCACTAGGAGGGCTGTTGCTGCAACAGCTCTCAGACAAGGGGGCCATCCTTTTGCAACTACATCCAATTGTTTTGACAGATAAGCTACTGGTCGTTGCCAGGAACCAAGAGATTGGGTCCAATGCGTTTCCTTGTGACTCATGGACAAAAAGATGGAAAGGCTTCTGAACATCTGGAAGACCTAAAGCTGGGGATGACATCAGGGCTTTTTTCAAAGTCCGGAATGCTACATCTTGTTCGGGTCCCCAGTCTAGTGGGGATTTTTCCATTCCTTTGGTGACTTGGTATAGTGGTTTTGCAATCAGGGCAAAGTTGGGGATCCATATGCGACAATATCCCGCGGCCCCCAGGAAGGCTCTTACTTACCTCCTAGTGGTTGGAATGGGGATATTACATACAGCTTCCTTGCATTCTGGTCCTAAACATCGGATCCCACTAGACAACTGGAATCCTAAATACTTGACTTCAGTTTGGCATAGTTGTGCTTTGGCTCTTGAAACTTTGTATCCAGCATCTTTGAAAAGGTACAAAAGTTCACTAGTAGCTTGTAGGCGTTCACTTTCTGAGTTGGTGGCTATGAGTAAGTCATCTACATACTGAAGAACAACCCTCTTTCCTGGGTCCACTGGGTAACTTGAGAGATCTTGATTCAGGGCAGCACTGAAGAGAGTAGGTGAATTCTTGAATCCTTGGGGTAATCTGGTCCAGGTGAGCTGACCCCGCCTTCCTGTTATGGGGTCTTGCCATTCGAAGGCGAATAAAAGTTGACTGGTGGGTGCTAGGCGCACACAGAGAAAGGCATCTTTCAGGTCCAGGACAGTGAAGTGAGTAGCCTCAGCGGGGATCAGTCCCAAGAGAGTATAAGGGTTTGGTACTACTGGGTGTATAGTTTCAACTGCATCATTTACTCGCCTTAGATCTTGTACTGGGCGGCAATGTTCCCTCTAATTTTCTTTAGGCTGTGTGCGCATAAAATATCAGCTGTGTGCAGCTTTTGAAGGAAGGTTAAATTTTTGTGCGCCACATAACGACACTCAGAGTTATATACTTTAAAATTTGACTACACGTCAGAATACAGTATGTACACCACATTGATTTTAATCAAATTAAATGAAAATAGACTATTACTAAATGAAGCGGGAAATTTCTAGTAATTACAATCATAACTTTTAAATTTTAAGACGTCTGTGTTGTTTTCTATCAGACTCAGAGCCATAATTTTTGTGCGCTCTGTTGTAAAGTATGTGCGCTCACTCGGCGAGGTGTGTGCGCGCGCACAAGCGCACAGCTTAGAGGGAACAGTGCTGGGCGGTAGTCCCCTGTCCCAGGCTTCTTTACTGGGAGAAGGGGGGTGTTCCAAGGTGACTGGCATTCCTTGAGAAGTCCGTACTTTAGCAGTTTCATCAAATGGCAGTGAATTCCTTCTATGGCTGGTCGAGGGAGAGGATACTGCTTCACATGCACTGGTTCCACTCCTGGCTTGAGGGTGACAATGACAGGGGCTATGTTCTTCGCTAGGCCAGGTGGATTATCTTCTGCCCATACTTCAGGTGGGGCTATGAGGTTGGTAGGTATACAGGGACTGGTTGACTTTATTGGAGGTGCACTACAGAACCGCCATTCTTCTTTTCGAGGAACAGTAAGCACCATCAATCCAGCAGGCTTTGGGTTCACAGCCATTTTCATTTCTCCCCCCTCAGCAAAGGATATTTGGGCCTGGAGCTTGGCAAGCATGTCTCGGCCCAATAGTGGAATAGGGCACTCAGGCATATACAAGAACTGGTGCGCTATCTTCTGTCCCCCTAGTTCACACATGCGGTTCTGCAAGAATGGTTTTGTGGCTTTATTTCCAGTGGCTCCCACAATGGTGACAGATCGTGAGGACAGAGGAGCTACTGGCTTGGCTACTACTGAATGTTCTGCTCCTGTATCTACCATGAATTCCATGTATTGGTCCCCTATCTTTAAACTGACCATAGGCTCCTGGGAACCCAGGGTGAACTTGGAGCCCGGTCTGGCCTAGTCTTCATCTATGTCATCTATGTCATCCAGGTCATAGCCCGTTGCTACTGCCACTCCCTCAATGGCTTCTTCCCTCTCCTGCTGGAACTGTGTTCGATTCATTCCTCCCCTCCTTCGAAATCTTCCTCCTGGCCTCCAGGGACTCCCTCCTCCCCTTGCAGGGGCGGAGTCCAGATGCGGGCACTCATTTCTCCAATGTCCTTCTTCCTTGCAGTAGGCGCACTGATTTGCACCCAATTGAGGCCTTTCGCTTCCGCGGCCTCTTCCACGTCCTCTGGTCCTTTGATTAGGAAAACCTCCTCCACGTCATTCGGTTATAGCAGCAGCAAGAAGATCTGCCTTCTTCTTCATCTTTCGTTCACTTTCTCTGTCTCGTTCATTTTCACGATTCACAAATACTTTCTGAGCGACTTCCATTAACTGAGCTGTATTCATGCCCGCAAATCCATCCAATTTCTGCAATTTTCACTTTATGTCTCTCTGGGACTGACTAACAAAGGCCGCATTTACCATGCGTAAATTTTCCTGAGCGGCGGGATCATATGGGGTATACAATCTATAAGCTTCAGACAACTGCTCATAAAAGGCCGCTGGGCTCTCATCTGGACCCTGGAGAACTTCCGATACTTTCCCGATACTCACGGCCCTCTGGCCTCCCTTCTTCAGGTCCTGCAATAAGGCCTGGTGAAATCTGGTTAGGGCCGCCGCCCCCCTTTCCTCATTCGGGTCCCACCCGGGATCTTCTGCAACAGCTGCTTGCGGGGGATTTATTCCTCCCCTTTCTACAGGGTTCTCTTCTAACCATCGGAGGGCTGCTTGCCCGATTCGCCCTCGCTCCTCAGTAGTGAAGAGGGTAGACAGGAGCTGGCGACAATCGGCCCAGGTAGGCTGATGGGTTTGCATAATGCTAGACATTAATTCTGTTAATTCATGGGGCTTGGCTGTGTAGGAAGCATAATGCGTTTTCCAGTTTAATAAATCTGTGGTGGAAAAGGGTACATAAACTAAGCTGGTTGGTCCTGGCGCCATCTGGCCCTGATCATTTAAAACAGGCATTCCAGGCACTTGGCGTAATGGCATTAGGTGCCCTGCTTTCTCCTTCTTCTTGGGAGTTACGCTTCTTAAATCGTAAGGCTCCTGGACACAAATCTCCCTGGTGGGTGACCCTGAACTGGCAGGAGAGCCTCCGCTTTCTATCTCATCAGAGGACTCGAGTCCCCCTGCTGTGCTTGGGCCTGACTCGGGACTTTCACTCGGGGTAGGGCGCTTCTTAGGCTGTTGCATCAGTATTCTCTGGGGCTCCTCTTCTGGCTCTACTTCAGGTCGTGGTGCTGTGGGGACTAACTTCTGTGGGTGCTGGGGTAACCTATCCAGAATATCTGGGGACTCTGGGTCAGAATACACAGGCGGCTTCTCTTCCTTAGCCTTTTTGGTTCCCCTAGTAGTAGCTACAAATATTTTACAGTGCTCCTCATAACAGCGCTTCATCCATGAGGGCTGCTGTTCACATACACTTAACCAGGAATCTATATAGGGGAACTGGTCAGGATACACTCTTAATATGAGCTGATGGATTCGTAAAACTGTCTCAAAATCAAAGGTGCCCCCCCGGGGCCATGAAGCAGCTAATGCGGGCCACTCCCTTTCACATAACATTTTTAATCTGGATGAAGTCATTTTCGTACCATAATCGCCCGAAAATCCTTTACGGAAATTCTTGATCATACATGCCAACGGGTTTGTGTGGACTCCGTCCCTCCCATAATCTAAACGTACCTACGTACACTACCTACGTACTCAACGTACCTGCGTACGTTACGTACCCTACGTCCCTACGTACACGTATGACGTACAAGACAACGAACAATAAGGATAGGTAGTATGGCTGTAGGTAAGGGGTCCGTACAGCCCACAGAACACTGGGGGGGACAAACACCACTCGCTTCCTCCTGTTTGCGACCTGGGCGCGGTCGCCCAGCCAGGAACTGCGCTACTTAGGAGTCTGCTCTCGCTCGGTCTGTATTTCAAGACCTCTCACTCACACACGCAAGCATATTTCAACAAGATATCATATTTCAATATTTCAAGTGCCCAGGTTTTCTGACTAACTGACTATTCCAAACAAGGGTCGATGGCTTCGGCTTCCGCTTTCCTTACGGGGAGCTTACTAGGACCGCCCTTATGGGAGGTGATCAGGCTCCCTTGTCTCGCCCACACTCATGCGAGATTTCCCAGTTAGTCTATACCAAATATACAAAATCAGTCTTGCGCACGCAAGACGTTGTCTCAGGCTGTTCTTTCTGACTATCAAATCACGAAAATGTCTACTCACCGGATCCAGTCCCCGATACCACAACAGCTTCTGAGTTGGAACCTGGACTCCCCCGGGTCGGAGGTGTTGGCCAGCTGGACCCAATGGCCCGCCGAGGCAGGCGGAACCCTCTCCGGCACAAAGGGGCCGGCGGCGCCTGAGGTTTCCCCCGCGGTCGGACAGACACGGTTCCAACCGGGCCAAACCTCAAGGTGAATTGCGTGGATTATTCACTTGAATACCATTTACCACTCGCACTTCCCGGCCAACGCACCAAGAATATGCTGTAGCAAAGTGCAATCAATGAATAAGTCCAGGAGTCAATTGACAGGGTCCAAGCCAGTTTAATGTGCACAGGCCCAGTCAGTCAAAGCTTCAAAAGGAACTGAGCAAAGGTTTATACAGAAACATAACCATTTATACCTCTTTTTCAGTTTGATACATGAGAATTTTCTAACTTTTCATTGGTTATACATTCCCTTCATTTGTCCAATTAGAAATCCCTCCGGAGCCTAGCAACCGGCCCCCTCCTTTAGGATTGCTTGAACAATGGTACAGTTCTTAATTTCGTTACTTCTCTACTGCAAGGTTAACCTTGGCTTCAGGAATGTATATACTGAAACATTTCTGTTCTTTCACACACAAGAGAATAATAGAAGACTTATGGATTCATGAAAACTTCTTATTAAGCATTTTAAAACAGTTTTCTCATTTTCCACAGATTTTTGGTTCTTTTCTAGCTATAATGGGAGTTAGGATCCAGGCCTAACTTACAGGCCCTTCTTAGTTGCAGGCCATGCTAGGCCCTAGCCTACCACATCAGGAGCCTGTTTTATCATTTGGGCTCATTGGCCCCAATTCAAAGGTCCTCCTGCCATTTAATGTCATTACAGGCCTTGCCCAAGGGCGACGGATTGACCGCTACCAGCGCTGGGTCCTCCTTTTAACATCGGGGAGGATCGTGGGCACCTGCGACCCCCCAACCAACATCGGGGAGCCACGGGCTTCCTTGATCCCACTCCCCGATGCCCCAGACCGCCTCACCATGTGATCAGGGACAGCTGTCAAACCCGCATCTGCTCCTGATCACATCCCCCAGCCGCCATCTCAGCCCGGAGCCCCGGGTCAGGTCCCGGAGCAGGCCTTAGGAGTGCGGCCTACCTGGGCCTACTCCCACGGCTCTCCCAGCTGCTCTTCCACAGCTTTCCTTTTTTTTTCTAAAAAACAAACACAGCTGCATCTTTCCCGCAACCGCATGGAAGCAAAAAGAAAAAAACCCAAACTGACTGCTGGCACCCGCAACTGCAGCCAGTGCTGGAACTTCCTAAACTATCTCCTTCCCTGACTTTCCTGCAGCTGTGGGGAAAAAGAAAACTACCCGGCTGCTTCCCACAGCATTCGGTAGTTCCCGGACCCCAGATATGGCGCTTTTTTTTTCCTTTTTTTTCATGGGTTACATTTTTATACTTAAACAAATAGAGTGGTGGTTACAGCTACCTTACTGGGCAGGCTAGATGGACAATACTGGTCTTTATCTGCTGTCATATACCATGTTACTGTGATGCTGCTGGATTGGTCTTAAATTTCAAATATTTTATCAGTTCAGATTCAGGGAAATCTCAAACTTTAAGGGAACATCTCAGTTTACATTTTTTTTATGGCCTGAGAGCTTCACTGTTGCTGATTTCTGGACTTTTCCAACTCTGACTCAGTCTGGTCCAGCCTGCACACCATGATATGAATTCATAGCTGCCAGAATTTCTCATTTTATAGCTTTCCTCTTTATTATTAATAAAGTCATAGCACTGACCAAATTAGTTCATTTGTTGTTGTTATACAAATGAGGCCCTACAATGAGTTTCCACACATTGGGCCGCCTCTGGTTGGTGATGGAATGTTGCATCCCTGGATTCCAGTTCCAAATCAGAGCTAACAGCAAATGGCATGTGGAAGGTAATTCTACAAAGTCGCACCTAGTTAATGTGTTTTCTTGCACATATTTTATGCCTATTTTATAAAGTTAACTATGTGCATACTTGACTTCATAAAATACTAGCATAAGTGACAGAGAACGCATCTCAAGGTAAGACGCAATGGCTTATGCCAGTGCTAGAGCTGGTATAAATGACCACACATATCTTTTGCAAATACATGAGTAAATTGCAGTATTCTATAATCAACACGTGTACTGTACTTGCATGCTCTGCTCAAACTCCACGGCACACCCACAGTGAAAATATGCACGATGCAAACGATGTGCATCTTAAGAGGTCACTTACACACATAAGTTGCCACTAAACGCATATAAATTTATTTATTTATTTATTTAACATTTTCTTCTATACCGCGCTATTAAAATCAGCGCGGTGTACATCGAACAAGAATAAGAATGACTAAAAGAATAAGAATAAGAATGACTAAAATACCAACATTTAGGTCACAGGCATAAATTCTGCCCAAGCAGCCCCCGCAATGCGGGGGAGTCCGGGCAGAAAGGGGGCCCACACAGCGGCAGCAGTGTGGCAACTTATTGTAGCATGTCTGCTACGCTGCTCTGCTCTTGTAAGTTTGCTGCGGGAAATGCGAGCGTGGCAGCTATTCCCTGCCGGACCTAAGTCCCTGTGGCAAACTTTACAAGAGCGGAACAGTGCGACAAACATGATAAAGTAAGTTTGCTGCACTGCTAATGCCGCATGAGGAAGCCACAGCATGAAGGAGGGCTGCATGGGGGGGGGGGGGGCATGCCATTGCCATGACAACGGGGGTCCTCAGCAAAATTTTGTTTGGGGGCTCCTCCTCTCACGTCACTGATTTAGGTGCATTGTTTGTAACTAAAATTAGGTGATTTCTTCTAAAATGCTCCCTTTTATTGTATGCGAGCACAATAACTTTTATCTGCGATGAACTTGTAGGAACCGGATACATCACTTTCTGCTTAGTTATGGCACCTTGGCCTGTGCTAACACATCTCTCTGCACCAAGGCTGGAGACAGGATGCTGCTTCAGAGCACTGTAATTGGCACTGATGGATTCCTGGAAGAAAGTACCACATGACTGAGCTTCAGAGGCACAGATGTAGGTGAAAGACGCTTCTTTTGTTCTCTCAAAGCCTCTGAGCCCCGAGTCCAGATCCAGATGGTGTCCACATTATCACAGACATCCTTTCTGGCTGCATAGTTCTGCATATTTGCTGGGCATCTGTTGCAAACACAGATTATTTCTCTACAGAGAGCAAATTCTGGACTAGGATGTGGTTGTCCCAAGCTTATGGTTGGGATTTTAATTTTATTTGGCTGTTCTACTGTAAAAAAGTACTTATGCATTGGTTAATTCCATCCATCTGACCCACACCATCTCTATGGTCAGTACACGGGCTATCTTCAAGGCTGCATGAGGGGGCAATATAATAATGAAAGAATAGGACTTCAGTGGGAGAATAGGACTTAGCAGCAGCGCTTGCTGTTGCGGATTCAGGAACTAGGGAAATAGCATAAGCATGATTGCAAACAGACTATACTGACTAAGCTCTCCTGGCTATGCAAGGAGCTGAAGGCCTTGCAGTGACTCAGATTGACAGGTAGTGATATGATGAACACGGAGAGAAACCTGAGGCATTGCTGTCTCGTGCAATTAAAACAGAAGCAACTTCAGTCCACCATTGGTGGGATGTGAAATAAGGGCAGGGCACTTCCCCCCTCCACTCAGAACCATCTTTTGTAAGGTTTTTCTTATCTATCCCCTTCTGCTATCTGTTAGTCTCTTATGCTCTCCTGTTGATAATGGTGTTCCTTCCTTTTTCTCTCATGTAGCTGTTTTTATTTTATGTACACAGCTCTGATGCTCGGCCTGATCGGTATATCAAAACTTGATAAAGATAGATACTGGCAAGGTGTTTGGTGACTATTTCAACTCCTTGTATGCTTGGCAACTGCAGGATCTGACAAGAGGTTAAATGATGTCTTAAACGAGTGTGAAAAGGGAGCGCTACTGCTGGAAAGAAATCTGCACTTTTAAGGATTTACCTTCTGGGTAATTCTCTAATTCTTGGGGAAAAGGGATTTCTTTGGATTAAAGCTGATACACTAGATTCTAAATTACAGATTTAATTGTGAAGTCAATCAGGGCTTAGCACCACCAGAGAGCTTTTAATTTAAATCAAATCCGAGTATAGTTTAGCATAGAAGGAAGAATAGGATAAATATTCTTTGAGTAGAAAGAAAGAAATTGTTTCTAGAGACCTTTACAAAGAGGCCTTCCTGTTGGGAAGCAAAAAACCTGTAAGAATAGTTTTAAATAAGTGTTAAAGCCAAGTGACAGAGCAAAGGGGAAATTTGAAAAACTCCCTCTATCAAACCAAGGGCTGTGTGAATCATCCAGAAATTGTTAAGAGATTACCTTAAAAGTACAAGTCAGGGCGCTGTGTAGCAAGCCAGCTTATACTAAGTGTTCTTTCCTTCCTACCCACTCTGACTCCCACCCACCCCGGGCATAATCTTAGCTTTATAGGCTCTTAAATCTATTAAAGGGGAAGAGGTAGTCAAATTTACTTTCAGGTTCGGCTGGTTATCCTCACCAGAAATAGATTAATTAAGGCCCTGAAATTAATTAATCTTGAAATGAACAAAGTCCCTTAAATTTATTAGGTATAGTTGTATCAGTACAAATATCCCTAACAACTTTAAGTAAATAAACAACTTAAATAGCTAAACAAAACCTTAAAACTAAGATAGAGACAGCAGTCCAGTAGCAAGATGGGGCTATCCAGTCTTTTGCATTGAGTGTCACATGTACGATTTTCTCCTAGTTGGTGAGGGGTCTTACCTGTGCACTAGGTGCAAGGAACTGTTTGCTCTCAGGAAATGAGTCCAATATCTGTACACTAGAGTAGCAGACATGGACCTAAGGAAGGCAGTGAGGTATATAGATGAGACCTACATGGATATAGTACTGAAGTAGCTCCAGTCTGGCAGCCTCTCTGTTGCCATGGAGGAGAGAGGTCACGAGAAAGGAAAGCATCACCTTGGTGTGGCTGAAAATGATCCTATAGGTAGGACCTGTCCTCCAGGTGATATAAAATCTCACACCGAGGAAGTTTCTCCAGGGCCATGTGCCCATGAGAAAAGGGTTAGGACGGCCATTATAGTTGGCGAATTGATCATTAGGCATGTAGTTAGCTGGGTGTCTGGCGAACATGAGGATTGCCTGGTAAGATGATCCTCACACACCACCTAAACAATGTTTTAGACAGTGCTGGGGAGGAGCCTGCTATCTTGGTACATGTTGGTACCAATGGCATAGGGAGTGTGGGAGGGAGTTATGAAAGCCAAATTTAGGTTTTTAGGTAGGAAGTTGAAATCCAGAACTTCCAGGTAGCATTCTCTGAAATGCTTCCCCTTCCACATACAGGACCTAAAAAGCAGGCAGAGCTTCGAAGTCTCAATGCATGGATGAGACAATGTGCAAGGAAGAGGGTTTTAGATTTGTTAAGAACTGGACAACATTCTGAGGAAGGGAGGGGCTTTTCCAAAAGGATGGGCTGCACCTTAACTAAGATGGAACCAGGCTGCTGGCATTAACTTTTAAAAAGGAGACAGAGCAGCTTTTAAACTAGATAATAGGACAGCGTCGACAGACGTCCAAGAGCACATAGTTCATAAGAATGTATCCTTGAAGGATTCTAGCAAAAGAGGGAAGTTAGGGCATCCCTGACAGAGAGTTTTCAATAAAAATAAAAGTAACCCAACTCTTTGAGCACCCTGGGATGTATGCCATCCAGTCCAGGTGATTTGCTGCTGTTTATCAATTAACTGTATTACATTTTCTTGATTTATTAAGATTTGTTTCAATTCCTTTGATACATTACCTTTAAATATCATTTCTGGCATGGGTAAGTTTCCTACATCTTCTTCAGTGAAGACTGAAGCAAAAAATTAATTCAGTCTGTCAGCTATGCCCTTGTCCTCTCTTAGTTCACCTTTTATCCCTCCATCATCAACTGACTTCTTCACAGGTGTTTTGCTATGAATGTTCTTGAAAGGATTTTATTATGCGCTTTTGCTTCAATAGCAAGCTTTATTTCAAATTTTCTCTTTGTCTGCCTTTTCAATGCCTTGCATTTAATTTGCCAGTCCTTGTGCTGTTTCCTGTTTTCATCATTTGATTCTTTTTTCCATTTTCTGAAACATTCTTTCTTAGCTATAACAGTCTCTCTGACCTCATCTTTAAGCCATGCCAGCTGTCATTTGTCCTTCCTTCCACCTTTCTTAAAGCATGGAATACATCTGGTCCTGGCTTCAAAGATATAAACTTTTAACCTTTGCAGTTGTTCTTTTTAGTTTTTTCTTAACCACTTTTCTCATTTTATCAGTTTCCTTTTTGAAAGTTAAATGCTAGTACAGTAGATTTCCTTGTTATCCTCCCTCCATTTATTAAATCAAATGTGATCATGTTATGATCGCTATTGCCAAGCAGCCCCAAAACAGTTAGTACCTCTCATACTAGGTATAAAATAGCTGCCCCTTATGTTTGTTCCTGAACCAGATGCTCCATGAAGCAGTCATTTATTTCATCTAGAAACTTTATCTCCCTAGCAAGTCCAGATGAGACATTGACCCAGCCAATACCGGGGAAATTGAAATCTCTCATTATTACTGTGTTTTAAACTTTGCTAGCTACCCTAATTTCTATTAGCATTTCATCATCTGTCTGTTCATTCTGTCGAGGTGGATGGTAGTACACCCCCACTGCCCTTCCTATCCCCTTTTTACATGGAATTTCTATCCCTAGAGAATCTACAGTGTATTTTGCTTCCTGCAAAACCTTTATCCTATTTGACGCAATGCCCTTTTTAACATATAGAGCCACCCCTCCACCAATGTGATCTACCCTATCATTGCGATATAGTTTATAGTGTCACAAGCACAACGCCCGAAGCCACTTGCCTCTAGTGGTCGAGGGGCGTGGTGGTTGAGGATTCCTTCTTCTATCAGCTCCTAGCAGCCTATTTCTTCGTGTTGGCTTCTGGGAAGTGTAGTACTGCTAAAAATATGTTGGTGCTTTAAGTAGAAGGTTTGTAGTTGAGGTAACAAAGGGTAAGGCTTGTAACAGAAAAGTTTATTTTCATAACACAAAACACAGCAGGTTCAAGGTATCATTTACAGGATTATAACTGTAGGATTTGCTTAAGGTACAGCAAATAATGGCAAACAAACCAAAAGAACTCAGAAATGGCCTTTTAAAGTCCTCTTACTTGCAGAAGCAATTGCCCTTAGAAACTAGGCTGCCACTTTACTTTTTAGTCCTTGTTAATCAGAGCATAAAGAAAAATTCAGGTTTAATTTTTCTACAGCAGTTTGGTTTCTGCCAGCCTCAAAAACCTCTCTAGGCTGCATTTCTACGTGAAACCAAACTTAGAACAAAACAAACATTCCAAGCTGTTATCAAAACTCTTAGCAGGCTTTTCATATAGGAAAGGAGCAAGCAAAAACTCTTATAGCAGCTAACTTGGCTTTTCTTGCCATTGCACAGTTCAAACACAGGTGACAAACGAGCATGAATCAGAGCTTCCTGATCAGGCTTATGTTGCAGTAAATTTCCCTTTTAAAATAGACAGGAATTTACCTCCACACTGCTTCTGCCATATGGTTAACTTCCAAGGAGAATTACTTCTTTCAAGGCTAGCTTTTCCTCAAGACCTCCTGGCTAGAGCTTGGCATAGAGAGCAATCCATAAAGCAATCTTAAGAACATAAGAACATAAGATATGCCATACTGGGTCAGACCAAGGGTCCATCAAGCCCAGTATCCTGTTTCCAACAGTGGCCAATCTAGGTCATACGTACCTAGCAGTTTCCCCAAAAGACACAGGTTCTGCAATGCTTGTACTAGGTCAAGCATTGATATCCTGGGCCCCTTCTTAATAATGGTTTATGGACCTTTCCTCCAGGAACTTGTCCAAACCTTTTTTAAACCCAGCTACACTAACAGCCTTTACTACATCCTCCGGTAACAAATTCCAGAGTTTGATTACACGTTGAGTGAAAAAATATTTTCTTTTATTAGTCTTAAATAGTTTACCCTGTAGCTTCATTGCATGTCCCCTAGTCTTCCTATATTCTGATAACGTAAACAGTCGATCTACGTTTACCCGTTCCACTCCGTTCATTAATTTATAGACTTCTATCATATCTCCCCTCAGGTGTCTCTTTTCCAGGTTAAAGAGCCCTAACCTTTTTAGCCTTTCTTCATAGGAATATCCTTCCATCCCCTTTACCATTTTGGTGGCTCTTCTCTGAACCTTTTCTAACAACGCTATATCCTTTTTAAGATACGGCGACCAGAATTGCACACAATATTCAAGGTGCGGTCTCACCATGGAACGGTATAGAGGCATTATAATATCTTTTGTTTTATTTTCCATTCCTTTCCTTATGATACCTAGCATTCTATTTGCTCTCTTGGCTGCCACTGCACACTGGGCCGAGGGTTTTAACATGTTATCCACAATGACGCCTAAATCTTTTTCCTGGGTGGTGGTTCCTAATGTGGAACCTTGCATCGTGTAACCATAGTTTGGGTTGTTCTTCCCTAGGTGCATAACTTTGCACTTGTCCACATTAAATTTCATCTGCCATTTTGATGCCCATTCTTCCAATTTATCAAGATCCTCTTGTAATTTTCCACAATCCTCTTGGGTTTTAACAACTTTAAATAGTTTTGTGTCATCTGCAAATCTGATAACCTCACTCGTTATTCCACTTTCCAGGTCATTTATGAATATGTCAAAAAGCAGCGGACCCAGCACAGATCCCTGGGGTACACCACTATTCACCTTTCTCCATTGGGAAAATTGGCCATTTAGCCCAACCCTCTGCTTTCTATCTTTTAACCAGTTCCTGATCCACAGTAGTACACTGCCTCCTATCCCATGACTCTAGTTTTGCCAAAAGTCTCTGATGAGGGACCTTGTCAAAGGCTTTCTGAAAGTCCAGATACACTATATCAACCAACTCACCTTTGTCCACCTGTTTATTCACACTTTCAAAAAAACATAACAGATTAGTAAGACAAGATCTTCCTTGTCTAAAGCCATGTTGGCTGTCTCCCATTAGGCCATGACTATCTACATGCTGAGTAATTTTATTCTTTATGATGGTTTCTACCATTTTTCCCGGTACTGACGTGAGGCTCACCGGTCTGTAGTTTCCCGGATCACCCCTCGAACCCTTTTTAAAAATTGGTGTTACATTGGCGATCCGCCAATCTTCAGGTATTAGAGATGATTTTAATGATAGTTCACAACTCTGACACTGGTTCTCCCAACTGCATGGGTTCTGACTCACCGACCTGCTCAGCTGACAACCTCTCTGGTGGTCTGAAAGCTTCTCCACTTCCTGGTCCCCCACCTCTGTTGCCAACCTGTTGCAGGGAATTCAGCTCTCTCAGCTCTGGGTAGCTCAGCTCTTCTCCAAGAATCCACTCCTCTCTGCTTCTGTCTCAGCTGCTCTCCCGGCTGCTCTCCTTCTCGTCTCTCCCTCTCTGCATAATCTAACCCATGGTTATACCTCCAGGGTCTTAACCCCACCTCTTTCTTTCCCAGGTGTTAGTAATCCCCCTGCCTCCTGATTTTAGAATAATCAGTGCACTTGTTAAAGTAAGGACTTTGGCCCTCGTGCTTGCAATCCCTCTTTCTTACTTTATCAGTCATTGGCTGAAACCTGTTCCAGCTGGGGGGTTTCTGTCTTTGAAACCTGGCTGTGGCTTTCTCTCTCTGCACTCCTAGAAGGGGACCCTTAACTAGGGTGAATTTGTTATGCTTCTCACCTCTCCCACTCTCAGGATAGCTGACTTTGCCACAGTAGCTAGGTATCATGATGTCCCATTGGTTAGCCTCCTTCCACTAGGTCTCTGAGATGCCAATTATATCTAACCTTTCATTCATTGCTATATATTGTAACTCTCTCATCTTATTTATTAGACTTCTAGAATATGCATACAGGCATTTCAAAGTTTGTTTTTTGCTAATATTAACAGTCTGGCTATTTGATGACAGGGTTAATTTGGAATCTTTCAACTCTGATTTTTACTTAAAGGCACCTTTATTGGAACCTCTCTATCAGGATGCTCTGTCTTCACCGTTTTGCTAGTATCCTTCAATACACATTAAGCACAAAACTTTAGTGGGCTGCTGTTTTATCAAGGAGGAGTTGCTGAAGTTTCCTCATTTTGTGCATTTTTAGCAAATTATAGTATAAGTGAATGTTTCTCCCTCACTTTAATGATCAAAGGCTTGTGTTATATAGCACAGGGCTTAGATCACAGAGCTGTGAAGTACAGAGACCCAGCTTCAGATCCCGCGACTGCCATTAGTCAGTGTCCGACCTTGAGCAAGGCACTTACCCTTGTGCGTTTAGCTCAGAGATCATGTGACCAGCCCTATTTAAGCAGGCCCTGCCAAAGCCAAACGTGCAGTTCTCTGAGCTCATGTTTAATATGTCATTTACTCCGGGGCTGAGTTAATTTTCTACTCAATTCAATCTCATGTGTCATAATCTGACACTTTTCAGTAGTCAAAATATTTATTCATTCATCTATTCCACTTATCAATAAACATCTCGTAAACAATCAAAACCAATATAATATTTAAGAACTGACCCAAATCAATTTACAACATACTAAATGCCATAATAACCAATCATGATATATACCAAATAAAACATTTTATCATAGAAAGAATCCTGCATAATGAAAAAAACGCAAGCAGAAAAGAGGCATGCTCTAAGCTGTGTATGAAGCATGATTCGCTGATGAAGTATCTGGCTGGAGTATGTGTGTGAGTGAGTGGTTGGGTGTTAAATGTGACGGGGGTTGAATGAGTGAGTGAATGGAGAGATTGTGGATGGGGGCAGGGCTGAATGAGTGAGCTGGCTCATGGGTATTTTTGGGGCAGGGATGCATGTGGCTGGAAGTTTGATGCCGTCTACTTATTTACTAAGTTTGGGGTTCAGGGTTGTAAATAGAAAGGAAGGAAGTTGGACGTGTCTTGGGGGAGATGTACATATGAGGGGGTAGCAGTGATGTGGGTGATGGGGGTTTATGGGGTCTGAGTGAGTGCAAAGGAACATAGCTCTGAATGCACAGGAATGTGGGGTAGGGCCTGCAAGTACATGAGAGAGGATGCCTATAAATTCAAAGGTTTTAGGGGATGTGTCTGTCCTACAGAGGGGTGAGTGAGAATGAGTAAAGAATAGCAGAGTTGTGAGTGCAAATTACCTCCCCCCCATCTTCCCTAAGGCACCCTTCTCTTCCTTTCCATCCCCCTCCCCACTCTCACCATGTTCCCCTCTTACCCCATCCCTTCCCATCTGCCCACCTCCTTCCCATCTCTTCCTATTATCTGCAGCCTGAATTCTGCTACCTTGGCCAGGAGGAGATGAGTGGCAACTGCTGGGCTGCCGTAGTTCTGGCCTGATCTTCACCAACAGGAGTTGGTGGCTCCCGCTGGCACTTCATACTACGCTGCTTTAGCTCTGGATAAATCTTTCCCAATGGTAATGAGCCTGCCACTAGCACTTCACACTAATTTTGCTTTGCTCATATGCAAACAGGTATGAACGGACGGATGGACAGATGGAGTGACCCTCGGCAATAGGTGGTATCAACCGATGTGAAACACATCTAAAAACCAAAGCAAGAAATATGAACAGTTCTAAGCCGCAGCTCTATCATATGGAAGTCTTAAAGATCTAGAGAGGGGCATTTTCAGTGGCACTTAGAGTGGCAGGCCGTCGCTGCTCTAATTTAAACCAGATAGTCAATGCTGGGGCCATATCCAGCCACTGGCACTGAATATCTGAGTTACCTGACTAGCCAATTAGCTAATCGGACAGCGGCAATATTCAGACACTGGCCAGATAGCTAAGCTGGCTAAAGTTAAGACAGACATTCAACTGGCCAGTGGCTCAATATTGCCACTGACTGGCTAACCCCCACTGCCAGGGCCGGCCTGTCCATTGTGCAAGAATGTTGTTCGCACAGGGCCCCGTGCTTCAAGGGGGCCCCAAGAGAACAACATCTCGCACGTGCTTTCTGGCTCTGGCAGGGTCGGCTTGAGAGGGAGCCGGAGAGGCCCTGGCTCACCTCTGACAACCGCCGAAGTGAAGAGCGCTTTTTTTCTTCACTTCGGCAGCTGTGTTGTAATATAGGCCGCTAGCACACCAGAGGTCAAAGGGAATTTCCTGTTTCCTGGCACTCAGAGCGCTAGTGGCCTATACTGCAACACAGCTGCCGAAGTGAAGATAAAAGGCGCTCTTCACTTTAGCGGCTGTCAGAGGTGACCCTCTAAAAGCCAATCGGATAGCCACGGGGCTCTTCAGGGGGGAGGAAGGCTAGGACTGGAAATAGCTGATGGGGGCAGCTAGAGTTGAAAATGGGCTGAGTGGGGGGGACTTAGACTGGAAATAGGCTGATGGGGGACTAGTATAGGACTGGAAATGGGCTGATGGGGGGTTAGGACTGGAAATGGGCTGATGCAGGGGGATGGGAGAATGGAACTAGAAGGGAACGGATGTTGGGTGGCGCTGGAATTAGAAGGGAGCTGATGTTGGGGGAGGACTAGAATGGGATGGGGCTGGGGGAGTGAGGATGGAGAGGGGAAGAGATATTTTGTGTGGGAGGGGAAGAAAAATCTATGATTGGCCAAGTATTGGGAGAATAAGTGGGGATCGAGGATGGAGGGGTGAAATTTGAGTGGATGAAAAAGGAATAAAGAAAGAAAAGGAGAAAGATCAGTATGTTAAAGCAGATGTAGAGAGAGAATGAAAAAACTAGAAGAGAGAAGAAAGGACAAATGGACAGCAGACAATGGAGAATTAGCAGAAGACATGAAGAAACCAGAAGAAAGTGACTGGAGCAATTGCAACTGAAAAATAAAATGCACAGACAACAAAAGGTAGAAAGATATTGGTGGTGATCAATGGTGTCAAACGCAGCAGAAAGGTCAAGAAGGATGAGGCTCAAGTCAAGACCCTTTGATTTGGCCAGAAACAGGTCACCAGAGACTATGGCAAGAACCATTTCTGTAGACTATGGTGTACAAAAAGCCAGATTAAAGGCGATCCAGAAGGGCTTGAGAGGAAACAAAGTCAAAGCAGTGATTGTGAACCGCACATTTGAGTAGTTTGGATGTGAAAGAGAGGAGGGAGATGGGTCAATAATTGGAAGGGCAGATAAGGTCTAGTGAAGGTTTTTTTGAGGAAAGGTGTGACCAAAACATATTTAAAGGCTACAGCTGTAGTAAAGAGTGATAGGTTGAGGATATGACAGAGAGAAGGGCCAACAGCGGGAGAGATAGAGCTTAGTAGATGGGTGGGAATTGGGATGAAAGGGATAGGTAGTGAGTTTGGAGGAGGAGAGAAGATGTGTAGTTTCTTCCTCAGTGATATTAGAAAAGGAAGAAAGGAAGACAGAAGTTGAAGGAAGGATCTGAGAGTGAAGAGGGGGAGAAGATGGAGGTGGCTGTACTATAGAGAACTCAAGATATGAGCCTCATCATGGAATTAGTCAGTCTTCAGTAAAATCACTGGTTCCTCCTATCAAATGCACTGCAACTTTATTGCCCATTATATCCAGTGCACATAACAACTTTGACATTTTTGTAGCTATTGACAGATCCAAAATAAGAGGTTGTTGCCCTATGTAATCCTTAAACCTAATTTGTATTTATGTGTTAATTTATATCTCAGGATACCAAACAAGTGCCCTAGATGGGGTACAATAAACATTAAGGGGTCAATTTCCAAAAACCCTTATCCCATGGAGATTATCTGAATAAGGGCACTATCTGGAGAGTGCCAGGTAGTCTGTGGTTGAAGTGAGGGCGCTGTGGCCACTATTAGGATAACTGCTGTATTTATGCGGACAGTGGTTTATTTTCAGCCACTGTCTGGACAAGTTATGTGGGTAGCTTGGGGCACTGAAAAAACTGTCCTAAGTAACTATCTGGATAAACTGATCCAGATAATGGATGGCAATTGCCACTATCTGGATAAGTATGGTGATTATCCGGATAGTGGATGCACAATCCAGATATTTAGGAGTAGCCACTATCTGAATGCTGTTGCTGAATATCCGGAAGATATTTAAACACCATAGCCAACTCCTGTGGCCTTTAAATATCCAGAACACTGAACATTGGCCTCTAAAATTCTAAAATATAAACAAACTTACCACATCTAAAACATGAAAATACCATTAACACATACTCACACACATACAATCCCATGGCGTGCAATACTTCAACAATGCACCAGTATGTATGTCAGTTACATAGCAGCATAGTAATGACGGCAGGTAAAGACCAAAATGGCCCATCCAGTGTACCCAACAACAATTTGTCCACTGTGGGTAGATGCACATAAGACTTCCTCTGTGGAACCTCACAGCCGTTCCCCCAGGACTTTCTCGTAGATTTGTAACTGGTGTTCTGTGCACATTAACCCTAGTGCTTGAATTTTAGTTAGCAAGCATTTTACCATTCCTCTGACTTTTTTTGATCACTTCTCATTCTCTTGACTCCCTCAGGGATGTGCACTCTGTTGCAGATCTTAATATTATTCACAAAAACATAACCCTTTCCTTCTAAATCCTCTGCAATATCTTTCATAAAGGTATGGAACAGAACTGGTACACATAATTTGTTAATCTATTCCATGTAAAAAGTTAGAAAGTTTTCTGTTCAATGTAATGTATACAGAAGTATACATAATTTGTTAATTTGTTCCATGTAAACCGCCCTTGATCACTGGAAGGGGCGGTATAGAATAAATAAATAAATAAACTGGCCCCATGGTCAATCCTCGAGACACATCACTAATCATCATATCTACCCCCCCCCCCCAGTCTCTCTCTCATGATCTCCCCAGGCTTCATCTAGTCTCTCTCCCACTCTTTCTCTCTCAAGTAATTCCCCCATCCCCCAGATTTCAACAAGCAAATCTGTCCCTCCCTCTCTCTCTCTCATAACCCTCCCCCAGGCTTCATCTGGGCTCTCTCTTTCTCAAACCCCACCCTCACTTCTTTCACTCATTGATTCCCTGGGTGCATCTTCTTAAAAACACAGTGCTTCACACTTCTCTCATCGCAATCAGCTCTTTGCATGGTGGAACCACACAATGCAGAAAGTTCAAGCTGATTTCCCAATTTCAAGTCTTTTTTTTTTTTTTTTTAATTTCTATTTATTAATTTTCACAATGATCCAAGCAAACACACTTGAAATGAAAATAAGGTTACAGGTGACAAAGGTCAGCAAAACATCCAACCCAAAAGGACATCAACATAACAAGTAAACAATCAAAACCTGTTCCATCCACAGCCCTCAAAAATGGGGAAGAATCCAACTAAGAAATATAATCACACAAATAGTGAGGAAAATAAAACTAAAGGGAAACAGTCAGGCACTATCCTATGCAGTGAACTATTCTATATCAGAGGGACGATGGGAGTTAATGAAGGCAAGCAACTGGGATGGATCATAAAAAACATAAGTAGCGGAAGTCATTTTGATAATACATTTTGAAGGAAATTTTAGGAAAAACTGAGCTCCCAACAGTAACACAGCAGGACGTAAAAGTAAAAATTCCCGTCTACGTTTACGTCCAATTTCAAGTCTTGTGAGATTTCAAACCATGAGATCAGCCAGAACTTCTTGCACCCTGCAGCTCTACCATGCAAAGAGCCGATTGTGATGGGGAAGGTGAACCAGAGTTTTGTGTTGGTCTAAGATACTCATGTTTGTTTGTACATGCTTACGGATAGACACAATTTGCCTTCCATTTGAACCCTCGACAATAGGCACTACACCGTAGTGAAACATGCCTAAAAACTATGGCAGATAATGCCCATAGAACCTATTCAGTCTGCCCTTCCATACCTACTACTAAGCTTTACAATCACTCGCATGTTATTTTAGCACAGGTCATGAAATGGGACTTAGTTACTAATAATGCACATTAACGGCAATAGTACATGTTAGTTACTCCAGCTGTATGGTCTTAACGACTGGAACAGTCTATAGAATCTTTCCTTTCTCTCTTCTTGCTACACACTCTTGAAAGTATAGGCCATTTTTACAAAATCTGAAGGAAGACAATTCTTTAATCCCTAATCCTCTATTAATAAAGTGGGAAAAGGCTGGCTCATTTTATGCTGTTTCTCTCTCAGTACCCCATTGTAAGTGCATAATACTGTAAGAGCAGGAAGATGCACATGAAAAAATATTCACAGCAGGTTAGGCATTTCACATATAATGGTGCACATATAACGTGGATTTCAGAAAGGATGTCCAGGGCGGAAGGTACAGAAAATCACCAGGGACGTTTATGTCTCCAGCCGATTTCAGGAACACAGATGTCCCCAACATGGACCTGCACACGGGGGTCCACAAAGACATTCCCACTAAGAAAGCTTGAGTCAGGGACATCCATCTTAGGTAAGCTAGCATAAGAGGACTCCAGTAACATAGCAAAATGTAAGTATGAGCCCTCATTCCCCGTCGGTGTTCGTTGACATTGTAAACTACTGGGGGTATTACTGTAGCTCCTTCTCCACACCGTCCAAACATTTGCCTGACAAAACGAGCACTTTTCAGATGCCTGTTCATGGCTGTAGAAGGTATAATCTTAGATGCAACTGGGAATGTCCAGGGCAATTCTGAGATCAGATGCCTCTACCACGCCCCCATTCATACTTGGTGTCCTCACACTGGGGACGTCCACAGACCCAGCTTCTAAAATTGCTCTCTGTGCTTTGGATATCTCTATGCCCGTTTTCAGCATGAATAGGACTTCCAAAATAACTCACATAACAAACAAATAATAGTGGGACATTCAACTTGCTAAAGGGCCCAATACTATCCACATAAAAAAGGTGGGATGAGGGCAGGAAAAAAATTAGCCAGATAGTGCCAATATTCAGCCTCTATCCAGATAAATTCTATGTCTAGTTTAGGCCTGCTGATTTGCAGGTATAAACTAAATATATAGTACCAACATAGTGACCACACAATATATATATTCAGCGCTACTCAATAATGTCATATGGATGCAAAAGTTGGACAGTGAAAAAGACAGACAGGAAGAAAACTGATGCCTTTGAAATATGGTGCTGGTGACGAATAGTGTATATACCATGGAGTGCCCAACAAACAAACCAGTCAATACTAGAGGAGATCAAACCTAAGCTTTCTTTAGAAGTTCAGATGACAAGACTTCAACTTTCATACTTTGGACACATCATGCGAAGAGAGAGATCATTAGAGAAAGATATCATGCTTGGCAAGGTAGAAGGTCAATGCAAAAGAGGAAGGCCAACATGAGATGGATCGATACAATAACAGCAGCTATGGATGCCACGCTATGGATGCCGGTTCTACTCCAAGTTTCAATACCCGTTCAATGTAAGTACAATACAGGTTACCTCCTGCATTGTACATATAAATGTTACTTGTAAACTGCGCTGATTTTAAAGAGCACGGTATAGAAAAGCTTTAAATAAATAAATAAATAAAATAATGAGCCGCCTGCCTGAAGATCGAACACAGTTTAGGACAACTATCCAGAGGATCTCCATGAGTCAACACTGACTTGACAGCACTTAACAATAACAACAACTCCTAATCCAGATAGTGGTCCTAAATATATGGATTAAGTTAAATGACAGCACCCGAATTTAACTTAATCTGGTCACCATGCCAGCTGAAAATTCACCTTATTTTTGGTAATGAATATGTTGAAATGAGAGTGAGAATCAAACTGGAAGCAAGGACTCTGGGTACTTGGGTCTAAATAGAAGGAGCATTAGGAGATTAATCTATTATGTAGAAAGAGTATTTTGGGGCATGGCGAGATTCACTGAGTCTCAGTAGAAACGCCCAACAAAGAAGTTAAAATATTCAAGAAAAGCAATGTGCATAGTAGATTACAGTCCTGTACATTTTATTTATTTATTTTAGGTTTTTCTATACCTTGCTCTTTAAAATCAGCTCGGTTTACAATTAGAACAAATTTGTACAGTGTAGGCGGCGTCCGCACTGTACTTACAAAGAACAGGGTTTACAACTTGGTTAACTGGGGTAATTATGTACAGGCTACTGAGTAGCAGGCTACTCAGTTAAATAACTCTATACAGTCAAAACAGTTGGGTCAGCAATGGGGGTGGGGACATGACTGCTTGGAGGCAAATTCCGAGCTTGTGAGCTATAAACAGGGTTGTGTGCTCTATACGAGGTTGTGTACTATATACAATTGCATATCAGGTATCTGGTGGCATTACTGGGCGGTGGTGAGAGTGCGTGTTGTTGTTGGGTCTGGGGTGCTGTGTTGGCGGTTGCGTGAGGCTGGGTGTTGCGAATGTCCATTGTGGGAATAATACTGGAGAAACAGGTGGTGTTTCAGAGCCTTTCTGAATTGGGCGAGGTCAGTTATGGATCAGACGTCGGGTGGGAGGGCATTCTAGCATGTGGGTGCGTAGTACATGAAGGCCCTGTTTCTTGTTGCTTGTGAGCACTTCGTGATCTTGCTGGGGATGTTCAGTGTGTTAGCAGCGGCTGACCTTCTGACTCTGTTTGAGGGAGCGTGGAGGACGAGGTCCATGATGGAGGTGGAAGTGATACCGTGGATGGCCTTGAATGTCATCACTAGAATTTTGAAGGCAAGTCTGCAGTGGACCGGTAGCCAGTGTAGCTGTTTCAGAATTGGGGTTATATGGTCGTTCCTGGCAGCTCCGTGTAATATTCTGGCAGCTGCATTCATTGCGAGTTGCAGTGGGTTCAGAGTGCTTTTTGGGAGACCTTGTAGGATTGAGTTGGCGTAGTCGAAGTGGGGGGTTACCAAGGCTTGGTAAACTGTCCGGAAATCCTCCGGCGCCAATAGGGGTCTAAGATGCCGGACCGTCCTTATTTTGTGGTATATTGCTTTGACGGTGTTGTTTACGTGGGCTTTCATGTCCAACTGTTGGTCGAGGATGACCCCTAGGTAGTGAATAGAGGTTTTGCTTTGAAGCTCCGCTCCTCTAACCTTTAGAGATGCTGGGGGGGGGGGGGGGGGTGAACGCTTGGTTCCTAGTGATGAATAGTGCCTCAGTTTTCTTAAAGTTTATTCTGAGGTTTTGTGTGTGGAGCCATTCAGTTACAGCGTCGAAACAGGTGGTTAGGGGTGAAAAGTCTGGATGGTCAGTTGAAAATGGCATGTAGAGTAGCACGTCATCCGCGTACATGAGGCAGGAGATATTGAAGGAGCGGGTGAGTGCACAGATGGGCTGCATATATATGTTGAAAAACAGTGCTGAGAGCGAGGAGCCCTGCGGTACACCCTGTTCTTGCCGGAACGGGTTGGAGGTCTTTAGGCCAGTGCGCACATGCTGCCATCTGTCTGTGAGGTATGATCTGCACCAGTTCAAGGCTGTGTCCTGGATCCCTTTCTCTGCGAGACGCCTTAGGAGCAGTTCGTGGTCCACAGAGTCGAAATCTGCGGCAATGTCCAGGAAGATTAAGGTGCATCCCTGTCTTATGTTGTCCAATCCTGTGATTAGTGTGCTGAAGAGGCTAGTCAGGAGCGTCTCAACTCCGTGTAGTTCTCTGAATCCATGTTGGCTAGGGTCAAGGGGAGCGGTGGTCTCGATATGGTGTTGGATTTGACATTGGACAAGTTTTTTGATTATTTTAGCCATTAGAGGGATGCTTGAAATTGGACTTTTTAACCACTGCTCTATACCGGGCCAGTGTTTTTTACATGTTTCTTGAGATGGATTAATGCAATGGAACTTCATTGAATCTCATGAATGGAATGTACTGACTTATCGATCAGATGTACTGTATTATATGAGGGTAATTTTCTAGCAGGATAACATTGGTAGGCGCTCTTTTAAGACCTACTCGTCTTTATAAAATATAGAGTAAGTGGCAGAGATCGCACCCTAGAACTAGTGTAAATGTCCGTGCCTGTAATTATCTATTACACACATAAATTTTATGATCTATGCACATACTCTGCCCATGTTCTATCCAAACTCTACTGGTGGAGTATACACCATTGTGTGAATGCACGCACATTTACACTGGTCAATATTTTATAAGAGGCCATTCATAGGCATATGTGGCCATATATGCACATAAATAACTAAACTACTGTCAAAGTTCACGTGTACTCTACCATGTAAAGTCTGCATCCAGAATCACCCTTTAGGTGTCATCATGGGAGACTATTAGTTAATATAAAATTTACTTTCTTTGGAACATAAAATTTGGTGGCATATGTAAGTGTCAGAACATCTAGTTACATATGGCAGTATACCAACTGATTCCTTAAGTGTATCTGTCCCCACCCCCCTCTCCAAAAAATACTTCTCTTTCTGGTAAGCACAGCAGAAGGGGGCTATGTCTGTAAATCCTTTCTTAAGGATTCTATTAGACTTTTTAACCACTACTCTATACCGGGCCAGTGTTTTTTACAGACCTATTCATTATGAAGGTTATTTTGGAAGCCTTATTCATGCTTTGGATTCTGATAATGAGCATTGAGAAGTCCAAAGAACAGAGACACCTCTAGAGCCATTTTAGAAGCTGGGTCTGTAGATGCGTGAGGACATCCGAGTTTGAACAGGGGCGTGGTGAAGGCATGGCTGGGGCGTTCCTAGGAACTTGGACATCACTGCCTAATTTCAGAAATGTCCTGGAAGTCCAAAGCCGCATCTAAGTTTAGACCTATTCCAGATACGAATAAGCATCAGGAAAGTGCTCGTTTTGGCTGAAAAACATCAAGAGGGTATGGAGAAGATAGCGCTCAATCATCTCCAATACTCAGCACAATCACAATGATAGCAGCAATGGGTCTGGAATCCTGGCCCTAAGCCACTAGTCTAACAATTAATCTAATCCTGGACATCCAAGTTCTGGATGCTATTCTGGGGATATCTATGTAGATACCCCTACAGATGTCTATATCAGGCATGTCTGCACCTGGATGTGCCTGCTTTTTATTTAGTTGTTCTAGCTTAGATATCCCAGATGGCACTTGGATGTCCTTTCTAAAATGCCCTTTTGTCTTTTCTGAGTACTAACTTTTCATTATTTTTTTTGCATGCATGAGAAGTTTGGGTTATTTTCCCCATGGACATGACTTTGTTTTTCCTGATGCTGGAGCTCAGCTAGATTTCTTCTCTATTTTATCTTGGTCAAAATAGCTAATTTCCCTTGTGAATGTATGAGAACTGGTATTGTATACTTTATTTCAACTGGTTTTCCGGCAGATTTTTTATTTGTGTGCCTACCAGTTACTCATAGTAGTGTAACAAGGATGACTGTAGGAACAAGACTTGTGAAGACAGTATCATAAGGCAGTGCTCTTATATTATTTCTTGGTCAACCTCCTTGCTTCATCTTTTGACCTGTACAAAGAGAAGATATATTGTCCTAAGTCAGTGAAGCTCTGCATATTTTATCCCAGCTCTGCACACACTGCAGAGATGGGGTTTCTCCACTTTCATCTGTCTGATGGAGCATGTCGCTGGGATGTGAGCTGGAAATGTTTTCCTAATAGAAGGAAAAAGGTTCTGTGTAACAAAAGCCGTTCTGGGTGATGTATGGGAATATGTTTGTGAAATTTTCCATTTAGATTCCCCATTAACACTTCAGACTGTAGTTTTTCATTTTTATGTTTGGAAAATAAATTAAATAGATATGATAGAATTTTATTTGACATTATGTTTTCTGTGGCAATCCAACACATAATTACAGGGAGGAGTGGCTCAGTGGTTGGGACAGGTTACCTCAGGCTGGAAGGCCAGGGGTTCAATTCCCACATGGGGGCAAGCAACCTCAGGCCGGAGGGACTGGGGTCTCTAGTCCCATGGCCACTCCTTGTGGCCTTGGGCAAGCCAGTTGACCGTCCATTGCTTCAGGTACACTTAGATGGTGAGCCCTTCGGGGACAAGGGAATAAAAAAAAGTACCTGTTAGTATACATGTAAACCACACTGATTCTAAAAAGAGCACAGTATAAAAAAGAAATAAATAAAAAAAATAAAATAAAAATAATGCATTATTGGAACGATACCTCGTTATTGAATGTAACCTTCTAGTGGCGTGCTCTCTGTCAAACTCACAGGTTTGAAGGCACTGCCTCCATTTCCTCACGTTGTATTAATAAGGTAGAAAGGACACAGAGAATCTTGGATGTATATTTGTTGAATCTTTGAGATGTCTACACTGCTAACTTTGATGTCTTGTCTTTTCTCTTGAGGGGGGAGGGTATTTTGCCTGTGTTATTATTTTTGTTTGTTTTTTGCCTGATGTTGAAAAATTCTAAATAAATTTTGAAAAAAAAGAGAAATAAGAATATGGGTTAGGCAGCATTCAGCTATGAAAGAAACTCTTTCTGATGTCTCTGAAGCATGGAAGAGATTAAAGAACCCTCGTTTTAAGAAGTTTTCAGATGTTCTTTCCTTGAGAAAATACTGTACATGCATCAATCCCCTTAGGCATCATCCAGTAGTAAGAACTGCATGCTAAAGAATATGGCTAACCGCTTATTTATCACAAGTAATTCTATGTAAAACAGACTGGTTATATTCCTTTCCATCTCTGTATATAATTGTGGTCACCCTTGCATTTTAGGAATGTTGTGACAATATCTTGAGAAATAATTGGAAATATTCCAACTGTATGTATTCGTATAATTTTAATAGTATGTTCAAAGGTATACAACAACAAAAACAGATATCTGTTTAACTTAGATGTAGTAATTTCTGAGAAAAAAACAAAATATGACCTGGACATGATTAATGGTACCCTTCACTAATATTTGGCTGCTCAACCGTTGGCAGGGATGACAGCCTCCAAACGTTTCTTATTGCTATCTAAAAGGAGTGGAGATAAACAGAACCCCTAAAAAGCTCCACAGAGTAACTTAAAAGGTTTGGCTAAAACCCCATGGACCATCACCATAGCAGACTTCTCCATTAAAAGAAAAAAGACCTTAGATGAGAGAGGTGCGGTGCTGGCTAGACTCTGAGTTGTCTTCAGAAGCTGATATCTCCTTCTCTCCAGAGAAGCGGATTCTGCCTTGCCCCCGTGAAAGGATACACCACTGGAAGATGGCTCTGGAGAACTGCTATCGGGAGCTGGCATTAGCGGAGTTACTGTTTGAGAAGAACTTTCTGAAGGAATAGGTGTGGTAACCTCTGGGTCATTCTCTATTGGAGATGTTGGCTTGCGGGTTTTAGAGGTGGTGATTGAAGGCCCTGGAGGAAAGCAGAGGAGCAATGCTACCAACATGAGGGTCCTGGTGCAGATTACAGGTTTGCAGACAAATTTACTGTCTGGTCTGTTTCCTCTGACTAGGCCCCAAACAGCCTAGGAACAAATGGATCACAGTGGGCTCTGGTAGGTTGCAACCTGTAACACAGAGACACCTATACATCAAGAGATATCCCTGCATAATGCCTTTTCTGCCTTAGATAATGAGGGTGCCCAATTCGTGGAAACTGAAGTGCCTTTAAATGATAGACTTAATGCCAAATCTACTGATAATGTATCAAATAGGAAGAAAAAAATCACAAAACAGAAAACTCCTACTCCTTGGAGATTCCATCATCAGAGGCACCAACTTGGGAACACAGCTCAAAGGAGAGAGGATGGTCAAATGCCTCCTAAGCTATTCAGCCAGCAGGAATACAAACCAAATTGTTGGTATAGTTAGTGCAAAAAGTGAGCACTCCAAAACTGATATTGTCATCCACTTGGGTACAAATAACTTGGATAGAAACAGTGCCTCTGCAGTTCAAAGGAACTTCCAGACTCTGAGAGAGAAACTCAAGCCCATTGTTAACACTGTAGCATTCTCAGAAGTTCTACCTGTTCATGATAAGGAGGCAGAAAGGCTGCACCGCACACAGGGGCGGCCCAAGGGGGGTGCGGGGCCATGTGCAGAGACTCTGTGCGGGGCCTCATTTGCATAAGGGGCCTCAGTTGCATAAATATTTGCATAATGTTACCATACACTAACTTTTAGTAAACATGCCTCTTAATGAGTGTATGGATAAAGAAAGACTAAAAGATTTCTACATTACTATAATCCAGTGCCAACCGTCAGGCACATTAGGAACTACTACAAACACTGCCCATTTAGAACCCATTCTAAATCCTGAATCTCGTATGTCTCCCACATATATAACCAACAGACTTAGAGAAACATTCACACATACATATTTTTGTTGGAGCTCACACTTTGAAGGACCATCCTTCTCGTGGCGTGCTGTTCCCTTTTATTCTTTATATAGGGACGCAACCCTAACATGCGTTCAAAGGGGATATCTATCCCTCAACATCAACCAGTTAACATTCTTTCATTCAGGAAAAACCCTCTTAGAAGCCACTTATCTGAACGGAGACTTTCCACAGTTCATAGGCAACTCGGCGTCTTCCCCAGCTCATAGATAGACTCTATTCAAGTAGCAACCATACGAGAGTCTGAAAATGACAGAAAATGAGGGGAGACTCTCGTATGGTTGCTACTTGAATAAGTCTCAGAAGTCATAACGGATGACCTTCCCTGTTGGTTACATTGATTTGGAGGTGTTGGGTTTTACCCGGTATCGGCGGCTGATAAAGGGACTTCTCCATTTACCATCAGGAGTGGACGTTGAGTCTATCTATGAGCTGGGGAAGACACCGAGTTGCCTATGAACTGTGGAAAGTCTCCGTTCAGATAAGTGGCTTCTAAGAGGGTTTTTCCTGAATGAAAGAATGTTAACTGGTTGATGTTGAGGGGTAGATATCCCCTTTGAACGCATGCTAGGGTTGCGTCCCTATATAAAGAATAAAAGGGAACAGCACGCCACGAGAAGGATTGTCCTTCAAGGTGTGAGTTCCAATAAAAATATGTATGTGTGAATGTTTCTCTAAGTCTGTTGGTCATTTAGAACCCATAGCAAACCCGCCGTATCATAACAGCACTACCAGGACTCACAAAGCACCAGACCCTACCTATCAAAAGGCAACACTGCAAATATTAAACCAATACATTTCAGAGAATAACAATACATGACCTACTGGGGAAAGAGAACAAGTGGCAATATCAAATAGGAATTACATAAACAGAATACCTCAGCTCAGTTACACATGCAGAATATAGACCATCACCAAACAAGAAATCACAATTTAGAAACAGAAAGATAATAATTAAAATGGGAACCCCAAAAGCCAACTTAGAATGTACAGCAACACTGTAGAAATACAACTATAAATTAATTTCCTCTTGTACTAAACAAAGCATAGACATTAATGATGCACATTTCCCAGAGCTGACATATTCCAGTTAATAAATTCAAATAAAGAGATATTTTTCTACCTTTTGTGCATTTTTTTTTCAGTTGCAATTGCTCCAGCCACTTTCTTCTGGTTTCTTCGTGTCTTCTGTTAACTCTCCATCATCTGCTGTCCATCTGTCCTTTCTTCTAGTTTTTTTCCATTCTCTCTCTACATCTGCTTTAACATACTAATCTTTCTCCTTTTGCTCTTTCCTCATTCCTATTTCATCCACTCAAATTTTACCCCTCCATCCTCAATCCCCACATACTCTCCTAATACCCGGCCAATTGTAGATTTTTCTTCCCTCCCACACAAAATATTTTTCCCCGTTCCATTTCACTCTCCCAGCCCCATCCCATTCTAATCCTCCCCCAAAATCAGCTCCCTTCTAGTTCCAGCCCCACCCAGCATCCGCTCCCTTATAGTCCCCGCATGCGCCATTATCCACTCCTAGCCCCCCATCAGCCCATTTCCAGTCCTAGCTCCCCTATCCATTTCCAGTCCTATCTGAGTCCCTCCATCAGCTCATTTCCAATCCCAGCCCCCCATCAGCCCATTTCTAGTCCTTTTCTAGCCCCATCATCAGCCCATGTCAAATCCTAGCTCCCCTCCACTCAGCCCATTTCAATCCAAGCCACCTATGAGCCTACTTCCAGTTCTAGCCCCTCCATGAGTCCATTCCAATGCAAGCCCCCCACCACAGCCCATTTCCAATCTTAGCGCCCACCAACAGCCCATTTTCAGTCCTATCCTAGCCCCTCCATCAGCCCATTTCCTGTCCTAGCTCCCCCCCCCCCACTCAGCCCATTTCCAGTCCTAGCTCCCTCCTCTCACAGCCCATTTCCATTCCATTCCATTCCCCCTCCCCATCAGCTATTTGCAGATCAAGTCCCCCTTCCACTCAGCCCATTTCCATTCCAAGGCCCCCTCCCCATCAGCTATTTGCAGTTCAAACCTCCCCTTCCACTCAGCCCATTTCTAGTCCTAGCAACCCCCCCCAACCCATTACCATCCCTAACCCCCCATCAGCCCCTAGCACATTACCAGTCCTAACCCCATCAGCCCACCTCAAGTACTAACCCCCCCATCAGCCCATTTCCAGTCCTAGCCCCCCCCCATAGCCCATTACCAGTCCTAGCCCCCCCATAGCCCATTACCAGTCCTAACCCCCCCATCAGCCCACAGCACATTACCAGTCCTAACCCCGAAAGCCCACCTCATGTCCTAACCCCCCATCAGACCATTTACAGTCCTAACCCCCCCATCAGCCCTCAGAACATAACAGTCCTAACCACATCAGCCCACCTCAAGTCCTACTCCCCCCAGCCCAGCCCAGCCCACATCAAGTCCTACTCCCCCCCCAAGCCCACATCAAGTCCTACCCCCCCCCCCCCGGGAAAATTAAAACTTAAAAAAAAAGCTGGCTGCTGCCGCTGCCGCAGCAGTAGCAGCAATATCGAATGTCCCGCGGGCCCCCCCCCCCCTGCCCGGCAGATCCCTTCCTGCTTGCCTGCCTGCCTGCTTCAGTCAGTTCTTCTCCGCTTCGGCTTTCAGAGCCGCGAAGGGAGAGCTTCTCCCTCGTGACTCTGTTAAGCCCGCTGGGGCTTATGGGAAATTTCTCATCTGCCCCGGCGAGCTTAACAGAGTCGTGAGGGAGAAGCTCTCCCTTCGCGGCTCTGAAAGCCGAAGCGGAGAAGAACTGACAAGCAGGCAGGCAAGCAGGAAGGGATCTGCCGGGCAGGGGGAGGGCCCCGAGGGACATTCGATATTGTTGCTACCGCTGCGGCAGCGGCAGCAGCCAGCTTTTTTTTTTTTTTTTAATTCTACTTTTAAAGCGGAATGTTCTTTGCACGGGGCCCCCTGAAACGCGGGGCCCTGTGCAAAAAACATTCTCCTTCAATGGACGGGCCGGCCCTGACCGCATAAACAACTTTAATACATGGCTCCAAACATGGTGCAAACAAGAAGAATTTAGATATGTAGGTGACTGAGGAAACATATGGATCAACAAGAAACTATACAGTACTGATGGACTACATCTCTCCGCCGCAGGGAAAAGGATCCTAAGTGAAAAATTCAGGCACTATGTGGACAGGCATTTAAACTAGGGAAAGGGGGTGACGGATGGAGAAGGACAAGTTCAGTATGTCACTCCCAGCAAAAGCAAAACAACATTGGAAACAGTCACACTTTTGAACAACACATCAATGGCAAGCGGGAAGGGGCGTGTAGAGCAAATTCCATGCAAAAGGCAGGCAGGCCAGTAAACAAATGCTGGAAAGCAATGAGTACAAATGCTTGAAGCCTAGCCAACAAAATTCCTGATCTGGAAGCCCTAATGATGGAAATGGACTTGGACATCAAGTCCATTACAGAAACATGGTTTAAGAAATCACATGAATGGGATATAGCCATAGCTGGCTATAATCTATTTAGAAGAGATAGAGAGGGTAAAAAAGGAGGAGGAGTAGCCCTACATGTCAAAAACAATATTAAAGCTACTGAAATGCAGGGGACATGGGAAAAAGAAGAAGCGCTAAGGATTGGAAAGAGGAGATGGCACCATCATCCATACTGGTGTGGTCTACAGGTCTCCAACTCAAACCAAAGAAATGGATAGCGAATTGATTGTTAATATTTCAAAGATAGCCATGAAGGGGGAAGTGATCATACTGGGTGACTTTTATCTACCTGATGTGGATTGGAGTGTTTCTTCTGCAAATCTGGAAAGAAGTAAAAAAATTGTGGATGCCTTCCAAGATGCGTTACTTAAACAAATGGTGATGGAACTGACCAGGGAGAGCTCCGTGCTGGATTTAGTGCTCACCAACAGAGATAGCATGTCGAATATCCAGGTGGGTATTCATGTGAGCAGCAGAAAAAATCACACGGTGTGGTTTGAGATAAAAGTCAAGGTAGAATCCAATCACAGCAAGCTCAAAGTCTTAGACTTCAAAAACGCTGACTTCAATAAAATGCCCAAGTACCTGAAGGAGGAGTTGGTAGAGTGGGAGGGGATAAGGGAAGTGGAATTGCAATGTGCTAAACTAAAGGAGGCAATAAAAGGTGCAACAGATACATACATAAGGAAAGTAAATAAAAACAAGAGGAAAAGGAAACCTATTTGGTTCTCCAAAGAAGTGGCTGCACAAATAAAGGCAACAAACACAGCTTTCACAAAATTCAGAAACTCACAAACAGAGGAACACAGAAAAGAATACAAGATCAAACTAAAAGAGGCAAAAAGAGAAATAAGGATAGCAAAATCAAAGGCAGAAGAATATATGGCTAAAGATGTGAAGTGTGGCGACAAAACGTTTTTCAGGTATGTTTGGGAGAGGAGGAAAATCAGAGGTGGAATTGCAGGACTCAAAAATGCTGGGAACGGAATCATGGAAAGTGACATTGAAAAAGTGAAAATACTAAACAAATACTTCTGCTCTGTTTTCACTAGAGAAAATCCTAGAGAAGGACCACCTGTGATTGACAAATATACAAATGGAAATGGAATAGATACCACACCATTCACAAAAGAGGATGTGTTAGAACAGCTGGCAAAACTGAAAGTGGACAAGTCTATGGGACCAGATGGGATACATCCCAGGATACTGAAAGAGCTCAGAGAGGTTCTTGCAGGGCCTTTGACGGATGTTTTTAATAGATCCTTGGAGACAAGAGAAGTTCCATAGGACTAGAGATGGGCTGATGTGGTACCTCTACAAAAGTGGTAATAGGGAAGAAGTGACAAACTACAGGCCAGTAAGCCTTACCTCGGTGGCAGGAAAAGTAATGGAGGTGCTCCTGAAAGAGCGAATAGTAGACTTCCTCGAAACCAACAGGTTGCATGATCCAAGGCAACATGGTTTTACCAAAGGACGATCTTGCCAAACAAATCTGATTGAGTTCTTTGACTGGGTGACCAGAGAACTAGATCAAGGGCATGCGATGGATGTGATCTACCTAGATTTCAGCAAAGCCTTTAATATTGTTCCTCATAGGAGGCTTATCAGTAAACTCAACAGCTTGGGGATGGGTCCAAAGATGGTGAAATGGATCAGAAATTGGTTGACTGACAGATGACAGAAGGTGACAGTAAACGGAACTCACTCGGATGAAAGGAGGGTGATTAGCGGGGTGCCCCAGGGTTCGATCCTGGGACTGGTACAGTTCAATATACTTGTGAGTGATATTGCTAAAGGGCTGAATGGAAAAATCTGTCTTTTTGCAGATGACACCAAAATTTGCAACAGAGTGAACTCCCCTCAGGGAGTGGAGAACATGAGGAAAGATCTACAAAAGCTGGAAGAATGGTCTAATACTTGGCAGTTAAAATTTAATGTGAAGAAGTGCAGTGTCATGCACTTGGGAAGTGATAGGGGGCGAGAAATTGGTGTGCACGGACCAGGAGAAGGACCTCAGAGTGATTGTTTCTGACAATCTCAAGGTGGCAAAACAGTGTGATAAGGCGGTGGCAAAAGCCAGAAGGATGCTGGGATGCATACAGAGAGGACTTACCAGCAGAAAGGAAGAGGTACTAATGCCACTGTACAAGTCGCTGGTGAGGCCTCACTTGGAATATTGTGTTCAGTTTTGGAGATCATATCTCGCAAAGGATATAAAGAGGCTGGAAGCGATTCAGAGGAAGGTGACCAAAATGATTTGGAGCCTGCGTCAGAAGACTTATGAGAAGAGACTCGAAGACCTAAATATGTACACACTGGAGGAGAGGAGGGACAGGGGAGATATGATTCAGACCTTTAAATACATAAAGAGTATTCATGAACAAACAAACCTCTTCCAAAGACGGGGAAGCTGTAAAACGAGAGGGCATAACATGAAGCTGCAAGGGGGTAAACTGAAAGGCAATGTCAGGAAATACTTTTTCACTGAAAGGGTGGTGGATGCTTGGAATGCCCTCCCGATGGAAGTGGTGGGGGGCAAAGACAGTGACAGAATTCAAAATGGCATAGGACAGACACAGTGGATCCCTTATAGCAACAAGATAAAATCAAAATAAACATAACTATCTCTTATATCTGAAGAAATGGGGATGACCTACACAGAACGGTGGGTACACCCCTAAACAAACGCATGGGGAGGGGTGACCTGAACAGAGCGGCAAGTACAACTACTCTTGCTGCCTTGCTGGGCAAACTAGATGGACCATACTGGTCTTTATCTACCGTCATATACTATGTTATTATGTTACTATGGAAACTATCTGGGGCGCCACTGCTCATTTGACTGAGGCTTTCTCTAAACATTCATCTGAGACTTTGCTTAAAATGCAGGCAAACTCAGATCTGATTTCGGAAAATGAAGAGGCTATTGGTTCTCTCAAGGCAGTTCCACAAGATCTTGATGGAAAAATACATTCTATACTTGATGCTAATTCTGCCTTGGTTGAGGAAAATCTGACTAAGAGGTTTAAGTTGGAAGCCCTGGAGAATGCTTCAAGGGCTGTAAATGTAAGTAAACTTTCCTCAGTCTATAGCTGTTTCACCAATGGAAATGTTTAAGCGCTATTTGCCGGAAGTGTTAGTTCTCCTGAAGGATATACAGTTATTCCACCTATTTCCTGGGTGTATTTCCCTCACCTCGGGCAAGAAGACTACTTCTGAACAGGTTGCCGGAATGGATGTACTCAATGTTACAGCTCTGTTGGAGAATTCAGATGCTGAGGTGGCAACTCCTGCAACATGATTAGTAGCCTGACCATGATTGGATTCTAAAGATATACATTAAGCAGAGGACTGTTATGTTTTGTGACTGTTCCACTTCTATTTTTCCAGCCCTAGCGAGGTCTCTTATTGAAACCTTAAGTACTACAGTTGGAGGCCCTATTTCATTTGAAATTTCCTTGTGAATGTTTAATTATCTATAAGCCAGTTAAATATGTATTTTTTCAGTCAAATGATTTGGCTATTTTTATCAGTTCTAGATTGGTAACAGGCCCCTCTGCACAGGGGCACCTGAGGCTGATGCAGGGCCATGTGCGGAGACTCATTGCGGTGCCTCATTTGCATAAATATTTACATATTTATTTTTTTTTATTTTTTTTTTTTATACCGCGCTCTTTAGAATCAGTGTGGTTTACATGTATACTTACAGGTACTTTTTATTCCTTTGTCCCTGAAGGGCTCACAATCTAAGTGTACCTGAGGCAATGGAGGGTTAAGTGGCTTGTCCAAGGCCACAAGGAGTGGCCATGGGACATACCCACTGGACCTCTTTTCATTAATTTAGTTTACTTTATTTTAGTGAAAATCATTTTTATTCATTTTCAAACAAACCAAAACAGAACACCATAAAGAGAGTAAACAATTATTACAGAACATTATAAGCTGCAAAGGCCAATCGGGTGGCCTCCCAAAGCTACAAGGCTAAACAATGAATTACACGAATGGTAACAAGTAAGGTTGCAAACCCCCCCCCCACCCCCCTCCCCCAGCGGTGGAGTAGGAGACAAGAAGAATTAAGATATAAACAAACAAGGGAAGGTATGCAGAAACAAGCCAGCCCCCCATCCCACAGGTAGGTCCTATCCCACCCCTGTCCCAACTGGCCATACTAGTTAAGTCGAGAGCCTGGGTGAGGCGAAGCGGCAAAACCGCTACCCATTGAGAATAGCCACCTCACACCCGCAGTCCCAGAGGCCACCCAGAATACTCGCCCCCCACCCCACCCCCCGGTGTCCCCCACCCCCTCCCAATCCCCCCCTCCCCCCCAACAAAGTAAGTAAACAACCAAGACCATTACCACTGCCCAAAAGTAACCCCTTAACCTCCCCTTCCATCCAACACCCTGTTCCGTACGCGAGGCGGGAGACACCTCAGGTGAGGTCCCCAGCCCACCCTAAAGGCTTCCCAACGTTTAAGATGGTGTCGTGCGTGAAGTCTTTCCATCCACATTTGGGTGTGTAAACGTGTCCGCCAGTGTCCAACCAGTGGACCCCTAGGGTCCAACCAACTCCGTAGAATGGTCGCACGAGCCACCACCAACACCCGACGTGCCCATGCCCATTCTGTCTGACCCAAAGGGCCGACATCAATTCCAGACCAAACATCCAACACTAACGACACGGGACTCCACGCCACCACGACCCCCAAACAGTTATCCAGATACTTGACAACCCCCTTCCAAAAATGCTGGACCACCGTGCAGTGCCACAACATATGCCCCAGCGTAGCCGCACCAGTACCACATCGTGGGCAGCTGCTCGTAGCGGCCACCCCCGCCCGCCAAGCCCGATTAGGTGCAAAATATAACCGACGGACCAGCCTGTACTGCATGTCCCGATGTTCCACGGAGGCAAACATCAAAGGGATATGTGCCAGAGCTTGCGATACCCCGGCCCCATCTACTGACACCCCCAGATCTTGGGTCCATGCCGCCGCCAATCCCTCCTCTACCTCCGGAGTCCCCAGGCTCAACAACGCCCGATGCAAACTGGAAACCTGCCGCGCATACTCGCCCCCCAGCAATAGCTCCTCCATCCGAGAGCAAATGTCACCATGTAAAGAAGCCCTCGGGAGCGTGTTAAGGTAGCTCCGAATCTGAGCGTATGGAAACTTATCGTTGCTGGTCCACCCATAAAGAGCACTAAGACGGTCCCAGGGCTCAAGAGTGCCATCCCCAGCCAGAAGCCGCTCAATAGTGGAGATTCCCAGCCGCTCCCAACGTACATAGTTGGCTTCCAGAAGGCCCGGTTGAAAGTCAGGGTTCCCCCGGATTGGGAGGTAAGGTGAAGAAAATGCCGATAGTCCCAATTTGCCACACAAGTACCGCCAGGTGAGCACCACCGGACAGAGCAGCACATTCCATAGCAAAGGATCTAGGCCGGTCGCCCGCCGCAGGTGCAGAATATAACGAAGTTGCAGCGGTGCAACGAGAGCCCCGAGCAGTTCCAGGGGAGTATAGTCCCCCAGCTCCCAGACCCAATCTCCAACATGCCGCAGCAGACACGCCCGATTATATATTCGAAGGTCAGGAAGTCCCATACCACCCGCGTCCCACGGTCTCTGCAACACCGCCAGACGAACCCGGGGACGCCGACCCCGCCATAGCAGGATATTAATCTGTTTTTCCATTAGCAAGAGATCAGACCGTTTCAAGAGCAACGGCAGAGTCTGTAACGTATATAACCATTTAGGAAACAGTACCATTTTGTATAGGGCAATTCGGCCCCCCAGCGACAGAGGCAAGTCCCTCCATTTCTGTACCCTAGTAGTTAAGTGCTGCAGCAGCAAGGTGACATTCAGTCGGTAGAGAGCATGCAAATCCCGGGGTAAATAAATACCCAAATATTTGATCCGATCTCCCGCCCACTTTAAGGGAAAAGGACCGGACCACTCCCGAGGAATAGTAGGATCGAGCGGTAATGCCTCAGATTTGTCCAAATTCAAACGAAATCCGGAGAACTTCCCGTAGCGAGAGAACAGCTGCAGGAGGGCTGGTAAGCCAGCCTCCAGACTCTCAAGGTGCAGCAGGAGGTCATCCGCAAAAGCGGCAACCCGAAAATCGGCCTTCCCTACGCAAATCCCTCGGAAATCCGAGGAAGTCCGAATGTGACACAGAAGGGGTTCTAGGGTCAGAACAAACAGAAGAGGCGATAGTGGACACCCCTGACGAGTACCCTTCTGGATCCGAAATTCCGGAGACATACATCCATTAACTAAGATCGCACCCCTTGGGTCCGCGTATAACAACCGTACCACTGCCACAAAAAGCCTGTAATCCCCACCGCGTCCAGCACCTGGTACATGAAGCCCCAGTCCACCCTGTCAAAGGCTTTTTCAGCGTCGAAACTTATCAACAGCGATCGTTTGCCGTCCCTTCGACTGGCGCACATAGAGGCCAACACCCTCTGCAAACTATAAGCAGCGTGCCAACCTTTAACGAAGCCAACTTGGTCCGGGTGAATTAAACTGGGAAGAAACCCCGCCAACCGCTCGGCCATGATCTTGGCTAGAATCTTAATATCGACATTCAGTAGCGAAATGGGCCGGTAAGAGCTGGGCAAGAGCGGGTCCCGTCCCGGCTTAGGCAATACGGTAACAAGAGCCTTATTAGCTTCATAGGGGAACACACCCTGACTAACCAAAGCTGCATAGTACTCGGACAGAGGGATCACCACCTTATCTGATAAAATTTTATAGAATTCGCCTCTATACCCATCCAGTCCGGGCGCCCGTCCCCTCTTTAAACCCCGAATCGCGGACTGTACTTCCTGGGGGGAGATAGGTGCGTTCAACATCTCCAGCTGATCGTCAGCCAGTCTTGGTAGTTTACTGGACCGCACAAACTCCTCCCCACCCCCATCCAAGCCAGGACCTTCACGGGCATAGAGGGTGTGATAATAGTCACAGAATACCCGTTCGATCTCCTCCGCACTAGTCTTCAAGGTGCCATCAGCATGTCGTATCGCCCCTATCTGCCGCGGCCCCCCCATCAGCCCGTACCAACGAGGCCAGGAGTTTGCCGGCCCGATTCCCATGCCGATAAAGCCGGAATCTATGATATAGCAAAGACTTCCTGGTGCGCTGGCATAGCACAGCCTCCAATTCCAATTGTAATTCTTTTAATTTAGCTTTAGCCTCCCTACTATGGCACCTGGCATGCCAGCTGCGGGCCTTAGCCAGCTCTTTTTCTAACTGCAAGATTTGATGGTTAATGGCCCTCCGCCGTCGACTCTGGTAGCTAATAATCTCACCGCGGAGCACGGCCTTCCCCGCCTCCCAAAAGAGGGCCGGATTATTGCTATGGGGAGCATTGTGTAGGGCATACTCTTCCCATTTCCCTCGCAGAAACAGCACAAAGCCGGTGTCATCCCCAAGATCTAAGGGATACCGCCAATTCCACCCCCGACCTTGCGCTGAACACTGGAGCCCCAGAACCACCATGGCATGGTCCGATAGAACCAGCAGGCCAATATCTACGCGGTCCACCAGACGAAATAAACCAGCGGAAATTAAAAAGTAGTCAATTCTCGACCACGTCCCGTGAGCCCGGGACATGTGAGTGTATTCACGGGCACCAGGGTGCAGAACCCGCCAGACATCCAAAAGGTCATATCCATCACACCATCCCTGAACACATCGAGCACTACGCCTGTCCCCAGTGCCCAGCATCTTTGTGCGATCCATAGCCGCATCCATAACAGAGTTGAAGTCACCCCCCAAGAGCAAGTGGTAGTCCCCCAACGTCGACACCACCCGAGACACTTGCTGGTAAAAGCAAGCTTCGTAGCTGTTAGGCGCATACACCGACCCCAGCACCACGCGCAAACCATTGAACATTCCCCATGCAAAAACATAACGTCCCTCAGGGTCAACCTCCACCTTCTCCTCCACCCAACCCACTGATTTGGCTATGAGGATAGCCACCCCGCATTTCTTCCCAACGGCCGCGGCGCCATACACCTTACTCACCCACCCCTTGCCGAGCTTGTGAAGCTCTTCCAAAGACTGGTGAGTCTCCTGTAGCATAGCTATATCAACCCGTTTGGAGCGCAGTTGTTGCAACACTCGATATCGCTTGATAGGGGAGCCCAAACCGCATACATTCCATGAAGCCAGCTGTACTCGCTTACCCATAGTCAAACAACCATCTGTGCAAACTTAGCAGGAAAAATTCTCCTGTAGCGAAGCAGCAGCCCCCCCAGCCTAGGGCTCCCACCTCTCCCCCTAAATTGAGCAGCAGTGGAACCACCTCCCCTCCCCCCCATCCCCCCCAGCCAAACACTACCCATCCCTGCCCCCCCACCCGCCCCTCCCCAACCCACCACATCACCCTCAACGGCCCCTCCGGGCCCCCTTCCACCCAAGACCCCATTCCAGTGGCATTCAGGGTCACCCCACCTGACGCCAAAAACCCCTCTCACTCCCCCCCACCTTGAAACAGCAGTCCCCATGCCCCCCTCCCGTGCACCAAGGCAAGAGACGATAACAGAAGGAGAAAGACTAGCCCACCCCCACCAGGAACAGGAAGAACAGACCCCAGTGAAGGGAAGAAAAGAAAACAAGCAAAAAGCAGACTCCAACCAGCAGTAAATAGCAAACAGCAAGCAGTCCACATTATAACAAGAACAGCCAGTTCACCCCATATGTTCCCACCCCCCGGTAGGCGGGAGGGGCATGGCAGCCAAGACCGACATCGGCATCGAGGCCCACTACATGGAAAATGGGGGTCCAGAGGCCGTCACGTCGGTCCCAGCAGGCCGACTGTATCACCCCCGGGAAACAGCCAACTCAAAACGGCCATGCCACCCCCCGGAGAGTGCCGTCTACCGCTCGGAAAGAGGGTTAGCACTAATCCAATCCCAGCCCCTCGACCTCCCCCTCCCTACAGCAGAGAGAGTGAAGAAGAATAACAAACAAAAAAAAAAAAAGTAAAAGACAAAAGCAAAAGGGTTAAGAAACATCGTGGCAAAAACAAAACAATCCACCACCATTACTCAGCCCCAGGTCAAATACAAATCCCCGGGGAGAGGGCATATTCCAACAAGGATGAAGGAGCATAGAGCATAATAATAATAATAGTGAAGATTGAGACAGCGGGCATTAGCAATATCAGTGATGTCAGCATAAGTTGCAGAAATACAGATGGCCTCAGAAATACCCGCCACCCACACCATCTGCCCGCAGGCAATCCAAAATCCAAAAGCAGCACCCCAGCAGCTCAACTACCCAACTTCATGGGGGTGCACCTCCACCGAGCTGTTCCAGGAATGTCCGGGCCTCCTCCGGAGTGGCCAGGAACCGCACTCCACCTTGATGTTCCACGCGGAGTTTGGCAGGGTATAAGAGCGCAAAGCGTACATCTCGGTTTGCCAGCTGCCCACAATAGGTGAGAAGGCCCGCCGCTGCTGACTCACAAGTGCAGAATAATCTTGAAATACCAAGATCGGGTCCTCACCACCAGAGACCCTCCGCCGAGAGCGGGCCGCCCGCAGAACCTCCTCCTTCTGCCTGAACTCCAAGAACCGCGCGATGACTGCACGTGGCCGCCGGGCTCCTTCCCGCCGCAGGCCCAGTCTGTGCACCCTTTCCAGTTTTATTGGGCCAGCAACAGTCTCAGAAAAGGTCTGGGTGATCCAGGAAACTAAATGTCCCGCAAGCGCACGGTCCCCCACACTCTCAGGGATGCCGACAAATCTTAAGTTCTTACGACGACCTCGATTCTCGAGGTCGTCAATCTTGTCATGCTGTTGCCGAACTAAGCCCTCCAGGGCCGTCACACGCTCCTGTAATGTGCGCTGGGAGTCCTCGATATCGGAGACCCTTGTCTCCACCTGGTCCATGCGGTTCGTGAATTCCCCAACGCTCCGACTGACCTGCGAGATTTGCTCCGCCAAGGACCTAAAGCGGTCATCTAGGGCAGCCACCACAGCCGCACTCACTTCAGCCACCGTGAGCTGTGGTAGGCCTGCTGTAGGGCTCGCTGGCGCGTCTTCCGCCATCTTTCCCTCCGGCGGCTTGCCCTTCTCCTTGCGAGTGAGCTTAGAAGCCATAGAGCCTCGCCGCGGTGCTCAACACTTGAACGCCGCTCCGGTATACTGCCCGCGGGTCGACGCAGAAAACGCTGTGGATCGTAGATTACCGCTGAACGGGGTTATTTTGCTGAATATTGGGGTAGCCCCCGGAGCTGGCCAAACTCACGTCCTACCAGCTCATTGCCACCGGAAGTCCCTAGTTTACTTTATTTTAAAATGTAAATGCCACCTATCTGAAATCCTAGGTAATTTCCAAACGTACATATGCAATTTATTAAAACAGATGTTACAATAAAATAAACAATCACAATCATCTAATCTGATTTAACTTAAAACCACTTTCACAGCCCCCCCAAAAATCAAACCATAAATATCTGCATGCCAGATTAATTTTGTTATGACTAGACTATTAATGAGGAGAGAAGATATAAAATGAGAAACTAATCTTGGTAACCATGAATTCAAGATCATAGTGTCCAGCCTGGATTGCGCTGTGCTAGAGTGGGAAAAGCCCAGAAATCAGCAGTGGTGAAGCTATCAAGTTACTAAACAAAATTAAACCGAGAAGTTCCCTTAAAAATTGAGATTTTCTCAAATCTGAACAGACAAAATATTTTACATTTCAGTCTGAAAGCATCAAGAACACAAAACTGCAAATCCCCAAAGACAATCCATATTCCAGTGCCCCCAGTCAATACCCTACAGTTGACTGCACACCAAGAATCCAGAGTACTGGACTCAGAGGAAATCTACCATTCTATAGCTGCACTAACTTCCACAACTCACAAAACACGGAGAGTACCCAGAAAAGGAAGGCATCATAAATATCGAAGTGGAATCTAGAATATCCGTACACCCACTGGGAAAACCGAACAAGTCAGATTCTTACATAGGAACTCCATATGAACAGAATACCTGACCTCAGTCACACACTTACGGGTATGTTTGCTAAACCACTAATTATGGGACCTAGTTGCAAACCGCACAGGTTAACCGTTAGCCCAGATTAATAAACATACCCCTTAGAATGTAGATAGACCCTCACCAAGTACAGAATAAGCGGCCAAAAACTAAAAATAGAAATATGTTGACAAAAATTAAACCGAAAGTCCTAGAAGCCACACTGCATGTAGCGCAATACCAGAGAAATAAAAAGATGCAAATGAAGAAAACATACGTAAATTACAAAAACTGATATATTCCAATCGCTAAGGGGTATGTTTACTAAGCTGGGTTAATGGTCAGCATGTGCTATTTGTAACTAGGACCCATGTTATTCAGTAGGATCTAGTTACAAATAGTATGTGCGGTTAACCTAGCTTAGTAAACATGCCCCTAAATTGAGAATAAAATACTTTTTTCTACCTTTGTTGTCTGGCAGTTTTATTGTTCTAATCATGTTGATTCCAGTCTCTGATTTCTGCTTTCCTGCATCTTCTCTTTTGGTTTTTTTTGTATTTTTTGTATTTTTGTAATTCTGCAAACATCACAACCAGAACCATAGGGACAATCCTTCAGGACGACACCTTAACTACATAAACTGTTAAACCGTTATCTTAATTTTTTACAGGGTCTCGAGCCCATCTGCTACTTCTCTCCTCTACATTCATCTGACATTGATCTTTTTCTTTTCAGCCTTCTTCCATGTATTTTTGTCTCTCTCTGTGGACTCAATTTTTTTCCTGCTTCTTACCATCTTGTCCTCAATCTACTACTCTTTAAGCTTAATCACAACCCTCCCAATTCCCCATCTCTCTCTCTCTCTCTCTCTTTCCCCAGTCTCTTATTTCCAAATCTATCACTAATTCTCCCCTTTCTCTTTTCCCTGCTATGTCCAGTATCTCCCCCTCCTTCTATCCACAATATCCAACTTTCCCCATATAATATCTGTTCCTTCTCTCTCCCCGTCCAGCATATCCACCTCTAACATAAGAACATAAGAAATGCCATACTAGGTCAAATCAAGGTCCATCAAGCCAATATCCTGTTTCCAACAGTGGCCAATCCAGGTCACAAGTACCTGGCAGGTTCCCAAAAGGCAAACAGGTTCCACAATGCTTGTCCCATGGCAAACAGTGGATTTCCCAGGTCCTCTTTAATAATGGTTTATCGCTCTTTCCTCCAGGAACTTGTCCAAACCTTTCTTAAACCCAGCTCACTAACAGCTTTTACTACATCCTCCGGTAAAGAACAGTAACATAGTAACATAGAAAATGATGGCAGATAAAGACCAGTATTGTCCATCTAGTCTACCCAGTAAGATGGCAAGAGTAGGTGCACCTGCCGCTCCGTGCAGGCCACCCCTCCCCATGTCTTTGTTTTAGGGGTGAACCCACCGCTCCGTGTAGGACACCCCTGTTTGTTGAGAAATTAGATAGTTAAGTTTATTTTGATTTTATCCTGTTGCTCTAAAGGGATCCACTGTGTCTGTCCCATGCCATTTTGAATTCCTGTCACTGTATTTGCCCCCACCACTTCCATCGGGAGGGCATTCCAAGCATCCACCACCCTTTCAGTGAAAAAGTATTTCCTGACATTGCTTTTCAATTTACCCCCTTGCAGCTTCATGTTATGCCCTCTAGTTTTACAGCTTCCCCGTCTTTGGAAGAGGTTTGTTTGTTCATTATTTCTCTTTAAGTATTTAAAGGTCTGAATCATATCTCCCCTGTCCCTCCTCTCCTCCAGAGTGTACATATTTAGGTCTTCAAGTCTCTTCTCATAAGGCTTCTGTCGCAGGCTCCAAATCATTTTGGTCGCCTTCCTCTGAACAGTTTCCAATCTTTTTATATCCTTTGCAAGATATGGTCTCCAAAACTGAACACAGTATTCCAAGTGAGGCCTCACCAGTGACTTATGCAGTGGCATTAGTACCTCTTCCTTTCTGCTGGTAATTCCTCTTTGTATGCAACCCAACATCCTCCTGGCTTTTGCCACTGCCTTGTCGCACTGTTTTGCCACCTTGAGATCCTCAGAAATAATCACACCAAGGTCCTTCTCCTGGTCCATGCACACCAACCTCTCGCCCCCTATCACGTACATTCCCCTGGATTTCTGCTTCCCAAGAGCATGACACTGCACGTCTTCGCATTAATTAATGCCAGAGTTGAGTGAAAAAATATTTTCTCTCAATAGTTTTAAATGAGTTACGTAGTAGCTTCATTGCGTATCCCCTAGTCTTTCTACTTTTTCATGGTGTAAACAACCAATCTATGTTTACCCATTCCATTCATTCATTAATTTATAGACCTCTATCATATCTCCCCTCAGCCTTCTCTTTTCCAAGCTGAAAAACTCTAATCTTTTAAGCCTTTCCTCATAGGGGTGTTCTTCCTTCCCCTTTATCATTTTGGTGGTTTTTCTCTCGGCCTTTTCTAATTCTGCTATATCCTATGCAAGGTGTGGTCGCAACAAGGAATGATACAAATACATTATAATATCCTTGGTTTTATTCTCCATTCCTTTCTTTATTATTCCTAGCATTCTATTTGCTTTCTTGGCCGCCGCTGCACACTGGGCGGAGGGTTTCAACATATTATCCACAATGACACCTAAATCTTTTTCCTGGGTGGTGCATCCTAATATGGAACCTGACATCGTGTAACCGTAGCTTGGATTGTTCTTTCCTAGGTGCATAATTTTGCACCTGCCATTTGGACATCTAGTCTTCCAATTTATCAAGGTCCTCTTGTAATTTTTCATAATCCTCTTGTGTTTTAACAACTTTGAATAATTTTGTGTCATTTGTAAATCTGAACACCTCATTTGTTATTTTTTTATGAATATGTTAAAAGGCAGCGGGCCCAGCACAGACCCCTGAGGTAATCCACTATTCACATTTCTCTTTTACTCCATATCCCCTCCCATATCCAAAATTCTCTCTATGTGTCCAGCATTCCTGTCCTTCTCCCTATTTCCTCCCATGTCTAGAATCTCCACTCCAAAAGCGAGATGGAGAAGCCATGCTGGACATGGGGGGAGTTAAATGTAGATGGACATGAGGGGGGTTGGTAAATGGAGAAGACAATGATGCTGGACACAGGGGAGGTGAGAATAGGGGAATGGAGGGAGATGCTGGACATGGAGAGTTGTGAGAAGGAGGGAGAAGCTGGACACAGGACGATGCTGGACACGGGACAGTGCACAGAGTTACAGATGAGAAAACTGAACCTGACAGGATATATTTATTTATTTAACAGCTTTTTGTATACCACTTTATCCTATGGTCAAAATACATTCTAACAGGGTAATGATCTTGGAGAGAACGTAACATAAAGTGGGATCGATGCTCATGGAGGAGTGGGAAGAGTAGGGGGTGGCGGGGGGATAGGGAGACAGGGGACAGAGGCTGTTGCATGATGGGATTATGTCCTATCTTCAGTGAAGTAGGCTGTAAATACGTGAATCTTGAGGGCCTTTCTGAATGTTAGTAGATCCTATGTGGCCCGGAGTTTGCATGGGATCGAGTTCTAGAGGGAAGGTGCGCATAGAGAGAAGGCTCTTCTGGATGTGGTAGTGCTGGATCTGGTGAAAAACAATGGGGTGATTAAGGTGTTCTGGGATCCAGTTTGCCTTGTGTGGTTGTCTTTAGTCTCATGTATTAGTGTTTGAAGGTGGATGATAGGCCATTGAGGACCTTGAAAATTGTAAGGTTGGATTTAAATTTTATGCGTTCAATGATGGGTAGCCAGTGTAGCTGTTTGAGCAAGGGAGTTATGTGTTCGGTTATGCTTGTTTTGGAGAGGGTACATGCTGCTGTGTTGAGGGCTAGTTGGAGTGGGTGAACTGTTGTCTTAGGTAGGCCTTGAAGGATGAGGTTGCAGTAGTCCAGATGTTGGGAGATGAGAGCTTGGGTTAGGAGAGTCTTGGGATGTTGTACAGTCGTGAGTTTATAGGAGATACTCTTGATGATGTTTCTGATGTGAGTGGAGAATGTTAGGTGCTGATCGAGGGTGACACCCAGATATCGTATCTCTTGTCATATGTGAAGCTGAGTTCCATTTAAGCTTATGGTGCTTAGTAGAGTGTCTCTAGTGATATAAATAGGGCTTCGGTTTTGTTGAGGTTTATGGTCATGTTGTTGGTGAGCCATGAACTGATGGTGGTGAAGCATTTTGTTAAGTTTGTGATGTCAGGGTTGAGTGTATTGATGGGTCATAGATCATTACATCGTCAGCATATATATGGTAATGGACACTGACTAAAGATGTTGAATAATAACGCAGAGAGGGCTGATCCTTGGGGAACTTCTTGATTTTGGGTGTATTGTCTTGACTTTGTAGAACCTGATTTTAGCTGAAGTTGTCAGTTTGATAGATAGGATTTGAACCATTTCAGAGTGGTTCCTGCTAGTTCTATTGCTTGCAGTCTCTTGATGATTAGGGTGTGAGGTATTGAGTCGAATGCTGCCTTGATGTCAAGGAAGATAAACAAGTAACCTGTGTTCGGTCTGTCAATACCTGTTATAACTTGTCTAGGAGTGCTGTTGTGAGGGATTCAACTCCATGGTGGGGTCAAAAGCCGTATTGCTGGGGATCAGATGGGGAGAGTGTGTCTATGTGATCCTGAAGCTGGCAAAGCACGATCTTTTCTAGTATCTTGGCTATGAATGAAAGACTAGCTATTGGTATGTAGGATGTTGGTTGGTTGATATCCTTGGTAGTTCCCTTTCTTATTGGTTGGTTGGAGGCCATTTTGAGTTCAGGTGGTATATATCCTTGTTGTAGGATACCACCACGTAATGATCTATGCACCCATCAATATACTCAACCCTGACATCACAAACTTAACAAAATGTTTCACCACCATCAGTTCATAGCTTATCACCCACAACATGACCATAAACCTCAACAAAACCGAAGCCCTATATATCACCAGAGACAGCAGCTTCACCCCACCAGACACCATAAGCTTAAATGGAACTCAGCTTCACGTGCGACAAGAGATACGATATCTGGGTGTCACCCTCGATCAGCACCTAACATTCTCCATTCACATCAGAAACATTACCAAGAGTATCTTCTATAAACTCAAGACTGTACAACATCTTAAGTCTCTCCTAACCCACCAAAACCGGTCGGGCTGCAGGGAATAGGCAAGTTTTGCCGGCGGCCGGCATCGTGACTTTTAAATGTTGCCGCAGTGCCGTGGTACCTGGACACCATGGCGCCGTGGCTCCATTTAAAAGCCCTGACTGAGTTAGCTGGGCTTTTCATGTATGTGCAGGCCAGAATGAATTGCAGTCCTGGCCTGCATGTACATGACTGTTCGCGATTCTAATCCCACGGGGCAAGATGTGTGCCCTGCAGGATCAGAATCGCGATCCCCTCTGTGCTTCTGGTTCAGACCAGACGAACAGAGGGGATCTACGTGCGGGACGGAATCGGGCCCTCAATGAGTAATCAAACTCAGGAATTTGTTACCGTAGGATATGGTAAAAGTTGTTAGTGTAGCAGGGTTTAAAAAGGTTTGGACAAGTTCCTGGAGGAAAAGTCCATAAACCATTATTAAAGAGGACCAGGGAAATCCACTGCTTACCCCAGTATGGTATATCTTATGTTCTTATACCCAAAGTAAAACAAATCACTCTTGGGCAGGTTGGATGGACCCCATTTGTCTTTATTAGTTGTCATTTACTGTGCTATTGTGTTACTATGAAAATAATTTTAAAAGCATTTCTGTGCTGTGCACTAAACAGAGATTTATGTGTGGTAATGGCTTGCTATAGAGAGGCAACATGCTGCTTTGTAGTAGAGATTAAACACCTTTCACACTCCCAAAGCTCACAGAAATGGCAATCAAGCCCCATTGTTGTCAGATATTTGGATTAGCCATTTTAGCCCTCAAATGATCAGAAATTAGGAATAGTCATCTAGAATTGACTAAAGACTGGGATGGCAAGACAAATAGGTCTATTGCATGGTCCATGGAATACACCTTTCCAATCTCGTTTTCCTACGGAATTGAAGAACCACTATTCAAATAAAGCCAAAGAAAGCTTTTTTGTTTTAAGTGCCTTCAAATCAATGCTGACTCCTGGCAAGGTATGATTGGAAGTAGCTTGTCAGGCCTTTTCTTCCAAGACAATGGAGGGTAAGGTGACCTGCCCAAGGCTACAAGGAGTGTTGGGGGGAAAGAAACCCAGATCTTTTGAGTAGAAGGCTGTTGCTCTAACCACTAGGCTACTCTTCCGTGCCTTCCAAAGAAAGCTAAATATCATTTTTTGTTCTTTCATTTACAAAGAGCCCGATTCCCAGAGGAGTACGCCCATTAGGGTCTGATTCTGGACTGTGGGAACTAAACATTCTCACGGTACACAGAATCGGGCCCATGGATGGCCCAGCGTGTCCCTGCCGTCTGCAGGGACATCCTCCCCGCAGATGCCCCCAACTCCCGTGGCTTAGGCCTCCCACTTCCCTGCTGCCCAACCCACAGCTAGCTGGCCAGCCAGGGCCTGGCTCGGGCGGTAGGGACCCCCCGCACCCGGCCCCAGCCCCAGGGGGGGGGGAATCCCAGAGCCCAATCGCTGGATTAGTGCTGCTTATTCCACCTTCATGGTGGAATAAGCAGCATTTTCCCTTTTGACCCAGAAGGACGTACAGGGCTGTGACTGGAATCGGCCCTGTACATCCTGCTGGCTCGGCCCATCCCCATTCCACCCAGATGCTGCCCCCTCCCGCTCCCCCACCAGCTCTCCCCATCCTGCTGCTCTGGATGTGAGGGGAGAGCCGGAGGGGGAACCGGGCACGGACAACTTGCAGGGCTACACGTCCCACTGGGCCCCATAACCCATGTCTCTGCATCGGGCCCAAAATACTACAACAAAGATTTTTTCCAGATTTAAATTCGAGACACGCTTCCTGAAAAATCACATTCATTGGGACAATAAATCTTTCTCTGTGTGAGTGGCCACTTTTGGCATCTCTGCTAGTGCTATTTTCTAAGGTAAATCAAAACTACATCTGCATTATGCAACAGCGGTAAAGCAAGGACTGGATCAGCCTCTCCTAGGAATATGGAGCTGCATGGTGTGGGCATGTGCAAGAAGGGAGAGAGGACTGAAAGTTGGAAAAACGTTCCATTGCAGAACCAGCCCAAGAGAACCCTGGGGGAATTCCCAGTCGTTAAGTACATCCTGTTTGTTTCTGATGTTTTTCACACACAAGCAGTAGGGAGATTCCACAGCTAATCTACTTTCATATATCAGAAAACAAAACCCAGGCTGGATTCAGTGAGAACATTTTACAGATCTCTGGAGCAGCCTCACGTAGTCTCAGACCTAACCACCCAAACTGCATCATGACCTCTGCATTAGTCTGAGAGGCTAAATTACAAGAAATAGCTTTACCCTGACGCCTGACAAGAGTCTGTAAAGCAATTAGATTTCAGACATGGACAAATCTGTCCCGAGAGACCTCCTAGGCTTTGGATTATTGTGTTTTGGTACCTTACAGATAGATAAGCTAATCATAAGAGAACCCACCAGGAATACGCAGCACTTGGCAGAGTCTTAACTTTTCCGTCCTCTTCTTCCTTTCTACAAAGAGAAACAAAGGTTTTACAATGAGTGTGCACAGAGTCACATGCATAACACAGAGTTAAAATTTCATAAAGCAAAGACCTCATAAAAATAGCTCCTATGAATCAATACGCTGACCTCCCACCCTGCCCAGCTCATGGACACGTTAATGTGTTTGGCTGCAATTGAGGTTTTCTTGGTCTATCAATCTCCTCCTATTCCGTTCTTTCATTTATAAGCCACATTTCCAAGAAATTACTCAGGGCAGAATGTAATTTAAAAAAATATATTTTAACTGGCTTCTGCTAGGTTATCTCACCACAAACCTTCTCTTCTAATTATCCTAGGATTCTTTCCTTATCAGGCACATGTAAAAGACAGTCCCTGCTCGTCAGAGCTTACGATCTAGCTGCCATGTTACCTCATTCCAAAACTGTTTTCTTTTTTCTTTTTCTTTTATAATTCCTAGTTTTGAACTTAAATCCCAAAGCAGTGTGATATTTCTAGTCCCTAATTCTACCTATTGACATCTGTGTCACAGGTCCCACTGTGCATCAGGATAGGATTGTCAGGAATCCAGGACTGTCCTAAAATCTTACTTCTGGAACTGGGTGTGACACATAAGCATTCTGCAATCACGGGCCTTAAGTCTGGCCATTATTTATTTATTTATTTAGAGTATTTAATTCACACCTTTCTAGAAGTAGATCAAGGCGAGTTACAATCAGGTACCGTAGGTATTTCTCTGTCTCTGCAGGACTTACAACCTAAGATTGTACCTGAGGCAATGGAGGGTTAAGTGACTTGCCAAAGGCCATAAGGAAAGTCACCTTGGTCTTTCTGATGCCAGGTTGCTACCCTAACCACTAGGATACTCCTCCACTCCACTAGATGTCACTATTATGATGACTGAACATTATCTGCCTCACTTACCCCCCTTCCTCCCCCCACGTGCTGTGGACATTGTCTCCTCAGCATCCCCAGTGCAGGCTAGCACGAGGACTGGAAGACCTGACCTCTACTTCTCAATGCACAGCTCTGCTATTGAGACACTGAACTGGCCATTGCCTGATATTTTTTGTGATGGAGGGAAAGAGAGCCTGTACATGTAGACCACAGGAAACAGAAACACTGAAAATTATGGTGGATCAAGACTATTCAGCCTATCCAGTCTGCCGAATCATATGAACTACTAAGCTCTGCAATCCTTTCCTCTCCATCAGAGATCCTCCGTACTTGTTTCATGCTTTCATGAATTCAGATACCATTCTTGTCTCCACCACCTCCACTAAGAGGTTGCTCTACCCATTTACCAACCTTTCTGTAAAGAAATATTTCTTCAGATTACTCCTGAGTTGATCCCCATCACCTTCATCCTATGACCCCCTCATTCAAGAGCTTCCTTTCAATTGAAAGAGGCTCACTTCCTGTGCATGGAGGTATTAAAATGTCTATATCATATCTCCCTCTTCTGCCTTTCCTCAAAAGTATACATATTGAGGTTAGGAAAAAACACCAAGGCTCCCTAAAGAGACAGTGTCGGACAATTCAGTTCTAATTAAGGTGCTGTGGCCCAATGGACTTGCAAGGAAAGGTATCACTAATGGAGGGTGACAGTGGGTGATCAGCATCTTTTCTGGATGCACTGCAGATGCAAGGAGCTCATTCAGCCTCCACAAACCTACAGACTGGGTAGCATGGGGTTCAGTGCATGCCAAGTGCACCGCAGGAAATTTTACCATGTGCCAAAAATGCAATCACACTAAAAAGCCTGTGATACCCAAATAGCAAGGGTCGGGGCGGAGACTGGGTGGTTCTGGGATGGAACTTGTACATCATGGTTAGTGCGGATGCTTTTGATATACACTCACCAGCAATAATGCATTAAGCTTGGGTGCACTTACCATTGCCTCAGTGGGTGACGTTAAGTGCACCCGCGTTCGTTACGCCAAACAGAATGAGTACAGAGGTGGCACAAAACCCGTGCTAGTTACATAGGAACACGCTGGGCACGCCTCCATATTTTAGCATAGGTCCAGTGCCACCCCTGCACATTCTTTTGGGGAGGAACACACGTTAGGCACTCGCGTTTTAGGAAACATGCCCTATAGTGCAGGAGGTCCACAGCCATCCTTTTGAACAGAAATGTGGCAAGGCAAAACAGGCAAAAAAATACAGCAGAATGACACTGCATTTAACAAGATAACAATAATAAATACAAGTATTTTGTGACCCCGCTTCTGTAGCGCCCCACAGCAAGAGCAGGTAGGGTTTAAGCGGGTTGTTTTCTTCCTGAACAGCTACTCTACAAGTTCCTAAAGCAAAGCCTCTTGGAATATGTAGTCTCTTTCACTGTCCAATGAAGAGTAGTGTGACTCCAAAAAGTGATTAAAGCAACAAGGATTTATTTCCCCTCCCAGGGCGGATTTTCAGCAAGGAAATAAAGGTAACAAAACCAGACACCTCTGGCAAAAAGACAAAGTAAAGTTCCAACATATATAGCTTGCTTCAGCACAAAACATTTGCTTCTCAGCAATCAAAATGAAACAGCTCTGTTTTCCCAGCTCTGTACTTTTTATCTCAATATCTCTGTACTTCTCTGCAAAGCATACATTCAGCGCAGAGATAATACTTCATCAGATATTGTAATTGTACAGTCCATCATTTCTTCAGAGACACTTTCAAAACCTGGCTCTATTTCCATTAAGTCCTCCTGAGAGGCAGGAAATGTTTGTACCGTTGTTTCTTGGGCTCCGCCCTTCCTCCCTGTTTTAAGCTCTGTATTATATTCTTGAATCATATATTGCTTCAAACAGTCATCTTCATTACAGTCATTATAATCAATGTCCCAACCTTCTGGGTAAGTAGAATCACCTTGATTATAAAAACCCCAGCCTTTGGGCTTACCTCTGTGCCTGGCTGAAAATGGTTTTCTCTGGGCTTTAGACCCGGCTGTGGATTCTCCACCTACTTTGTGCAAGGAGTGTTGAAACTGCCTTCCTGGCTTTCTTTCCTCTTGGTAATCCCCAGGATATTGCAGACAGCCTGGCTTGCTTCTGCCGTATCCTTTTCTTGAATAAAGTTTTGTAAACGGTTCTCCTTTTACCTTTGAAGTTGGCTCTGACCCTAGGCTTGGAACCTGGACTCTTCCCTGGTCCTCCTCCTGGGTGGTTAGCTGGCCTCTCACCGGAACCCTCGGCTGGCCTTGTAAGTAACCTCCCAGCTGAGCCTGGGCTGGAACTTTCTCTGGAACTCCTAACCGAGAACCCACTCCAGCTGCTAATGGAGACTCTTCCAGCTTCCCTTCCAAAATCTAATGGACACTCCCTTCCTGCTTCCTTATGTATCTGCCCTTTAGGGTAGTGCCTGACTCCTCCCCCTAGCAGGTGCTTTGAATCAGCTCTTGACTCCTCAGCTAACTGGCAGCAAGGGCGTGTTTTTTTCTCCTGTGTCAGGTTTCCTTGGTAACTACCAGCCATGTGCTTTTGTTTATACTCCAGCACTGCCTTTGATTCCTCCTTTTTGGCTCTTTCTACAGGGCTGGAGGAATCCACCATGTCACAATTTGTTGTTGTTAAGTGCCATCGAGTCGGAGTCGACTCATGGCGACCCTCTGGATAGCTATCCTAAATTGTGTTCGGTCTTCAGTCAGGCGGCTCATTGTTGACAGACTGGTACCCATAGCTGCTGTTATTGTATCGATCCATCTCATTGCTGGCCTTCCTCTTTTGCGTTGACCTTCTATCTTGCCAAGCATGATGTCTTTCTCTAATGATCTCTCTCTTCGCATGATGTGTCCAAAGTATGAAAGTCGAAGTCTTGTCATCTGAGCTTCTAAAGAAAGCTTAGGTTTGATCTCCTCTAGTACCGACTGGTTTGTTCTTCGGGCAGTCCATGGTATACACAGTATTCGCCGCCAGCACCATAATTCAAAGGCATCAATTTTCTTCCTGTCTGTCTTTTTCACTATCCAGTGTTCACATCCATATGATGTTATTGAAAATACCATGGCTTGAACAAGTCAAATCATTGTATGGAGAGAGACATCTCTGCTCTTGAGAATCTTATCTAGGTCTTTCATAGCCATTCTGCCAAGAGCAATGCGTCGTCTGATTTCTTGACTGCTTGTTGCTTCTTTATTGATAGTTGATCCAAGTAGGTTAAAGTTGTTCACAATTTCAATTTCTTCTCCTTCAACAATGAACCTGTTGATTATGCCAGTTGTCATGATCTTTGTCTTCTTTACATTAAGGTGCAGGCCCATTTTGTGACTATGTTCTTTGATTGTGAGAAGCAAATGTTTCAGATCATCTTCACTTTCAGCCAGTAATGTGGTATCATCAGCATAGCGAAGGTTGTTGATGAGTCTTCCACCAATCTTCACACCCCTGTTATCTTCATACAATCCTGCTTCTCTGATGATTTGTTCTGCATATAAATTAAACAGGTAGGGGGAAAGTATGCAGCCTTGTCTTACACCTTTGCTTATTTTAAACCATTCTGTTTCTCCTTGTTCTGTTCGAACTGTTGCTTCTTGATCAATGTACAGATTGCGCAAGAGAACGATCAGGTGTTCTGGTATACCCATGCTTCTTAATGTGGCCCAGAGTTTCTCATGGTTTACACAGTTAAAAACCTTGCTATAGTCGATAAAGCACAAATAGATATCCTTTTGGTATTCTTTAGTCTTTTCAAGGATCCATCTCACATCCGCAATGATGTCTCTCATTCCTCGCCCTTTCCTGAACCCTGCTTGCACTTCAGGTAGTTCTTGTTCCAGGTATGGTTGTAGTTTCTTTTGAATAATCTTCAGTAGAATCTTGCTGGCATGTGGGATCAGAGCGATTGTGCGATAATTTCCACAGTCAGTTGGATCACCTTTCTTTAGTATTGGTATAAACACAGATCTTTTCCAGTCAGTTGGCCATGATGTTGTCTTCCATATTTCTTGGCAGAGCCTTGTGAGTATGGTAACAGCTGCATCAGATTGCTGCAATACTTCTATGGGAATGCTATCAATGCCTGGTGCTTTGTTCTTTGATAAGGCTTTCAATGCTGCTTCAACTTCTTCTTTCATCACCAGTGGTTCCCGATCATAATGTACAGGTTGAAACGGCTGTTGGTCCACTTGATCTTTATCATTTAAAAACTCTGTATATTCCTTTCACCTTTTCTTGATCTTCTCAGCATCATTCAACATAGAACCTTGAGCATCTTGTAACATTCCAATTCGAGGCTGGAACTTTTTCTTTAACTCTCATAGCTTTAGGAAAGCCGATCTTGTTCTTCCTCTAATAGTTTGGTGGTTTGTCTTGGTCTGGCACCTCTAATAGTTTCTGCTTCTATTTCCTTGCAAGTGTCATTGTGGTACATTTCCTTGTCCTGTCTTGCTGTACGTTGGAAATCTCTGTTGAGTTCTGCGATTGTCTTTCTTTCTCCTCTGGCTTTAGCTTCTCTGCGTTTCTGGGCAATTTTCAGAGTTTCTTCCGTCATCCATTTTGGCCATTTTTGCTTTTTCACCTTTTGTAGAGACTTCTCGCTTTCTTCCAACACAACCTTCTTGATGTCATTCCATAACTCTTCCGGAGCTCTGTCATTTGTATCTAAAGCAGCAAATCGATTTTGCAGGCAGTCTTTAAATTCCAGTGGTATATTCTCAAGGTCATATTTTGCTGCATTCATGAGTGGTTTGCTCTTTTTCAACTTTAGCTTGAGTTTGCATACTAGTAGTTGATGATCTGTACCACAGTTAGCTCTAGGTTTTGTCTTTGTTGATGTTACAGAGCTTTTCCATCGTTGACTTCCACAGATGTAGTCAATTTGATTTTTATACAATCCATTGGGTGAGGTCCATGTGTACAGTTGCCACTTGTGTTGCTGGAAGAAGGTGTTTGAGATTAATAGATCATTGGTCTTGAAGAATTCTATCAGTCTTTCTCCAGCTTCATTTCTGTTGCCAAGTCCATATTTTCCAACTACTTTGCCTTCTTCTTTGTTGCCAACGTTTGCGCTCCAGTCACCCATGACTATCAGGATATCGTGTGTGCATGTTCTGTCAATTTCAGCTTGTACTTGTTCATAGAAATCTTCAATTTCATTCTCTTCTGCAGCTGTTGTTGGGGCATATACTTGAATTATAGTTGTGTTGATAGGTAATCCTCGTAGACGAATAGAGATTAAGCGTTCGCTGACTGCACTATATTTCATTACAGTTCTTGCAAGTTTCTTCTTTATTATAAATTTAACACCATTTCTTCTTTGTCTTTCATTTCCAGCATAGTAGACCATGTGATCATCTGATGCAAAGTGCCCGATGCCAGTCCATTTCAGTTCACTGACACCCAACAGATCAAGTTGTACAAGTTCCATTTCATTCTTGACCACCTCCAACTTCCCTTGGTTCATGCTTCATACGTTCCATGTTCCAATGTGTATTTATTTTATTTATTTATTACAATTTCTTATATACCGCGCTATTTAGCATCAGTGCGGTTTACATTATAACTTAACGACCATAACAACAAGCTGTCAGGTTTACATCGAACAGGAGTATAAACTTGGAAAACAGGGTTAACTATATACATAATCTATTTACATTGGAAGGATAGATAAAGACATCTTTACAGCTTCTGACTCTCATTTCATGCGCAGCTACATCAGCAGTCAGACTTCCCGAGGGCTTTGATCCAACCACATCACAAATGCTGGCTTTACTCTGAAAAGTCTTCAGCTCTTCCCCAGTAGCTAGTTGAGTGCCTTCCGACCTGGGGGTCTCATCTTCCAGCACCATAGCACAATTTGTTTTGTTGTAACTATCCACTGGGTTTTCATGGCAAGATACAGAAGTAGATTGCCGGGCCTTTCTTCCGCACAGTTTAAGTTTGGGGCTGTTGCCGTTGTCACAGAAATGTGATCCTCCGCCGTCAACACTATCCCATTCTGCTGCTGCCCAGATGGGTGATTTGTCTTGGTCTGGCACCTCAGCTGAGACCTGTCCATCTTGGGAGACCCTGCCTGTAGTTAAAACTACCGATAGTTTAGCTCTCAGCATCACTGATGCACGCAAGCCCTCACAGCACGACAAGCTGCAAACCAAGTGAGAGAATATAAGTATAACATCACAATATATGAATATCAGTGAAATTATTAATAAATATACATTACAATTTTATTAAACAATGGTATAAGACCTAATACTGTGAATATAACATAAAATCATATATATTTTCTATGTACATTAAAAACACGACGTGGTGTGGAGCATGTGTCAGGGATGTATATATCAGTGAAATACAAACCTAAGAGATTGTACATAACAGTTAACAAGCTTATGTGTATCACAATGACTGAGATGAGTAAAGAGGAGAAAAGATATACTGCATGTACCTGAAAAAACAGGGAAGGGAGGAAAAGCAAAGAAGAAAAAAAGCAAAACCGATCAGATTGATGTTTGAAATCTATGGTCGGTGGGTTTTTTAAAATACCAGCTCTGGTATTCAGCGTTGCTATCATGATTGCGGGTGATGCTGACTATATAAACTACTACAAAATAAAACTAAAGCCACAAAAAATATTTTACCCTATATTTGCTCATCTGCTCCAAATACTGGGATTCTAAGAAGAATACACATTTTAAAATTGTGACAGTAAAAGCTAAAAATGAATGTATAAATTAGCTTCCATATCATCCTGCTAGACCAGTCCAGACAAGGGGGTTGTGCTCCCACATCAGCAGATTGGTGGAGACAGAGAACCAATGAAAAACCCAGGTTTCAATGACATCACTCCCTTGCCCTTCTCAGCCTGAGCCACTAGAGGGCAACTCAGTATTCTTCTGTCTCCAGCAGATGGTGGATGGATTTTCTGAACTCTGAAGAAAATAAGTAATTGAAACAAAAAAGATTGACAGTGACTCTCTCACTTGAGCATGATGTGGAAGGCTTCATTAGGCTAAGGTCTTTTCAGTAGCCAAAGGAAGGAAAATTGTTCAGCTCTATGCTCGTATCATAAGGGCCTGTTGAGCAGCAAGGAAATTGAAAGGATTTGGAAAAGATCAGCAACCTCACACAATCTCAACACTCCCCCTCCTCCTCTTTTCTCCCCTGCGTTACCTCGAAGATTGCAAGAAGGCTCTCAGAGATATCTGTCTGCAAGCCACAGTGAGTCTGTAAAAAGCAGAAGAAACAGTTTCAGGGGAACAGCGCCCAGCCCAGCATGAATTTTCTGCCTGGGGCTCCCAGGGGGTGGGTACCAAGGCTTGACTTCGTCAGTCTCCCAATTCCATCCATCTGGGATGCAATTCAGAATGGACTGCTGGTGACTGTTGGCACAGTGTAGGGGTTTTCGGCTCTTTGTGGCATGCATTAATAGCGTTTTTACTCTTGTGCACCTAGTAAGTCCTTGCATGCACTCTGTCCGAGTATCTTCAATGCGTGTTTCTACCCTAGCGCCCTTTGTGCGCAATACTGTAAGCACTCTTAACACCTGTTCTTTATATTAGCGTGGCCTTAACATGTGCACCTATTGTGTCTACCTTAACGTTCTATGCCTTTTCCAGGAAACGTTGTTTGGCCTGTGACAAGTGAGGTCTTTCATCTCTGGATTCTGGACTCTGCTCTTTTTGCATGGCAGCTTTGGAGTCTTCTTTGAAGTGTCCATTTCCCCTCTCCCAGTGAGGAGATGTAGCTATCCCGGCCTTGCCTGCCTTAGAGCAGTAGGTTATGGATGGTGCTGTGGGTAAGGATGGTAAACTGGCCAGAGGTTCTAACGACCGTTCTTCTGGCCACTCCCCTTTCTCTAAGGATTCGGTGGCAGTTGTGTCCCTTGTAGTTGGAGGTTCTTTTCCTAGAGGGGATCTCCCAGATTCCAAGTTGTCCTTCCCGGAATTCTTTTTCTTCTTTCAACAGGCCTGGACATTGTAGCATGGAAACTCAGACCCTGCAGCCTCTGAATTCCCTCAAGTGCAGTCTCATGAGGGTGAAAGCCCTGTTCAGTTGCCTGTTGCTAAGCATCCCTGGCAGAGATTGCCTTTTGGAGATGTGGGTCAGCCAGGGCCTGCCTGAGATTTGGACTGGAATCTTGGTTCAGACACTTCGACAGAGGAATCCAATATGAAGGAAGAAATGCTTTTGCCTTCAGAAAATTGTGAAGAGGCTGGCATTATCCACCTGTTTCAGAAGGAGGAGCTTGAGACACTGATTGCCAGAGTTTCATCCACCTGGAACCTGGCAGATGCTCCAGGGATGGAGTAGGAGCCGAAGATCATCCACTCCTGCAGGGAGTGTGGAAATCCATTACAGTCTTCCCATTTCTGGAGATGATCAAGGACATGATCTGGTCAGAGGGGGATCTTCCCTACTCCCCACCTAAGGGGCTGAGGGTGTATCAGAGGATGTATGCTCTCCCAGAGCAGGAGCATAGTGAATGGTTTGGCACATCTAAGGTGGATGTACATGTCACGGCAATTATGAGACAGACCACCATTCTTGTGGAAGGCCAATCAGCCTTGGAAGATGCTCTGGACCGCAAGGTGGATTCTTTGCTGAAGAATCAGTTTGTGGCAGCAGCTGCTATTCTGCAATTGGCAGTGTGTGCAGTCTTGATTTCTTGAGACCTTCTCCAGTGGATTCAGTCTCTATCGCTGGACTACCCCTGTTTTGGAGTTGGCTACGACCTTCCTTTCTGATGCCATGTATGACCTTGTCTGTCTAGTGGCTAGGGATAGCACCCTGTCAACAGTGATGCGGCATTGGATTTGACTTCACCACTGAGCAGCAGATGACACATTTTCCAAAGCCCGGATGACCCAACTGGCCTTTAAGGGGAAGTTCCCTTTTGGATCTGATTTGGAGAAGTTGGTGAAAGACTTGGGTGAGACCAAACCTTATTGCCTTCCAGAGGACAGGCCAAAGGACCTGGGAAGAGGGAGAAGGTCCCGTTTCCTCATGGTCATGCTGGTAGGGACTTCCGGAGACCTCGCGACTCTCGTCATTATCACCCTGGAAAGCCTTTCTTCCCCTCTGCTTCTAGATTTCAGACTCATTCTTAGTCCTTTCGGGAAGCTTGGGGGCCCAGAGACTCTGACTCCTCCAGAGGAGGTTCCTCTTGGTCTACACAATGACGGTTACCTATAATTGGAGGCAGGTTTTCCCTTTTCTTTCCAGAGTGGGCCTGGGTCACCAAGGATCACTGGGTGCTAAACACCATTCAGTATGGCTATGTCCTGGAATGCAATTATCTGATCCCAGAGGCCTCTGTCATCTCCCCCTGTGGTTCAGTGCATAAAAGAGCCGCCGTTCAAGTCACTTTGGACAGGTTGCTGCACCTGAGAGCTGTGATGCCTGTCTCCCGGCCGATCGGGGCAAGGGCAGATATTCCATTTCATATTGCCGAAGAAGGATGACTTCTTCCATCCAATTCGCGATGGAAACTCTGAAATCAATGATTCTGGCAGTGCACCGAGGGGAGTTCCTTGCATCTCTGGATTTGGCAGAAGCCTATTTCCATATCCCAATATGGATCAGCAAAGACATCTGCGTTTTGCTGTGCTTGGCTCTCACTTTCAGTTTGCTGCCCTTCCATTTGGCTTTTCCACTGCCCCAAGAACATTCTCCAAGATCATGGTTGTGGTGGCTGCGATGCCAAGGGATTTGCTTGCACCCATATCTGGACAACTGGTTTATCCAAGCTTGTTCTTGGTCGGAGGCATCTCAGGTATTGGCCCAAGTGGTGTCCTTCCTGGAAAACCTTGGCTGGGTGATCAACCGAGAGAAGAATCAGTTGGTGTCTTCCCAATCCCTGGAGTTCCTGGGAGCATACTTCAATACTTGAATGGGCAGAGTCTTTCTACAAGAGGAAAAAGCAAAAAGATTGTTGGATTGCCTTGTGGTGTTCTGTTCGCAACAGGCTCCCAGAGTTTGGGATTACCTTCAGCTCCTCAGATTGATAGCGGTGATGATGGAGATGGTACCATAGGCGCGAGCTCATATGCAGCCACTCTAGTGGTCTTTGCTGACTTTGTGGTCCCCAAGTTCTCAGGAGTTTGAGCTCAGGTTTTCGCTCCAGCTGATGGTGAGGACCAGTATGTGGTGGTAGCAGCAGCCCCATCATCTGCAGAAAAGCATGCCACGGGATGATTACTCGTGGATCTTCTGGTGACAGATGCCGTCTTTCGGGCTGGGGAGCCCATTGCCTGGACTGAACAGCTCAGGGCTGTTGGACCTGCAGGAAGGCGGTGTGGTCTATCAACTGCCTCAAGGCCAGGGACATGAATCTGGCTTTTTTGCACCTCCGGCATTTGGTTATGGGTCAAGCAGTGTGAGTGTCCTTAAACAACACCACAGCGGTGGCATATGTCAATCAGCAGGGTGGTACAAGGAGTGCCAGAGTGGCCCTTGAGATGCCTCTCCTGTTTGACTGGGTGGAGAAGAACCTTCTAGCCCTGGCAGCCCAACACATTGCTGGAGTGGACAATGTAGAGGCAGACTTCCTCAGCCGGCACTCTCTGGATCCTGGAGAGTGGGCATTGAGTCAGGAGGCATTTCGAATGATTCTCTGCCATTGGAGTCGCCCCAAGATGGATTTGATGGCGACCCTATCCAGTACCAAGGTGGGCCAATTCTTCAGTCACTGCACAGAAGCAGAGTCTGAGGGTGTCAACATCTTGGTTCAGCCCTGGCCAAGGCAGTGCCTACTGTATGTGTTTCCTCCGTGGCTGCTGTGGGACGTCTGATTCAACATGTAGACAGATTGTTCTGGTGGTGAAGGATTGTTCTGGTGGCGATGGATTGGCTAAAGAATGCATGATTCGTAGACCTGATGTGGCTCCTGCAGGAGCTTCCTCTTCATCTGCCCCTATTCCGTGGCTTGTTGCATCAAGGGCCAATTACTCTGGATGACCCGGCTCTATTCTCATTTATGACTTGACTCTTGAAAGAAGCCAGCTAATGCATAAGGGCTACTCTTCTGAGATGGCTTCCACTCTGCTCAGAGCACAGCGGGGTTCTTCCAGCCTGGCATATGTGCTGATCTGGTGTCTCTTTAAGCACTGGTGCAGTGTCTGAAAGCTAGTTCATGCAGCAGTCTCTGCTGGCCTTTCTGCAGGACGATCTGGAAAAGGGCCTTTCTCTTAGCTCCCTGAAAGTTCAAGTGGCAGCCTTGGCCTGTTTCTGAGGTCCGGTGGCTGGCAAGTCTCTTGCCCTGCATCTGGATGTTTCACGTTTTCTTCTGGGGTTTCACGTCTGTGTCCTCCCCTTCAGTCAGCTGTCCCTTCCTGGGATCTAGATCTGGTGCTCAGGGCCTTGTTGTCAGAGCCCTTTGAGCCTTTAAAGCACACTACTCTGAAGGATTTGAGGCTCAAGATTATTTTCGTGGTCACAAATTGTTTGGCAAAGCAGATTTCCGAGCTGCAAGCCTTGTCTTGTCAGGATCCTTATCTATCTTTTTTGGAGGAGGCCGTTTCCATTCAATCTGTGCCTTCCTTTTTGCCTAAGGTGATTTCTCCCTTTCATGTGAACCTAATGGTTTGCCTACTCTCCTTTTCTAAGGAGCAGCGTTGGGGGAAAGATAAAGATCTTCACCTTGTGGGTGTCCAGAGGGTGCTTCTCCGGTAGGTGAAGGTTACAAATTCCTTTTGTAAATTGGATCATCTTTTTGTGCTTTTTGCTAGCCTGTGCAAGGGTGACGCGGCAGCTACATCTGTGTTGGGGCACTGGATCAAGGAGGCTATTGCCTCAGCATATCTGCTGCGGAACCAGCCAGTTCTAGAGAGTTTGCATGTCCATTCTACTCGGGCGCAAGCATCCTCGTGGACAGAGCTTGGCTCAGTGCCCTTCAGACATTTGTCGGGCGGCAACATGGGCATCACATTCTACTTTTGTCAAGCATTACTGCTTGGATGTCCATGCTCAGGCAGAAACGGCCTTTGGATCCAAAGTTTTGCGAGCTGCTGTGTCTTCTTCCCGCCCAGTGGAGGCGAATCTTTGGTATGTCCTACTTGTCTGGACTAGTCTAGCAGGACGATATGGAAGGTGACATTTTACTTATCAGATAATGTCCTTTCCTTGAGTCCTGCTAGACAGTCAAGGACTTGCCCCTAAAACTGATTGCTCTGTTATTCTGCAGCGGCACCTTGGTCCACTATGAACATTTTGCTGCTTGGCTCTGCAGGTTCATATCCTACTGACAGCCTTCAGGTCTGTCTCTCATGTACAGAGTTTTTTTTACTAACTTTCAACTGTTTGATTCATTCTTGTTACCCACGCTGAGGTTTTGTGAGGTTGTCCATGTTTCCCATATGCTTTGGGATGTATTCTGAGTTGCCTTCTAGTGGCTCGGGCTGAGAAAGGCATGGGAACGACGTCATTGAAGCCAGCTTTATGGTAAGCTGAGAGAAGAGGGCCAGGCATGGAATATGAGGCACTGCGGCAAGCCAGCTTTATGGTAAGCTGAGAGAAGAGGGCCAGGCATGGAGTGCGAGGCACTGAGGCAAGCCAGCTTTATGGTAAGCTGAGAGAAGAGGGCCAGGCATGGAGTGCGAGGCACTGAGGCAAGCCAGCTTTATGGTAAGCTGAGAGAAGAGGGCCAGGCATGGAGTGCGAGGCACTGAGGCAAGCCAGCTTTATGGTAAGCTTGCTGTGCTGCCTCTGTGGGCTCAACTGTGGGGGGGGGGGGTGAGGAGTGCGCATCGCGGCGCTCAGTAGGCTGGCAGCATGGGGGGACTCATCCCGGGTGCCAAGGGGTCTGGGAACGCTACTGGATAGAGAATGGGATCAGAGGGGCAGGTAGTAGTTTGGAGGAGAAAAGAAAATCTACAGTTTCCTCTTCCTGGATAGTGCCACTGAATAACAGGTTCATTGTGTTTTGGGTGATTAGCAGGTCTGCTAACCAGCTAAAACGCTTTGAATATCGGCACCATGGCTTTTTAAGTTCCTAAATTAAGATGAATTTTCAGCTGAAAAAGTAGGCTCCTAAATTTCACTGAAAATAGGACCTAAATTTAGGAACCTAAGTTCAGAAAGTATCAGGTGCTCAGCATTTTTTGAATAACAGACCTGTTTGTATGGGCCTGATATTCGAAAGGCATTTACAAGGTTTACAGCCAAGTAAACTGTGTAAATTCCTTAAACGCCAACTTATCCCAGTGTGTCCCAGGATTTTGATGTTTGATACACGGAACGAGTTGGGCTTCTCTTCTACATCTATTGAAGATAAGTTGGCGTTTTTAAATAGGATATTTACCAAAGAACTTTTCTATGAATAAAACGGATCACATCTGTCTAGTGGGGTTAAGATACCCTTCTTATCCTCCCTCGGTGTGATCCGACAAAAAGAATAAAAAATAGTGCTTCACTGGGGGGGGGGGGGGGGTGTTTAAGAGATTTTTGGGTGGGCATATTTATGCATCTCTGATTTTGGGATTATTTTTTGGTAGAGAAAGAAACGGCAGGTCTTAGCTACGAGCTGGATGTGTGTGGAGAAAGAGAGAGAGGAATCAAAGAGAACCCCCAGATTGCGGGCCGAGGAAACAGGAACCGCAGAGCCTCTTCATCTTGACGGTCGATCGGACCCACCAGCAGGGAGCGGGCAGGTAAGCTCCTCCCCGCTCCCCACCGACAGGCCCAGTCGTACTGCAGCCGCCTTCCCACCAGCAGTTTAAAACTTTGGCGCTGCTGCTTTATCCGGCCTCTTCATCTTGGCGTACAACCCGGATATTCAACGCCATCACCGCGGCACTGAATATTCGGGATTAAGCATGAGCAGGCCATAGCGGCTCACAGCACGCCCAGAAGAAAATCGGGCCCTATATGTCTAAGTGGTAGAAATCCTGTGCAATGCTAGACTAGTGTGGCATACCAAAATTCCTGCACACATTTCAATGCACAAATGCAGAAAAGGGAACAAACGAAGATGCGAGGGTAATGACTGCACAGAGTGGTAGTTAAAATACTAAGGGATATGTTTACTAAATGACAGTAGCGGCTTCCATGTGATATCGGAACCGCGGCCCCCATTGATTTCAATGGCGCCACGGCTCCAATATTGCACAGAAGCCGTTACTGCCATTTAATAAACATACCCCTAATTGTCTTACTGCAAGACTGGATAGGCCATTTGGATCTTTTCTGCTATTCTCTCCTATGTTACTGTGATCAGAAACAAACTTAAACTGTATAAAAACTTCCATACTTTTCAGTCAATATTTACATTTGATCCCTAGGGTAAACAGTGGGACATCTAAAAATACATTTCTGAATTAGTCGCCCCCTTCTCCAGGGCATTGTCCAGCCAGTGAATCACGAGCAGAGCCTCGGTGGAACAATTTCAAATATAACTGAGATGTTCAAATAGTCATATTTTCCTTTTTTATGATTTTGTCTGTACAGTACTTAGGACATAGACAGCTGATTACATAAATTACATTCATATTATCAGTCTGTGTACTCCCATAAGGCAGTGCTTCTCAAACCGGTCCTAGTATACCCATCTAGCCAGTCTGGTGATTCGGATATCCACAATGAATATGCATGAAAGAAATTTGCACGCGTATCCTGAAAACCATATTGGCTAACTAGGGAGTTCACCGGGACCGGCTTGAGAAATACTGCCGTAAGGGAACAGCTTCCAAAAAGGCGGTAAATAAAAGGTATCTTTTATCAAAGTAAATGAACATGCTGAGCAATGGCCCCTTTTAAAGGGGATAATTTTATAAGAGGCCACCTAGATTTAGGCGGAAAGAATGCATGCAAATGCAGAGCCAGCGCTAGAGTTTCTGGTGTCCCCTCCAACCTATAAGTCGGCGCCCTCCTTAGGGTAGATCTTCAAAAGGCCTTATCTAGATAACCACGGAGGTTATCCATATATGGGCACAGAGAGAGATTCAGTGGCACTCTCCAGCTAGTGCCTTTGAATATTTCTGCAGACTTCCTCAGCACTACCTAGTTAGTTCAGAGGCGGTCTGTGGATGGTAAGGTGTAGCTACTATCTGGATAATCATGGCACTTATCCAAATAGTGGCAATTTTCAACCGCTATCCAGGTAAATTTTCTGGGCAACTTGAATCACAGAAAAAGCAGACCTAAGTGGCTACTTGGATAACTTACCCAGATAACAGCTTAAAACTGCCAAATTGCCAGTATCCAAATACATGCCAGGATTATCTAGATAGTAGCTACCCAAACTGGAAATTCAGCGGCCACCACTATACTGGCAATAAATATCCAGTGGATACTTAAATATCACGTCTGACTGCTGTGGTATTTAAATATCTGAGGCTTTGAATATTGGCCCCTTAGCTTTTAATATTTCTTTTACTTTTTACAGTTTTATTTTTCTCATTTTTTCATTTTTTATTTATTTTTTCATATTTTATTTTTCTGCATTTTGGCAGAAAATGCTGCTGCCTTCCTGCCATGCTGACCTCACCTACTGTGTCCTGCCCACATGTGGGTATTTTAATCATTTTTGTATGTAACTGCTCACTTACATGCGTGAGAGAGTGCACTCACGCTGCTCCCCATTCTGTAAGGGGCATGTTTAACAAAGATTGTGCCAGTAGCACGTGATAGTGTTGCAGTATCAGTGCAGAGGCCCATACGAATGTTTCTGGGCACGTGCTTCCTTCCTCCATGTTGACAGCACGTTGTAATCATGCAGCACTGTGCTAACCGGCACTCACATGCACTTAATGCCACCCACTGCGGTGGCGTTAAGAGCACCCATGCTATCAGCAATAGTCAGGTTAGTGTGTGCCCATAAAGCCTGCGCTTACTGCGATGCGCGATCAATACCCATGTTATGCCCTAACCCACCCTATCCACCCCACCAATGCGCTAACTGATTAGTGCAGGATCACTAGTGCAGTGCCCTGTGTTCAATATCAGCATGGCACACTTGGAGCATGGTAAAGTTAGGGCCAACCTTTACTACTCATGACTACCTGCTTATCGCTAACTGGGTAGCAGCTCAATATTGCCACTGCCCAGTTAGCAATGAGTACCGCCTACGTTCTACCCCAGAATGCCCACGACATGCCCTGATGATAACTGCTTAGCATCGGGGCATATAACAGTGGCACCTGCCGATATCCATCCCTACTATTCACAGGATGGAATAGACCCCATAATAAAAACCTTTTCAAGTACATTCCTATCAAAAAACCTGTGAGAAAGTCAGTTGGACTATTAGATGATAGAGGGGTAAAAGGAAGGCCATAGCAGAGAGACTGAATGAATTCTTTGCTTCGGTCTTTACTGAAGAAGATGTACGGAAGTTACCCATGCTTGAAATGGTATTTAAAGGTGCATATCAGAAGAATTGAAAGAAATATCAATAAATCAGGAAGATATATTAGAATTATTTGATAAACTGAAGAGTAGCAAATCACCTGGACCAGATGGTATACATCCAAGGATGTTGAAAGAACTGAAATATGAGATTTCAGATTTACTATTATTAATCTGTGAACTATCATTAAAATAATCTATAGTACCGGAAGACTGGAGAATGGCCAATGTAATGCCAATTTTTAAAAATGGTTCCAGGGGTGATCTGGGAAACTATAAGCCAGTGAGCCCGACATCAGTAACAAGCAAAATGGGAATGGCCTAGTGGTTAGGACGCAGTACCTCAGGCCACAGGGCTGGTGGTTCAATTTCCACCTGGGGGCAGCAATCTCAGGCTGGAGGGACTGGGATTTCTAGTCCTATAGGTACTCCTTGTGGCCTTGGGCAAGCCACTTAACCCTCAGGTACACATAGATTGTGAGCCCTTTGGGGACAAGGGAATGTATCCAGTAGTGATTACATGATGTAAAACCACTTTGATTGAAGGATAAGGCAGTATAGCAAACTGGTTAAATAAATAAAGACAGAATGTCCAAATGGAAGATGAAATTTAATGTGGAAAAGTACAAAGTTATGCATCTAGGAAAGAATAACCAACTATGGTTATATGATGCAAGGTTCCACATTAGGAACCACCAACCAGGAAAAAGATTTAGGCATTATTGTGAATAATACATTGAAACTGTCTGCCCAGTGTGCAGTGGTGACCAAGAAAGCAAATAGAATGCTAGGTATCATAAGGAATGGAGAATAAAACAAAGGATATTATAATGTCTCTGTATCGTTCCATGGTGTGACTGCACCTTGAATACTGTGTGCAATTCTGCTCGCAATATCTTAAAAAGGATATACATTTTTTTTAAGTGCCATCAAGTCAATGCAGACTCCTGACGACCCAGCAGCCCCTGGAATTTCTTGGCGAGATATGGCTGGAAGTACATTGCCAGGCCTTTTCTTCCAAGGCAATGGGGGTAAAGTGACTTGCCCAAGGTCACAAGGAGTGCTAAGGCTTAAAAGGTTAGGGCTTTTCAATTTGGAAAAGAGATGGCTCAGGTAGGATATTATAGAGGTCTATAAATTAACAAATGGAGTGGAACGGATAAACGTAAATTGGTTGTTTACACCATCAAAAAGTAGAAAGACTAGGGTCAATGTATAGTCAAATTCAGGAATTCATTACTGCAGGATGTAGTAAAAGCTGTTAGTATAGCTGGTTTTAAAAAGGTTTGGACAAGTTCCTGGAGGAAAGGTCCATAAACCATTATTAAATAGTTCCTGGGAAATCCAGGGACAAGCATTGTGCAACCTGTGTGCCTTTTTGAGAAACTGCCAGGTACTTGTGACCTGGATTGGCCACTATTGAAAACAGGATACTGGGCTTGATGGACCTTTTCTGTCTCAGTATGGCATTTCTTATGTTCTTATGTAAGATTAAGAAAAGGTGGAAAGAATACACAGTCATTATACCACAAAGATCAAGTGAGCCATTTCAACCTATATCTTACGATCAGGAACCATTGGGGATGAAAGAAGTCGAATCAGCATTGAAAACATTATCATAGAACAAAGCACTGGACAAAGATGGTATTCACCCTGAAATATTACAGCAATGAGATGCAGCTGTTACAATACTTATAAGGCTCTGTCAGGAGATCTGGAAAATAATATCATAGCTGACTGATTGGAAAAGATCTGTGTACACACCAATATTGAAGAAAGGTGATCCGATGGATTGTGGAAATGATCACACCATCGTTCTGATCCCACACACCAGCAGGATTCTACTCAAGATCATTCAGTGGAGACTACAGTATAACCATACACGGAAGTGTAAGCAGGGTTCAGGAAAGGGCGAGGAACGACAGACATCACTGTGGGTATGAGATGGATCCTTGAAAAGACAAAAGGATATCTATACGTGTTTTATTGATTATAGCAAAGCCTTTGATTGTGTAAATCTTGAAAAACTCTGGGCCACATTAAGAAGCATGGGTATACCAGAACACCTGATAGTTCTCATGCACAACCTTTACATCGGTCAAGAAGCAACAGTTTGAACAGAACAAGGAGAAACAGAATGATTTAAAATCAGCAAAGGTGTACAACAAGACTGTATACTTTCCCCCTACCTGTTTAATTTATATGCAGAACAAATCATCAGAGAAGCAGGCTTGTATGAAGACAACTGAGGTGTGAAGATTGGTGGAAGACTCAACAACCTTCACTATGCTGATGATACCACATTACTGGCTGAAAGTGAAGACTATCTGAAACAGTTGCTTATCAAGATCAAGGAACAAAGTCTTAAAATGGGCCTGCAACTTAACATGAAAAAGACAAAGATCCTGACTACTGGCAGTGGCAAAATCAATCATTTCATCCTTGATGGGGAAGAAATAGAAGTATTAGACAACTTTAACCTGCTTGGATCAATAATCAATAAAGAAACAAGCAGTCAAGAAATCTGATGACGCATTGCTCTTGGCAGAACATCTATGAAGGACTTAGACATGATTCTCTAATGCAGACATGTATCCCTACACAGGGCTGGAGCTACCGTTAGGCGAACTAGGCATTTGTCTAGAGTACCAGCCCTCTGGGAGCGCCTATTGGCATTACCGACACCCCTCTCTGGGACATGCAATGGCGGCAATAATTTCAAAATGGCACTGAAGTGCTGGAGTTAACATCAACTCCAATGCTACGGGGCCATTCCTGCTTCCGCCCCCTCCGATTTTACTTCCTTTTGCATGGGGCAGAAGGTAACTCCGGTGCTTCGGTGCCATTTTAAAAGTATTGACACTGCTGCATGTCCCAAGGAAGGGTGTCAGCGGTGGTAATCGGAGCAGGGGAGGCGCTTGGAATGACATTCACCTAGGGTGCCTCACATCCCTGTTTCTACATACAAAAATTCAACTTGTCCAAGCTATGGTATTTTCAATAACGTCATATGGAGGATGCGAAGGTTGGACAGTGAAGAAGACAGGAAGAAAATAGATTCCTTCAAGAATACTGCTTATACCACGGACTGCCTGAAGAACAAACCAGTCACTACTAGAGGAGATCAAACCTAAGCTTTCTTTAGAAGCTCAAATGACAAGACTTCGACTTTCATACTTTGGACACATCATGCGAAGAGAGAGATCATTATAGAAAGACATCATGCTTGGCAAGGTCGAAGGTCTGTGCAAAAGTTTAAAGCCAGTAATCGGGGGTGGCTTAAGGCAATCTGCTGCCTGAGGCGAGAGATGAGATGGCACCCTCCCCCTGTAGTGTGCTGGGGGGAGGCTTTCTCAAAACTCCAGTCTGGGACTGAACCAAAACAAAAAGCCGATTAGATTATATGGAGGAAATGCAAGATGTTTGCACACCAAGGAACTAAAAGAAAGCGCGAGAACCACAGCTCAGTTTATAAAACTAAATTATAACTCATTTTTATTTTGTTATAAACTGCGTTATGATTCTCGCTTTTTCTTTTTGAACATATATTTTGCATCCACAGAACCCCCTTCCTCAACAGTGGGTGCAGAGCAGAATGAGGACATTCACCCACAGAGCTCAGTATCTTAAAAAAAAATCTGATTCTGATCATCTCACTAACAACAACATTCTCTAGTACCAGGCATATTGTGAACTAATACAAAATCCTACAATAAAGTCACTGAGTATCTATAGAGCAAATCTACCATGCCAGCACCGAATTCCAAAACTCACATAAGGAGGCCATCCAAAAAAGGCATCACTGTAAGTACTGCAAGTGGGGCCTGGAACATCCAAACACCTATTTGAAAAGCTGAACAATTCAGATTACTACAGCTCATATCCCTACATACAAACTCCATGTTAACAGAACACCTGATCGTCGTCACCCACTCAAAACACAGACCCTCACTAAGTACAGAATAACTGACCATAGCCTAAAAATAAACATACAGTATGTAGATAAAAATTAAACTGCAACCCCAAAAAGCCAGATTCTGCATACAGTGTAATACCAGAGAAACAGAAAGAGGAGCATTTCCATGTACTGCATAAAATATAAAGACAGCACCAAGACCGATCATTAAATTGAAAATAAAATTCTCTTCTAACTTTGTTGTCTGACCATTTTATTCTCTGATCATATCGGTCCCAATCCGAGGTTTCTGCTTTTCTCTGTCTCCCAGTGCACCCTCCTGTCTACTTTCCCCCAGAGGTGGCATGAGGGTGATGCAGGGCCATGTGTAGAGACTCACTGCAGCATCATTTGCATAAATTTAGTACACTTTATTTTAAAATGTATGTACCACCCTTCTAAAATCCTAGGTGGCTTCTAAACATACACATGCAATTTAGTAAAACAGATGTTACAATAAAACAAACATAATAATAAAACATTACATTTGATTAATGAAAAGCCACTACCACAGCCGCCCCCCCCCCCCCCCGGTCAAACCATTATTAGTATCTGCACATCAGATTTATTTTGCTATGACCACATAATTGATGAGGAGGAAAGATATAAAATGAGAAACTAATCCTGGTAGCCATGAATTCAAACGCTGGATTGGATTGTGCTAGAGCTGGAAAAGTCCGGAACTCAGCAGCGGTGAAGCTTTCAGGCTACTAAATAAAATTAAACTGAGACGTTCCCTGAAAATTTGAAATTTCCTTGAATCTAAACTGACAAAATATTTTAAATTTCAGTCTGGCAGTATAAAGAACGCAAAACTGCAAATCTTAAAAACAATACATATTCCAGTGCTTCCCCCCCCCCCCCAACCAACACCCTACAGTTGACCTCACCAAGAACCCAGAGTACAGGACCCATAGAGCAAATCAGCACTAACTTCCAAAATTTACACAACATGGAGCGAACGCAGAAAAGGGCAGCACCATAAATATTGCAGTAAGCCCTAGAATATCCATATTCCTATTCAGAAAACTGAACAAGCTGGATTGCTATAGCTCCCTACATAGAAATTCCATGATAACAGAACATATGCAGAACAGAACATTTAGCCTCAGTCACACATATGCAGAACAGAGATAGATCTTCACCAAGTAGGGAATATATCAGTACAAACTAAAAACAGACACATGTAGTCAAAAAAAATCCTTTTACCCATTACTGTTAGGTTTACAGGATTTCTTTCCCAAAATTATACTTTACTGAAGAGTGAGGCTAGAGAAAGAACTCTCACACACAGGCATCTGCATTGTCAGCAAAAACTAATATAATGGCTCAGCACAAGTAGTATGAATGCAACTAATATCACCTCAGCGGGTGGCCTTAGTTTTATTTAACTAAGCTTATATATACCCTGCTTTTTACAGAAACCTACAAGCAGATAGACAACAGTCCCCACCCGAGCGGTATTGCAACTACCCCCGCCAACTCAAGAGCAGATAGACAACAGTCCCCACCTGAGCGGTATTGCAACTACCCCCGCCAACTCAAGAGCAGATAGACAACAGTCCCCACCCGAGCGGTATTGCAATGTAAATACCCCCACAAACTCAATACCCAATTAACCCAACTAGACTTACGACACCCTCATGATAAATGTAACCCTCATATTGTGCTGTCTTAATGTTGTTAAATACCCTCTTGTTAAATGTTGTAAAGCACCCACATGTTAAATGTAATCCCAATTGTGATGTGATGTAACCACTTTGATTGTAGGATAAGGTGGAATACAAGTCTGTCTAAATAAAATAAATAAATAAATAAATACCACGTTTCTACCAGTCAAAGCAGTGTACATTCAGGTACTGTATATATATTTTTCCCTTGTCCCCAAAAGGCTCACAATCTAACTTTTTGTACCTGAGGCAACAGAGGGCTAAGTGGCTTGCCCAAGGAGCACCTGTAGGACTAGAAACCCCAGTCCTTCTGGCCCAAGGTTGTTGTCCTCTAGTGGGATTTGAACCCCTGGCTTGCTGGCCAGAGGTAACTTGTCCCAACCACTAGGCCACTCCTCCCTTAGTTATAGCAGCAACTGTTTTGCCATGCTGAAATGTGGTAACTGCAGGGGATATAACTGCTTAATCAAACGCTGGTATTAGTTACCAGAGAATGCAGTAAAAGCTGTTAGTGTAGCTGAGTTTAAAAAAGGTTTGGACAAGTTCCTGGAGGAAAGGTCCATAAACTATTATTAAAGAGGACCTGGGAAATCCACTGCTTGCCATGGGACAAGCATTGTGGAACTTGTGTGCCTTTTTGGGAACCTGCCAGGTACTTGTAACCCGGGTTGGCCACTGCTAGAAACAGGATACTGGGCTTGATGGACCTTAGTCTGACCCAGTATTGCATCTCTTATGTTCATATGTTACCAGTACAGAGCCTAGGAAATATGCTGCTAAATATGCCAAACAAGAGGGGCTCAACAGCACCCACGCAGCATCTCCCACTTCCACAAAAGCAAGAGCGACTTGTACCTCAACACAGGACTTCCCACCCTCTGAAAAACAAAGAGAGACTCAGTGGCCCCAATACAACACCTCCTGCTCCAACATAAACACCAAGAAGGACTTGGTAACCCCAACATAACTCCTGAAACTGTGCAGCATGCTGTTAATGTAAATATATATTCCATAAAAAACAAAGGAAATGCAAGATGCTAGCACACCAAGGAACTAAAAGAAAAAGTGAGAACCACAGCACAGTTTATAAGACTGAATTATAACTCATTCTATTCTGTTATAAACTGAGTTATGGTTCTCACTTTTTCTTTTTGAATATATATTCTGCATCCACAGAAACCTCTCCCTCGACAATGGGTGCAGAGCGGAAGTTGGACATTCACCCACAGAACTAAATATATTTTAAACAAATCTGATTCTGGTCATCTCACTAACAAACATTCTCCATTACCAGGCATACTGGGAACTGATATAAAACCCTACAAAAGTCACGTAAGAACTACAAGGCCAAATCTACCATACCATACCAGCATAAACTTCCAAAACTTATAGAAGGGGCCTATCCAGAAAAAAGCAGCACTATAAATACTGCAGCAGGCCCCAGAACATCCATACACCTATTTGAAAAGCTGAACAAGTCAAATTACTACAGTACAGTATAGATCTTTATGTACAAATTCCATGTTAACAGAACACCTGGCCTCAGTCACACACTCAGAATATGGACCCTCACCAAGTACAGAATAAGTGACTACAACCTAAAGTAAAAATAAAAATATGTAGACAAAAATTAAATTGAAACCCCAAGAAGCCAGAGTCCACATGCAGTGCAACATCAGATAAATAAGAGATGCAGTTCCCCCATACTGTGTCAAATATAAAGATAGCACAAAGTCCAATCACTTAAATGAAATAAAATTATTTTTTCTACCTTTGTTGTCTGACCATTTTTTTCTCTGATCATGCTGGTCCCGATCTGAGTCTTCTTTTTTCCTGTTTTCTCTTAGCACGCTTTCTATGGTCTATAGTCTATCTGCTATTTCTTGTCTCATCTTTTGCTTTCTTCACTTCCTTCCATCAGCCTATTTCCAGTCCCAGTAACCCTCCCCAGTATCAGCCCCCTTACCAGTCCTCCCCTCCCAGTACCTTCCAGTGTCAACCCCCTTGCATTCCCAGGACTGCCACTGCTGCCCATTCCCTTCCAGTCCCCCTTCTTCCCCACTGTCCAGCCCCTTCTTGTCCAAATACCATTGCAGGTAACAGCTCACTTCCACTCCCAGTGCCACCCCTCCTCCCTCATCAGCTCCCTTAAAGTCACCCTACCTTCTGTCCATCCCCCTTTCCAGTACTATCCCCACGTGTCAGCTTTCTTCCAGCCCCAGTGGCCCCTTTCTTCCAGAATCCTCCCCATTACCCAGACACCTACCAGTCCCATCTCCAAGTGTCAGTTCCCTGAAGTCCCACCCCCAAGTGTCAGCTCCCTTCCAGTCTTCCTCCAGTACCATCCTCAGGTATCAGCTCCCTTGCAGCCCCCACCTTCCCCCCCCCCTCTCTGTGTCAGCTCCCTTCCTGCCCTCATCACCCCCCTCCTTCCCCTGGCAGCCCCTCTCAGCATCTGCTTCCTTCCAGTCCCATTCTCCCATCCCCCCACATCAACCCATTTTGTAGCCCTAGCCCCCAGTTTTCTTCCAGGGCCAGCAGCTCTCTCCTCCCCTCCCTGCCATCAGCCCATTTCCATATCTAGCCCCCAGTCTTCTTCCAGGGCAAGCAGCTCTCTCCTCCCCTCCCTGCCATCAGCCCATTTCCAGATCTAGCCCCCAGTCTTTTTCCAGGGCCAGCAGCTCTCTCCTCCCCTCCCTGCCATCAGCCCATTTCCAGATCTAGCCCCCAATCTTCTTCCAGGGCCAGCAACTCTCTTCTCCCCCCTATCAGCCCATTTCCATTCCTAACTCCTCCATCAGCCCAATTTCCAGTCCCAGCCTATTTCCAGTCCTATCCTCCCATCAGTCCATTTCCAGGGCTAGACCCCTCAGCCCATTACCAGTCTTAGCCCCCCATCAGCCCATTACCAGTTCTAGCCCCCCTCCCGATCAGCCCATTTCCAGTGCTAGCCTCCCATTAGTCCATTACCAGTCCTAGCCCCCTGATCAGCCCATTTCCAGTGCTAGCCCCCTCAGCCCATTACCAGTCCTAGCCTCCCCTAATCAGCCCATTACTAGTCCTAGTCCCCCCCATCAGCCCTTTACCAGTCCTAGCCTCCCCTAATCAGCCCATTTCCAGTCCTAGCCCCCCCTGATCAGCCTATTTCCAGTGCTAGCCCCTCCATCAGCCCATTGCTAGTCCTAACCCCTCCCAGATCAGCCCATTTCCAATCCTAGCCCCCCTGATCAGCCCATTTCCAGTTCTAGCCCCCTTATCAACCCATTACCAGCCCTAACTCACACTGAGCAGCCCATTTCCAGTCCAAGCCCCCCCCCCCCCATCAGTCCATTACCAGTCCAAACCCTCCTCCCCCAATCAGCCCATTTCCAGTCCTAACCCCCCTCCCCCCCGGAAGAGCCCTGCCGCCCTGGCTCACCACTGCAGAGCCACGAGAAAGAACAGCGTTTCCCTTCTTTCCCATGACTCTGTTAAAGTTGAGCCCGGCGGTGCGCTGAGTGTTGGGAGCATTTCCTGTCATGTGTGAGACAGGAAATGCCTTGTTTACCCTCAGCACGCCGCCGGGCTCAACTTTAACAGAGCCACGGGAAAGAAAGGAAATGCTGTTCTTTCTCACAGCTCTGCAGAGGTGAGCCGGGGCGCCGGGCGGGTTTGAATCTGCCATTGCCGAGAAGAAGCAGCAGCAGCTTGTCCACCTTTTTTTTTTTCTTTTAACTTTGAAGGCAGAGTGAGGTGGCTGTTTTGAGGGCATTTTTTGCTGCCCCCAGAAGTTTACCGCTTGAGGCGCCTCATTCCGCCTCATTATAGAGCCGCACCTGCCAGCAATGTGATGGATCGATACAAAAATAGCAGCTATGGATGCCACTCTATCAACAATTAGCTGCCTGGCTGAAGACCAAACCCAGTTTAGGACAAGTATCCAGATGGTCGCTATGAGTCAACATCAACTAGATGGTACTTAACAATAGTATAGCTGCAGTTATAAATGTGTGAGGGCAGCTTTTATTGTTTTTCTTTATATATATGGAGTTTAATTTCTGCATGCCTTTTTGTTTTGCACATACCATGACAAGAATGACTCACTGCTAAGATAGGGTATGCTGAATAAAATGTCAGTCTCTCAAATGTACTGCTTGTCCTTGTTTTCTACATGCAGTTGTGCTAAGGAACGAGCTGATGTAGGAAAGAGTTAGGGTCCATGCACCTAATCCATCTCCCTTCTCTTGCCACCAACCCATGCTACAGGGCTATCTTTAGGTCAGTGCTTTTCAAACTTTTATCCCGTATGACCCCATTTTAACAACTGAAAATTCACGTGGCCCCAGATGATGATGTAATCAAACTGGCAGATCTCCGGCCTCCTTCCCCGCCCTCCACTCATCTAAATCAGGGAGGCAGCAGTCAGAACAGAGACCCTTGTGTCAGTGTGCAGAGTGTGCTTATAGACCCCAGAACTCATCATACATTTCCAGCCTAACATGAAGCTTACTCAGGAGGCGGCAAGGGCCTATGAACGTTCATTGGCTTACAGACCCCATGCTGACTGGTGACTTAGCATAGGTCACAGTGAAAGTTTGGGAACCACTGTTTTACGCCTTCTAATCAGCAGGATCAAAGCATAGGCAAACAAGGTATGTGCCTAGGGGCCTCTTAGATACGCTAATTCATTGGAAGATTTTGCCCTGCTAAGTCATTTGCTGGCAGGAAGATGCGTGGGAAGGATCTGTCTGTTCTCACCAACCTCTGCGCATTGTCCTCCAGTCAGCAGGGGGCGCTGTCGAGCAGTACTTCATATCTGCTGCTTCTTCCTCTGCTGGTTTTCCTTTGCAGCTGGAACCGCGTGGACCCCATTTATGGGAGTTTTAAAAAGTCTTTATGTTACAATTTGAGGTGCAATATACTTGTCTGTGTAGGACTCATCAAAGAGTCCCAGCTATGAGACACCCTTGTCCTATCAATGATGCATCACAACAACTATAAAATATCCCCAAATTATGAGGGTTAAAACCCTTCGTATCACATCTCACTCTACTTGCACAGTAGCTGGTTTCAGCTGGGATTACTAATAACTCTGTTATTTTTACTGCTAATAACATTTTTAGACATTTCAGGAAGGATAAATGGCTGTTTTTACAAATCTCCAAGACTGGCACAGCAAGAGAGCTGTGTTTTAGGAATATATTAGCATCCCATTTAAAGTTGGAAGACGGCCAACGGGGTTTTTAGATGGGAGATTATTTGCTGAATCAGTGCTTGCAGCAAGGCAGGAGGAAACAGAGATAACCTTCAGAGCCATAATTAGAAGGACATCCCAGCATCTCATTGCAGGGCTCCTGCTGGCTGATATTATGACACTGAGAAAAATTGTGCAAGTTTCTCTCTCTCTCTCTCGCGCGCTATTGCTTTTCCAAATTAAGAGTTTTCCATAATAACAGAGGCAGCATGAAGGATAAGAGTTATGATGTATAGGGAAGACAGATGTTTTCCAGGAATCCTTTTCAGCACTTATATACAGTCGGACTTGGGAGCCATAGGGCTGGCTTAACCACTAGGCAGACTAAATGATTGCCTAGGGTGGCACCTTCTGAAGAACGGGAAAGAGGAGCACCAGTAAACGCCAAACAATTAAACAATAGGGGTCCAATAATCGGCGGCAAATAAAATGCTTCCACTACAATGTCCACAAAAGGACAATTAATCATCAATGTTTGCTGTTCACAGTTCACTATTTGCTGTTCACGACTCACACTTAGTTCGCTGCATATCATAACATCATTTTGCAAAAAATCAAGCACTTATCTTGTCTCGTTGATTGAGTGATGCCGTTGATTGCTATTTTCTCGAGGTTTACAAGGAGCAAGCGCTGCTATTATGGCGTGATAGATCTGCCATTGTCAGCCTGACCTGCCCACAGATCTTGGTATCTGCATCAGGGGCCAGTGAATATTTGAATCTTCATACCGGTGCCTAAAAACAGGTTGGCAAAGACCAAAGGTGTAGGAGGTAGAAGCTAGGTCTTCCTCAGTGGAGGAGGAAGGCTATGAGAGGGGCTTTTCCCAGTGCACTACTGGAGAAAGGGAAGAGGGATACAAGCTCCTACCCAGCTTGCCCAAATAGGAGCACAGTGTTCTTGCAGAAAGAGAGGAGAAGGCAGGTCAGAAGGTGAGATCTCATAGAAAGTAGCTGACAGGCCTCCCCCCCCCACCCCCAGCTAGCCAGGAAGAACTGTAAAGAACAACTACAAAGTGATACTTCAGAGAGGAGCTGAGGACTGCATCCTGCTAACTCTGAGCCCTCAAGGAGACAAAAGAGGAAAAGGAATGAGTGGAGTTGACTCTCAGAGGGAGAGAGGGTCTGTTGTCCAGTGTGAGACTGCGCTGAGAGGAGAGGAGCGCGGATGCTTCCCCAGGCCCCTATACTGGCTACAAAGAGGAGGAAAGAGCTGATGAGGAGGAGAGGTGATCCATACCAGCCCCCAAATCAACCAAGAATCCAGGAGAGAGGCGAAGCGAGGAGAGATCAGTAGCCGTCCTGCAAGGGACACTGCTTGAGAGAGATGCCGGAGAGAGCAACCACTGACTAAGTAAGGTTGAGAATTTTTGCAATCACCTTGCCTTGTTTTTGTGGACCGTATGTATGATTATTTTTATTGCTTTCTCTTTGTATATTGTCAAATGTCTGGCAAGTGCACATTGAATGGGTATTTTATATCTAAGATATTACTGGATTCTGGGCTGCTTTTCCATGCCAACAAGTGAATGAAGCGGTTTTCGTGCCCACTTCAGAGACCCTATATATGCATGCTGTGCATTGGGGAGGTGAATGGTGTAGAGTGTGGCAGCTTGGCACAGACACCTGCCATTCGTGCTGTGTACCCAGCCTCAGGGGTTGGCCATCAGCCACACTTTTGGAGGACCCACTAGACTTGGAGAAGCTACTGCTTAGCTCTGAGAGTGAGCAACAGGAATGGATCAGCTCTTGGGATCTGCTGGGTACTGTGATAAGGAAGCTTATCATAGCTCAGGAAGGAGCTATAGAAAAGGTGAAGTGACTCTGAACAAGCAACATGTCAGTTCTGGTAGAAATAAGAAAACAGAATTTTCCCATAAAAGACTACCAGTCCCAGAATGCACCAGGTTTCCAACAACCATTAGAGGAGCTGAAGTGGGGAAACGTGTGTTCAATCAGGAGGGCTATGAGGTAATCCCTAAGCACTCATTTCAAAGGGCAGGGCCTGATTCAGCACAGCTGCGCTGTGTTAGGGTGGAGCACTCATCTAGGCAGAATAAAGGTAGAGTTTATTCTACAGAGAATTATCATCATCATCTTCATGATCAACTTGGATATCCTCATCCTCAGTTTCATCTGGAGGATCATCAGAAGCAGAAGCCAAACCGGACGGACAGAGAGGGCAAGAAACCCTTTGGAAGAAAGAAGAGAAAAGCCTTTGGGAGGTCTAAAGGAGTTCATAGCAGTACGTATACTGGAAGGCATTCCAAGGGCCAGCATACACCATTGGACTGGGGAAAGCCAGAGGAATGGTGCTGCAGAGCTAGGAATCTCCAGACGGTACCTGTGAGGGAGACAGCTGCACGTGGAAGGGACCCTAAGACCCGTGCCAGAAGGTATGTGAAGAGAGATCCAGTATCCAGGGATCTGGATTGGAAGGCTGGACATAAGAACTGGACTACATACTGGCCAGGCTATATAGAGAGGAACTCTAACAGCAATGGAAGCTCAGGTATGAACACTGATCTATGCCCTAGCTATAACCTTGAAAGACAGCAGGGAAACAAGTATTCTCCTGAAAGTGCTCCATTGAGAAATTCATCTGTGCCAATCCATGATATTGAACCCATGATTGTTGAAGAAGGGGGAGAGATTGCAGATGAAGGATATATTTACATGGATTGCTCTCTGTCTAAACTCCTTTGGTAATTTTCTGTTACAAAGTACAGCAACCATCACAAAGAAATACAAACTTGTTCTTTAATCTACTCAGAAAAACTCCTGAAGTAGAATTTTGAGCCACGCAGTAGAAAGCAAGCCAGCTAAGGGGTTTCAGCTGGGTAACTGCTAGCAATTGAGCCTTACCTAATTGCTTGTGAGCTCTGAGGGAATCACTTCTGAATCTATGTGTGAAGATATAAGAAGTTAACCTGAAAAGAACAGTTTTTCCTTTCTTTGTGGATTTTGTTTGTTGTTTGATACACTGCTAAGAAAATATTAGCTAAAGCCTACAGAAAAGACCAGTTTGTTACCAACCAGGTCTTATTCTTTTGCTTTGATTGCCTGACAAGTTCAAATGTTGTTTTCCTGGTTTTGTTTTTTCAAGTTTAACACTGAAAGCAAGTAACCTGATTTATGTGCTACCAAGCATATCTGTGTTGGGAGAAATAACCCCATAAATAAATATCTTATTGGCTTTACCCTCAAGCACAACTATTTATTGTGAGCAGCTGTGTCTGGTGTGAATGGACTGCATTGCCCACAATCCCTTGCCAATCATATTGATATATGCACTTGCCAAGACTGTGAACATTCTCACCCAAGCAGCCGTCTGACAGTACTTACAGTAATCTAAATTAGCCATTGTCAAAGATGGAATACTGGGCTCACTGGACCTTTTGCTTGACCTATAATATAACACGTTTGATGTTCTTAGATCAAACATGAACAGTTTTGGAGGTCCCTCCTGAAACTTTCCCACCTTTGTTGTGAATTTATTACCCGGCGAATATGAATCGTCAGGGCACTTAGTCTTGTCCTGAGAATAAAGATCAAGCACAACTTCTGAATGTTTCTGCCTTCTTAGAGACTTCAGACACTGAAGTAGTGACTTTAAATAATCTTTTGGTTACTTTTGTTCTTTCCTCAGAGATGGGTTTCTCAGCTGGTACTTTAAGAAGCATGATAGATTGTTTTATAATTTAAAAATTCAGATATTCCCTGATGTCTCCAGGGATACTCAGTAGAGGCGTCAACAATTTTTACTAATGAGACCAGCTGTGTTGCAGTTGGGAGCGATTTTTGTTTTTAAGATTTCCATGTTTAAATATCAGTCTGTTAAATATGTTTTCTTTGAGCTTATGTAACTGTCTACAATTTTGGCCACTAAAAATATATCAGTTGGAGTTTCTGTTCCTGTCTGTGTTTTCTTAGATTCTGATGGTATTAGCCTGACACTTGGTTTAGGGCCTGAGTTTTCTTATATGATTTATTCTGAATTATTTCCTTTGACAAATTCTAGAGTGTCTTCCCTAATTCTAGACTTGAATTGTGATGGGATATCTTCAGATCACGTGATGTTATCTATATCAATGCTCCAATGCAAATGTTTTGTAAAAGTTCTATACTTGATATGTATTTTTGAAACTTGGTGAATAAAAGTTTTAAAGCAAGGCAAATGTAAACAGTTTCGATAAGTAACTGGATTGTGTTTGCTGGATGTATAATCTGAGCCAGATGTACATTGAGAGTTAGATCAGGATAGCATCGTGTACAAATCCCTTGTTCTTCCCATCACTAATCCAATCCAGAGCCACTCTCCAACCCCTTGTCTAACATTAACCACATTTGTTTTGGACTTTACTGAGACCTGTGCTCAGAATTATCCTCTCTTACAGTGTGAAAGGAGAAGCTTTCCAGCACCATGCAACAGTATCCGAAATCACATTGGCATAGAGGTTAGAGAGCAGCAAGCAGAAAGTCAGAGTTCACATCCCACCACTGCCCCCTGACATCTCAGGCAAGTCGCTTAACCCTCAGCTGCAAACATAGATTCTGATCCTCTGGGGATAGGAAATAACTACAATACCTGAATGTAACTCACCTCGATATACTATTGGAAAGGTGTGAGTTAAATACAATGAAATATATAGATCCAAAAATGTCTTGTTAGTCCAATAAAAGGGGCGTCCCCTTATTTTCTTTTTAGTTACCAACCATTAAAACAGGCTCACATGACAACTGCACTGCTTTTTCATAGAACAGGTGCCGCAGCACTAAGAAGGGATTATTCAAAAAATTTAGAACTCCTGAACGCAGTATAACACATGTCTTTATATACAGTATCTGTTGTTCCAAAAAAAAAAAAAAAAACAGTAGCCAGAGCCAGCCCCAGAGTTGATTCAAGGTTGGTGCCCTCGGCAAACCTTAAGCCTCACGACCCTCCCCCCAAGCTCTCAGAATCAATTGTTTAGCTTTGAACGCCCTGATCTTTGATGCCCCCAAAAGCAGCCGCCCTAGGCAATTGCTGAGTTTACTCGGTGGCTGGGCCAACGCTGGCAGCAGCTCGGATTCTTACAGCGTCAGAAAAAGAAACACTGAGTGCAAGCGAACAGTTTGCTCTTTTCATGGGATAGCTACACAGGCAGTTTACTTTACAATGATGCTTCTGCCCATGACAAATTGCTTTTTCTGGTGTAATAAGCCATTTGGATTCTTTAAGCAGATGGAAACCTCCACTGGCAGGACTGCGGTGCCGCAACTCCTCGTCCTTCAAAGCAATTCCTGCAACATTTCCATCTCAATAGGTTCCTCTCTTCAGGAAAATTGCATAATTTTGTCAAAGGCGGCAAGGAAGGACGCCATGTCAGCAAAAAATTCCCCATATGCCAAAAGCACTAACAAGCAAATGAAATAAGATTTGTGGGCCGGGCTGAGGGACGATTGCACTGTAAGGTCTTTTGTGGAGAACTCGTGATGTCATCCTTGCATCCTATTTGTATTTCAGAGTGAAATCAAGCTCCAGACAGGTATATCTGTCCTCCAGGAAACTGAAGGTTATTCATCCTTTCCGCTCCCCCCAAAAAATATCAAAAGGTTTATTAACAACATTCTTCTATAATAATATCACTGTAAAAACAGAACTGTTCAAAACAATTCCCCTTTAAAATTTATGGGCAAAAGAGAAGCTTGGTAAATCCAGCCCAAAATTTGGGAATTCAGTCTCTAGGATCACAGTTCTGTGATATAACCACCAAGGCACATTTTCAGCTTGCATTGCCAGTCCCGAAATTAACTGCAAAGGATCCAGGCACAATGGCTCATTTCTGCATAAAGGGAACTTCAGAGATCAAGAATTTCTCCACATTCCCTTCTTTCATGTTTTAAAAGTATTCTCATGGCATCTGTCTTGGCCAATAGGTTGCAGACCCTTCTACCCCAGTTGGTGGGAGACCACCAGGCGGGTTTTGTACGGGGAAGGGAGGCGGTTCGGAACATCCACAAGATTTTGTTGGGAATGGAGAAATGTGAGCGACAGGGCACCCCGTTGCTCCTTGTCAGTCTGGATGCGGAGAAAGCTTTCGACAGAGTCTCTTGGGCTTACATGTTTGAGACGCTGCGCAGGTTCGGATTGGAGGGCACGTTCCTTAACTGGGTGCAGGCCCTCTACACGGCACCCTTGGCGTACGTGACGGTTGGCAGTGAGCAGTCGGACTCTTTTGCCTTACATAGGGGCACCCGGCAGGGATGTCCCCTCTCGCCTTTACTCTTCGTACTCCAGTTAGAACCACTTTTATTGACGCTGCGGGAGATGGCGGAGGTGCGGGGGCTGCACTGGTTGAAGGGAGGGCTGACTATTAGTGCGTTTGCAGATGATATGTTGCTGTGCCTGACCGACCCTCAGTGCTCACTGCTATCAGCTCTGCAGCAGATTGAGCGGTTTGGTAGCTTTTCGGGCCTCAAGATTAATAAGACTAAATCCTTGGCTCTGGATGTGGGGGGACAGGTACAGAGGGGATGGCAGGGTGAGTTCCCTCTAGTTTGGGCTGATGGGCAATTTCGTTATTTAGGCCTCCAGATTCCCGGGGTGCTGTCCCAACTCTATCGGGCCAACATCCAACCACTGCTGGTCAGCACCATAGCGAAATTGCGGAAATGGCGCGACTTGCCGTTGTCCCTGAAGGGTAGGGTGGCGCTCTTCAACATGGTTGAGGTACCTCGGTGGCTCTATGTGTTGCGCAACCTCCCTATCTGGGTCCGTTCTGCGGACTTAGAGCTTTTACAGCGACACTTAACTAAGTTTTTATGGAGAGGGCGGAGAGCACGAATTGCTCTAGCGACTTTGATGGGGCCGGTGGAACAGGGGGGAGCGGGGTTGGCATCGATCCGTGCTTACAATTTGGTGTACATGATGCGTTCCCTTCGCGACGTGATCTGTGGGACCGAAGAAGTGTTGCCCCTCAGTTTACTGGACGACTTGGCGAGTCCACAGCATCGCATCATGTTGTTACACTCTCCCCAGCGAAACCTCTCGAGGGGCTGGAGATATTCTGAAGGTTTGCGCATGCTGCGGCAGGCTTGGAGGGTGGTGTGTCAGCATAGAAGAGGGTCGTGGAAAGTGACGGACTGCCTTCCTCTGCAGGGCAATGATGGGTTTGTCCCGGGACTGGAGGGACGGGTGGCACAAATTTGGGCACAGCAGGGTGTCTGCTGTATCGGTCACTTGACTATGGAAGGAATGGCAGCTCTGGATTCTTATGCCTCTTTGTGCACGCGCTATCAGTTAAGTCACCGGGATTTTTATTTTTACTTGCAGGTTCGACACTATGTGCATGGGTTACAGCGGCGTGACGGTTTGAGGATATCCCAAGGCGGTATGTTGGAATTGTTTCGTGCCCTGGATGGGAAAATAACGGTGCGTTCCCTGTGGGAGCATTTGGTGCCCGGGGGTGTGTCGAGTGCGCATGCTCGGTCCCTGCGATGCTTAGCGCTAAGGTGGCAGAATGACCAGCTGCCAGGGGGTACGGTAGAGTGTTTACAGGCTGCATTTGGGGCGATTAAAGGCTTGGTTGAATCTGTTCAGTTGCAGGAGATACAGTATAAATTTCTGTGGCGGGCCTATTGTTCCAATGTCTGGGCAGCGCGGGCAGGCCTGGCGAAGACAGATGCGTGTCCTCTTTGTGAGACTGCCCCGGGCTCGCTAGCACATCGGTTCTGGTTCTGCCCCCGTATTCAACAGTTTTGGACTGCGGTAGGGGTCATATTAAGTGGTTGGGTGGGCCTTACAGTACACCTATCCCCGGAGTGGGGTCTTTTTGGGTGCTGGGATGGGGTCTGTCCCTTGCCCAGTGGGAACCGTAAGTTATGTGAAAAGGGCTTCCTAGTGGTGAAACAATGTATCTTGCGCCATTGGTTGCTGCCCACGCCCCCTGATATAGGAGAATGGGAGCGCGCTATGCTTGACCTGGGGGAAATGGAGAAGCGGACCGGGAAGTGTCTGGGGGGGGTAGCTTGGGATAGGTGGGTCAGTGTCTGGGACCCGATTAGGAGGCATAATCTTTTGAGCGGATGAGCATGGCGGGGAAGGATGGGTGGGGAGTCTCCCTTGGGGGAGGCCCTTGGAGGAGCGTACGACACTCTAAGCCTTGGTAGTCTTTTAGCGTGGTGTAGATTGGGCTGGAGGGGGGGGGGGTACAGCTGGGGGGGAGGGGGGGCGGCTTTGGTTTTGGTTATGGTTAAAGGGAAGGGGGGAAGGCGGGTGTAGGTTCGTGGTGGGAATGCTATAGTGTGTACTCTGTTTGATTTGATGTGTGATGGAGCCTACTACTGTCTGTATTATGTCTGTATTATGTCCGTGGTGGAGGGGGAGGGTTTGGGTATGCTGTATGCTGGTGTATGCTGTCTGCTGAGTGCTGTTTTCCGTTGTGTTTGCCATTTAAGATGTTTTCCGTTGTGTTTGACATTTAAGATGTATGCTGGCAACTGTTTGTCTTTGGAGTTGGTTATGCAATATAATAACAATAAAAAGAGTTTTCTAAAAGTATTCTCAGAAAGGGTAGTGCTGGTAAAAGTGGCAGACTGGATTCTGCTGTCCTTCTTAGACCCAGATCAGCCTGACAATCTCCTGCCCAGGGTTGGCCCAAGCACTAGGTAAACTAGGCAGCTGCTTAAGGCAGTAGCTTCTGGGGGTCAGCAAAACAATGAGTCTTAACAGCCACACTATGTGGACTTTTACCCACAGGAAGAATGGGCAAGTTGGAAATAGTTAATTTATCCTTGCAAGTGGCTTTTAGAAATTTCCCTCATGTATAGATTCACAAAACAAAGTTTAATATTTAAAAATGTGATGTCTAAATGCGCATTTTTATAGGATTTTCTGGGGGTGGTGGGGTTGAGATGATTATGGCTGTTTAATGATTAAAATCTTTGGGAGAGGTTGCTAGGGGGTTTAAAAGCTACTTGTGAGGGGGCGCAAGGCTGAAGGTTTGCCTAGGGGGTCCTGCTCCTGTCTTACTCATGGACTTCAGTCCTGCCATTTTATCACAGGCCAAGGAGGCAAAGGGATTGCAAAGCCTGTGAACTCTGTTTGTTCTACCATTAAATCACTCATGGCCCAAAGTTAGTGAATAAGTAAATCCAGATTGTGAAACACAAAAGAGAATGTTCCTGGTGGTCAGGATGCCAACCTATCCCTAGTTCCCGGGTTCTTTGAATGTGATTGAGCAGCTGAAATAGTGGACCAGGACTGAGGGAGTCCTACGTGAATGTGCTTTGCTGGACAAGGATACCCCCTCCCTTGTACCTAAAGCAAATTTCTTCTCCTCATACAAATTCAAATTGAGGGCCCCCAAATAAACTATCTGAAAAGTTCTCCAGAGCTATAAATGGGCCCCCCTTTTCTCTAGGTCCCCCCTACATCACAGGGGCAGCTTGGGTGGAATTCACAACACTGAATGCCTTCAACAAATTCCAATGTTATTTCCATATCATCCTCCTAGACCAGTCCAGACAAGTGAGTTGTATTCCCCTACCAGCAGATTGGTGGAGACAAAGAACCAACAAAAAGCCCAGGTTTCAATGACATTGCTCCCATGCAGGGCTGGCCCTACAATAGGCTGCCTAGGCAGCCACCTAGAGCAGTTGGCACCGGTGGGCGGCATGATGACCCCCAGCCCCTCCAGCCTTTAAAATTGTGGCTTTCTGCTGCCATGGTGGACTTTAAAGTGCCCACGTGTGCCCACAAGTACTGCCAATCCTGACCCCTTCCGATGCAATCTGGGGAAGAATAACAGAAAGCAGGTCTGCCAGTCTGGGTTGATGCTACTATCTATGCTGCGCACAGCTACGACACTTATTGGGTGTCAGATGAGCGTGGCAAAGCACGATGAGGGAACAGGAAGTGGCATCAGAAGGGGAGCAGGAGCAGCAGGCTGTGAGGGCACACGCGGGCACTTTAAAGCCCACCACGGTGCTAGAAAGTCACCGCTTAAAAAAAATAACAAAAAGGCAGCGTGCGGGGATTGCCGCACCGTACCATGCCACCCCCTCTCCCAGGTGAAATGGTGGGGGGGGGGGGGTGTGATGAGGCTGCCTAGGTGGCAAGAGCCCTTGGGCCAGCCCTGCTCCCATGCCTTTATCTGCCTCAGCTATCAAAGGCCTCTTCAGTATTTCTTTGTCTCCAACAGATGGTGGATGGATTTTCTACACTCTGAAGAAAATCTGAATAATTGAGAGGAAAAGATTGATTTAAACACTCATGAATGACCACCTTGAGGGTGACTCTCTTCCTTCAGCACGACGTGGGATGTTCCACTAGACTGTGGTCTTTTTGGTAGCCATAGGAGGAGGGAAAATTGGTTTAGCTCTATGCTCTTATTTTGTTAAGGGCCTGTTGAGCAGCTAGAAAATTGGAAGGATCTAGAAGAGTTCAGCAGCCTCACAAACCCTCAATGCCCCCTCCCTCCTTCTCTCTCCCGAAGATTGCAGAAGGCTCTCAGAGGAATCTGCCTGCCAACCACCTTAAAAGCAGTGCCTGCAAAGCAGAGAAACGGTTTCAGGGGAGTAGAGCTGAGCCCGGCATGGATTTCTGTCTGGAGCTCTCAAGCATGAGTATCAAGGCTTGACCTCATCATTGTCCTTATTGGGGCTCTCGATTCCATCCATCTGGGATACAATTCAGGGTGGACCACTGGTGACCGTTGGTGCAGTGTGGGGCTTTCCTGCTGTCTTCTGCATGTTCGTAACGTCTTTTAGTACTGTTCGTCTGGTGGTTGTGCAGTCTGCACACGTTCCGCCCGAGCTGCTCCAAAGCACGTTCCTATCCAAGCACCTGTAACGTGCATTGCTCTGCAAGCACCCTTAATGTGCGCCTTTCGGGCTGTGACAGCCTGTGATAAGGAAGCTTATCATAGCTCAGGAAGGAGCTATAGGAAAGGTGAAGTGACTCTGAACAAGCAACCTGTCAGTTCTGGTAGAAATAAGAAAACAGAATTTTCCCATAAAAGACTACCAGTCCCAGAATGCACCAGGTTTCCAACAGTCATTAGAGGAGCTGAAGTGGGGAAACGTGTGTTCAATCAGGAGGGCTATGAGGTAATCCCCAAGCACTCATCTCAAAGGGCAGGGCCTGATTCAGCACAGCTGCGCTGTGTTAGGGAGGAGCACTCATCTAAGCAGAATAAAGGTAGAGTTTATTCTACAGAGAATTATCCTGAGAATCAGCTTGAGCTTGATCATCTTCATCATCAGGAGGATCATCAGAAGCAGAAGCCAAACCGGACGGACAGAGAGGGAAAGAAACCCTTTGGAAGAAAGAGGAGAAAAGCCTTTAAGAGGTCTAGAAGAGTCCAGAACAGTACGTATACTGGGAGGCATTCCAAGGGCCAGCATACACCATTGGACTGGGTAAAGGCAGAGGAATGGTGCTGCAGAGCTAGGAATCTCCAGACGGTACCTGTTAGAGAGACGGCTACACGTGGAAGGGACCCTAAGACCCGTGCCAGAAGGTATGTGAAGAGAGATCCAGTGTCCAGGGATCTGGATTGGAAGGCTGGACATAAGAACTGGACTACATACTGGCCAGGCTATATAGAGAGGAACTCTAACAGCAATGGAAGCTCAGGTATGAACACTGATCTATGCCCTAGCTATAACCTTGAAAGACAGCAGGGAAACAAGTATTCTCCTGAAAGTGCTCCATTGAGAGATTCATCTGTGCCAATCCATGATATTGAACCCATGCTTGTTGAACAAGGGGGAATGATAGCAGATGAAGATTCTGTTTACATGGACTGCTCTCTGTCTAAACTCCTTTGGTAACTTTCTGTTATAAAGTACAGCAACCATCACAAAGAAATACAAACTTGTTCTTTAATCTACTCAGGAAAGCTCCTGAAGCAGGATTTGACCCACGCAGTAGAAAGCAAGCCAGCTAAGGGGTTTCAGCTGGATAACTGCTAGCAATTGAGCCTTACCTAATTGCTTGTGAGCTAGGAGAGAATCACTTCTGAATCTATGTGGGAAGATATAAGAAGTTAACCTGAAAAGAACAGGTTTTTTTTCTTTTTTGTGGCTTCTGGTTTGTTGTTCGATACTTGCTAAGAGGATATTAGCTAAGCCTACAGAAAAGACCAGTTTGTACCAACCAGGTCTTATTTCTTTGCTTTAATTGCATGATAAGTTAAAAGGTTGTTTTCCTGATTTTGGTTTTTTTTCAAGTTTAACACTGAAAGCAAGTAACCTGATTTATGTGCTACCAAGCATATCTGTGTTGGGAGAAATAACCCCATAAATAAATATCTTATTGGCTTTACCCAAAAGCACAACTAATTATTGTGAGCAGCTGTGTCTGGTGTGAATGAACTGCATTGCCCACAATACCTTGCAAATCATATAGATATATGCACTTGCCAAGACTGTGAAGATTCTCACCCAGGCAGCCGTCTGACAAGCCTTAATGCGCACTATTGTGATACTTGTCCTAACTCTCTGTCTTCTTCCAGGAAACATTGTTTGGCCTGTGGCAAGCGAGGCATTTCCTAGCATGGTACAAACCATCGGAGGCAGGGCTCTTCACTCAAATGGATGTGATCATGGACTGTTCCATGAAACTGAGCACCCCCTGCACAAGTTCCAAGAGCAGCAGTCTTGTGGGCAACAATGTGGTTGCTGCCAGTGAGAGCAGGCCACAGGCAGGGCAGCAGGAATCCACAAATACATGTTAAACACTGAGAAGCACTGCAGGAAGGAGAACCCATGCCAGGGTGCTTCTGCTACTTGCCAAATGAGAAAAAGGGGTCGTGGTGTTAGACCCTGCAGCCAAGAAGAGCTAGGCATGAACGGCGGCTGCTGGGAGTGGTAAATTGTAACACGGGATTTTTGTGCTTTGTCACGCTCATCTGACACCCCAACAAGTGCCATAGCTATGCCCAGCATAGATAGTAGCGTCAACCCAGACTGGCAGACCTGCTTTCTGTTATTCTTCCCCAAAGCACATTAACTCACACTGTCTGTAGTAGAAGTATTTTCCCCTGTGATGTTAAATATATAGCATACCGAAATCTGCCTGCTCGTATTTCTGCACAGAATGTATTCCTCAGAGTCATGAAAACTGTAATGAAATAGACCGAGGCAGAGCCGGCATGGCCCTCACAAACTCTCACCGACATGGAGACAGCTGGCTGCTCTCTATAGAAAAACCGACATCCTAATTTTTGCAGAGACATGGAATTTCACTTGCATGATTCCAATTAGGATGGTTGTGCAGCTTAATTTGGTGTAACTAATTAACACGATACACAACATAAAGTTGTTTCTCACATTTTTCGTTGCTTCCTTTGGGCTACAGTCTCAAGAAGGACGAGCCATGAGTTCTTTGTTCAGCTCGCCACCATTTATGACCCAGCGATCAAAGAAAACATTGCAGAAGGTTATCAGGAGGTCAGTTCTGACGGTGCAGTCAACCCAACCTGTGTTTTTGGACTCATTAGTTACGTGGTCCCATATCACTGAATTCACTAATGTGTCTACCTTCAGGGCTTCTTTTTCGGGTGGTGTAGGAAAGAAGACAATCAAAGCATCATTGGAATGTAGGGAAGGACTCGTTGAAGGAATTATCATGTTCTATGCTGGTTAGTGTTCCAAAAATGTTACAGAAAACCCAAGTGCCAAAACCTCTTAGAAGAGCGTGTGGTCAGTTTCATTATGGATTTGGGTTGTAAGGAATAGCTATGGAGAGAGGCAAGATGGCCGCTGCACACACATAAGACTCTCTCTCTGAGCTTCGGAATACTTCTATTGTTCGGCTCAGCTGTGCATAATGGGGCAACTCTAAAATTCTTCTGGCAGCTACAAGACAATTTTCAAAGAGAAACTTTGCATAGAGTTTCCCTATGAAAATCTGAGGCCAGTGGAGACCAACGTACAAAAGAACCCACCAACTTTGCACTTGCATTCTGGCAGGCTCAGTGTACAAGCAGGGAAGTGTACAAGCGGAGAAGCGTACAAGCGGAGAAGCGTACAAGCAGGGAAGTGTACAAGAGGAGAACCGTACAAGCAGGGAAGCGTGCAAGCAGAGAAGCGTACAAGCAGGAAAATGTACAAGCAGAGAAGCGTACAAGCAGAGAAGCGTGCAAGCAGAGAAGCGGACAAGCAGGGAAGCGGACATTTTGAAATCCTCATGCCAAATTTCCATTCTCTCCTAACCTGTAGCCCAGTCCCACTCTTTTTTTGGCCAGCCAACAGTGTAGGTATTGAGGTAAAAACAAGGTGCTGCTAATAACATGGGATAGGACAATTTCAAATGAAGCCTGAACACACAATATTGACATAGCTAAATGTCTTTCAAAATTGTCTTCATGGGATGAGGGAGGGAAGACCCCAGGCAGGGCCCAAGGGTTTCCGCCACCCTAGGCAGAAGCCCTGGCGGGCCAACCCCCAGTCTTCCCTGTGCTCAGCCACACTGTCGCTGATTCTGGCGGCAGGGGGGGGCGGCTCAGATGGCTTGCCATTTCTGACCCCTCTGACACAACTTCGGAGCTGTCAGAAACAGCAGGCCATGTATGCCGAATCACATGGCCCGCTGCTGCCGCCAAGCCGATCTCGCCACTGGAATCACTGGTAGCGGGGGGCAGTGGCGTGGTGCAGTGCAGCTCAGCACGAGGGGGTGGCAAGCCATGCATGCCATGCCTCCCACAGAAATCTGTCACCCTAGGTGACCACCTAGGTTTGCCTAGTGGATGGGCCGGCCCTGATCCCAGGCGTACCCTGCGATCAACATTTTCGCACAGGAGACAAAGTATCTATGGATGCTTCTATCTCAGTGCATGGCAGTGGCTCTAGCATGATGGGTAGCTGCACAGTGGCGTTCCCTTCTGCAAGGGCGATCTCTCTTAGTCATGTGAATCCCACACAGCCACTTCAGTCGTTTCCTTTGAATGGGGAACTACTGCTAGCGAGGTTATATTACAGTGCATTGCACATTCGTTTCACCTCAGGAAGAAATTCTTTCTATACCAGGCTTAGCCCCACAGCACCAGTTAGTGTACCGAGGACCGTACCAAGGGCTGTGCGAGCAGTGCGGCCGCACAGGGCGCAAGTACAGAAGGGGCGCTGATGTCATCACTGGACTTCCAGGAAGCCTAACAAGAGCGACTTCCTATTTATGACTGAATGGAGGCGGTGTGCCGGATTTGTGAGCCGCAAAGGGCACATTTCAAGCTTGGTATGGTCCTGAGCTTGGTATGGTACTGGGCCTGGAATGAAGGATAATTCCAGGGAATCGAACAACATGTCAGCTGCAGTAAGAAGCGGATCCAGTCTTCAATGAAGATTCCTTCCAATATTAGACCCCATCATAGACACTGAGACCTGGGCTGTGGCTAAACTATTGAATGTTGAGCAGATTGAACCCCAGTAACATAATATATGACGGCAGATAAAGACCAGTTGGTCCATCTAGTCTGCCTAGCAAGGTGGTAAGAGTAGGTGCACCTGCTGTCGAAGAGACTTGAAGACCTAAATATGTACACTCTGGAGGAGAGGAGGGACAGGGGAGATATGATTCAGACCTTTAAATACTTAAAGAGTATCAATGAACAAACAAACCTCTTCCAAAGACGGGAAAGCTGTAAAACTAGAGGCCATAACATGAACCTGCAAGGGGGTAAATTGAAAGGCAATGTCAGGAAATACTTTTTCACTGAAAGGGTGGTGGATGCTTGGAATGGCCTCCTGATGGAAGTGGTGGGGGCAAACACGGTGACGGAATTCAAAATGTGATACTACTTTGATAGCTATGTGTAATGTAAAGCTCAAAAGGGCAGTATCTAAGCACATCGGCCTTGCTTCTGCCTGGCTACTCATTTTTCAGATCTAGGAGGCCAGATGACTGCATTACAAGCAATAGATGCCTGTAATTAGTCAAGGAGAATCAGTCCAAGAACCACAGATGAGAGAATATGAAGACTTTTCCAAAATTATAGGGCCTATTGGGATCTTTACTAAAGCAAAATGTCACTACAGAAGGCTAATACAGTTAGAGGGCTATACCATCTTTGCTACAGCACCCCTTGACAAGTTGTTGTAGTGGTTGATTCTTTAGTAATTATGTGAACATTTAAGTTGGGTATGGTGAATGCGGCTTGGTAACCAAGCAACCAGGGTTCAATTCCCACTAGCACTCCTTGTGGCCTTGGGCAAGTCACTTAACCCTCCATTGTCTCGGAAGAAAGGCCTGGCAATCTACTTCCGGTGACACTGCCAAGAAAACCCAGGAGCTTCTGGGTCGCCAGGAGTCAGGAATGACTCGACGGCACACATTGCATTGCATGGTGAATGCAGGATCTCTCCAGTGTATCCCTGCTGGACGTTAAAGTAGATTTTATTGAGAGTAGAAGCTCTTCCCTTCTGTTATTAACCCATATGTATTTTTACAGAAGTTTAAGGTGAAACAGCAATTAAAGTTTGAATTGGCATCCGTTGGCACTAGTGATCATAATACGGTCAAATTTAACTTAATAACTGGAATGAGCACACAAAGGAAATCTACTGTGCCAGCCTATAATTTTCAAAAGAGAGACTGATAAAATGGGGGAAATGGTTAAACGAAAAGTAAAAGGAGCATGGGGTATACAGGAAGTTACCCACCCCTCTCAAAAGGGATTATTGGCAGTCCACCCAGTCTAAAGCTCACAAACACCAGAGTTCAAAGGACTGTCTAGACTTTGGGGCTGAACTGAATTCTGCCTTTTACTTTGTGGGTGAGGAGAAGAGCACTGAAGCAGCAGGCTGGGGAATGATGGCTGTGTAGCTTAAGGACAATAAAAGTAGTTTTGTTTGGCCCTGAACTGTTGTTTGCCTGCCATTTTAAAAGTCCCTTGCCAATGCCCGTCATGCTATACCACATGTGGTGGCAGCTTGGGGATTTCTTCTAACCACGTGACAGAGGGAAAATCCCTGTACCTCCAGGGCTGTGCCTCTCTGCAACAGGGCAGGATTTTTTTTTTTATTGCATGGGCTAAGAGGGCTAGCCTCGCCCTCGTTAGGGAGCTTGAAGACAAGTTTAGTCAGTGCCGGACAGACAAGGTTTTGTTTTAGCCATTAGAGGCCGCTTAAAGTTTGTTGGAGCTGGAATACTGCAGTGTTAACTCAGCTGCAGAAGAGTGAGCTGTGGTTGATTTGTAAGAGACAGTGACAAGCCAGAATGGAGCGACTTCTCCAGGTTCTGGTAGAAGGGCAGCAGCAATTTCAATGTGCCCTGATGGATGGGCAGCAACAGCAGCAGCAGATACAGACTCTTGTTCAGACCCTACACAGATGGCACTCTAGTCTCCAGCAAGTGCTACTTAAAATGATAAAATGAACCTGATCACTTTTTGGTTAACTTTGAATGGCTGGGCAGCCAGAGGCAGTCCAACCAAGCTTTATTAAAAGCACATAGGAATACTTAACCCAACACCGACGTGTTTTGGCAAAGCCTTTGTCTGGGGTTAAGACTATCAATAAAACATAAATACAAAATTAAAAAACAGATAAATACATCATCCATAAATCACGTCGTAATTGTTAAAAACAAAATAAGATCAAGTGGAGAACATATTCTTAACCCCTGATGAAAGCTTTGTCGAAACACGGCCATGTTGGGTTAAGTATGCCTGTGTGCTTTAAATAAATCTTGGTTGGATACATCACTCTGGACTGGTTAGGTGACCAGAGGCAACATGGACTACTTATTTAGGGAATCTGCTAACGGGTCAGATTGCATTCCAACCCAGATGGGCGAGCTACATATGCAGCTGTCATGGCTCCCATACTGGAATGGGCCAGCTGTACCCCAGAGGCCTACCTTAAAAAAGTATAAAGCTCAGAAGTCAGGGTTGGGAGGGCATGATTCAGACAGAGGATTTAAGAAGCCAGTTGTATGCAGAAAGGAGAAGAGAGGCCCGTGGTGACAGAAGGCTCTTTCCCAGCAGGGCTGGGAGAGGAGTCTGGTAGTGAGGTAGGAACTGATAACCATACTCACAAACACCAAAGCCCAAAGGACTGCCTGGACTGTGGGGCTGAACTGAATTCTGCCTTTTACTTTGTGGGTTGGAGGAAGAGCACTAACCAGCCTGTGAAAACAACAGGGTGAGGAACGATGTCTGTGTAGCTGAAGGATAACAAAAGTAGTTTTATCTGACCCTGAACCGTTGTTTGTCTGCTGTTTTAAAAGCCCCTTACCACCGCATGCCACACTATACCAGAAGGTAGTTCTAGAGGAGATCAAACCTAAACTTTCTTTAGAAGCTCAAATGGCAAGACTTTGAATTTCATACAAAGAAGAAAAATCATTAGAGAAAGACAGCATGCTTGTCAAGGTTGAAGGTCAGCGCAGAAGAAGAAGGCCGGCAATACAATGGATCGATACTATAACAGCAGCTATGGATGATATCACTCTATCAACAATTAGACATCTAACTGAAGATCAAACATAGTTTAGGACAACTATCTAGAGGGTCGCTTTAAGTCAAGATCAACTCGATGGCACTTAACAACACAGACATGAAAGTAATCTGTAATACATTGCTTATTTTCAGAAATTAACTCACCAGGGGAACCACCTCTCTCAAGAATAAGCCTGTTGAAAAAAATCCACTTTCAATTCTTTAAGAAAATCCCAGTATTCTAGGATCAGAGGGAGCGGGTTAGAGCAACAGCAACATCTACTCTATGTTGTGGTGTTCTTGTGTTTGCAGGGTGCCTCCATTTTACCTGACATCCCAGGGCAGCTAGACAGCAGCTGCAAAGCAGCCTCCCTACCCCTCGACAAAGGAGCATGACGTGCTCCTTTGTGGACTCCTCCGTGCAGCCTTCCATCCCCCTACCATCCCCCTACCATCTCGCAGACCTGTTGCTGTTTGTCAGGGCTTATTGTGTTTAGTTGTGTCGTTGTTCGACTTTGGTAGTTGGTGATACTAGGATGCCGCTGTCTGCACAACCCATTCCTGTCCTCTGTGGTTCACAGGGATTTGATGTGGCAGCACATTCTTCTCCGCATTTGCGGACAGTAACACCGGTTTGGCCACCTTGTCCCTTGCCAAAACCTTCCACTTGTGGTCCCCCTTCCTTGGTCTCCTTGTCATTTGGTTTGCTGAACATTCGCTCTCTTCGAGGTAAGTCTTATTTGGTTTATGATTTTCTACAGCTTTATGCTTTTGACGTGTTGTGTTTAACCGAAACCTGGTTGTCTGATGCCTGCCTCACGTATTTGGGCAATTCCTGTCCTCTGGGGTATCACTATCTGCATCTTCATTGCTCTGGCCACTGTGGAGGGGGCCTAGCTATGCTATATTCCCCTGCCTCAACAGTTACTAGTCTGTCTCTTTATATTTCATCGCCTGTCGAATGTTTGGTGATTAAGTCACTTTCCCCCTCTGTTTCTTTTGGCTGTCGTTTACCTGCCCCCGGCGGTCACGTTGTCGACCCTTTCGGAGCTTTTTAATTTCCTTTCCCCTCTTATGTTGGACCCTCATCCTTTTCTTCTTTTGGGTGACTTTAATCTTCATTTGTCTGTTCCAGATTCTGTGACTTTTATTTTAACGCCTTTGTACAGGCTCATGACCTTTCCCAATGTGTCCATATCCCAACTCATGTTTCAGGGGGCATATTGGATCTCTTGTTGGCTCCATCGGCATTGTTGCTCTCTCAAGGTGTGGTCACGCAGGTTCCCCGGTCTGACCATTTCTTGGTTTTGTCTGCCGGCTCTTTCACTCCAGCTCGTGGTTCTACTGTCCCTCAGGGTTCCGGTTTGCGTCAGGTGTTATCTATGTTCTCTCCTGAGTCCTTTGTTGCCTGTCGCCCTTCATTTCCTTCTGATCTGGCTATATGCCCTGTGGATGAGCAGGTTTCTTTTCTTAATCCCACTCTTTCCTCGGCATTTGAATTTGTGGCACCTTTGCATCCTTCATCTGTCCTTCTATGGTCTAGTACTTCTTCCCCTCGGTACCACTCAGAACTTTCCCTCTTTAAACGCCAAGAGCCTACCATTTGGCTATTATTGCAGCATGAAAATCTTATTATTCTAAACTTATTCATCATGATTCTACCACATCGGGCTCATATTGTTTGCTCCAGCAGCTTACATCTTTTCCTTCGGCGAATGTTTCCTCTGTTTCTTCCACTTCATTTTGTCATTTAGATTTCACTTTGGTTTTTCAGCGAAAAATTCAGGATATTCAGTCTACTCTTTCACCGTTGCCTCCTGAACCGCTTTCTCCGTCAGCTTTTTCACCTATTGCTCCTGCATCTCAGACGGGCCTGTCTTCATTGGAGGTTCACACTTACTCTGAGCTTCATCATTGTATTTTTCAGTCTTGCTCTACTACGGCTCTTCTGGATCCCATGCCTTCTCACCTTTTCAAGCTTGTGGCTGCTTTGTTCCCGTCTCCTCTGCACTATATTTTTATTACTTCCTTTGGGACAGGGATGTTTTCATCTTGCTCGAAGACTGCAAGTGTTCTTCCTCTCCTTAAGTCTGGCAAGGTGGATCCTTCTAGTCCTCTTCATTATTGTCCAATCTCCCTGCTCCCCTTTCTTTTGAAGGTAATGGAGGGCATGGCGGCTGCTCAATTGCAGTCTTTTCTGTGTCGTTCTCCTGCTCTTCACCCTGCTCAGAAAGGCTTTCGTTCGGCTTATTCTACTGAACACACTTTGGTAGCCATTTCTGATTTTCTCCATACTACTCTGGCTGAACACGGTGATGTTCTTTTGGTGTCTTTAGATCTCACTGCGGCTTTTGATTTGGTTCCCCGTTCGCTGCTTCTTTCTTAGTTTTATTCTTCAGGCGTTTCCGGTTCAGCTCTTTGTTTGGTTTCACTCCTATTTGGAGGATCGTTCCTTTCAGGTCTTTTGGTCTTCCACTCACTCTAGCTCTTTTGCTTCACGTTGTGGTGTACCACAAGGTTCGGTGTTGGGGCCTAGTCTTTTTAATGTTTACCTTGCTCCTCTGGCTTTCTTTATTGATTCCCTGGGTGTCACCTTCTTTTGTTATGCAGATGACATCCAGTTGCTGTTTTGTCTCCCTGTTCATTCTGCTTCAGCTTTCTCTGTGGTTTCTTCTCAATTATCACAAATTGCAGGGTGGTTGTCGTCTCGTGGTCTGAAGCTTAACCCATTGAAGACTGGTTTGGTTCTATTTTCTGCTTCTCCACTTACTGTGAAAACAAAAAGGGAAAATATAAAAGGAAATGAAGGACCCTATTTCCACCATAAAAAGTACCACCATCTAAAAATGTAAGCTCTCCCTCCAGGTCTTTCTGTAAGCCTTCCCATCCTCCACAGAGCCACAAACCACATCTGTGGATTTGCCATTGTCGAAATGGGGTAGGTTAATATCCAGTTTCTTTTTTTTTTAAATGGCACCAGCTGATCCTGAGGCTGGAGACATTTTATTGTGCAGCTTGATGCTGTAATATAGCTGCCCAAGAAAATGGCAACAGACTCAGGGCTGGCCAGCACCATTTTGGAAAGCAGAACCCAACGGAGCAGTAACAACTTGAGATAGCTTCTACTCAAAACTTAACTACAGAGATCTCTTGGATGCCGTAAGTGGCATCCAGTAGGGGGTGGAGGACATAGGAAAAGGCCTGGAGTGGTTTCGGTTTTTAATGTGGGCAATGCTTGGCTTTTCTTCGTCTCTGAAAAAAATATTTTTTAAGGCTTTTTTTTTGTTTCACTCTCTTAACAAAAAATGTTTTGTCATCGTACCTTTAATTTCAGGAGTGGAGGAGTGGCCTAGTGGTTGGGGCAAGGTACTTCAGGCCGGAAGGTCGGGGGTTCAAATCCCACTAGAGGACAGCAACCTTGGGCTGGAAGGACTGGGGTTTCTAGTCCCACAGGTGCTCCTTGTGGTCTTGGGCAAGCCACTTAACCCTCCATAGCCCATGTTCCCTGTAAAAATAGTTATCTCCAAGTTATAATGCCCTGCTCAATGTAATTTCAGTTTGTTCAATGTAAACCGCACTGATGCAGAATAGCGCAGTATATAAGAGAATATAAATAAATAAATAAATAAATAAATAAAATTAGAAAATTAATGCCCATCCCTAATCCAGGACAGGTGCAAGGATATAAGGCACCCTAGGCGGCCCTCATTCCTGCCGCCCCCTGCTCCTGCTGCCGCCCCTCCCTCTGGGAGCTGGAGCGGCAGCAGCAGTGACATTCAAGCAGCGATGCAGCATTTACCCAAAGCCTCGGATACTGCATTGCTGTTGTTGCTCCCTCCCCTCCCACACGAACAGGAAGTCTGCATTGGAGAGGCAGCTGGTCAAAGCGAGAAACAACAGCAACGCAGTATCTGAGGCTTTGGGTAAGTGCTGCATCGCTGCGGTTGCAGGTTCCAGGAAAGGAGCAGCAGCGGTCTGCTCTCAAAATGTTAGCACTGTAAGCAACTGCCTAGTTCACCTAACGGGTTGTGCTTATCCTGCTCTAATGTACTCATATGATATTTATTAGCAGGCTCTTTCCGAACCACGAATAATGGGAATGGAATGCTCTCTGCCCCCTCCCGCCGGTGTCTACCTTCCCCACCAGCTGTATGGGGAAGCTAGATGGGAGTGAGAAAGGGGAGGATTGGTGGCGTCATTAGGGCTGGCAGTGGGTGGTCACTGGCCCCAGACGTACAGGGCCAATTCTAATGTCGGCCCTGTACGTCCGGGGCAGGTAACTTGAACAGGGAAGTTATTCCACCTCCGAGGACGTCGGGGATTGACGGACCCGACCGGGAAAGGGTGGCAGGGGGCAAAGGGCATTCCCCGCAGCCCGACCCTGGCCCGCGGGGAATGTTCTGGCAGCCCGGATCACGGCTTTTAAATGGAGCCATGGCAACCAGATGCCATGGTACCACAGCTCCATTTAAAAGCCCTAACTAAGTTAGTTGGGCAGTGCCTGTATGTGCAGGCCGGGCTGAATTGCAGGCCTGATCGTGATTCTGATCCCGTGGGGTTAGACGAGGGTTCTATATCCAGGACAGAACTGGGCTGTAGATGTATTTCAAGTTCATAAAAAAGCTGTCCCTCCCCCCCACACACACACTTAAGGCACAATATTGGCTTTCTCACTCAGGGAGAAGGAACAGCCTGGACCCTTGGGGCTGAAGGAAATGACTTATCAATTTGAATATTTAGTCACTCTCTGGAGAGCTCTGAGGTTTAAGTTAGAAAATCATTTTTGCTGGCCTGACTTTATCAAGGGATACTACATTTGTCTCACTGTTACATGATCTGTCACTGCTACAGCATATCAACTTCCCCACCCATGCCGCTGGCCATACCCTAGATTTGGTCATTACGCCACAAATCTCTTCAGTTCAACCATCATCATTCAACCACAGACTAGTTCCTTGGTCTGACCACTTCTGCCTTGCCTTTTCACTGTGTTTTACGCGGCCTAACTACCCCCCCCCCCCCCGGCTTGCTTTCCTCCAGTACCTCCTCCCTTCCAACACGGTTTTCTCATCGTATCAATTCTGTAACACTACAGAACTTTCCTACAGCACATCAGCTCCTTCCCTTGGATTTTTCGTCCCTTTCCCCCACATCTCAGGTTGCTACCTGGAATTCAATGCTCTCCCGTGCTCTAGACCAGGTTGCACCTTTGCAACCTCATCACTCACATCATACTGCTCGTCATCCCTGGTTCCATGCAGGACTCCGACTACAGTGCTCGCACCTGCGTAGAGCTGAACATCTCTGGAGAAGAGCTCAGTCATCAGTAGCTTATCAATATTTTAAATCCTGTCACCTGCAGTATCGTTCAAGTATTCACCGCGTCAAGCGTACTTTTTACTCGGAAGAAATCTCTTCTGCTCCTAATAGGTCTTGCCATCTATTCTCCACTCTCCAGGCTCTCTCATGTCTGCAGTCTCATCCCTCATCTAATGAAATTGCTTCCTCTACTCTGGCTCCCAGTCCTACTCAATTAGCTTCCTTCTTCTACTAAACTCCAGGATCTGCGTTCATCCCTTCCTTCTTGCCCCCAGGCAATATCCTCCCCCCCCTCCTATTTCACCACCTCCATCCTCTCCGTTGTCTCATTTTTGGGCTAACTTCCATTCCCTCACATCCTCAGAGCTCCTCAAACTCATCTCAACCACTCACAAAACCACTTGCCCATTAGACCCCATACCTTCCACCTGGTTATCTGAGCCTTCACTTGGCCTATTTCTGCCACTGCTTACCATTATTAACTCAAGCCTCTCTTCTGTGTCTTTCCCTCATTCATGGAAACACACCTTGGTCCGTCCTTCTATTCCAGCAAACTACCGCCCTGTTTCCAATCTGCCATTTTCATCAAAACTCCTAGAGAAAGCAGTCTTTTCTCAACTCTCTCACCATTTAGATTCAACTCACTTCCTTCATCCCCGTCAATCTGGCTTTCTCCCAGGCCATAGCATAGACTCCATTGCCACCGCCGTTATGAATGAAATACACTCCTCGCACGATCGTGGTGATATTACAGTGGCAGTGTCTCTAGATCTTTCCGCTGCCTTCGACTTGGTGGATCACTCTCTCCATCTCTCTAGGCTACAGGATGCGGGTCTTCGGGGTACTGTCCATCACTGGTTCCACTCCTTTCTCTATTCAAGATCTTTTGCGGTCACCTCTAGCTCCTCTACCACAGATCATCTCCCCCTTGCTTGTGGTGTCCCGCAGAGCCCAGTGTTGGCACCCCTGTTGTTTAACATATTCCTGGCTCCTTTAGCTCTATTAATCCAGCAGTCAGGCATTTCAGCATATTACTATGCTGATGACATTTTTCTCCTGCATCATACCTCTTCCTCTCATCCAGACATCACCCGTCTTAATGAATGCCTATCTTTGTTCGCTGCATGGCTCTCTACGAACTGCCTCATCCTCAATATTTCCAAAACTGCCACAATTTAGTTCCCTCACAGTTATACTTGCCCACTGCTTGCTCCTTCCTTCTCAGGTATTCCAATCACACGTGTGCCCAAGCTCCGTTATCTAGGTATCATTCTTGACAGTGCTCTCTCATTCAATGATCATATTTCATAGGTCTCCTGGCGTTCTTTATTTTTCCTTCGACGCATTCGTGCTATTAGGCCTTTCCTCTCCCCACAGGCCTTACTCACTCTTCTTCTTTCGTTGGTTATTACTAGACTAGACTTTTGCAACTCCATACTCGCTGGTATCCCTCAATATCAGCGTCGCAGGTTACAACTATTACAGAACACTGCAGCCAGGATGGCATCTCACGCTTCTTCTCGAGATCACATTACTCCGATTCTTCAACACCTTCACTGGCTGCCATTAGATTTCCGGATACACTTTAAGATACTTGCTTTGGTGCATCATGCTATCTATTCCCGCAGACCCCAATACTTGGCCGATCTATTGACATTTCATACACCTTCTCACAGTCTCCACTCTATCCACATAAATCGCCTATACAGTACCTACCCTCTCCCTCACAGGCGCATCTCCAATCAACCAGACATTCGGCCTTCTTTTACTTCGGTCCCTCCCTGTGGAACTCTCTGCCCACCACCCTTCGACTGGAGGAGTCCTACCCTAAGTTCCGCTCCCTACTGAAAACCCACCTCTTTTCCTCTGCCTTTAACCTTCCCCCCTGACTTTCTATTTCCTACTCTATGCCATATTAAATATCTAAAGTTTTCTTTTCTCTTTTCTTTTCTGAACAAAGATTGTAACTTCATTTCCTTTTCCTATACATTTTATTGTATTGTAAACCGCCCCGATGTAACGGGGGGCGGTATATCAAATGCTGAAATAAACATAAAACAGCTGCACTATCACTGATTATCCATCGAGTTAGGCGGGTTCTGTCCCAGCAGCATCTGGATAGTGCCAGGATGGTCTGCAGGACTGTTCCGAGAGAACCGCTGAAATTCACGGTTAGGCCACAGGTAGCAGCTACCACCATCCGAATCAGTACTTTTGAATATCGACTTGTATTTTATTTCTCCGCAGCCATCTTCGCTCATTCCCCATCATACTGCTGCCTCTCCCTAGCCTGAGTATATCTTCCCCTTTCATGAACACTCTCCCCCCCCCCTTCCCCAGCTTATCCCTTCTTCCACCCGCTCTCTCCACCTCTCCAGTTCAACCTCTGAACATTCTCTCTTCCCCTCCCCAGCTAAACTCTCCAATATTCGCCCCTGCTTCATCATTTTCTCCCCATCCCCAGCTGTTCCCTTTTTCAACACTTTCTCCCTCACTTCATTCCCCAACTCACTCTCTTCCAAATGTGTCCCTCAGCGCCCCCCCCCATTCACAAACTCTCTCAGTTCTTCTCCCCAACAATGCATTCCGTTAGGGGGTCTTTGTAGAAGCTCTATTAATGATTTCCATGTCTAAAAACGCCCATTCACACATGCAAATCACATCCATGTCCCAACAGCCATTTTAAAAAGACCCGAATTTGCATGTGTCAAGCACGATCACATCCATATCACATGGAAATGCTGTGGAGGAGTGTCAGGGCGGCAACAAAAAGAACCATGTACATCTCCAATTTCACAATGGCATCACACTTTTTTTTTTTAAGTTTTAAACATCTTTATTTAAAATAAAGCAAGAATACAATTAAGTCCACGTCAAGGAAACACTCGCCTGTAACAAACAGAATTAAGGCAAAAGGATCCAATAATACATAGCCCAATATACATAAGGAGAAAAGAAGGTAAAAAACCAACTCATACTGTTTCTTTAACGATCAAAAAAGCCTCAAGTTGACTGACATCTAGAAAAACATATTTAATATCTTCTAACACCAAAATACATTTACACGGGTATTTCAAAAAGAAGGTAGCCCCAAAGGCCAGAGTCCGCTCCTTTAAGGCCAAAAATGCTTTCCTCCGGACTTGAGTAGTCCTACTCACGTCCAGGAATATTTGAATAGGCTCGCCACAAAACATCTGGTTTTTCTTTTTAAAATATAAATTCAAAATCAAATTTTTATCCTGTATAGAAAGAAAGGAAACTATCAAGGTGGCACATTGGGGAATCAAATCTATAGATGATTCTAAAAACTGAGAAACATTTAAGGACTCTGCTCCTTTGGGACCTCTTCCCTGATCTACCACTGGAGAGGAAGTTATGTTCTTAGAACTCACCGATATATAATAAATGGAAGAAAACTTTATAGCATCTACATCATCAATTAGCAAAATCTCCTTAAAATATTTATGCACCAAAATCAACGGAGAAAGGTAATGGGTACAAGGAAAATTAAGAAAACGCAAATTCTTTGAACGATTAGTGTTCTCAAGAGCTTCCAATTGATGATGAATTATAGCACTATCTCTAATAGAAGAAGAAGCAGATGCCTCTAAAACATCAAAACGACCTTACAATTTAGTTAAGGACTTCTTATTTTTAAACAATTCATCATGCTCACAGAGCTTCTGAACCACCTCCCCTGAAAAATGCTCAACTTGGGAAAAAGAAGTGCGAACAGAACCTTCTAAACGCACTAAGAGTTCCCAAATATCTTTTAAAGAAACCTCCGCAGGTGCCACCACCTGCGAGGGCTCAACAGAAAATCTCACAGGGGAAGGCATTTTAACTCTCTGTTCTCCTAATGTCCTCAACACTGAGAGTTCCTGATCAGCTTTATCATGGAGATCTGTCCCGGGTACTCTCTCCCGGTCCAAAAGAACCTCCGAAGCTACTTTCTCCTCGGGTTGGGCAACCCCCAGCGTACTAGAGGATGAATCAAACACAGTACTCACAGATGCCCCCGACTGATCTTTTTCCAAGGCTGTAGCTCCAGGACCCAAGAGATGACGATCCATTGGTCCAACGAGTTTTCCAACCTTAGCGGGGGTAGCAGGAAAGATCTTTTTTCGCCGTCGGCCCATGAGACCATGTAGAAAGCTCCTCAGAGCTCCGAAGGGGCTCCAAAGGGGCGTGGTCTGCCCCTTTGGTCACGCCCCTTCGGGCACGCACCCACGGGTCGCGTTCCGCGGTGGGCCGAAGCTGAAATAGCGGCCAAGAGTGGGCGGGATCACAGGCTCCTCCTCTGCACAGCACCGCACCGGGATCCAGGAAGGCAAAAATCAAACAAGCGTCTCACCAGGGGATAGCTGGGCCGACGCTGAAATAGCGGCCAAGAGTGGGCAGGATCACAGGCTCCTCCTCTGCACAGCACCGCACCGGGATCCAGGAAGGCAAAAATCAAACAAGCGTCTCACCGGGGGATAGCTGGGCCGACGCTGAAATAGCGGCCAAGAGTGGGCAGGATCACAGGCTCTTCCTCTGCACAGCACCGCACCGGGATCCAGGAAGGCAAAAATCAAACAAGCGTCTCCGGCATCACACTTTTAAAACCACCTGTAGACACATCCATACTTAGACCTTCTCCTCAGCCCGACTAGCCATTTGAAAAGTGCTCATTTTGACCAGTTCTCAACAGTAGGAATGACAGTAGCATTGCCAGAATAATTGTCTCCCCCTCAGAGAAGGACAGCAGGTGGATATCAAGACCTCTTTGTATACTGCTACAAAGCTTCACATCTCCGTTTGCAAAATGGCGGGCCGGAACAGGTACGTGGCGACATATCTCTGAGCATGTTCTAAAATACTGGTACGGATACGTCTATTGTGCTGGTTCCACAAATGTCCATATTTCGCATCTGTATTTTTCTACATTTTCCTGCAAACGTCTGGGGCTCTATTCTGAACATTGCCGTTTCCTTGTATGTTGACAGAGATATATCTATTGGGGTGGAGATAGGTCGATATTAGAAAGCATTTACATGTGCCCCCTTCTCTGCCGCCCCTTGCATCGAATCTCAGACACTCTGATTTACATGTTCCCAGGGGCACCTAAAGAGCCTAACTAAAATGTGCCTTTTAACCTCTGTCTCTCCCAAAATCCCTTCCCCTGCTTAACTCTCCATCACAATATCTCCTGCAAACTCTGTCCTCGTACTCACCCTCTCTGGTTCTCCTGTTCTTCCCCCAGTCACCTTCTGTTTCTCCTGCTCAACTCACAATACTGCCGGCTCAGCTCCTCCCAGGTGTCGTCATCTTCCTGCATCATGTGACTTTCCCAGAATGTGGGCCACATGGTGTGTGAAATGCAGTGCTGTTTTCATGGACTATGGGCATAGGTCGGACCACAAAGGCCCTGGCTCCCAGCATAATTTTGCCTGCCAGGTGCCAGCAAACAGCATGGAGGCCAGAATTTCCCTCCCTGTTCTGCCCGCAGGGATACCATCTCCCATGGGCAGAAGAGAACAGCCGCAATCACAGCAAAGACTCCTTCTCTCTGCCTGGTGGAGATCAAATCCCTATGGATAGGAGGAGAAGCCCTAATTGTGGCCTCCATGTAGGTTGTCTGCCTGCAGAGATTCGATCTCCCATGGGAAGAAGAGAATGGCAGCAATCATGGCAAAGATTTCTGTCTGCCCCTGGGAGATCGCGGCAGACAGGCGTCTTTGCCACAATCCTCCTTCTCGTCTGCTTGCAGGGACTGGGAAACCAGTTTCCTGTAGGCAGAACAGGAGGGCAAGGCAGAGGGGGCTAGGGGTGGAGCTTGGAGCAGAGCTTGGGCCCCCCTCCAATCATCTGGTTGTTCCATCGTCCCTGACTTTGGGCATTACATGGCTCATTTTCCAAGCTCCTCTTCACTCACAGAGAAATGACATACTGGGTCAGACTAAGGTCCATGAAGCCCAGTATCCTGTTTCCCAACAGTGGCCAATCTAGGTCATAAGTACCTAGTAGTTTGCCCAAAAGACACAGGTTCCACAATGTTTGTATTGGGTCAAGCAGTGATATCCTGGGTCCCTTTTAATAATGGTTTATAGACCTTTCCTCCAAGAACTTGTCGAAACCTTTTTTAAACCCAGCTACACTAATGGCTTTTACTGCATACTCAGGTAACAAATTCCAGCGTTTGATTACACGTTGAGTGAAAAAATATTTTCTCTTATTAGTCTTAAATAGTTTACCTTGTAGCTTCATTGCATGTCCCCTAGTCTTTCTATATTCTGATGTAAACAACCGATCTATGTTTACCCATTCCACTCCATTCATTAATTTATAGACTTCTATCATATCTCCCCTCAGCCATCTCTTTTCCAGGTTGAAGAGTCCTAACCTTTTTCAGCCTCTCTTCTAGGGGTATCTTTCCATCCCCTTTACCATTTTGGTGGATCTTCTCTGTACCTTTTCTAATAACGCTATATCCTTTTTAAGATACGGCACCAGAACTGCACACAATATTCAAGGTGCGGTCGCACCATGGAACGATACATAGGCATCATAATATCCTTTGTTTTATTTTCCATTCCTTTCCGTATGATACCTAGCATTCTATTTGCTTTCTTGGCCGCCGCTGCACACTGGGCCGAGGGTTTTAACATGTTATCCACGATGACACCTAAATCTTTTTCCTGGGTGGTGGTTCCTAATGTGGAACCTTGCATCGTGTAACCATAGTTTAGGTTTTTCTTTCCTAGGTGCATAACTTTGCACTTGTCCACATTAAATTTCATCTGCCATTTGGAAGCCCAGTCTTCCAATTTATCAAGATCCTCTTGCAATTTTCCACAATCCTCATGGGTTTTAACAACTTTAAATAGTTTTGTGTCATCCACGATAGTTCACATTACTACTGTTGACCCGTGCCACCTACATGAATACACGTACAATATCCACTTGAGTTTAAATATAGTATATAGTAAAAGCATATATATAGTATAATGTTGACTGTACATAGTTATCCCTGTTATTCCATGTTATATATTCCCTTGTTCTCTGTAAACTCAATGTTACCTGTATGCATTGCAGTATATTTTGTTCGATGTACACTGTGCTGATTTTAATAGCGCGGTATGGAAGAGATGTTAAATAAATAAATAAATAAATCTGCAAATTTGATAACCTCACTCGTTATTCCTTTTTCCAGGTCATTTATGTGTATGTCAAAAAGCAGCGGACCCAGCACAGATCCCTGGGGTACTCCACTATTCACCTTTCTCCATCAGGAAATTATGCAATCGTGTGCTGCCTTATTAATTCTGCACAAAATTCTGTGCACACATAATTCCTCAAAGTGTAATAAATACTTTAACATACTGCAGCAGAAAAACATTGGAATGGTGTCTGTGACAGAAGTGTAGAGAATAGAGAGCTTTCTCCTACACTGCCCCAACATTATGGAACTCTCTCCCTAACAACTTAAGAGCAGTAAAAGACCTGCTACAATTCTGGAAGGAATTAAAAACACATCCGTTTATAGAGTATTGTGGCGACTCCTATAATACACCCCAAGTACAGGAAAACTGAGACACACAACAACATTTACTCCTGAGAATGGCCATATACAAACTAATAAGCTTCTGATTTCCCCACTTTGTATATAGTTGACTGCAAGACAGTTCTAGGAATTTACCTGTATATAGTTGCTAAGTTTCAATGTAAATGTTTTCTGTGAAGTTCTATTGAAACTGCCCCTGATCTCTGGAAGGGACAGTATATAAAAGCATGCTAAATAACAATAAAATAAATAAGTCGTCACCACCTGGGACACTTCTATTCCATCTGATAATAAGGCAAAGCATGCAGAGCATGCTTCAGGGAATGCTTTTCAATCCATCGGTGTGTATGTGCACCTGTGTTGTCTCGGCGTGTGTCTTTGACCTAGAGGGGAGAGCGGAGGCTGCAGTTTGAGTGGAATAATAAAATGAAATCAAGTGTGATAATATATCGTCAACAGATCTGAGAGGATGGATTTTACAGCTTAATCACACTGTACCACTGTCCTAATGCAACAGGTCAGTCGTACACACAGTGACCATTAAGAAAACTATACAGTTCAGTCTGTGGGCTTCACAATGGAATTTACAACAAATAAAATGAGATACACATCTGATTCATCAAGAAGTGGTGCCTTAGGGGATAGGAGATGTGACAGTACTGGGGGGAGGAAGGGGCTGGGGGTTGTAAGGAAAGCATATGGAGCAATTTATATGAAATTATTTCTAGTCCCTTTGTGTGTGTGTGTGGGGGGGAGGGGTGTATGAGTCTGTATTTTGTGTGTTTATGGATGTTTGTATATGTGTTTGTGTTTTGTTTGAGTGTGTCTGTGTTGTGTGTGTGTGTAGATGTATGTTCACATCACTATTGCCAAAAGCACTTGTTCAAAGCACAACGCTAGAGTGGAGTAGTCTAGTGGTTAGGGCAGTGGGCTGCTAACCAGGGTTCAAATCCCACTGATGCTCCTTATGGCCTTGGGCAAGTCACTTAACCCTCCATTGCCTCAGAAGAAAAAAAAAGGGGCCTATGTGGTAAGATTTGCACCTACTGTGTGGTATGTGCCAAAATGCCAGTACAATATGTGCAAACCTTGTAGGATAAATGCAGGGGACATGACAGCATCTGCCCTGCAGTGACCGCCCAGGCCCACGTTCCCTGCCACGGGAGCGGCTGCACCAATTGCTGAGGCAGAGAACATGGGCCCAGAGCTAAAGAACAGCAGCAGGACACGTGGCCCCCTCCCACTGCAGGGGTCCCAAGGACCCGTGCCACCTACAAAAAGAACCCCCAGAGCGTCCCCACCCCCACCTTCAGAACCCAACCATCCCAGACAGCACCCACGGCTTTCCATTACCCACCCTCCTCAATCCTTCCATTACCCACCCACCCCAATCCTGGCCTCGAAGACCATTAGGTGCTGTTACCAGAGGTCAGTACCACAAGACTCACCATTTTGCATGCCACCAGAGATGGGGCAGGAGCAAAAGGGGAATGCTTCTGCTCCAAAAGCCAGTGGACCATCAGGGAAACCCTGGCTCCCTCTGGAATATTGCATACATTACAAGATTCTCACCATTGTCCATCAGGTTATCTATACCCACACCCCACAATATTTGGCAGACCTTCTCCAGTTCCACACCCCCACACGTCAATTACACTCGGACCACATAAACCATCTTCACCTCCCCTTTCCAGCCTGCGCTCATCTACAGTCCGCACGTCACTCAGCATTTTCTTCCTCGGACCTGCCCTGTGGAACTCCCTTCCTACCTCCCTCCGATTAGAAAAGAACTACAGCAAATTTAAATCACTCCTCAAAACCCACCTAGTCTCCTCTGCCTTTCACCTTCCACCTCCTACTGTGTGACTTTAGGTTTCTTAGGTTCTTTCTTCTTCCTGTCCCGTCTGCCTATGCTTTCCTGTCCTATATCGTAGTTCCTTTCCTTTTCCGGCCTCTGGCCTTGTTGCACTTCTGTTTTTTTGACTATTGTACACCGCCCTGTTGTTATGAAGGGTGGTCTATCAAATTGAATAAACAAACACAGTAAGGTCCAGGAGGAGTGGGGGTTGGGGAGAGGGCAGGGTTGCACCTAATGGCCTTCAGGACCGGGATCGGGGGTGGGTGCATAGTGGAAGGCTTCCTACCTTGGGTGCTGTCCGGGATGGGTGCATTCTAAGATGTGTGGGGGGCGGGGGCAGGGTGGAATTGGCAATGGGAGTCTATGGGGGGGGGTCCTCTTAAAGGCAGCTCTAATCCTTTGGACCTTTGCAGGGGGTGTGAATCTAGGAGGGGGATACCTGATCAGCTGCAGTGGGGAGCCTTGATCGGGGATGGGTGGAAATATATCGCAGATGGGTTGGGGTAGGGGGCCACTGCCACTGAGTAACTGCTTGAGGGGGTGTTAAATGCAGCAGTCTTGGCAGTCAACATGTGGCAATATCCCGTGCACTGGCTCTCTCTGGCCACCATGCCCTCTTTTCACCCCAATCCCACCCCAAAGCACACTAGGCAGAAAGCACGGATTTAACCCCAAGCTGTCTGTTTAGCGACTGTGCTACCTGGTAACACGAGCCAAGAATGTGTGCTCATTCCTGCATTAACGGCTAGTACACCTTAGTAAACAGGCCCCTTAGACTGTAAGACCTCCAGGGATAGGGAAATGACCCCTGAATGTAACTTGCCTGGAACTACTATTCCAAATGTGTGAGCTAACGAATTAAGCAAAAGTAAATGCCGATTCCCATTCTTAAGTGTGTGTCACAAATTTTCCTAAACTAAAACTGTATTTGGCTAAATAATATTTTTAAGGTTAAAGGTAAAAGTATTTAGCCTGCAGTCATTATAACCTTTAATTCCTTTATGCCAAGGAATATCACTTTACAGAACATTTTTAGATCTAGCCACAATTGTTTTGTATTTTGTATTTAATCTATTCACAATCTTAAACCTTTTCTTCCAACTCTCATACTGCATCTATAGTTACATTCGCTTATTTACTTTCAAGACAACTAAATTCTCAAAATGTTTGTCATTCATGCAAATATGATTACATGATCTTCCTTGCCAAACCAGCACAACTAAGGAGGCGTTCAATGGATGCACTAGTGGGAGGTGGAATATTCAATCAGAGAAAGAGTTCTTTCAAATCGAGCCAGGCTGCAAATAACCAATGTTTTTAGTCTCTAGGTATTGATCAAGTGAATTTTTGCCAGATTAACTTATCTTTTTTATAACAGGAATTATTAGGAGAGGGATGGAGAATAAAACAAAGGATATCATAATGCCTCTGTATCGCTCCTTGGTGCAACCTCACCTTGAGTACTGTGTAGAGATAAAGCAGAATTAGACAAGGTATACAGAAGGTGACCAAAACGATAAAGAGGTTGGAGGGATACTTCTATGAAGAATGGCTTAACATTTCAGGGCTCTTCAGTGTGGAGAACAGACGGCTGAAGAGAAATAATTAGTGGAAAGGAATGAGTAAATGTGTATAAGTCTTTGGTGCGACCTCATTTGGAGTACTGTGTGCAATTCTGGAGACCACATCTTTAAAAGGATATAAACAGGCTGGAGTGAGTACAGAGAGTGGCTACTAAAATGGTTAATGGTCTTCATTATAAAGCAAATGAGGATAGACTTAAGGATCTTAATATAGAGGAAAAGGCGGGATAGAGGTGATATGATTGAGATATTTAAATACCTCCGTGGCATAAATGTTCAGGGGGAGAGCCTCTTTCATTTGAAAGCAAGTTCTGCTATGAGGGGACATGGGATGAGGGTGAAGGGAGATAGATTCAGGAGTGATATGCGGAAATATTTCTTTATGGAAAGAGTAGTGGATCCGTGGAATAGTCTCCCAGTGGAGGTGGTAGAGATGAGGACAGTAACTGAATTCAAAAAAGCATGGGACCAACACAGAGGATCTCTAAAGGAAAAAAGGGGACTGTTGTAGTCGTTGATATGGAAGGACAGACTAGATAGGCCATGTGGTCTTTTTCTGTCATCATGTTTCTATGTATCAGTTGTTTACTCCTTCAAAAAATACAAAGACTAGGAAACATGCAATGAAGTTACAAAGTAGAACATTTAAGACTAACTCATATTACCCCTCTTCTCAAGTCACTTCATTGGCTCCCTATCTCTTTTGCATTCAGTTGCATGCAACTTCTCCTGCGACCTATAAGTGCACTCACTCTGCAGCTCCTCACTACCTTTCCTCTTCTCTCTCCCTACACCCCTCCTCGGGACTCCGCTCTTTTGGCAAATCGCTTCTATCTGTGCCCTTCTCTTCTATTGCTAACTCCAGACTTCGCTCCTTTCACCTTGCTGCTCCTTATGCCTGGAACAAACTTCCTGAGTCTGTACATCAGGCGCCTTCTCTGGCCCTTTTCAAATCCAGGCTGAAAACTCACCTCTTCGCTTCCAAATCTTGACTCACCTGATCTCCTTTGTGCTTCCTTCCCATTCCCATGTCTACAGCTACTGTGTTGTCTGTCTTGACTAGATTGTAAGCTCTGATGAGCAGTGACCGTCTTTTACATGTGTCTGTGCAGCGCTGTGTACGTCTTGTAGTGCTATACAAATGTTCAGTAGTAGTAGTAACCAGAGAAAATATATATTTTTTTTTACCCCACACGTATTTAAGCTCTGGAAGTTGTTGCCAGTAGACGAAGTGAAAGCTGTAAGTGTAGCTGGGTTTAAAAAAGATTTGGACAAGTTTCTGAGAAAAAGTTCATAAACCGTTATTAAAGTGGACTGGGGAAATCCACTGCTTACCCCTGGGGTAAGCGGCATGGAATCTGTCTACCTTTTGGAGTCCTGTCAAGTACTTGTGACCTGGATCGGACACTTCTGGAAACAGGATACTGGGCTCAATGGACCTTTAGTCTGACTCACAATAGCAAATCCTGTGATTTTATGTTCCTATCCCAAAGAAAGCTTTATCATCAGTAGCACTATGAAAATTGTAAGTAGGTAGTAGCATCGTTATCATCTGCAGCAAAAGATCTACTAGCTGGCGAAGATTGACTCTGGATGGTGCCAAACAGTTATCAGATATGCCGAAGAGACCTTTTTCTGACACATTCTTATTGTCAATGCACCTCACACAAAACTTAGGATGCAGAATTGCTACTGTGATTGTTTTCGAATTGCGAAATGTTTCTGAGAAGCGTTGATCACCGACATTTATGAAGGCGATCTCCAGCAGCTTGCAAGCTGTTGATACCCTTTTCTCAATTAGGTTTTCCTGAAGTTGGGTAATTTCTTTTCTGACCGCAGGATATTCAAAGACTGAGCAACAGGTTTCATTACGGAAACCTAATCAACCACAAAAGTTACTTCTTCTGCAGAAAGATCTTCACTATGCCGATGGACTCATGGTACCAGTCTCTCAAATACCAGGAAGACAGAGTTTCATCAGGTCTGCTTTATCTTTAGTCCCATTCCAAAAGAATCAGTAATGTCATCAGCAGCCGGTGATGATCATCTGTATTAATTCATCATACCGTACATCCAACATCTGAACTTCATACCAATGTAACCAGACGCTGTCAGTTTAGCGGCTGTGCTGCCTGTTAACATGTTAAAGAAATGTTTAAAAAAGAGGGTTAAGTGGAGATATCAACAGGCATTATATCAGACCAATAATAATCTGGTCTTAAACTGCCATACATTCATCACTTGTTTCTTTAGTCACTTGTTTTTGCAGCCCAAGCAGTCTCTTTTTTTAATATGGTTTTTTTTAATAAAAGTTCCTTTTTCTATTGGGGGTTATTCTGTGCCACGAATAACGGGGATGGACATCCCATCTCCACTATTTGTGCTTTCTCCCGGCCGTGACTAACTTCCCTGCCGGCTGTGTCGGGACGGTCGCTAGCCCTGGATGTACAGGGCCGATTCTAATGTCGGCCCTGCACATCCAGGGCTGGCGACTTATACGGGGAAGTTATTTCACCTCCGATGTGGAATATCTTCCCTGTGTGTCATTTTGCAGTGGGCCCGTGGCTTGCAGTGGGCAGAGGGGGCCTGAAGGCAGTCCCCGCAGCCCGACCCTGGCCTTTGGAGGCTGGATTGGGGGTTGGGCTGCAGGAATGGGGTCTTGAAGTCTGGCAGCCGGCATGGCGTCATGGCTCCATAGAAGAGCCTTGACCGAGTTAGCCAGGGAGAGTCCCGCGGGATCAGAATTGTGATCCCCTCTGTACATCTGGTTCAGACCGGACGTACAGAGGGGATTGATGTCTGGTACGGAATTGGGTCCATTGTGTTCAGGGTGCCTTTATTGCATAATGTCTGAAAGCTCAAAGTTCAAACTCTTCATAGCACCCCAACAGAACAGTAATAGTAACAAATACACTTTGCATTGTAGCATCCTGTTGAAGTTAAAAGATGGTGAAGGTTCAACAGTAACAGCACAAATCCACTTAGCACTTATTCCAACCTGACCAGCGCTAAGGGTATCCCATGACTCTCAAAAGGCTTGCTTCAGAAGAGGGCAAAACTCAACTATCTGCAAGAGAAAAGACGCTGTAAAGACACTTCAAAACAGTTCCTTTATATGCCAGAAAAAAAGTGGGCAAAAATGTGTTTTAGACCATATTATTATTGGTCTGATATAATGCCTGTTGATGTCTATGCTTAACCCCCCCCCTTTTTAAAAATATTTTCTTTATTATATATCCATTTGGTAATTATTTTGTTTTGTAATCTGGTTGAGTCATTTGGTTTCTTCACCTGTTAACAGATAGCACACCATAGTAAACAGGCCCCTTAGATGACAGTTGTGTCATCATCTTCATCATCATCGCTCTCTCTAAATGCAGAAAACATAGAAACATGATGACAGAAAAAGACCACAAGGCCCATCTAGTCTGTCCTTCCATAAAAGGCTTTTACAACATTGGAATAGTTATCTGGCACTCACTGCACTTGTAAAATGCCCTTGCTTTTATTTTGGGAAACATGATAACTCAGCTTCTAAAAGTCAGGATCTAATTTTTTCTATCATGAGATGAAATGCCTTAATAATATCTTGATAGCAAATTCACGGTTGACCACGTTTCATCCTAGCTGCTTTTCAGTTGACTAGCATGCACGACTAACGACATAATCCAGGAATGCTCGATATAGGCAAACACCCAAATATAATTCGTCTGCTGTGATTCTTCATCTCTTCTGTAGCTCCATTCGCTGTATAAGCCCCTGTCTTCTTCTTAGCCCATGCAGTTGCAGCTATAGCCTGTCTTGAAACTTCGTGCATTAGTAATATATTATCTCCTCTAAACCGATCCAATGCAGATGTTGGTGATGCAGGAAAGCAAACCTTGCAGACAAACAACAGCTTGGATGGTTGTCCTTTCTATTCTTCTCGTCTTCAGTCCTTGCGACTGGGCATCATAAATCAGAGTCAGGTTCAGCATCACCACTTCCCTCCCCAGGCCCGGGCAGGGATGCAGATGGAGGAGAGCCCGTGCGCCTTTAAGAGGCCGCCTCGCGCGCAGGCGCAGCCGGGCCCGCGAGGGATGGAGCCGGAGTGAGCGAGGGAGGCAGGAGTAGAGGCAGCAGCGGCGGTTTCAGGGCGACCCCGGGGGGCTCGCAGCGCGCGGAGGAGCCGCAGCCTGGTCGCCTCGCGCCTGGAATGCCCCAGCTGCCGCCGGCTCGCGCCGCCCCCTGGATACATTGTCGCGACGGCGGGAAGGCTTGTAGCGCGCGCGCGTTGCCGGACTCCGGACCGGGCTCGCGCCCGCCCCGCGCAGCGCTTTGTGTGTGGGGGAGAAAAATCCAAACAAAAACCGGAATAAATGGCTGCTTAGTGCCTCCCGGCTCCCGTGGAGACCCTGCACGGGATTTGGGCGTCCTCTTGATCGGCTCTACTTTGACCGGAGTTATTTTTCGCTTTTATCCTGTGGAAATCTCCTCCCCCGCCCCTCGCTTCCTCTCCGGGCTTTTTAAATTCCGCTTTCTAACGGGATCTCGTGGCCGCGTCGTCGCCTTGAACTCTTCGGGGAGCTCTCGGGGAGCTCGCGAGCAGCGAATCGTCGGCGCCCGCTGGAGGAATGACTGTCTGGCTGCCGAGGAGTTGCAGCTGATCATTTCCAGGGATACAGGAGCTGGGCTGGCGCGTCCCCCCTTCCGGATTTACCTCGGAACTAAGGAGCACCCCGAATTCCTTGCATCGCGATAGAAAAGGATTAGCTGTTTGAAGAAGACAACTCGGACTGGAAACGTAGCTGTTCGCAGTAAAATTTAAAAACAAAAAGCTGCAGCGGCACTTTTTTCCCTGTCTTTCTGGAGCCGCTCTCCCGGGATTTCAGCATGACGTTTGGGAGGCGAGCACTTCTCCCCGCTCTTTCCCTCCCTTTGCGTGGCCGGAGACCGTGGCCTGGAGTCACCTTGGTGGATGTGAACAGCTGGCTGCTCTTCTACGGCATCCTGTACCTGGTGTGCTATGCCCAGGTGTCGCACTCCAAGCCCTGCGAGAAGAGCCCCTGCTTCTCCGGCCGCTGTGTCAACTCCAGCTGCGTGTGCGACCAGGGCTGGGTGGGCGACCAGTGCCAGCATTGCCAGGGCAGATTCAAGTAAGTCCTCCGGCGAGTCGTGTGCGCAGGGGCTTCCCTGGAGTCTCTGCGGCCGTGGGACCTGCGATTGCTTCATTTCAACTATTGCTACTGATCATTTTGTGTCTGCTATTGGTGGGTGCACGCATAATGCTATGCGCACACATGTAAGGGGCTTACTAGCTTGTCGGGACAGACAAATAGGAGACTAGGGCCATTCTTCAAGGGAAGTGATTAAAACCCACATGGGTCTTAAATAGGACAATAAGGGGTCAGGATCCAAAAGCAGCCTTGAAGGTGCTTCTGGGTTAAAACATCACATTTTAATAACTAATGAAAAAAGATTCTCCTAATGAGACCAGCATGTTGTACAGATCTGTTTACCCCTTGGACTTTGACATGATTGCCTGAGCGTGCAGGACCAGCTAGGCTGAGTTCTCCTTCCTACAGTGTCAGAAAGAAATGTGATTCTTCTAATTTCAGAATTGGTGGTGGTGGGGGAGGTCGTAGCTGCGCTGTGAGAAGACAAGTGCCCCCTGATTATCCTTAGGCTGGTTCTGCATAGTTTACGGCAGAGCTGGAAAACTGTGTCCCTTGGGGAAACTGCTAGGTACATATGACCTAGATTGGCCACTGTTGGAAACAGAATACTGGGCTTGATGGACCTTGGTCTGACCCAGTATGGCATATTTTATATTCTTATGATGGAGCAGGATTACACGATGGCAGGGGCTTCCGGTTTTTACATTGATTGAATAGGCGCTTCAATTAGGAGGGGATTGGGGGATGTGCATTTTCTCTTAAACGCTTTCACACTCATTTTTGGAACCTGCTCCTCCATGATTAAAACAGATTTCTGATTAGACATTGCTCCCTTTGGAATTTTGCAAACAAAATTCAAACTTCTCTATCAAAAGGTCTGAATTATGCACAGTTCTGCATGATTTGTCAAAATAACAAAGCATATTGTTTTTGAGTGATACATAATTTAAGTACAATGCAGAAAACAAATCACAACAAAGTATAATATTTTGAATTATTGTGTGCAGTGTTCCAGCAGGAGTAAGGTTTAGGATTGATGTTGAGAGAGAAGTTTTGTGACATACTTTTATTGAGGGCATGATCTTTGTAATCTGGGTGTGCTTTTCACAGTTTTCTCTCAGATGAAGGAATTTGTGCATTATTTTGACTGTTTTTAGTATTTCCCTCCTGTTAGCTTTGAATGTTCTTATGGTGCTAAGGGAGACATTCTAGACACTGTTAAAAGCACAACTACTCTGTAATCTGCCGTAATCCCATTGTGCTTTGTAATTGTAACACCTTGGTACAATTGTGCAAACACCTCCAGAGTAAATGGAAGCACGTTTTTTTTGTGAGTAGCTCAGATTGCGGTCAGGTGGTTAGAGAGGCAGACTGAGAAATGGAGGGAACCAGATTCAAATACCACTGATGTTGCTTGTGACTTCATCACTTCACTCTCCATTACAAACTCTGTCTGTAAATCCCCTGGGGTAGAGAGCGACCCAATGTACATGAATGTAATTTACCCTTAGCTGGAGTTTGGAATAGTGAGTGGTAAAATCTAAACGTAAGGAAGTGTTGCAGGTGAAGCATGGCTGCAGCTGAAAAATCTCATTTCATGAGATTTCCATTCTGTGCTGGTTTCCTGATTCCTGTCCCATGTTTTTGTGGGGCAAGAATGGATTAACGGAGAGTTCTGGGATGGGAGTGAAGCGTGCCGTAATCTGATAAAAGCGCCGTGCTGCTAGTGAAGTTAATCTGCTAACTACTTTCATTTACCCGGACACTCGTCCTCCATCTAACTTAACAAGACAAGTCATGAATATGGATTCATTCTCATATAAATATGGGTGAATACGATATGCATCCTGATGGAGGTTAACTGCTGAAGAAGGGAGGGTATCTTACTGTGAAATCTGCAAGAGAAGATTACCGAATTGGTAAATTGTTTCTGATGCATAAGCCTACTGTTCTTTACTGTAAGTGATGCCGCTGTCCCTGACCTCTCGTGTCTGATTGCAAAGAGCTACGTTTCAGCTGCACATTCCTTGCCCATTTAATATAGGAGTTCCTCACTAAATTTGCCTGCAGCTTCTTGGGCACAGAAAATTCATGTCCCTGGTTGCAAGTGTGAATGAGGTATATGTGGTGATATCTTTTATTTACTTATTTGTTGGGTCTAGTAGCTCAGTCTTTCTAGCTCTTAACTTGAAACGAGACTTAATGCCACCTGTTCAGGATTAGAAACATGCTGAACTGGTCCAGAGTAGCAAAACCTGTGCTGGGTGATAGGCAAAGGTTTTGAATGATAAAGCATAGAGGTGACTCTTCTGTTAATCTACTGTAGTATGAGTCTAACTTCGGGGTATCCATTCACCTGAAGGATCTGTGAGCAACCCGACAAGGCAGTAAATGCACCAAGGGGTTGCATTTCTTTTCATCAGGGTCTGTAGTTGAGAGAAAATGCAGCACTAAACAGATGACTAATGATTACAACATGGAAATGCCTTTGAGGCTATAAAGAGCTCTGCACGGTCCACATTTTTCTGTTATTTCAGCAGTGTTGTGGCTTTTGCAATGGCAAAAATTTAAGTTTTGGGTTTGTGGTACATAGTATATAATAGTTTGAAAGGACAGACGGAGCTCGTACTGGGGAGTTGGTTTACAACTGCAGTGCCCGGAGATGTGAACTCAGTGGGGTGACAAACTGAGTAGTTCTATTTTTCTTTCATAAAAGTCCATTTAAAAACCTGAAAAAAGTACTGTCTGGGTGCTGCTCACAGTTTAATAAACACGCACACACACTTTATAGCATTATTTACTTATTTTTCTGTTTTTCTATATCACTTTATCTGGGAATCAAAGTGGTTTACATATAACAAAAAACATGAACTGTGTTACATAGGACAAGTACGGAAAACAGAATGATTACATTTAGAAATGGAAATCAATAAACAGAACCATGATGACAAATTAGGCTGCTTGAGGTTAGGTTTGATAACATAACTAGCAATGTCCTCAACTTAGTCTGTTTGGCGCATAGAGGTGTGCAGGAGAAATCTTGTTTTGTTGTGTGGGAGGAGTAGGGTGATACGTTATTGTGGGGGGGGGTTTGGGGATTTGGAGGTTTTGGAGTTATTCTTTGAAGTGTTCTTTGAACAAAAATGTTTTGAGTTCCTTCTGGAAGGCTGTTAGGTCATGCAGCTCTCTGAGGTTATTGAATGAAAGACATCTCTTTACCCATGGCCTACTTCCGACCAGTCTACCTAACAGCTGACCTCGGTTCTTTGGCTTCAATTCTCTAAATTCAAATGCAAATAAGGAGGAATCTAACAAAACACAGAGAATTATCTTAAACAGTACTACCTAAGGCCTTAAGGAGAGGGGGCCCACAGTCCTGCAAACTCGTGCGGTTCCTGTAAATCTCCCCCCCCCCATCCTCGCTGGGTCAGAGCACCTCATTTATTGAGAGACAACTGCTACATGGTACAAATTCAGCTCCGCGTCAAGCTTCAGCATCACTTTTGTTTATCTGCGTGTTACAAGTCATGTCATAGGTCAAAATAAGCGCAGACGTATTGCTCATCTGAATTAGAAGCAAAAGCATTCTCTCCCGTTCTGCTAAACATGGCCTTGGTTTTGGGTACACATCTCTCCAGGCTGCTAGTGAATTCCAGGCTTCAGGCTGTTAGCAAATTCTAAGCCATTCTCCATATTAACCCTGTCAGAGGGCTCTGGTACCCCATTTCAAGTCCCTCTGCAACAGTTATCAGTGAGTGCATTTCAGAAATCGGGCGCATACATGAAGCAACACGCAACAGAGTCTTCTCCAGCTGTGTACTCACTCGTGTGATTGCTCTGCTTGTCCGCTTAAAATCACTGAGGAGTGTTGTTCAGCAGAGTACTACTGGTTAACTCTCTCATGGAGTAAGATATGATTCGTTCATGAATTCTGTGTGGATGTGGCAATCTTTGTAAAGACGTAGTTAAAATATACCCATTGGATCCACGCATGTGAGTTGACTTGTAACTATTTTGATATTGACTACACCCCCAGGGGCTTCAGAGGAGGGTGGTGAAGGGAGGGAGGGAGGGTGGTGGTGAAGGGAGGGGTTTCGAAAAGTTTATTTAAGAAACGGAGTGACAGAACATTTGGGACTGGCTGAAAGGGTCACAGGTGATGGGATAGAAAGCTACTGAAGATCAGTCATAACACAGTAGGCAGATACAGATGGCGAACTGGGTTAACTGAATAGTCTGCCATATTTTATCGGCAATGTTTTTGAATAGGTGTAACTGTGTTCTGTGTGTATTATAGGTATTCCAGATGTTGAATAGTCAAGGGCATGATTTTGTCTGATCATGTGAATTGTGCTTCCAAATACATTAATCATGCATCAAAAGTGTGTTTCTGTTTTTGAAAAATGTGGCCTGGCCATGCTTTCAACAGACACCTATCGGGGGACCTTTATGTTTACATTGTAAATTTAGTAGATGAGCTAACTCGTCAACAAGAGACTCAACTTCAGCCAAATCTGTCCATGGTGATGTCCTCTAATGTAGATATTGAAACCCGAAATGACTCATGTAGAAACCTGTATGGTAAAGTGAGACTAGAACAACCACATGACCACAAATAAATATGTGATCAAAGGGACCATCGGATAAGAAATACTCATATGTATATGGTGCCCTTATGCACCAATATGTTTGGGGTTTTTTTTCTCAGTCATCCATCCCAGTGATGTTATAAATATTTTAAAACTTTATCATATTTATTTGAAACACTTCCCTATGTGACTATCCATCATTATTGGTCAAAATAAGGTCAAAATGGAACTGGAGACATCAAAGGCTTCCGTAAAAAACATAAAACCTTCCTGTTCACAGAACACTATGGCCACATAACCTAAACATACAATTTCTCTGCCCCCAACCTGACTGATCCTGACTGACCGATATAAACACAAATGCTTAAAGAATCATGGACCGACCCGTATGGACACAAATACATAATCATATCCAAACAACCACAACCACATGTTGTAAATAGTTTCTCCCTCTGTTTACCTCAATTTAATTATAATGTATCCTGTTCATGTTCTGAGTTTAATGTAAACTGCTTTGATTTCAGGATAAGGCGGTATAAAAAACAGGTTAAATAAATAAAATGTGAATATCCTCTTCTCAATCAATGGCCACAAATACTGGCTGCTTCTTATTTGTGTATTTTTGGCAAAGTGATAATGACTATGTTTAGCAATCTCGTACTTGAAGTTGCATTTTATAGTGCTCATGGCACTATTGTTAGCACCAAAAAGCATAAAATGTAACACTTATCTGGAATGCAGTGTTCGTCATTCGCTTTTCATACTTGATGGAAGACTCTACCACTTCATAACTACACTCTACCCCCACTCAACCCTACCCAGCCATGAGGTTCGATCACTGCTTCAGGGTGAAATGCTGTCATTCAAAGAACAGGGCATCTGCTCCTGTGAAATAACGAGAGCGGCAATTTTCTAACTTGGATGGACAGACACAACTACAACAATGTAGGCTCTTCCACTAATTAGCAGCAAATTCAAAAGTTCACTACCAAAAACAGTCCCCCTATATTTCAAAAACATTTTTTGTTGGAGCCAGCTGTAGGAGAGTTGGTATGGACACTCAACCCACACCAAGCAGCTAGCTACATTTTATTCATAACGAGTTCTTCACCTAATAAAACTTCAACATGTTGACACTTATCTTTTGCTAACGACATCCGTTGTTAAAACTCCACCAAAGAAATGTGTTGCTCACAGAATATCATCTCTGCACGATGCGCACGTTTCGGGTACCAAACCCTGTATCAAGTGCTCACCGACATTTAGAGGAATGGCAACAATGGTGAAAAAAACGCCGTCTTCCGCGGCTAAGGTAGAGGAGATTTCAATAGGCTGAATGGAAGCGTTTTAAAGTGAGAACCCACCAATAGAAAAGGGAACACCCACAACATTGGGAATCCCAAATCTAATTGGTGCAGCAGACCTCACAGCGTCCAAATCATTTGATACGTCAAAAAACACTCAACCAATCGATCTCACGATTTAGACCAGCTGGTTCCACTGAATTCAGAGTAAATATCCATTTTTGTTCAAGCCACTGAAGATGTTTTTCACAATCCCCCCCACGGGGATTAAAAGGTATATGATCAATAATAGTCCATCGGAGGTCCTCAAAAACAACATGTTGAAAAGCTAAGCAGTGCGCAACTATCGGAGCAGTATCCACCCGTTGCCGCAAACGTGAGGCATGCTCAGCCAGCCGCTTTTTAACCGGACGAATAGTTCTGTCCACATAAAGCAAGTTGCAGGGACAGCAGAGCAAATAAACCACATGTGTGATAGTACAAGAAGGCTCATTGGCCTATCCTTCGGCTGCATGAATGTTTTCAACAACCCCTTCGTATAGCTTTTTCAAGGGGCTTATCGTTGGGGGATCATTTAATGAAGACAACTTTAGCATCGGATCGTGTTGTGTATCGCCCAGCTGAGGTGGGTCATGGTCCATGTAATTCGTGTGCATATTGTGCTACAACATTGTCGGGGATTCAATGGATTCATCCGAGCACCTCACATGTGTATATACGTCGGTGGGATACTTCTTGCTTTATGATTTGGACGCTGTGAGGTCTGCTGCACCAATTAGATTTGGGATTCCCAATGTTGTGGGTGTTCCCTTTTCTATTGGTGGGTTCTCACTTTAAAACGCTTCCATTCAGCCTATTGAAATCTCCTCTACCTTAGCCGTGGAAGACGGTGTTTTTTCACCATTGTTGCCATTCCTCTAAATGTCGGTGAGCACTTGATACAGGGTTTGGTACCTGAAACATGCGCGTCGTGCAGAGATGATATTCTGTGAGCAACACATTTCTTTGGTGGAGTTTTAACAACGGATGTCGTTAGCAAAAGATAAGTGTCAACATGTTGAAGTTTTATTAGGTGAAGAACCCGTTATGAATAAAATGTAGCTAGCTGCTTGGTGTGGGTTGAGTGTCCATACCAACTCTCCTACAGCTGGCTCCGACAAAAAAAGTTTTTGAAATATAGGGGGACTGTTTTTGGTAGTGAACTTTTGAATTTGCTGTTTTATTTAGTTCACGAATTGGGGTGGTCATTTTTTGTCTTCCACTAATTAGACACATTTCAGTTTGACGATTCTTTTTTTTTTTTTCTCCCCAATAGTCACCATTAACTTTTTAAAACAAATAATTTAGTTCTAAGAACTGGCATCCCTATACTATATCATTCCTACTGTCCATATGCCTGTAGTATAGCTCCTTGGGCAATGTCAGACTATTCAGGAAAGGAGAACATGGGATCTAAAATGTATTCCTGTACTTGATTTAAAGTAATGAATGAAGCCGTGACATACATTTATCTCTCTATCTCTCTATATCTATTTGTGTTTATATACTGCCTTTCAAAAATTTCAAGGCAATTTACGTGGAACAAACAGGCATGCAGTACATGGAACAATTTACAAGATACCAAGCAATAGATGAACTTAATACCACAGGGTACACTAAGCAGGCTTGTGAACAGTTGAACTTAAGGGACAAATACAGTGGCAATCCACTGTGTCTAAATTACAGTATTGAATTAGACAATAATTTAACTATATACAGGTTGGAATTTAGGAATGTTTGGGGATTCGGGTATATATGGGGGGGGGGAGAGGTATCAATTTGTACAACATTATAACATTTGGCATCAGGACAGCATTTCACAATGGATCTTGGCAGTAGAATGTAGTTTAGCCTGGAGGCTTGCTGAAATGTTCTATGAATAGGTATGTTTTTATTTTCTTACGGAAGTCGGACAGGTCATTTATTGTGCGGATTTCATCTAGCAGGACATCCCAGAGCTTTGGTGTAGAGAGGGAGAATGCTCTATTAGATGTTTGAGTGCTTTTTCTGTTGCTATGTGGGATGACCAGTGTGGATTGAGTGCTTGCTCTTTTGGGTCTATTTTCCTCTGGTTTTTGTATCAAGGATTACAAGTATATAAATGACAGTTGGAGTATTTTGAATACAGTGGTTAATGCTTTGTATTTAGAGTAGGATTTTATGGCGAGCTATTGGAGGTTATGGAGTTTGGGGGAGATATGCTCATGATTCGGGGTGCTAGTTAGGACTCTAGCAGCCATATTCGGTGCCATTTGTAGAGGGTGGATTGATATAGTTGGAAGCTCCTGGAAGATAGCATTGCAATAGTCCAGATGCGGCAGTATCATGGCTTGGAGTACTGTACTGAAGTCATTGGATTCTAGAAGTGGTCATAGGGCTTGTAATGCTTTTTTCCTTATCGTCCCTCCAGTCTAGTCCCGAACCTTTGGGTTGTGCTCCTCCTCCAGCAGCTTGGAGAGTGAGAAACCAGAAACTGCAACAGGAAACTATGGCTAAGAAATTAAAGAAATTGCAAAGAGATGCTACCGATTATAAAACAGGTTATGTATATCCTTGGATGGATACGAAACGGAAGTTGCGGAAAACCAAGAAGACAGTCACTTTTGATGATTCGTCGGAAGATTCTGCAAAAACAGAGTCCAGTACCTCCTCTTGGGAAGATTTTTTGGAAGAAGCCCAAGGGAAACAAAAGAAAAAGAAAAACTCATATCACACAACACGCAGTCGTGCTGGTCAGCAGAAGAAATGATTCGATGTGGCCTGGTACATTTCTGGTTTTGATTTACCGAATGCATCTATGGACTTGCTTAATAAGGGTTTGTCATTCGTCCCTACAATCAGCTATGATCCTTTTCAATTCCGGGTGGATTTTGCAAATTTAATACAGAAATTACATCTGAAACATTACTTCCATTCCCAAGACACAACAGCAATTGAAGGAAATGTCATGCCAAATTTAGAGGTGAATTCTCAGCGGATTACATTACCATTAGTTTCTAAACTCTAAGATAACTGATCTTCGTCAATCTCTTCCCCATTGCCCTCCCCCTATTTCCAGTCCCCCTCCCTGCTCTCCCCCTCCCTCCTCTCAGCTTTCTCACACCTGGCACACATTCCACCCACTTACCACCTCTGAGTTACTTGCACTACTCTCTTCCTCCAAAAAGACTTCCTGCCCACTTGATCCTATTCTCTCGCTAACCCTCATTCCTCCTGCTCTCTCCATCATCAACACCAGCCTCTCCCTCGGTGTCTTTCCTGAACCCTGGAAGCATGCCCTGGTCCGTCCCCTTCTCAAAAAGCCCTCCCTTGACCCCATGACCCCTGCCAATTACCGTCCTGTTTCCAACCTTCCCTTTCTTTCTAAAATCCTAGAAAAAGCTGTTTTCTCCCAGCTATCCACTTTTCTGGACTCCACCCATTTCCTTCACCCCCGTCAGTCTGGATTCCGTCCCGGCCATAGCATCGAGACGGTCCTCCTTGGTTTCTTGAATGAGCTTCACATAGCTCATGATCACGGTGATCTGTCGGTGGCGGTCTCGCTCGATCTTTCTGCTGCCTTCGACCTTGTCGATCACTCCCTCCTTCTGGTTCGACTTCGGGAAGCAGGCCTCTGTAGCACCGTCCTCCATTGGTTTCATTCTTTCCTTTCCTCCAGGTCCTATTCCGTTCTTCCTTCATCTCCCTCCTCCTCTCCCTCTGAGTCCATTCCTCTCCCCTGTGGTGTTCCTCAGGGATCTGTTCTGGCCCCCCCCCTAGCCCTTCTTGTACAACAGCACGGGATCTCCGCATACTACTACGCCGACGACTTGGTTCTTCTCCATCACACCTCTCCTCACTCTCCCGACCTCTCTCCTCTGAACACCTGCCTCACCGCTGTTGCCAACTGGCTCACTACGCACTGTCTTCACCTTAACCTCACTAAAACTCTTGCCATCTGGTTCTCTCGCAGTGACGCTTCTCCCCAGATTGCCCCTTCTTTTTCCGGCTCCCCGGTTCCATTGGTCTCCTCCTTCCGTTACCTGGGTGTTTTCTTTGACTCATCTCTCCTTCCGCGATCACATCGCTCACGTGTCAAAATCCTCCTCCTTTTTCCTCCGCCAGATTCGCGCCATCAGGCCCTTTCTCACTCCACAAGCACTCACCACCCTTCTTCTTTCTCTGGTCATGTCTCGCGTTGATTTTTGTAACTCTGTTCTAGCTGGTCTCCCTGCCACTCAACTTCACCGTCTCCAACGCATCCAAAACACCGCTGCCCGTCTCATTTTCCACTCCTCCCCCCCGTGATCATGTTACACCTTTGCTCATCCACCTCCATTGGCTTCCTGTCAAGTCCCGTATTCACTTCAAAGTTCTGACCATCTTGCATTTATTTATTTATTTATTTAGCAAACATTTATATACCGCTGCTTCCAGCGATCAGCAGCGGTCCGATTACAATAGGAGAACTGTCAAATCAGTACAGTAGAATTTGGGCGCGCATAGGTTGATTCGGAGGGTAAGGCACATCACAACAAGTGGGTGTAAATACATTGTGTCCTCTACTCCCATTCCCCTCAGTATCTCGCTGACCGTGTCCATTTTCATACCTCCTCTCGTTCCCTGCGGTCCTTCCATCTCAACCGCCTTCATCTCCCTTCACCTGCCCAGGCTCACCTTCAGTCCACTCGTTCCTCCGCTTTCTTTTTCCTTGGCCCCGCCCTGTGGAACTCTCTCCCCTCCTCCATCCGACTCGAACAGACACATACTACCTTCAAGAACAAGCTCAAAACCCATCTCTTTGCCCTTGCTTTCGATCTCCCTGACCCTTCTGTGTAGCCCTCACCCCTTCTCTTCCCACTTCCCCTCTTTTCCCCTCTTTTCCCCTCGTGTCCTGTCATTTGATTCTGCCTGGTTTGCTTTCCTGTTAATATTGTAACTTCCTTTCCTTTCTTTTTTCACCTTGTGATTTCTTTGTTTTTTGTACAATGTAAACCGCTCTGATATATATTTGTAGAGCGGTATATTAAATCAATAAACATAAACGGTCACCCCCTACCCCACTGCCGACCGCGATACTCATCTTTAGGGATCTCGTGTTGCAGGATATTGAAAAGCTGGAACGCGAAACCCGATTATACAATACTGCCCTAACGAGAGTTGAAGGGCGAGCTTTAAAAGAATTGAGTAATAGAACAGATTTGGTCATAAAACGAGCAGATAAGGGAGGGGCAATAGTGGTGATGGCCCGGACGGAGTATCTGAGTGAGGCACAACACCAACTGCAAGACCGAACTACCTATATACCACTGTTAGAGGATCTGCAACATGAGTTACAATTTAAGATAAAACAGTTGACACAAGCAGCATTACAGAATAAGTTAATTTCACAAAAAGAGTTTCAATTTTTAAATGTTTCAACTCCAACAATAGCGAAATTATATTTAGTCCCGAAAATACATAAAAATTTACGACAACCTCCGGGACGACCGATAGTTTCAACAAAAGGAAGTGTTTTAGAACCATTATCCATATATCTTAATTCTTTTTTGTGTCCTCTGTTGCCCACAATACCATCTTATCTGCGTGATACTACACAATTTCTGAGACTAGTAGAAGATATGACCGAATGGTCAAGGGATTTGGATACTTTATTGGTCACTATGGATGTGGTATCTTTATATACAAATATACCACAAAATGCTGCTCTTTCTATCATACAAACCACCCTTTCATTGAGAACGGATCTTACTGATCCACACACTGAATTTTTGATAGCGATAGCACGATTGGCTATTTTTCACAACTATTTTGAATTTGAAGGATCATTATATAAACAAATAGCGGGTTGCGATGGGAGCAACCTGTGCTCCATCCATAGCCAACTTTTATATGAGTCATTTTGAATCTCATTGGCTATCAAATTCTCCATATAAGACCAATGTATTAGTGTGGAAAAGATATATTGATGATGTGTTTTTGTTATGGAAGGGTGCAGAAGATACTTTTTTGCAGTTTGTACAGTGGATCAATGGATGCGATGTGAATATAAAATTCACATATACATACCACAAATATAAGATTACATACTTGGATGTCCAGTTGGAACGGGGAGTTAATACCTGGAAGACCACTGTCTTTAGAAAATCGACGGATTGGAATGCTCTGCTACATTTCACAAGTAAGCACCCGAGAAAATTGAAAGAAGGGTTGCCTTTCTCACAGTTTCTCCGGTTTCGCAGAAATTGTTCCGATACAGAAGAATTTAAGCGACAGGCAAAACATCTGACCAAGAATTTTCTGAACAGAGGGTATCCGTACGAAATAGTGTCGCGAGCCTACAAGAGAGCTCTATATAATCATAGGCCCCTATTGCTCAGTGATACTTCTAGTAAGAAGCGAGTATTACAAGAACCGACGCATGTAAATCTAGTGACAGGTTTTTCCCCACTTATTTAAAATTTTTTGTATATAATTACTATGCACAAGAATGTCTTAAGAACTGTTCCTGGACTGACAGATAAACATATTAGGTGTGTATGGCGGAGAGGTCGCACATTAAAGATAAATTGAGTCCGGCGACACTTCCCCCTTTAGTACCACGGGTTATGACTGGCAGTCATAAGAAGTGTGGTCATTGTGAAATGTGTCCAATGATGCTAGAATTGGATGTGTTTGAATGTAGAAGAATTAAGTATCAACTTAGGTCACACACTAGTTGCGAGTCAAGAGCAGTGGTGTATGGAATTCGCTGCCCTTGCAGCTTATGGTATATTGGAAAAACGATACGCTCATTGAAAACGAGGCTGAGAGAACACAAAAGCCGTCTAAAATGTGCAAAACTAGAAGCACCTATGGTCTCGCATTGTATGGAGAAGGGTCATATATTTCCACAATTGAGTTGTATTGTAATTGAACAAGTGTTCGAAGGTTCAAGAGGTAGGACGTTGAATGAGATCCTTTTAAAGAGAGAACAACAATGGATTTTTAAACTGAATACAGTGACTCCTTTAGGAATGAATATTGAAATAGATTGGAAGGCCTGTACATGATTTACATCAAGTGTCTTGCACCATCTGAAAGGCATGTTAATAATTTTACTATTAAGTGTTTGAAAATTAGAGAGCCCTATGGGACACAACCGGAAGTATGAAGAACAGGTGAAGGTAATAGTTATAAGAGGTAGAGTGTTGAGGTAGTCTGCATGCGCGGTGTTTTTGTGTGAAGGTTGATCAGTTCAACAAGAATACATTCTAAAGTTTATCGGAACGCGGGCAGCATCAAACTATAGTAAGTGAATCAACAAAGTTGTGATTTTATATTTTTTTAGTAGCATGAGAGTTTTTAGAGTATAGAGCACGGGATGAAGAGTTGTCACTTTTGGTTTTGTAGAGCACTAAGAAGGGAAGGAGAATATGATCCCCTGAAGAAACTGTAGGCAGTGAAACGCCTCAGAGGTGCCCTGTAAGAGCGTCGGGATCTGGGATCTATGTTACTGAAGATACACACGGCGGTGAATTTTGAAAGTTATAAAAGCCTGCAGCTAAGTGACGAAACATTTATAACATTTCCATTTTTTGATTGTCATTGAATACGTCACTAAACTGAAATATATCTGAGAGCAAGCGATATAGTAGCTGAGTGTAAGAAAATAAGAAACTAAGAAAAACAGAAAAAACGAGCCAGTTTCCATTATTAAGGTCGTTGATGCAAATAAGCACTAATGGCTAGACTTTGTCAGCCAATTGCGCTATGAGAAGTCTGAGACCTTTGGAAACAGGTTTAGGCTTTATTTACAACAGTGACACAAAACAAGTTTGTTTTGAATATAGCCCACGGCATGGCATTATCTACATTGCTTGGGACCATCATGGCGTCGCTGGAACTGGTTCTGTGGGCAAGGGCCCATATGAGGCCATTGCAGAGAGCATTGCTCAGATGGTGGTCCCACCAGGACGAGCTTCTGTCTCAAAAGCTACCCTGTCCGACAGACGTGGCAGGCGCTTCACTGGTGGTTGCGACCAGGGTGTCTGGAAAAAGGGATGCCCTTGGAAACACCTTGTTGGATACCCCTAACAACAACAGATGCCAGCCTATTCGGCTGGGGAGCTCACTTCCAAGGACGGTTTGCACAAGGACAGCGGAACAATTTGGAAAAGCTGTGGTCGATCAACAGGTTGGAACTGAGATCACTAGTGCTGGCATTGTGAGTTTTTCAACCTTATCTACACGGAAAGGCAATCTGAGTGTTTTCCGGCAACGCGACCCCAGTAGCCTACATCGACCGGCAAGTCGGCACCAGCAGTGTTGCACTGGAAGCCAAGGCCAAGCAGTTGTTCATTTTGGGTCGAACAAAACCTGGTGGCTCTGTTGACAGCACATGTGGCAGGAGTGGACAATGTAGAGGTCGACTTCTTCAGTCCAGTGAAGGTGGATCCAGGAGAGTGGATGCTTCATCCGGAAGTGTATGAAATGGTGGTGCATCGCTGGGGGTCACCAGTAATGGATCTCATGGTGATTTTCCAGTCGGCAAAGGTCAGTCGCTTCTTCAGCAGAAGATGGGAGAGAATGTTGGAGGGCCTGGATGCTCTCATACAGGACTGGCCAGAAGAGCAGCTCTTGTACGGGTTTCCAACTTGGGTATTAATAGGCTGGGTGGTGCAACACATCGAACAACACAGAGGATTGGTGATATTGATAGCACCGGATTGGCCAAGAAGGCCTTGGTATGCGGATCTGAGGAGGCTCTTGGTAGAGCAACCATGGCATCTTCCAGTCAGGAGAGATCTGTTGTCTCAGGGTCCGCTGTACATGCCTCAGGTGGATCGATTCTCGCTTATAGCTTGGCTCTTGAGGGGGCAAAGCTGAGAGCAAAGGGATACTCTGCAGCAGTGATTGCTACCTTGTTGAAGGCACAAAGAAGATCTACTTCGTTGGTGTATATTCGCATTTAGCGTATTTATGAAGCTTGGTGTGTAGACAAGGAATTGGAGGCATTAAGAGCTTCGATACCTCAAATTCTGGTGTTCCTGCAGGATGGATTTCAGAAAGATTTAACGGCCGCATCCTTAAGGGTGCAGTTGGCAGCGCTGTCCTGTTATAGAGGAAAGATCAAAGGGGAAGCGCTGGGAGCTCACCCAGATGTTAAGAGGTTTTTTTTAAAGGGCGGTGTCTTTTGAGGCCGCCATGCCGGCAGGTAGTTCCTACATGGGATCTTCATTTAGTTTTGGAGGCGTTGATGCGTGAGCCTTTTGAACCATTGTCTAGATCAGTGGTTCTCAACCATTTTTGTACCGTGACCCCTTTTACCATTGGTCAACTTGTGATGACCCCCAATGATAAAATCAAATACGTCTCTCTTCCTTTACCGTTTAACGCATTGTTGCTGTAATCGTTTGTTGAATTATTAATATATTATAGGCCTTTGTATTATGTTTTTATTTATAAAATTTACTTATTTAAACCACAATAATTAATCCCAATAACAAGTAATATTTGATCTCAAAATTATTATGATTTTGTAGTCAAATCACTAATAAGAAAAAATTATTTTTTCTACCTTTTGTTGTCTGACCAATTTATTCTCTGATCATGCTGGTCCCGATCTGAGGCTTCTGCTTTCCTGTCTTCTCTTAGCTCTCTTTCTGTGGTCTATGGTCCATCTGCCATTTCTTATCTCTTCTTTTGTTTTCTTTACTTCTTTCCATCAGCCTATTTCCAGTCCCAGTAACCCTCCCCAAATGCTGCACGGAGCCCGTCGAGAGACAGGAAGGTTCCGCAACGGTTTTACAGGCATAGCCGTGGTTCCCCAAGAGGCAGGGAGCCGTGGCTGCATTAGAAGGGAGGCGGTGAGTTTTCTGCTGCCGAGAAGCGGACTCGGCAGCGGTAGCAACTTGTGCGCTTTTTTAAATTTTTTATTTTTTTTTTAACTTGGCGGAGTGAGGCAACCCCCACTAAATCCTGTGCCGAGCCCCATGGGGGTCGCAACCCACAGGTTGAGAACCGCTGGTCTAGATCATTTTTAAAGGATCTTACACTCAAGGTGGTCTTCCTGGTAGCGATTTGTTTGGCCAGGAGAATCTCGGAATTGCAGGCTTTGTGTCTTGTAGGAAACCCTTTCTGTCTTTTCACGATAAAAAGGTGGTATTGAGGCCGGTGTCCTCATTTTTGCCAAAAGTGGTGTCAGCGTTTCATGTGAATCAGGTAGTTTCATGTTTCATGTGAATCAGGTAGTTTCTTTGCCGGTTTCTGGTTTTTGGATGCTACTTCCGCATGGCACTTCTATCTGTTGGATGTTCATCGGGCATTAAAGAAATATATCGGATGGATGGCAGACTTCCGCAGATCTGATAGACTATTTGTTCTGTTTGGCCGTAGAAAGACGGGAGAAGCGTCAAAGGCTTTCATTGCCAGATGGATTAAAGAGGCGATAGCGTCAGCGTATGCGTTGAAGGGTAAACCAGTACCAGAAGGGCTTAAACCTCATTCGACTAGGGTGCAGGCGGCTTCACGGGCTGAGTACAGGTTGGTGCCACCGCAGACATTACCGTCTGGATGTCCAGGCCTAAAGGGATACCTGTTTTGGATTAGCGGTGCTTCAGTCATCATGGGCTGTGATATTTGTATGTATGACTTATTTTGAAAAAGTAATGTGAGAGCTTGTGTTGTTGGTGTATTTGGTTCAAGGTCTTTTGTAGGGGATTGAGTTGATACTGAAGAGGTCTCTAAGATGGTTGATTGAGCCTAGTATGAGTTTTGTATGGTATGCTCTTCTGGCTTTATTGATTGTAGTCTGGTATTCCGATAGCATGTTCATGTACACATCACGGTCAGAATGATTTTTGGAGTCTTCCATTTTCTTTCAATCTTGTGAAGTTGACATTTTGACTTCTCTCAGTTCAGCAGTGTACCAAGTTGTTGGACGACATTTTGACGAGTCTTGTAGATTGAGGTGCAGGATCTTTGTCTAGAGATGTCGAACTAGTAGAATGGCCACTTACCAGATGCTGGGTGTTGTGGCAGTTAGGTGGGTGGTAGGATGGTTCATTCAACGGACCACGCGTAAGAGCCCTTTGGCGCGGGCCCTCCTGGAGAGGAGGTGAGAATATGAAGGGGCTGTCGGCAAGTGATGATGCCTCTTGAGAGGCGAAGCTTGCTGGCAGTTCTCTTGCTGCTGCAGTTTCTCATCTGAAACTGTTCTCTCACCAAGTGGCTGAATTGGGAGTCTGCCGGGATCAGGAGGCTGTTGGATGAGCTGATTGAGCTTGCTCCCTCGGCAATCTCATTAGACTTTAGATTCATGACTTGGCTGGTATGGCAGCCTTTTAATGCTTCCTCCAGTACGAGGGCAATTTTTAAAGGCATTTCTGTGCACAGACCTGTTTTATGAGCAGAAATAAATAAGTTTGCTAATTTTTCAAGAAGCCCAAGTATAGTGCCATTCTAGGCTACAAAATATGCATTGCAAAGGACTATTTTTGCCATCTTGGTGAAACAGGAAATAACATCGTTCCCATCAGTAGTGTGCATGCCCGTGAAAGAGGGAAAGCAATATGAGAGGGGGGAAAAGAAAAAACAAAACAAACTTTTGGGCTGCACATCCCTACTGTAGACTTGTACTTAGGTGTGCAGTTTGAAAGATCCTCCAATATTAACATTACCCCTTCATTTCACAATATTTATTTTTTTTATTTAAAGTTTTTATTGGGGCTACAATTACAGCTGTCAGAAACAGATTACAGATAAATCAGTGTTTTAAATTTTCTCTTAAACTATATCCGACCCTCCACCTCCCCATGATCCCCATTACTGCTTTTCTATACCATTTACATCTGTCTTTTTTGAATTTTTAAATAACTTATATGCTACAAGATGTTCTCACTTTTTTGGGCCTGTGTGTGTGTGTGTGTGTGTGTGTGTGTGTGTGTGTGTGTATATAAACATATATACACAGATGATTCTGAAGAGCAAAGGGTTTTTAAATAAATGTGAAGGTGTCATTATGATGCCATTTTGACAGCTCTGTACAGACTGGTGAAGACTTGCATCTATGGTAACGTCATGTGCCGTACGTCTATGTCCTTACAATTGATATACTTTGGGAGATCTGTGTGTTCAAAAAAGTGTAGAATTAGAATGCACTTTTGCTTTGATTTTTTACTTATTCTTTTAAATAAAAGGATGCATCCTGGTGCACTGTGGCCAAGCGTGCAATGGCTATTTTTGCAATAAGAAAGCTGTGATGCAAATGATTTATAAATTAAAGATTTTTTCCTTATCGTTCCTCCAGCTTAGTCCTCACAGATGGGTTGTGCACCTCCTCCTGCAGCATGAAGACTGGACCAATCAAATTTCAGCTCCGCTGGAATCAGCCTACCAGGCATCCCTGAAGCTCCAGTGTGTCCAGTCTTCATGCAGCAGGAGGACGTAGTGAGTCTAGCTGGGCTCACTAGTTTCATAGTTTCATAGTTTAGTATACCTAGCTAACCTTTTTAATCCTTAATTTTTGTCCTATTAGGACTTATTTCATTTCTTCGTTTAGAGGTTCCTGTTGCTTTAAATTTCTAATTGTAATTTGAGCACTCTGTGCGGGGGGGGAGGACCTGAGGAAGGTCTCTCTCCTGCACAGCATCTGCCGACTCTCACTACTTGCCTGTATGCATTGCTCCATTGGGATCTCTGTTCCAGGACTCTTCGGGGCAGAGCTCCTTTAGCACCGGTACAGCGCTTCCTCTCCGGGGGGATTGGGGGGCAGCTGATCAGTGCCGGTAAGTGTCGGCAGCTGGCGGCGGTCAGAGCCGGTCCTAGTTAGGTTACCGCGTCTCTGCCCGACCTGCTAAAATCCATTCTTTGTCTTTTGTGGGGTTTTTCTTTTTGGCAGGCAACCTCCGCACCGGCGGGGCTTCGGGGATCGGTTCGCTGCAAGGGTTTTTAGCCTCGGGCGATTGATTCCGGCGGGAAGAAAAAGCGCGCCAAGGTCCCCTTACTGTCGCGGCCATTTTTTCTTTCCCGGTCTTGTCAGCGTGTTTTACACGCGGCGCTATTTTTTCTTTTTCTTTCAGTTTCCCTTTACTGTTTGCGATTTTCTTTTGGTGTTCCTTTCATTTCCTTTCTTCTCTGGCGTTATTATAAGCCGTTTGCCTTCTCGTTGTTCCCCTTTCCGTCGGGTGCTTTTGGGCCCGCGGCTGGGGGGGGGGGGGGGGGTTTGCGTTTCTCTCCCTCTCTGCTTCCTTGTTATTTTCGGGGCTCTCGGTTTGTCTGTTAGCAGTGTGTGAATTTTCAGTTTCGTGGGGCATACATACCAAAAAAAAAAAAAAAAAAAACCCCAGCGCATTTGTCAGGGGGGGAGAGAACTGTGCATTGGGTTCTCCCTCTGGTATTCTGTTCCTCGCGGAGGCCCAGTTCCCACTTTCTGTGCTGGTTCTGCTGGGTCTGTCAGCTCCTTTTTTCTCTTTCAGCGCTGAGGGGCATTTTTTTACCGCCTTCTACTCGGTAGCAGGGCGTTTCCATGCCCACAGGGTCCATTTGTGTGATTTGTGGATCTCGGAGGAGTACAGCTGCTGACACAGGCGTCTGTCAGCGCTGTGCTTCGGTGTCGCTCACCATGGAGCAGCATCTAGAGAGCTCCTTGCCGGCTGTGGCGCAGCTCGCTTCCGCGACGGAGGAATTGGAGTCACCGCTGGAGGGGCCATCGGGTCTTCCTTCTGCGGTCTCTGTGGCGTCTGGGGGGCAGTTGGACCTCGGGGGTGCCTTACCCTTGGAGGATTTTTCTCCCGATTTCATCTTACTGATGCATCAGGCGTTTTGCTGTAGGCGCCAGAGCGTGGGAGCCGCTCCACCGTCGGCACCAGGGGTGTTGACCCCTGCCCCGTCGGCGGAGAATCAGTTGCCTGAGGTCAAGGCTCCCAAGCGACAACGTCTGCACGACTCCTTCCAGACAGAGACCGAGTGGCCTGACGGTGATGAGCCGGATTTCGACCATGAAGCGGAGGGAGAGGCCTTGGAAGAGGGCGAGCTCCCTGAACCGGAGGATCAGGCAAAGATTATTCGGGTGTTCCGACGAGAGGAATTGCCCGCTCTTGTTTCGGAGGCACTCCAGACTCTGGGTTTGGCTCCAACTCCTCCGGTGGAGGAGGCGGACGGAGCGGATCCCATTATTCAGGCGGTTCGGCAAACTAGCGTGGTTTTTCCCATTCACAAAGTTATTGATCAGATGATTCAGTCAGAGTGGGATACTCCGGAATCAGGTCTCAAAGGGGTAAAGGTGATGCGTTGACTCTACCCTATGTCAGACAACGATCTCGAGCGTTTTCGTTCTCCCAAGGTGGATGCGGCAGTCTCGGCGGTGACTAAGAAAACCACGATTCCAGTGGAAGGCAGTGCGGCCTTGCGCGAACCGCAGGACCGGAAGATGGACGGTCTATTGAAGCAGTCGTTTGAGGCTGATGCGATGGCGTTACAGGCCTCTGTTTGTGGAGCTTGGGTAGCTCGTGCCTGTTTGCGCTGGGTTCAGCGTCTTCAGCAGTCGTCTTCTGTTGAGGCCGACATGTTAGGTGAGCTTCACCGACTAGAATCGAGTTCGGCCTATTTGGCGGATGTTCATTATGATCTCATCAGAGCTCTCTCTAATAGCATGGCATCCGTGGTAGCGGCACGCCAAGCTCTTTGGTTGAAGAATTGGGCGGCGGATGGGTCGTCCAAGTCGCGGCTGGGCAGATTACCCTTTAAGGGTCGGCTGCTTTTTGGTGAAGATTTGGATAGGTTGGTCAAAGATTTGGGTGAGTCCAAGGGCGGTCGTCTGCCAGAGGATCGGTCCAAGCGGGGGCGGCCGCTGCCAGCAGTCTGGGGACAGTTTTGAGACTTTCGTAGGTTTCGCTCGACCCGTTCTGGGGGTTTCCAGCGTGGCAGATATATCTCGAGAACCTGCGTCCGCTCGCAAGCCCCAATGAAGGTCAGCGGGCCCCGGCGGAGATCCCAGTGATTTGGAGGTCGTCTTCGACGCTTTCTCTCCGCTTGGGCCCAGATCACCTCCGATCAGTGGGTTTTGGACATCGTCCGGGATGGGTATGTCCTGGACTTAGCCAGACCCGTCCTCGATTCCTTTGTCGCGTCTCCCTGTCGGGGGGGCTCGCAAGACAGCTCAGGTTCGCCAAACCCTCGATTGCCTTGTCCAGCTGGGGGCGGTAGTTCCCGTGCCGGCGGCGGAGTATGGTCTCGGACGGTACTCCATTTATTTCGTGGTGCCAAAGAAGGGTGGCGACCTCCGCCCCATTTTGGATCTCAAAGGGGTGAACCGCTGTCTGCGGGTACCCCACTTTCGCATGGAAACCCTACGGTCCGTGCTGGTCGCCGTACGCAAGGGCAAGTTTCTCACTTCCCTCGACCTCACGGAGGCTTATCTCCATGTCCCGATCCGGGAGGATCAACAAAAGTACCTCCGATTTGCTTTGCCGTGGGGGTCACTTCCAGTTCCAAGCATTGCCCTTCGGTCTCGCGATCGCGCCGAGGGTGTTCACCAAAATCATGGTGGTAGTCGCGGCGGCCTTGCGCAAGGACGGAGTGCTGGTCCATCCTTACCTGGACGACTGGTTGATTCGGGGAAAGTCTCGCGAGGAGAGCCTGGCAGCAAATTCCAAGGTCATGGCGCTCTTGCAATCTCTCGGCTGGGTTATCAACCCACGCAAGAGTCATCTAGTTCCGACGCAGTATCTAGAATATTTAGGCGTGCGATTCGATACTTGCGTGGGAGTGGTTTTCCTTCCCGACCGCAGGGTACTGGCGCTTCAGTCTCTAGTACGGCGTTTTCGGCAAAACCCTGCTCCGTCGGTGTGGCTCTACCTTCAGCTGCTGGGGACGATGGCGGCTTCCCTGGAGGTAGTGCCTTGGGCTCGCTTTCACATGCGTTCCCTTCAGAGAGCCTTGCTCCGTCGCTGGTCCAACCAGTCGGATTCCCTGAACAAACGGCTTCCTTGCCCACTGACGGTAAGGCGAGATCTTCAGTGGTGGCTGCGACGGTCATCGCTACGGGCGGGAATGCCTCTAGAGCAGCCGGATTGGATTCCGCTACTGACGGATGCTTGTCTGATGGGCTGGGGTGCCCACTGCGCCGACCAGTTCGTCCAAGGCCTCTGGTCGCCGGAGGAGAGTGGTTGGTCCATCAACCGTCTGGAACTTCGAGCAGTGCGGTTGGCCTTACAAAGCTTCGAGAAGCTGATATCATCTCGGGCAGTACGGGTACTGTCCGACAATGCGGCGACGGTGGCATACATAAACAGGCAGGGCGGTACCGGAAGCGTCGGCTTGGAAACGGAGGCTCGGGTATTGTTCGAGTGGATCGAGCCTCGGCTCCAGGCCATCTCGGCAGCGCACATTGCCGGAAAAGACAACGTGACGGCCGACTTTCTCAGCAGGGTTCAGGTGGATCCCGGCGAATGGGAACTCAACCCAAAGATCTTCGCACAGCTGGTTCAGCGTTGGGGCCAGCCGGTCATGGATCTGATGGCCACGTTCCGCTCAGCAAAAGCAGCTCGGTTCTGCAGTCGTCGACGGGAACCGATGTCAGAAGGACTGGATGCCCTGTTGCAGACTTGGCCCTCCACGGGTTTTTCTTTACGTGTTTCCCCCGTGGCCTCTGCTGGGGCACGTGATTCAGCGTATCGAGGGCCACCGGGGTCGAGTACTCTTGATAGCCCCGGATTGGCCTCGAAGTCCTTGGTATGCCGATCTGATGAGGTTGGTCGACGGGTCTCCGTGGCAGCTTCCGCTAGATCCGGATCTGTTGTGTCAGGGGCCTCTCCGCATGCCGCAAGTGGGGAGATTCTCTCTTACGGCCTGGCTATTGAAAGGGCGCAGTTAAGAAAACGAGGTTATTCCAAGTCTGTCGTGGCGACGCTGTTACAAGCGCGCAAGAGATCCACTTCTCTGGCTTATGTCCGGGTGTGGCGCATCTTTGAGGATTGGTGCTCTCGACATCAGGTCCGAGCCGCTACGGCCTCGATTCCCGTGGTACTCGATTTTTTACAGGACGGTTTTGCTAAAGGTTTGGCTGCCAGTTCTTTGCGAGTGCAGTTGGCGGCGCTATCCTGCTACCGGGGCAAGGTTCACGGGGTGTCGCTGGGTGCCCATACCGATGTCGTTCGCTTCTTGAGGGCTGTGTCTCGGCTTCGTCCGGTCCGCAGAATTTCTGTACCTCCCTGGGATCTCAATTTGGTTTTGCGGGCCCTCACTGAGGCTCCCTTTGAACCGCTCTCTCATAGTTCGGTGAAGGATTTGACTCTTAAAACGGTGTTCTTAGTAGCGATTTGTTCGGCGCGGCGTATCTCCGAACTCCAGGCGCTTTCTTGCAGGGAACCTTTTTTGTCTTTCTCGGCCCAGAAAGTCGTTCTGCGACCGGTGCCTTCCTTTTTGCCTAAGGTGTCTTCTCCTTTCCACGTGAATCAAGTGGTTTCGCTCCCGGTATTTACTGCATCGGGGGAGCAGGCCTCTGATCGCGGTCTTAGTCGTTTAGATCTAAAGAGGGTTCTCCGGAGATATTGAAAGTCACCAGTGAGTTTCGTAAATCGGATCGTTTGTGCTGTTTGGCGGGCCTCGCAAAGGTGAGGCAGCGGCGAAAGCCTCCATTGCTCGCTGGATTAAGGAGGCGATTGGCTCGGCTTATCTGTTGCACGGTCGACTACCGCCGGTTGGTTTGCGCGCCCATTCCACCAGGGCGCAGGCTGCGTCCTGGGCGGAGTTTAGTTTAGTGTCTCCGGTGGAGATATGTAGGCAGCAACGTGGTCTTCTCTGCACACTTTCAGTAAGCATTATAGACTTGATGTTTTGGCGGCTGGCGAGGCACGTTTCGGGTCTTCGGTTCTGCGTGCCGGCTGGAAGAATCCCGCCCGTTAGGCTGCTTTGTTACATCCCATCTGTGAGGACTAAGCTGGAGGAACGATAAGGAAATAGTAATTACACTTACCTGGTAATTGTAGTTCCTTGAGAGACGACAGCTTAGTCCTCCTGCCCTCCCTATATTCTTTCTTTTTAGCACGGCACGCCTTGGGGTCAGAAGCGCGTACTCCCAGGTGAGTGTCTTTCTCTTCTTTTCTCTTTGTCTCGCTATCGGCTTATGCTGCGGCAGGAGCGGGACATTCTGTGTCTGTGGTTTTGGTACCATTAACTACTTTAAAAAAAAAAAAAAAAAAAACCAACAACAAATTAAACATAACACAAAATGACTGAACAGGACTTTTTAAAGGTTAGCTATTTCTTTGAGTTTGCTTTGACAATAGGTCACTGGAGCTTCAGGGATGCCTGGTAGGCTGATTCCAGCGGAGCTGAAATTTGATTGGTCCAGTCTTCATGCTGCAGGAGGAGGTGCACAACCCATCTGTGAGGACTAAGCTGTCGTCTCTCAAGGAACTACAATTACCAGGTAAGTGTAATTACTATTTTTTTCATAGATACATAAACGTTCCCTGATGCAGCATGAGGGAACGTTTATGTATTTGGGTTTTTTAGAAAATACTTCACACACAACTCATGGCAAAAACAGTTTTTATATATCGCTCTATCCTTCACTCAGAGCGGTTTACATTACAACATTAACTTATGCAAAACATGTGAGAGATCAGTTGACTGCTACGTTAAACATAGGTGTAACATGTTAACATATTTTAAACTTTAAAACTTGTATGAAATTATATACAGACCTTGACCTTGTATAAAACTACATACAAATAGTATGTATTATAAGGTTGTCCGTTGGAATGTCATGTGACCAGTGTTTGTGTATGGTTACGGGATGTGTCCAAAGTGCTTGGTGTATAGGTAGGGCTTTTGTTTTTTTCCGGAAGTCCTTGATATCCAACGTTGACCTGATGCCTTCTGGTAGAGTAGAGTGTTCCATAGTGCTGGAGCAGAGAGGGAAAGTGCCCTAGCGGAGATGGTCTTGTTGGCTTTCTAGTATTCCGGAGGGGTGACTATCAAATTCTTATTGTTTGTTCTCTTGGGGTGGTGGTTGGTGTCTTGGTTGATTAGTTCCTGCAGGTTATTTGCAGAGGATTTGTGTATGATCTTGAAGATTATCAGGATTGTTTTGTACTTGGCTCAGTGTATTGGGAGCCAGTGCAATTGGTTTAGTGTGGAGGTTAATGTGTGCTTGTTTGTGGGTATCGGTGAGTATACGGGCGGCCGTATTTTGAGCCAGTTGCAAAGTGTTAATATAACCTTTTTAGTAAATCCTGGTATCGTGTTGCAGTAACCAAAGATTGGTGTGATAATTGCTTGTAAGACGGTGCGAAACATGGCTGAGCAGTGCTTTCAGATTCTTGAGTAGCTTAATCTTGTGGTAGGCATTTGGTGTTTTTCTTTATTTGGGTCTGTAACATGAGGTTTTTGTCTAAGATGACGCCAAGATACTTGACTTCGCTTTGTATTTTGATGGTGTGGTGTGTTAGGGTCCTTTGTGAATGATGTGTCTCTGGTGATAATTAATGCCTTTGCTTTGTTGAAGTTTACTGCTAGGTGTTAGTGTCCAGCCAGCTGATCATTTCTTCCATACATCTTGTTATGGGTAGGATATCCAGGTTCTGAATGTTGATTGGAGCGAAGATGATACCATCCGTGTATATTCTGTACTGCATGTTATGGTGCTGGATTATATTGCAGATGGGTTGAATGTAGATATTGAAGAGCATAGACATAAACATAAACATCTTCAAAATGAAGCACAACAGTTCTGCAACCAGCCTCCATGCCCTCTTATCCCGTGATACCAGCAACAGACCTAGAAGATTATCCACCTCAAACACCCTCAATACCCCAAGAAACTTCGCTAAATCACGCAAATGTACATCACAACGAGCAATTTCTTTGGCTGCCCCTTTGATTTGGAACTCTCTCCCCCCTGATTTACGTGCAATTGATGTTTTAAGTGACTTTCGTAAGCAATTAAAAACTTTACTTTTTATTGAGCACTATGGATCAACAAATGACTAAGATATCATCTATTGTATATGTTTTTATAAATAATCCACTATTTTGTTAACCCTTGTTATTTTTCCTACATTACCATATGTTGTCATGTCTATACTGTTTGTTTCCCTTGTTTATACCTTGTATTTCTTGTGACCGCTTTGATTGAAGGAAAAGGCGGTATAAAAAACTTGTTAAATAAATAAATAAATAAAATAAATAGATAAGATTGATGATTCTTGGTGGATGCCCTGGGTTATAGTGAAGGGACATGATTTTGTTTGCCATATTTTACTTGTTGCTGTCTGTTGCTGAAAATAGGACTGGAACCATTTTAGTGTTGTGCAATGTATGCCAATATCCTGAAGGTATCGCAGTTAGATACTGTGGGATACTGTGTCAAATGCAGCTGATATGTCCATAAATATGAGAAGGAATCTGGTTTTGATGTTGAGTCCTCTGATGGTGTCCAGTAGTGAGGTTAGTAGTGTTTAACGTTGTGGTTAGGTTTAAAACCATGCTGGTGGTGGTCCAGGGGGGTGTGTAGATCAAGATGGTCTTGTAGTTGTCTCTGTACCACATTTTCAATTATTTTCGCCATGAGAGGTAGACTGGATATAGGGCGGTAGGACAGGCATTGTCCCTAGTTGATGGGGTGGTGTGATAATGTTTTGATTGAATTGAAATAACTCCATTGCTCTCAAGAATGTATTCACTTCTTTGTTTGCTGAGCTTAGACTGAAGTCGCCCAAGGCTGTGAGCGGTTTGTGTGGCATGTTTTGGCTGCATGTTGCCTCCAGCATGGAGGATAACAAATCAAAGTTAGCACTGGGGGCTCTATAAGTGAGGCATATGGTGATATTTGTTGGTAATTGTGATTGTGTTGTGTGTGATGGCTGAGGCCATGAGTTTGAATTTGAAGTGGTTTCTAGTGAGAATTAGAGCGTCTCCACCTCTGTGTGTTCCATGGCAGTGGAAGGTGGTATAGTTTGCAGGTGTAATCTGGTTGATGATGGCATGGTTTGTGTCTTTGAGCCAGGTTTCAGTGATGCACAGAATGTCTGTTTTGCTTGCTAGAAGATAGTCTGTGATTGTGTTGATTTTATTTCTGACTGATCTGGTGTTGATGAGTGTGCATGTGATGGGAGTTTCTAGTATAGGGTTGTTGGGTGCATATGTAGTTGTGGGTTGATTTGTATAAGTCTGTTTGGTTTGTGGGTGTCATGCTTGATAGGGTGTTGCCATAAGCTGATTTGGTGTGTGTGTGAGAGTATAGGGAGCATTAGTATGTATGAGGGTGTGGGTGTTACCCTTGTGTACATGAAGAGGAGGTGAGCAACCGATAAGACTAAAATAGCAGTGTCACTATGTAGCTTCATGATTGTGTTGTATAGCTCGCCGAGGGACCCTCGATTGTAGTAGAGCTTATTAGTGCTGATATTTGAGGATAGGGTTTTTTAAATTACTCTGCTTACCAGGGTCCTTTGTGTTTTAAGATGATGTATCTTTTCACATTTGTACTTGCTGTGCCAGGGTTCTTGTCTCTGGAGATTTGTGAGTTGGGTTAGGGTCTGTAGAGCTGGGAATGTAATAGGTCTCCACCTGGTGCTCTGTCTTGAGTTGCAAGCAGCTTTTATCACCCTATGGTCCTGGCCTAAGGACCATGCCAAAGGGCCTTCTGGCCAGACATGGGTGCGCCTGCTTTGGTGCTGATTTTTTTATTTATTTATTTATTTATTTTTTAAGTGCCACTGCTCTGCTGGTCTTTGGCCAGATTGGCCTTGTTGGAGGGGAGCAGGGAGGAGCTTACCTTCCCACTCTCCCTCGATGATGCCGATCGGGAGCAGAGTGGTCTGTGCAGGATAGCCGACTGCTGCTGCTTGACACTGATTTTTAAAAGTACTGCTTACCCTTCTCTCTCCCCGCCGATATTGAGCTTGCTTTGTGTTCTGATTGGCCATGCTATCAGAATGTGTTCTGTCTCGTTCATTGCATGCCCCCAAAGTGTCATTGTAATTGGAATCTGGATTAATTAAATATTGGCAAACAAATTGTAGCCTGTGCATTCTTAAATTATTTGGGTACAATACTTCAGTGAGATACCAAACACTGAATAAGGAGTAGAACAATATTTATATAGATACAAAACTATAAATAATTTTGAAGCAGAGGCAAAGACTTCAGATACCATTAGTACAGATTGCTTTTGGTGGTGGTTTTATTACAGGTGATGGAAGAGACCTCCAGGTTTTTTAGAAATGTAGAATCTGGGCTGGTGTTCGGTTGCTCTAAGCTAATCTAGCTTTGTACCCCGAGAATTTGATAATCAAACTGAACAATCATGATCACCTCAGCACTGCATCTCCCAGAATGAATTTATAAAAGTACATAACAGCACATAAACTTTTAAAATATTAATGGTATTCTGTTTTGTATATATATGGAGTGTGCACATAATAAGGACAGTTTTCAAAAGCCATTTTGCCCAGGTAAATATCTGATATAGTGGCAAGCAGATCATCCCAGAGATGGGGAGGAAGAGGTGGAGGCAGAACAGAAGGGCCTCAGGATAACACAAGGCTGGTGAAGGAATGTGTGTGACCAGAAGAGAGAAGCAGTAAATGAGAGCTATTTCTCCCCCCCCCCCTCCAGTGCATCCAACCCGGGGGAGAGAGAGAACGGAGAAATCCTGTGGTAGGTAGCAGCTCAGGAGGGACTCTTCCTCTTTCAACCATGTTTCTGAGAGGAGAAAGAGAGATCTAAGGCATCCCGATCAATCGGGTCCTGTATCAGGAGGGTCTTACTCCTGAGGGAACGGCAGTTTACTAGCCCGAGGTGGATGGGTGCAGGAGAAACGGGGGCTGTGCACACTGGAAGTGAATGCGACAGGCAGCACTGGCTGCTGTCACAGACTCGGAGAAAAAAAGATGAAGTTGGGGATGGTGCTGCATGATGCCACAATCTTTTTGCTTCCAGAGCTGCATGCACAGCGCGTTGCATCAGCCCTGGGCCTGCCGCCTGAAGACTGATGCTGGGGGGACTTGGATTGCAAATGAGTTGATGGGGGATGGGAGGACTGGAAGAGAAATGATGCTGGGAGGGACTGGGACTGGAAGAGGACTGATGCTGGCTACTGCGTGCTGACTCTTTGATAGCTGCATGGGCCCTGTGGAAGTGGGGGAGCATGGTATGGAGAAAAGAGTCTTGGGCAGCAGCTCCTGAAAGAGCTCATAGGATGTTTTCAGCCTTTGTAGCACAGGGGTAGACCCCTTTTGTGGGACCTGGGGCCCTGACCTCCCCTATGGGTGGACTCTCTGGCATCTCCCATCTGATGGCAGGGAGCTTTGGGCCCCCAATCCTGCTTTACTGCTTATCCATTTCTCCGAGAGCATGGCTTGGTCCTGGATCCTAGGGAGAGGTTTTTTTTTTCCCCCTGTCTTTGGGGACACCGGGGAAGGGGAGCTTCCTCTGACAATGGAAGCAGTCTTGTCTGAGCTGGTGTGTCTCAAAAAGAGGACCTCCCTCCCTCTCCTTTTAGACCATCTGGGTGCCTCTGCACCTTGCAGATCCTCTTCTTGAAGCAGTTCCACAGGTGGACCCTGGCCTGGAGGGTTGGAGGAATCCCATTGGTTCCTTCTGCTCTCTGCCCTTGCAAAAGCTCATGTCCTCTCAAGGGAGACACTGGAGCTGGGGCTGAAGTGCAGTTTGGTCCTGGCTCGGTTGTAGCCTCTACCTCAGGAGAATTGGAATGCTCTTGGAGCTCCTAGGGTAGTTGCCTTGTTCACATTGGGGATGTAATATGTGACCACTCCGGTGGTATGGATCTACAGGTAACCCATGAGGCGAGGGTGTAAACGATTTACTGGATAGCCCAGAGGAGATATACTAGTGCTTCTGGCAAGATGCCTGCTTTGCAACCCAAGCTTTACCATGCTGAGGCCAACCTGGGCTGACACTTGGCAGGGGGAGGCAACCTATACAGCATGAGCAGGATCTCCTCTCAGTCCATGGCATTAACTTTCATGATTTGATGGTAGTCTTGGTTCTGGTTGTATTCTGCAGAGGCCATGTCTCAGCTGCAGCTTAGAAAGCTTGACTTTAAGGGCAGGTTGTTCCCTTGGAAGGACCTGAAGCCCTTGGTGCAGTTCACCCTTAAAAGCTCCAAGATGATAGGCTTAGAGATTCCATCCTCATGTGGGGCTCAGTGGAGAGTGGGGGACTTCTTAAGCTGGAAACAGTTTTGATGGTCTCTTCCACTTATAGACTTCAGCCCAAGAAGGGTCCTTTTGATGATTTTAGCGCCATCTGGACTCTGTAGGTACTTTCTTGAAAGTTAACAAGCCCTCGTAGTGTGTTCCATGGGTCCCCTTCTAAGGGACAGGCAGTTGGTGAGTGTCTCTCTGACTGGTTATACAGAATGGGCTTATGGATTCTAGAGATCCTCAAGCAGAGATATGCTCTGGAGCTGGTGGAGCCTCTGACTTGCCTTTCTGGAATCTCCTTGTGAATTCTGGCCCAAGTGAGTAGGTGCTGAGCAATCTATCTAGCACATTCAGACTGTTGTGTTTGTGGCCCCTGCACTTCAGGGTTGTGAGCAATATTCCTCTCCCTAGTTTAAAAAAAAAAAAAAAGAACCAGGTGCTCTCAGTCCTTTTTGGGCCTGTAGACAACAATCATCATGCCAGGAAGCTTCAGATCAGCTGGTAGGCTCTCTGGTCAGTCTTTGCATGGCTCCCCGAATGTGGAGGGTGTCTATCCCCCTTGGACTACTCCAAGGCGTACTTCCATATCCCTTTTTTGGGACATCTTCAGTGGTTTCTCTGCTTCTGCATCTTGCTGTGCCTTTTTGATTTTGGGTCCTGATCTTGCCTTGACCACATTTCATCGTATTCTTTCAAGAGTCGCAGCGGCCTCCTGTGTAATTGAGAAATGCAGGGTCTCCCATTTCTTAATAACTGGCTGAAATGATCTGCTGCTTAGAACAATCCTGGACAGATCTGGAGGCACAGGTATGAGTAATTGTTCTTGGGGCGGTCAGTCTAGTTTCCTTACGGAGTTTGGAGTATCTGAGTGCCTATATGTTTCTTGTCCTCGGCATGTTTGGTTAGGTTTGGTTGTGGCTCTGGGATTCTTGCATTTGGGCAGCTCCCAGGGCATGAATCTACCTGCAGCTCCTGGATTCAGCAACTTTGACCCTAGAATGGACCCTTTGGGCTAGGGCATGCATGGGTCCTCTGCAGGGTTACTTTTGGACTCATGAGTCCTTGCTCCCAATTGTTTGCTCAGCATCTAGCTGTTGTCCAAGAGATCAAGGAGCAATTGGCCTGATGGCTGCTGTTTCACCCTCTGATAACTGGGTTGCCTCTGAGGGAACCACTTTGGGTATGAATTACTGTGAATACCTGTTTGCTGGCTTGGCGAATGGTTTATGGTTATGGTTTAGGCACTTGATATACTGCCCTTTACTTGCGCATCAGAGCGGTTTACATGTATGTATATACTAACAGGTACTTTTTATATCCTTGTCCCCGAAGAGCTCGCAATCTAAGTGTACCTGAGGCAATGGAGGGTTAAGTGGCCATGGGATTAGAAACCTCAGTCCTTCTGGTCTGAGGTTACTTGTCCCTATGCGGGAATTGAACCTCCAGCCTGAGGTAACCTGTCCCAACCACTGAGCCACTCCTACCACAGCCTAATTCTTAGAGCAGAAGACTGAGAACCAGCTAAGCTAGGGTTCATATTCCACTGCTACTCCTTGTGATCTTGAGCAAACCCTAATGGGTCAGCTTGTACAGGAACATTGGCCCTCTCAGGAAGCCCCCTGGTCAGTCAACAGACTAGAGCCCAAGGTGATTAGCCTGGCTCTAGAGAGGATTCAGGCCCTTTTGGACAGCTGAGCACTTAGGGCCTCAGCAGTGGTGTAAGTCCATGAGTGGGGCAGTCTAAGTGCCTCTGTGGCCATGGTGTAAACACAGTTCAGCTGTGGAATAGAGGCTCACGTAGTGACTCTAACAGTGAAACACATAGCAAGAGTTGGCGTGCAAGAGCCGGGCCACAGTGGTTTTTGATGAATAGGAATTAAGCCCAGGGCATTTGCTCTCTTATCTTGCGGGGGTTGTATCTGGTGGTGTTGCTGCTCATACAGAGGAGTGCCAAGGTAGATCCTTTTTAGTCATAGGATGGTCCCGCAGACAGTGGATTTAGATGTCCTGTTTCTGTTTATATAAAGACTGCCATACCGAGTCAGATCAAAGGTCCATCAATCCCAGTATCCTGTTTTCAATAGTGGCCAATCCAGGACATAGGCAGTGGAAAGGAGTAGGTGACAGGGGCCATGGTGCCATCAATATTTTGACCAACACAGCATTAGCAATAAGGAGCTTGGAAGCAGGGCCAGAGATTGGTTTGTTTGGCCCCTTCATCCAAAAAGGTATTCTATTGCCCCTGATCTTGTCATATCCCAAAAGTAGCCAGCTCCATGCTACTCATCCCCAGGGATAAGCAGTGGTTTTCTCTATGGACTCTTCCTCCAGGAATTTGTCCAAACCTCTTTTGAACCTTTTATTTTTTTTTCTTGGTGAGCTGCCACCTGAGTGGGTTTCAGTCTCTCCCATGCTTGATACTCTAGTGCAGTGTTTTTCAACCTTTTTTGTGCAAAGGCACACTTTTTTCATGAAAAAAATCACGAGGCACACCACCATTAGAAAATGTTAAAAAAATTTACCTCTGTGCCTATATTGACTATATATAAAGTAATTCTCTTGAATAGGAATCAAACACTCACACCAACCCCCCTCCCCTGCTGGTTCACACCAACCCCCCTCCCCTGCTGGTTCACTCATACCACCCCCCCCCCTTCCACTGCTGGTTCACTCATACTCCCCCCCCCCCCCCCCTTGCTGGTTCACTCACACACACACACCCCCCCCCCCTCTGCCCAAGCCGCTGCTTCTGCTTTGTACAGAGCAGCCGCTGCTTCTGCTTTGTACAGAGCAGCGGCTGCACTACACTTACATTGAAAAGTAAAGAGAAACTGTGTCAGGAGCCCTCCGGTCATCGCAGAGCCCGAGGAAGTGATGTCATGGGGGCGGGCTCCTCACAGGCTGTCTTTCCTTTTCAAATTAACTTTATTGCAGCTAAAGTTAATTTGAAAAGGAAAGACAGCCTGTGAGGAGCCCGCCCCCATGACATCACTTCCTCGGGCTCTGCATGATCGGAGGGCTCCTGACACAGTTTCTCTTTACTTTTCAATGTAAGTGTAGTGCAGCCGCTGCTCTGTACAAAGCAGAACCAGCGGCTGCACTGCTATAGGGAATCGCGATCGTGTTCGCGCCGCGGACTTCGGCACAAAAGCCGTTTTTTTGCTCTGGCCGCTCCCGATCTTGCGGCCAGAGCAAAAAACCAGCTTTTCAATGGCCGGTTTTACAACTGTGCCGGCAGCCGGCCTGGCCATGGAAAAACCGGCCGGTTGGCAACCCTAATTTGTGAGCCGAGGCCACATGTTACGGATGAAATTGGAATTTTTCCCACGGCACACCAGACAATATCTCACGGCACACTAGTGTGCCGCGGCACAGTGGTTGAAAAACGCTGCTCTAGTGGCACTAGATGGGCTTCGCAGACCATGGTGCATGTGTCTCCTGAACCTGTTGGCGGAGTTCCCCCTATTGCGGCCTCAAAAATGAGGTCTTCTGTGGAGGGGTTCCTTAGCCAAGCAGGTTCCCATTATCTTCTTGCTTACAGTCTGGCTTGGGCATAAGCTGTCTCTGTAAGGGCGCCCTGGAATTTTGATGTTTACCCTTCTTTTCCTGGGTCTTGATCTCAGACCCTGGATGTCAGGAAGGCAAACAAGTCGTTATTTGACTGTTCTGCTAATCTGAGGTGTACCGTAGTCTAGTGCTGCACTCTTTCAGTTTAGTTGGTATCCTTGCATGCTGCTAGGGGCATGTTTCAGGCATGTCCTTGGTAGTGCACACTGATGTCTTGCCACTTCCGGTGGGCAAAGCTGTTTGATCCATCCTTGTATCTGGTTGGGGCCATAGTGGATTTACTCTTTGGTGTTGCAGGCAATGGAAGGTTCCTCTTGGCTCCTTTTGGTAGGCTTCTATTGAGGCTTGGTCCCTGCATATGGTATTCCTGACAGTTCCACATCTGCTAGGCAGGTGTCGGGGCTACAGGCCTTGCCCTGTTGAGGACCCCTCTAGTTTTGTCAGTAGCATCTGTCTCTCTGGGGATGGTGTCTCCTTTCTCCTAAGAGTGCTGTTTGTCTTTCTTTCATTTCAGAATGTGTCGTCCTCCTTCCTGGAGGTGGACCTTTGGTCAGACCCCTTGCTGCGTTGGCTGGATGTAAAGAGGGATTACTAATTCTCCTGTTGGTTGGTCCTCTCCCAGGGTACATGGACATGTACAGATGGCGGCCATGTATTTGATTGCCCACTGGCCTGCAGAGACTGGTAGTTCTACCTGTTTTTGTTCAGGTGTCATGTGCTGGTGGGGGTCAAAAGCCTGAACCCAAGAAGTAATTTCTGGCACAAGTAATTTAATTTCTGATGTGCTCAAGCTTCAGACCTGCTGATCAAGCAATTGCCTGCTAAGTTTTATGTGCACATACAGCAAAACTATTGTTCCCATCAGTATCATACCTAACCCTGTGTGAGCGGTACAGCTGCACAGGGCACAGAGGCTTAGAGGGTGCATTTCAGCTGCCTGCTGTTGCCCTGCCGCCATAACCTTTTGTTCTCTGTGGCAGCAAGGCAACAGCAGGCAGCCGAAATGCACCCCCTAAACCTTTGCGCGGGTCTTTCTGCAGATCTGGTCCGGCGACTTGCACATCGGGCGTGCGCCTCCCCTCCTCCTCCTCCCTATACTTCCATCTAGCTGTTGCCTACTCTTGCTGTGCTGCTGGCGCCGCCATGGAGAAAACAGGGCGGCAGCAGCAGGGCAAGAGCAGGCAGCGGCTAGACGGAGGTTTGGGGAGGAGGCAGGGCGCACGCCTGATGTGCAAGTCGCACAGGGCACAATTCTGGCTAGGTACAGCCTTGGTTCCCAGCCATGACTACGCATAAGAGAACCTGCCCCTGAGGCCATTCTTATCTAACAGGCTGTTCACTGGTTCTTCACATTTATAACAATGTATGAACCTGAATACCATCATCTTCTCTCACCATGGACCTTTGTCTGAAGAATAACCACCCGACAACTGCTACCTGATTCGCTGATGATGTCTCGCGGTATCTGAGAGCAGACAATCACTATGCTGTGATGAGGCACTCAGGACAGGGAATTATACACTGGGCACGCAGAGACTTGGACACCTTTTCTCATTCCTTCATTCTACTCTCTGGCATTTTGCAGTCTTCAGCCTTTTGCTATTGTCTGCACTTCATCTGCTTTCCTGCCTGCCTGACTCCTTCTGAAAAGACGGACAGTGTACAGTGCCATTCCTTTACAGAGTAAGACTGTGCCATAGATCTAAGCTCTGTTATGTGGCTCACCCAAACACCTGCAGTCTCTGTCTAGCTGCTACCCTTGGACTTCGTACTGTTCCACAAGACTACTTTGGACCCAGCCATGACTAGTCCTCCTGACGGAGCACTAAGGTATTGGCCTTACATTTTCCCGGTGGGTGGCTTAGTCAGACAGTTCATGTTCTGTGTGTTCCCAGGTGCAGAGTGAGTGTGACTTTGGTTGATGATCAGTGATTTATTATCTCTGCATAATTGTAATCATAGGGCTGTATAACTTGATACCTTTATAATTCTAATTTATTCTATATTTACTTTATTTTTCTATCAATGATAGTCTAATGTACACAGGAATGTGTGTGTGTGTGTGTCTCTCTATCTCTCTCTCTCTCTCTCACATATGTGGTTCATTTGCCAGCAGTCCCATAGCATCCTGTGCAAAAGGGAAGTAGCAAATTCCCCTAGACTAATCAAATAATATATATATTTGCTACCTATAATCCCGACAGGTCCAAACTCTCCTCACTAGGGCATGAGTCTTTCTGGGCTGTTTCCGTCTTAGTGTGTCCAGAGGACATCTATGTGGCGGCTGGGTTATTTTTCCCTGAGTGCTTTGCTAAGCATAACGGGTTGCTTGTGGGAGCCATTGTGGCTGGTGCCTGTGACGTAGCAGGATACTGTTTGGAGCATCATCTTTCTCCCACCCTGAAAGCCCTTTCTGCTCGGGTGCATCCCCCTTTCCTGGACTATAGCAGGTTGATAAAGAAAAAGAAATTTTACATACCTGATAGTTTTCTTTCCTTTAAATCCTGTTAGACTAGTCCAGTACCCACCCTGGGTCAAAGTCTATACCTATGGGTTGGGAAGCCTGTTCGCCTCCTCACTGCCTGCACATGGCTTGTCGGTATATGTCTGATGGTCAAATATATGGTAAAAGAGCCGACAGCTTTGAAGACAGTGGTGGTGGTTTTAATTAATACTTGTTCTGAGTTTTTCAGTTTTGCATCCTACTTGGGAAGTATTATACTGGCTTCTCTCAGTGCAGCACCAGTGTATTACTGGTGATTTCATCACTGAAAGTTGCTCTGTCCTGACTCCACCTGCTGGCTGAGGGGTGTATCCCCACTTGCCTGGACTGGTCTAACAGGATTCAAGAAAAGAAAATTTATCAGATATGTAAAATTTCTCCTTGGCATAAATTGACAACGTTTTCATGTGAAGATTTTTGAAATTGACTTTCCCTCTGAAGGGAAGTAATTTATTTTTATTTATTTAACAGTATTTCTATACCGCCTTATCATAAAATCAAAGTGGTGTCACAGCAAAACAATCAAAAGTGGGAAGGGTAGTTCATGCAGTGATAAAACGTTAAGCATTGCGTGTATAAGGGCAGTTTAACAGATTAGGTTGCACTAGGTTCACTGTGAGCTATATTACAGCATGAGCTAAGGTACAATTAGGTTGCACTAGGTACGATGTGAGCTATATTACAGCATGAGCTATGTTACATTGCTCTGTACTAGGTACATTGTGATCTATAATACAGTGTACTATGTAATTAGGGTAAGATATATCATGTGCCTGTGAATATTTTCTTATCACGGAAGGGAGGGTAGGGAGGGGACTCCTGTTAGGTTATGTAACATGTCTGTAGTGTTCTATGAACAGCGTTGTCTTCAGCTGCTTGCGAAAGTCTTTGAGGTCATCTGTCGATCTCAGTTCATCTGGGAGGGAGTTCCATAGTGTTGATGCAGCCAGAGAGAGGGCCCTCTCAGTGGTGTCCTTGCGTGTTTTTCTGGAGTCGTTCGGTGTGTTTACTCTGTTGGCAGTCCCTTTTCTTCTTTTTTATTTATTTATTTTATTTAAACGGACTTGGTATACCGCTTTCTCATGAAATCAAAGCGGTTGGCACAGCAAACAATCAAAGAAAGGGGGGGTTGTCAGCATGCAGTAGTTGATTTGTCGCAGTGTACTGTGTGAGGGAGTGTGGTTGATTTGATGTGAAGCTATATACATTGTGTGCTTATGATACATATTTACAGATTCATATTTACAATGGTGGCTTTGCTATCTGACTTGGTTGATCAAAAGTCATTCTATGAGGTCCTTGAAATGGTTTTTGAATAGTTCAGTTTTGAGCTGTTTTCTGAAGTCTTTGATGTTGTTTGTTGCTCTGAGGTGGTCTTGGGCGCGTGCTGGTGTCTGGTTGTATGAGGGTGTGCAAGCTGTTTGCTGAGGTGCGGTGTTTGATTTTGAATATGTTTATGATTGTTTTGTGTTTGATGCGAGAGCTGATTGGTGGCCAGTGTAGGTCTTTCAGGACAGGAGTGATGTGTTCGTGTCTTGTTGTACCTGTTATTATGCGGGCTGCAGTGTTTTGAGCCAATTGAAGTGGTTTGAGTGTTTGTTTTGTTAGCCCAAGGTAGATAGGGTTGCAGAAGTCCAGAAGGGGAGTAATTAGAGCTTGGCATACTGTACGGAAGTGTTCTGTGGTGAGGAGTGGTTTAAGTCTTCTGATGATTCTTATCCTGTGGTATACATTTTGGATTGTTCTGCTTACATGGGTCTTGAGATTCAGTTCGTTGTCCAGGGTCACTCCAAGGTATTTTACTTCAGATTTCAATGGTATGGTTGTGTTTTGTACTCTGATTTCCGATGGGTGGGTGAAGTCTGGGTTGCGGGTGATTATTAGTGCTTCCGTCTTGCTGTAGTTGATGGCGAGGTTGTTGTCTTTACACCATCTTGTCATTTGTGTTAGGCAGTCTGTTATTTTAGAGTAGTCTGGGCTGTCGGTTGAGATTGGTGTGTAAATCATAATATCATCTGCATAGATGGTGTATTGAATGCTGTTTGCTTTTAGGATGTCGCATATTGGCTGGATGTATATGTTGAACAGAAGTGCTGAGAGGGTGGATCCTTGAGGTACTCCTTGGAGGACCTTTATGGGTTGAGATGTGTTGTGTCCTACCTTGACCTGTATTTGCCTGTCGGTGAAGTATGATTGGAACCATTTGAATGTGGTACCGTGAAGCCCAATTTCCTTTAGTCTTTCCAGAAGAGTTTGGTGGTCTACGGTGTCGAACGCCGAGGAGATGTCGATGAAGATCAAGAGGATACCCTTTTTGGTGTTGTCTATAATCCGGAGGATGTTGTCGAAGAGGTATATCAGTGTTTCGACTCCGTGGTTGGGGCGGAAGCCGTGTTGGTTGTCATCTAGCGGAGCGTGGTTGTCGATGTGCTCCTGAAGTTGTTGTTGCACTGATTTTTCTATGATTTTTGCTAGAAAGGGTAAGCTGGATATTGGTCGGTATGCTGCTGGGTTGCTCTTGTCGAGGGTTGTTTTCTTTGGTATTGGTCGTACTGTAGCTAGCTTTAGTTTATCTGGCATGAGTCCTTGACTGAGGGAGTTGTGCACCAAGCTGTGGATGAAGTGGATGAAACTGGATTTGGTGGCTTTGATCCATGATACTGGGCAAGGGTCCGTAGGAGCAGTGCTTGTTTTGATTGCAGAGATGATGTGTGAGAGCTGTTCTGTTGATGGTGAGGAGAATGTGTCCCAGGTCTTGGGGTATGAGTCAGGCTGAGTTAGTGTGTTAGGGGGCGTTGGTTCGGCGGAGTGAAATTTTTTCTTGATATGATCAGCAAATTCTTGTGGGTCTATTTGTACCTCTTCCTCTGTCCTTTGCTCCTTCGTGAGGATTTTTACTATTTCGAATAGCTCTCTGGGTTTGTTCATGGAGGTGTTGATCATGTTTGTGTGGTATTCTTTCTTTGAGTGGTTGATGTGTTCACTGTATTGTTTCTGCTTTGTTAGGTATGTCTGTTGGTTTCCGTTATCCTTGGATTTTCTCCATCTCCGTTCAATCTTTCTGAGTTCTCTTTTTTCTTGTCTCATGGTTGTGGAATACCAAGGCTTGTGTTGTCTCCTGTTATGATGTTTCTTTGGTCTGTCATCTGTTGCTGTGGCAGCGTTGGATAGAGTGTTGTTCCAGTTGGCGATTTGAGTCTCCAGGTCGTCCGTTTCAGAGGTCAGTCCTTGTATCGTGTCTTGTAGGAAAGTGTCTCTGTCGAAGTTCTTGAATCGCCTTTGTGTGGGCGTGTTGTCAGTTTGTTCGTTGAGGTTGGCCTTTTGTAGTCGCAATCTCATCTTTATTATGTAGTGGTCTGACCATGGAACTGGGGTAATGTTAGGTGTTGATATTAGGCCTCTTGATGTTAGGTAGTTGGTTGCGAAGATGAGGTCCGGTGTAGATCCATGTCTGTGTGTTGGGGCGTCAATGATTTGGGTAAATTGGAGTGATGCCATTGCTTGGAGGAAGGCTTCTGCATCTTTGTTGTTTGCGGACTTGAGGTTGAAGTCTCCTAGCAGCAACGTGGGCCTGTTAGTTGCGGTGATGTCGCATACTGTTTCTATCGTAGAGGCTAGTTCATCGGGTGAGGCCCTGGGTGCTCTGTATGTTAGGCACAGAGCCAGGTGTTTGTTCACGATGCTGAGCGTGTTGCCATGAGGTGTGTCTGTGGAGCTCTGTGTTTTGAATTTTAGGTTCTTCTTTGCAATTATTAATACCCCTCCTCCACGTTTGTGGGTTCGTGGGCAGTTGTATGCTGTGTAAGAGTCTGGTACCAATTTATTGAGTAGTACATTGTCGGTTGTGTTGAGCCAGGTCTCTGTTATGCAAAGTATGTCTGGCTGGTGGTCTTCTATGTGGTCTGCTATTGTTTGTATCTTGTTGCATATGGATCTTGCGTTTATGAGCTCTACTGTTGTATGCCTTACGGGCTTTATAGTTGTGTGTGTTTCCTTTGATTGTTGTGTGTGGGAGTGTGATTTGTGTGTGTTTTTTCTTTTTGTCATTGGTGTGCTAAGTGTGGCAGAATGGGTGCACAGAGGTTCTATGGGCGACCAGGTGGTTGTGGGGTGCCATGTTGAGTTAGGGTGTGTGTAGTGGAAGTGAGAGTTTGGAGGAAGGAAATGTGTGAGGATGAGACTGATAGGAAGAAACAGTGTTGTGATCATTTTGTTTTGATGTGAAGCTCTTGTAAATGGGCTACTTGCGTTTCTGAAGCCCTTCGCCTCGATTTGCTTCTTGTTGGGTTCTGTTGTGTTGTTGTCTCTACTGCTGTTTACCTTCCTCGTTCCCTTCTGCTCGCCTTTGTGCCCCGCCTAAGGGCCACGCCAAAGGGCCCTATGGTTATTTTTATCTTTTAGTGAAGGTGACTCTTGGGGGCAATTTCTCCAAATGGGTTAGTTTTGTGCATACCATGCTAGCAATGAACCTCACCTCACTGTTAAGCCGTGTACGTAGAGTATGATTTAAGTCTTTCAAGTTTAATGCTAATGCTCTACATAGTACTTGCATCATGCCACATTCACAAGATGTAACATGGATAGGCAATTAGAAACATAGAAACATGACTGCAGAAGAAGACCACATGGCCTATCTAGTCTGCACTTCCATATCAACCACTACAACAGTCCCCTTTTTTCTTTAAAGGTCCTCTGTGTTTGTCCTATGCTTTTTTGAATTCAGATAATGTTCTCATCTCTACCACCTCCACTGGGAGACTATTCCACACATCTGCCACTCTTGCTGCAAAGAAATATTTCCGCATATTACGCCTTAGTCTATCCCCTTTCACCCTCATCCTATGTCCTTTCGTAGCAGAGCTTGCTTTCAAACAAAATAGTCCCTCCTCCTGTGCATTTGTGCCATGGAGGTATTTAAACATCTCAATCATATTGCCTCTATCCCGCTTTTCCTCTAAAGTGTACATATTAAGATCTTAAAGTCTGTACTCATATGCTTTATAATGAAGACCACTTACCATTTTAATAGCTGCCCTCTACACAGACTCTAACCTGTTTATATCCTTTTGAATGTGCGGTCTCCAGAATTGCATACAATACTCCAAATAAGGTCACACCAAAGACTTATACAGAGGCACTATCACTTCCTTTCTTCTGCTGGCCATTCCTCTCCGTATGCACCCAAGCATCCTTCTAGCATTCACTGTTGCTTTTTCTACCTGTTTAGCTACTTTAAGATCATCAGACACAAATTTCACCGAGGTCCCACTTTTCTTTTGTGGACAGAAGTACCTCACCCCTTATACTGCATCACTCCCTTGGATTGCTGCAGCCCAAATGCATGACCTTGCATTTTCTAATGTTAAATGTCAGCTGTCAAATTCTAGACCATTCTTCAAGCTTAGCTAGATCCCTCCTCATGTTATCTACACCTCCTTGGGTGTCTACTCTATTGCAGATTTTGGTATCATCTGCAAAGAGGCAAGCCTTACTAGACAACCCTTCTGCAGTATCACTAACAAAGATGTTAAAAAGAATTGGACCAAGGACAGATTCCTGCAGCATACCACTGGTAACCTCCTTCTCAGAATGAACTCCATTTACCTGTATCCTTTGTTGCCTCCCACTCAACCAATTTTTACCCAAGCAGTAACTTTAGGGTCCATCCATAGGCTGTTCAGTTTGCACACAGGCAACTTACTGTATAATGGTGTCAAAGGCTTTTCTCCAGGATCAAGCAGGAAGTCAGTCCTCACATATGGGTGTCATCGACGTCGATGAAGCCCCAGCGGAGCATTTCCCCAGCTTTCTATGAAAGCCTTTGGGAATGCAGGCACGCATGCGCGGTTCCCTTCCCGCCTAAAGGTGCCATCTTACCTCAGTCTCTCTTTTTCCGAGAAGCCCACCGGACGTGTGTCCTGTCATCCCGGATAAAAGTTTGATTTTTTGGCGGTTTTCGCTATTTTTTTCTTCCCGGTTCAACGCCGGTTCCCCTCCCGCCGGGTTCGGTACACTGGTATCAAGCCCGATTCTCCTTTTTCGTTTTTTGCCCTTCGTGGCTGGCGTTCGCACCCTTTTTTGATTTTTCCCTGGAAGGCTGGTCCTTTGACCTCGCGGGGACTCTTTTTTTTTTTTTTTTCCCCGATGGCTTCCAGCGGTTTCGAGAAGTGTGATCGGTGTAAAAAGTTCCTTATCGTCCCTCTAGTCCAGTCCCGGAACCTTCACCAGCAGCTTTGGAGACTGAAAGATGTCATCGCCTTGATGTCACTGGTATATCTTGGCAAGCACCGCCCCTCTTCCACCAGTACTTTCAGTCTCCAAGCAGCTTGGAGGTTCTGAGCCCGGGACTGGGCTCAGTAGAAACAAATAAGCAGAGCTTTTTTTTCTTTTTGGCTTATTTCTCTTTGGTTTGGGTAATTTGTCCTTTTGGGTTTATTTTAGGTACAGACCTGCTGCTGCTGAAAGGCTTCCTGGTTTGCTGTGGACCTGGTGCTTTGCCTTCTTTCTCTCTTTCCCTCCCTTTTTTGTTTTTTTCCTTGTGTGTTTCTCTGTTTGTTGCCCCAGCGTGTAAACAAGCATAGTAGAATTGCTCTGAGCCTCCCTGCTCCCGACCCCGATTTGAAAGGGTGAGGAGCAGGTAGAAGGTAGGCTGGCAGTACAGCAGCAGGACAACAACGGCTGGGTCAGTTGAGGCTTTGTTCCCTCCAGAAACCGGCAGCACAGACTTAATCAAGGGCCTCCCTGCTCCCGAACCCGCTTACTAGGGGTGAGGAGCAGGTGGAAGGCGGCTCGGCACAGCAGCGGCTGGTCAGCGCTGCAGGCAGGTGAGTTTCACTGCACTATCGGGGGCAGAACCACCGGGGCTGCAACAGAGTTCGGCGGTGCTTCACGGCTGCAGGTATTCTCCTGCCCTCGTCTTCTCCTTCCTTTTCGCGGCAGCGGTGAGAGTGTCGGGGGATGTGTTTTTTTCCTGTGGCCTCCTTTAGTCGGGCCATTGGCTTTGTCGCGTGTGCTGCTTCTCCGGCGGGAGCTTTTGAGCGGGAGTCTTTGCCGGCGGCCATTTTAAGTACCGCGGTTTTCGCGGGAAGGGGCCATCGGGTGTTTTTTCTGATCGGGGAGCTTCGTTTTGCTGATCTTTGTGTAGGATTCAGCTAGTTGGCAGTTTTTCAGTGCATGTGTGTTTAAAAAAAAAAAAAAAAAAAAGGAAAAGAAAAAAAGGGGGGCTCCTTTTGAGGGGGGGGGCCTCTGTCTTCCTACAGACTTCGTCCTGTTCTTATTCTTAGTCTTGGGGTATTCAGCACAGGATCCTGAAACAAGTTTGAGTGGGGGAGTCCTGCTGACAATGCCATCTAAGCCCCGCTGTCTCGTCTGTGGAGTCAGGCGTAGCGAGGTTTTGGAGTCTGGGGTGTGCAGGAGCTGTTCTTTAGAGGCTGTATTGATGGACAAGGCGCACGGGGGACTGGCTGATGAGCCCGCAGCGGTTCCTTTGGAGGCAGGTGACTCCCAGCCGCCTACTTTGGAGCTCCCGGAGCCGACCGCGGGTCCATCCTCGATGGCAGGCCCTTCGGCGGCAGCGGCAGGCAGCCAGGGCGGTGGACTGCCAGGTATTCCCCCAGATTTTTTCTCCCTTATGCAGAAAGCTTTTGCTTTGCTGCAGCCCAGTCTGGAGGCTCAGGGCCCGAGAGCAAAGGTTCAGAAAAGGTCGGGGAGTCTTCTTGAGGAGGCCGGTCCGGCCAAAAGACGTCAGGAACTGGTGGAGGAGAGCCCATCTTCGGTGGTGGAAGACGAGGGGCACCTCTCGGATTTGGAGGTGGAAGGCGTTTCAGAAGGGGAACTGGAAGAGGGGGAGTTGCCAGACGCGGAGGAGCAGAGTAGAGTGGTCAGGGTGTTTCGGCGCGAGGAGCTGCCGGCGCTGATTGCGGAAACACTCAAAACGCTCAATATGCCCGCAGTGGTGCCGTCGGAGGAGGAGGCATTGGAGGATCCTCTGTTGCAGGCCGTTCGGAAGTCCCAACGGGTGTTCCCGGTCCATAGGGTGTTTAGAGACATGATTCAAGAAGAGTGGGACGCCCCGGAATCGGCGCTCAGGGGCACCAGAGCTTTAGCCCGGTTATATCCCCTTTCAGTTCAGGATAGGGAGATTTTTCGTTCACCGAAGGTGGATGCGGCAGTGTCCGCAGTTACAAAAAAGACCACAATCCCAGTTGAGGGAGCCGCGGCGATAAAGGATATACAGGACAGGAGGTTGGAGACCCTGTTGAAGCAGGTGTTTGATATGTGTGCCCTTTCCTTACAGGCCTCGATTGCGGGAGCATGGGTAGACCGGGGTTGCTTATGGTGGTTCCAGCGGCTGCAGGAAGGACTTCTGGAGACGCAGGCGGAAGAATTGGCGAGGCTGGAGTCGGGCACAGTGTATTTGTCGGATATCCACTATGATCTGATTTGAGGTTTGGCCAAGAGTATGGCCTCTGTGGTGGCGGCACGTCTGTACCTCTGGCTGCATAATTGGTCGGCAGACGGATCTTCCAAAGCGTGCCTTAGTAAGCTCATCTTTCGTGGAAAACTTTTGTTTGGTACAGACTTGGAGAAGCTGGTCAAGGACCTGGGAGAGTCCAAGGGCGGTCGGCTCCCGGAGGATAAACTGAAGCAGGGCCGCGGGACGACTAGCACCAGGGGGCTCTCAAGAGATTTTCGTAGGTTTCGTTCCTCGCGTTTTGGACAATCACAGAGGGGGCGTTTTCCTCCACGAGGCCAGGCGTTTCGAGGGTTCCGAGGGGCGGGTAGGGGTTTTTCCTCCTTCCCCTCCACTAGCGGAAAGAAGTCACAATGAGATAAGGCGGACCCAGGGGGTGGACATTTCCATAGGAGGCCGGTTGCGGGAGTTTTACGCTGCCTGGGTCCAAATTACCACAGATCAGTGGGTGTTGGAGGTCATTCAAGAGGGGTATGCCCTAGAGCTCCATCAACCCGTCTTAGATTCCTTTGTCCTTTCCCCGTGCAGAGCGCCGCGGAAGTTGCGGGTGGTCTCGGACACACTTCAGCGGCTACAGCGCCTCGGAGCGGTGGTGCCGGTGCCGCGGGATCAATACGGGTTCGGTCGATACTCTATCTATTTTGTGGTTCCAAAGAAGGAAGGTACGTTTCGCCCGATTCTGGATTTAAAAAGGGTGAATCGTTGCCTTCGTGTGTCCCATTTTTGGATGGAAACCTTGCGCTCGGTCATTGCAGCGGTCCGGAAGGGGGAGTTCTTAACGTCCTTGGACCTCACGGAGCCGTATCTACATATTCCCGTTCGGGCCGAGCATCAAACGTTCCTGCACTTTGCGGTGCCCATGGGTCATTTTCAGTTCCGGGCGCTGCCTTTCGGACTAGCGACGGCGCCTCGGACATTCACAAAGGTCATGGTGGTGGTGGTGGCGGCGCTCCGCAAGGAAGGGTTTCTGGTGCATCCTTACTTGGACGATTGGCTGATTCGCGCAAAATCCAGGGGCGAGAGTGTGGCGGCCACCGGTCGGGTGGTGGAAGTCTTGGAAAGCCTAGGCTGGGTGGTCAATTTTGCGAAGAGCAAGCTGCTTCCAGCTCAAAGTCTGGAATTCTTGGGAGTGCGCTTCGAGACAGAACGGGGGAGGGTGTTTCTCCCGAGCAAAAGGGCACAAGCCTTGAGGGAGCTAGTGCGCAGGTTTTTAGCGTGCAGGGCCCCGACGGCGTGGCAGTATTTGCAGGTGCTGGGAACGATGGCGGCCACGATCAAAGTGGTGCAGTGGGCCCGGTTTCATATGCGCCCGTTGCAGAGCTCTCTTCTCCGGCGTTGGTCTCATCAATGGGACGCCTTGTCTCAGGGACTGGTGTGCCCTCCGAAGGTGAGGCAAGAACTTCGGTGGTGGTTGCGGCCCGGAAACCTGGAAAGGGGCGTAGCGCTGGAGGCTCCTTCCTGGAGGTTAGTGACAACGGACGCCAGTCTCGCAGGCTGGGGGGCGCATTGCGAGGGACGCTTTGCCCAGGGGGCTTGGTCGAGTCCAGAGCGGGGTTGGTCCATCAACCGGCTGGAGATGTGTGCGGTGTATCTGGTGCTGTGACAGTTTCAGGGAACCTTGGGTCGAGTGCCGGTACGGGTTCTCTCAGACAATGCGACGACGGTGGCTTATATCAATCGCCAGGGAGGCACAGGGAGTGCTTTGCTGGAGGAGGAGGCCGGTCAGCTGTTGAGTTGGGCCGAGTGACATTTGGTGGCGTTGTCGGCGCAGCATGTGGCCGGCTTGGAGAATATCGAGGCGGATTTCCTAAGTCGTCGCAGGGTGGACCCGGGGGAATGGAATCTTCACCCAGAGGTTTTTGCAAGGCTAGTGCAGCGCTGGGGGACACCGATAATGGATCTCATGGCCAGCTTCGTGTCCGCAAAAGTAGAAAGGTTCTTCAGCAGGCGGAGAGAGCGGATGTCGGAAGGCCTCGATGCGTTGGCACGGCGGTGGCCGGTGGAAGGGCTTCTCTGTGTTTCCACCTTGGGCGCTTATAGGGAAGGTAGTCCAATGCATAGAGAGGCACCGCGGCGTGGTCATTCTCATAGCGCCTGATTGGCCCAGAAGGCCGTGGTATGCAGATCTGATTCGGCTGGTGATAGACAGGCCATGGAGACTCCCGGCTCGGGAAGACCTCTTGCTGCAGGGGCCATTACGCATGCCGCAGGTGGGTCGGTTCTCGCTTACGGCATGGCTCTTGAGAGGGTTAGGCTGAGGGCCAAAGGTTACTCGGCAGCAGTCATTGCTACGTTGCTGAAGGCGCGGAGGCGTTCCACGTCGCTGGCGTACACCCGGGTGTGGCGGGTGTTCGAAGCTTGGTGCGCGGAGTGCGATGTTCAGCCATTAAAGTCTTCGGTGCCGCATATTCTTTCATTTTTTCAGGATGGCATGGAGAAAGGCCTGGCGGCTAGTTCCTTGCGGGTGCAGCTGGCGGCCATCTCCTGTTTCCAGGGGAGAATTCAGGGTCAGCTGGTAGGAGCGCATACGGATATTCGGCGTTTTTTTGCGAGCGGTGCGGCTTCTGCGGCCACCGAGATGTACGTCAGTTCCTTCTTGGGATCTCAATGTGGTGTTAGAGGCGTTGATCGGAGTGCCGTTTGAGCCGTTGGGTAAGGCCTCCATCAAGGACTTGACATTGAAGATGGTTTTTCTCGTAGCTATTTGTTCCACTAGACGGATTTCGGAGCTGCAGGCTCTGTCTTGTAGGGAACCGTTCTTGTCCCTTTTTCGATCACAAGGTGGTCCTGTGCATGGTCCCGGCCTTCCTGCCTAAGGTGGTGTCGAGGTTTCACGTTAACCAGGTAGTGTCCCTTCCAGTTTTTTCGGATGAACAGAAGGCCCAGTCGGGTGGTCGGTTGCATCGCTTGGATGTTCGGAGAGTGCTTAAGAAGTATCTTTGTAGGACGGCGGTTTTCAGAAAGTCGGACCATCTGTTTGTCGCCTTCGGGGGGACGCGAAAAGGTGAAGCGGCGGCGAAGTCTTCCATTTCTCGGTGGTTGAAGGAGGCTATTGCCTCGGCCTATCTGTTGAAGGGTAAGGTGGTACCGGAGGGTCTTCGTGCGCATTCGACCAGGGCGCAGGCGGCGTCTTGGGCGGAGTTCAGTTTAGTGCCGGTGGAGGACATTTGTAAGGCGGCGACTTGGTCCTCGTTGCATGCCTTCACGAGGCACTATCGGCTGGATGTTCAGGCGAGGGGGGATGTGCGTTTTGGTTCAGCGGTTCTTCAGGCTGGGCTTGCGGGTCCCTCCCGTTGATATTCACTGCTCTGTTACATACTCTATGGTTCCGGGACAGGACTAGAGGGACAATAAGGAAATGGAAATTAGGCTTAACTGCTAATTGTTGTTCCTTGAGGAACTCTAGTCCAGTCCCGGATCCCTCCCTAGGTATTTCCCTGTAAACCACCTGAAGAATAGAAACGCATACAGGGGGATACAATATATTTCTTTGTTAGGAGGGTACACAGCGGAGCCACTGTGGGGTCTTTCTGGAGCAGCAGGCCCGGGTGGGCTCGGGGGCGCCAGGGAGCAGGCGTCCGGAGTACATGCTTTTTTCCCTATTTTCTTATATAGTTGGTTTACATAGTTTTATGAGCGGTTAACCATGTTAATGTTTCGGATACTGCTTATTTGTTGCTCTGCTTAGTCTGCTTTGTCAATAGGTGCTGGTGGAAGAGGGGCGGTGCTTGCCAGGATATACCAGTGACATCAAGGCGATGACATCTTTCAGTCTCCAAAGCTGCTGGTGGAGGTTCACAACTCTATGGTTCCGGGACTGGACTAGAGTTCCTCAAGGAACAAGAACAATTAGCAGGTAAGCCTAATTTCCCTTTAATGTCTCTCACCGACACACACGACTGCTGCCTTCGGTGCCTCGGTCCTGATCACGACCCTAAGACGTGTGGACCATGTGGGAAGATGTCTTCCAAGGCACTCCGAAGTCGCCAGCAGCAGAAAGAAAGGCTTTTCTTGTCTGAGGCCTCGACATCTCGGGATTCGGATCCCGAGCGCTGTCAAAGTTCCTTGGACAGGGGGTCCCCCGACCGGGAACGCAAGAGGAAGAAGCGGCTCGCGAGGGCGTCATCGGAGGAGGTCCCTGGCTCCTCGAGGGCCAGGTCCAAGACCTCCGACTGTCGCCCCGGGCCCGTGGAACAAGAGAAATCTGCAAAAGTTCCTCTCGTGGAGCCGGAGTCTGCTGGACACATAAGCCCTGTGATCCTCGAGGATTCTCCTCCCAGAGAGCCAACGTCGGGCCCGGCGCTGCCGGGGCCCGAGTCGGTGGCTGCTGCATCTCCCGAGCTGAGTCTCAGGATGACAGCCTTGGAGAGCAGATTGTCTGCCTTCATGGAGCAGCAGCAGGCACTGATGGCCAGCCTGTCTGGCGCATCTGCCCCGACCACTGGGACATCAACGTCAAAGTCGACCCCGGAGACCGAGCCGATACTCGAGTCTATCATGGCTCGAAGTCGACCTTGGTCGCGGTCCCCCTCGACCTCCCGTTCGGGACCGAGGGCGTCGACGCCGGTGCCTCCGGCATCGGGGCGGGTGCTCCAGGGCCCCATGGGGTCGGATCCCGACTCCTCGTCGGACGAGTCCGCCTGGGAGACGGAGGATGAGGAGTCCCCCAACACATTTAAGACTCGGTGCATCCCGTCAGACTCACCGCAGTCTGAGCCCCGGAGTAGATCCCCTCTGGAGGATACCCTGTTCTCGGAGTTTGTCCGGGATATGGCCACCACGTTGGCTATCCCGGCGGACCCCGAGGAAGAGCCTCGAGCCGAAGAGCTTGAGGCCCTGCAGTACGACTCTCCTCCGAAGGAGGCCTTTACTGTCCCGGTTCCTCCGATGCTGGAACGGCTCCTCTTCTGGATGTGGGAGGCACCAGCCTCGGCGCCGGTTCTCAGCAAGTGAGTCTATTCGATTTATTGACTCCGGAAGAGCCCTGGCTTTCAGAAGGCGCAGCTACCACACCATTCCATGGTTGTGGAATCGGCCATGCATCGCCTGAAGTGTCAGAAGATGCACTCCGCGGTGCCCCCCGGCAGGGAGGCCCGGAACCTCGATGGTGTCAGTAGAAAGTGCTTCCAGGGCTCGATGCTTGCTTGCCGTGTCCAGTCTTACCAGCTGTACATGGGCATGTACTTGCGGGACCTGGCCAAGGAGTTGGCCGGGTTCTCTGCTGGTCTCTCCGGGGAACCCTTGCAGAGATTCAAGTCCTTGTCCACGGGGATTCGGGACTGCTCGAAGTTTGTCCCGCGCAGCCTACGATGACTTTGAGGCTTCGGCCCGAGTTGCGGCAGCCGGCATCGCGGCTCGACGCCAGGCATGGCTGCGGTCATCAGACCTCGAGCCGTGGGTTCAGGACAAGTTGGTCGATGTCCCTTGCTGAGGTGAAAACCTTTGTGGCAAGCCCATGGCCGAGAAGGCCGCACAGCTCGAGACTGAGCACCTTACAAGGACAAGGCTGTCTAGGAAGACCTCTGCCCCTTCTCACAAGAAGAAGGCCTCGGGTAAGGAGCCCTTTTACCCGAGGAAGGGCACTGCCTACAAACAGTACCGTCAGTATCAGGCTGCCCAAGCTGCCCCCCAGGGTCAGCAAGCCAAGGGGCAGGGTAATGGGCCCCGTAGGCAGAGGACCCCCAAGCCTCTGGCCCCTGCTCCCACTCAGCAGGGTGGGGGTTTTTGACTCCTTGAGTGTAGCCTCTCCAACCCTGCTCTCCCAACCCTGCAGAGGAGGTCGCCTCGCCCTCTTTGCCCACCAGTGGCCCCACATCACTGGGGACAGTTGGGTGTTGAACAATAGTCCACAGGGGCTATGCACTGCATTTTCACCAACTGCCTCTGCCATACTTCCCAGGGGAACCTCCAAGGCCTCCCCTGCACACAGACCTTCTCCATCAAGAGCTTCAAGGTCTGCTGGTGGACAGGGCGGTGGAGCCTGTGCCTCCCCACTTGCAAGGTCATGGCTTCTCCTCCAGGTATTTCCTGGTGCCCAAAAGAACCGGTGGCCTTCGACCCATTCTGGACCTCAGGAACCTCAACAAGTTCCTAGAGAAGGAAAAGTTCAAGATGCTTACTCTTGGAACACTTCTGCCCTACCTCCAGCAGGGAGATTGGCTATGCTCCTTAGATCTAAAGGATGCGTACACTCTCACATCCTCATTCATCCAGACCACAGAAAGTACCTCAGGTTCATTGTGGGAGGAAACCATTATCAGTACAGAGTACTGCCTTTTGGCCTCACCTCCGCTCCCAGGGTCTTTACCAAATGCCTGGCAGTGGTGGCGGCCTACCTGAGAAATCAGGGAATCTTTGTCTTCCCCTATCTGGACGACTGGCTCACCAGGGGTCAGACGTGCCAGGAGGCCAGACAAGCCACCCTCACAACTATTGCTCTTCTTCAAAGCCTGGGGTATGTAATAAACTTCGCAAAGTCCACTTTGCTCCCCTCCCAGAACTTGGAATTTATAGGAGCAAGGCTGGACTCTTTGCTGGCAAAGGCTTTCTTGCCAGAAGACAGAGCACAAAGACTGATAGCCTTAGCAAACCAGTTTCTCAACAGGTCACTGGTCTCTGCCAGACTCTGCCTGAGGCTTCTTGGCCACATGGCTTCGACAGTACATGTGACCCCCAATGCCAGGCTCCATATGAGGCCTGCACAGTGGTGCCTTCGGACTCAGTGGTCCCAGGCCACAGGCAGCCTCAGGGACAGGATAAGGGTGTCCAGACAACTTCTGAACTCCCTCAGCTGGTGGTTGCACCCACCCAATCTACTAAAAGGGGTGCCCTTTCAAATTCCTGGGTACACGGTGGTACTGACCACAGACGCCTCCCTGCAGGGCTGGGGAGCTCATTGTCTGAACAAGTGCACCCAGGTCCTGTGGTCTCCTTGGGAGGCTGCACAGCAGATCAATCTCCTAGAACTCAGAGCTATTCGATTAGCACTCAAAGCTTTCTCTCCTACCCTGGCTCATCAATCTGTCCTGGTTCAGACAGACAACCAAGTAGCCATGTTTTATGTGAACAAACAGGACGGGACTGGGTCCCGACTCCTCTGTTGGGAGGCTCAGAACCTCTGTTCATTTGCCCTCAAGCACGACATGCTCCTCAAGGCTGTGTACCTTCCAGGCCAAGACAACTACGTGGCCGACAGGTTGAGCAGGATTCTGCAGCCCCACGAGTGGCAGCTGCATCCTTTAGTAGTTCAGAAGATCTTCCTAAAATGGGGTCTCCCTTTGATAGATCTCTTTGCCAGCCCACTGAACAAGCAACTGCCAAAGTTCTGCTCCAGGCAACCGCCTCCTCTGAGAATGGCAGCGGATGCTTTTCTGATTCCCTGGTCTAAGGGCCTCCTGTATGCGTTTCCTCCCACGCCCTTGGTGGCCCAAACTCTCTTCAGGATTCTTCGGGACAAGGCCTCGGTCCTGCTGGTGGCTCCCAGGTGGCCGAGACAGCCTTGATTTCCACTTCTGCTTCAACTGGCGGTTGATCCCCCACTGCCTCTGGGGTTGCAACCCGACCTTCTCTCACAGGAGCAGGGTTCCCTTCTGCACCCCAATCTCAAAGCTCTCATTTTGATGGCCTGGAGGCTGCAAGGGTAGTTTTGGCTCCCTGGGGCCTACCTCAGGAAGTTGAGGAGGTTGTCCTAGCCTCTAGGAAACAATCCACTAGGAAAACCTATGCTCTCAAATGGAAAAGGTTTTCTGTGTGGTGTCAGCTATGTACAGAGGATCCTTTCTCCTGTACTGTGCCAGTAGTGCTTCAGTACTTACTGCACTTGTCCAATCAGGGACTTAAGTCCAATTCTGTTCGGGTCCACCTCTCAGCTCTAGCAGCTCACCACTCACTGGTGGAAAGACGTTCTCTGTCGGTTCACCCCTTGGTGTCCTGCTTTCTCAGGGGCTTGCTTTTGCTCAAGCCTCCAATCCGTCGTCCTGCTCCTGAGTGGGAGCTGAATGTGGTCTTGCAGCAGCTGACTCGCCCACCCTTTGAGCCGATGGCTACTTGCCCTCTACGCTTCCTGTCCTGGAAGACACTCTTCTTGGTGGCCCTTACCTCGGCTAGGCGAGTGAGTGAGCTTCAGGCCCTGGTCTGTGATAGGCCTTAAACTCGCTTCTATAAGAACAGGGTAGTCCTTAGGACTCATCCGAAGTTCCTCCCCAAAGTTGTTTCCTCCTTCCACCTTAACCAAGAGGTGGTTCTTCCAACATTCTTCCCTAGGCCTCATGCAAGCCAGGCTGAAGCAGTTCTGCATACCCTGGACTGTAGGAGGGTCTTATCCTTCTACCTTGACCGTACGCAGGGGCATAGAAGGGCTACTCAGCTCTTCGTATCTTTTGACCCTAATAAGTTGGGGTTGGCTGTGTCAAGCATACCTTGTCCATCTGGGTTGCTGACTGTATCACCTGGGCTTATAGGGCCACTGACCTTCCTTTGCAGTGTCGGGTCACAGCCCACTGTGTCAGGGCAATGGCTGCCTCGGTGGCTCATCTCCGCTCTGTGCCCTTGGTAGACATCTGCAGGGCTGCAACTTGGTCTTCAAGCCAGACCTTTGTGGCCCATTACTGTCTGGAGAGGGAGTCCCGTAGGGACAGTGCTTTTGGCCAAGCAGTACTCCGGAATCTCTTTGAGGTTTAGGCAACTCCTGCCCTCCTGCCCTCTGTTGGGCTACCGGTGGAGGTTGTGTCAGTGAAAAGCCTTTCTTTGCAGCTGGGACTAGAGTCCTCTTGTTCAGCCTGGGTTCCTTGGTAGCCCAGAGCTAGGGAGTCACCCATATGTGAGGACTGACTTCCTGCTTGGTCCTGGAGAAAGAGTAGTTACTCACCTGTAACAGGTGTTCTCCAGGAGCAGCAGGAATCAGTCCTCACAACCCTCTCTCCTCCCCTTGGAGTTGCAGTTGTACATAGTTTATTTTTCATTTTTGTGTGCTGTTCTTAGCTATGTCATTTGACTGAGGTAAGATGGCACCTTTAGGCGGGAAGGGAACCGCGCATGCGTGCCTGCATTCCCAAAGGCTTTCATAGAAAGCTGGGGAAATGCTCCACTGTGGCTTCATCGGCGTCAATGACACCCATATGTGAGGACTGATTCCTGCTGCTCCTGGAGAACACCTGTTACAGGTGAGTAACTACTCTTACTGAAATCTAAATACATTGCATGTAGGGCTCTCCCTCGGTCCAACTCCTTGGTCTCCCAGTCAAAGAAATCGATCATATTTGTCTGACAAGACCTGCCTCTGGTGAATCCATGCTGCCTCGGATGCTGCAATCCGTTGAACTCCAGAAACCTCACTATTCTCTTTCAGCAGTGCTTCCAATAATTTACTCACCATTGAGGTTAGACTAACCAGCCTGTAGTTTTCAACCACATCCTTCTGCTTTTGTGTAACGAGACCACATGTGCCTCTCTCCAGTCCTCTGGCACCACTCCCAACTCCAAAGAGGCATTGAAAAGGTCAGTCGGTGGAGCTTCTAGAACGTCCCCAAGTTCCCTTCGTATTCTCTGATGTATCCCATCTGGTCCCATCGCTTTGTCTACTTTTTTAGTTCTTCACAAGCTAGTCTTCTGAAAATCGTTCAAGATGGCGTTTGCGTCTGTTCCTGTTTGTGGGTGTTCCTGAGGTCCTGCTCCCGGTCCTTCATCTGTGAACACAGAACAGAAATATTTGATAAGCAATTCCACTTTATCCTCATCAGCTTCTACATATTCCTCCCCTTCACCTTAAGTCTGACAATACCACTTGTGCCCTTCCTCCTATCACTAACATACCTGAAAAATGTCTTATCCCCATTTTATTGCATTGGCTATTTCCTCCCCTTTTTGAATATTTGATATCTTGACTGCTTTGCCAGCCTCTTTAAGATTTTCCAAATATAGATGCCTGTCTTCCTCTCTGATCTCTTGTATTTCATGAAGGCCTCCCTCTTTTTCTTCACCTTTTCAACTACTTATTTTGAGAACCATAGCAGTCTCCTTTTCCTTTTACCTTTTATTTACCATTTTAACAAAAAGGTTGGTTGCCCTTAAAATATCCCCTTTCGGTTTTGCCTACTGTTTTTCTACATCCCCCAGCTGTTCCCATCCCGCTAACGACTCCCTGAGGTATTGGCCCATCTTGGCAAAGTTTGTTTTCCTAAGGCTCAGCACTAGCATGGTGCGAATCCTATTTATGTAACAGATCGCAACAAGTCAGAGCAGGTTCCAAAACCTCCGAACCATTCTCACTAAAGCAAGGTGTACCCCAGGGTTCCTCCCTCTCGGCATTAATGTTTAATATATACATGCAGCCCATTTGCGCTTTAATCCGCTCCTTCAACGTCCAATGCCTTGCATATGCAGATGACATCTTAATGTCATCATACAATGCCCTGTTCATTGTAAGCACTGATCAATTTTGTGAAGTGTAATTTCTGTTCACTGTAAACCGCGCTGATGTCGAATAGCGCGGTATAAAAGAAACTTTAAATAAATAAATTAAAAAAAATGTACCTTCAATTTAAAATCGATCAACCAGATTTTACTCCAATTATAAGATGTTTTAAAGCTGTAGCAGATTGGCTCCTCTCTCAAAATCTCCGCATTAACCATAGTAAAACGGATGTACTATTCATCTCACGGAACCAGAAGTTCACGCCACCTCCCTCTCTTCTAGTCAATAACATTGAACTAAAGTCCAAATATACAATTCGCTACCTGGGCATCACCCTCGACCAGCGGCTTGACATGTCAGCACATGTTACAAACACAGCTAAAGCAATCTATCACAAGATCCGATCACTACGCCATCTCCGCCCACTGCTTGATTTCCCTGACTACCGCTCAATTTTCCAAGCCTTAGTCATCCCACACCTTGACTTTGCCAACATTATCCTACTGGGACTCCCACAATCGACTCTTAACCCGTTACGCCTTGCCATGAACTCAGCTGCAAGGGCACTGTCAGGGCTTTCAAGATCAGACCACATAACGCCAGTTCTAAAGAACCTACACTGGCTCCCGCTGCGGGCCAGAATCCACTTCAAGGCTCTTGTCATGACGTTCAAGGCATGTAAGAATCTTACTCACACACCCATCAGCGATCTCCTCAACAGCACACCAGACAATAGAACTAGGAGATCTACTTTGTTGAATAAACTTGAAGTCCCAAAAGTGTTGGTAAAATGTAAGAAATCAACAGCAAGTAGAGCCTTCTCCATTGCTGCACCTATGGCATGGAACGCCCTCCCAGCAGAAATCCGGGCCAGCTCAAATTTGGCACTATTCCGTAAAGCCTTCAAACATCACCTGTTCCTACAATATTATCCTGACAGCATTCCCGACATTTACAAGGCCCCCACCTCATCTCCCTGCCTAACCCGTCCCTCAGATCATCTTCCTGTAGATAATGGCTAACCACTATCTCTCCCACTGATCTCCTTGACCATCTAGCCAACCCTCTAGACAAAGGTCATATTTATTTATCTGTAAGAGCATTATAATTTTATAATATGTACATAGTTTCTCCCTCGTTTTTACTCCATGTTTACATTCCCTGTTCAATGTAAAAAAACTTGATGTAACTTGCTTACATTCTTGTATGTTCTGTTTCAAATGTAAACCGCACTGATTATAATAGCGCGGTATATAAGAAATATAAATAAATAAATAAATAAAATAAATAAAGTCTAAGACCCTCACTTTTGAATGGGTTTTATCAGCCCTAGTCCTAATACTTAACCACACCATCTGGTGATCACTGGATGCAAGATCTTCCTCTATAACATCAGAAACACTTTAACCATTGGTAAGCACAAAGTCCAGTGTGGCCCCTTTGTGTGGGTTCTGTTACCAGTTGCCTGAATAGTTCTTCCTGTAAAGAATCCAGGATCTGCTTGCTTCTAGATGATACTGCAGCAGGGATGTGCCAATCAATATCTGGTATATTGAACTTTCCTATCAGTAGCACTTCCCCTTTCTTGGCAATGCTGTGTATGTCTTCTATTAAATCTCCGTCCACTTCTTCTCCCTGTGAGGGAGGTCTGTATATCCCGCCAATGAAAATAGATTTCTCTTTCCCTCTTTCTAGTTTAACCCACAATGCCTCCTCTCTCCCTTTTAAGCTCTGTATTTCAGTAGCTTTAATATTATTTTTTTACATATAGTGCCACTCCACCCCCCCCCTTCTTCCTGTCCTGTCCTTTCTGAATAGCCAGGTATAGTTACATCCCAGCCATGGTTGTCCGTGAACCATGTTTCTGTAACTGCCACTAAATCCAAGTTAGTCTTTCCCATTAAAGCCTCAACATCTGGGATCTTATTTCCCATGCTATGACATTTATACACATTGCTTTCCAGATGTTGCCCTTGTTACCTATTTCCATAAAGGTATTTAGTGTTTCACATACCTGGGGACTTTCATTTATCTGGGGCTTTCTTCACCCATCCCCAACGAATCTAGTTTCAAGTCCTCTTCAAATTCATTGAGGTGAACTTGGAAATTCCTCTTAAGCTTATGGTACCCAACACGATGGGAAATGTGTTTGTTTTTCTGCCACGTTTTCTTGGTCTCTGATTGCATTTCTTGGTCCTTGTGGCTCTTCTCCCTCTACACAGGATTCACAGAATAATCATTTGGAATGGACACCTCTATTATCACTGCCTTTCTGGTGTTTTCTCCTTTATTTGTGTGTCTGGTTTCTTGGCATCCAGCTTTTTATCAGACAGAATGGGAATGTCTCAGGTGATCCATAACATTTTCATTCTTTGTAATTCTCTTACAAACAGATGCAAAAAGACTAACGTGCCCTTTGTGTGCAGATAATGCAACTTATATGCGCAAGTTCTGACATGCCAAATGTAGAAAAGAGATTGACACGCATGTAAACAACAAAGCAAAAGCAAGTGCACACAGTGACATCATGTGCATTTAAATTATATGCAAATGAGCTGCTCATATTAAAATGGCATGCTAATTTTGTCTGCGCCTGATGCAGAGAAACGTGTAGAGGATTACTTAACCAACCAAAGTGCCAATATTTCTATGCCTGGTCTCAGGTGGCTTAAACGTCTTGTGCGTGCCCCCGACAGTATTTTGAAAGCATTGGGGGGCTTTCGCTGATCATCTGAGGTGAAGTGTCAAAGTTCCCCTCAGATGATCCAAGCATCAGGGAAAGCGCCGAATGCTTTCACAATACTGTTGGAAGGCCAGTGCCCCCAACACCAACCCACCACAGAAACCAAATCCCTGGTGGTCCAGTGGCCCCTTAACTCCCATCCCCCTCCTGGTACCATTATGATGGAGTGTTGGAGCCTTATATGTCAGTCTAACCTTGCCTGGTTCATCCCAGGATGCACCATGCAGGACCAGGTGCCGTCATTTTTCAGAATGGCAGTGCAGGGGCGGGAGCATGTGGGCAATGCTCCTGCTCTATCTTAAAGGTGCTGGGAGGGGGGTGTGGGGGCTTTGGCCCCCGGACCTTTAGTTATTGGGTAGGTGGGGGGATTGGGGCCGCTTGGCCCCCAGGGATTTGTTTTTTGTCAGGGGGGGGGGTCGGTGTTGTCAACACCGGCCCCTTGACAGTGTTTTGATGGCATTGGGGGGCTTTCCCAGATGCCTGGATCATCTGAGGTGAAGTGTCAAACTTCTCCTCAGATGACCCTGTTTCTCTGGGAGAGCATGCCAAACTTGCACTAACCTCTGTGGCTAATTTGCATATACGCCCCTTTCTGCATGCTGGCGCTGAAGTAGCACAATATCGGCACACTGCATATCCGGTAGCATGCAACTTCAGCACCGGCTTTCTGCATCGGCCCCTTGGGGTCATGAATCTGTTTTTCCAGTACAGTGAAGTAGTATTTACAGTTTCCCATGGATGAGGCATGCTGCCCTTGTTTTGTCTCTATAGAAATTTTCTTTCATCAGATCTTGGCAGTCAGCTGTAAGACAAGTAACCACTTCCAGCTCACTCCTAGGTAGCTGCATGATAGCGCTGCAATGTCTGGGTAAATCACCTTGTCTCGTTGGTTCATGTTAAATTGCTAGGCTATTCTTTCTTTCTAAATGCAGCGTTGCATTTATAAAGTGGTTGTTTTTTTCTGAATAAACTTACAAGCCATGATTTGTTTTAAAATCGCCACCATATTTCCAATTTATAATTTGCTGTCTTTAATTACCAGGTCTATGCTTGTGTGTGCTCTTTTTAAATGAATAGGCTAGACCTGAGAGAATGTAATAAAACTTGTATTTAATTTCATCTGTCTTTTAACAGTAATTTGTTTGTTGACTGATAACTGCAAGAAGAGGATTATAGTCACCAATATTTCCAATATGGTGACAAAGTGATATGAGGAATAAATGAAAAACTGCAGGTTCCTCTTGTGGAATTATGAAATGTGTATATGTTTAAGCCTGTACATGTATATTATTTATGGGATCATGTGGCAGAATTCACAAAGCTTATTCATTTTTGGGTCAATATTCAGTGCACCAGTCAAGGAAGACGTTATATAGGTTAAATTACCTGAATAATTGTAGCTGAATATTTAGCGGCACTTAGCAGCACTTGCAAGTGTCAGCAAATGTACTTGGCTAGAGTTACTCAAAGCTTTAAATATTGATAAGAGAAAAAAATAGTTCCCCAGTTCCTCAGTTCCCCGCTTCCCCACCCCACCCCACCCCCCCTACAGTTGGTGGCCCAGATTTCAGTGAAGAGACCAATCAGTGGAGGAGTCAAATGCATAAATGAATATTAAGTGCTGGTTTAGCAAACAGCTGTAACAACTCTTAGTATTGAGATCAGTAAAAGGAAATAAGGAGTGGAGGAAAAGCCTAGTGGTTAGGGCAGTAGCCTAGTGGTGACCAAGAGACCAAGGTTCGATTCTCACTGTGGTGCTCCTTGAGGTCTTGGGCAAATCACTTTGCCAGGCCTTTCTTCCAAGACAATGAAGGGTAATCTACTACCAGTCACGCCTTGCCAAGAAAACCCAGGGGCTTTTGGGTCGCATTGACTTGAAGGCACATTATAGTAGGATATAAGAGCTTCTCTTGCTAGATTCCAAAGCCGCTTGGGGATTTGGGGGGTGGATGGGAAAAGGGTGAGGCAACATATTTTCATATTCATTATGTTTATCTTAAAAAAAAAAATAAATAAATAAAAAGACGATGGATCCAAGATGGTCACAACCGAAGATGCTTTGATCTGCTTCTGAGCTTTTTTTTTTTTTTTTTTTTCTGCGTACTGGCAATCCTCTGCCTGTGAGATGGGTAAGAGAGAGGGGAAAACGATAGCCTGTTTCTGCAGGGCTCTGTTAACCAGCCGTTGCGGCAGTCGAAGTTGGAGGCATTTGGTGTTGCTCTGGTCCCGCTGTTGACTTCTTCTCAGGGTCAGCCCGGCAGGCAGATGATGCAACAGCAACGAAGGGGCTTCATTGAGCCCAGTATTGAGAATGCCGTCCCCAAGGCTCAGCAGTTGTGGAGCCGCGAAATTGTTGGAGGACCCACTGTCCGATGTGGCGACTGGGGTTTCCATGCCAGGAGACTTTCCAGTGGCTGAGTCTCTCCCCCCACCCCCCGCAGATGGGTAGGCTGGTGCTTCTGTGGAGGGACACCAGCAGACCGATGTTATCATTGGGCAGATGAGATTGAAGGTGTTTACTGAGCTGTTTCAGGAGGTTCAGAGACCAGCTTTGGTGATGTTGGAATCACTTTGGGATGCGATTCAAGGATTTAACTCCTCCATGCAAAGGTTTTAGTTTGGACTGGTCGGTGACTTTATTACTTTATCACAGTCTGTAGTTTCACAAGCTTATGCATTGGATCAATATTCTGGCAAGTGTGATCAGTTTGAGACCAGAGTGACTAAAATGCAAACTTTGGAGGATGCCTTGGTGAAGGACCAAAATATTCTTGGCAGGTGTTTGGACTACTTGGAGAACCAGGTTCACTGGAACAACTTAGGTGACCTGGGAAAGTTCAGTAGACATGACATATATCGGCTTTGTATATGGTAAAGATGAATATGATTGAGGATTTGGGAATGGACTCTGGCTCTCTACCCCCTCTCGTTAGGGCTCAATAGGGCTTCGGTCCTCCTGGAGAGCAGGGAGTCTCTGGAGGATTAGACCTTACAGAATTTTTAAAGTTCTCTCTGGAGTTGGTTGCGCAGAGAACTACCTTAATACTTACCTTTGCATTGGAATTCAACCGCAATGCTGTGTTTAAGATTTATTTCTGCTCTATGAATAAGTTGTTTTATGGCTCTAAAATTCATATTTTTCCTGATTTGTCTAGATTTACCCAGAAGCAGCACCAGGAGTTGCTGGCTTTGAGACCCAGGGCTTTGGCTCTGGGCCTTGGCTTCATGTTATGATTTCCTTGTGTTTTTATGATTGTGTATGATTCAAAAAAATTTGTATTTTATGAGCTTAGGCAGCTAAAAGATTTTGTAGTGGCTAGAGAGGAGATAGAGGTTCAAGTCTCGCACTCCTCTGGAACCACTGTAGACCCGCCGGATGAGGTTAGCTGAGGGGGGTGTCCTCAGGTTTTCTTTTTGCCTTTTGTATTGGGTATAATGTTTATTTCCTTATTGGATCCTTTTCTTTGTGTGAGCTAAATTATGTTAAGAATTGTGTCCAACATTTGTTGGCTTAAATTTCCTTGTATCACTATTGTTTCTTTTCACTTTTGTTGTACTGAAGTGTTTGTTGAAAGATTTATAAATAAAAAAATTTAAATACTAGATGGCTAGGAAGCCAGTATAACAAATAGGCAAGGGATGAGCCGGCACCCCTAAGATACTCAAGAGGGAACAGAGGCTCTCATTCAGTGGCTTTGCAAAAAAATAAATAAATGGAAAGCAATGTATTCCTAGGCAGCAGAAATTGTAGCTGTTTAGTTATTTAGCCTGGCACTCTAAGATTAATAAACTACTTACACCTGTAAATAGAGGGTTGCTCAGAAAGTAATGCCCCACATGTTTTTTTCTCAGTCCAGAATGAAGATAGAAGTGTGAAAATGAAAGGGTAGTAACTTGGAACTTCAAAGGACACGTGTATAATTTTACAGTCATCCGACAAATAGCGAGGCGGTAGTGATCCTTCAAATGCTGTCTGTGAGTGACACACAGTACAAACAACGAGCTGTAATTGAATTCTTGGTGGAGGAGAAAAAGTGTGAGAAACATTCACAAATGGTTGTGTGCTGTGTATGGAAGTTCTGCGGTAGATAGGAGCACCGTTGGACGATGGGTGAAGAGAGTAAAGGCTTCAGGAAGTGGTAAAACGGAACTGGAAGATTGGCCACGGTCTAGGTGTCCTGCCTCAGCCACCGGTCCAGACAAGTTGCAGCGCCCTGCGATAGCTGCCAGCGGGCATTAAAATACTGTAAGCTGTTGCGGTATGCCTTGCACACACCTTTGAATATCCCAAAGAGTCAATAATTGCCATTGCACTACCTTTACTGACGGAAACCTGTACGGACAATTCCCGACTCGTGTTGCGCCGATCCGCACAAATAATATCATCGGCGCGCTGCAACTTGTCTGGACTGGTGGCTGAGGCAGGACATCCAGACCGCGGCCGATCTTCCAGTTCCGTTTTACCACTTCCTGAAGCCTTTACTCTCTTCACCCATCGTCCAACCGTGCTCCTATCTACCGCAGAACTTCCATATACAGCACACGACCGTTTGTGAATGTTTCTCACACTTTTTCTCCTCCACCAAGAATTCAATTACAGCTTTTTGTTTGTACTGTGTGTCACTCACAGACATAAGAACATAAGAACATAAGATATGCCATACGCCATTTGAAGGATCACTACCACCTCGCTATTTGTCGGACGACTGTAAAATTACACACATGTGTTCTTTGAAAGGGTAGTAACGTGGAACTTCAATTTCACACCTCTATCTTCATTCTGGACTGAGAAAAAACATGTGGGGCATTACTTTCTGAGCAACCCTCATATGTGCTCTGCACAAAAACAAAGGAGATGCATGGTGCTCTCACACCAAGGGACAAGATGAAAAAGAGAACCACAGTGTAGTTTCTAACACCAAAATGAATTATAATTAATCTTATTTTGGCCTCTCAGCTAGTCGGTGCTTGTAGTTTGGGTTCTTCAGAGGGTGGTGTTGCCTCTGTGAAGTTAAACCCAACCCCGGTTGATTACGACTCTGTTCATAAGAAGCCTTTGCCTGAGACTCCATCCCCGTTCATCTCTTCCCCTGTTGAGACTATTGGTTCTGGTATCTTAGACTCCAAGGGGATTGAGATATCTCCTCAGATTGATACCTCATTGAAGCATGTTGTTGTTTTTTCCACTGTTTTTCATTTGGGGGACAAGTTGTCTACTGCCCCCACCCCCCATTGAGGTTACCAATTGGGAAATTTGGCAGATCATTGCAAAAATGAAAGCTGCTCTCATGAATTGTTCACCCCAGTTGTGTAAATTCTTGGGTGAGACAGTGTCTAAGCTGTCTAACCTTGAGAAAGAGATGGGTCTTAATCAACATACTTTGGAGGTATATGTTAAGAAGACCGAACAGTTAGAATTGTCCAATAATGCTTTGGGTAAGGGAAACTTGCTCCTTGAGAATAAGGTTGAGATGTTTGACAACTTCCAGAGGATAAGAGGTTTTTGAATTTTCCTTATTCTACGACGATTTCTGCTTTTGAGATGCTTAAAGCTTGCCTTATTGATATTTTGATTCCAATGCTTACTATATTCCTGCTTCTATAAAACAAGTTCCAATTAATGCTCCAGCACAGGAGAACATGGTTGATTTGAGAAGGTTATTGGAAACCTCTGTGGAAGAGTCTGCCACTCGAGCTACAATTGCGGTAACTTTTTAAAGTTATCAGATAGGAATAAGGTTTTTTCAACTTTTTTGAAGGAGTGGTTAATCAGTTTTCATAGACTGAGGGTATTTTTTATTCTGGATCTTTTTCCACGGGCCTTGGAATTTAGGAGGAAGTTCCTACAGTTGAGGCCTTGAGCCTTGGCAGTGGGAATGACGTTGTACCTAGGGTATACTAGGAGATGTTAGGTTAAGTTTTAGGATGAAGATATTTTTATGGCCCTTCACAACTGTAAGCTTTGATTGCAGCTCATTAACAATTAAAAGTAGTATGGTTTCTTCAGTTTTGGAATCCCTGTCTGGTTACATATAGAGCCCAATCCAGGAAGGGGCACGTCCAGAAATCCCAGACCAGGATGGGCTCCGTTGTACTCTATTCTGCAATGCAGGAGCCAGACGTTCCCATGGCTGCATGTTCAGGCATGGAGATGGCCTGGCATGCCCCTGGTTTCCCATGGGAGATGTCCACCCTGCAGCACGGACAGCCTGCCGCAGTGCTGGACACATTTTCTCCGCCGCCCAATCCTTAGTGGGAGCGTCAGGGGCAGTGAGGGCCAGGATCAGGCGGCAGGGCCTCTTCTTCTGTCGCTCCATTATTCCCTGAGGGTTTCTGGGCCAGATAACATGGGCGTCCTGCGCTTATTCCACCTCAGAGGTGGAATAAGCTGGGCGCCCTCCTGGAGACCACCGGACATATGGGGCTGTGAACTCAATTGGCCCTGTATGTCTGGGTGTCTGGCCTGCCCCCGTACTACCTACTCTCTGCCCCTTTGCTGCCCTTGTCCGGCTCTGCCCGCACAATGGCTCTGTGCATGTGGGGAGAGAATGTTGCGGCATATAGGCCAGATAGATAGCAGGGCTGCATGTCCTACTGGGATGTATAACCCCGCTATTCGCCTCTCAGAATCAGGATCATATTGGGTATATATGAGTGATGAGTCTAGGGTAGTATATATGCCTACCTTTCCACCATGACATGCCTTTAGTGCTGCTACTACTGTTATTACTACTTATTTGAATAGCGCTACAAGTTTGGAAGGATATATTAATGCAAATTGCCAGCAGCCAAGTCTTGAGGAAGCTACATAATTTATTTTCTGATCGTCCCAGGGAGCACTGCAATTTTCAAATTATTGTGCCTGACCCGTTTTCCGAATCTCAAGCTTGTTGTCACAGCAGGAGACTATCTAGCAGAGTATTCCCACCTTTTCTTCCAGTGCATTCACTCTGCTGCAGAGATTCTCTGCTCTGCATGGGTTACATACTGCCCCAGCTTTGCCCAGGTGGTACTCGCCGCCTCAGTTGCCAAGCACCAACTCAGACTGCTTGCTCCACTACATCAGTAACCTCAGCAGTGACCTCCATCACCATCATTGCCATTTCTCTGCACTGCAAGGCCAGCCCCATGGCTCCCCCCTGCTCTCTTGGTCTTCATCATGCTCCTTTGGCCTCATCTGCATCCTCACCAAGCCAACCCTCGAACTCCACTTGCAACACTCGCCCGTTCGTCCTGAGTACACTCCAAGAAAAAGGCATCGGGGAAGAAGGATCTTTGCTGGGGAAGCAGGAACAGCCCCGGAACAATAGCACCGCTGAATGCACCATGCAACCTAATACTTATTTCTATATGCTACTGGATGTATGCAGCACTATATAGTACATATCCAGGTGCAATATGTTCCTGTCTTGAAGAGTTTTACAGTGGGAGATAAAGTGGCCTGCCCAATATCAGAAGTAGCATCAGTGGAAGAAACAGGACTTAAACTGTGGCTTCCTTGTTCTCAGGCTATTTCTCCTCAAGAGTGATGACATTTGTTTCACCAGCATTGTTACCTTTTGGATTTAAGGCGATCAGAGAAATTCAAACAAAAAAACATCTGTCCTTTAAAAAAGACAGAAAAAATAGACAGCCTCATTGACCTAATGGATAATTATCTTGCCCCTCTTTTATGAAACGGAATATAATTAAACTAAGTATTTTATTTAGTGACGGAGTGAAGGTACCAGAAGGCAGCGTGTGCATGAATACAATACTGAAGCTGATAACAACATAATTTTAAAGGAAACTGGGGGCTGTAGACAGCATAGGGAAAACATGAACTCCACAAAGCACACAATATTAAATGCAAAAGAGCCTACACTATCGGAAATAAGAAGTGTAATGTTTACTTAAAATCAAATTCTTTCAGCAGCCCTAATCTTTTCCTGTGAACTCTTGGCATCAAACCAATGGTTATTCATCACTTTATACAATGGACCTGATGAATGTCATCTTCGAGAAATAATGCACAACAACCTGTGTAAACTGTATCTCTCATAAACATGTGAATGGTTGTTCCTCAGCAGTGGGATAGCTTTCTCATATAACTCGGTTCGTATGTGGATGGATTAGTCCTGCTTGTGGACACAGAAAACACAAAACTATTTACCCTGTCTCAGGTGTCCTCCATAGACGGCAGGCACATAATCCCACCTGTCTCCCTGAGGACTGTAAACTGACTGAGGGGACCGCTGCATGCAGGAAGACCACCCATGCTCAGAACTTTACAATAGTTATAAGCACTGGGAGAACTTCTCTGCCCTGTACTATGTGTGATGTCATCCAGCCTTGGGCCTGATTAATCCTGCTGTCCATGGAGAATAACTGATGGAGGAAACTCCCAATCCCCCCGCAGGGAGTTTCCCCAGCCAAGGCCAGAGTCGGTGAGTTATTGCTCTGGTAAGAACGTAAACCCCTGACCCTTTAAGAGAAATAGGTAGGAGAATGCCTGGGGAGGGTGTGGCCAGATCCCATGGTTTGAACCAGGAGAGAGGAGCCCAGAGGTCTAGAGCATATGACAAAACCACTTTCCTTTTGGAAGGAAGCCTGCTAAGAAGGTAGAAAGTGCTTTTTAATTTACTGCTGTGCACTCAGCCTTGCTGTTGATGCACTGCCAGCTGGAGGATTGCTGTGTTTCACTTATAAGTATCCTGTCCTGCTGTTAAGGAATGGAAAGGCTATTGGGTTGTGCTGCCCAAAATGAATGGCCTTTGGAGGGACAACCCTGTTTGCTTGCTTTAGAAGTACTGTTTGTGCTGGAGTTCTACATGGTTGGAGAAACTATTGCTGGGTTGTGCTGCCCGACTTGATGAAACTTGGAAGAGCCAGTTTTGTTTTGTTTTGGAAGTGCCATCTGTGCTGGAGCAGAGTTCAGCTATTCAGCAGAGTAGCCCTGCTAAGAGCAATTTAAGGACTGTTATTTTATTTATTTAAATTTCTTATATACTGCCTTTCAATGTTATCAAAGCGGTTTATATTTAACACGATATTACATGAAACTGGTAAAGATTTAACTATAATACATTGGAGAATATTAGCTGTGCTACAAATGTAAATAGTTGCCGCTGTTGATGTAAGTTGAAGGTTACATTCAGGTTAGGGGGTAGCTAGTCGATTTATAGTCAGATGTGGGTGGTGGTTTGGTATGGAGGGGAGGAATGGAAATGATTGGCTTTAAGTATTTAGAGTTATGAGTGGGTACTTAGTGTTGGGCCGTAGTATTCAATGAACAGATGAGTTTTTAGCATTTTCCTAAAGTCAGAAGTGTTGCTAATTGATCTTAGTTGATGTCGGAGTGAGTTCCAGCGTGTTGGACCGAAGATTTCAAAAGCTTTTTGGCAGGTTGTTTGAGAACTACTGGTCTTGAGAGAGAAGGTTGAGAGGGTGTTTTGGTGGTGTTTCCTCCTTGTTCAAGAATCTGGGACCATCCGGATCAGTGGATGTAGGCACTCGGCAGACTGGTTGTGTAGTCTTCTATGTTATCACTGTTGCTTTGTATTTTATGTGGGATTGTACAGGTAACCATTGAAGGGAGTTTAGGACTGGCATGATGTGTTCTTGTCTTTTGGATCTGGTGATTAATCGGGCTGTAATATTTTGAGCTAGCTGTATGGCTTTGATGGAGCTTTTGGGAAGGCCTTGAAGTATTAGATTGCAATAGTCTACGTGTGCAGTGATTATTGTGTGACATATGTTGCAAAACTGGGTGTGGTCTAGTAGAGGCCATAGGTTTTGTAGCGTCTTCATTTTATAGTATGCTGTGGGTATCATCTTCTTTATATGTGCTTGAAAGTTGGTCTAGGATTTCACCAGTATATTTTACTTCCTTTTTCACTGGGGAAAAACCTTTAGCTGGGGAAAAACCTAGGGCAACAAAGGGTTTAACTCTACGTGTGCCTAAAACCCAAGAAGGGCCAGGCAGTTGTCTGGATGCTTGTCCCCAAATAAAGCACATATATATTTTTTAAACCTCTTGGCTGTGGATTCCTGTCTCATGCCTCACGCTGGTCACATCTACCACAACACCTTTCATTGTAAATGAAGGGGGGGGGGGGGCGCTGTGGTGCTTGTAAGAGCTTTCACTCTGTGCAAACTCGTTCTCTGTGTTTGAATGAGACAGGGATCTGGAAAAGACTGAACTTTCATTCCAGGTTCTTTCATTGCATCTTTGGGGTACATTCTTGGGCTGGCAGTTGTCGTAAAGTGAATTGGACAGGAACTGCAGATTTATAGAAACATGACGGCAGAAAAAGACCACATGGCCTATCTAGTCTGTCCTTCCATATCTACAACTACAATAGTCCCCTCTTTTCCTTTAGAGATCCTCTGTGTTTGTCCCATGCTGCTTTGAATTCAGATACTGTCCTCATCTCTACCACCTCCACTGGGAGATTATTCAATGCATTATGTTATCAATGTGTTGCACAATGGTGGAGCTCATGCTGTGTACATCTATTGCAAAACTAATTAAAATAAATTGGATCTCTATGTGACCAGTGGATGAAGTTCACTGGTGATCTCTAATTGTGTTAGAACATTCTGCACTGTGTTAAAGCTCCAAGTAGACTCCCTCAAATTAAAGGGGATGCAGGAAAACTCTTAACTATTCCTCTTTCTGGACTCGAAGTAATGAGACTAGGAAGTTATAGCTAGGTATCAACTACTCCACTAAGGGGCATGTTCACTACAGCGTTTCTCTTGTCATATGAGTTCAGGGGAACATGCAAGGTGGTGTGGGGAATTTTGTGTCCTGTGATAATTTCCCACCCAGAAAGGAAAAAAGTGCTTTAATGTAACAGTCACATGGTTAAATAAGTAAGAAATAAAGCAGATGAAAACACTTAACCGCCTGTCTTCCTCAGATCTGAAACTGACTGCATTCATGGCCTATCTAAAAGTGCCCCAGTCCTTTAACTCTCCCTTGGATCATGGGTCATAAACGAGAATACCACAACAGTAATCTCTTCTCACTCTCCACTGTGTGGCATCCATGACCCCGCAATAGCCACTTGTGCCCCTGGGCAGACTTTTCTATTTACACTTCTTTATATTTCCCATAGTGACTGCTGCCCTCCCCTTCTCATCCTTGAGCCCAGCTAACTCCTCCTTTCCTCACCTGCTCCAGGTTAATGTTGGGCTGCAGATCCACTGCCGCAGCTTTTTGCCTCTGCAGTGACTGAGAGCTGCTCCCTGTCCTATGCAGGTCAGTGCAAGCACCCCTCTATCTTTTTCTGGCTGCCATGGTCCAAGATATTAAAGGTCTTGTGCTGACAAGGCAAAGCAAGACTAGATCCATCAAGAGATACAGCTGGCTACAGTTGGTCTTTTCCTGCACCACATTGGTGTAGTATGCTGTATCCGCCCCCTCTCCATCGTATTGATTACAGAGGGTGGCGATAGGCTATCTCAGTCCTCAGACTATCAGCTTGCTTGTGGCTTCTTGGCCACCTTTTCTCTTATTCAGATTAGCAATATCCTTTCTGCAAAGATCTATTTGCAGTACCGTGAACACATCTGCTCCCTTCATCTGAACAGGGGAGAGGTAGGAAACGGTAGGAGTGACAAGTTGACCTCCAGAGGTTTGCTCCTACTGTTGTGCACGAGAGGAATTTACTCTGAATCCAAGTAGAAGGATTTCAAACCTGGTGTAGCAGCAAATCACTATGGAATAGATAATGAAACTACCTGCAGTTAGGAAAATGCCATGGAGGTTGCTGTGATAATCGGAGCAAAACTGCACTAGTAGTTTTGGGAGCTGTCTATTAATTTTTATTGGATCTTGTCACGCATACAATTGTTGAATGAAACCACATGTCATAATAAATCTTTGCAGATCCATTTTGCTATTGGAACTAACAAAGTGAAGCTCAGAATTCATCCAGTACCTTCTCTTCTCCCCATTTCTGAGCTATACAAAAGCATAAACAGACTTCTTTATTCTTTGACGCCACAGAAGTGGGAAATAATTATACAGAAGGGGTCCAGAAATTGTCTGTCTGGGGACAAAATAACTCTGTGCAAATTAAACAGACTGGAATGAAACTTGGCGTGGTGTTACAACCGTAAAAGGATACATAAGAGTTTGAAAATGAGCCAGATTGGACTAGGGATTCCAGAAAAATACCCCCCCTCCAAAAAAAAAAAAAAGGCTTAGTGTATTTTTATGGGAAAAGGAGGTCTGGCTTCGGTATCCATAGAAACTTATGTACAGTGAAACATAGGAGCTGGAGAATTTCTCCTTCAAACTTCCTCTCCTTGCCCTCAACTCTTCCTAACTGCCTTGCCCCCCCCCCCAATACTCCTCCTCCCCACAATGACTCTGCAAAATGATCTGACGTCCCCAAAAACTCCCCTTGGACAGCTACCCCAGTACCCCCAAAAGCTACACACAGTGAACTGCCCCCAGCCATAAAAGCTATCCCCCACAACTGCTACAACACCATGCAAATTGCCCCCTCCTGAAAAACTATTTCCCCACAACTGCCACAAATTCCCCCCAGCCTGCAAAATTACTACCACGCAACTGCCCCACCCCCAGAACCACCCACCAAAATTGACTGTCTCCAACTTTTCACATGCAACGCATGCACACACAAGGCCTACAAATAATTCTCTAGCTGTGATGTACTGCATTTTAAGTTAGTGGTGGACAAGGAGGAGCACTGCAACATGGCTCCAGGCGTAAGTGGTAGACAAGGAGGAGCACCATTGCAATAGTCCGTTGGAGATTCAGCTTCTGTCAGATTATTTTCTCGAATTGCTGCGCATTACGCTTTTTTCTGGCATTCATGTTCGGCCGGTCTGATGTGCACAGTACTTTCGCACAATTGACTAAAGAGATTGTCTGATAGATTCAATCACGTTCATCATAGAAGCTTGACACAATTGTCTTAAAGAGACACCTTGTTCGGTGCAGTTCTGCTGTGTGCCCCCTGAGGAAGGCGTTGCCGAAACGCCTAGGGGTGTTTTTCAATAAAGCAGTCCTCACCAATCTACAGCTCTTGCTTCTTGTGTTCCCTTCCCCTGCATTATAAGTTATTCACTTTCTTAATCCTACTGTGAAAGCTAGTTTTTGAATCATTCACTTTTCTTATTGGTTGCTATGTGTATTGTGAACTAACTCATTCTGTCCTCCAAGGACGCAGGGGCAGCCACAACTTCCTCCATGCAAGCAGAACTCTGTGTAAATCTAAACTCCACAGTTCAGGAACTCACCCTGGTCTCCAGTTTAAATTTAGTGACACCAGTATGAGAGTTTCTGTAACATGCCCCCTTTTCATCTCTTTGAGGCTGCCTTTGGATCCTGGTCCCTTGATCTCCTTGTGTCTCCTTATTTGTACCTTTCCCTATTTGTACCTTTGTTCTTAACTTTTGTACTGTCTGACTTGATTAGATTGTAAGCTCTAATGAGCAGCGACCGTCTTTTTATATGTATCTTTACAGCACTGTGTATGCCTTGTAGCGTTATATAAATGAGTAATTAGCAGGGTGGCTTGCTTACTCGGGCTGGTTTGGGGGGGAGGGTGGCTGGCTTGCTTACTCGGGCTGGTTGGGGGGAGGGAGGTGGCTGACTGGCTTGCTGGTTGGGATAGGGTAGGGGCTGGAGGATGGCATACTGGCTTGATGGGGCAGTGGCTGTTAGGGAGTAGTAGACTAGCTTTCTGGGTGGTGAGGGCTAACTGGGCTGGGAGAAGGGGATGGGATGACTGGTTTCCTAGGTGGTGAAAGCTGCCTGAGTTGGGAGGAGTTGGGGCTGTGCAGATTTTAAGGGAGGAAAGGAGACTGCTGGGGAGAACCTGGATAAAAGTGAGATTAGGTGACAGCAGGGTTAGGGGGGAGAAAGTGAGTGAGTGGCTGGGAAAGGGGACCTGTTGGCTATGTATTTCTGCCAGTGGTTTGTAGGACTGAATTAAGGGCCTAATTTACTAGGCGATCATGGGATGAGGTGGGGAATAGATGGAGAGTGGAAGGGAAGAGCGCATTTCCTATAGTACCAGGCAATTGCCACGTGCTCAGAGGCAATGCGGTTCTTAACATGAGTTCACCTGATGACTCTTCTGAAGGAATCGTTAGGTGAACCCGATGTAGTGGAGAGCATGTTAGGAAAATTCTTTGCGTATTAGCTGCTAGCGACATACTGAACATGCCCCCAACCCCACAGCTAACATGTAGTAAATCCTTATGGGGCTTTAATAAAAGGGTCCCTAAGCTTTCTTTTCCTTTGGAAACATAGAGGCTGATGTTATATGGGTGGCAGGGAAAGTTACATGCAAATTACTCGGGTAAATTCCCATTATCTCCAGGAACAAGCAGGAATAAGTCATCACATATGGGTATGTCGGTACCGACGGAGCCCGCGCGGGAAAGCTCCCCAGCTTTTCAGATTAAAAGCTTTTGGGGCCTCCCACTGCACATGCGCGCTGCCTTCCCGCCTTCCTGACCAGCTCTCGTCAGTTTCTTTTTTTCCGCGGAGCCAGCAGGTCGTGTTCCTGTCACCGCTGAAGAAATTGTTAATTTTATTGTTTTCTTTAGACCGCGTACCTGCCTTCCCCATTCTGAAACCGGTACTGCCGGTCTCTCTTTCTTTCTTTAAAAAAAAAAATATATATATTTTTCTTTTCTTCAGCACAGCTTGGTACTTTGTTAGGCCTTCAGGCCTACACAAATTCTCCTCATGGAGAAGCCAGTTCCTGCTTTTAAAAAGTGTACCAAGTGCAGTGCTGTCATTCCTGTTAAAGACACCCATGAATTGTTTAGGACCTGACCATTCCATACCGGACTGCCCATCCTGCTCCCAGATGTCGAAATGTGGATTGCAGAACCGGGCCAACAAGTTCCATGTGCTGTTTCCTTCAGAAGCATCACAGTCATCCAGGTCTTCCTCTCCGGATGGATCTCAGGTAACCAAAACTCCAGTGGGCAAATCCTCTAAAAGCAAATCTCTTTCTAAAGATCGAGAGGCTCTCAATTCTGAGTTTGAGGATTCTGCCCAGGCCAAAAAACCCCGGCGGGAGGTTCCGGCCTCCAAAGCAATCATGGGGTCACAGGTTGACATCGATGGCGCGGCCTCGACAGATCACCTGTTGTGCTGCTCTGGGGTACCGGCCCATACCGGTACCGACATCCAGGCAGCAGTGGCGTCTATGGGCAATACTGTCCAAGTCATGCAGCAGGCCATTCTGGCTTTTATTAATGCTGCTACGCCCTCGGTACCGCGGCCAGCGGTACCGGGTCCGGTTCTGGTAATGGCTTCCATACCGGAACCGAGGCCATCGTCTTCCAAACGCAGATCGGTTCCGCATGCCGGATCCGGGCTTTTGCCCGGTACCGATCCCATACCTGGTACGCCCGATGTCGATACCGAACGGTATGCGTATCGTGCGTTGGAAGCACATAGAGGATACTCTGCTTCTTCAGAGGATTTTAACTCCTCTGATGATTCTGATGAGTTCTCCCTTGATCTTCCTGAGGAGCCTTCTTCTCCTAAAAGGAGAATGTCTCCACCAGAGGATTTGTCCTTTCAGGACTTCATCATAGAAATAGCTAAAGGTCTTTCTATTGCTTCATCCTCTGAAAAGGAACCCAGATCAAAGAAACTGGATATTTTAGGATACTCTAAGTCTCCTAAAGAGGCAGTCACCCTGCCTATCCATGAAATCCTTCAAGAACACTTGATGGACTTATGGGAGGCTCCTCTAACATTGTCTCCTTCTTCTCGCAGGTTGGACACCATGTACCGTGTCCCCCCTTCTCCTGGTTTCCAAAAAACCCAGTTGCCTCACCATTCTATTGTGGTGAAGTCTGCAGTGAAGAAGATAAAGAGTACCAAAAGGCACTCTTCTACTCCTCCAGGGCGAGAATGTAAGACTCTAGACTCTTTTGGCAGGAAAATTTTCCAGGCTACTATGCTTATAGCCAGGATTAATTCCTATAGTCTTTACATGGGCATGTTTCTCAGTGAAATCGCTCTAAAAGTTCGGCATTTTGCCCCCTTCATCCCTGAGGATAAAAGGGAGGAGTTCATTTTCTTAGTGAAACACCTTTTGGATATTTCAAAGTTCTCCAACAGGGCAGCTTTTGATTCCTTTGAGGGTGCTGGTAGGGCTTCGGGCATTGCTATAGCAGCCCGACGTCTTGCTTGGCTCCAGGCTTCTGATCTAGAACCTTGGGTCCTAGATGGCTTACGGAATCTGCCCTGTACAGGTGAGAACTTATTTGGTGAGGAGTGGCAAATTAAGGCCACTCAAATGGACACAGAAAATGCCACCTTAGATAGACTTTCTAAGTCTACCTCCACTCCTGCCAAAAAGAAGTCTTTTAAGAGGCCTTATTACAAGAAGTCCAGATTTTCCACAAATACTGGCCAACAATCCTCTCAGCCTCGTTTTGCTGCTAAACGTCAGCAACCTAAACAGGCAAGGTCAAAGCCTGCGGCGTCTGCTACGCCTCAGCAGGCTCAACCCCCTCAGGGGTTTTGACTTGCCCCTAGAGAACTTAACTTTTCTGGCTCTAGAACAACCAGAGCCCCTCACCATACCCGGAAGGTTAGCTCACTTTGCTCCCAGATGGGAGCAAATTACATCAGAGCAATGGACCCTCTCTATCATCAGAGAGGGTTACAAACTCCATTTTTCCGACTTTCCTCCTTATACTATGGTGAGGCAGTTCAATTCTCCCCCATCTCTCCTGACCCTCTTGGGTCAGGAAGTCTCCTCCCTCCTTGCCCAAGGGGCAATAGAGGAGGTCCCTCTTCTTCAACAGGGGACGGGATTCTACTCCCCTTATTTTCTAATACCAAAGAAGACAGAGGGCTTCAGACCAATTCTAGATCTGAGAGAATTGAACAAATTTCTTTTCAAGGAGAAATTCAAAATGCTTTCTCTGGGCATTCTCCTTCCATACCTTCAGAGTCAGGATTGGCTTTGTTCTCTAGACCTAAAGGATGCGTATACACACATACTCATCCACCCATCCCACAGAAAATACCTTCGATTTCTGTTTCAGGGACATCATTTCCAGTACAGAGTACTCCCCTTCGGTCTAGCCTCTGCTCCAAGAGTGTTCACCAAATGCATGGCAGTCGTAGCTGCCTTTCTAAGAGGCCTGGGAATTTTCATATTCCCATACCTGGACGACTGGCTCATCCGAGCTCCATCTCAGTCCCAGGCCCAAATTTCCCTGGACCGCACAAGGCGTCTTCTGCAGTATCTGGGACTGGTAGTAAACCTTCCCAAGTCTCAACTAATCCCTACTCAGTCTCTCGAGTTCATAGGGGCCCAGTTAGACACCATCACTGCGAGGGTCTACCTGCCTCAGCTCAGGGCCCAACGCCTGCTGAGTTTGGCCTCCCAAGCTCAGTCCAGCAGTCATTTGACAGCCCGGGAAATGCTGCGACTTCTGGGCCACATGGCCTCTACGGTACATGTGGTGCCCTACGCTCGTCTGCATATGAGAGCAGCTCAATGGACCTTGGCCACCCAGTGGACTCAAGCATCTGGAGCGCTCTCCGACCAAATACTCACCTCAAGCCGTCTGTTTTGGTCCCTCCAATGGTGGACATCCACCAAGAATTTGTTGTTGGGGGCCCCCTTCTAACCTTTGTTGCCCCAAGCAACCCTCACAACAGATGCCTCCCAGACAGGGTGGGGAGCTCATCTTCAGAACCTCTCCACTCAGGGCACTTGGTCTCCACAGGAGACCACCCTTCATATCAACCTCCTGGAACTGCAAGCAATTTACCTTGCCCTCAAGGTCTTCTATACCCTCCTTGTCAACCTGACTGTCCTAGTTCAGACAGACAATCAGGTAGCCATGTTCTATATAAACAAACAAGGAGGGACAGGCTCTCTGTCGCTTTGCAACGAAGCTCTCAGATTATGGGCCTTCGCCAGAGAGCATCAAATTCACCTTCTTGCAGTGTATCTTCCAGGAGTTCAAAACTCTCGTGCGGACAGACTCAGTCGAGTTCTGCTTCCACACGAATGGTCCCTACATATGGACCAGATACGCAGAATCTTTCAGGAATGGGGGACCCCGGACATAGACCTCTTTGCAAGTCCGTGGAATGCCAAACTTCCCCGGTTCTGTTCCAGAACTCAGTGTCAGGGAGCTCAGGCCCACGATGCCTTCCTCCTGCATTGGGGTCAGGAATTCCTCTATGCCTTTCCACCCATTCCTCTAATATCCAAGACTCTGTTCAAGCTCCAGAGGGATCACGGGACTATGATCCTCATAGCTCCCCGCTGGCCACGCCAGGTGTGGTTCCCTCTACTTCTGCATCTCTCCCAGGGATCCTCCCTGGACCTGGGAGCTGCGCCAGACCTCCTGTCTCAGGAGAAGGGGACTTTGTGGCACCCAAACCCCAAATCCCTACATCTCAGAGCTTGGTTACTGAAGGCCTAAGTCTTCAAGACTTTAATCTTTCTCAGCCTGTGAAAGATATCCTTCATGCCTCTAGGAAACCTTCCACGAGGCGTTCTTATGCTTTCAAATGGAAGCGTTTTTCCATTTGGTGTGCTCAGCAGGGTCTTGACCCTCTAGCACTTCCTTTGAATTCCCTCTTGGACTATCTCCTGCATCTTTCAAATGCAGGCCTTAAGACAAATTCAGTAAGGGTCCATTTGAGTGCTATTGCAGCATCCTTAAAACCTATAAATGGACAACCTGTCTCCTCTCATCCTCTTGTTGCACGTTTCATGAGAGGCCTGACCCTAACTAAACCTCCCATCCGACCTCCCCCGGTAGCATGGGATTTGAACCTAGTTCTAGGTCAGCTTATGAAGCCACCTTTTGAGCCTTTGGACTCTACCTCCTTCAAATTTCTTTCCTGGAAGGTTGTTTTCCTTATTGCCGTCACTTCGGCTCGCCGCATCAGTGAACTGAAGGCTTTAGTGGCTCATCCACCTTATACTAGGTTTCATCATGATAAGGTGGTCCTTAGGACGAATCCCCACTTTATGCCCAAAGTGGTCTCGCCTTTTCATCTTAATCAAGAGGTATATCTACCTGTCTTTTTCCCGGCTCCTCATGCATCCAGTGCAGAGAGGAACCTTCATACTCTGGATTGTAAAAGAGCTCTTGCCTTTTACCTCAACAGGACTCAACCACATCGAAAGTCTTCCCAACTTTTCGTGGCTTTTGATCCTTCTCATTTGGGACTTCCAGTCACCAAGCGTACACTTTCCAATTGGATCGCTCAGTGTATTTCTTTTGCTTACCAGAGTAAGAACATTTCTCTGGAGGGCCATGTCACAGCTCACAATGTGAGAGCCATGGCCACTTCTATGGCTCATCTTCACTCTGTGTCCATAGATCAGATCTGTCGAGCAGCCACTTGGGCCTCTGTTCATACCTTCACAGCCCATTACTGCTTGGACAAGGACTCCCGCCGGGATGCCTTGTTTGGTCAGGCTGTCCTCAAACACCTGTTCCATACTTAAACAACTCCTGCCCACCTTCCCTGGATGGATGCCTGAGATCCATACGAAGATGGTTTACCCTTGGAGGGGGATCTCCCAGGCATCTTAGCTAGGGAGTCCCCATATGTGATGACTTATTCCTGCTTGTTCCTGGAGATAGCACAGTTACTTACCTGTAACAGGTGATCTCTGGGAACAGCAGGAATTAGTCATCACAACCCACCCACCTCCCCTAGGAGTTGTATCTCTATCTATCTATCTTCCTGTCCTCTCTCTCTCTATTGTCTCAGCTTTAAACTCGAACTGACGAGAGCTGGTCAGGAAGGCGGGAAGGCAGCGCGCATGTGCAGTGGGAGGCCCCAAAAGCTTTTAATCTGAAAAGCTGGGTAGCTTTCCCGCGCGGGCTCCGTCGGTACCGACGTACCCATATGTGATGACTAATTCCTGCTGTTCCCAGAGATCACCTGTTACAGGTAAGTAACTGTGCTTTCAAGGACTTGCCAGGCGCTGTTCCGTAAGCGTGCATGTGTAAGCTCCCATGAGGCATGCATGCAAGTTATGGAATATCCTAACTTGCATCATCATGTCGATCTAGGCATGGCAAGTTACTCCTAGGTTCCAGCATATCCATGCGCCCCTATTTTGTAACATAAAGTGTGCGCTTTATTTTGATTGACATCTCTGGCTTTTTCATGACTCTACTGATTTTTACATTAAGGTCTAAATGCTAGAAGCATGAGTATTACCTAAATATATTTTAGAGTTTAAAACATCTGTCTGTAGCTCTGTTATCCTCCCCCTTGTGATAGCACGCCTGCCCTTCAGCAAATCCATATACAATAGTTCTAGGTAATTGACAAACGACTCTGTCCCACAATCTGTCAGACCACAGCAAAAATTCTCCTTGTTCAGATCATCGGCCCAACCTCGTGTTCAAATGTTCTCGTTAGTGTCCAGTTTATTTTGCAACATGTAGATCAATCTTTGCACTTTGACAGGGTCCTTGACCTGACCTCTCCAGGCCTTGAAGCTGGGTTTCTCCTTCCATAACTGAGCAATAGTGTGTTTCATGCCATTCACTAGATGTAAAACCAGCTTTCTAGAAATAGGCAGAGTTTGGCTGTCGCTAGCAAGGCCTAAACGAGTTAGAGGGAGAGGTTCAGTTGCAGAAATAAAATATGCTCCATCTCTGCTCTATTCCAACCCATTTTTAGAAGTCCTGGGCAAATGGCCAGGGCTGCCACACATGGAGATAGGAGCCACACTACCAACAAGCCCTCCAGCAGAGCAAACTCCAGGTGAATCTGGTGTAGAATGTGAAACGCATGTAATCCTGGCGCAGGAGACAAATGTTTTTTTTTGTTTTTTCTTTCTGTGTATTACTTTCTCAGTATTCAGTAATTTTTGCAGAATATGCTGTTTAGTATTCTGGCTTAAAATGTGAAATATCAAGTCCATAAACAAAACAATATGTTTATTATGGAAAGAGTGATGGATTCATTCTAGTGGATGCAAGACTTGTAACTTGGGATAACCACAGAAGATTTTCACTGGTGAAGAAACGGAGAGAAGAACAGAGATTGATTAGTGTTTACGGCACTGCACTAGGATGTCAACTAGGCTGACTAAAAGGTCTTTGCTGTCATGTTCTATGTTTAAATGCATGGAAGAAGACAAGATAAAGGATACTAGGGCTTCTGTTTTTTGGGGATCTTACATTAGCCACCTGCAGGAGGGAAGCTACAAACTACAAGAAGTGCCAAATCCTTGCAGCTGCCTATACTTGCAGCAACACACAACTGTGCCTATGGTTGTGGCTATAAATATCAGCAGGTGAAAAAAGACATGCTTTAGATTGCCAGATGAAAAATCTCTGAAAACAGAGCCCCCCATACTACCTCACTCTCCCTTATACCTCCCTATACTCTTTCAGCTTATCTCTCTTCCTGTATTCTCTATTCTCTCCATCTTGTTCCCCAGTACACATACTTCTATCTCCCTCAGGTTAACCCTCCACAATACACTATTTGCTCTGACTATTTATTTAAAACTCTTTATATACCATCTTTCTATGATTCAAGATGGTTTACATGGAACTAAAATAACCGTGTAGGCACCACTGTTGTACAGAGAATAATAACTTCATAAACATGAACAGACAAATTCAGTGGTTAACTTTTTACATATTTACAGAGGGGTAGGTCAAGAGGAAGCTGAGTGGGCAAGGGGGGGCAAGTGAGAAGATGGAGGAGGGAGGGGGAGGAGGAGCATTTGGAGGGGGGTCAAGGCTTGGGGAGTGCTATGTAACGCTTTGATCTCCAGGAACAAGCAGGAATAAGTCATCACATATGGGTACGTCGGTACCGACGGAGCCTGCGCGGGAAAGCTCCCCAGCTTTTCAGATGAAAAGCTTTTGGGGCCTCCCACTGCACATGCGCGCTGCCTTCCCGCCTTCCTGACCAGCTCTCCTCAGTTCTTCTTTTTCCGCGGAGCCAGCAGGTCGTGTTCCTGTCACCGCTGAAGAATTTGTTACTTTTGTTTGTTTCTTTAGACCGCGTACCTGCCTTCCCCATACCGAAACCGGTATCTCCGGTCTCTCTTTCTTTCTTTATAAAAAAAATAAAAAAAAGACTTTTTTATTTTCTTCAGCACAGCTTGGTACCTGTTGTTAGGCCTTAAGGCCTACACAAATTCTCCTCATGGAGAAGCCAGTCCCTGGTTTTAAAAAATGTACCAAATGCAGTGCTGTCATTTCTGTCTCAGACACCCATGAATGGTGTCTCAAATGTTTGGGACCTGAACACTCCATACCGGACTGCCCATCCTGCACCCAGATGTCTAAACGCGGTTTGCAGAACCGGGCTAACAAGCTCCATGTGCTGTTTCCTTCAGAAGCATCACAGTCATCCAGGTCTTCCTCTCCGGATGGATCTCAGGTAACCAAAACCTCTGTGGGCAAATCCTCTAAAAGCAAATCTCTTTCTAAAGATCGAGAGGCTCTCAATTCTGAGTTCGAGGATTCTGCCCAGGCCAAAAAACCCCGGCGGGAGGTTCCGGCCTCCAAAGCAATCATGGGGTCACAGGTTGACATCGATGGCACGGCCTCGACAGATCACCTGTTGGACTGCTCTGGGGTACCGGCCCATACCGGTACCGACATCCAGGCAGTAGTGGCGTCTATGGGCAGTACTGTCCAGACCATGCAGCAAGCCGTTCTGGCATTCATTAAGGCTGCGACGCCCTCGGTACCGATTTCATCGGTACCGACCCCGGTTCCGGTATCTACACCGGAACCGAGACCATCGACTTCTAAACGTCGATCGGTTCCGCATGCCGGATTCCGGCTTTCGCCCGGTACTGATCCCATGCCCGATACGCCCGATGTCGATACCGATCGGTATGCGTATCGTACATTGGCAGTACAGAGGGAAGACTCAGATTCTTCTGATGAATTCAATTCCTCTGATGACTCTGCTGAGCTTACTCTTCCTGAGGAGCCCTCTTCTCCCAAGAGGAGGATGTCTCCTCCAGAGGATTTATCCTTTCAGGATTTCATTGTTGATGTAGCTAAAGCACTTTCTATTGCTACATCTTCTGAAAGAGAACCCAGATCAAAAAAATTGGACATTTTAGGATACTCAAAAGCTCCTAAAGAGGCAGTCACTCTGCCTGTCCATGAAATCCTTCAAGAACACTTGATGGATTTGTGGGAGACTCCTTTAACACTGTCTCCCCATTCCCGCAGGTTGGACACCATGTATCGGGTCCCTCCTTCGCCTGGGTTCCAGAAAACCCAGCTGCCTCACCACTCCATTGTGGTGAAGTCTGCCATGAAGAAAATAAAGAGTCCTAAAAGGCATTCTTCTACCCCTCCAGGGCGAGAATGTAAGAACCTAGACTCTTTTGGAAGAAAGATGTTCCAGGCTAGTATGCTTATAGCCAGGATCAACTCTTATAGCCTTTATATGGGCATGTATCTTGGACAACTTGCCCTAAAAATACAGAATTTTGCCCCCTTTATCCCTGATGATCAAAGGGCGGACTTCTTTTCTATGGTGACACAACTTTCAGAGGTCTCCAAGTTCTCCAACAGGGCAGCCTTTGATTCCTTCGAAGTTGCAGGCAGAGCTTCGGGAATTGCTATTGCAGCCCGACGTCTCGCTTGGCTCCAGGCTTCTAACCTAGAACCCTGGGTTGTAGATGGCCTCAGGAATCTGCCCTGTACCGGTGAGAACTTATTTGGGGAAGACTGGCAGATTAAAGCTGCTCAAATGGATGCAGAAAATGCCACTCTAGATAGACTTTCCAAGTCTACTTCTACCCCTACCAAAAAGAAGCCTTTTAAAAGGCCTTACTATAAAAAGACCAGATTTCCCACGAATACTGGCCAGCAATCTGCTCAGCCTCGCCTTGCGGCTAAGCGTCAACAATCTAAGCAGGTAAAGTCAAAGCCTGCAGTGTCTGCTACACCCCAGCAGGCTCAACCCCCTCAGGGCTTTTGACTTCCCTCTAGAGAACTTGCCGTTTCTGGCTCTAGAACAACCAGAGCCCCTCACCATTCCTGGAAGGCTAGCTCATTTTGCTCCCAGATGGGAACAAATCACATCAGAGCAATGGACCCTCTCTATTATCCGAGAGGGCTACAAACTTCATTTCTCCAGCCTTCCTCCCCATACCATGGTGAGGCAATTCAGTTCTCCCCCATCTCTTCTGACCCTGTTGGGTCAGGAAGTCTCTTTTCTTCTTGCCCAAGGGGCAATAGAGGAGGTTCCTCCTCCACAACAGGGGTTAGGTTTCTACTCCCCTTACTTTCTCATAACAAAGAAGACAGGGGGCTTCAGACCTATCCTAGATCTGAGAGAATTGAACAGGTTTCTATTCAAGGAGAAATTCAAAATGCTCTCTCTGGGCCTTCTCCTTCCATACCTTCAGAGTCAGGATTGGCTTTGTTCTCTAGATCTCAAGGATGCGTACACTCATATACTCATCCATCCATCCCACAGAAAATATCTAAGATTTCTGTTCCAGGGAAAACATTTCCAGTACAGAGTACTACCCTTCGATCTGGCCTCTGCTCCAAGAGTCTTCACAAAATGCATGGCAGTCGTAGCCGCATTTCTCAGAGGCATGGGAATCTTTGTCTTCCCATATCTGGACGACTGGCTTATCCGAGCTCCATCTCAATCAGAAGCCCAGATTTCTCTGGACCGCACAAGGCGTATTCTTCAATATCTGGGACTTGTGGTAAACATTCCCAAGTCCCAACTCATCCCTACTCAGTCCCTGGAATTCATAGGGGCCCAATTGGACTCCACCACTGCAAGGGCCTACCTCCCTCTGGTCCGAGGCCAAAGGCTAATAAGCTTGGCCTCCCAGGCTCAGTCCAGAAGTCACTTGTCAGCCAGAGAAATGCTGCAACTTCTGGGCCACATGGCCTCCACGGTTCATGTGGTGCCCTATGCTCGTCTCCATATGAGAGCAGCTCAATGGACATTGGCCACCCAGTGGTCTCAAGCATCAGGAGCGCTCTCAGACCAAGTACTCACCTCAAAACGTCTGTTTTGGTCTCTCCAGTGGTGGACATCCTCCAAAAATCTGTTGTTGGGGACCCCCTTCCAACCTTCGTTGCCCCAAGCAACCCTCACAACAGATGCCTCCCAAACAGGGTGGGGAGCTCATCTTCAACATCTCTCCACTCAGGGAATCTGGTCTCCCCAAGAGACCACCCTTCATATCAACCTTCTGGAACTGCGAGCAATCTTCCTTGCCCTCACAGTCTTCCATACCCTCCTTGCCAACCTGACTGTCCTAGTTCAGACAGACAATCAGGTGGCCATGTTTTATGTCAACAAACAAGGAGGGACGGGCTCTCTGTCGCTTTGCAACGAAGCTCTCAGATTATGGGCCTTCGCCAGAGAGCACCAAATTCATCTTCTGGCAGTATATCTTCCAGGAGTTCAAAACTCTCGGGCAGACAGACTCAGTCGAGTTCTGCTCCCACACGAATGGTCCCTACATATGGACCAGATAGGCAGAATCTTTCAGGAATGGGGGACCCCGGACATAGACCTCTTTGCAAGTCCGTGGAATGCCAAACTTCCCCGGTTCTGTTCCAGGACTCCGTGTCAGGGAGCTCAGGCCAACGATGCCTTTCTCCTGCATTGGGGTCAGGAATTCCTGTACGCTTTTCCACCCATTCCTTTGATTCCCAAGACTCTGTTCAAACTTCAGAGGGATCACGGATCCATGATCCTCATTGCTCCATGCTGGCCACGCCAAGTGTGGTTCCCTCTCCTTCTACAGCTCTCCCAGGGCTCCTCCCTGGACCTGGGAGCTGCACCAGACCTTCTGTCTCAGGAGCAGGGGACTTTGTGGCATCCAAACCCCAAGTCCCTACATCTCCGAGCTTGGTTACTGAAGGCTTAAGCCTTCAAGAGTTTAATCTTTCTCAACCAGTGAAAGATATCCTTTATGCCTCTAGGAAACCCTCTACCAGGCGTTCCTATGCTTTCAAATGGAAACGTTTTTCCATTTGGTGTGCTCAACAGGGTCTTGACCCTCTGGCACTTCCTTTGAATTCTCTACTAGACTATCTCCTGCATCTTTCCAATGCAGGCCTCAAGACGAATTCAGTACGAGTCCATTTAAGTGCTGTTTCCTCTCATCCTCTTATTGCAAGATTCATGAGAGGCCTAACCCTCACTAAACCTCCCATCCGGCCTCCTCCGGTAGCATGGGACTTGAATTTAGTTCTGGGTCAGCTTATGAAGCCACCTTTTGAACCGTTGGTATCTACCTCCCTGAAATTTCTTTCCTGGAAGGTCCTTTTCCTTATTGCAGTCACTTCGGCTCGCCGCATCAGTGAACTGCAGGCTTTGGTGGCAAATCCACCTTATACCAGATTTCATCATGATAAGGTGGTCCTTAGGACGAATCCCCACTTTATGCCTAAAGTGGTCTCACCTTTTCATCTTAATCAAGAGGTATATCTACCTGTCTTTTTTCCGGCTCCTCATGCATCCAGTGCAGAGAGGAACCTTCATACTCTTGACTGTAAAAGGGCTCTCGCCTTTTACCTCAATAGAACTCAGCCACATCGAAAGTCTTCTCAGCTTTTCGTGGCTTTTGATCCTTCTCATTTGGGACTTCCAGTCACCAAACGCACACTTTCCAACTGGATTGCTCAGTGTATTTCCTTTGCTTACCAGAGTAAGAACATTTCTCTGGAAGGCCATGTCACAGCTCACAATGTGAGAGCCATGGCCACTTCTATGGCTCATCTTCACTCTGTATCCATAGATCAGATCTGTCGAGCAGCCACTTGGGCCTCGGTTCATACCTTCACAGCCCATTACTGCTTGGACAAGGACTCCCGCCGGGATGCCTTGTTTGGTCAGGCTGTCCTCAAACACCTGTTCCATACTTAAACAACTCCTGCCCACCTTCCCAGAATGGATGCCTGAGATCCATACGAAGATGGTTACCCTTGGAGGGGGATCTCCCAGGCATCTCAGCTAGGGAGTCCCCATATGTGATGACTTATTCCTGCTTGTTCCTGGAGATAGCACAGTTACTTACCTGTAACAGGTGATCTCTGGGAACAGCAGGAATTAGTCATCACAACCCACCCACCTCCCCTAGGAGTTGTCTCTCTATTCCTCTATCTTCCTGTCCTCTCTCTCTATTGTCTTAGCTTTAAACTCGAATTGAGGAGAGCTGGTCAGGAAGGCGGGAAGGCAGCGCGCATGTGCAGTGGGAGGCCCCAAAAGCTTTTCATCTGAAAAGCTGGGGAGCTTTCCCGCGCAGGCTCCGTCGGTACCGACGTACCCATATGTGATGACTAATTCCTGCTGTTCCCAGAGATCACCTGTTACAGGTAAGTAACTGTGCTTTACATTAGTATGGTTGTGGTTTAAGGGGTCAGGGCAAAGTATTCTTGGAAGGGGAAGGTTTTGAGTCTTTATTGGAATTCGGAGTGGTTGGATCAACCTCGTAGGTCAGAAGGGAGGCGTTCCATACAGAGGGGGTATAGAGGGAGAAGGCTCGGTTGCAGGTGGATTATTTGCTCTTTTTCTTTTGCGATGGTATGTTTAAGATGTTTGCAATGTTAGATCTACATGATCTGGTGCTGTTTGGTTTAGAGAGAAGGGTAAGTAGACAGAGGGCAGATTTGTAGTGTATGACTTTGTGTATCAGTGTGATTTTGAATTTTATTCTGGCCAGCATGGGGAGCCAGTGGAGGTCCTGAAGAACAGGGGTGTGATGTGGGCTCATCTGGATGTGTTGGTGATTAGGCATGCTGTTGTATTCTGAGCCATTTGGAGGGGGTAGATATGATGTTTGGGAGACCATGATAAATGAGATTGCAATAGTCAAGGGTAGGGGTGGTAAGGGCTTGGCAGACAGTACAGAAAGAGTCTAGGTTTAGTAAGGGTCTGAGGTTTCTTCAGGGTTCTTATTTTAGTGTAAATTTGGTTTTGTTTTTCTTATCTGTTCTTGAAATGTAAGGTTTTGGTTGATTATTAATCCAAGATATTTAACTTCATTCTTTCCTCTTTACCCCCCGCCCCAACTCATTCCTCCTGGTCTCTTTCTCTACCCACTCTTCATATCAGCTAGCCTTTTCCATTCTCCATGAGGTTTATATTAATTAGGATTTAATTGCATTGTCCTTGTTTTTTTTTGTACTATATTGTGGATGTAAAAGTGTAAACTGCATCGATGCATTGGCGATATATAAGCAGAATAAATGAAATAAAATGAGATGATTCTAAGTACCCCTCCCCCGTTTAATATCCATATTCCCCAATGCATTAGGTGCCACTGCCAAAAAGGTTATAGTTTTCTGGTACTGTGTGGTGGTTAGAATTCAAGCCATGTGGCACTGAACTCCCATGCTGTTCTCTTGAGATGTGGGGTTGCAATATGAGACTAGTGTGCCCCTCAATCACCGAAACTGATATGGTGACTGAAGACTACAGCTGTTCTGGGAGCTGCAAACCTGCAGCAAGCACTGGGTAAAGGTGAGGTGGGAGGACTGACAAACTGAGGAAATAGCTTGGAAATCATGGGGACAGGAGTGTGTGTTGTGTATTGATGACCTCAGTTTCTTCCTTTATGCTCTTTTCCCTGTCTTGCCATGAAGACCAGCCAGATGATTTGATGGAGGAATTCTGTATAATTTCTGTACTGTACAGATGTGCAGAATTTCCCCAGGAGTCATAATTAACATCTCATAGCTTACTTGTTTATAGCTCGGAACTTTGTGTATTAAGCCCTACTTTGTCTTTCTTAATTTAGCATATCAGCAACCTCCTGAACTCTTGTCTGATTTCTTTATGTGCTAGTCTTGAAGACTCTATTCTTTATAGGTTGTGATAATGTTATAATCATGTGGACCTTTTGCTCTACTGTCCTGAGACAGGTTGAAGGGATCTTATGCATAGGGGAGTTGGACACATAGCAGTACGTCTTAGTTTCTGCATGAACCGCCCCACACAAGTCTTGAGGTTTAAATTTGAAAGAGTCACACAAAGCAAAACAGTCTTTAGAGACTGTCTCCAAAAGCATAAGGTTGGAATTCTTTAATACAGTTCTGTTTTTACAGTTGCTTAAGAGTGTACAGAAACTGGGGTTGTTCCTATACTAAGTCCGAGAGGACAAGGAAGACTCAAGTTAGTATATGAATCTTCTTGCATTGAGCCCTTACCACTCTTTTTCTAACCCAAGATATCAAGGGTCTGATATTGAGTTAGGATGAATAAATGAGAGTACAGCACCTAGCTGTCATCCTCCATCCCTGGATATTCAATGCTGGGGTCATATGCGGCCCTGGCATTGATATCTGGGGTTGCCGCACATGCCTGGAAGCCGCAGAGGCTAACCGGGTAGCAGTGATATTGCAGCACTGCCCGGTTAGCATCTATGGGTAAAGATAGGCCGGCTTTTGCAGCGCCTCTCTCTTATCCATAGAAGCTAACTGGGTAGCGGTGCAATATTCATGCAACACTCGTGGATTAAATTCTTGTTCCCAGATGAGAACAGCTGCTGCCTGACCTGAATATTTGAACTGGAGGAAAAGCATCCTATAGCATTCTAGGATCTACAGTTGTGGTCAACATTATTGGCACCCTTGCAGTTCAACCCCCTTAGTATCCAATATCTCCTAAAATAAAGTGGCCAATGAAATGGCTTTGGACTGTATATTTTATTTGTATATTTTATATACGGCCTTTAAACAGAATCAAAGCGGTTTACATTGAACAATAACTTGAATGTTACATTACAGCTTTTTTAAACAGGTAACATGTCAACATTCATAAATAGGGTAGGGTGTCTTCAACTTTGCACACAAATATGCACACATATTTAACACAAGAGTAAAATAAAACAAGATCAATTAAAAGGAAATGGTAGAAAATATAACAACTGGGACATTGCCAGGACATGATTATTAACACCCTTATAAACAATTCAGAACAGAAGAATCACATTCCCATTGCAGTAAAATCAGACATACCTGTGATCCATTGTCAGTACTCACATGAATTGGAATCAACCAATGAGTGATGGCTCTAGTATTTAAAATGGCCACATTCACTCCCTGTTCCATTTTCACAATGGCGAAGACAAGAGCTGCCTGAGATGTCAGAAAAGCCATTATTACCAAACTTCAAAGGGGGTACAAAGCCATCTCCAAAGACCTTGAGATTCCTGTGTCTACAGTTCACAGTGTTGCTGAGATGTTTTCTGCTCATGAACTTCAAAGGTTAGTGTGAGCTGTTGGAAAATCACCACGTACAGCATCCAAAGAGCTTAAGTCTGACCTGGAGTAATCTGGAGTGGTGGTTTCAACCTGCACCATACGCCACACACTAAACAAAGGAGGACTTCATGGGCAAAAGCCAAGGAGGACCTCATTGCTCAAAGATGGATGTAAAAAGGCACGCCTGATCTTTGCCCAAACCCACTTTGAGAAACAACAATCCTTCTGGGAAAATGTTCTGTGGATAGATGAAAACAAACTTGAACTCTTTGGCAATGCAGACCAGCAATACGTTTACAGGTGAAGAAATAAAGCTTATAAGGAAAACACTCTTCCTACAGTTAAATATGGTGAAGGTTCCATAATGTTGTGGGGCTGTTTTGCAGTCTCAGAAACTGGAGGCTTGGAATGTATTAAAGGAATCATGAAGCCGGGGGACTACCAAGGTATTTTGGAGCGAAATGTGCTACTACTACTACTATTCAGCATTTGTAAAGCACCACACATGCAGCGCTGCACAGCTAGCCTACAAGAGGTAGCCAGCATACAAGAGACAGTCCCTGCCCTTCAGAGTCATGCTCTTCGGAGCTTACAATCTAGAATAGTACATTAGTTAGAACAGTACAGAGCATTAGTCAGTTCTGCATAAGGTATGGTGTGTTATAGTTTGGTCTGTAGTTTGGTCATAAACGATGAAGGGGGTTAGGGTGAGATGAGGAAGGAGTCAGGATCTGAATGCAACGGTGAAGAGGTGCTACCTAATGTCAGAAAACTAGGTATGAGTTGAAGGTCATGGGTCCTCCAGCAGGACAATGACCCAAAATGCACATCCAAAAAATACAGAAGAATGGTTAAAAAGGAACAAATGGACTGTTCTGAACTGGCCAGCAATGAGTCCTGATCTCAATCCAATTGAGAACCTTTGGAAAGAGCTGAAATCTGCTATTGGTAAAATGAATCCTGGAAACATTCATGAGCCGGAACAAATTACAGTTGAGTGGGAGAAACTACAAGCAGACAGATGTAAGAAACATATAGATGGGTACATGAAATATTTGGAGGCTGTCATTAAATATTAGTGAAGGGTACCTTTAGGGGTGGTTCTGTCATTAGTCAGGGTGAGGCTTTTCCCCTGTCTGCAGAGGCGGCAGCCATCAGACTTGAAGCAGTCCTAAAAAAGAAAACCCACAAAAAAAAAAAAAAAAAAAAAACCATGGGTCTCTGGAAAAATTACAAGCTCTCTGCCTGGGAGCTTTTAAAAGGGTTTTGGTACATTTTTAAAACATTCTTTTTGGTGTTTTAGTTTAAAAGGGGAAACTATTTTCTTTGGTGGGGTAGGTTTAAAACTCTGCTTTTAGTATTTTTCTCAGCCCTTTGAGAAGCTACTGACACCTCATCAGGAGTTAGTGGGCCTTATTAGCCTGTGAAAGAACCGAGAGCAGCTGAGGCCTGCATAAAAGACTTTAGAGCCTTGCACTGTTGAGGCATTCCTAACAGGGGCTATACATTTCCAGCAAAAATACCTAAGCTCCACCAACTGAACAATGGCTGGGAAAAATCATATCGCCAAAGCTGTTGCCCCCGGTTACAGCTTCTGTCTCTGTCCAGACAGAGGTCCCAATGCCAGTTGAAGGACCGGTTCCATGTGCAGGATGCCTGCATGCTGAAGCTCTCAGGCAACAAGTGGAGGAACTCAAAGAGGAGGTGGTGAGGCTCAGGAGCATTCAAGACAGAAGTACATTGATGAGATGCTTCTTGCAACATCCAAGCTCTCCAGCAGAGGAGAAGGTGGGACACAAGTCATCAGGGCCTGCAGAATCATCAATCCAACTTCTCCAGCCCTTGAACTGAAGAACCATTATGCAGCCCTGGAAGTGGAGGAGATGAAAGCTTCCCTGGAAAGGGAAGAACCAGAGCTCGAGCACTCCAAAGTTGCAGAATCAGTGACCAGAAGGAAGCGAAGGGTAGTGGTGGTTGGTGACTCTTCTGAAGGGTACTGAGGTGTCCATCTGCTGACCAGACTTGATGTCCAGAGAGGTATGCTGTCTGCCAGGTGCCAAAATCTGAGATGTTACAGAGAGTTTGCCAAGACTCATCAAGCCCACTGACTATTACCCAATTTTGCTAATCCATATTGGCACAAATGATACTATAAAGAAAATCACCACTAATTTGCAAATAAAACAAAAAAAAAAAACACAATGCAAAGAATTATATACTCGCAGAAAAACTATAATCAATACATATCAAAATGTGAATATACATAACATATATAAATAATCAAACTTAAGTGTGTTAAAAACATGTTTTAATATTATCCAAAAATCCTTTGTATACAAATTATCACATACTACCAAAATTAATACATTCATAATACATATATATTACATATATGTCAAAATATCTCACTTGATGACACAAGTAAAAATACAAAAGTCTCCACATAAAAACATGTTTTAATATTTTGCTCACAACTGTCAGGCAAGGGATGCCTTCCTCCTTCACTGGGGTCAGGACTTCCTTTATGCCTTCCCACCCATTCCCCTCATCCCCAAAACACCATTCAAGCTTCAGAGAGACAGGGGACACATGATTCTCATAGCACCACGATGGCCACACCAAATGTGGTATTCCCTGCTTCTACATCTCTCTCAAGCGGCACCTCTGGAGTTAGGGCATGCTCCGGATCTCCTTTCCCAGGAGAACGGGACACTATGGCACCCGAATCCCCAGTCTCTGCACCTCATGGCCTGGTTGCTGAAGGCTTAGACCTCCAAGATTTCAGCCTGTCCCAACAGGTAAAAGATATCCTTCAGGCTTCTAGGAAACTTTCCACAAGAAGATCTTATGCCTTCAAGTGGAAACGTTTTACGATATGGTGCTCCAAGAAGGGATTAAACCCCCTGGTCATACCCTTAGAATTGATACTAGAGTATCTCCTTCACTTATCGAATTCTGGTCTAAAGACCAATTCGGTAAGAGTCCATCTTAGTGCAATTGCAGCTTCTTATAAGCCTCTGAATGGACAACCAGTTTCCTCTCATCGACTCATATCAAGATTTATGAGAGGCCTTCTATTACCAAACCTCCCATCAAGCCACCACTGGTGGCATGGGATCTAAATCTAGTTCTGGGGCAGCTCATGAAGCCGCCTTTCGAGCCTTTATCTAATACAGCCCTTACGTTTTTGACCTGGAAGGTCATCTTCCTAATTGCAATCACCTCTGCACGTTGCATTAGTGAATTGCAAGCTTTATTTATTTATTTAACAGTTCTTATATACCGCGCTCTTTATTATTTTATTTATTTATTTATTTATTTACATTCTCTTATATACCGTGCTATTCTGCATCAGTGCGGTTTACATTGAACAAACTGAAATTACATTGAACAGGGCATTATAACTTGGAGAACTATTTTACAGGGAACAGTGTAAAATATCAGTGCGGTTTACATTTAACAATATACTCCCAGACAGGAACAATTCTGTCCTGAGTTCACATGTAACAGGGATAGTAACATGGATTTGAACTGGGGGAACTATGTACAATAATAAATAGTAGTGAGTAATGGTTGGAGTTCTATTTAGTAAAGTACATTTGGAAGTGTTACAATTGTTTGCAAAAGATTTTCTCTGGACTGTTACATATTCTGTAAATTGTATAATTACTATGTCATAGTAAAGGATTGGGTTGTGGAGGGGGAGGAGACGCAACATTGTTGGGTTGTGCGAAGTGCTTAAGGAACAGATCGTGCTTAATGGCTTTTCTGAATTGCATGAGGTCTCTGATCGACCTGATGCTGTGAGGGAGGTTGTTCCTTTAGTGGCTGATCATCCTCATACTAGATTTCATCATGATAAGGTTGTTCTTAGAACTCATCCACACTTTATGCCAAAGGTGGTTTCGCCTTTTCATTTAAATCAATCAATTTATCTTCCTGTATTTTTTTCAGAGGCCTCACGCCTCTAATGCAGAAAGAAACCTTCATACTTTGGATTGTAAAAGAGCCTTAGCCTTTTGCATACAAAGAACACAGCAACATAGAAAGTCCTCGCAACTTTTTATAGCTTTTGACCCTAGTCATTTGGGACTTGCAGTCTCCAAAAGAACTTTATCTAATTGGATTGCCCAATGCATATTCTTTGCTTATGAGAGTAAGGGTCTTCCTCTTCAGGACCATGTCACAGCTCATAACGTGAGAGCCATGGCAACTTCTATGGCAAAACTCCACTCTGTGTCTATCGATGACATTTGTCGAGCAGCCACCTGGGCTTCGGTACACACCTTCACAGCCCACTACTGCCTGGATAAAGCCTCCCGTCGGGATGCCTTCTTTGGCCAAGCTGTTCTTCAAAATCTCTTTCAAACCTAAATCAACTCCTACCCACCAACCCTGGTGGAATGCCAGAGATCCATGGGAGGAAGGATCCCACCTTCTAGGGTGGTACCTTCCTGGGGCTATCTCCCTGGCATCTTCAGCTAGGGAGTCCCCATATGTGAAGACTACATTCCTGCTTGTTCCTGTAGATAGCATAGTTACCTGTAACAGGTGATCTCTGGGAATAGCAGGAGTTTAGTCTTCACAACCCACCCACCTCCCCTGGGAGTTGTCTCTCTATCTCTTTGTCTCTTTCCTCTCTCCCTCTATCCTTTCACTCAGCTACAAACTTAACTGAAGAGGGACAGTTGGAAAGGCAGGAAGGCAGCACACATGTGCTGAGGGATGCTCCCAAAAGCGTTCCTATTGGACTCTGGGGAGCGTTCCCGCACAGGCTCCGTCTGTACCGACGATACCCATATGTGAAGACTAAATTCCTGTTGTTCCCGGAGATCACCTGTTACAGGTGAGTAACTACGCTGTACTGGCCGGTTAGTACTGCTGAATATTCCTCTCGGCGGGAGTTATCCAGTTAACAGGTCCTGCTAACCAAATAAACCCCTTTGAATATTGGGCTATACGTACATTTTATTTTTATATACTGCACATTACAGGGGCATATGCAGCTCTTTACTACTACTACTACTTCTACTACTACTGAGCAATTTGTATAGTGCTACAAGTCGTACGCAGCGCTGCACAGACATGTAAGAGACAATCCCTGCTCCTCAGAGCTTACAGTCTAGTCAAGACAGACAACACAGAAGGTGCAGGCAGGGATAAAACAAGGGGGAAAGGGAAAGAAAAAAGGAGATCAGGTGAGTCAAGATCCAAAAGCAGCAGCGAAGAGGTGAGTTTATAACTTGGATCTGAAAAGGGTCAGAGAAGGTGCCTGGTGTACAGACTCAGATAGTTTGTTCCAGGCATAAGGTGCAGCAAGGTGAAAGGAGCAAAGTCTTGCTAGCAATAGAAAAGAAGGGCACAGATAGCCAGAAGAGCGGAGTTCCCGAGGGGGGTTGTAAGGGGAGATAAGAGAAGAAAGGTAGTGAGGAACCGCGGAGTGAATGCATTTATAGGTCAGCAGGAGAAGTTTGAACTGGATGCGGAAACAGATAGGGAGCCAATGAAGTGACTTGAGCCATTTCTCTGGTGTTGTATTGCATATAGAGTCCTGGTTTTGGGGATTTCAATTACAATTTTGTCTACATAATTTTATTTTTAATTTGTGTTAGATCCTCACCAAACATAAAATAAACTATCTATATTCTCAGTGTGTGGCCAAGGCCAGGTATTCTGTTAGCATGGAGTTTCGATGTAAGAATCAATAGTAATCCGACTTGTTCGGTTTTCCGACTAGGTGTATGGATATTCTAGGGTCCACTGCAACAAAAATATTTAGGCAGATGTTTACTAAGCTGGACTAACTGTTAGTGCATGCATAATCTGGTACATTATCTGTGTCAGTTAACAGATACAGTAATACAAGGAAATTGTAGAAGATGCAGCAATTGTGTGGGAATAAGCAGGAAGTCAGTCCTCACCAGGGGCAGCTCAAGGCAATCTGCTGTCTGAGGTGGTGCTTGGGGGGGGGGGGGCTTTCTCAAAACTCCAGTCAGGGACTGAACCAAACCAAAAAGACGATTAGATCATGTGAAGGAAATGCAAGATTGGAACTAAACGAAAGAACGAGAACCACAGCACAATTTATAATACCAAATTATAACTCATTATAGTTCTTGCTTTTTCTTTTAGAACATATGTTTTTGCATTCACAGAATCCCCTTCCTCAACAATGGTGCAGAGCAGAACAAGGATATCCACCCACAGAACTCAATATCTTAAAAAAAAAAAAGTCTGATTCTGGTCATCTCACTAACAACAAACATATATTCTCCAGTACCAGGTATATTGTGAATACAAAACCCTACAACAAAGTCATTGAGGATCTATAGAGCAAATCTACCATACTATACCAGCACCAAATTCCAAAACTTGCATAAGGAGCCTACTCAGAAAAAAGCATCACTGTAAATACTGCAGCGGTCCTGGAACATTCAAACACCTATTCCCTATTGTCCCTCTAGTCCAGTCCCGGAATTCTGGGTAGTGCACCTCTTCCAGCAGATTGGAGACTGAGCATGCCATCTTTTTGATGACCTCTGCATACATATACTGCTGGCACCTCCCATCAGCTCCAGTATGCTCAGTCTCCAAGCAGCTGGAGGTAGCAGTGAGCCAGAATTCTAGGCTCACTGGAGAGACAACTACGGAGAGCATGGGAGTGGTTTTTAAAATATTTTGTTTCTGATTTGCCTTGTTTTTTCTTTGGTCTCAGGCTTAGGTAGGTGTAGCCAGTTGTCGGTGAGGGCCCGATCAGAGCCTGCTCGTCAAAGTAAAAAAGGAGCTGTTGAGCAGGTTGGCTGGAAGCTCCCTCTCCCCTCCCTCCCCGCTTAGTTTGTGAAGGCTTTGGGGCTCCAGAGAGACAGCGAGCACTTGGACAGGCAGTCTGCTCCCAAACCTGTGCAGCAGGTGAGGAGTTGTGAGCCGGGAGTTTCAGAAGCAGCTGCACTGGCAGACCGGTGAGAGAAGTCTCAGACAATACGTCGAACCCGCCCCGTCGCTGAAGCCATCTGGCGTGGCTGAGCGTGGGAGCAGCGAGTGGGAGCAGCATTGCAGGACAGCCCCTTTTTTCCCTTTTTACACTCTGTTAGCCCTGACCGCATGGTGGGAGCGGCCTAGCGGCAAACAGCAGGGAAACCAACCAGGCGCGGCGGCCCACAGATGCTGGGAAGGGCGCCACAAGGTAAACATGTGCCTTTTTCCCGGAGAGTGGTTGGGGCTTCAGTCTCGTGGCATTTTTGGGGGAGGGGGGCCTAACCAGCCCTGTTCTGGGGAAGTTGTCCCTGATAGCCATCTGAGCTTGTGGGGTTTAAAAAAACAAAAAAAAGAAGAGAAAATTCTTAGGCTGCCAGAGCCTTGGGAGGGGTTTTGGGTCTTCCAGTCGCCTTTAGGCTTGCTGTTGGGTGGCCCCCTTTTTTCCCCTTTCCTCAAGGACCTCTAGGAGTGTTGATAGGGAGGCACTGGAGGAGAACACCATGCCGTTGCGACCGCAGTGCCTTGTCTGCAGTACCTGGTGGGGGAGAGTGTCAGAAGTGGGCGTGTGCTGTGGTTGCACCCAGGAAGCAGCATCAGAGCAAGAACTGCAGGCCAGCGGGGATCCTGAAAGGGGCTCGGCCCTGTCCCAGTATTTTGGGAACACCCCAGAGCTGGAAGTGGGGTTGTTGGGCTCCCAGTCTCCCTTGCTGGAGCCACAGACCTATCCCCAACCTCCCTCCATACCCTCCACTTCTCAGAACCGAGACTTGTGGGGGGGGGGGGGGAACTGAGGAGGTTTCTTGCTCGAGTTTGTTCTGCTTTTGCATAAGGCGCATTGTCTATGCCCATAAGGGTCCAACCCGGCCCCTCTGGGGTGGAGTCGCACAACTAAGCATTCCGTGGCCCCGAGGGGCCCAGAGACGGGAGCGGAGGCCCCTAAGAGGGCAAGAGGCTCAGAGGTCTGGGGAGACCAATTGCCTTGGTCAGAGGTTCTGAAGGGGACAGACCTAGACACAGAGCCGGACATGCCAGAAGAAGAAGAATTAGAAGGTGAGATTCTAGAGCATGAAGAGCAGGCGTGGATTGTTCACATGTTTCTCTGGGAGGAACTGCCAGCGCTTATTTGTGAGCCCTTAAAGGCACTTCAAATGCCTACAGGCCTCTAGAGGATCCTCCACTTCAGGTGGTATGGAAGACACAGAAGGTGTTTCCTATCCATGAGTGGTCAAGCAGATGATTCACAATGAGTAGGAAATGCCGGAGGCCAGGCTATGAGGGTCACGGACCATGTCACACCTCTTCCCATTGCTGGATCAAGAGCGAGAACTACTTTGATCCCCGAAGGATGCGGTGGTGCCGTCGGTGACCAAAAAGATGACAATCCCGGTGGAAAGAAGTGCAGCCTTTAAGGATGCCCAGGATAGAAAGTAGGACACCTTGCTGAAACATTCTATCGATATCAACGCCCTCGCACTTCATGCATTGGTCTGCGGTGCCTGGGTGGCTAGGGCCTTCTCTGTTGGTCTCAATGGATTCAGCAGCCAGGGGACCTGGCAGAGGAGTCAGCAGGGGAGGCAGCACGTCTGGAGTCAGGAGAGGCCTACCTCGCAAATGCCCACTATGATCTTATTAGGGGCCTCTTGAAGAGTATGGCCTTGATGGTGGCAGCTTGTCACTATCTCTGTTTCCGAAATTGGGCGGCCGACAGTTCCTCTAAGGCCTGGCTCAGCAGGCTTCCCTTTAAGGGGGAAGCTGCTGCTCGGGGAGGAGTTGGACAAATTGGTGAAGTACCTAGGGGAGTCCAAGGGTGGTTGCCTCCTGGAGGATAAGCAGAAGCAGGCCTGCAGTACTCCTCCTGCACAGACGGAACCGTGGGAGTTTAGGAGATTTCAGACATTCTGCTTGGCACCCTTTCATAAGGGCTGTTTTTCCTCGAAAGGACAGGGATTTTGTGGCTTTCGAGGGGCCGGGAGAGGCTTTAGCGCTTTCGCCTCCTCGGGGCCTAAGAAAACGCAATGAAGTGAGGGGGCTCCAGGCGGGGGTGCTGCTTGTGGGAGGTCAGCTGCAGGAGTTTTACCCTGCCTGGGCCCAAATCACATCCAACCAGTGGGTCCTGGAGGATGTTCGGGAGGGCTATGTCCTCGACCAGGCGCACCCGGTAGGTCAGTTCTTCATTCAATCCCCCTGCTGGACCCAAGTCAAGGCTGGGGTGGTAAGGGAATGCTGCATTTGGGAGCTATAGTCCCTATTCCAAAAGACCAGTACAGTTGTGGTTGGTACTCCCATTTACTTTGTGGTGCCAAAAAAGGAGGGGTCCTTTCAACCCATTCTTGATCTGAAGCACGTGAATTGCTGTCTTCGAGTGCTCCGGTTCTACCTGTAATTGTGGCAGTCCAAAAGGGGGAGTTTTTAATGTTGCACATTTCCATCTGGCTGGCTCACCAGCAGTATGTCCGTTTCGCAGTCCTGTGGGGGCACTTCTATTTGCAGGCCCTGCCGTTTGGCCTGGCTACAGCTCCTTGCACCTTCATCAAGATCAAGGTGGTGGTGGCAGTGGCGCTCTGAAATGATATCTCGATGACTAGTTGATGTGGGCAAAGACCAAGGAAGAGAGCGAGCAGGCAGCAACCAAGGTGATGGAGTTTCTACGCAGCCTCAGTTGGGTTATCAACCTGGCCAAGAGATCAAGTATCTGGTAGCACGTTTCAACACTCGCAGGGGCACGATATACCTGCCAGATTGTTGGGCGCAGGATCTGTGGTGATTAGCACATTAGTTCTTATGGATAAGAGAACCTTCTGTCTGGTTCTCGGGATGATGGCTGTGATGCTTGACCTGGTACCCTGGGCAAGAGCCCACATGAGGCCATTGCAGAGAGCCTTGCTCTGTTGATGGTTCTATTGGAGCCATCCGCTATCAAAGAGGCTCCCCTGTCCAAAGACAACCAGAAGAGCGCTCAGGTGGTGGCTCTGTCCAATGAACCTGGTGGAGGGAATGCCCCTTAAGACCCCTCAGTGGAATCCTCTGCTACCGATGCAAGTCTGTCTGGATGGGGAGCACACTGTGAGGGGCACTTTGCCCTGGGTCCCTGGAACCCACAGGAAGTCCTTTGGTCCATCAGCAGGCTGGAGATGAGGGCAGTGGCCCTGGCACTCTGAAACTGTCTCAAGGCTACAAGGGAAGGCGGCTGTGGTGTTCTCAGACAACGCGACCACGGTGGCATACATCAATCGTCAAGGAGGCACAGGCAGCGCGCCTCTCTGTAGGAAGAGGCAGAAAGTCTGATGGAATGAGCAGAGACCCACCTCCAAGCGTTGTCAGCAGACTATCTAAGTCTGTTTCAAGTGAATCACGGCAAGTGGGAGCTCTGTCAGGAGGTCTTCTCGCAGATAGTATGCAGAGGGGGCACTCCAATTATGGATCTCATAGCAAGATAGAGCTTGGCCAAGGTGAGCCGCTTCTTCAGCAGGAAGGATGTCAGAGGGCCTGGATGCCCTGGTGCAGAGTTGGCCCTCGGGAGGGCTGCTTTACGTGTTTCCCCTGTGGGCGTTGATAGGAAGAGTCATCCAAAGAATCAAGGCTCACCAAAGGTTGGTTTTCCTTATCGCCCCAGATTGGCTGAGGCGCCTATGATACGTCAACCTCATGCGACTCCTTGCAGATCAGCCATGGCGTCTACCAGTATGGGAAGATCTGACGCAGGGACTGATCCGAATGCCGCAGATGGATCGATTCTCACTTACGGCATGACTCTTGAAAGGGCGATGTTGCTGAAGAGGGGCTACTCGGGCCCTGTTATTGCAACCATGCTGAAGGCTTGGAAGACGTCCACCTGGCTCTCTTAAGTCAGGGTGTGGCATATCTTTGAGGACTGGTGCGCAGCGAGGCAGTGCCGCCCGTCTTCCATGGCCCTTCTGGACATTCTGGCGTTTTTGCAGGCTGGTTTTGAAAAGGGCTTAGCTGCCAGTTTGCAGATGGTCACGCCTGGCAGGTGATTTCCTGCTATTGTGGAAGGGCACACAACTTCTGGGGTTTCACCCTGGTGGAATGCCAGAGATCCATGGGAGGAAGGATCTCACCTTCTAGAGTGGTACCTTCCTGGGGCTATCTCCCTGGCATCTTCAGCTAGGGAGTCCCCATATGTGAAGAATACATTCCTGCTTGTTCCTGGAGATAGAATAGTTACTCACCTGTAACAGGTGATCTCCGGGAGCAGCAGGAATTTAGTCTTCACAACCCACCCACCTCCCCTAGGAGTTGTATCTCTCTATCTCTCTCTTTCTCTCTTTCCCTCTCTCTTTGTCTCAGCTTTAAACTCAACTGGAGAGGGACAGTTGGGAAAGGCGGGAAGGCAGCATGCAGGCCTGTGGGATGCTCCCAAAAGCTTTCCTATTGGATGCTGGGGAGCGTTGCCGTACTCTGTTGGTACCGACGATACCCATATGTGAAGACTAAATTCCTGCTGTTTATTTATTTATTTATTTACATCTCTTATATACCGCACTATTTGCGATCAGCGCGGTTTACATAGAACAAACAATATCCGACAATAAACGAGAGTCAGGATCACCTGTTACACGTGAGTAACTATGCTATCTGCCATTCAGGAAAGGCATGGTGTTTTGGAGACTCTGAGGCTTCAAAGTCCTTCCTGGTTCCATCCCCTCTGATGCAAAAAGCATCATCAGAAGGGGTAGGACCTATCAGAGCCTTTGGAGCCTGCTGGAGTTGGAAAAGCCCGCAGTAAATCAACCTCCTGGAGCTCTGGGCCATACACGTGGCTCTCCGGGCCTTCTGCTACAGTCTGCAGCACCAGTCAGTGCTGGTTCAAATGGACAATCAAGTGGCAATGTTCTGTATAAACAAACCAGGGGGCATGGGGTCCCGCACCCTCTGCTATGAAGTGGTGGCTCTCTGCTCCTATGTGATCCACCAAGGGATGCTCCTGTGGGTGCTGTACCTGCCTGGACAGGACAACGTCCTGGCAGTCAGACTGGCAGGTCCTCCAGCCACACTGGTGGTGGCTGGACCCCCGACTAGCTAGTCAGCTCTTCCGACTCTGGGGAACCCCTCTAGTAAATCTCTTTACCGGCCCAGACAACTCCCAGTTGCCCCGCTTCTGCTGCTGGCAACCTTATCCATCTCAGGTGGCTGCAGATGCCTTTTTCATTCCGTGGTTGGAGGGCCTTCTGTTCACCTTCCCGCCCATGCTGTTGATTGCCAAGACCCCCACCCCCTTTAGGGCTCTTTGTGACAGGGCATCGCTGATCCTAGTGGCTCCATGGTGGCCCAGGCAACCGTGGTTCCCTCTGCTTCTCCGCTTGGTGTCAGAGGCCCCCTATCTTCTTGGAGAGTGCCCCAGGGTTATTGTCTCAGGAGGAGGGCTCCCTCTTGCACCCCAGTCTGAGGTTCCTGTCTCTGATAGCTTGGCTGCTGAGAGGGTAGCCTTGGTCCCCTTCAACCTCTCGGGGGAGGTGGAGGAGGTCCTTTTGGCCTCCTGTAAGACCTCCACCAAATGAGCCTACGCCTTCAAGTAGCGCAGGTTTTTTGTGTGGTGCTCAGAGCGATGAGCGAACCCATTCTGCTAGGTGCAGCTAGTGCTGCAATACTTATTTCATTTGTCGCAGTCTGGGCTCAAATCCAATTCCTTCAGGGTACACCTGAATGCTCTTGTGGCCCACCACCACCCTATTGAGGGCAAGCCCCTCTCGGTGCAGCCTCTTGACACCCACTTCCTGCGCGGTCTCCTGTTGTCTAAGACCCCCATCCACCCACCAGCGGTGGAGTGGGACCTCAATATGGTGCTAGCACAACTCACTGGGCCTGCATTCGTGCCCCTGGCTACCTGCCACTTGAGATATCTTTCATGGAAAGTCATCTTACTGGTGGCACTCACATCCGTTTGCAGGGTTAGTGAGCTTCAATCCTTGGTGACAGAGCCACCCTACACCAGATTTTACAAAAACAGGGTCGTGATCTGCAATTATCCCAAATTCCTCTCGAAGGTGGTGTCCCCATTCCACCTCAATCAGGAGGTGGTGCTCCCCACCTACTTTCCGCAGCTTCATGCCAGCAGGGCAGAGACCATCCTCCATACTCTGGATTGTAAGAGGGCCCTGTCCTTCTACCTTCAACGTACCCAGGGCCAACGCAAAGCTTTACAGCTTTTTGTTTCCTGTGACCCCAGTCAGCTGGGGGAGGCAGTGACCAAGCAGACTGTCTACCTGGGACGCGCACTGCATTGCCCTCGCCTATGAACAGGCTGGACTCTCGCTGGCGTGCCGGGTCACTGCACACAGAATCAGGGCCATGGCAGCCTCTTTGGCAAGCCTGCGTTCTGTCCTGATGACTGACATCTGCTACGCCGCCACTTGGTCTTCAGTTCATACCTTTGCGGCTCATTACTGTCTGGAGAGGGAGTCCCAACAGGACAGCGCCTTCGGCCAGGTCGTGCCCCATAATCTGTCCGGGGTTTACGCAATGCCTACCCTCTGACCCTTCTGTGTTCAGGCTACCGGAGTGTTGGTTCCTCACTGGACATATGAGTCCTTCTGGAGTCTGTATCCTTGGACTCATTGCTGCTCATGGCTCCCCTTGGGGGCATCCGTGTTTTTCTATGGGCTTTTGGTAGCCTGTAGCTAGGAAATCCCATATGTGAGGACTGATTTCCTGCTTGTTCCTGGAGAAAGTGTAGTTACTCACCTGTAACAGGTGTTCTCGCAACTCTCCCTCCTTCCCATGGAGTTGCTTTCCTATAATTTTTGCCGTCTTTAGCTGTCATTTGACTGAGGGAAGATGGTATCCTTGGGCGGGAAGGGGACCATGCATGCATGGTGGCATATCCCAAAGGCTTTCTTTGAAAGCTGGAGAGATGCTTCCATGAGGGCTCTGTTGGCGCAGACGTCACCCATATGTGAGGACTAATTCCTGCTGTTCCCGGAGAACACCTGTTATAGAAATTATTTGCAGAAACCGTATTTTTTGCAAGGGGTGGCATGTGGGTGGAGTGGAGTATGTGCAACTTGTGGTTACCACGGGCAACAGCATGCGGTAATTGTCAAAGTTGCAGACAGTGGGGTGCTCATAACCCCACCTCAGTGGGCACACACTCTGCAATTTTGGTGCATTATCTGTTAGGGTTGGGAGTGTGCACAGCATTGCCCTATCTGCACTTTTTTGCCATGTTAACTGCAAAAGCCTAACGTGCTTTAGCAAACAGACCCCCTTAGAGTGCTGCTCTTTTCTGGATAGGCTCCTTGTGTGAGCTTTGGAAGTTGATGCTGTTATGGTATTATAGATTTTCTCTAAAGGTCCTGAATAATTTTTGTAAGGTTTTATATTACCTCACAACATGTCAATGATTGGTGAGGGTTTATATGGCTGAGATAACAGAATCTGAAATTATTTTCTGTATGTTGAAGTGTTCTCCCTAGGACCTTTTGAATGGGTGCGCCACCCAGCTGGTTTTACTGACCACCTGGCTAACACAATCTGATGAATCAACATGGCAAAATAATGAGGAGGAATGGAAAAAGGAAAGACTAATTATGTTGTTCACTGCCAGCCAGTTTATAATGTGGCCCACCTGGCTACTCATTCATGCTGAAATTTCTGGGGAGAACACTTGTTGAGTTTCTTGGAAAAATGTCTTCTGCACTTATTGGAAGAAGGGTTTCTTCGGATGCAGGATATATGTTCAAAAATAAAAAGCAAAAAGCACAGTGCAGTTAATAACACCAAAATAAAATTAGTCATGGTTCTTGCTTTTTCATTTTGCTTCTTAGTTTGTGATCTCCTGGCATCGCTTTTGTTTTTACATTTAATAAAATGCCGGTCCAGTGTGCAAGGTCAGTATATTGTACATTCGATTTCCAGGCTATATAATTAAGCTGCTACATTTTTTGCTGCATAAAAACAACATAACAAAGTTTAAAAAACAAAAACAAACCTTATATAGCCTGGGAATATATTGCTTTCTTTGTTCATGGGGCAACCACCTGACTGGTGTTGAGTGGGAAGGGGGGTTCTGACTAGGGCTCTGGGGAAGCCCCTCTGTTTTAGCTGTGGGGGGGGGGGCATCAGCTTACCTCACCTCTTGCCTCAGGCAGCATATTATCTTGAGCCCCCCCCGGGTGCCATTATTCCTGTCCAAGTCATATTTTATTTTCTCAGAAATTTCTATGTTTGAGTTGCACAAACATCTTTTTTTTCGTCGTCGTATACCTTTGAACATACTATTAAAATATTATGATGACGTACAGTTGGACTATTTCCAATTATTTCTCAAGATGTTGTACACAACATACCTACAATGCAAGGGTGCCAATAATGTTGGCCACAACTGTACTACTGCTGTTTTGCAGCACCTCCGTAGGTTGCCAGTTTTATGACGAATTAAGACTGTGATGCTTTATTCTTAAAGCTTTACATGGTGTTGAATCTGATGATTTTAATGTTAATACAAAAAGTGTTTCAATTTGGTTTTTTTATGATCTCTTGATTGACGTAAAATCATTATTCTATCAGTTAATGCTGTATGATTGATTTTTGACTCATTAGAGGAGTTTTTTGTGTGTGGTTGTTTTTTTTTTTTTTTTTTGTTTTTTATAATGCCGCTCCTTCTGTTTCAAATGTATTACCTATGGAGCTGGGGTAGATTAGTTGCTTTCTATACTTTACTGTATTGATAAAGGCTCATTTTTTGTCCATTAGGCTTTGTTTTTCAATTAGAATTTACTACAGCTTTGCTGCCTTGAATGAGCCTGGTCTTGGCTGATCTCAGAAGCTAAGCAGCATCAAGCCTGGCTAGTGCTTGGATGGATGGCTACCTTGGAATACCAGATGCTGTAGACTTACTGTATGGAAGAAAGACCTGGCAGTTACTTCCAGTTGCAGCTTGCCAAGAAAACCCAGGGGCTGAGTCAGCATTGACTTGACAGCACACACTTTCCTTCTGTTTCCTAGGATTTACTTAATTTGTATTTAGCTCACACCTTTTCAGTAACAGGAGCCAGCCAGGCACAGGTGTCTGTTAGCAGCACCTTGATCCTGTGCACAAAAAGGCACTTGTGTGCATGTGCTGGAATGCTGTGTGACGCATAAGAGTTATGTCCTTCTGCTCAGAATATCATCACTGTCTTTAAACGCCAATATTATTCTGAGCAGAAGGATTGCTCTGTGCACCACATAGCTTTCAAGCACATGTGCATACGTGTTCCAGCATGCTTCCTCTATTTTTTTCAGGCCTCATGCACTTCAGCCAAGTCCAGAAAAAGCTGCAGGGTTTGTCCACTCCAGAAACAGGCATAAATTCCTCCTCAACACTGACCCCAGACCTTTTACGTCTCCTCCGACTTGGCGTTAGAGTCCCGGCCATTTGTTCTGTGCACTTTTCTGCATCTGGGTGGCATAGCTAATTGTTCATTACTATCTATTTTGAATGTTTTTAAATGTGCTGTGTGCTGCCATTAATACAGGCATCTGCCCAATGGTTAGGCTTGTGGCAAATGTCTTCCTGCGATCTACGCTCTGCAGAACATGTGTGATTAAACACTGGGCTGATGCCCTTGCTAATGGCACTACCCTTTTCTGAATCGGCTCCTATGTTTGTACCTGAGGCAATGAAGGGTTAATTCTTTTGCCCAAGATCGCAAGGAGTGCCAGTGGGATTTGAATTCAGGCTTTCTTGATTCCCAGACTGTGGTGCTTAACCACTAGGCTACACTTCCACTCCAAAAGATTTGGGGCCCAATTTTCAACCCGCAGTGACAGTATTTGAAAACCTGGGTTTGGTGCCGAGTGGATTCACCTGCAGAGGCGATATTGGACCACTTCCTGGTTAGCATCCATGGCTAAAACTAAGTAAGCCAAAAGCTGGCCTAGTTTCAGGCATGGATTGCTAACGGGGTCCAATATCGCCTCTACCCAGTTAGCGGCAGTTTCTGCCTCTGCTCCGCCCTGGAACGCCCCCAACACTGCTCGATGCTAACCGGATAGCATTAGGGCACGTAGGGGATTTAGACAGGGGTGTTCAACGGCACTAACCATGTATGTGCCACTGAATATCCCCATCTAAGCCATTTGCATGGTTTACCAGGCTGTAAATCGTGTAAATGCCCTTCGACTAGTGGGCCCTTACATTTTTTGTTCTGCTGGGTTTTTTTGTTTGCTGTTGTCTTTACAATATCTGAAACAGACACACACACATGATTTGCCTAGGATGAATTATTTTCTGAATTTGTGGAATATAGATTGTGTGAAATAAAAATAAATAAGAAGAGCAGTATCTCCAGGAACAAGCAGGAATGTAGTCTTCACATATGGGTATCATCGGTACCGACTGAGCCTGCTTGGGAACGCTCCCCAGCGTCCAATAGGAACGCTTTTGGGAGCATCCCTCAGCACATGCACGCTGCCTTCCCGCCTTTCCAGCTGTCCCTCTTCAGTTCTTCGTTTTCCGCAGAGCCGACAGGACACATACCCTGTCACCGCAGAAAATTTCTTCTTTAAACTTGTTTTCTTGTGGTCACGCCTGCCTCTGCACGACAACTACCGGTACAGCAAGTTCTTTCTTCTTTAAAAAAATAAATAAATCTATTTTTGAACTTTCTCTTCAGAAACCTTTTCTTTTGGTACTAGGCGCCATTTTGGGCATTAGGTCCCATTTTTCCCAAAAGATGGAAAAACCAACTAGTGGTTTAAAAAAAAATGTACTAAATGTGGCGGTACCATCTCTGTCACCGACACCCATGACTGGTGACTAAAATGTTTAGGCCCTGACCATTCTCCATCTGAGTGTTCCTCCTGTATGGGGATGACTAAAAGAGGAAGACAGAACCGAAATGCAAAGCTCGGTACCCTCTTTTCTTCGGATACCAGGTCCATTACATCAACGTCTTCAAGAAAGAACCTCGTCTTCCTCCCATGGATCTCAGGTAACTAAACATAAGAGCCGGTCCTCAAAGGGTAGCTCTCGTTCAAAGCATCGAGAGGCCATTGGCATTGCCCTTGAGGAAACTACACTGGCAAAACAGCCCCGGCGGGAGGCTTCGGCCTTCAAAGCATCAACGGGGTTCCAGGATGTTTTTGAGGCTTCGACCTTGGCAGAACTACTGGTGCCATGCTCAGGGGTTCCGGCCGCTTTTACCGGTACCAATACCCAGGCATCGGCAGTGTTGATAGTCCAGAGATTCCTCACTATTGAACGCAGTCTTGCAGCTCTCCTTACAGCTGCGATACCGTTGACACCAGTGGTTCAATGGGCACCGGTACCGACACCGGTACAGATACCAGCATCAACGGTACTGGCCCCGGTGGGAATCCTTCCCATGAAGACTTTTTCTGGCATTGACAGATCGGTACCAGACCATTTCGGTACCGACTTCGATCGATACCAAGACCGTGCTTTGCATGAACATCGGGATCAGAGATACTTCGAATCCTCTGATTCCGATGACTCTGATAATTCTGCTGGCACCAGAGTGTTTCTCCCGGAAGACTCCTCTTCTCCCCAATGCAGAATGTCGTCTCTGGAAGACATGTCTTTTCAGATTTTATTTGTGATGTGGCCCGAGGCCTTTCAATCACGGTAGCTCCTAAAAAAGAACCTACAGCAAAGGAATTGGAAATTCTCCAATACCCTAAGGCTCCCAAGGAAGCAGCCACTCTGCACATTCATGAAATTCTTCATGATTTGATGCTCAGAATGTGGGAGATACCTTTGACCACATCTCCTCATTCTAGGAGACTCGATACCATGTATCGAGTTCCACCATGTCCTGGTTTTCAAAAGACTCGGCTGCCACACCATTCAATAGTAGTGGAGTCAGCCATGCATAGGATGAAAAGTGCAAAGAGACATGCATCCAATCCTCCAGGTCGTGAATGCAGGACTCTTGACGCTTTTGGGTGTCAAACTTTTCAGACTTCCATGCTTTCAGCTAGGATCAGCTCATATATTTTATATATGGGAATGTTCCTCAAAGTGGTCACAGGAGACTTGGAACTTATGAGCACCCTTCTCCCCAAGGACAAACGACAGGACTTTCTCACTCTGGTCAAGCATGCTCAAGATGCCTCCAAGTTTGTAAACTGTGCAGCCTTTGACAGCTTTGAATGCATCAGCAGAACCTCTGCTATTGCCATTGGTGCACGTCGGATTGCCTGGCTTCAGGCATCAGACTTGGAGATTTGGGTACAGGATAAATTGGGAAACATCCCTTGCACAGGAGACAATCTCTTTGGCAAGAATTGGCAGGAGAAGGCTAATGAGATAGATACTGACAATCGCACTTTAGACAGATTGTCAAAATCTACAGCCACTCCAGCCAAAAAAACCCTATTAAAAAAACCTTTTTCAGCAAAAAGAGGAAGTTTTATCCATCCTATACCCAGCAAGGGCAAGCTCAGGGTCAAGTTGCCCAGAAGGGCCAACAACAACAATCCAGACAAAAGAAGCCAGAAGGCCTTAGAGTTCAACCAGCTCCACAGGCCCAGCCCCCTCAAGGGCTTTGACTCCTTCATAGAGAACTTAGCCTTCCTGCCTCTGAAGGGGCCAGAACCCCTAAACATTCCAGGCAGGTTGTGTCATTTTGCCAACAGATGGCACCAAATAACAGAAAACTGGACTTGGTTCATTGTGGGAGAGGGGTACAAGCTTCATTTTCACAGTATGCCCCCTCCTACAATCGTAAGACAGTTCAATTCCCAAACCTCTACAGGCAATCTACTGGATCAAGAGGTCTAACACTCCTTGCTCAAGGAGCAATAGAGGAGGTGCCCATTCTTCAGAAGGGTGCAGGGTTTTACTCCCCCTCTTTTCTTATTCCAAAGAAAACAGGAGGACACAGACCCATTCTAGACCTCAGAAAATTTAACAAATATCTATTCCGAGAAAAGTTCAAAATGATTTTTTTGAAGGTCTGAATAAACAGGTGGACAAAGGTAAGTGGGTTGATTATAGTGTATCTGGACTTTCAGAAAGACTTTTGGCAGAACTAGAGAGCCATGGGATAGGAGGTAGTGTACTTCTGTGGATCAGGAACTGGTTAAAAGATAGAAAGCAGAGGGTAGGGCTAAATGGCCAATTTTCCCAATGGAGAAAGGTGAATAGTGGTGTACCCCAGGGATCTGTGCTGGGTCCACTGCTTTTTGACATATTCATAAATGACCTGGAAAGTGGAATAACGAGTGAGGTTATCAAATTTGCAGATGACACAAAACTATTTAAAGTTGTTAAAACCCAAGAGGATTGTGGAAAATTGCAAGAGGATCTTGATAAATTGGAAGACTGGGCATCAAAATGGCAGATGAAATTTAATGTGGACAAGTGCAAAGTTATGCACCTAGGGAAGAACAACCCAAACTATAGTTACATGATGCAAGGTTCCACATTAGGAACCACCACCCAGGAAAAAGATTTAGGCGTCATTGTGGATAACATGTTAAAACCCTCGGCCCAGTGTGCAGCGGCGGCCAAGAGAGCAAATAGAATGCTAAGTATCATATGGAAAGGAATGGAAAATAAAACAAAAGATGCCTCTATATCGTTCCATGGTGAGACTGCACCTTGAATAATGTGTGCAATTCTGGTCGCCATATCTTAAAAGGATATAGCGATATTAGAAAAGGTTCAGAGAAGAGCCACCAAAATGGTAAAGGGGATGGAAGGATACTCCTATGAAGAAAGGCTAAAAATGTTAGGGCTCTTTAACCTGGAAAAGAGATGGCTGAGGGGAGATATGATAGAAGTCTATAAATTAATGAACAGAGTGGAACGGGTAAACGTAGATCGATTGTTTACGTTATCCAAATATAGAAAGACTAGGGGACATGCAATGAAGCTACAAGGTAAACTATTTAAGACTAATAAAAGAAAATATTTTTTCACTCAACGTGTAATCAAACTCTGGATTTTGTTACCGGAGGATGTTGTAAAGGCTGTTGGTGTAGCTGGGTTTAAAAAAGGTTTGGACAAGTTCCTGGAGGAAAGGTCCATAAACCATTATTAAGAAGGGACCCAGGATATCAATGCTTGACCCAGTACAAGCATTGTGGAACCTGTGTCTTTTGGGGAAACTGCTAGGTACGTGTGACCTAGATTGGGCACTGTTGGAAACAGAATACTGGGCTTGATGGACCTTGGTCTGACCCAGTATGGCATATCTTATGTTCTTATGTTCTATTTCTCTGGGAACTCTTCTGCCATACCTTCAAAGTCAGGATTGGCTACGTTCTCTACATCTAAAGGATGCATATACTCACATTCTGATCCATCCAGATCACAGGAAATTCTTATGAATCCTTTTTAAGGGAAAACATTTTCAATACAGGGTTCTTCCCTTTGGTCTGGCTTCAGCACCAAGAGTATTCACAAAATGCATGGCAGTAGTAGCTGCATTTCTGCGAACCCTGGGGATATTCGTCTTCCCTTACTTGGACGACTGGCTCATTCGAGCCCCCACGGTTCCAGAAGCCAGATCTGCACTGTCTCGCACAATGTGAATCCTTCAATACTTGGGATTGGTCATAAACCTCCCAAAATCCCAACTTGCTCCATCTCAGTCTCTAGAGTTCATAGGAGCTCGTCTAGATACCAGACAGTCAAGGGCTTTTCTCCCACAACCCTGCTGTCTTCGTATAATGCAGCTAGCTTTTCAAGCAGCGGTGAAGTCCTCCCTAACTGCTCGAGAACTACTACAACTATTGGGACATCTGGCATCCACAGTTCATGTGGTTCCCTACGCTCGCCTTCATATGCGAGCAGCCCAGTGGACCCTACCCACACAGTGGACACAGGCCACAGGACATCTGTTGGACAAGATATCAAACTCACAATGACTGATCTTGTCCCTACAATGGTGGCAATCACTGGAAAATCTTCTAGTGGGGTCTCCTTCCCAGCAACCCCTATTCCAGACCACCCTAACAGATGCATCACAGGTGGGATGGGGAGCACACCTGCATCATCTCTCTACCCAGGGTACCTGGACTCCACAGGAGGCTTGTCTTCACATAAACCTCCTGGAACTCAGAGCAATCTATCTAGCTCTTTGAGTATTCCATGGCCAGCTCAACTACAAGACAGTCCTAGTCCAAACAGACAATCAAGTAGCTATGCAACGAAGCTTTACGACTATGGGCCCTCGCCAGAGGGCATCAAATTCACCTTCTCGTGGTATATCTTCCAGGCATTCAAAACCTTTGGGCAGACAAACTCAGCTGAGTACTGCTGCCTCACGAATGGTCTCTCCACCCAGACCAGGTGGCCAAAATATTTCAGATCTGGGGAACCCCATACATAGACCTATTTGCAAGTCCACTGAACGCCAAACTTCCCTGGTTCTGTTCCAGGATTCCGGCGCAAAATTGCCAGGCAAGGGACGCCTTACTACTTCACTGGGGTCACGACTTCCTCTATGCCTTATCACCCATTCCCCTCATCCCCAAAACACTCTACAAGCTTCAGAGAGACAGAGGTCGTCTGATCCTCATAGCGCCACGGTGGCCACGCCAAACGTGGTATCCCCTGCTTCTGCATCTCTCTCAAGCTTCACCTCTGGAGTTAGGGTGTGCTCCAGACCACCTCTCCCAAGAGAATGGGATGCTATGGCACCTGAATCCCCAGTCCCTGCATCTCAGGGCCTGGTTGCTGAAAGCTTAGACCTTCAGGATCTTAACCTTTCCCAACAGGTAAAGGATATCCTTCAGGCTTCTAGAAAACCTTCCACAAGACGCTCTTATGCCTTCAAGTGGAAACGTTTTACTATATGGTGTTCACAGAAGGGGTTAAACCCCCTTATGATATCTTTGGAATCAATACTAGAGTATCTATCTACTTCATTTATAAAATTCTGGTCTAAAGACCAATTCAGTAAGAATCCATCTTAGTGCAATTGCAGCTTCCTATAAGCCTGTAAATGGACAACCAATTTTCTCTCATCCACTCATAACAAGATTTATGAGAGGTCTTCTATTAACAAAGCCAGTGGCATGGGATTTAAACCTAGTTCTCGGGCAGCTCATGAAACCGCCTTTTGAACCTTTAGCCACTACAACCCTAAAGCTTTTGTCCTGGAAGGTCATCTTCCTAATTGCAATCACCTCTGAATGTCGCATTAATGAATTGCAAGCTTTAGCGCCTGATCCTCCTTATACTTAGTTTCACCATGATAAGGTTGTTCTTAGAACTCATCCACACTTCATGCCAAAGGTGGTTTCGTCTTTTCATTTAAATCAATTTATCTTTCTGTATTCTTTCCGAGGTCTTATTCCTCTAATACAGAAAGGAACCTTCATACTTTGGATTGTAAAAGAGCCTTGGCTTTTTACCTACAAAGAACACAGCAACATAGAAAGTCGTCTCAATTTTTTATTGCTTTTGATTCTAGTCATTTGGGACTTCCAGTCTCCAAGAGAACTCTGTCCAAATGGATTGCACAATGCATATCCTTGGCCTTGAAGAGGAAGACTCTTACTCTCATAAGCAATGTCATAGCTCATAATGTGAGAGCCATGGCAGCCTCTATGACTAACCTTCACTCTGTGTCTATTGATGACATTTGTTGAGCAGCCACCTGGGCTTCAGTGCACACCTTTGCAGCCCACTACTGCCTAGATAAAGCCTCCTGTCGGGATGCCTTCTTTGGCCAAGCTGTTCTTCAAAATCTCTTCCAGACCTAATTCAACTTCTACCCACCAACCCTGGTGGGATGCCAGAGATCCATGGGAGGAAGCATGGCCCACCTTACTTGGGTGGCAGCTTCCTGGGGCTATCTCCCTGGCATCTTCAGTTGGGGAGTCCCCATATGTGAAGACTATATTCCTGCTTGTTCCTGGAGATAGCGTAGTTACTCACCTGTAACAGGTGATCTCCGGGAACAGCAGGAATTTAGTCTTCACAACCCACCCACCTCCCCTAGGAGTTGTCTCTCTATCTCTGTCTCTTTCCTCTCTCCCTCTATCCTTTCACTCAGCTACAAACTTAACTGAACAGGGACAGTTGGAAAGGCAGCACGCATGTGCTGAGGGATGCTCCCAAATGCGTTCCTGCTGGATGCTGGGGAGCATTCCTGTGCATTCTGTGATAAGGAAGCTTATCATAGCTCAGGTAGGAGCTATAGAAAAGATGATGTGACTCTGAACAAGCAACCTGTCAGTTCTGGTAGAAGCAAGAAAACAGAGTTTTCACATAAAAGACTACCAGTCCCAGAATGCACCAGGTTTCCAGCAGCCATGAGAGGGGCTGAAGTGAGAGAATGTGTGTGCAATCAAGAGAGCTATGAGGTAATCCCTAAGCACTCATCTCAAAGGGCAGGGCCTGATTCAACACAGCTGCGCTGTGTTAGGGAGCAGCACACATTAAAACAGGATAAGAGTAGAGCTTATTCTTCAGGAAACAGCTTCAAGGAGAGTTTGAAGAACAGCTTCAGCAAAAGCCAAGCAGATAGAGAGAGAAGGAAACTCTCTGGAAGGAAGAGAAGAAAGGCCATTGGAAGGTCTGGGAGATTCCAAGGCAGTACTCATACTGGGAGGTATTCCAAAAGCCAGCAGAGTCCATTGGACTGGATTCAGCCAGAGGAATGGAGTGGCAGAGATAGGAATCACCAGTGGCTACCTGGAAGAGAGAAGACTGCATGGGGAAGGGACTTTCAGACCAAGGCCAGAAGGTATGTGAGAGAAGATCCAGCGTCCAGGGATCAAGATTGGAAGGCTGGACATCAGAATTGGATTACATATTGGCCAGGCTATACAGAGAGGAATAATGATAGCAGGAGAGGCTCAGGTATGAACACTGATCCAGACCCTATCTATAATAGAGAATGGCAGCAAGGGAATAAGCATTCTCATGATAGTGCCTTAATGAAAGACTCATCTGTGCCAATGTATGATATTGACCCTATGATTGTTGATGCAGGGGGAAATACAGCAGATGAAACTATTTACATGGACTGTTCTTTATCTAAATGCTATTGCTAGTTTTCTATGAGCAAACACATCAGCCATCACAAAGAAACCTAACTTTGTTCTTTATTTCCACTGCAAACAACTCTTAAAGCAGGATTTGGGCTCACACAGTAGCAGCCAGCCAGCTAAAGGCTTTCAGCTGGTCCATTGATAGTAATTAGGGCTGCACCTGATTGTGTGTGTGAGCAAGGGAGAATCACTGCTGAGATCGGCGTGGAAAATAAGCAGAAGTTAACCTAACCAGCAAAGTTTATTCTTTTCTTTGTGCCTTTGTATTTGGTAATTATTTGCTAAGAAAACATTAGCTAATTGCCTGACAAGCTGAAGGTTGTTTCTGGTTTACTTTGTGACTTTTTGTTATCCATTTTAAACACTGCAAGCAAGTAACCTCATTTATAGTTATCAAGCATACATGTGCTGGGTGAATTAAACCCCATCAATAAAAGAAGTATTTTATTGATCTTACCACTTGGTTTCACAACTCAAATTATTGTCATCAGCTGTGTTTGGGAGTGAATGAACTACAATACCCACAATACCTTGCAAGAATCATATGAATATATGCATCGTCAAGATTGTGTAAGTTCTCACCCTAGGCAGCCGTCTGACAAGGCTCCGTTGGTACTGACGATACCCATATGTGAAAACTAAATTCCTGCTATTTCCGGAGATCACCTGTTACAGGTGAGTAACTACGCTTTATTATGGCTTATGAGTGAGGTTTATTTTTGTCATGGTAAGGCGAGAACAAATTTGGTTGGAGACATTACCCTGATCTCATAAGCCCTTGGTTTTTACTCCCAGTCCTTGAGGTCTGTCAACCAGGGTCAGTGCAAAGATACGGGATGCTCTGGGCGAAACTCATTCCAGGTGCCCCTCTGCTCCTACCCCTGCCCCCACTCTTGCTGCTTCTACCCTTCTCCGGACCAGCAGTGGCAGCAATGGCTTGAAACATCACTGTAGCACTTACCAAACCCTCCAGTGCTACGATGCTGTTCTGCTTCTGCTGGAGGTTTTGATGAGCGCTGTAGTGCTGTTTCATGCCATTGCTGCTGATGGTTCTGAAGATGGAGGTGGCAATGGGACGCCCTTCCACCATTGGTGCTCTAAGTGATCACCTAGTTTGCCTAGCCCTGCTGCCAACAGGTCAGGTGTTCAGGATATCCATAATGAATAACTGCAGTGGTTCTCAACTCAGTCTTTGGGGTGCACTCAAGCTGGTCTGGTTTTCAGGATATCAACATTCACTATATACATGAGAGAGAGAGAAGAGGCAGTGCATGCAAATCTCTCTTATGCATCTACATTCTTGATATCCTGAAAACCTGACTGTCTGAGTGTTCCCCCCAAGGACTGGTGCATTAGGAATATCTGGAAAACCTGCCCCATTGGCAGCTCTCAAGGACTGGGAGTGAAGACTAAGGCTTTAGAGAGTAGTCTGGTAAAAAGGGGCCGACACTGATAGTGCAAACCAGTAGTTCTTAACCCTGTTCTTGGGACACATCCAGCTAATCAGGTTTTCAAGGTAATCACAATGAATATGCATGATATTTGCCTGCTGTGGAGGTAGGGCACACAAATTTATCTCATGCATATTGTGGTGAACAGCGCCCTCCTGAGGCTATGGAGACGGATGAAAATCCTGAGGTTCAGCAGGATTTATGCCAATTTGATAAAGCTGGAAGGAAAGAGAGACTCTATTCCACGGAGCTGAGCATGGAGACCAGCCCAGGGGAGGAGTCCTGCAGTCCTGATTGGGCACACCCTGTCCTTGGAAGGGGCGTGTCCAGAAGAGAACGTGGTTTTAAACCAGAGTATGGCTTTGCTAGTCAGAATGAGAGAGAGAATGAGATAGAGAATGAGAGGAGGTTGGAGAAGGAGAGACGGATAGAGAAGAAGAATGAGAATGATTGGAAGTCCAGAAGACAGTATGGTGATACTTGGAAGCCTGGCACTAGAAGGAGACCTGCAAAGATCTCTTCAGAGGCAGTGAGTAGAAGTCCCAAGGAAAGTGGACCTAACCCTGGAATAGACAACCGCTGGAAGGCACAGCCCTGGGAGAGGAAGCCTTCAAGGCAGGCACGAGAGAGAAAACAATCATTCTGGGAATTACCGTTTGGGCCAGAGAGCCACGGACATTCTCACAGCTGGAGAACATCGGAGCCATCTGAAGTAAGAGGTGCTTGGCAACAAGTAAGCGATTTGCCAAAGAGTTTCCAGACTGAAGGTAAAGCTAACTCTCCTGTTTTTGAAACATTAGCAAAAGAGCCTAAGAGTTACTCTGACACAATTAATCTAAGAGAGGAGAAGAGAAACAGCCTTAAGCCAGAGGGAAGTTTAATAGTTGATAGCAATTCCCTATCTCACAGACAACAGGCTGAATTGCTCCTACAGGGGTTTAAAGAGTTTTTAGAGCTACAAGCTAAAAGACAGCCAGTGTTACAAGAAGCCAGTAATTCCATACAGCTTGAAGAATCAGCACAAGATAGTTCTGACTTACCTGATTGTGAGAGCATGGATTGTACAATCTGTTGCGTGGAGATACCAAGCTGAAGGAAACTGGTTTTACCGTATATGAATTGAATACTACGGAGCTGTTGTGCTGCCTTGCTAGGAAGCTCTAATTACATGCACCTGAAATGCCCAGCACTGTGAAACGTAACAGTGTCTGAAAAGAGGCTGCAGTTAAAGCGAGTGACCTCTTGGGGCAAAGTTGAGTAACTTGCTTAGAAGTGAAAAGCAGCAGTTCTACTTTAAGTTGACTTTATCCTGAGTTCATTCTGTTTGCATTTGAAGCACCTATTTTGTTCACATTTATTTTGTCATGCGATGGAAGAATATCCTTTACTATAATAAATATACTTGCTATTAAGAAACCCCACAACTACACTCTTTATTTCGGAGCGAAAGGAGCAGGAAACTACAATACCCAGCATTCCAGGGATACAGGTTTACTCTCCTTCCTCACGAGGCATTAGGCCCCGCTCCTGTCTTTAGCCCCAAGGCGGGGCAGGAGCGCCGCAATATACATTGTAGATACTTTGAAAACCAAACTGGCTGTGTGTGTCCAGAAGACAGGGTTGAAACTCTCTGATGTAAACAAAGTGACAAGAGAACCTGACTTAAATACACTTTTCAGGTTTGCTCCTCAAACAAACCTCTGCAGTTTCTCACTGTCTCTGTTTTCCAGGGAGTCTCCTACAAACAACCAGTGGTCTGCCATCCAAGTACTAGCCAGGCCTGACTCTGCTTAGCTTCTGAGATGAGCTGAAATCAGGTTCATTCAGGGCAGCAAAGCCATAGTGAACATAGCCACCAGGTATCCTCTTTGGATAATTCCTCTGCTGATCTTGTAAATCTTGTATGCTTCCCCCCATACATCACTTTTCCTTGTAGCACATTGCCTAAGAGACTCCTTATTAGTCCAAAAAGATCACATCTTTTTCTTAAATTCTTTTTTTGATCTGGCAGCTTTCTTCTTTTCCCTTGTAGATCTGAGCTGTGGAACCATGGGCTTTTATTTTGCAATTACTCATAGATTTTCCTCTGTTCTACAGTATAACCTTCACCTAGCCCAGCCAGGCCGGTGATCATGGTGCCATCTGAAACCTGATATGGATAAAACCTTTATTCTCCAGTAGATGTCACCATTGAGCAATTGTTGAGACTCCCTTCTCCCCTTAGGCAGTGGTTCCCAAACCTGACCTTTAAGCTCTCCAGCAAGTTGGGTTTTCAGGATATCCACTATGAATATTCATAAGACACATTTGCATGCATGGCTTCCATTGAATGCAGATCTCTCTCTCATGCATATTCATTGTGGATATTCTAAAAACCCAACTGACTGGGGAGTCCTCGGGACAGGTTTGGAAGCCATTGCTTTTAGGGGCTTTGAATGCTACTTACAGGGCATCCCCAGCCCTGGCTGGCCTTTGGAGCAAAAGATCTGACTTAGAAATTGAACTCGTGCTCTCCACATGACATTGAGCCATCAGATCAGCCCCAACGAAGACTAAACTTTTAAACAAAGTTTGCATAGTAAAGGAGAAAGATAGTTTGAATAGCTTTGGTTTTCTTTTACGTAATTTTATTTTTACAGATTAGCATGGTTCTCTCTCCTAGCTAATGGGAGCTAGTATGTGTCATTGTCACAGGCCCATTTAGAGAGTCTGTCACTGATGAACTCCACAGTGCTGTAACAGGCATAATGTAGTTAGACTATTACAGGCTGGAGGCTCCAGGAATTTCTCATTGCCTTATGAAGTCCACTGCACATGAGGTTGCATTAATCCCAGTCTGCATAGTCTGTTTTATGAAACATTAATTATGAAATGTGATTCTTCATGGGTCTTGTGCCAACAGCCTCTATTCTTGCATTTATTAAACATGAAATGAAAGCACAGAATTTAAATGGACCTGTCGCTGAGAGAAATGTTTTCTTAATGTTATGCTGTATGTCAGAGTGAAGGCACTTAAATCTTGTAGGTTTTGTTATTTCACAATGAATGGTGAGCATTCTGGGAGGCAAATTAATTTTGGATGCTGGATCCTCGGCAGTGTCCCATATTTGACCTAATCTTGCCAAAAATTAGTTACATTTAAGCTTTGGCAGGTAAATCATATCTCTTTGTGTGTGTGTTGTCCTTTTTTTTTTTTTTTTTTTTTTCCCTTTTTTCACAACTCCTCTTTGGATTCTTTGGTTGTTGTACCTTTAATTAGACCATAGGTTGGTTGGAAGATTGTAAATTGTTGGAAGATCATTTCCTTGTCATCCTGTTAGACATTCCAGACGAGTGGGTGATACTCCCCAGTCAACAGGTCGAGGCAAGACTAGAGCACCTTTCAGTGATGTCATCACTTGTATATACACAGTGTTGTCTTCCTCCAGCAGATTATGGTCTTGGGGCCTGTGTGTTTGAGACCTTGGGCCCAACATTTGCTGAGAGCTTAGGTATGCCCATTGTCTCCTAGAGCTGGCATTTGCCATATGTCCAGCATTGCAACTCATGGGTTCCTAGTGCTTGATGGGTTGGAGATTGGACAGAAGGACCCCACAGGACCCCTGGAGTCTAGATCCAGGCCCCTTTCATTGTCCTTATCTGCATGTTCTGCTTATTTTTCAGTTTTGTCCTGTTTCTTTATTTGGTTGTCTGTCTTTGCTGCTTGAATAAAGCAGCTTCAAAACTCCTTTTAGGTAGCTGAGCCTTCCCAGTCCTTTGACTGCTCTGGAAGCCCTTCTCGGATTTCTCTGGCTGGCCTGAGAGGTGCAGCGATTCCCTTACTGATTGAGGGTTCTTTTTTTTTGCAACAGTTTTCTATTGGGTTTTTTTCATTCAGTATTTTTCATTTGACCACATTTGAGCTTTGCTGTGATGTAAGGTGCACGGAGGTGTGCTTTTTGCAGCCCCCATCGAGTGAGCAATATGGCTGGCTCTCTTTGCCCCAAGTGTGATTGAGAAGCCTCGGAGCATATTTTTTCAGCAATGTTGGAACCTTCTATGGGGTGCCCTGGATCTAATGCCATTTGGCTGCCCCTACTGCATCTCCCATGATTTTTCCTGCTGGTAGTTATGGTGGCCATCTTGGATGGCTGCATGATTCTGGCCAAATGAGAACGTGGTGAAACAACCACAGGCTCAAGACAACAGGCCCTTGAGCCTCTGAGGCCCCAGGGCCTGTTCTCAGCCAGCTTTGAACAGCAGCCACTGAAATAGCCCATAGTGGCTGTATAGCAGCCCCTCTCATGGGGGTCTGAAGTCCTGACCTCCCCTACGGGGGATACGGGGCTTTCTGGCAGCAAGAGGCTTAATATCCCTATCCTTTATTTTTGCCTGTCCATTCCTCCAAGAACTTGGCTGTGTCCCTTCTGGTGAGGGGAGGCTTGGGATAAGAGGAGGACGTTCTATCTACAATGAGTAAGTCATCGTAGGAAGGGGAGCTTCCTCTGGCAGAGGGAGAGGACCCATTTTTTTTTTCACAGGGAGGATCTTTCCACTCTTATGCAGGATGCCATGATGACTCTGTGTATTACAGCACCGCCTCCAGTGGAGGTTTCACAAGTGGACACTATCCTAGAGGGTTGTGGATCTCTCCAGCTTCTTTCACCTCATAGAGGCCCTGTGAAAGCTTGTGTTCTATCAGTGGGAGACTTTGGAACTAGGGCTGAGGGGGTGCTAAGGTCTTGACTTGGCAATATCCTCCACCCCAAGATGAGACACAGAAACTATTCAGGATTCCTATGGTGGGTACCCTGGTTAGGGCATTGAAGAAGCGCACACCATTCTGGTAGAAGCTCGCACTGCACTGAAGGAGACTCATGATAGGAGATTGGAAGCCCTCCCTCAAAAATGTCTTCATGGCTTCGGCCTTGGGTATTTGGGTAGAGCTTTGAGCAAGTGTAGGCCCAAGTTCACTTATGCTGGATACAACAGTTGCTGGACAGTCCAGAGGAATTGGCTCCTAGAATGGTGTTTGTGGCAGATGCCTAGTACAACTTGCTCAGGATCTCTTCTAAGTCCATGATAATGGCTGTGGTGGCCTGGCTTCAGAATTTGTTTGTTGATGCCACTTCCATACTGCAGCTGAGTAAGCTCCCCTTTAAAGGGCCGTTTGCTCTTTGGGGAAGATCTGGAGAAGCTTGCCCACAGAGGCTTCCAGAAGATAGGCCCAGAATTTCCAGGGCTTCCTCACATAGGGCTAACTGGGAAGATTGGGGGTGGTTTAGGACTGAGGACATATCCTATTCCTCCTATGGGTCTAACCCCAAGAAGGGTCAGTCCATTTGGGGGATCTCTGCGACCTCAACATTCAATAGGTGCCTCTCTTCTGGAGCTGGAAAGTCCACATAGCTGCTACCTGCTATAGGCGGTATATCAAATAAAATAAAGTATGAGTATAGTGAAATCCAGAGTGTCCCTTTCAAGGGGCAGGCTGTGATAAGAGAACTTGGAGAGTAAAGGGGGTAATTCACTCCTTCCACCAAGTCAAACACACTGCATCCAGGCATTTATTAAGTAAGTAAGCCTATATACATTGATCCTACTGGGCATATAGAGGTATGAGGTATTAATAAAGAGGCTATATGGTATGGTTTTCTAGTATAAAAAGCATGATGTGTAAGAATAAGCATTTTGAAGTGTATTTGAGCATTAATCAGAAGCTAGTATTGTTCATATAGCAATGATGTGATATGTTATAATCTATGCTATATAATAACCATACTGTGATATTTTGAATGGTTTGTAATTGTTTTATCAGTGCTGTTCCACATCCTGCCGAAATGGCTAAGGTAATCTATCTAGCTGAAGATTAGAATGTGGATCAAGCATTGAAGAACCTTCCCCCCCCCCCTGCCGAATAAACTTTACTGAATGTATCTTCATGAGGAGGAGAAACAGGCTACAGCTGAAATCTGTTTCATGTAAAATGAGTTGTCGTCCAGCTTCTCTCTTAAGATTGTGACCACCGCCCTACATTGTAGTGGAGAGCAGAGAATTTGCAGAACCTTATTGGCTATAAATAAGCCCTGTGGGAATCAGCTAGCATCACATTTCTCCATGTTAAGCTTCAGTTTATGTGCTGCCAGACAGTTAACCACTGCATCTAAACACGAGTTCGTTATGTAAATCTGGATTAGCTGGGTTACAGCTAAAAAGAAGTTGTCGTCTGTACAAGAATAGTATGCCACTTCCAAGCTCTATAGGAGGGTGAAAAGTGGGGCAAGAAAGAGGTTGAATGGGTGTTTAAATTGACCCCTGTGATACTCCATAGAGCATAGGTCTATAGATCGAGGTGACTATATTCCAGTTGACTTGCATGGATCTATTTTATAGGAATGACTTAAACCAGGATAAAACAGCCCCTGTCATACCTAACTCTTGCAGTCTGGATATCAGTGTTGGATGATCTACTAAGTCAAAGGCTGCACTTAAATCCAATGACACCATAATGGTGTCCTGTCCATCATCGTTACAGAATCAAATTCTGTTTACTAAGGCAACCAGGACAGTTTCTGTCCTGTGTGCAATCTTGAAATCTAATTTATATGGATGAATAGTATTAGTTTTTCTAAAAAGTCCAGGAGCTGTTTGACAAGTATTTTTTCAACTATCTTGGAGATAAACAGTAAGTATGAGATGTGGTCAATAGTTATTCACCAAAGAGTCATCAAGATTACTCTTCTTCAGTAGTGGGTGAATCAACGGTTCTCCATGTCAATGGGACTCTACCTTCCTGGAAGCTTTTCTTAACAATGGAGTGAATAAATGGCAATAACCAGAGTTGGGGGGTCCTTCATTAAGATAGGAGAGAAGGGGGTCAAAAACGGAAGTAGCTGGATTTAATAAAGCATAAGGGGGCAAACATATAAACATCTAAATATATGTACTTTGGGAGAAAGGTGGGAGAGGGGAGATAGGATAGAGACATTTAAATACACGTGGAAAGACTTTTCGATTGAAAGGAAGCTTTGGAAAAATGGGTCATGATGAGGGTGAAAAGGGGTACACTCAGGAGTAATCTAAGAAGAACTATTTGTACAGAAAGAACGGTGGATATGTGGAATAGCCTTCTAGCAGAGGTGGTGCCGATGAGGTCAGTATCTGAATTCAAGAAAGCATAGGTCAAGCACGGAGGATCTCTAAGGGAGAGGAAAGGATTGTAGTACTTAGTATTTCCTATGGATGGATAAACTCAGCGGGCCATCTGGTCTTTATCTGCCATCATTGTCTGTTTCTCTTTTACATTGGCCCCTATGTGCTTAACACAGATTAGCAAGTGTTAATGTGTGCTAGCTGGTTAACACCTGTTAATAAATGATTTCCTAAGTTTGTACCTGAGGTAATGGAGAATAAATTGATTTGCCCAAGGTCACAAATGAGCCTTCGTGGCTGTGAAGCCTGACTTCCCTTATATTCAGCTCACGGATCTACACAATAGGCCATACCACATTGTAATTTTGGTGCTAGTGTACCATGAGCTCTTTTGTCCTTCTACTAGTCCCAGATGAGCTCTAATGGAGGTCCTGCGTATGGATCCGGAGACGACGACGACAAGTCATTTCAGCTGAGCTGACCCTGAAATTACATGGATGAGAAATTCATATTGCCCTCCTGCTGCTGTGTACTGCTACGTATACTAACATTCAAACTATACCTGTTTTTCATTAGGCAAGAATAAAGTGCTACTATACATTTATTTTTGGAGTAAATTTATAAAGTACTTGTAATAAACCTGGGCCAAAATTGAGCTTAGATTATAAGGGGGTAATTTTATAAAGTCTGTTTTGCACATTTGTAACCACATACTTGCATAAAAGGTCTTTTATAAAATACCAACCTTGTCCTGAAGGCATGTACTTTGCCAGTAGGTGTGATCAGGGTACAGTCAGGGTGGAGCATGGGTGAAATTTACAAGTATGCACTTAGCACAGGTCTGCGACTAAAAAGCTGTTTGATTATTTTCATCTAATTTCCATGTATTTTGGTGTGCTGAAAACAAATAAAATATTGAAAAAACTCCTAGACGACATGATTTGCCACAACATGCAAAATTGTCTTCAAATTTATCAAATTTTTTCAAATTACTATTAATTCACATAAGTGCATTTAAGATAAAAAATGCCAAAAAAACCTTAAAGGGGTTTCCGAGTTATGTAAAAAAAAATATAGCACTGTAAATCTGGTGGTCAGCAATATATACATAAGCTAAGCAAGTTTTAAGTATGTGCTTCTAATGGTAGAAGGGGTTGATCTTTCCTGAAGAATCCAGTGGGAGGGAGACACAGGGCAGATAGCAGCAGCTCCGGTCAGTGCAGGGGGGCATGGCCAGCACTGTGACGTCTCGTGTACAGACACAGAGCTGCTCTCTCCTGCATGCCACACTTGTGCACGAATCATCATCAGGTTCTTGGTTCTAGGCTATTCACACTTTTTCATCGCAATTCGTGTTAGCTCATCATTCTTCAACCGTTATGTTATGGCTCCGCGAAAGTGTATTAATTTGCCAGACAGTTTCTGTTTCATCTGTGGGGAATATACAGTGTTGAAGCAACAGCAGAATATTACAGACTTTGTGAAAAAAGTATACTTTGCATACTTTGGACTAAAAATTGGAGATCAAGATAAAGTCTGGGCGCCTCATAAAGTGTGCAAACGGTGTGTTGAGGACCTCTGAAACTGGTTCAAGGGTAAGAAAAAATCATTCCGTTATGGGATTCCTATGGTATGGTGAGAGCAAAAGAACCATAGTGACGACTGTTACTTTTGTTCATGCGATGTGAAAGGGTTTAATTTCAAATGGAAGCATTCCATTTCATACCCCAATCTTCACTCGGCAATTCGTCCCATCCCCCTTGGCACAGATATAACAGTACCCAAGCCCCCTGCTACCTTGGAAGAGATACCTAGCTCCGATGAAGGTGAAGTCATACCTGAACCAGATGATGAATCAAGTTCTGACTTTGAAGATGATACAAGACCAAAATTGTTTTCTGAAGAGGAGATGAATGATTTGGTAAGAGACTTGAATCTTCCCAAAGATGCTGCTGAGTTACTCTGATCAAGGCTGAAAAGCAGGAATTTATTGCCAGGAGTGTCATCTTCATGGTTCAGACATCGTGAAAAGGAGTTCGTTCCTTACTTCACCTAGGAAGACAAACTGGTTTATTGCATCGATGTTGAAGGTCTGATGGGTCAATTTAAAATCCAATATGATTCAGAGCAATGGCGTCTTTTTATAGATTCTTCAAAAAGAAGTCTCAAAGCAGTTTTACTCCACAACGGTTTTTACGCTTCCATACCTGTAGGTCATTCCATACACTTGAAGGAAACCTATGAGAACTTGGAATTGGTTCTTCATAAACTTAAATATGAAGACCATGGTTGGCAAGTGTGTGGGGACTTGAAGGTCTTGTGCATGCTGCTCGGGCAACAAACTGGGTATACCAAATATCCTTGTTTTCTATGTCTATGGGACAGTCGAGACCGACAAAATCACTGGACCAAGAAGAGTTGGCAGCCGAGGGTGCTAACAGTCGGTGAAAAAAATGTCCTCCGAGAAACTCTGGTACCTTCCCATAAAGTTCTTCTACCACCTCTCCATATAAAATTGGGATTGATGAAGCAATTCGTAACATCACTTCCAAGAGATGGAGAATGCTTCAAATACTTGGTCACCAAGTTTCCAGGCCTGTCGGAGGCAAAATTGAAGGAAGGTGTGTTCGTCGGACCAGACATTAGAAGGCTTATAGTTGATCAAGAGTTTGTCAATACCATGACGGATCCTCAAAAAGAAGGGTGGATTGCATTTAAAGAACTCATACAGAAATTTTTAGGCAATAACAAAGATCCTCACTACAAAAAGATTGTCGGACGAATGCTGAAAGCATTTCAAGCTTTAGGTTGCCTGATGAGTTTGAAAGTGCATTTCCTCCAGTCCCACCTTGACTACTTTCCTGAAAATTTGGGAGTTGTCAGTGAGGAACAAGGTGAACGATTCCACCAAGACCTTAAAGAGATGGAAAGGAGATAGGAGGGAAAATGGAGCATTACAATGATGGCAGACTACTGTTGGATGCTTCAGAGAGACATTCCAGATGCTACTCACAAGCGTAAATGCACCAAGAGGAGCCTCACAAGGAAGAAGAATCGAGTTTAGTGTGTGTAGGTGAGCTCATTTCAGTTCAAAAAAGGATTTTCATGAAAATATTGTAATAAAACTTTAATTTTATAAGTCTATTTTCCATTTATTTTGAGGTATTGCCTTATTTAACATAGTTACCTAAATTGTCAGGAAACGTGATGTCCTATGACAAAATGGAGGTCATTTTCGGATTCAGCGCACCAAAAAACATAAAGATTATGTGGAATAACCAAAACAGCTCCCGAAAAAACGTTTTGGCAGACCTATGTAATAAAATGTCTTCAATTTACACGTACACTTGCAAATTTTACGTGTAAACATTTACACTTGTTCTCGAGGTGTGATTTTTGCCACTTACAGTAGTATTGTATAAAGACACTCTAGTCCCTATGTATCTTTATAAAATCCTCTTGGCCTCTTAACATAGGTACCCTGCTATAAAATTACCCTCTAAATGCAAAGCGTGCTCAGAATGCCGGTATTTGTTTACAGATGCAGTTTCTTGAATCACCAGTGCTGACTGTGGTCATGAGACTTCAAGAATTTGGGACATAAATTGTAATAAAAAGATACAGTTATTAAATTATTGCTCACCTTTATGAAAAGATATCACTCAAGATGCTGTACAGCACATTAAATAACACTAAGTGAACATGGGAATGATTGGTGCAATAAGATCCCTCCGTGACCACCTTCATTCTGCCTGTACCTTGAGAATGGATTTATTTTAACACACTGTATTCTGGTCTACCAAGCACAAGTTCCAGGCACCTTCATCTTATGCAAAACATAACCGTGAAGCTTCTGTGTGATGAAAAACGATTTTATTATGTAACTCCTCTTTTAAAGGTGTAGTACTGGCTGCACATCTTGCCAAGAATAAAATTCAAAATTATTATCCACGGCTGTTTTTTATGCCTCCTGCACTGCCCTCCCTTTTTATCTTGCAAAATTACTTTATTTGTTTTATTTATTTATCCAGATTTGCATACCACTTTTTCCTTCCATCAAAGTGGTGATTACACAAAATGGGTTTACATTGACTAAGGGATGACATTACATATAAAGGGATAATGCAATACATAAAAGCCTATTTGTGCTATATACATTCATGGATATTTAATGGAGTTCATAAGCTGCTTGATCATAAAATTCCATGAATAAGAAAGTCTTAAGGGATTTGCGGAAATCCTTTAGGTCTTTTATGGCCCGCAACTTGTCCCTTATGCTTCAGCATAGCCCCTAAAATGCCCTCAGAGTAAGTTTGTGCTCTTACCCCTGCCACTGAGGAACAGATTGGTACTAAACAGGCTCATTACCTTCTGCAGTCTGGCTCCAGCGCTCTGATATTCATTGCCGCAGAAGCTATGGAAGAAAGATTATGGTTGCAAATTTAAGACATGGATCAAAGCCTATTTACCTTTGCCTTTGGCAAAGGTGCAGGGTTTGTTTAGCGGTGATTGTAGCTTACTCCAACCTGCTGTTGCCCCTCCTTCTGTGTCCACTCTTTTAAGGATTGCAACTTCTGTTTCTTTGCTTCTATATTTCTCTTGTTAAATGTCATATCTATAGCCTTTTAACAAAGATTATTGTAAACCGTTGATGTCCCTGTAATAGATGTTATCCAAATGCCCCAAACAAAAATAGAATAGAGAAATTTAGTAACCCATAGTACATATGAGCCCTACAGATAGATTCCCTAGATGCAAAAACTTCCATAGAAAGACCCCACATCTGCAGCACAGAGAATATATAAAACAAGGCAAGGCACCAGGGAAAAATTCATAATGAGCCTTGCTACATATGCCCTGTCTGGTTTCTGCAAAAATATTAGGTTATCCTCTAAATCTGATGGAAGCAGATCACACGCATTCAGTTTCAATACATGTATTTTAGCACTTGGTTCTCAGTGTCACTGTTACAGTAATTAAAATTTGACTAAAAGTTTGATATTTTTCTTATCTTCAGGAAGTGTGTAGCACTAGTTTATTGTCTGTATTGTACAGATGCTGACAAAGTTTGTCTAGGCTGTCTAGCTCTTGTTCGGGACTAGTGAACTGCTGTTTTAAATGCATGCCTTTCACATAGTAGGACTGTATGATGGAGTCAGTTCTTATTTGTGCTGGAAAAGAAATGGAGAGTGGTAATCTCCAGGAACAAGCAGGAATGAGTCTTCACATATGGGTACGTCGGTACCGACGGAGCCTGCGCGGGAACGCTCCCCAGCTTCCCAAAAAGGAAAGCTTTTGGGAGCATCCCACTGCGCCTGCACGCTGCCTTCCCGCCTTTCCTGACCAGCTCTCCTCAGTTCTTCTTTGCCGCGGAGCCAGCAGGTCGAGCCCTGTCGCTGCTGAAGAAGTTCTTTATTTTATTTTATTTCTTTGGTCGCGTGTCTGCCTTCCCTGACTCCGGACCGGTACCGCCGGTCTTTTCTTTCTTCTTTAAAAAAAAAAAAAGTTTTCCTCACTTAGTGTAATTTTTTCTTCTAGGCCTCAGGGCCCAAGAAACAATTTCCCTCATGGAAAAACCAGCCTCCGGCTTCAAGAAATGCACTAAGTGTAGCGGTACTATTTCTGTTACAGATACCTATGAATGGTGCCTTAACTGTTTGGGTCCTGAACACTCCATTCCGGATTGTCCGTCCTGCTCTCAAATGTCTAAACGGGGCCTACAGAACCGAGCAGCTAAGCTCCATGTCCTGTTTCCCGCTGATGCAGCGTCGGTAGAATCGACCTCTTCCCGGTCTTCTTCTCCTGATGGATCTCAGGTAACCAAACATAAGTCTAGCAGGTCCTCGAAGGGTAGATCTCCCTCTAAGCATCGAGATGCCTCCGGGCTTGCCCTCAAGGATCCTGCCCCAGCCAAACAGCCCCGGTGAGATGCTCCGGCTTCCAAAGCTCCTCCTATGGGGTTACAAGTTGACATCGATGGCACAGCCTCGACCGATCACCTGTTAGAATGCTCTGGGGTACCAGCACAATCTCCCGGTACCGAACTCCAGGCATTCATGGCGTCCATGGATCAGAATGTTCTGTCCATGCAGCGGGCTATTACAGCCTTTATTGAAGCTGCGACGCCGACGGTACCGCAACGAGCTCCGTTGTCGGTATCAGTTCCGGTATCGCCACCAGCGCCGATACCGGTACCGACTGCATCGACATCGACCAGGATACCAGCACCGGTTCCTTGTCCAGGGCTATTTCTCGGTACTGATCCGGTTCCGAGAACGCCCGATGTCGATACCGCTCGATATGCGTACCGAGCGTTGGAAGAGCACCCTGACAGACGGTACTTCGATTCCTCTGGTGATTCTGATTCATCGGATGAATCTCCTGAAGTATCCATAGCCCTTCCTGAGGAGCCTTCTTCTCCAAAAAAAAGAATGTCTCCTCCAGAAGATTTGTCCTTTCAAGACTTCATAAGAGAAGTAGCTAAAGGACTTTCTATCTCAGTCACTTCTGAATCAGAGCCTAGAGCAAAAAAATTGGATATTTTAGGATACCCTAAGGCTCCTAGAGAGGCAGTCACCTTACCAATTCATGAGATTCTTTATGAACACATGATTGATTTATGGGAGACTCCTCTCACTCTGTCTCCTCATTCTCGCAGGTTGGACACTATGTACCGTGTCCCTCCCTGTCCTGGATTTCAAAAAACTCAGCTTCCTCACCATTCCATTGTGGTGCAGTCAGCTATGAAGAGGATAAAGAGTACAAAGAGACACTCTTCTGCTCCTCCAGGAAGAGAATGCAGAACCTTGGATGCTTTTGGTAGGAAAATCTTCCAGGCCAGTATGCTCATTGCCAGAATCAACTCATATAGCCTCTATATGGGTATGTTTCTAAAAGAAGTGGCAGAAAAGTTGCGCACTTTCTTCCCTTTTATTCCAGAAGATAGAAGGGAAGAATTTCTCCTTTGGCTTAAGCATACTCAAGACATTTCAAAGTTTTCAAACAGGGCAGCCTTTGACTCCTTTGAAGGTGCCAGCAGAGCCTCAGGCATTGTCATAGCTGCTCGCAGAATTGCTTGGCTCCAGGCTTCTGATTTAAAACCCTGGGTTCAAGATGGCCTAGGAAATCTGCCCTGTACAGGTGAAAATCTATTTGGCAAGAAGTGGCAGATTAAAGCCACTCAAATGGATGCAGAGAACTCTGCTCTGGATAGACTTTCAAAGTCAACCTCCATTCCTGCCAAGAAAAAGACTTTTAAGAAGTCTTTTTTTCAAAAAGGGCAGATTCCCTTCTGCTTCTGGCCAACAATCTTCTACAGGTCCCTTTACCACTAAGCGTCAGCAACCTAAGCAGGCCAGGACTAAGTCTGCAGGGCCTGCTGCAACTCAGCAGTCCCAACCCCCTCAGGGCTTTTGACTTGATGCTAGAGAACTTAGCCTTTCTGGCTTTGAAACGGCCAGAACCTCTCACCATTCCAGGAAGGTTAGCTCATTTTGCTCCCAGATGGGAGCAAATCACATCAGAGCAGTGGACCCTCTCCATCATAAGAGAGGGCTACAAGCTTCATTTCTCAGACCTTCCTCCCCACACCATGGTGAGACACTTCAATTCTCCCACATCTCTTCTCGACCTTCTAGGTCAGGAGATAACTACCCTTCTTGCCCAAGGGGCAATAGAAGAAGTACCTCTTCTTCAACAAGGGTCAGGGTTCTACTCCCCCTATTTTCTCATTCCAAAGAAGACAGGGGGATACAGACCCATTCTAGATCTCAGAGAATTGAACAAATTTCTATGCAAGGAGAAGTTCAAGATGCTTTCTCTGGGCACTCTCCTTCCATACCTTCAAAGTCAGGATTGGCTTTGTTCTCTAGATCTCAAGGATGCGTACACCCATGTCCTCATCCATCCATCTTACAGAAGATTCCTACGTTTTCTTTTCCAAGGAAAACATTATCAATACAGAGTGCTTCCTTTTGGCCTGGCCTCTGCCCCAAGAGTGTTCACCAAATGCATGGTAGTAGTTGCTGCATTTCTACGCACTCTGGGAATATTTGTCTTCCCATACCTGGACGACTGGCTCATCCGAGCTCCATCTCAGTCAGAGGCACAGATTTCCCTGGACCGCACAAGGCGCATTCTGCAGTATCTGGGACTTGTGGTAAACCTTCCCAAGTCTCAGCTTACCCCTACTCAGTCCCTAGAATTCATAGGGGCCTGGTTGGATACCACCACTGCAAGGGCCTACCTTCCTCAGGCCCATTGCCAACGTCTAGTGCAGTTAGCCTCCCAGATTCAGTCAAGGAGCCACTTGACTGCCCGGGAGATGCTACAACTGCTAGGCCACATGGCTTCCACAGTGCATGTGGTACCCTATGCTCGCCTACACATGAGAGCAGCTCAATGGACTTTGTCCACCCAGTGGACTCAAGCATCAGGAGCTCTCTCAGACCAAATAGCAACCTCCAAACGTCACTTTTGGTCTCTCCAATGGTGGATGTCCACTCAAAATCTGTTGCTGGGGTCCCCCTTCCAACAGTTGTTGCCCCAAGCAACCCTCACAACAGATGCCTCCCAAACAGGTTGGGGAGCTCATCTTCAGGACCTCTCCACTCAAGGCACTTTGTTCCCTCAGGAGACCTCTCTTCATATCAACCACTTGGAGCTTCGAGCAGTTTTTCTAGCTCTCAAGGTCTTCTATACCCTCCTCAGCTACAAGACAGTCCTCATTCATACGGACAATCAAGTAGCCATGTTTTACATAAACAAGCAAGGAGGAACTGGCTCTCTGTCGCTTTGCAACGAAGCTCTAAGATTGTGGGCCTTCGCCAGAGAGCATCAAATCCATCTCCTGGCAGTATACCTCCCAGGAGTCCAAAACTCTTGGGCAGACAGACTCAGTCGAGTTCTGCTTCCACACGAATGGTCCCTGCACATGGATCAGGTACTCAGAATCTTCCAAGAATGGGGAACCCTGGACATAGACCTCTTTGCAAGTCCGTGGAATGCCAAACTTCCCCGGTTCTGTTCCAGAATTCCGTGTCAGGGAGTTCAGGCCAAGGATGCCTTCCTCCTTCATTGGGGTCAGGGTTTCCTTTATGCCTTTCCACCCATTCCTTTGATTCCCAAGACTCTGTTCAAACTCCAGAGGGATCAAGGATCTATGATCTTCATAGCTCCACGCTGGCCACGCCAAGTATGGTACCCTCTACTTCTGCATCTCTCTCAAGCCCCCTCTATGGAATTGGGAGCTGCTCCAGACCTTCTGTCTCAGGAGGAGGGGACTTTGTGGCACCCAAACCCCAAGTCCCTTCACCTCAGAGCTTGGTTACTGAAGGCCTAGACCTTCAAGGCTTGAATCTTTCTCAACAAGTGAAGTATATTCTCCATGCTTCCAGAAAACCTTCCACCAGGTGTTCCTATGCTTTTAAATGGAAAAGATTTTCCATTTGGTGTGCTGAAAAGGGTCTTGACCCTCTAGCACTACCTTTAAATTCTCTCTTAGACTATCTCCTGCATCTCTCCAATGCAGGACTTAAGACCAATTCAGTAAGAGTCCATTTGAGTGCTATTGCAGCATCCCTTAAGCCCATCAATGGACAACCTATTTCCTCTCATTGCAAGATTCATGAGAGGCCTAACTTTAACTAAGCCTCCCATTAGGCCTCCTCCGGTGGCATGGGACTTAAATTTGGTTCTTGGTCAGCTTATGAAGCCTCCCTTTGAACCCTTAGCCACTACCTCCTTGAAATTTCTTTCCTGGAAGGTTATTTTCCTCATTGCAGTCACTTCAGCTCGCCGCATCAGTGAACTGCAGGCCTTAGTGGCTTTTACACCTTATACAAGGTTCCATCATGACAAGGTGGTCCTTAGGACAAATCCACACTTTATGCCTAAAGTGGTCTCACCTTTCCATCTTAATCAGGAGGTATATTTACCTGTCTTTTTTTTCCAGCTCCTCATGCATCTAGTGCAGAGAAGAGCCTTCATACTCTGGATTGTAAAAGAGCTCTTGCTTTTTACTTGCAAAGGACACAGCAACATAGAAAGTCTTCCCAGCTTTTTGTTGCTTTTGATCCTTCTCATTTAGGATTTCTAGTCTCTAAGAGAACACTGTCCAATTGGATTGCTCAGTGTATTTCTTTCGCCTACCAGAGTAAGAACCTTACTCTGGAGAGCCATGTCACAGCTCATAATGTGAGGGCCATGGCCACCTCTATGGCTCATCTAAACTCTGTGTCCATCGACCAGATCTGTCGAGCAGCCACCTGGGCCTCGGTTCATACCTTCACAGCCCATTACTGCTTGGACAAGGACTCCCGCTGGGATGCCTTGTTTGGTCAGGCTGTCCTCAAACACCTGTTCCATTTTTAAACAACTCCTACCCTCCTTCCCTGGATGGATGCCTGAGATCCATAGGAGGACGTAGGACCCTTCCCAGGGTCTCATATCCTTGGGGATCTCCCAGGCATCTTAGCTAGGGAGTCCCCATATGTGAAGACTCATTCCTGCTTGTTCCTGGAGATAGCACAGTTACTTACCTGTAAGAGGTGATCTCTGGGAACAGCAGGAATAAGTCTTCACAACCCTCCCACCTCCCCTAGGAGTTGTACCTCTTTTCTGTCTTTCCTTTCCTCTCTCTCTCTATTGTCTCAGCTTTAAACTCGAACTGAGGAGAGCTGGTCAGGAAAGGCGGGAAGGCAGCGCGCAGGCGCAGTGGGATGCTCCCAAAAGCTTTCCTTTTTGGGAAGCTGGGGAGCGTTCCCGCGCAGGCTCCGTCAGTACCGACGTACCCATATGTGAAGACTTATTCCTGCTGTTCCCAGAGATCACCTGTTACAGGTAAGTAACTGTGCTTTATACACCAACCTTTGTAACACCGTTTTCAAACAGTGGGGCTGATGTAATGTGAGTTAGAGCCGTCCGTTGAAGCTTAGCACACAATTTCATAATGCACATGTAAAATAAAATCTAGCGCACAATGCTGTAAGAAAAGTGTGTGCAAATAATTTGTGTGCAAATACAAGAGAGCACACTGGGCATACAAAACGTGTGTACCTGGAATGCTGTTCTGCATGTAAATATTATTAGTTTGATATCATTTAATTTTCTGCAGTTGAGTGATTTGCCCTTCATTTCACAACTGCGGCCTTTCTCTTTTAATCTTGCATTTAGCAAAGTGACCACTTTTGCTTCTATTCCCCTCGTATGTTTTTTAACCTATTTCCTTTAACAACATTTAAGAAAAACGTTGTGGGTTTTTTATGCTGTTAAGTGCCGTCGAGTCGGTGTCAACTCATGGTGACCCTCTGGATAGTTGTCCTAAATTGTGTTCGATCTTCAATCAGGCAGCTCATTGTTGAGACTGGCACCCGTAGCTGGGGGTTTTTATACTTGCATGAAATCCTCACTAATGATAGCTGCAGTAGAAAGAGCTATTTACTCCTCAGACCATGCTTTAAAGCCACAGCTTTAGAAAACAGCTTTCATCCTCCAGGTCTGCAACACATTTCTTTCTTTGCAGTTTTCTTATGCGCTTCATAGGGCAGCTATAATAGTGCAGAAGACTGTGTGCATAGAACCCATGCTAAACTCTGCACTAAGCCTACAGCACTTCACTACACGCACCTCAGTGTGTGAAACAAATTTTGTTGTAGTCCTTTCTTCTCCTGCAAGCTCTCTACCAAACTTTGCAACCACAATCTTTATGCTCTTACATCCCCTGGGATATCAACCCAAAAAAAGAAGAAACGTTTGGAAACATGGCTTACAGAATTCTTTCCAAGCCCTGTGTGTGTGTGTGTATATATATCTTGGCCTGGAGTGGGGAGGGTCAGTTTGAATAGAGCAGTACCAACCATTTTTGGCCTGACTGAGTTGTGTCCCCTAGAATGCTTCATTTGTCAAAAGTTAAGATTTAGGAAATTTTTATTTGTCATGATGATGTGTATTTGTGTTGATAAACTAATACATAAGAGTATGTTTTCAAAGCTTTTGGTTTTCGTTGTAGACACAGAATGGGAGACGTGTACTGATGAATGAGGCCCTTTGTCTTCTCTGCAGTGTGTATCCCCTTGGGCAGTGGCAATTCAGGAAGGCAACTGACTTTCCATGCAGTGTTGCTGGCTAAAATCACAAAAAAGCTGTTTAGAACAGTTCCCACCCCAATCCCCATAATTACTTGCAGAGCAGTGATGCCCCAGGAGATACTCGTGGACTATAGATGTTATTTAGGAAACCTTTGCAAGTGAGTGGTGTGCTTTTTATAGTCTATTTTTTAACTCTTTGTGAGTTCCCTTTAATTTGTGTCTCCCTGTAGCTGTGGGTTTACTGGGTGTCTGCCGCCAACTGCATTTCTTCAACATGCAATTTTTAATTCTTGGAGAGGCAGTATATAAATAAGAGTGGAATGCATATAGTAATTTCTGTGGGTCAGATTATGCAACGTATTCTTTTTTTCAGCCATTTTGGCGAAGTTTAGGTGTAAAGAAGGTTCCATAAAATTCAGGGTCCTGGTTACGAGTAGCTGCACTGCAAGCTTATAGAGTGCCATAAGACTTATTTGTCCTTAAGAGGCCTAGATCTCATTTGCTCTGGGCGTAGCTGGCAACCATCAAGGTCATCGGCAAAGCTCTGTAGGGGCCAGGGAAGAAGTTGTGATCCTAAGCTAACGTTTCAGGAGCAATAGTGAAAGGGCTGCAGAATCAAGTACCTCATGCTTTCGAGGTGTCATACTGCTGCTGGATAACTGGGAGCAATGTGGTTGGCAGTGACAGGAAAAATGGGACTTTTCAATTCTATATTTACAAAATTACGCTGTTGTGGTTTTCTCTGTGTGCTTCTCCTGGAAGACTGGCTAACTTATGAGTACTGTTAACAAAACTGGAGAACAATTTTGGAGTGGAGTAGCAGCCTACCGGTTAGAGCAGCAAACTAGGAACCATGAAGCCAGAGTTGAAATCCCACTGATGCACTTTGTGGCCTTATGATTCTGCTAGATGAGTGGATTATGCTCCCTAACTAGCAGATAAAGGTGGAGAATACTGAGTTTCAGAGATGTCGTCAGCAGTGGAAGTGTAGCCCTGGATCTTGCCAGTATTCTTTGTCTCCAGCAGATGTTCCTTATCAGTCCTCCAGTTCAGTCCTCCACCACTAGGTAGTGTACGTCCTCCTGCAGCATGGAGACTGGGCATGTCAAAACTCCAACCTCAGTGGATGTATCCAGCTGACCTCTCCCATCAGCCTCAGTGTGTCCAGTCTCCATGCAGCAGGAGGACGTAGTGAGCCTAGGTGCTGGACTCACTCTGGAGGACAGATAAGGAGCAGTTTAGGATAGTGGATTTTATTTCTTTGATCTCCTTTTACTTTGTTCATTTGTTAGGTTTCAAAAAAAAAAAAAGTTTTACTTTATTGATCAGAAGGGCTTTGGGTCAGCCGAGGAGCCTCCTTCCTCCTTCTCCCTCCATTTTCCGGCTCCGGGGCCCTAGTCTGCACTCCCCCCCCCCCCCCAGTTGGCATGGGGGGGAGCCTTGCAGGACGCAGTCGGCCTAGCATTCTATTCTTTCCTGGCCGCCGCGGGAGATGGAAGCCAGCAGCGGAGCCTAAGGATGAAAGCCCTCTCTGCGATCGCAGCTCACCCGGAGGGTAGCTGCGTCTCAGATTGAAGGGCGGAGTGGATACCCGAAGCGCACAAGAAGCCAACAGTCGGAGGTTAGTGCAGGAGCACCGCACAGGTCTGTGGGCAGGCGCTCTGTTTATCTGTGGCCGCGTGGGTGCCTAGAGGCCCAACGGCGGTGTGCAGCCTCTTCCTGCGCTTTGGAGCCGTGTGGCAACGGCTGCGCAGGTGACAGCACTAGAAGGAAAAAAGCTTGCTAGCCCGGCGTGGGAGAGCTCTAGGGATTCTCTTTTGGCATTCAGTCGGGTTTATTTTGATTATTGTGGTTTTCTTTGATTGAGAGTGGGTTTTATGACAATTTCTTACTTTTCACCTCGGGGTAAAAAAAAAAAAATCCTTTCGAATCCAATTAAGAGGGAGTTGTTAGTTATTTAGGGGAATTCCTCTCGGAGAGAGTCCACCCGTTATTTCCTTGACTAATGCCTTGTCGCCCACAGTGTTTAGTGTGTAGCTCACGCAGGGGCGCAGTTTCAGATACAGGAGTTTGCTGAGGCTGCGCTGTAGCTTCATCTACCATGGATCAGGAGATGGAGAAGGCTCCCACAGGGGCGACCGGTACCAGTGCACCAGGAGTTGAGGATGAGTCACTGCAGGAGGGGCCGTCAGCTCCGCCACTGGAGAGCATGGTGGGACCCTCTGGTCAAGCGGTCCTAGGGATTTTTTCCCCAGACTTCGTGCTATTAATGTATCAGGCTTATTGCTTGCGTCAGCATGGGTCTGGGCCAGGGCCTGCCCAGCTACCAATGCCAATACAACAGCCTGGTCCACAGTTGGTCGGAAGTCTGGAGAGACCGAACAAGAGGGCATGGCCTCAAGAGGACCAGTCCGTAGAATTGGAGTGGCTCAATGATAAAGATTTGGAGTTGGAGCCTGAGTCTGGAATGGAGGAGCTTGAAGAGGGGGAGATTCCGGAACCTGAGGACCAGGCGAGAATCATACGAGTATTCCGAAGGGAAGAGCTTACAGCACTCATTACGGACTCTCTTCAAGCACTCAACCTAGCTCCTGTACAGCCCTTAGAGGAGGAGGTGCTGGAGGATCCTCTTATCCAGGCAGTGCAGCAGGCGGTGTTCCCAATCCATCGGGTGGTCGACCGGATGATCCAAGATGAATGGGATCTGCCGGAGGCAGGACTACGGGGTATTAGAGCTATGAATAGGCTCTACCCCCTAGCGGATAAGGAAAAGGAGAGGTTTCCTTCTCCGAGGGTGGATGCTGCAGTGTCAGCGGTCACAAAAAAAGACAACTATCCCGGTGGAAGGGAGCGCAGCATTGAAGGATGCGCAAGACAGGAATTTGGATGGTTTGTTAAAACAGGCCTTTGAGGTCAATGCTCTTGCCTTGCAAGCTTCCATTTGCGGGGCGTGGGTGGCAAGAGCATGCCTCCGATGGTCCCAGCACTTGCAGCAATTCACGATGCAAACGCAGGAGCACATGATAGAAGAGGTGTGCCTGGAATCCGGTTCAGCATATTTAGCGGATGTCCACTACGACTTAATTAGGACATTGGCGAATAGCATGGCCTCCTTAGTTGCTGCCCACCACCATCTGTAGTTAAGGAATTGGGTGGCGGATGGCTCCTCTGTCACGCCTCAGCAAGCTTCCCTTTAAAGGTAAGTTATTGTTTGGGGAAGATCTCGACAAGTTGGGTAAGGATCTGGGGGAGTCCAAAGGTGGCAGGTTGCTGGAGGATAAGCCTGAGCAGGGCAGATCTCTCCCTTCCTCACGAGGTCAGTCTAGGGACTTCAGGAGATTAGGTACCTCCCGTCTGGGCGGTTTTCAAAGAGGAAGGTTTCCGTTAAGGTCCCAGGGGTTTCGTGGATTCCAAGGGGCAGGCAGAGGTTTCGCAGCTTCCTCAACCGTGCCGGGGTGAAAGCCACAATGAAGTGAGACGGGCCCAGGTGGGAATTTGGCCAGTTGGGGAGCGGCTTCGGGATTTCTTTCCTGCCTGGGTCCAAGTAACTTCAGATCAATGGGTACTGGAGATAGTTCGCGAAGGCTATGCGCTCGAGCTTGCTCGACCACTTCCAGACTCGTTCGTGATGTCACCCTGCAGGGGGCAACGAAAGACGATCGCAGTAAGGCAAACTGTAGATTGGCTCTTGCAGTTAGGAGCCATGGGGCCGGTACCACAGGAGGATTGCAGCATCGGTCGTTACTCCATTTATTTTGTAGTGCCCAAGAAGGACGGAGCGCTCCGGCCCATCCTGGACCTAAAAGGGGTGAATCGCTGTCTTTGGGTGCCTCACTTCCGAATGGAAACATTGCGCTCAGTAATAGTGGTGGTGGAAAGGGGGAATTCTTGACTTCTTTAGATCTCACCAAGGCGTATTTGCATATCCCCATCAGACCAGCTCATCAGTTTCAAGCGTTGCCCTTCGGGTTAGCAACGGCTCCGCGCATATTTACCAAGGTCATTGCAGTAGTGGCGGCAGCTTTGAGAAAGGAAGGAATCTTGGTGCACCCCTATCTCGATGACTGGTTTATTCGAGCGAAATCCGAGGCCGAGAGTGTTTGAGTTATGGACAAGGTGGTCAAGTTCCTTCAAGGCCTCGGCTGGGTAGTCAATGTCTCCAAGAGTCATCTAGTCCCTTCCCAGGATCTAGAGTACCTGTGAGTGCGCTTAGATACGTGCAAGGGAACAGTTTTTCTGCCTGCTCGGTGAGCCCTGGCGTTATGTCAGTTGGTACGCAGATTTCTTGTGACTCCAGCTCCGTCAGCTTGGAGCTACCTTCAATTACTAGGAACAATGGCAGCGACCTTGGAGGTAATCCCTTGGGCAAGGGCCCACATGCGACCATTACAAAGGTCATTACTCCGGCTGTGGTTGCACCAGCGCGACTTCTTGAACAGGTGTCCCCCGTGCCCTCTAAAGGTCAGGCAGTCACTTCAGTGGTGTCTCTGTCCGGGACACCTGGCGGCAGGCCTGCCGCTAGAGCAACCACAATGGCTCCCGGTCTTGACAGATGCAAGTCTCGCAGGTTGGGGAGCACACTGCAGGAATCTCTTCGCTCAGGGATCCTGGAACGAACAGGAGGTTCAGTGGTCGATCAACCGTCTCGAGTTGAGAGCGGTGTTTCTAGCACTGCAGGCATTCAAAGCTGTGCTGAAGGGCCGAGCAGTGTGATTGCTGTCAGACAATTCAGCAACAGTGGCTTACCTCAACCGGCAGGGCGGCACGGGAAGCTCGGCCATGGAAGAGGAGGCAGAAGCTCTGTTTGCCTGGGTGGAACTCCGGCTTCAGTCGATCTCGGCGGCACACATTGCAGGAACAGACAATGTGACGGCAGACTTCCTCAGCAGAGTCCAGGTGGATGCGGGGGAATGGGAGCTGCATCTGGAGGTCTTTGCTCGGATAGGCCGCAAGTGGGGCCCCCCGACTTATGGATCTCATGGCGACATACTGTTCAGCCAAGACCAGTCGGTTCTTCAGCAGAAGAAGAGAAAGAAATGTCAGAAGGAATCGAAGCTCTGTTGCAGAGTTGGCCAACCCAGGGCCTGCTTTATGCTTTCCCTCCGTGGGCACTCATAGGACGAGTGGTTCAGCGCATCAAAGCCCATCGGGGTAGAGTTGTACTAGTGGCCCCGGACTGGCCGAGACGCCCGTGGTATGCCGATCTCGTCCGACTCCTCGACGGGAATCCTTGGAGACTAATGAAAAGAGGGGATCTATTGATGCAGGGCCCGCTTTGAATGTCGCAGGTGGATCGATTCTCGCTTACGGCCTTGCCATTGAAAGGGCGAGGTTAAGGAAGAAAGGTTATTCTGGAGCGGTTGTTGCGACTTTACTCAAGGCTAGGAAGAGGTCTACATCACTAGCTTATGTGAGGATATGGCATATTTTTGAGGACTGGTGCTCCCAGCGTCAAGTGCAGTCTTCCACGGTCTCCGTGCCGATGGTGCTCAATTTTCTACAAGACGGATTTGATAAAGGCTTGGCGGCCAGTTCCCTAAGAGTTCAGCTAGCGGCCATTTCCTGCTATAGAGGCAAAGTCCAGGGAGAGGCCTTGGGCTCTCACGTTGACGTGATTCGCTTTCTAAGAGCAGTCTCTAGATTACGGCCAGCTCGTAGGGTGATTGTACCTCCTTGGGATTTTAACCTGGTTTTGGGAGCATTAACCAGGGAGCCGTTCGAGCCCCTCACCCAAGCTTCAGTGAAAGACTTAACCTTAAAGACAGTATTTTAGTGGCCATTTGTTCGGCAAGATGAGTCTCGGAGCTCTAGGCCTACCCGTACCGTCTTTCTTACCCAAGGTGGTTTCCCCCTTCCACTTGAATCAGTTGGTGTCGCTGCCAGTGTTGGGGTTGACGGCAAGTTCCTCGGACCGTAGTCTGCATTGTTTGGATTTGAAGAGGGGTCTTCGTCAATATCTAAAGGTTTCGAACGCCTTTCATAAGTCTGAACGTTTATTCGTCTTGTTTGGGGGTCCTCGAAGAGGAGAAGCAGCAGCAAAGGCTTCAATCTCCAGATGGGTTTGGGAAGCGATTGCGTCTGCATACATTTTGCAGGGTCACCAGGTGCCAGCAGGATTGCGGGCTCACTCTACTAGAGCGCAGGTGACTTCCTGGGTGGAGCACGGTTTGGGTGCCACCAGTGGAAATTTGCAGGGCGGCCACTTGGTCATCTCTGCATACCTTCAGTAAACAGTATCGCCTGGATGTCCAGGGGGCAAATGATGTCTGTTTCGGGTCGGCGGTGTTGCGATCTGGGTGGACAGGTCCCTCCCAATGAATACTGCTCTGGTACATCCCAGTGGTGGAGGACTGAACTGGAGGACCGATAAGGAAAGAGAAATTAGACTTACCTGCTAATTGTAGTTCCTTGAGGAACTCCAGTTCAGTCCTCATTCCCGCCTGGGGATGATTTGTTCACAGGTCAGTGCGGTATGGGGGAGGATCAGGATCATGAGGGGTAAGAACCTTTTGGCTCTATCAGGATCGCGGGGGTTCTACTTCCCTGGTCGGTTTTGACGTCTTGCCTTCTTTCTTCTTTCTCCCTGTTGGGGATCTGGAGGAAAGAGGCTGGTAACAGTAGTAGTTTCACTTTCCATTAGGGGGAATTTAGTTAATGTAATGTTATGTTTTAAAAATTTGAAGTTAATGTTTTCAGCTACTTATTTGTTGCTCCTTTGAGTCTGCTTTGTCATTAAGCCACTGGGGCTGATGGGAGAGGTCAGCAGGATACATCCAGTGAGGTCAGAGTTTTGACATGCCCAGTCTCCATGCTGCAGGAGGACGTACACTACCCAGTGGTGGAGGACTGAACTGGAGTTCCTCAAGGAACTACAATTAGCAGGTAAGTCTAATTTCTCTTTTGCTTGAGACTGGCTCCTGTGGGCAGGGCTGGTGGTACCATTAGATGAATTAGGCAGTTGCCTAGAGGGACAGTCTTCGAAGGGTGCCCATTGCTGCTGCTGCCGCTGCCCCTGTCTAGGTCCTGCAGAGGCGGCAATGGCTCAGAAATCATGATGCAGCGCTTACCTAAATGCTTCAGTGCTGCATCATGGTTTCTGCCTTCTCCTGTCTGTTGCTTCTACTTCTTCCAATGCAGACTTCCAGTTTGAGTAAGCCAAAAGTCTACATTGAGGGGGTGGTGGAAGAAGCAGATAGGAGAAGATGGAAACTGCGACACAATGCTGAAGTGTTTAGGTAAGTCCTGCATCACAGTTTGAGCCATTGCTGTTGCTGCAGACCTTGGAGAGGAGGGGGTGGGGGTAAGGGGTGGGGGAGTGGCGGCAGGATGGAGGGCTCGTTTCAGGTTGCATTCCAAAGGCCTAACTTCCATGGGCATAGTTTAGGGCCTCTGGCCCTTCGGTGAAGTCCCAGTGGAGATAGAACCCTCAGGGATCGGTCTATGGACCTTTTCTATCATTGAGCACATGGAGCCTGCTGCTGTCCCCAAGGCCTAGACCTACACGTCCCGGTGCTGGTGAGGCTAGATGTTCCAGGTCTTGGAGCTTGCATTGTGGGATGAATAACCTCTCCCCTCCTCCCTGCACTTTTCCTCTTTTTATTTTTCCTTCTGCCTTTCTTTTTGACAAATTAGCATTCTTTTTTCCTGCTGTTTTTGTATGTGGCCCGTAAAACTGTTTTTTAAAAAAAAGAAAACAAAACAAAACCTCTAGGTGATATCCTGGAAGCACTCCATTTTCTTCTGAACCCTCCAGGCCTCCAAGTTTTGTGCTTGCCATTTTGTTCTGGATGCCCCTCCAGGCATGGTTCTAGAGGTGTTTTGAGTAATCTCCAGGAACAAGCAGGAATGAGTCTTCACATATGGGTACGTCGGTACCGACGGAGCCTGCATGGGAACGCTGCCCAGCTTCCAATCAGAAAGCTTTTGGCAGCATCCCTCGCGCCTGCGCGCTGACTTCCCGCCTTCTCCAGAGCCTCTCTTCAGTTTTCGTTTTTCCGCGGAGCCGGCAGGACGTCCTCTTGTCACCGCAGAAACTTTTCTTTTTACTTACTTTAATTACTTTAGTTTTTGTTTTCTTGTGGTTGCGGCTGTATTTCCCGCCGCCACCGGTACCGCCGGTGGATTTTTGACTAAATTCTGAGAAACCTTTTCTTCAGTTTTTTGCCTTAACTTGTTGGGCCTACCAGGCCTCTTCCTCATGGAGCCTTCTTTTCCTAAGAAGTGCATTCGATGTGGAAACACCTGTTTCCTTTTAGACTCCAATAGTTGGTGTCTCAATTGTGTGGGTCCTGACCCTTTTTCCCCTGACTTGTCAGGGGATACTTTTGTGAGGAAACCTTCAATTTTTAGAGTTTCCCTCGATACCGTTTTTTATTCGGCAGTGAGGGAACCCGGTTTCTCCTCTTCACAGGATCAGGTAACCCACAAACAGTCTGTTAAGACTAGTCAATGCTTGAGTGGTATGTCCCATGCCCAGCATGGTGACGGCTCCGGCCTTACCCTCAAGAATCCATTGGCATTACCCCTGCGGGAGTCTGCGGGCTCCAAAGCATTAAAGGGGTTTCAGGTTGTTCCTGGGGCTCACCCCTCACAGAACATACCTGAGCCATGTCCGGGGGTGGTATCCGCATTGAGCGGTACCGATCCCCCAGCATCGGCACCGGTGTCGAGTGTTCCACTCTTCACCAGGGATCGTCATCGGGCATCCTCGGTACCTTCGGGACCGATCGATACGCTCCGAATTGACTTCCCTCGATCCCAGCCGTGCACGGTGTGGGTATCCGCTTCCAGCGGTACCGATTCCCCGGCATCGGCTTCGGTGTCGAGTGTTTCACTCTTCACCAGGAATCGTCCTCTAGCATCCTCGGCACTTTTGGGGCCGGGCGATACGATACCGATGGACATTTCCATATCTCAGCCATGCTCCGGGACGGTACCGGCTTCGATCGGTTCCGATACCCCGGCATCGGCACCGGTGTGGAATAACGTTCTCCCGGCGAGAGGTTGTCATCGGGCATCCTCGGTACCTTCGGGACCGATCGATGTAACCCAGGCTGCTTTACCGGTATTGGCATCGCCGATACTACCACAGACGTCGGTACCCTCGAGACATGCATCGATAGACTCGCTTCCTTCGATGCCGAGTCTTGAATCAATATCTAGTCTCGAGGACTGGGTACCGACGTGTCCCAGAACCGACTCTGTCGTTTCCAGATAAGCAGTTCCGAGGATCCTAGCCATAACTCTCGCATGATCTCGGTACCATTGCAGCAGTTCCCGATGACAACTTCAACTGCTGGCCCTGTGTCAGTATCGATGTCGATGCCTGTTCTTGCACCGATGCCTAGTTTGGAACCAATACCTGGGGTTGCTGATGCAGTACTCACTGCCTCTAAGTTACCATACCAGTATCCTTGTCCATCTACTAGGTTTCTCTCCTCACACCACGGTACGTCCTCTGGTGCTCAGCCTCTTTCTTTAGCCTTACCAGGGAAGGTTCCCATAGGAGAACAGTCTTTTCAGGCTTTTCTCCTGGATATGGCAACCTTTCTTAATATCTCTATCCCTGGTTGTGATGCTATTCCTGGCTCACCGGCACAAATGGAAAATATGATGCTTCCTTTACATCCTGCTCTGCAGGATCTCCTTCTGAGGGTCTGGAAATCACCCTTACGGCTTCCTCTACCTTCTACAGCCACTGAGGTTCGGTACCGGGTGCCTCCCTCCCCAGGATTTCAGAAGCCTCAACTTCCTCATCGTTCCCTTGTAGTGGAATCGGCACTGAGGAAGGTTAAGAGCAAGAAGAAGCATTCTTCTTATCCGCCAGGTCGTTCTTCAAGAACACTCGATGCGTTTGGTCGTCAAGCCTTCCAAACATCTATGCTGGCCTCCAGAATTCTTTCATATATTTTCCACATGACTCTCACACTCCAGGAGGTCACGGAGAGATTGTCTCTTTTGACCCCTTTTATGCCAGAGCCCAAGGCTACTAATTATTCCTTGCTACTCAATCATAGCTGGAATATATCTTGGTTCCTTTCTCGTGCTTCTATAGACTCTTTTGAGTCTGTTAGCAGATCCTCTGCTATTGCCATTGCAGCACGTCGCAGAGCCTGGCTCGAAGCTTCAGACTTGAGCAGATGGGCACAAACTATATTGGCTCATTCTCCTTGTACAGGAGAAGGTCTCTTCAATAAGGAGGCTTTACGTCAGGTTGCTCAATGCTCCGCTGACTCTCCTTCCACTAAGTACCATTCTAAGCCACCTCCTTCTTCGAAAGGTAGGAAATGTCCTACCAAACCTTCTTTCCCTAAGAAAAGAAAGTTTCATTCATCTCCTGCCCATCATTCGGCTGTACCTAAACAAGGGACACCTCAGCCTAGTCTGAAGTCCTCCAGCTCTGGCCAGTCTCAGCATTCCCAGCAACCATAGGGGCTGGGAATTACTCTACAGTTCACTTCTACCCATTAGAAGTTTATTCACTGTGCTTTTTCTTTTTCAGTGTACTAAGCTGTCGGAAAATTTTTGTTCAGGGACTACAGACTTCTCCTCTTCTTACTCTCTAGAAGAGCAGTTGCAACTATCCCCTGATAGTTCTGTCCCAACTGAACATTTTTTCCTTCAGTTGACTTACCCTATGGGTACGTCACCCTCCAATTACTTGCTCTACCCTCTCAACCAGGCTTTTTCCCTAACTGAGGGGTACCATACTGAAAGGCTTCTCTAGCAAGCTCGTTCCTCAGACAGGGAGAAGGGATATTTATTTATTTATTTATTTAACTATTTCTTTTATACCGCCCCTTCCAGAGATCAAGGGCGGTTTACATATAACAGATTAACAGTCTTGTACACATTTGTATACATTTTACATAGAACAATAGAAATCAACTATTTACATTGAACAATGAATTTAAACTTTGTAGGTATTAATGCAATATCTCCTCTCCTTTCTTGTCTGTTTTTCTTTCTTGGGCACAGGACAATCTCTCTGCTGTTTCCGTCAGCAGCTGTGCCTGCAGGAGTTACAGTGATTGTATTACTGGTACTTTTTACAAGTTCCAGTCCCTTGTTCAAAATTTTGTCTAGCCTCAGTAGTGATTCCAAGCTACTCGTCAGCTATCTTGGATCCTCCTACTCTTTTAGGCTTTCTCACATTATTCTATCCATCTCCTCTCCTAGGATATGGCAACACACCTGACTTCAGTCAGTTTATCTCATATCTCTCCTGCACAATGCTCTCTGCAGTCTTCAGAGAAGCTTTCTACTATGAGGGCCTTGCTATAGAGCATTGACCTTGTCTCTAAAGCTTCTCTATTAGTAGGGAAAAGCTTATAATCCCTTCCCATGCCTGTGAGGGTTCTCCACACCCTCAGGCCTGGGGTGTTAACCTGAAATATAAGTTCTGCGTGAAAATCCAACGCTGATGTTTACGCATGCTACCTCTGGGTCCCTCCAGTAGGTCCCTCTGGTATCTTCTTCTGCGTTTCTGCACATCTGCCATGTCAGTGTTCTGTGGAACTCCCGCCTTGTTCCTTACAGATTCATATGATCATCTTTTCTCACGCAAACACTACGGTTATCTTGTTGGATTGCCTTCTTGCATCCCTCAATCCACGGAAATAGATTCTCTATACATATCCCAAGTGGGTTCACCCTCTTGTAGAGCGAAGAATCTTTTTCTTTTATATTCCCCATGTACAATTATGGGGCTGGGTGGTAGACATGTATCTTCAACTTGTTATCTTGTATGTAGCATCTCCATATATGTCTACATACCTATATCATTACCCTGGTGGTGCAAAACCATGCCCCACAAATGTATATATATTTCGGTATATCTATATCTATATCTATATATATATATATATATATATATATATATATATATATATATATATATTTTGATACATTTCTCCACCCATATCCTAATATACACATATGGATATATGTGTGTTGGGGGGCTTCTTAAGGGTTGATATGTCTTACACACTATCACCCTTACTGTCTATACTAAATGTTTTACCTTCTAGAGGTTTTAGACAGTCTATCGCCCTACTTCGCATATCATTTTACGATGCAGAAACTGTCATGCACCTATAACTACTGTGGTGCTAACATCTTCCATTTTTTCTTTAAGTCCTTGAAGCATCAAGCTTCAATATTTTTTCTACCTCTTGCCAGCTAGGAAAAATAGTGTACATCTTTATCTTTGAGTACACAGCTGTTCTCCTTGGGAATAGGGGTTTTTCCAGTCCCCCTCTTCCCGCCAGGACTGGGCTAGTTCTCCAACTCCGTCAGTCTTCTTCCTTTAATCCTCAATGTTAATGACTTTATGCCTAAAGGAGTTTTCAGCTTTTTCCCATAAAGCTTCCATTGAAGACCTGACGTCTAATCCTACCCAGTTGACACCTGGATCGTCTGCTACCTCCAGGTCTGGACCTTCATCCTCACTGCTGGGAGGTCACCTTGAAGATTCCGCCACTGCTTATCCAGTAGACTCCATCATGCTCTCTACTTCCTACAATACAGTAGGTAAGCTGCATATTTTAAGTGTACATTAAAGGTGTTTTAATGCTACTCATCATATATACCAAGGACTCCTGTAGTCTGTAGGGCCCTGTAGTCCTTGGCTATGCTGTTTCTTTCCTCACAGCTCCTTTATTGTCAACTCCTACCCTCCATCCCACTTTGGATGCCGGGGATTCCTGGAGACAAAATGCACCCCTGGTCCAGGCTCCTGCATTTTTATGGGATCTCCCCCTGGCATCTCCAGCTCGGGAGTCCCCATATGTGAAGACTCATTCCTGCTTGTTCCTGGAGATAGCACAGTTACTTACCTGTAACAGGTGATCTCTGGGAACAGCAGGAATTAGTCTTCACAACCCTCCCACCTCCCCTAGGAGTTGCATCTCTTATCTTCTTCTTCCTTTCCTCTCCTCGCCTTTGTCTCAGCTTTGAAACTCAACTGAAGAGAAGCTCTGGAGAAGGCGGGAAGTCAGTGCGCAGGCGCGAGGGATGCTGCCAAAAGCTTTCTGATTGGAAGCTGGGCAGCGTTCCCGTGCAGGCTCCGTCGGTACCGACGTACCCATATGTGAAGACTAATTCCTGCTGCTCCCAGAGATCACCTGTTACAGGTAAGTAACTGTGCTTTCTCAGCAAGCCTGAATTCTGCTCTTTGGCTTTGCATTTGGTATAAACCAATAATTATTAAAAACCGGTCAGAATCATAAAATAACTGTCATAAACATAAGATCCTGACAACAAGGAACCCCGTTGTCAAAAATTTCTTTTTGTCGGAGATAGTCGTCAAAGTAAGCGGGGAAAGGACTACCGCTAACCACTGCGACTGCTCCTTTTTTTAGTTTTCTTTAGTGAATCAAATGTTGAAAATTTGTACTTAGCTCATTAAAACCTCAGAGAAGCAGACAAGATGCCAGGTTTCCACCAGGTTGACGACGTGTCACACGTTTCGGGTTAAACATATAGAATTTATAACCCTGCCTCAGGTTATCTCTCACTGGCCATATAACTCAAATTCTGCTTTAAGAACGAGAGCCACTTTCCAAATGAATACTGGGTATGTTCCTCTTATACTTCGGCGTCTGACGTCACTTTCCAACATATGCTAAGTAGCAATCACGTGAACTCACTTAGTTGATCAAAGCAGTAAGGAGATCGCCCTCTGTATATGTATGACATCAATGGACATTACCCTTGCAATCAGTGCAAGTATTGCAATCTAACAATACCAGGAGAAACATGGATTGACAGGCACACTTTAAGGACATATTCTTTGCGAAGTTCTACAAATTGGTCTACTTTTGTAGTTTATCTGGTAATTTGCCCTTGTGGAAAATATTATGTAGGACGCACGGTTCGTCCTGTCAAACTTAGGCTGTCTGAACATGCTTCACATTTACGATTAAAATATCTTTCTGCTCCTATGGTGGAACATTGCTTGCAACATCAACATGATTTTGATTCTTTACATTGGAGGATTTTAGATATTGAACCCCTTGATCCTAGAGGTGGTGATCGGGAACAGCGATTGCAGCTGAGGGAACAGAAATGGATTTTTCGTCTAAACACGGTTAACCCTAACGGCCTTAATATGCATATAGATTGGTATACCATCATTTAGATCAATCAACCAATTTGTAAGGTGTTCTCTTGTCAGTGAGATCCTCCTTACTGCTTTGATCAACTAAGTGAGTTCACGTGATTGCTACTGAGCATATGTTGTAAAGTGACGTCAGATGCCGAAGTATAAGAGGAACATACCCAGTATTCATTTGGAAAGTGGCTCTCGTTCTTAGAGCAGAATTCGAGTTATATGGCCAGTGAGAGATGACCTGAGGCAGGGTTATAAATTCTATATGTTTAACCCGAAACGTGACACGTCGTCAACCTGGTGGAAACCTGGCATCTTGTCTGCTTCTCTGAGGTTTTAATGAGCTAAGTACAAATTTTCAACATTTGATTCACTAAAGAAAACTAAAAAAAAGGAGCAGTCGCAGTGGTTAGCGGTAGTCCTTTCCCTGCTTACTTTGACGATTATCTCTGACAAAAATAAATTTTTGACAGCGGGGTTCCTTGTTTGCATTTGGTATGCCTGAGGCACGCCAAGTACCATGTTCAGGTTTGCACAGCCTGGGCAGTCTATGCGTTGCTTTCAGGTCTATGCGATCTGGGTCATCCTTGTCTTTCTCTAGTGGCTTGAAGCTGTGTGCTCCATGGAGGATCAGGTCTGCACCCCCTGCGTGTTTTCTGGTTCATTCTAAAGACCGTAAGTTCTGAGCAGGCCATGCTTTTTTTTTTTTTTTTTTGTTATTTTGTACATTCTTGGTATTTTGCAGGGTTTAGCTCACTTTGTTTATGTATTGTATGTTGCTTCAGGCACAATGTGCTCTGGTTGCTTCGTGTTTTTTCTTGTAGAATACATGTTCTGGCTGCTCTATAGCCTATAGGTGAGCCCATCAGGTTTAGAGTGTTCTTCATGAGGGTTTGGAGTGAGCACAATCTCCAGGAACAAGCAGGAATGTAGTCTTCATATATGGGTATTATCGGTACCGACGGAGCCTGCTCGGGAACGCTCCCCAGCGTCCAATAGGAACATTTTTGAGAGCATCCCTCAGCACATGCGTGCTGCCTTCCCGCCTTTCCAACTGTCCCTCTTCAGTTCTTTGTTTTCCGCGGAGCCAACAGGATCTATTCCCTGTCACCGCAGAAAATTCTGTCTTTAAATTTCTTTTCTTGTGGTCGCGTTTGCCTACCGCACGACGCCTACCGGTACTGCCGGTTCTTTTCCTTTCATACAAAAAACCCCCCCAAACCCTTAGGCTTTAGACTGTTTCTTTTCAGAAACTTTTCTCTTTGATGCTAGGCGCCATTTTGGGCACTAGGCCCCATATTCCTAAAATATGGAAAAGCCAACTAGTGGTTTTAAAAAATGTACTAAGTGTGGCAGTACCATTTCCGTCACTGACACCCATGATTGGTGTCTGAAGTGCTTAGGACCTGAACATTCTCCAACTGAATGTCTCTCCTGTATGGGGAAGACTAAAAGAGGAAGACAAAACTGGGCTGCAAAGCTTGGTACCCTCTTTTCTTCAGATGCCAGATCCATTGCATCGACATCCATCAAGGGCCGCCTCTTCCTCCCATGGATCTCAGGTAACTAAACATAAAAGCCAGTCCTCCAAAGGGTAGCTCTCCTGCTAAGCATCGAGAGGCCATTGGCATTACCCTTGAGGGAACCACACCGGCAAAACAGCCCATATGCCAGATCCATTGCATCGACATCCGTCAAGGGCCGCCTCTTCCTCCCATGGATCTCAGGTAACTAAACATAAAAGCCAGTCCTCCAAAGGGTAGCTCTCCTGCTAAGCATCGAGAGGCCATTGGCATTACCCTTGAGGGAACCACACCGGCAAAACAGCCCCGGCAGGAGGCTTCGGCTTCCAAAGCATCGATGGGGCTTCAGGATGTTCTTGAGGCCTCAACCTCGCACGAACTACCTGTGCCATGCTCAGGGGTTCCGGCCGTTCTTACCGGTACCAACACCCAGGCATCAGCAGCGTCGATAGACCAGAGGTTCCTCTCTATTGAGCGCAGCATCGCAGCGCTTCTTTCAGCAACGGTACCGGTGGTCCCATGGGCACCGGTACCGACACCGACGATACCGGCCCCGGTGGGAACTCTTCCCATGCTATCTCTGGCTGGGATTGACAAAGCGGTACCGGGTCAGCTTGGTACCGACTTCAATCGGTACCGGGATCGTGCGTTGCAAGAGCATCGTGGTCAGGAATACTTCGATTCCTCCGATTCCGAAGACTCTGACAATTCTGCTGGCACTAGAGGGTTTCTCCTAAAAGATCCCTCTTCTCCCCAATGCAGAATGTCACCTCCAGAGGACATGTCATTTCAGGATTTCATCCGTGATATGGCCAAAGGTCTTTCAATCACAGTAGCTCCTGAAGAGGAACCCAGAGCAAAGGAATTGGAAATTCTGCAATATCCTAAAGCTCCTAAGGAGGCAGCCACTCTGTCTATCCATGAAATTCTGCATAGCTTGATGCTCCGAATGTGGGAGACACCTCTGACTACGTCTCCTCACTCTAGGAGACTTGATACTATGTGTCGAGTTATGCCATGTCCTGGATTTCAGAAAACTCAGCTGCCACACCATTCAATGGTAGTGGAATCAGCCATGCGTAGGATGAAAAGTGCAAAGAGGCATGCATCCAATCCTCCAGGTCGTGAATACAGGACTCTGGGTGCTTTTGGGTACTGAACTTTTCAAGCCTCCATGCTTTCAGCTAGGATCCGTTCATATATCCTATATATGGGAATGTTCCTCAAGTAAGTCACAGGAGACTTGGAACTTATGAGCCCATTTCTCCCAGATGACAAGAGACAAGATTTTCTTGCTCTAGTTAAGCATGCTCAAGATGTCTCCAAGTTTGTTAATTGTGCAGCCTTTGACTGCTTCGAATGCATCAGCAGAACCTCTGCTATTGCCATTGGCACACGACGGATTGCCTGGCTACAGGCATCAGACTTGGAGACTTGGGTACAGGACAAGTTAGGCAACATTCCTTGCACGGGGGAGAATCTCTTCGGCAAGAACTGGCAGGAAAAGTTTAATGAGTTAGATGCTGACAATTCTACCTTAAATAGATTGTCAAAGTCTACAGCCACTCCAGCCAAAAGGAAGCCTTATAAAAAAAACCCCTCTTTTAGCAAAAAAGAGGAAGTTTTATCCTTCCTGTACCCAGCAGAGTCAACCTCAAGGTCAGGTTGCCCAAAAGTGACAAACTAGACAGCAAAAGAAGCCAAAAGGCCCGAGAGCCCAACCAGCTCTCCAGGTTCAGCCCCCTCGAGGGCTTTGACTCCTTCCTAGAGAGCTTTGCCTTCCTGCCTCTGAGGGGTCCCCAACCCCCCAATATTCCAGGCAGGTTATGCCACTTTGCCAACAGATGGCCTCAGATATAGCAGAAGATTGGACTTTGTCCATTGTAGGAGAAGGGTACAAGCTTCATTTTCACAGCATGCCCCCTCCTACAATTCTAAAGCAATTCAGTTCTCAAACCTCTGCAGACAATCTGCTAGATCACGAGGTCTCCACACTTCTTGCCCAAGGGGCAATAGAGGAAGTACCCATTCTTCAATGTGGTGCAGGGTTCTACTCCCCCTATTTTCTTATTCCAAAGAAAACAGGAGGACACAGGCCCATTCTAGACCTTGGAGAATTGAACAAATATATGTTTCGAGAGAAATTCAAAATGATTTCTCTAGGAACTCTTCTGCCATACCTTCAAAGCCAGGATTAGCTTTGCTCTCTAGACTTAAAGGGTGCATACACTCACATTCTCATCCATCCAGATCACAGGAAATTCTTACGTTTCCTTTTCAGGGGAAAACATTTCCAGTACAGGGTTCTTCCCTTTGGTCTGGCTTCAGCACCAAGGGTGTTCACGAAATGCATGGCAGTAGTAGCTGCATTTCTACGAACCTTGGGGATTTTCGTCTTCCCTTACTTAGACGACTGGCTCATTCGAGCCGCTACAGTTGCAGAGGCCAGCACTGCACTGTCCCATACAATGCGAATCCTCCAATACTTGGGATTGGTAATAAACTTCCCAAAATCTCAACTAGTTCCTTCCCAATGCCTAGATTTCATAGGAGCCTGTCTAGATACCAGACGGGCAAGGGCTTTCCTTCCACAAGCCCGGTGTCTTCGCATAATGCAACTAGCTTCTCAGGCAAATCCTCCCTCACTGCTCGAGAGCTACTGCAGTTACTGGGACATATGGCATCCACAGTTCATGTAGTCCCATATGCTCGCCTCCACATTGCAAGCAGCTCAGTGGACCCTCTCCACATAGTGGACACAGGCCACAGGTCATTTGTCGGACAAAATAATAATCTCTCAACGACTAATTTTGTCCCTTCAATGGTGGCAATCACTAGAAAATCTGACAGTGGGGTTTCCTTTCCATCAACCCCTCTTTCAGGCCACCCTAACAGATGCATGACAGGTGGGTTGGGGAGCACACCTGAATCATCTCTCTACCCAGGGCACCTGGATTCCACAGGAGGTTGGTTTACACATAAACCTCCTGGAATTAAGAGCAATCTATTTGGCTCTTCGAGTATTCCACGCCCAGCTCAGCTACAAGACAGTCCTACTCCAGACGGACAATCAAGTAGCCATGTTCTATGTGAACAAGCAGGGCGGAACAGGCTCTCTCTCGTTATGCAACGAAGCTTTATGACTGTGGGCCCTCGCCAGAGAGCATCAAATTCACCTACTAGTGGTATATCTTCCAGGCATTCAAAATCTTTGGGCAGACAAACTCAGTCGAGTACTGCTGCCTCACAAGTGGTCCCTCCACCTAGACCAGGTGGCAAAGATATTTCATCTCTGGGGCACTCCAGACATAGACCTCTTTGCAAGTCCACTGAATGCCAAACTTCCCCAGTTCTGTTCCAGGATTCCGGCTCACAATTGTCAGGCAAGGGATGCCTTCCTCCTTCACTGGGGTCAGGACTTCCTTTATGCCTTCCCACCCATTCCCCTCATCTCCAAAACACTCTTCAAGCTTCAGAGAGACAGGGGTTGCATGATTCTCATAGCGCCACGATGGCCACGCCAAGCGTGGTATCCCCTGCTTCTCTCTCTCTCTCAAGCGGCACCTCTGGAGTTAGGGAATGCTCCAGATCTCCTTTCCCAAGAGGACGGGACGCTATGGCACCCGAATCCCCAATCCCTGCATCTCAGGGTCTGGTTGCTGAAGGGCTTAGACCTCCAGGATTTTAACCTGTCCCAACAGGTAAAGGATATCCTTCAGGCTTCTAGAAAACTTTCCACAAGAAGATCTTATGCCTTCAAGTGGAAACGTTTTACTATATGGTGCTCCAAGAAGGGATTAAACCCCCTGGTCATACCCTTAGAAACGATACTAGAGTATCTCCTTCACTTATCGAATTCTGGTCTAAAGACTAATTCGGTAAGAGTCCATCTTAGTGCAATTGCAGCTTCTTATAAGCCTCTGAATGGACAACCAATTTCCTCTCATCCACTCCTATCAAGATTTATGAGAGGCCTTTATTAACTAAACCTCCCATCAAGCCACCACCGGTGGCATGGGATCTAAATCTAGTTCTTGGGCAGCTCATGAAGCCGCCTTTTAAACCTTTGGCCACTACAGCCCTTAAGTTTTTGACCTGGAAGGTCATCTTCCTAATTGCAATCACCTCTGCCCGTCGCATTAGTGAATTGCAAGCTTTAGTGGCTGATCCTCCTTATACTAGGTTTCATCATGATAAGGTTGCTCTTCGAACTCACCCACACTTTATGCCAAAGGTGGTTTCGCCTTTTCATTTAAATCAATCAATTTATCTTCCTGTATTTTTTCCGAGGCCTCACGCCTCTAATGCAGAAAGAAACCTTCATACTTTGGATTGTAAAAGAGCCTTAACCTTTTACATACAAAGGACACAGCAACATAGAAAGTCCTCGCAACTTTTTATAGCTTTTGACCCTAGTCATTTGGGACTTCCAGTCTCCAAAAGAACTTTATCTAAATGGATTGCCCAATGCATATCCTTTGCTTATGAGAGTAAGGGTCTTCCTCTTCAGGACCATGTCACAGCTCATAATGTGAGAGCCATGGCAGCTTCTATGGCTAATCTCCACTATGTGTCTATCGATGACATGTCGAGCAGCCACCTGGGCTTCGGTACACACCTTCACAGCCCACTACTGCCTGGATAAAGCCTCCCGTCATGATGCCTTCTTTGGCCAAGCTGTTCTTCAAAATCTCTTTCAGACCTAAGTCAACTCCTACCCACCAACCCTGGTGGAATGCCAGAGATCCATGGGAGGAAGGATTCCCACCTTCTAGGGTGGCTCCTTCCTGGGGCTATCTCCCTGGCATCTTCAGCTAGGGAGTCTCCATATGTGAAGACTACAGTCCTGCTTGTTCCTGGAGATAGCGTAGTTACTCACCTGTAACAGGTGATCTCCGGGAACAGCAGGAATTTAGTCTTCACAACCCACCCATCTCCCCTAGGAGTTGTCTCTCTATCTCTTTGTCTCTTTCCACTTTCCTCTCTCCCTCTATCCTTTCACTCAGCTACAAACTTAACTGAAGAGGGACAGTTGGAAAGGTGGGAAGGCAGCACGCATGTGCTGAGGGATGCTCCCAAAAGCGTTCCTATTGGACGCTGTGGAGCGTTCCCACGCAGGCTCCGTTGGTACCGACGATACCCATATGTGAAGACTAAATTCCTGCTGTTCCCGGAGATCACCTGTTACAGGTGAGTAACTACGCTTTTTGAATACTCTTAGAGGTCACTCTGGAGTTTGCAAGGTTGGTGTACACCAGATATTGCAGTTGTCACCTTGTGGAATGCCTTCATATTCTTCTTGGAGTTGGCGTTTTGTTGGGATTTGGAGTCTGAAGCCCTCTATTGTGTGGTGTTTATTGAACTTTATATCCTCTTACATAAAAATTAATCAAAACTGAAATCACATCGACTCTCAAAGGCCTGAGTGAATAACCAAGCCTTGACCTTAGCGTGAAAATTAGTGCATGTTTGTTTCAATTCACTGAGAAGCAAGTTCCACAGAGTTGGAGCCTAGTAACAGAAGACTGTTTTGCGAGTAAACTCTAAATGTGGCCTTGCTAATGAAGGCACAGTGAACAAGTTGTGATTTGCTGACCTCAAAGCTTGCAAAGGTCTGTAGGGAAATGAGATCACTAAATAAGTAAAACAGTTGATTTGTTAGAAGAATTTTAAATACCATCATAGCAATTTTGAATTTAATTGTGTATTTAATGAGAATCCAATGATGCTGTTTTAGGAGAGGAATAACATGGTCATATTTTCTTGCCTGACAAAGTATTCCTATTGCAATGTTTCAAATCAACACTAATCGCTGAAGTGAATAAGAGGTGATATTGTCTAAGAACGAGTTCCCATAATTGAGACATGATACAATGGTAGCATATGTCAGTGAAATGAGATCTTTCTTATCCAAATAACGATGTAAAGAGTGCATAATCTGTAAATTTTAAAAAAAGCAAGACATGATGACTGCAGAAATGTGAAGCTAAAAAGACAAATTTGAGTCAAAAGGGCACCCCTAAGATTTTGTTAGTTGTCTTCAGAGGATAGGCCCTATTTCTATCTGAGGAGTGAGATTAGGTGGAGTACTTGGAGTTACCCATATTGCTTTGCATTTGGAGGGATTTAATTTTAAGTTTTGTACAGTAAGCCATTTGGGAATGCCATCCAGCCAATTATTTAGTTTAGAGGACATCAGGTGATGCTGGATCAACATAATATATCAGCCGAATATGATCATCATAGTAATAGGCACTAACTCCTAATGACTGCATTAAAATTGCCAGAGAAATTAAATATGGGTTCATGAATTGACCCATGTGGAACCTTAGAATCAAATGGATATGGTTGGGAGATGGACAAAAGCCAATATATAGGAAAGAAACAAATTGACAAAAGGATTCATAGCAATCTAGGGCAATGCTGTGAATCCCTAAATCAGACAGAAGAACATAAGATAAGCCATACTAGGTCAGACAAAGGTCCATCAAGCCAAGTATCCTGTTTCCAACAGTGGCCAATCTAGGTCATAAGTACCTAGCAGTTTCCCCAAAAGACACAGGTTTCACAATGCTTGTATTGGGTCAAGCAGTGATATCCCGGGTCCCTTTTAATAATTATGGTTTATGGACCTTTCCTCCAGGAACTTGTCCAAACCTTTTTAAACCCAGCTACACTAACAGCATTTACTACATACTCTGAGTCTGATTACACGTTGAGTGAAAAAATATTTTCTCTTAGTAATCTTAAATAGGTTACCCTGTAGCTCCATTGCATGTCCCCTAGTCTTTCTACATTCTGATGACAAACAATTGATCTATGTTTATCCGTTCCACTCCATTCATTAATTTATAGACCTCTATTATATCTCCCCTCAGCCGTCTCTTTTCCAGGTTAAAGAGCCCTAACCTTTTTAGCCTCTGTTCATAGGGGTATCCTTCCACCCCCTTTACCATTTTGATGGCTCTTCTCTGTACCTTTTCTAATAACGCTAAATCCTTTTTAAGATACGGCGACCAGAATTGCACACAATATTCAAGGTGCGGTCGCACCATGGAACGATACAGAGGCATTATAATATCCTTTGTTTTATTTTCCATTCCTTCCTTATGATACCTAGCATTCTATTTGCTCTCTTGCCTGCCGCTGCACACTGGGCGGAGGGTTATAGCATGTTATTCACGATGATGCCTAAATCTTTTTCCTTGGTGGTGGTTCCTAATGTGGAACCTTGCATCGTGTAATCATAGTTTGGGTTGTTCTTTCCTAGGTGCATAACTTTGCACGTGTCCACGTTAAATAATCATTGCCATTTGGATGCCCAGTCTTCCAATTTATCAAGATCCTCTTGCAATTTTCCGCAATCCTCATGGGTTTTAACAACTTTGGATATTTTTGTGTCATCTGCAAATTTGATAACCTCACTTGTTGTTCCTATTTCCAGGTCATTTATGAATATGTTTAAAAGCAGTGGACCCAGCAGAGATCCCTGGGGTACTCTACTATTCACCTTTCTCCATTGGGAAAATTGGACATTTAGCCCTACCCTCTGCTTTGTGTCTTTCAACCAGTTCCTGATCCACAATAGTACACTGTCTCCTATCCCATGACTTTTTAGTTTTGCCAAAAGTCTCTGAGGGACCTTGTCAAAGGCTTTCTGAAAGTGCAGATATACTATATCAACCGACTCACCTTTGTCTACTTACTTATTCACACCTTCAAAAAATAACAGATTAGTAAGACAAGATCTTCCATGTCTAAAGCCATGTTGGCTGTCTCCCATTAAGCCATGGCTGTCTACATGTTCAATAATTTTGTTCTTTATGATGGTTTCTAACATTTTTCCCGAGACTGACGTCAGGCTCTCTGGTCTATAGTTTCCCGGATCACCCCTGGAATCCTTTTTAAAAATTGGCGTTATATTGGCCATCCTGCAATCTTCAGGTATTACAGATGATTTTAATGATAGCAGACCTGCTATTAGTAATCCGTAAACTATCTCATATTTCAGTTCTTTCAACACCCTTTGATGTATGCCATCCGGTCTGGGCGATTTGTTATTCTTCGGTTTATCAAATAGTTGTAATATATCATCTCCAGGAACAAGCAGGAATGTAGTCTTCACATATGGATATCGTCAGTACCGACGAAGCCCGCGTGGAAACGCTGCCCATCGTCCAATAGGCAAGCTTTTGGGAGCATCCCACCGCGCCTGCATGCTGCCTTCCTGCCTTTACAAATGTCCCTCTCCAGTTCTTCATTTTCCACGGAGCCGACAGGTCGCATACTGTCACCGCAGAAAATTTCATCTTTAATCTTTCTTTTTGTGGTCGCGTCTGCCTTCCCTCGACGCTATTCTGGTACCGCCGGTTCTTTCTTCTTCTAAAAAGACCCCAAACAAACTATAGTTTCTGAAGTGGTTCACTTCAGGAACTTTTTTTCTTTGGTGCTAGGTGCCATTTTGGGCACTAGGCCCAATTTTTCCTTAAAAATGGAAAAACCTACTTCAGGTTTTAAGAAATGTTCTAAATGTGGCGGTACCATTTCCGTCACCGACACCCATGATTGGTGTCTCAAATGTTTAGGTCCTCACCACTCCATTTCAGAGTGTGTCTCCTGTGGAATGATGTCAAAAAGGGGCCGGCAGAACCGGGCTGCTAAACTTAGCACCCTTTTTCCCCTCAGACGCGGCGTCTGTTGCATCAACGTCCTCCAGGGCTTCATCTTCCTCCCATGGATCTCAGGTAACTAAACATAAATCTGGCCAGTCCTCAAAGGGTAGATCTCCTTCTAAGTATCGAGATGCCCATGGCATTGCCCTTGAGGAGTTTTCACCGGCAAAACTGCCCCGGCAGGAGGCTTCGGCTTCCAAAGCATTAACTGTGCTCCAGGATGTTCTCGAGGCCTCAACCTTGGCAGAACTACTGGGGCCATGCTCTGGGTTCCGGCCATTTCTACCGATACCGACACCCAAGCATCGGCAGCGTCCATAGACCAGAGATTCCTTGCTATCGAACGCAGTCTAGCAGATCTTCTCATGGCTTTGGTACCGTTGAAACCGCTTCAGAGACCTCAACTGATACTGGTACCGACTGCATCGACATCGGCGGGTATGCTACCTATACCGAGTCGTGCGTCTCTCTCCGGCATCGACAGATCGGTACCGGAACAACCCGATACTGACTTCGATCGATACTGGTACCGTGCTTTGGATGATCACTGGGATCTGAGATATTTTGAATCCTCGGATGAGTCTGAAGACTCCGAAGACTCTGCCGATACCAAAGTACTTCTCCCCGAGAATTCCTCTTCTCCTCAGTGCAGAATGTCTCCGCCAGAGGATATGTCCTTTCAGGACTTTATCCGTGATGTGGCCTGAGGTCTTTCCATCACAGTAGCTCCTGAAAAAGAGCCTAGGGCAAAGGAGTTGGAAATCCTACAATACCCTAAGGCTCCCAAAGTGGCAGCTACTCTGCCTATTCATGAGATCTTGCATGATTTTATGCTAAGGATGTGGGAAACACCTTTAACCACATCTCCTCATTCTCGAAGACTCGATACCATGTATCGAGTTCCACCTTGTCCTGGCTTTCAAAAAACTCAATTACCACACCATTCAATGGTGGTGGAATCAGCCATGAGAAGGATGAAAAGTGCAAAGAGACATGCATCCAATCCTCCAGGTCATGAATGTAGGACTCTCGATGCCTTTGGGCGTCGATGCTTCCATGCTTTCAGCTAGGATCAGTTCCTATATCTTGTATATGGGAATGTTCCTTAAAGAGGTCATAGGAGACTTGGTGCTTATGAGCCCTCTCCTTCCTGATGACAAAAGGCAAGACTATCTTACTCTTGTCAAACATGCTCAGGATGTTTCCAAGTTTGTAAATTGTGCAGCCTTTGACTGTTTTGAGTGCATAAGCAGAACCTCTGCTATTGCCATTGGTGCATGTCGTCTTGCCTGGCTTCAGGCATCTGACTTGGAAATTTGGGTACAGGATAAATTAGGAAACATTCCTTGCACGGGAGAAAATCTCTTTGGGAAGAATTGGCAGGAAAAGGCTAATGAGATAGATGCTGACAATATCACTTTGGACAGATTGTCCAAATCTACAGCCGATCCTGCAAGGAAAAGATCTTCTAAGAAACCATTTTTCAATAAGAAAAAGATGTTTTATCCTTCCTATACCCAACAGACCGAACAGAATTTGGGATAGCTATCCAGAGTGCCGCCATGAGTCGACTCCGACTCGACAGCACTTAACAACATACCCAACAGGGACACCGTCCAGGTCAGACGGCCCAAAAGGGACAGCAGCAACAACCTAGACAACAAAAGAAGCCAAAAGCTGCAAAACCTCAGCCAGCTCAGCAATTCAGCCTCCTCGGGGGCTTTGGCTCCTTTCTAGAGAACTTCGCCTTCCTGCCCCTGAAGGGTCCAGAACCCTTAACCATCCCAGGCAGGTTAAGTCATTTTGCCCACAGATGGTACCAAATAACAGCAGAAAATTGGACTCTGTCCATTGTACGAGAGGGGTACAAGCTTCATTTTCACAGCCTGCCCCCTCCTACAATTATAAGACAGTTCAATTCTCAGACCTCTCTCGACAGTCTCTTAGGTCAAGAAGTCACAATGCTCCTTGCTCAAGGAGCAATAGAGGAAGTACCCATTCCCCATCAGGGTACAGGGTTCTACTCCCCCTATTTCCTTATTCCAAAGAAAACAGGAGGACACAGACACATTTTAGACCTCATAGAATTGAACAAATATCTGTTCCGAGAGTTCAAAATGGTCAGGATTGGCTTTGTTCTCTAGATCTCAAGGATGCGTATACTCATATTCTCATCCATCCAAATCACAGGAGATTCCTCCGATTCCTGTTTCAAGGAAAGCACTACCAATACAAGGTTCTTCCCTTTTGGCCTGGCTTCTGCGCCAAGAGTGTTCACAAAATACATGGCTGTGGTAGCAGCATTTTTCCGCACTCTGGGAATATTCGTCATCCCTTACTTAGACGACTGGCTCATTCGAGCCTCTACAGTGCCAGAAGCCAGCTCTGCTCTGTCTTGCACAGTGCGAATCCTTCAGTATTTGGGGCTGATCATAAACCTCCCAAAATTCAATCTTGCTCCCACTCAGTCCCTAGAGTTCATAGTAGCTCATCTGGATACCAGACCGACAAGGGCTTTCCTTCCGCAGCCCCGCTGTCTTCGCATAGTACAACTAGCTTCCCAAGCAGTGCTCAAACCTTGTCTTACTGCATGGGAAATGCTACAATTGCTAGGCCACATGGCATCCACCGTGCATGTGGTTCCTTATGCTCACCTCCATATGCTCACAGCCCAGTGGACTTTATCCTCTCAGTGGACACAGGCCTCAGGTTGTCTGTCGGACAAAATAACCAACTCAGACCATCTTATTTCATCCCTCCAATGGTGGCAATCACCCAGAAACCTTCTGGTGGGGTCTCCTTTCCAGCAACCCCTATCCCAAGCCACCCTAACAGATGCTTCGCAGGTGGGATGGGGAGCCCACCTGCACGATCTCTCTACCCAGGGTACCTGGAATCCATAGGAGGCATGTCTTCACATCAGCCTCCTGGAGCTCAGAGCAATCTTCCTTGCTCTTCAAGTATTTCACGCCCAGCTCAGCTACAAGACAGTCCTAGTTCAAACGGACAATCAGGTAGCCATGTTCTATGTGAACAAGCAGGGCGGAACAGGCTCTCTGTCGCTATGCAATGAAGCTTTGCGACTATGGGCCCTCATCAGAGAGCATCAGATTCATCTCCTTGCGGTATATCTTCCAGGCATTCAAAACTCTTGGGCAGACAAACTCAGTCGAGGTCGTCTTCTACACTAATGGTCTCTATGCAGACCAGGTTGCCCAAATATTTCAGATTTGGGGAACCCTGGACATAGACCTCTTTGCAAGTCCACTGAATGCCAAACTTCCCCGATTCTGTTCCAGAATTCTGGCTCGATGTTGTCAGGTAAGGGACGCCTTCCTCCTTCACTGGGGTCAGGACTTCCTATATGCCTTCCCACCCATTTCCCTCATCCCCAAAACCCTATTCAAGCTTCAGAGAGACAGAGTCATATGATCCTCATAGTTCCACGTTGGCCACAGCAAACATGATACCCTCTGCTCCTACGTCTCTCTCAAGCTCCGCCTCTGGAGTTGGGGTCTGCTCCAGATCTTCTCTCCCAAGAGGATGGGATGCTGTGGTATCCGAATCGCCAGTCTGCATCTCAGGGCCTGGTTGCTGAAAGCCTAGAACTTCAGGATCTTAACCTTTCCCAACAGGTAAACGATATCCTTCATGCTTCTAGGAAACCCTCCACAAGACGCTCGTATGCTTTTAAGTGGAAAAGGTTTACCATATGGTGCTTGCAGAAGGATCTTAACCCTCTTGCGATACCTCTGGAATCGATACTGGAGTATCTCCTTCATTTGTCAAATGCGGGTCTCAGGACAAATTCAATAAGAGTCCATCTTACCACTTGATCTAGACCAGGCCTCACAAACCCTACCTTTAAAACTCAAGCATTTAAGAACCTATTGTAAATAATTGAAAATATCTGTTAATTGTTAATCCCTGTTATCCATGTTTTTATTCCCTGTTCTCTGTAAACTTAACATTTGTTTTTATGTTTAAGTACAAAACTTGTTAAAATGTAAACCGCGCTGATGTCAAAAGTGCGGTATATAAAAGCTGTTAAATAAATAAAATAAATAAATAATAAATCTTAGTGCTATTGCAGCTTCTTACAAGCCTCTAAGTGGACAACCTATTTCCTCTCATCCTCTCATAGCGAGATTTATGAGAGGCCCTCTTTTAACAAAGCCTCCCATTAAGCCACCACCGGTGGCATGGGACTTGAATCTGGTGCTCGGACAGCTCATGAAACCGCCCTTTGAACCATTAGCCACTACATCTTTGAAATTCCTTTCCTGGAAAGTCATCTTCCTCATTGCAATCACATCAGCACATCGCATCAGTGAATTGCAAGCGTTGGTGGCTGATCCTCCTTATACAAGGTTCCACCATGATAAGATAGTTCTTAGGAATCGGCCACACTTTATGCCAAAGGTGGTTTCGCCTTTCCATTTAAACCAAGCGGTTTACCTTCCTGTATTCTTTCCAAGGCGTCATGCCTCCAGTGCAGAAAGGAACCTTCATACCTTAGACTGTAAAAGGGCTTTGGCCTTTTACTTGCAAAAGACACAGCAACATAGAAAATCTTCTCAACTTTTTGTTGCTTTTGATCCTAGACATTTGGGACTTCCAGTTTCCAAAAGAACACTGTCCAACTGGATCGCACAGTGCATATCCTTTCCCTATGAGAGTAAGAACCTTTCTCTTGAAGGTCATGTCACCGCTCACAATGTGAGAGCCACGGCAGCCTCATTGGCTCATCTTCACTCTGTGTCTATCCCTTCACAGCCCACTACTGCTTAGACAAGGACTCCCGCCGGGATGCCTTGTTTGGCCAAGCTGTTCTTCAACACCTTTTTTCAGACTTAATCAACTCCTACTCACCTTCCCTGGTAGGATGCCAGAGATCGATGTGGGGAAGTGGGGCCCTTTCACAAGGGCTGACAACTTTCTGTGGGCATCTCCCTGGCATCTGTAGCCAGGGAGTCCCCATATGTGAAGACTACATTCCTGCTTGTTCCTGGAGATAGCATAGTACTCGCCTGTAACAGGTGATCTCCGTGAACAGCAGGAATTTAGTCTTCACAACCTGCCCATCTCCCCTAGGAGTTGTATCTCTATCTCTTTGTCTCTTTCCACTTTCCTCTCTCCCTCTATCCTTTCACTCAGCTACAAACATAACTGAAGAGGGACAGCTGGAAAGGTGGGAAAGCAGCACGCATGTGCTGAGGGATGCTCCCAAAAGCGTTCCTATTGGACGCTGGGGAGCGTTCCCGCGCAGGCTCCGTTGGTACCGACGATACCCATATGTGAAGACTAAATTTCTTCTCTCTCTCTCTCCTTCACTCACACTCTCTCTCTCTCTCCTTCACTCTTTTGTCTCAGCTATAAACTCAACTGGAGAGGGACAGTTGGGAAGGCAGCACGCAGGCGATGTGGGATGCTCCCAAAAGCTTTCCTATTGGACGTTGGGGGGCGTTCCCGTGCGGGCTCCGTCGTTACCGATGATACCTATATGTGAAGACTAAATTCCTGCTGTTCCTGGAGATCACCTGTTACAGGTGAGTAACTACGCTTTCCTGGTTTATTTATATTTCTTTCAATTCTTCCGCAGTATCACCTTTAAGTACCACTTCAGTCATGGGTAACATCCCTACATCTTCCTAAGTAAAGATCAAAGCAAAGAATTCATTCAGTTTCTCTGCTATGGCCTTGTCCCCTCTTAGTCCCCCTTTTACCCCTCTATCTTCTAATGGTCCGACTGACACTTTCACAGGTTTTTGCTACGAATATACTTGATAAAGTCTTTATTACATGTTTTTGCTTCCATAGCAAGCTTCTTCTCAAATTCTCTTTGCTTGCCTTGCATCTAACTTGCCAGTGCTTGTGCTGTTTCCAGCTTTCGTCATTTGGCTCTTTTTTTCCATTTCCTGAAAGATGCGTTTTTGGCAATAGCCTCTCTGACCTCACTTTTAAACCAGACTGGCAGTTTTTTGGACTTCCTTCCACTTTTCTTAAAGCGTGGAATACAGCTGGTTTGGGCTTCCAAGATAGTATTTTTAAACACCCAAGCCTGATGTAAGTCTTTAACCTTTGCAACTGCTCCTTTTAGTTTTTTCTTAACTATTTTCCTTATTTTATCATAGTCTCCCTTTCGAAAGTTAAAAGGTAGTATTGTGGATTTCCTTGCCATCCCTCCTCCATTAATTAAATCAAACGTGATCATGCTATGATCACTATTGCCAAGTAGCTGCAACACCCTTATCTCTTGCACCAGATCTGGTGTTCCACTAAGGACTAGGTCCAAAATGGCTTCCTCTCTGGTCAGTTCATGAACCAGCTGCTCCAATAAGCAGTCATTTATTTCATTTAGAAACTTTATCTGCCTAGCATGTCCTGCCGTGACACTGACCCAGTCTATACCGGGATAATTGAAATCACCCATTATTATCACTCTGCTGTAACTTTTCTAAGCTTCCCTGATTTCTTTGAGCATTTCATCATCCATTTGTTCCTTCTGGCCAGGCAGTCGATAGTACACCCCCACTGCCATCACCTTCCCCTTTTTACATAGAATTTCAATGCATTGAGATTCTACAGGAAATTCTGTTTCCTGCAGAACTTTAATCCTTTGTGACTCAATGCCCTCTCTAACATAGAGCGCAACCCCTCCACCAATTTGATCAGCTCTTTATACCCTGGTATCAGTGTCCTACTGGTTGTCCTCCTTCCACCATGTCTCTGAGATACCAATCATATCTAACCTCACATTTAGTGCTATATAGTCTAACTCTCCCATTTTATTTTTAGACTTTTAGCATTTTCATACAAGCATATTAGAGGCTGTATTTTATTCATATTAATCTGGCTATCGGTAGGCATGGGTAATTTGGAATCTTTAAGCTCTGTCTGCTCCATACTCGAGGGCATTTGGGCTACTTTTGACTTTGTTGGAATCTCTCTGCTGATATGCCCTAACTTTATTCTTTTGGTAGTATCCTTCAAGGATACATTGTTCCGAACCATGCGCTCTTGGGTGTCTGTTGGCTCTCTCCTATTATCTAGTTTAAAAGCTGCTCTATCTCCTTTTTAAAGGTTAATGCCTGCAGCCTGGTTCTATCCCGGTTAAGGTGATGCCCATCCCTTTGGAAGATCCCCAGAATGTTCCCCAGTTCCTAACAAATCTAAAACCCTCATCCTTGCACCATTGTCTCCTTCACGCATTGAGACTCTGGAGTTCTGCCTGCCTTTTTGGTTATGTGCATGAAACAGGAAGCATTTTGGAGAACGCTACCCTGGAAGTTCTGGATTTCAACTTCCTACCTAAAAGCCTAAATTTAGCCTCCTGAACCTTCCTACCACATTTTCCTATGTCTTTGGTACTGACCTGTCATTGCTTTAGGAATGAGCCCTGCACGTCCCTATGCTGAAAAGGATGTCTAGCTCGGACTCTGAATGACATCGGAAAATGTAATAGACTGTTACAGACTGTATTGTGTATTTTGAGTAGGACGTCTATTCTTAGGTGCTTATAAATTGTAAATTTAGGTGTTCTAGTTTCCAGCTAATTAGTTGTTCTTTATTTTTTATTTATAACATTTTCCAGATGATCATATACGCTACTATAAAAGAAACATCCATTGTTTTGACAACTCCATGACAGTTCTTATCTAAACGGAAATAGTACAGAGCAAACTCATTTATGTCCCAGCAGTTCTCCATAGCCAGTAGCAGCACCATACTATATCGTACACATCTAATTGCCTACGTGGGCTCACTGTGATTTTCTCCAGGACTGTTATGTTTGCAGTGCACCTCCTCCAGAAATCCACCTGAGGTTTTGTCTTAGTAAAGTAAGCAATCACGATATGGGCTGTGTGCTGGAGATGTTGAAATTTGCTTCTGTTTAACTCCCAAGGGCTCCACAATTCCCAGTAGTCCAGCAAGCATACTGAAGGCAATAATACCAAGGCTACCCCAGTTATCATTGTAATTTTATGCTCAACAAAATACCATAAAACTCGGACAAATTTGCAGTGCCATCATATGTGCATGAAGTACCTTAAGCTCCAAATACCCTCCAAAGCTGAGCTTGAACTGCTAAATTTGGAGAACGACACAGTACAGTATGGGGAGCTTTGGTTCCTTTAACTAGGCACAAATGAAGATTTTAAAAGTCTTAAGTCGTGATTTTGGATGTCTGGAGATGTGCACGTGGACATTGAAATCATGAAGATGTCTTGAGCCATTTTACAAAGCCATTTAGAGATGTCTCTGATGCGGGGATGTCCAATTAGGCAAGGGGCATGGTGGAGGCATGTCTGGGGAGATGCAGTGGACTTATTTATTTATCTAACATTTCTTATATACTGTCTTTCATGATATCAAACTGAAATTACATTGAACTTGGAGATAACTATTTTACAGGGAACATGGGCAATGGAGGGTTAAGTGGCTTGCCCAAGACCACAAGGAGCACCTGTGGGACTAGAAACCCCAGTCCTTCCGGGCCAAGGTTGCTGTCCTCTAGTGGGATTTGAACCCCCGACCTTCTGGCCTGAGGTAACTTGCCTCAACCACTAGGCCACTCCTCCCTTATACATCTCTGTTTGATTTTAGGAATGATGGGGACGTCTGCAGGCATGTCCATGTTTATACCTGCTTTCAGGCATGAATAAGCATCAGGAAAGTGCTTATTGTGGCCTTAAAGCATCCAAAGGGTGTAGAAAAAATGGAGAATTGAGAGACTAGCCTAAGATCACAAAGACCCACATGGGATTTGAACTCTGACAGCCTTACTCCTAACCCACTACTTTAACCATGCTATTAGACATCCATGTTCTGAGATACTATTCTGGGGACATCTATGTAGACATCTCTATAGATGCCCATATCTGTCATGTCCATGTTTCTGAAATTGTGCCTAAACTTGTATGTGCTAGTTTTTTTTTTTTCCTTCAGACGTTCTGGCTTTGTCCCAGATTGCATTTGGATGCCTCATTGTAAATGTGCCTTTTTGTGTGCAGCATTCCATTACCCTAGCCCATCTTCAGGTTTCAAAAATTCTGGAGATCCTCATTCCATTTACGAATAAGAGATGAAGAGGTTTCCTGACCAAAATGTACGTGGACCATGTTATGATAAAAGGGAGAAATAAATCTGACGTGCATTACAACCAAGCACAATATACTGTACACACAAAGCAACATCCGGCAAATGGTTCTCCACATAACTTCACATCAGCACCTTTCTTTACTGAAGCTGTAGATAAGGCGTATGCCAAGGTAGGTTATATTTTCTCTTTATTTTTTATTTCTCTTTGTTTTTTGATCACACCTTTCTAGTAATAGTTCAAGGCGAGTTACATTCAAATAAGGTACTATAGGTATAACTTCCTCTCTTAAAACCACCTGTCGCTTGTCCTGGCTTACCGAGACTTCACTTGCCCTCTTACCCACCACCCTCAATCATGAAAAATAGCCTAGTCTCCAATGTTTTCCCTGCCCTATGGAAGAAAGCCATGATCCATCCAATCTTGAAAAACCCTTCCTTAGTACGCTCTTACCCAGCTCATTACAGGCCCGTCTCTAAGCTACCTTTTCTGTCTAAAGTTCTTGAAAAGATTGTGTTCACGCAACTTATTACGTACTTGGTTTCCACACATGCCCTGCACCCCCGCCAATCTGTTTTTCGCCTAGGACAGCACTGAGACAATACCTCCCTCCTTTCTCTATGAAGTCTGCAAGTCCCACAATAGAGGCAACATTTCCCTAACAGTCACTCTGGATCTGTCCTCCACTTATGATCTTGTTGACCACAACTTTCTTCTCTCCCGTCTGCACGACTTCAGCCTGCGTGGCATTGTTGTTCACTGGTTTCACGCATTTCTTTCAAATAGATATTTCTGTGTCGTATCTAACTCCAGCTTCATCCCCCCTCACCCCACTACACTGTGGTGTTCCACAGGACTCGGTATTAGCTCCACTACTGTTCAATATTTTCCTTGTTCCTCTCACCCTTCTTGTACATCAAAGTGGGAGTTTGGCGTATTATTATGCTGACAACATAAACTCCTCCTCCACACTGACCCTGTTTCTCTGAATCTTTCTCCCCTTAACGTATGTCTCACCTAAATCACTAGCTGGATATCATCTAACCTTCTTCTGAATCCTGATAAGACTTCTGCCATTTGGCTCACTGGTTCCATTTCCTGTCGCTCACTTTCCCTATTGCTTCTGAGTGCTCCTATTCCCCTGGCATCCTCGCCATTACTTAGGTGTTATTCTTGATTCTTCCCTGACCTTTCATGATCATATTGATGCTGTCATCCGCCGCTCCTTCTATTCTCTCCGTCAGATCCCAGCCGTTCAACCGTTCCTTTCCCCTTCTTCCCTGACCACCTTACGTCTAACATTAATCATAAGAACATAAAAAAATGTCATACTGGGTCAGACGAAGGTCCATCAAGCCCAGTATCCTGTTTCCAACAGTGGCCAGTCCAGGTCACAAGTACCTAGCAATTTCCCCAAAAGACACACAGGTTCCATAATGCTTGTATTGAGGCAAGCAGTGGATTACCTGTGTCCTTTTTAATAATAGTTTTATGGATCTTTCCTTCAGGAACTTGTCCAAACCTTTTTTAAACCCAGCTATGCTAACAGCTTTTACTACATCCTCCAGTAAAGAATTCCAGAATTTGATTACACATTGAGTGAAAAATTATTTTCTCTTATTATTCTTAAACGGGTTACAATGTAACTTCATTGCATGTTCCCTAGTCTTTCTACTTTTTGATGGCATAAAGAATTGATCTATGTTTACCCGTTAAACTCCATTCATTATTTATAGACCTCTATCATATCTCCCCTCAGCCATCTCTTTTCAGGTTGAAAAGCCATAATCGTTTAAGCCTCTCCTCACGGGTATCCTTTCATCCCCTTTATCATTTTGGTGACTCTTCTCTGTACCTTTTCTAATTCTGCTATATCCATGGAATGATACAGAGGCATTATAATATCCTTTGTTTTATTCTCCATGCCTTTCCTTATGATTCCTAGCATCTTATTTGCCTTCTTGGCCGCTGCTGCACACTGGGTGGAGGGTTTTAATGTCTCACTTAGATTATTGTAATGTTCTCTTGGGCCTCCCACATCACAAACTGCAGTGCCTACAGTTCATCCAAAATATGGCCGTCGAGATACTTGCTTACGCTTTGAACTTTGACCATATATAACTCCACTTCTAATTCGCTTCCACTGGCTCCTGATATCCTATCGTATCCAGTACAAACTTCTCACCCTGGTAAATAGAGCACCTCCACTGACACTCCTCTTTATCTCTCATATCTGATTATTTCACATTCTCCACAATGGGTTCTCTACTCCATCCATGCTAACTGCCTTCACCTCCTGTCTGCCACTCAAGCTAGACTAGAAACAGCCCGTCATACTACCTCTACCTCTCATCCTCAGATTAGATATATCCTATGTCAAATTCAAGTCACAACCCAAAACCCATCTCTTCCAGAAAGCTTTTGACCTACCTACTACTTGACTCTTTAACCTTCCACTCCCTTGATTTCGGTTTCTGTGCCTCTCCTAAGTGTGAGGTTTACATTTTTTCCTGTCCTTTATGGTGTTCCTTTGTCCTCCATCCTTCTTTACATGATTTTATTGTAAACCACCCTGTCGCGAATGTGAAGGGCGGTATATCAAGCTTGATAAACATAAGTATTGCCTCCTTCTCAAGAGGGCTTACAAGTTTGTACCTGAGACAGGGAAGAGTCTGGCTCCAAGGCTGCTGCTCTAACCACTAAACTGTAACTCCAAAGGACTTCAAAGTCTGTTCCTCCCACATTTACAGTACAAACCACAGGCCACCTCTCTGCACACAATTGAGCATTTGGAGACCTTCTTTCATATACCTAATATACCTATTGTGGGGTTACCAATGCATGCACCCTGAAAGCTGCATGAACTCTGCTACAGCCCTCCAGAGCATATAACGGTGTTGCTAGGTTGTACTCACGCATTTCCTCTTTTTCCAAATACACCCAAGTTGGAGGAGAATGCTCTAGTCACTCCCATACGCCACTCTGGCTGTCCAGGTGAGCTAGTGATATCCCCCCTACTTCCAACGAGGCAACCAATGTGGTCAGCTCAACTTGAGGGATTTTATTTTTCCAAACAAAATTAGTGTGTGCTTGATTCAGGTTGCTAAACACAGCCTGGAGGCTATTGCTCAGAATATGTTGGAAAAGATATAATAACAAGGGAGACCCAGCATTTTTAGTAGCCACATTCAACCCATCCAAGATGATGGCAAGTGGCCCCACTCTCTTGGATCCTGCTTGATATGTGACACCAAATTCACCAGACAAAGCTCACCAACGATGGGAGCTATCTGAATCTCTGAATATTTATATTCATGCCTTGCTAGCCGGAACTCCATAAGGCACTGAGGGATGGGAGCTAGTGGGTCAGTTGGAAAAATCTCAGATTTAGTCTGAGATTATACCCTAATACTTTGCTTGAGAGAAGTCAGAGTCGCTGGCACAAATACTAATACCTTAGTAACGTAGAACTGTTTATCATTTGTGTACAGTGAGATCTTAAAGGAACACTCCTGCCCCTTGAATCCTATTATTGCAGGGGAGTTCCTTATCTATGCAAGTTGGGGGTTCTTTGAGGGTACAAAAATGTCTTATTTCTTTTGGTGTTTTCATGCTGTGTACCTTGGAATCAAATGTTTGTATCACTTATGAGTCATCAGCCAGAAAAGCACAAAAACTGGGTGGATGATATGATACAAGACAACTCAGGGGAGGAGAGAGAGGAGTCCTAGGGGAAGTGTTGTTTTTCTGGTGTTTTTATTTATTTGCATCTTTGGTGTTTATCGGTTAAAACCTACTACTGCTACCTCTAATATTTATCATTTGTATTGTGCAACAAGGCACATGCAGTGCTGTGCTTATCCATGTGAGAGACAGCCCGTGCTCAATAGAGCTTAAAATCTATGCAAGACAAATACAACAAACAGGGGATTAGAGTAAAATTAAGGGGGAATGGAGTTTGATTGAAATACTTGGTGTAAAGCCCCTTGCTGAGGGGGGAGGGTAAATTTGAGTATTTAAGTCTATATATTAATGTAATGTTTGAAAAATCTAATAAAGGAAGTTAAAAAAAAATTCCAAAGGGAAATATAGCACACATGGGTGGTAAATGGGAGAATAAGGGGGCCAGGATCCAAAGCAGCCCGAATATGGATAGGACCAGAGATGATGCCTGACGTAGCAACTCAGGTAGTCTGTTTATGTATACGGTGCAGCAATGTGTACCAAAGTTTGGAGTTTGCAGTGAAAGAGAAGGGCACAGATAAAAGGGATTTGCTGATAAGTGGAGCTGCCGAGGAAGGTTGTAGGAAGAGAAGAGACGTAATAACAAACCATGGAATGAGTACACTTGTAGGTCAGTAGGAGAAGTTTTGAATTGGATATGGAAACATATAGGGAGCCAGTGAAGTGACTTGAGAAGAGGAGTAATGTGAGCTTAGTAACCTTGGTGGAAGATTAGCCATGGGAATGAATTTAGAATGGATTGAAAGGGAAATGATTCAGAGGGAGAGCAGTGATGATGGAGATTGCAATAGAGCAAATGGGAGGTAACTAGTGAGTGGAAGGGGAAAGTTTTGCTGCTGTTACGGAGAAAGAAGTGACAGGTTTTAGCTATCTATTAGATGTGTGCAGAGAAAGAGAGAAGAGTCAAGGATGGTACTAAGGTTGTGAGCAGAGAACACTGGGAGGATGATAAATGTTAGCCACAAAAAGAGATAAAGGGGAAAGGTGAGTTTAGGGGGGAAGATAAAGAGCTCTATGTTGGCCATGTTCAATTTCAGATGGCAGAAGGGCATTCATACAGCAATGTAATACAGGTAGTCTGAGATGCAGGCCTTGATTCCTGGAGAGATTTCAGGTACTGAAGGTCATCAGCGTAAAGATGGTACTGAAAACCATGGAGGAGATCAGGGCACCAAGGGAATGAGTATAAGGAGAGAAAAGAAGAGGTCCCAAGATAAAGCCCTGAGGTACCCTGACTGGAAGCAGGATAGTGATGAAGGAAGATCCGCCAGAATATTCACTCAAGGTGCGATGGTAGAGATGAGAAGAAAACCAAGAGATGATAGAGCACTTAATCCACGCGATTATAGAGTATTGAGAAGGTAGTGATAGGTCAGAAAGGATGAGGACCAACTAAAGGCCCATGGATTTGCCAGGAACAGGCAACTGGAGACTTTGGCAAAGGCTGTCTCTTTAGAATGAAGATGATTTATTTATTTAACATCTCTTCTATACCGCGCTATTAAAATCAGCGCGGTGTACATCGAACAAAATATACTGCAATGCATACAGTTAACATTGAGTTTACAGAGAACAAGGGAATTTTTAACAAGGAGTAACAGGGATAACTATGTACAATCAACATTATACTATATAAGCTTTTATTAAATACCATATTTAAACTCGAGTGGATATTGTACGTGTATTCATGTGGTTGCACGGGTCAACAGTAGTAATGTGAACTATTGTGAGGTCTAACCCTTTTCTGGTTGGATTAAGGTGCTAAGGTGTTTGGTGTAAGTGGGAGGCCTGTTGGTTGTGTGAGCGTCCATGGTTACTATTCCAGGGATTCAGAATAGCTTGAGACTACTACTACTATTGAGCATTTATATAGCGCTACCAGTCGCACGCAGTGCTGCACAGACATGTAAGAGAGACAGTCCCTGCTCATCAGCTTACAATCTAGTCAAGACAAAATGCACAGAGCAACAATCTAGTCAGGGCAAAAACACAAACACGGCACTTATAATCTAGTCAAGACAAAGCACAGAAGTTAAGATCTGAAAGCAACTGTGAATAGGTGGGTTTTCAACCTGGATTTGAAGAGGGCTAGGGAGGTGCCTGGCATATAGACACAGGTAGCTTGTTCCAGGCATAAGGTGCAACAAGATAAAAGGAGAGAAGTCTGGAGTTAGCGGTACGAGTGGAGGGCATGGATAGAAGTAGTTCATTCTAAGAGCGAAGTTCCCGAGAGGGGATGTAGGTAGAGATAAGAGATGAAAGGTACTGAGGAGCCAAAGAGTGAATGCATTTATAGGTCAGGAGGAGAAGTTTGACCTGGATACGGAAACAGATAGGGAGCCAGTGAAGTGACTTGAGAAGAGAAGTAATGTGGGTATGGCGAGGCTGGCGGAAAATTAGTCGAGCAGCAGAATGTTGAATAGATTGAAGGGGAAAGAGATGGTTTGCAGGGAGACCAGCAAGGAGTAGTTTGCAGTAGTCAAGGCGGGAGGTGATTAAGGAGTGAATAAGTGTTTTGGTAGTGTGTTCATAAAGGAAGGGGCAAATTTTGCTAATGTAGAGAAAGAAACGGCAGGTCTTTGCTATGAGCTGGATATGTGTGGAGAAAGAGAGGAGTCAAAGATAACCCCCAGATTGCGGGCCGAGGAAACAGGAAGGATTACAGAGTTATCCACAGAGACTGAGAAAGGAGGAAGAGGAGGAGAGGTTTTGGGGGGAAAGATAAGGAGTTCAGTCTTGGCCACGTTCAATTTCAAGCTGTGGTGAGACATCCAGGCAGCAATGTCAGAAAGGCAGACAGAGATCTTGGTCTGGATTGCCGGAGAGAATCCAGGCGTAGAGAGGGAGTCATCAGCATAGAGATGGTATTGAAAGCCATGGGAAGAGATAAGCGCACCAAGGGATTGGGTATAGAGAGAGAAAAGGAGTGGACCCAGGACGGATCCCTGAGGTACACCAACTGGGAGCGGGGTAGGAGAGGAGGAGGAGCCACCAGAGCACACACGGAAAGAGCGATGGGAGAGGTAGGAGGAGAACCAGGATAGTACAGTGCCCCTAAAACCAAGCGAGGACAGGGTATCGAGGAGAAGGTTGTGGTCAACAGTGTCGAAAGCAGCAGAGAGGTCAAAAAGGATGAGGACAGAATAGAGGCCCTGAGATTTTGCCAGGAACAAGTCACGGGAGACTTTGGTAAGAGCCGTTTCAGTAGAGTGTAAGGGATGGAAGCCGGACTGTAAAGCATCCAGGAGGGCATGAGAGGAGAGGAAGTCGAGGCAGTGGCGGTGGACTGCATGTTCAAGTAGTTTAGATATGAAGGGAAGGAGAGAGATGGGTCGATAGAAGGACAGATGGGATCAAGTGAGGGTTTTTTGAGGAGGGGAGTGACCACAGCATGCTTGAAGTCTGCAGGGAAGGTTGCAGTGGAGAGCAGTAGGTTGAGAATATAAGAGATGGAAGGGACAACGGTGGAGGAGATGGGGCTTAGGAGATGGGTGAGGATAGGATCAGAGGAACAGGTGGTGGGTTTGGAGGAAGAAAGGAGTGTGGTTTCCTCTTCAGAGATCACAGGGAAGGAAGAGAGGGTGGCAGAGGTAGCAGGGATTGGGGGGGGGGGAAGAAATGGGAGTGAAGAGGGGAAGGAGGGGAAGTAGTTGAAGAAGTGGGGAATTGGAGGGTGATCTTGTGGATTTTGTCATGGAAGTAGTCGGCCAGGGTTTGGGCAGGAAGGGAGGGAGGGACCAGGGGTGGAGGCACCTTGAGGAGAGAACTGAGGGTATTAGAGACGGCGAGGATCAGAGGCAAGAGAGTTAGTCAGAGTTAGTGACTGAAGAGACGGAAAGAAAGTTGAGGCAGTGAACCGCGCATTCTAATAGTATGAATGTGAAAGGGAGGAGGGAGATTGGCGATAATTGGAGGGGCAGCAGCGCTAGTTATGAGTAAAGTGATCTTAATGTACTCATTGAACAGCTGCACTTCACTCATTGGTTCACTGCTGAATTTTTACCATTATTGGAAGTATCCATGATAAAAACTCTTTTGGGATATAAGATACTGTAAACGCAGTTATACGTTTGAGTAATTTTCAAAGGAATTTCTGTGGTAAAAAAACATTTAGCTGCAGAATGGCCCACTTGAAAACGGCTCACCTGTTTTGCACATAGTTATGTGCATGTAGCTTGTATGTACCCTATTTTTGTGCACATAACATAGGAGGTATTCCAGGGTGGTGGAATTTAGGTGGGGTTAGGGTTTATATGTGTACTTTCCAGTTTTGAAAAATAGATATGTCAATTTCCTTGGCAAAACTCCCCATCCAACTTTGTGCAGTTAGATTTTCCAGGATAATTTTCAAAGTAGACTTAAGTTTGTAAGTTTGCTTTGAAGATTGGTGCAAGTTAGAGCAATCAGTCTAAGAACCAGGGAAGCCAGGGTTCAAATCCCGCTAAAACTCCTTGTGACTTTGAATAAGTCACCTCACCTTTTGTTGCCTCGGGAAGAACTTAGGTTGTGAACCCTCTTGGGCAGGACACTAAGGGGCCGATATTCAGAGCTATTAAGGCGGTTATCACATCTGCTGACTGCGTTAATCGTGCCGACCGGGATAGTCCGCGGCATTAATATAGTTAGTGCTGCCGAATATTCCTGGGGCCATTGCTGAATGCCCCAATGCTAGCTGGCTAGCATCGGGGTGATCCAGGGGCAGAGCGGGGAGTAGAACCCAGGGGTAATGGGACAGCGGCAATATTCAGCCACAGATAGATTATCCCGAAGTGGCAAGAGTTAGGCCAGCCTTCAAGGCTAACCAGGCAGTGGATGGAGATTGCTGTTGCCTGAATATTCAATGCCAGTCGACAGACATGGCCTTGGCATTGAATATCTGGGTTTTAAGTTCAGCAGTGACAGCTAGCCACTTTATAAGGGCTAGCCACCGCTGCTGAATATGTCCCCCCCCCCCCCAGCTGTTTGTAATTCACCTTCAGCACAGCTTTGAAAAGGCAACCGATTATATCTTAAATGCAAATCTAATTGCTTCTGTAATAAATGCACATTTTAAAGGTTTTTTAAAATGCCTTAATGAAGATATTGCCAGTGTTCCAAGTAGATGGTTCTCTTCAATCCAGCCTGATCTTGCTAAGATCACTTGTGTATTTGGGAGAGAACCTCTAGTTCATGACTTGCGTGGAATGTGTAAATTGCACTCTTGACTAGGACAAATTTGCTGATTAGCATTATCCAGGCATCGGCAACAGCTCTTGAGTGAACTGCATTCTGTTTTGTGACTGTAGAAAGTCACTGTTTAGATGTTGTATATGAATTGTGTATGGGGTTGGGAATGGGTGGGAAATAGGGGAAAAAAGCAGAGAGAACGCTGGAAACCAAACATGGGTGACGATTCTCTAATTTGAGCTAGATGGAAAGAGGAAAGAATGTTGCAAAGGAGGATGAAGATTAAAATTAATTGCGGAGTATAACGCTAAAGTTCCCACCCTAAGTCCTTTATAACCGTGCATTTGTTTATCAGAGTTGTTTTGCAGTTAACAGTCCCTGGGAAGGCTTTTTACCCTGGCACGCATGAATCCACTATTTAAGTGTTGCTAGGGACATAACTTGCGATTCCAGGCTTCAGGCCACAGGGTACTTGAGGAGCTGATGGTTTGGCTAGAGTTATGCCTCTGTTTAATATGAATGAAGCTTTACTTAGATCATTTATTTTTAAAGTTGTGCTGCCTTTTATATGTAGCCGGCTGTCTCTGCTGAACAAATCCATTCATCCTTTTCCAGGAGGACCACGAGAAGACCTTGGCTTGTGGTTTTTTTTTTTTTTAAGAGAGGAAGCTTTGTTTTATTTTAATTTTTCTAAAGGTCCTGGGATTAATTGTATGATTTATGGAAAGAACTCTGCACAATTATCTGAGTGAGCAGTTATCAAATATTTATGTATTTTCTATATATTAAATTAACCTTGGGGGTTGGTGGTTCAGAAACGAAAACCTGGTTCTTCACCATTCCCTGCAGTAAAAAATGAAGCAATCCTGGCACAAACTGCGAAAAGAAGTTAGCTAATCCAGAGGAAGGGAAAGGGTTGATAAAAGCAAAATAATTTGGGAGGAAACTGTGCAGCTTTGAGTAAGCAAAAGCTGGGTTGTAGTCATAGTATCACAATTCTCAGCCAGGAGGTTTGGTGTCAGGATTTTGGGCGAGATGGTAGGAACTAGCACAGGTGGGTGAAAAAACAGGCAGGGGTACGCAGTTCAGATGACAAATCGTTGGAAATGAAAAATGGGTCATTACACCGCTTTGTAACCCTCCACCGTCCTCCCTGACCCACTGGATCCACTTATGCATAGGCAAATAGGCCTGTCTTCCCTGGCCCAGATCATGATAATGTGGCCTGTGTGTTTGAGACCATGGCCCAGTGTTTGCTCGGAGCTTGGGTATACCCATTATCTCCCCAAGCCAACAGTTGCCCTGTGTCCAGTGCTGTTATCCATGTTTCCAAAACAGGAGAGTGAACAGGAGGACCTCATAGTGTCCTTGACTTGGTTGGTAAGTCTCTGGGACCAGGCCTTCCTTCTCTCTCACTGACCGTTTTCTACATGTTCTGCATGTTTTCCCTATTAATGTTTGTCCTGTTTCTTTATTTGGCGCTCTGTCTTTTTTTAATGCTTGAATAAAGCAGCTTCAAGAACAAAATCCTTTCAGGCAGCCAGCCCTGTGTGGGCAGCTTAGTATCTTTTATGCTGCGGTTTTATCTCGCTTAGGGAACAGTTCATCTTTCCAGAATAGGCACCTACACACCCAGAATGTAGCCCAGTTCCTAACAAATGTAACTCCTTCCTCCCTGTACCCTTATTTCATCCATGCATTGAGACATGTACCAGGACAGCTGGCTCCTCTCCAACATTATCTAAAATCCAATCCAGTTAATGCTTGTAGTCCATTACCCTCTCACCAAGCAGGCAAGTTACCAACTGGGCCTTGTGCTCACCAGTCATCCAACTATCTACACACTGAGTGATCAAATCACCAACCATAACCACTGTCCTAACCTTCCTTTCTTGGGCAGAAGTCCCTGGAGACACATTCAGTGCAAGAGGATATTGTATCCCCAGGACTTGATGGACCATCGCTGTTACCCAATGTATCAGTTCTTATAGTGACTTTCATCTTTATCTTAAACTTTGTAACACATCATTGACTGTAGTATATTGCTGAGTGGGCACAATAGCCAAATTGACATTTTTTCCCAGCCTTTTTGGGAGTGGAAGGTGAACCTAGTGGCCAGAGCAGGAGGCTAACAACTAGGAAAAGTGAAGGCACCAGTCATGTCTCAGGAGTCACACAGCAGGTAGAGCAGTGGGCTTAGAACCAGGAAAGCCGAGGCTTAAATCTTGCCTCTTTCCGATGTGCTCTGTAACCTCAGTCATGTCATCTCATCGTCCACTGGATCAGGCATAAAACCAGACTGCAAGCGCTGTACTGCAAATTGCTCTAAACTTGGAAAGGCATATGATTAAATCCAGGTATTTCCTGGGTAGTGATAACAATATTTATTTATTTAGACAGTTTTGTATACCACTTTCTCCTTCAATCAAAGTGGTCACAACACAATTGGGGGATACATTTAACATGAGGGGATATGAGACACATACACTAATACTTACAGGGAACATGGGCAATGGAGGGTTAAGTGGCTTGCCCAAGACCACAAGGAGCACCTGTGGGACTAGAAACCCCAGTCCTTCCAGTCAATGTTCCCTCTTATTTTCTGTAGGCCGTGTGCGCATAAAATATCAGCTGTGCAGCTTTTGAAGGAAGGTTACATTTTTGTGCGCCACATAATGACACTCGGAGTTATATACTTTAAAATTTGACTACACATCAGAATACAGTATGTACACCACATTGATTTTAATCAAATTAAATGAAAATAGATGATTACTAAATGAAGCGGAAAATGTCTAGTAATTACAATCACAACTTTTAAATTTTAAGACCTCTGTGGTGTTTTCTATCAGAATCAGAACCGTAATTTTTGTGCGCTCTGTTGTAAAGTATGTGCGCTCGCTCGGCAAGGTGTGTGCGCGCACACACGCGCACAGCTTAGAGGGAACAGTGCTTCCAGCCCAAGGTTGCTGTCCTCTAGTAGGATTTGAACCCCTGACATTCTGGCCTGAGGTAACTTGCCCCAACCACTAGGCCACTCCTCCCACTGTGTAGCCAAATTAATGAAGTCTTGCCATGCATTTTTGGTTGTTTCTTGGGTGGTTATGTTCCCTAAGCTAATGGGGACTTAATCGTTGGTTACCTTTGGTTATGTCTTTTAAGCATTTGGATGTTTTTGACCTTTCAACAGCAAGGTTTAGAATGAACTGGCATTGTATTTGCAAGATTTGTCAAAGCTTCTGCTGCTACGGTTACTTATCCCTTACTTGGATTTGCAAACCTGTGCCACTGCACCACGGTTAGACAAACATCAGCAATTTTCAGATTGCCATCTGAACAATTCTGAAAGCTCCCTGTTCACTGCTCCTGGTATAAGTCATCCAGGCATTATTATTTTTTTATTTATTTTGTAATATTTAGCTCGCGTGTTTCCAGTCAAGACGAGTTACAGTCAGGTACTATTTATTTATTTAGCTGTATTTATATCCCACTTTTCACCGGGTCAAAGCGGCGTTACATTAAGGGGTGGGGGAATTAAGTATACGGGCGGGGCCATCACCGAGGAGGCAACATTGATGATTTTGACATAGGACAGACTTTGGACATAGACAGGTTAGTATAGCTTTGGATCAGTGGTTCATGGTGGGCGGGATCCGGGGTTAGTGTGCTTTTCGGTGGGAGTCGTGTTGAAGTATTCCTGGAAAAGGATGCTTTTTAGCTGTTTTCTGAAAGATAGTAGGTCGGCATTGTTTCTGAGACAGCTCGGTAGAGAATTCCATAAAGATGGAGCATAAAGTTCAAAGGCTCGATTGCAGGTCCGTTGCGAGCATTTGGTTCTTTTGTGAGGGACAGTGAGGGAGTTGCTGGAGGCTTGTCTGGTAGTTCTGCCATGTGCTGGACGAGACAGTAGGGTGCGAAGCTGGGTGTTCCGTGTTTGGTGGATGGCTTTGTATTTAGTCCTTGCTTCGAGGGGAAGTATGTGTAGGTCTTTCAGAATTGGGGTGATGTGGTCGGTTTTCTTTGCTCTTTGAATGATTCTTGCTGTGGTGTTCAATGCTGTTCGGAGGGGGTTGGTCTGTGTGGCTGGAAGTCCATGGTATATTATGTTGCAGTAGTCCAGATGTGGGAGTGTCGTGGCTTGCATTACTGTTCGGAAGTCTTGATGTTCAAGAAGGGGTCTGAGACGTTGCACTGTTTTTGCCTTGTGGAATATAGTTCCGGAGGTTTTAGTGATTTGTTGCTTTAGGGTGAGGGCTTGGTCAATAATAATGCCCAGGTATCTTATTTGTGGTTGTATTTGAATGCTTGTGGTTCCCATGTTGAGGTGTGTAGGTGGTGTGAAGTCTGGGTCTTTTGTCACTATGAGGGCTTCAGTTTTCTTGATGTTGATGGATAGGTTGTTTGCTCGTAACCAGTCGGACACCGCGGAAAAGCATGCTGATAGATGGGTGTTTGTTGGGTTTGTGGTTGTAATGGGGGCGTAGAGCATGATATCATCAGCATATATGTGGAAGCTGATGTTGTGAGTGTGTATGACTGAGCATAGTGGTTGAAGGTAAATGTTGAAGAGCATGGCTGACAGTGTGGATCCTTGGGGTACTCCTTGGTGTTGCTGGAATGGGGGGGAGGTCAAGGTGCTGGTACGGATTAGTTGTTGTCTGTTAGGTAGGATTGGAACCACTTTAGTACGGTGTCTTTGATCCCAATTGTCCGTAGTCTGTGTATGAGGATGTTGTGGGAGATGGTGTCGAAAGCTGCAGATATATCAAGGAAGATCATGGCATATCCAGAGTGCTTTTCTTGTGTTCCTATGAGGAGAGTGTTCATCAGTGTGGTCATGAGGGTCTCAACACCATGTAGCGGGCGGAAGCCGTGTTGTTGTGGGTCCAGTATGTTGTTGATATCCAGGTGTTCCTGCAGCTGCTGCTGGACTGTCTTCTCGATTATCTTGGCAGTGAAAGGTAGGCTTGCTATGGGTCTGTAGGATGCTGGATCTAGGGGATCCAGGTTTTGCTTTTTTAAGGATGGTCGGATGATTGTAGTCTTGAGGGCGTCTGGCATGTGTCCTTGGGAGAAGGATTCATTGACGATATGGGCTAATGGTGTGCTCAGTTCGTTTTTGGATTTCTTTATCCAGTCAGTGGGGCGGGGGTCCAGCAGGGAGGTGGTGTTGAGGCAGGAGATGGTGGTTGATATTTCGTCTGTTGAGGTTTCTTTGAAGGTGGTCCAGTCACTGTGTAAGTTGGGGTGGAGGTTTGTTGTAGTTGTATCTACGTTTGGCTGCGAGTTTTGTGGTCATTGTAGTTGTTTGTATTGACGGGCCAGTAGCTCTGGTGGGATCTTCGGTAATTGGTCAGTTATGGGGTGCTTTTGTCAGTTTTTTGACAATCTGAAAGAGTTCATGAGGTTTGTTTATGGAGGTATTTATGATTTTCATGTGGTAGATTTTCTTCGCTTTGTCGGTCTCGTAGTGATATGGGTTGAGTTCATATAGGTATTTTGTTTTGTCATTTTCGTCTTTGTTTTTTCTCCATTTTCTTTCAGTTCTTCTGAGTTTTGTTTTTAGCTTTCGGAGACCAGGAGTAAACCATTTGGCCTTTGTAGAAGGGGGTCTGGTGATGGCTTGCTTTGTTGATGCTTGAGACGCTGTGGAGATCGTGGTATTCCAGTTGTGTATTAGGTCATTAATGTTACTGGAGTTTGCTTGCAGTTTGGGTAGAGTTTGTGCTAAGAAGTCCTCTTTGTCAAATGTTTTAAATCTTCTTATGTGGTGTCCATCTTCCTTGTTGGTCTTATGTTGGTAGGTGTAGGAGATGGTGATGAGGTGGTGGTCAGACCAAGGTACCGGTGAGATCTGTGGGTTCTTTCCTGAGGCGGCGGTTGTGGGGTTTAGGAATACAAGGTCTAGTGTGTTGCCTTTTTCATGGGTGGGTTCCTGTATGATCTGTACCAGATCCATCGCAGTCATGGCGGTGCGGAAGGTTGCTGCTTGTTCTTCTTGAAGTGATGGTACTGGAGGTATTTCCTTGTCCCTAGAGGACACAATCTAAGGTTGTACCTGAGACAATGGGAGTTAAATGATTTGCCCAAGGAGAGTCAGTGAGATTTGAGCCCTAGTCTTTCTGATCCCAGGTTGCTATTCCAACCACTAGTCTACTTCTCCACCCTGCTCAAGCATGATGGAGAGAAAGTAGTAATAGTCTATTGTGTACAGAGTTCTATGGCTAGTAACTACGTTACAGGAACACTAAATTTATGGTATTAAACACTAGGGATGTGCATTCATTTGAAATGGAATGGGAAATTTCAGAAGCATCTGTCATGTTTTTAGCCCAAAACGACAGGAACAACTTTGAAATTTTGGATTTTCCCATGTAGTCAATACTGCATTCCAAAAGAAAAATCACCCCAACAAAATGAAAAATCTGGTACTCAGTATGAGGAAACAAAACTAAATAAAAATGTTTGGCCTGTATTCCCCTATAAAAGAGTGCCCATATTATAAAGCACTGGGATTTTGTTTGCCGTGGGTTGGATTTGTCCTAGTAGAATTATCTGTACAAGAATGACTTGAGGTGGAAGCTGTTGCCCTCTTATGAGGGTCTGCACATAACATGGACGTCCTTTTTTTTTTTTTTTTTTTTTTGACTTAATAATTTACTCCTACTCTTTGAGGTTCAAGCTTGTTTGTAAGAAGAGCTGGGATCTGTTACCATGAGCCTGCATTCCTAACTTTCCAGGGATTTTCTTCCCTCTTATTATGTATGTGACCCATCTCAACATAGCTGGTTTGATCATTACAGTGACAGTCCTATGCCTAGGGCCATGTGCACATATTCCTTCTGGAATCTTGAAGTCATGGTCACTAGATATCTCTCTTAAGCATAGACTGCAATTTTGTTCCCTTCCAGCCTTGGGGAGTCCAGACTAGGGCTGGTGCTAAAATTAGATGAAATAGGCAGTCGCCAAGAGTGCTGCTGTCCTGGGGCACCCATTACCACTGCTGCCGCCCTTCCCTGGAAGGGATGGAAGCAGCAGCTTCTAGAAGCCAGGAATTGCTCCAGGTAAGTGCTACGTCGCAGTTTGAAAGCCAGGCCCTGGGCACGGGGACAGCCGGATGGAGAGCTTACCTAAAGTGCCTCTAATCCTTATACTGGTCCTGGTCCAGACCTGTTTCCCTCAGGACTATTTCTCCAAATGGGTTAGTTTTGCACATACCATGACAGTCATGAACTTCACTCCTAAGCCAGAGTATGTGAAGTATAATCTCAGTCTCTCAAATTTACTGCGAAGCTTTGGTAACTTCTATATCTACACATTTTGAGTACACCACCACAGACCTAGACAAGCTGGTAGACCAATGGAACTCAGGGATCGAAGCAGCTGCAAGTCCAACATGGAAGAACACAAACGCTGTAACAAAGACAGGAACCGAACCATGGTACTCTCCCACGCTATCTAAAATGAAGAGAGAACTACGCAAACTCGAAAGGAAATGGAGGAAAAAGCAAACCGAAGAATGCAAGCAACTATACCTAACACTCCTCGCAAGATACAAGAATGAGGTAAACCTCGCTAAAAAGACACACCACACTAATCTACTCAACAAAGCGCTCAACAGACCCAGAGAACTTTTTGAACTCGTAAAATCTCTGACCAAATCTTCACAAAACTCCATCTCTGCAGACGATATAAAGGCCCAGACGCTTGCCGACCACTATGCCAAAAAGCTAAATCCGAAACTTCCCACAAGCATGACCAAAGGCATGCCACTAGCTCTCACCACTCGAGAAACCACAACTGCCCCTCAAGCAGACCCAGAAACAGAATGGAACACCTTCCAGCAATTAGGTGAGCAACAAATCTTAAACATCTTAACCAACTTAAACACCACTACCTCCCCCCTCGACCCATGCCCAGCCGCTTGGATGAAAGCAACCAAGAAAGACAACGCAAAACCCATCGCGCACATTGTCAATCAGTCTCTGAAACAAGGAATCATGCCGTCTCATCTCAAGAAATCAATTATTAGACCCATATTAAAAAACAAGTCGCTCAACAAAAGTGACCCTGCATCATATCGCCCAATCTCAAGCATAGCTTTCCTAGCAAAGATGATTGAAAAAGCGGTCCAGCACCAACTCCAGGACCACATGGACGAGATAAAAGCCCTAGATGAACATCAATACGGATTCCGTCAGAATCACGGAGTGGAAACACTACTACTGGCACTCCTTGACAATCTACTTAGGGGCCTCGAGAACAAAAACTCCATGTTCATACTCATATTCATCGATATCTCAGCGGCATTCGATACAGTACATCACACCACCCTTTTGGACCGCCTGGCCTCGCTAGGTATAACAGGGACCCCCCTGAAATGGTTCACATCATACATATCCAATAGGATGCAACAAGTGCAATTCAACAACGACAGAGCTGATGCTTTCCCCCAAACCCAAGGGATCCCTCAAGGGTCTGCCCTCTCATCCCTACTGTTCAATTTGTATATAAAGCCGGTATGCAGTATTTTCCAGAAATACAACATAAATTACCACATATATGCCGACGATGTGATGTTATACACACAGCTCGACATAACACAGCCTAACTTCAGTCCACTAGAAGAATGCCTTGACATGCTCCAATCATGGCTTCAGCAAAACATGTCAATAAATCACAAAAAAACAGAGGTCATGTTCATGTCCAAGAAAGCCAATTTCATCCCGCCCACCACAGTCACACTAAACAAAAACATATACGATACAAAGCCTGTAATAAAGTATCTAGGAGTCCTACTTGACAGCAACCTCAAGATGGACAAACACCTCAGAACAGTTAACCGAGCCATCTTTTACAAACTCAAAATCCTTCAACCACTCCGCAATATCCTCGAGAAATCCGACTTTAGGTCTGTTGCTCAAGCACTAATCATTCCCCACCTGGATTACAGCAATGCCATTCTACAAGGGCTTCCAAAGAGCACACTAAGCATCCTGCAAATGGCTCAGAACGTGGCTGCAAGAGTCATCATGGAAAAGAAAGTCACCGACCACATAACCCCAGTTCTAATGGATCTGCACTGGCTCCCAGTGGCCGCCCGCATCATCTACAAACTACTCATCACAACATTTAAACTCATCAATGGCATCGCACCATCCTACCTCAATAACCTAATCACTATTCAACCTAGCAACAGGAGCAGGAGAACTATGAATCTCAACACCCTATGTATCCCGACCAGCATAAGATCTGTCAAGGCCGAAACAAGCAATAGGGCGTTCACATACTCAGCGCCAATCCAATGGAACCAACTACCGCATGAATTAAGGCTCACAAACAACCTGAACGAATTTAGACGAAAACTGAAAACCTATCTGTTTCAAACCCACTACAACTTGATCTAACTGCGATACCCTACCTCAACCAGATCTCCTCTGCCGCACTCGGCAGCATATAATCTAATAGTATATAGTCATGTATAACTTGTACACCTTGGCAACTAATTCCGTACAAATTGTATATAACCATGTATAGTCTGTACACCTTGGCAACTAATTCTGTACAAATTGTATATATGGGGCCCTCCCCCAATCTACTGAAATCAAATGTATACCTTGATCTGTGTGCTTTAATCAAATATGTATCGTATCCAAATGCTTGTCCCGTGTTACGTAATCATTGACTAATCAAAATGTAAAACTGAAATCTCAATATACCGTACAATACATTATGATTCTGTAAAGTAAACCGCTGCTGATCGTAGGAAGCAGCGGTATACAAGTGTTTACTAAATAAATAAATAAATAAAATAAATAATGCTCGGTGTATTGCTCATCTTTTCAGTTGCCAACAAGATTTTCAGCAGCGGTCTTGTATATCAAGCAATGTTGATTCAATAACTGTGTTCAAACCTTTATATTCAGAAAAGTAAATTCTTCTGGTTTTTCTCCATTTCTGTCTGAGTAGGGACGATCTTACCTTCATAGCTATAGACATGGCTGTAAGACACCATATAATTTCTGTGAAGCTTGGTGATCATTTGGCTACCTAATCTGATTTGTATGGCCTGCACTGGTATTGAATTTCTGTTACATTTGTATTCAGAGCTTGGTAATTATAATGTCTCCCTGATGATGAAAATTGTTGGCCACTGACCCAATAACATTTTCATGAGTGCTTCTGGGCACATATCAGTGGGTATCTATCATCTATTGAAGAACCTGCAAGGGACTTTTCCCTACACTTATGACAATCCAGCGTGACTGGGGCAACCCTGCTATTGATGGACTATGTGCACAGAGGACATGCCCTACAGGTTGGGCATTGTTGATAAATCAAGATCTCCCAGGATTATCAAAAATAAACCACTTTTTTCTCTTGCTATGGAAAATCCTTTGGGAGTGCTTTATACCTTCTATGCTATGTGTTTGAAACTGATTCTGTGAAAAGTGTATCTCTTAGAAGGAATTAGTCTGCTTGGAAGATACCCAGGCTTGACAGTTTGCTGCATCTGCAACCAAAGATAAATTAGTGGAAAAAAAGAAAAATGCTGCAGTCCACTTTAATTAAAATGACAAGAAAATGCCATCAGATGCTGGTTCTTACTCCCAGCATCGGTGATAAATTTAGAAAATGTTGCATGTGCCTAGAAGATGTAGCATTCGGGTTGACACGAAGGGACAGTGTGTTTTAGCAGAATTTGAAAGCTCCAATGTTTCAGGGCTGCAGATTTAAAACTCTTACTGAAAATAACATTGCGATGTTTGGACCGAATTATTAGTTCTGGCTTTTGAATATTTTGGAAGACGTATGCCCTATCTTTGAGTTCTTGACACCTACAGTTATACTAATGGCTGCTGTAAAATCTATTTTAATATAGAAATTTTCACCTATCTAGCTTTCCTGCTGAAAGAGAATTTTAATCTTAGTGCAGTAGATGAAATAAAGCATTACGAGGTTTTGTATGCTGTCAAAACACTTCAACGTGAGTGGTCTTGAAAGGAAAATTGCCATTGGTTTCAGTTTATGTGGCACCTTTATTCCAAACAGTCAGCATCCCAACACAGTTTACAGTTTAATATATCTGGAGTTATTTACGCCGCCCACACCAAGTTGACTTGGACTGTGTTTTGCTATTCGGACATCATGCATTTTCAGTGGAACAGTATTATGGTTATTACCTAGTTTGATAACTGTGTGACAAAATGATTTGCTTGAACTCCCTTAGACTCTGTGGTGGAATTAGGATCAGCAAATAGAAACTGAGAAAATGGTAATAAATTACAGCCACAGAATCCATATGATGTGCCGGTTTCCTGAATTGCAATAAATACCACAGGCACGACTTGATCTCTGGCTTCCCCCTTGTTTACCCATCACCAAGGGTTCTCTCTGCTTGAATCAGGTTTTCTTAAATTCTTGTATTAGTGCAGTAGATGACAGCAGAAAGGATCCGTTGACCCAAGCAGTCTGCCTGGGTATTCCCCTCTATTCTGGATAAACTAGGAATATATACTATAGCTACATATTCTGCTTTTGGGTGTTTGTCTTACACGTTTAAGTGTTTGTTTTTTAGCTGTTTTAAAGGTGTATGAAGATGGTCCGTAAAATTGGTATTTGTTTTCGGGTTTTAAGTTAGCAGCAGGAGGAAGAATAGAAGACTAGAGACCTGTCAGCCGAGAAGAATCTGAGCAACTGAGATGCAAAGAAAAAATGGCATAGGCAAGAGGGGGAGCATGGTTTGAGACCCAAACACTGTTGAAGCTTTTTTCGCTGGAAGGGAGTCCTTACTTAGCCCTAAGAACATGAGCACTAGATACATCGCAGCCATCGGTTTTAGCAGCTCTGCTGCTTGGAGGGTATCTCTCCGTATCCAAATCAGTTTTGTTGTCTTCGTTTCTGGTTCTCTATCATTTTGGGTAGGTAAGCATACAAGTTCCCAAACTTAAGTCAACACCACCACCTCCCTGTTCTGATGTCTCTTTTTTTCCAGCTTCTCAGCCTTGCCCTTACTGCTGTCTGCCATCTCTCTCGTAAGCGTGCTTAAATTTCATTCTAGTATCAACGTTCACAATGGAGGAGGGGGGGGGGAGTATTTTAGAAGCTTTATTCATGATTTGAACATCTGAAAAAGGGCATTTTGATGATCAAATCACAGAGACCCATTTTAGAAACTGGGTATATAGATGTCCCTAGCGTGAGCATGTCCTTGTCACAGTGTGATTTCAGAACAACACACGGACGTCTGACCCCAGTTGTTGAGGGGCCCTGCCTATACCTGCTCCTGTCCATGAATAAAGTGCAAAAAAAATCTTGTTTCATGGCTGCAGCACTTCCAGGGGGAAGAGCAAAATGTGCTTTCATTGCCATGGTTAATATGTCCTGGCTGAAGAAACCTACATGTAAATTCATACTCCAGGTATGTGGTGGCAGGCCGCCGGTAGTATGTCTTAGTATCTTAAATTGTCGGCTAGGACATGGTAGTCTCCTGACGTAGTTGCTTCCCTTCTGAAATACCGCTGCCAGGACATCCAAGTAACCAGTTCTGGAACTATGCAGGTCGGGGACATCCACATTTGTGAAATAGCCTATGCCTGGGCATGTACATCGCCTTGCAATCTGCACGGGGCTCGTTTCCATAACCACTTTCTGGGACGTTCATTTTTTTTGGAGTGGAGACAGAGCAATTTCAGAAGGCACTTATACATGCCTCTTTTTGTGTATTTTATTGAACCTTGTTAAGTATTTAACTGTTTCTTGTATACTGCAGACCCCATATAACCTGATATTGGGGTCTCCAACTCTTGACTGCATTATAAGCAATCCTGCATTATAGAGAACAGTTTTGTGTCAGCTCTGCAGTGTATCGGTTGTGCTCCCATAATATCCCCTGGGAGATTGTTCCATGCATCAACTACCCATTCTGTGAAGGAATGTTTCTTTGTAGTCCTGGGTATGCCCCTTTTCTGCTCATAAAAGGCCCAGGGAGATAAAGTAGGCCACACAAATTTCTGTTCCAAGATTTGTTCTGGCTTGTAGCTCAATGTTCTAATCACCCAACCACCGCCCACTATCCATGCAAGAAATGTTTTGATATATTTATTCTGTGTATGTAGGAAGAGAACAGGACAAGTGTGGCTTTTAGAATCATTGCTAAAGTGGTAATAAATGAATTTATAGTGAAAAGAAAAAGTAAAAGAAATAAAAAGCTAATTAGAAAATCGAAGCTCTGAATTTCCAAAAGAATTCTCTCATTCTGAGCCTGCAGGAAAAAACATTTGTAAATCAGACTCTTAGTAATCTGTCCTTTGGGCAATAAACATAATGCTGGGAAGGTTATATGATAGAGAGCTGGTCTAATTAGCTTGCTGTACTGTTTTTGGATCGGCTTGGTCTGTATGGTTGTCATGGAAACCATGACTTTTAAGCGTGTGTTCCGTGATTTTTCTGCAGTTCCATCTCTTTGTTTGGAACATGTCTCTCTTCTGGGACTAGTAGGCTTGGCTGTTGACCTACATATCATTTCTGCTTTTCTTACCCTTTTAAGACACGGATTGTTTTATTTTATTTTACCAGAGACATTGTTCTTTCCAGATCCCTGCTTTTCAAATGCTTTAACGGAAAGTATTGCAAAAATTAAAGCTTTTCTTGGTACTAAAAAGAACAGGGTGAACACTGAAAAGGCTGTAGCAGAGGAAGACCTAGATGGACTTCGGTACCAATGAGATTTGCCGGCCTCATAATGAGCTATCTTTACTGGGAGTTGTCTGCCATGTTTGACTCCACTATTAATTAGAACATAAGATATGTCATACTGAATCAGACCAAAGGTCCATCAAGCCCAACATCCTATTTCCAATAGTGGCCAATTCATATCACAAGCACATTTTAGGTTTCCAAAAGGTATAGAGATTTATAAACCACTTTGGGTAACCCTTTTGAGCTAACATGGCATGATGTAAATGGTTAACTAAGATGAAATCTTCCTGGATTTGTGTTCACACATTTTTTGAAGTGGTCTGTTTTAGATTTTATAATCGAATTTATATTCCAGTGCATGCCTAGCTGGCTTTTCGGTGTGAATTAGTGCCCTGTTATCTAAGCAGCTCTCTTCCACATCTGTTACTATTTTGTTGTGTTTTAAAGTGATTATCCCAGGCAAAGCAGCCTGGGCTGTGCAGATCGGAAGTAAGAACTGAAGCCATATTGAGAGTTGACTGAAATCCGTTTGAATGGAGCAGATTTGATGGAATTTGCATTGAGCTAGGGTCAGCTAGGAGTTGAAATTCCAAACCCGGCATACCCAGTAGCGCATCTCTCTTGAGTCGTAGCAGCAAGAGTGAAAGAGAGGAGGCCTGAAAGAGAGATGTCTGTATCCAAGTCACAGGGGCATGTGTTAATGCAGATTTCTGGTGCTGAAGATTCAGAATCTACTATTTCCTTTATCTCCATCTCAAAATTCCAGAACAGCTCCTTCTGTTGAGAGACCAGCTGCAATCAGTTTGAATGGAGCAGATTTGACTTGTCCAAGTTCAGTTGTCAAGGGCCACAGAAAGGCAGAATTTTTAAGATATCCCTAATGCATATGCTTGTGAGATTTGAGTGCATACTACCTACCCTAAATGTAAATATATCCCATGCATGTTCATTGGGGATATCATGAAAATCTGGCTTGTTTGCAACTCTTTTTGCTCAAAAGACGCATGTTGAAGATTGCTGAATAGGTGCTTATTGAAGAACAGTGTGCGCTACTAATGAAATTGCTCTGGACGGAGGGTTTCAACATATTATCCACAATGACCCCTAAATCCTTTTTCCTGGGTGGTTGTTTCTAATGTGGAACCTTGCATCGTATAACCATAGTTTGGGTTGTTCTTTCCTAGGTGCATAACTTTGCACTTGTCCACATTAAACTTCATCTGCTATTTGAATGTCCAGTTTTCCAATTTATCAAGCTCCTCTTGCTATTTTTCACAAATCCTCTTGTGTTTTAAGAACTTTGAATAGCTTTGTGTCATCTGTAAATTTGATCACCTCACTTGTTCCCATTCCCAGGTCATCTGTGAATATGTTAAAAAGCAGCAGACCCAGCACAGATCCTGGGGTACTCCACTATTCACCTTTCTCCATTGGGAAAATTGGGCATTTAGCCCTACGCTCAGCTTTCTAGCTTAACCAGTTCCTGATCCACAACAGTACACTGCTTCCAATCTCATTACTTTTTAATTTGGCCAAGGGTCTCTGATGAGGGACCTTGTCAAAAGCTTTCTGAAAATCTAGATACACTTTATCAACCAACTCTCTATGGTCTACCTGTTTATTCACACCTTCAAAAAATATAACAAGATTAGTAAGACACGACTTTCCTTGGCTAAATCCCTGTTGGCTTTCTCCAATTAAACCATAACTATCTACTTGTTCGGTAATTTTATTCTTTGTAATGGTTTCTACCATTTTGCCTATTACTGATGTCAGGCTCACCGATCTGTATTTTCCCATATCACCCCCTGGAACCCTTTTTAAAAATTGGCTTTATATTAGCCATTCTCCAATCTTGCCAAGAAAACTCAGGGGCTAGTCACCAGAAGTTAACTGACTAAACGGCACACAACAGCAGCATCACTCAATGTGCTTTGTTATACACATTTCATAATGTTTATCAATATAATTCAGACTTAACTATAGTTAAGCATTTATTAATCTTACCAACAGCTATAGACCGATTGGGATTAGATACCCAAGCAGGTGTTCATCACTTGTGAAGTGAAATACGTTGATCTCATATTTCTCAGTTTCAGTAGCCAGGGGAGCAAAACATGAATTTAAAAATAGTAGGGAGACCCCTGAGGTACTGCATAGCATACTGGATCATAATCGGTTATTGTCCCTCTCAGAATACATATTGGTGTCTTTCAGATAAAGAGTCTGTAAACTATTTTAGGGGCACCTCTGACTTCCCTACTTTCGCAACTATTAGAGAACCCAGCCATGTCTAACTCCAGTTGTGGTGAGGCATCATGCCTGCGTGCATTTTGATTCCATCCTGCATTGTCTGCGAAAGGCAAAATTGGGTGCTGTGCTTGAATACATTCCAGGTATTCTCTAGTTGTAGGACTACCTTTTTCAAGATGATTTATCCGTATATTGTTACTCCAGCTATTTCTGCATGTCAACTTGATTGCATAAGTTATTCCAACGGCAGCTGCATAATCATAGAACTTCTGGCTTTAGCCCAGATACCACCACACTTTTGACAGATAAATTTTGGCAACAGTTATATGCCAAAATTTATCTGTATAGGTACCTGGAAACATTTTAAAAACAAAACAGAACACACTTAATGCAGTCATCACCTGCTTATTGCCTGTATAAGTGGTTTTCAGTATCCTCCTCCACCACCAAAGCTTTTATAAGAAGCTATTATGCTAATATATTCTAGACCTACTTTCCTGACAGGAAGATCAGCTTCAAACAATAACAAAAACAGTGTCATTTTCCATTCCTTTCTTTGATTCCTAACATGTTATTTGCTTCCCTTGGCCGCTGCTGCACACTGGGTAGAAGGTTTCAACATATTATCCACGATGACGCCTAAATCCTTTTGCTGGGTGATGGTTCCTAATGTGGAATCTTGCATCGTGCAACTGTAGTTTGGATTGTTCATCCCTAAGTATATAACTTTGCACTTGTCCACTGATGGCTGGGGGTCCAGTGGGTGAAGGAGCTGAAGCAGTGGCTGTTTGTTTTCAGCTGGTTGAGGAGGGAATCTTGTCTTAGCTATTGCCTTCCGGCGGTGTAACATCCAAGTCTTCTCTGTTGAGATCTACCCAATTTAACTTTGAGACTCTTTGGGATGGATGGTGCTCTGGAAGCCTTTGTCTTCTCAATTTTCCTCTATTCAAGCTACTTTAGCAGGTTCATTGTAGGTTCTGGAGCAGCAGAAGCAGGAGGTAGCTCAGTTATTACCATGAATTACTCAGGTTGAGGCTAAATTGTCAGATTTAACTGGACTTTACAGATCTACTACTACTACTACTATTGAGCACTTATATAGCGCCACGCATGCAATGCTGTACAGAGAAAGATACAAGAAACAGTCCCTGCTTGTCAGTCATGCTCGTCGGAGCTTATAATCTAGTCAAGACAATACAGAGCATTAGTCAAAAACGAGACAATACAGAGCAGTAGTCAATACGGTGCAAAGCACAATGTGGTCTTACAACTCACTCATGAAAATTGATGGGAGTCAGGTTAAGATAAGGGATATAAGTCAGGATCTGAAAGCGATTGTGAAGAGGTGAGTCTTCAAACTGGATTTGAAGAGAGCCAGAGAGGGTGCCTGGCGTATGGGGAGATGTAGTCTGTTCCACGCGTAAGGAGCAGCAAGGTGAAAGGAGCGAAGTCGAGAGTTAGCAGTGCGAGTGAAAGGCCTAGAAAGAAGTAATTTGTTAGCGGAGCGAAGTTGCCAAGAGGGGATGTATGGAGAGATAAGAGATGAGAGGTATAAAGGGGCCACAGAGTGAATGCACTTATAGGTCAGTAGGAGAAGTTTGAATTGGACGTGGAATTGGATAGGGAGTCAGTGAAGTGACTTGAGAAGGGGAGTAGTGTGGGCATGGCGAGACTGGCGGAAGATAAGTCGAGCAACATGTTCTATAGATTGAAGGGGAAGGAGATGGCTCGTGGGGAGACCAGCAAGGAGTAAGTTGCAGTAGTCGAGGCGAGAAGAGACTAAGAAGTAGATAAGCATTTTGGTAGTGTGTTCGGAAAGGAAGGGGCGGATTTTGCCAATATTGTAGAGAAAGAAGCGGCAGGTCTTAGCTACAAGCTGGATATGTGTGGAGAAGGAGAGAGAGGTGTTGAAGATAACCCCTAGATTGCGGGCCGAGGGAACAGGAAGGATCGTAGATCCAGCCACGGAGACTGAGCAAGGGGGAAGAGGAGGGGAGGAGTTGGGAGGAAAGACCAGGAGTTCGGTCTTGGCCATGTTTAGTTTCAAGCGGCGGTGAGACATCCAGGTAGCGATGTCAGAAAGGCAGGCAGAGATCTTGGTCTGGATTGCTGGAGAGATATTAGGTGTAGACAGGTAGATTTGGGAGTCATCAGCATAGAGATGGTACTGAAAGCCATTGGAGGAGATAAGCGCGCCAAGGGATTGGGTATAGAGAGAGAAAAGGAGGGGGCCTAAGATGGATCCCTGGGGTACACCAACATGTAGCGGGGTGGGGGAGGAGGAGGAGCCACTGGAGCATACGCTAAAGGAGCGATGGGAGAGGTAGGAGAAGAACCAGGATAGTACAGATCCCTTGAAACCAAGCGAGGAGAGGGTGGTGAGGAGAAGATTGTGGTCAACAGTGTCAAAGGCAGCGGAGAGGTCGAGAAGGATGAGGATAGAGTAGAGGCCCTTAGATTTAGCCAGGAACAAGTCATTGAAGACTTTTGTAAGAGCCGTTTCAGTGGAGTGTAGTGGACAGAAGCCGGATTGTAGTGGGTCCAGGAGGGCCTGGGAGGTGAGGAAGTCGAGGCAGTGGCGGTGGACTGCTCATTCTAGTAGTTTAGATATGAAGGGAAGGAGGGAGATGGGTTGATAGTTAGAGGGACAGGTGGGATTGAGTGAGGGTTTCTTGAGGAGAGGTGTAGCAGCATGTTTGAAGTCGGCAGGGACAGTAGCAGTGGAGAGTGAAAGGTTGAGAATATAAGAGATGGAGGGGACAATGGAAGAGGAGATGGGGTGTAGGAGATGGGTGGGGATGGGGTCAGAGGAACAGGTGGTGGGTTTGGAGGAGGAAAGGAGGAGTGCGGTTTCATCTTCAGAAATCGTAGGGAAGGAGGAGAGGGTAGAAGAGGAGGTATGGATGAGGGGGGAGAATTGGGGAGGGTGAGAGGTAGATGAGGAAGTGGAGAATTGGAGGGTAATTTTGTGGATTTTGTCATGGAAGTAGTTGGCTAGGGTTTGGGTGGAGAGGGAGGGCGGGACCGGAGGTGGGGGCACCTTAAGGAGGGAATTGGAGGCGGCGAGGATCAGAAGCAAGGGAGTTAGTCAGATGGATGTAGTATTCTTGTTTGGCAAGTGCTATGGCTGATTCGATGGAGCCAAGCATGAATTTGAAGTGTAGAAGGTCTTCCGGGGAGCGGGATTTGGTCCAGGCACATTCAGCAGAGCAGGCACAGATGTGTAAGTAGCGGGTTGTGGAAAAAAGCCAGGGCTGAGGAACAGAACGTCGGACAGGACGTGGGGTGGGTGGGGCAAGAGTGTCGAGAGCCGAGGATAGTGCAGCATTATAAGAGGATACTGCCTCGTCGACGGACTTGGAGGACATAATGGAAGGAGAAATGGCGGAGAAGAGGGTCAGGGAATCAATATTATGAAGGTTTCTAAATAGGTCGGAGGAGACAGGACGAGGTAGAGACTGTGGAAGCTGAAGATTAAAGGTTAGAAGGTGATGGTCAGATGAGGGAAAGATTGAGTTGCAGAAGTTTGAGGGAGAGGAGTTAGAGAAGAGTATCAGGTCAAGGCAGTGGCCATGCAGGTGGGTGGGGGCAGTGGAGCAAAGTTGGAGGTCAAACGAGGAGGTGAGGGCGAGGAACTTTAAGGCATGGGGATCGGAGGGGTTATCGACGTGAATGTTGGTCACCAAGAATAAGAGTGGGGGAAGAGGGATCCCGAAAGATGGAGAGCCAGGAGTCTAAATCGGTAAGGAAGGTCGATGTGGATTTATCTGGTGGGCGATAGATAACAGCTACTCAGAGGGGAAGAGGTGTAGAGAGGCGAATGAAGTGGGCTTCAAAAGAGAGGGAGGAATGTGACTGGGGCAGCAGGAGGGGTTGGAATTGGCAGGAGGGGGAAAGTAGAAGCCCAACTCCACCACCGCGGCCGGTGGAGCGAGGTGTATGGGAGAACTGGTATCCCCCGTGGCAGAGAGCAGCGATGGATGTGGTGTCATCAGGGAGGAGCCAGGTTTCAGTTAGGGCAAGGAGGTGTAGTGCATTAGAGATGAAGAGATCATGAGCAAAAGGAAGTTTGTTGGTGACTGAGCATGCATTCCATAGGGCACATGAGAACAGGAGAGTGGAGGGGGAAAGGAGAGGGATATGGATAAGGTTGGACAACTTGCATGAGATTTCTTTCCAGAGAAGGAAGGCGGTCTAGGGGGGCTGATACGTGAGGATCTATTTCCAGAGTAGTATAGGGATTTAGAGGGGCTAGAGTACAAGTAGGTATTTCTGGATGAGTGTGCCCTCCGTGAGGGGTATGAGGGAGGGGACATGGAAGGGGAATGAAGGGGGATATTGATGAGATTAGATAGGTTACCTGAGGATTTCTTTTGGAGTGAGACAGAACTCTAAAGGGGATAGGGTTGGGGTTGATATCTCTGGATGAGTGATTGGGGCATGAGTGAGGGCGGGTAAAAGGGGAAAGGAGAGGGATATGGATGAGATTAGATAAGGTATGTGAGGAACTCTTCTTAGAGTGAGATAGAAAATGGGGGGGAGGGGCCAGGGTTGGGGTTGATATTACCTGATGAGAGAAGAAGGGAGTAGTAGAGAGCGGGGTAAGGCTATGGAGAAGGGAGTAGTAGAGAGCGGAACGGCTATGGCGTAAGTCCCCCTCTACAACTACTTTAGCAATCTTTCACTCCCATCATTCCTTCTATCGTTCCAAAGTACACTCTGCTAAGCGCTCTTATTTTTCTAATGCAATCTCCAATGCCCCGAATCAGACCAGGCACCTCTATTCTGTTTTTCCAGTCCCTTACCTCCCTACATGCTCCACTTTCCACTTCTTCAGCCCCTTCTCTTCCCCCTCCATCGCAACTTGCCTCCTTCAGCGACAAGGTTTTATCCTTGAGGGCATCCTTACCCTCCTGTCCTGCCTCCATTGTCTCTCCCCCCCCTGTTCCCTCTCCTCCTCCTCCTCCCACTTCTCGACTTTCTCACTTCTGGGCTTCATTTGACCCAATCACTGCTCCTGAACTTCATCTCATATCTTCTTCTAAGAAAACCTTTTGCCCACTTGATGCCATTCCTTCCTCTTGGCTTCTTACCCCATCCCTGGGTTTTCTTATTTATTTATTTACATTCTCTTATATACCGCGCTATTCTGCATCAGTGCGGTTTACATTGAACGAACTGAAATTACATTGAACAGGGTATTATAACTTGGAGATAACTATTTTACAGGGAACATGGGCTATGGAGGGTTAAGTGGCTTGCCCAAGACCACAAGGAGCACCTGTGGGACTAGAAACCCCAGTCCTTCCGGCCCAAGGTTGCTGTCCTCTAATGGGATTTGAACCCCCGACCTTCCGGCCTGAAGTACCTTGCCCCAACCACTAGGCTACTCCTCCACTCCCTTCATCCTCACTATGTTTAACTCTAGCCTTTCTACAGGGACCTTTCCAAGACCCTGGAAACATGCTTTGATACGCCCTATTCTTAAGAACACTTCACTAGATCCTTTGGTTCCCGCTCACTATCGCCCTGTTTCTAATCTTCCTTTTCTATCTAAACTCTTGGAGAAATTTGTCTTTGTACAGCTTTCCCATCACCTTGACTCCACTAACTTCCTTCACCCTCATCAGTCTGGGTTCCGTCAGGGTCACAGTGTCGAAACCATTCTCTTAGCTTTCACAAATGCACTACATGTAGCACGTGATCGTGGTGACGTTTCAGTGGCGGTTGCTTTAGATCTTTCGGCTGCTTTTGACTTGGTCGATCACTCCCTCCTCCTTCACCGTCTACGGGATGCAGGTCTCTGTAGCACTGTGCACCGCTGGTTCCACTCTTTTCTCTCTTCTCGGTCTTGTGCGGTTCTCTCATCTTCCTCCTCCACTCCCCCTTCCGATTCCCATCATCTTACCTGTGGGGTTCCTCAGGGTTTTGTCCTTGCCCCCCTTCTTTTCAACCTTTTCTTGGCTCCCTTCGCATCCCTGATTCAGCAGTTTGGTATATCTACTTTTTTCTATGCGGATGATATTCTCTTGCTTCATCATACTTCTCCTTCCTGCCCCGATCTCTCAGTGTTGGACTCCTGCCTTGCAGCTGTAGCAGATTGGCTGACGCTCAACTGCCTACATTTAAATCTTACTAAAACCATTGCTATCTGGTTTTCTCACAGCGGTCCTCCCCCCTCAATGGCCCCTTCTTTTTCTGGCTCTCCTGTACCCCTGGTCTCCACTTTTCGCTACCTTGGTGTGCACTTTGATTCTGACTTATCTTTTCACTCTCACATTTCCCACATCACAAAAACATCCTTCTCCAGGACCAAGCAGGAAGTCAGTCCTCACTTATGGGTGACGTCGGCGCCGACGGAGCCCTCGCGGAGCAATTTTCCCCAGCTTTCAAAGAAAGCCTTTGGGAATTGCAGCGCGCATGCGCGGTCGTCTTCCCGCCCGAGGGTGCCATCTTAGCCAGTCTTCTTTTTTCCGCGGAGCCCTACAGACGTCCCCGTCTTGTCCCCGCGAAAAAGTTGATTTTCTTCTTTATTTTATCCTTTTTTCCTCGGTTCGACACCGATCTTTTTCCTGCCCGGACTCGCGACGCCGGTCACGAGTCCTCTTACTTTTTTCGGTTTTTCTGACTTAGTCAGCTTTCGTTTTCGTTTTCCCTGGCAGCCCGGTCCTTTGACCTCGCAGGGGCCCTTTTTCCCCCGATGGCTGCCAGTGGGTTTAAGCGGTGTGGTCGGTGTGACCGAAATATGTCACTAACCGACACACACGACTTTTGCCTCCGCTGCCTGGGCCCTGATCATAAGGAACTGATCTGTGGGCCCTGCAGCAAATTGTCCTCAAAGGCGTTGAGAAGTCGGCGGCATCAGCGTGAGAGAATCTTCGCTGACCCCAGCCGTACCCGGACCTCGTCGGAGGCCTCCGCGTCGAAAGGCTCCAGCTCGGACCGTCGCCGGAGCTCCTCCGACTGGGGTTCTCCCTCCGGGGACCATAGTCGGAAGGTGAAGCCTGCGAGGGCGGCGTCGGTGGACGCTCCTGGTTCCGCGAGGGCCAGGTCGCATAGCCCCGACAGCCGCCCCGGGTCCTTGGAGAAGGAACACATCCCGAAGCGACCTCGCCTGGAGTCGGAGATGCCTGCCCGGGTAAGTCCTGTGGTCCTTCTGGACTCGCCTCCGCGACAGCCGACGTCGGGCCCGACGCCGTCGGGGCCCGAGTCGGGGGCTGCTGGGTCGCCTGAGCTCGGACTCAGGTTGACGGCCTTGGAGAGCAGACTGTCTGCCTTCATGGACCAGCAGAGGGCACTGCTCGCTGGCTTCGCTGGCGCTGCTGCCCCGACCGCCGGGACGTCGACGTCCAAGTCGACCCCGGAGACCGAGCCGATCCTCGAGTCGATGAGAACTCGAGTCGATCCTCGGTCGAGGTCACCCTCGGCCTCCCGTTCGGGACCGAGGTCGCCGACGCCGACTCCCTCGGCGTCGGGGCGGCTGGCGCCGCACCCTGTCCGGGCCGACCCCACCGAGTTCTCGTCGGAGTCGGTCTGGGAGTCTGAGGAGGAAGAGTCACCTGATTCTTTCCGGACTCGGTGTGTCCCATCGGACTCACCGGAGTCCGAGCCTCGGAAGCAGTCCCCCCCGGAGGACGCCCGGTTCTCGGACTTCGTTAGGGATATGGCCAAGGCTTTGGCCTTCCCTGCGGATCCCGAGGAGGAGCCTCGAGCCGAAGAGCTCGACGCCCTCCAGTATGACTCTCCCGCGAGGGAACACTTTACTGTGCCGGTTCCTCCTATGCTGGAACGACTACTCTTCCGCATGTGGGAGAGTCCGGCCTCCTCGCCGGTCCTGAGCAAGCGGGTCGATTCTATCTATCGAGTCCGCAAGAGCCCTGGCTTTCAAAAGGCACAGCTGCCACACCATTCCATGGTAGTGGAATCGGCCATGCATCGTCTTAAGAGCCAGAAGATGCACTCCTCGGTGCCTCCTGGAAGGGAGGCCCGTAACCTGGATGGCCTTGGCAAGAAGTGCTTCCAGGGCTCTATGCTCGCATGTCGTGTCCAGACTTACCAGCTATACATGGGCATGTATCTCCGGGATCTGGCTAAAGAGCTAGCCGGATTCTCCGCTGGTCTGTCCGAGGAACCCTTGCGGAGGTTCCTAGCCTTGTCCACTGGCATTCGGGAATGCTCAAAGTTCATGTCCCGAGCAGCCTATGATGGCTTTGAAGCATTGGCTCGAGTGGCCGCAGCCGGCATCGGTGCCCGCCGACAGGCTTGGCTTCAGTCGTCAGACCTTGAACCCTGGGTGCAGGACAAGTTGGTCGATGTCCCCTGCCGAGGTGAAAACCTCTTTGGCAAGCCCATGGCGGAAAAGGCTGCGCAAATTGAGACTGAGACTCTCACCAGGACCAGGCTTTCTAGGAAGACCTCCGCCCCTTCCCAGAAAAAGAAGGGCTCGGGGAAAAAGTCCTTTTACCCGAGGAAGGCGGCTGCCTACAAACAATACCCCCATTATCAGGCCCCTGCAGCTCCCCAACAGGGCCAGCAGGCCAAGGGACAGGGTAACGGGTCCCGTAGGCAGCAAGCCCCCAAGCCTGCACCACCAGCCCCTGCTCAGCAGGGTGGGGGCTTTTGACTCACTAAGCATAGCCTCTCCCCCCCCGCTGGTTCCTCCCAGCACCGGAGGCCGGCTGGTTCACTTCGCCCACAGGTGGTCCAGCATCACCGCAGATGCCTGGGTGCTTCAGGTCGTGCGAGAAGGCTATCTTCTCCACTTCCATCAGGTCCCTCCCTCCTATTTTCCGGGAGAACCTCCGCGACCCCCTCTGCACAGGGAGTTGCTCCTTCAGGAGTTATCAGGTCTTCTGCAGGAACAGGCGGTGGAACCGGTGCCACACCACCTGAGAGGTCAAGGCTTTTATTCCAGGTATTTTCTGATACCAAAGAGAACAGGGGGCCTCAGACCCATCCTGGACTTGCGCAACCTCAACAAGTTCCTTGTGCGGGAGAAGTTCAAAATGCTTACCCTTGGAATCCTTCTGCCCTACCTCCAGCAGGGAGATTGGCTATGCTCCTTGGATCTAAAGGATGCCTACACGCACATCCTCATCCACCCAAGCCACCGCCAATACCTAAGGTTTGTGGTGGCAGGAAATCATTACCAGTACAGAGTACTGCCCTTTGGCCTGTCCTCCGCACCGCGAGTCTTCACAAAATGTCTCGCGGTCGTGGCGGCCCATCTCCGGCTTCACGGCCTCTATGTCTTTCCGTACCTCGACGACTGGCTCATCAGAGCAGCGTCCGCTCAGGAGGTCACCAACGCCACGTGCCGCACGGTGACTCTGCTGCAGCACTTGGGCTTTGTTATAAACTTCGCAAAGTCCACTTTGCTCCCCTCACAGGATCTCGAGTTCATCGGCGCAAGGCTGCACACTCCTCAGGCGCGAGCATACCTACCGCTCGACAGGGCTCAACGGCTCATGGACCTAGCCGACCGCTTTTGCAGCCAGCCCCTGGTCTCCGCCAGGCGCTTCCTGAGACTGCTCGGCCATATGGCTTCCACCGTCCATGTGACCCCCAATGCCCGCCTGAATATGCGGTCTGCTCAATGGTGTCTCCGCCAGCAGTGGCGACAAGCCACGGGCGGCCTAGCAGACCTAGTGCGCGTCTCCGAACCGCTGATCTCGTCTCTCCGGTGGTGGCTCCGGCAGCCGAACCTGATATTCGGAATGCCTTTCCAGTCACCTCAGCCGACCCGGGTGCTGACCACCGATGCATCCCTCCTGGGCTGGGGAGCACATTGCCAAGAGGCACGTACTCAGGGCCTCTGGACCACGTGGGAGTCTGCTCAGCAGATCAACTTCCTGGAGCTCAGGGCGATCCGCCTAGCTCTCAAGGCCTTCTCCCACCTGACTTCCCAACAGTCCGTCCTTGTCCAGACGGACAATCAAGTTGCCATGTTCTACGTGAACAAACAGGGGGGCACGGGCTCCTTCCTCCTCTGCCGGGAGGCACAGAAGCTCTGCTCTTGGGCCGTCAGTCACGGCATTCTCCTCAAGGCAGTTTATCTCCCGGGCCAGGAAAATTGCCTTGCAGACAAACTCAGCAGGGTCCTCCAGCCGCACGAGTGGCGTCTGGATCCCTTGGTAGTTCAGAAGCTCTTCCTCCAGTGGGGCCTCCCCACGGTGGATCTCTTTGCCAGTCCTCACAACCGGCAGCTTCCTCGCTTCTGCTCTCGTCAGCCACACCCCCTTCGGGTTGCGGCGGACGCCTTTCTGATCTCATGGTCGGGGAGCCTTCTGTACGCTTTCCCTCCCATCCCGCTAGTCTCTCGGACTCTTTTCAAGGTTCTCCGAGACAAAGCCTTCATGATCCTGGTGGCCCCTCGCTGGCCCAGGCAGCCGTGGTTTCCGCTCCTGCTGCAACTGGCGATGGAGGATCCAATCCCTCTGGGGGTACAACCGGATCTCCTCACTCAGGATCAGGGGTCCCTACTGCACCCCAACCTCAGGTCTCTCAACCTCATGGCCTGGCTGCTGAGAGGGTAGTCCTTGCTCCCCTTCTCCTGCCGACGGAGGTGGAGGAGGTCGTCTTGGCTTCGCGACGGCCTTCTACCCGCAAATGCTACGCCCTTAAATGGCGTCGCTTTGCAGTCTGGTGTACCCAACAGTCTCAGGATCCCTTCTCCTGCCCGGTGTCGGTGATCTTGCAGTACTTGCTGCACCTCTCTAATCTGGGACTTAAGTCCAACTCCGTCAAAGTTCACCTCAGTGCTCTTTCAGCACATCATGTGCCGGTGGACGGCAGACCTCTCTCCAACGACCCTCTCGTAGCGAGGTTTCTCCGAGGTCTCCTTCTACTTAAACCACCTCTGCGCCCGCCAGCGCCTGACTGGGACCTGAATGTGGTTTTGCAGCGGATCACCTGTCCGCCTTTTGAACCTATGGCTACCTGTTCTCTCCGTTTTCTGTCTTGGAAAACACTGTTCTTGATAGCCCTCACTTCCGCTAGACGCGTAAGTGAATTGCAGGCCCTCGTGTCTGATCCCCCTTACACTAGGTTCTACAAGAATAGGGTGGTCCTACGGACTCATCCGAAATTTCTGCCTAAAGTGGTCTCCCCTTTTCACATCAATCAGGAGGTGGTACTTCCAACCTTCTTTCCCAGACCACACTCCAGCCGAGCTGAGACGGTCCTCCATACCCTGGACTGTAGAAGGGCTCTGAACTTCTACCTTGACCGTACGCGGGAGCACCGTAAAGCTGCTCAGCTTTTTGTGTCTTTTGACCCCAATAGATTGGGGCTCCCGGTCTCCAAGCGTACTCTGTCCATCTGGGTTGCGGACTGTATCTCTTGGGCTTATGGGGCAGCCGGACTCTCCTTAGAAAGTCGAGTCACTGCTCATTGCGTTCGGGCAAAGGCCACGTCAGTGGCTTACCTCCGCTCTGTTCCGCTGGCAGACATCTGCCGGGCCGCTACTTGGTCTTCGAGCCAGACTTTTGCGGTCCATTACTGTCTCGAGAGGGAGTCCCGTAGGGACAGTGCTTTCGGACAGGCAGTCCTCCGTAATCTCTTTGAGGTCTGAGCAACTCCTACCCTCCATCCCGGATGTGGGCTACCGGTGGGTGATAATTCAGCGAAGATTCTATCCTTCTGTGCTGCTGAGCTAGAGGGAGCTCATTTTTGTGCTTAGGGTCTCCGGTAGCCTTGAGCTTGGGAGTCCCATAAGTGAGGACTGACTTCCTGCTTGGTCCTGGAGAAAGCGTAGTTACTCACCTGTAACAGGTGTTCTCCAGGAGCAGCAGGAATCAGTCCTCACTACCCTCCCTCCTCCCCTTGGAGTTGCAATCGTCTGCTTATGTTCTTTTTGCAAATTTTTTATGCTGTCTTTTTTAGCTATGTCATCTGACTGGCTAAGATGGCACCCTCGGGCGGGAAGACGACCGCGCATGCGCGCTGCAATTCCCAAAGGCTTTCTTTGAAAGCTGGGGAAAATTGCTCCGCGAGGGCTCCGTCGGCGCCGACGTCACCCATAAGTGAGGACTGATTCCTGCTGCTCCTGGAGAACACCTGTTACAGGTGAGTAACTACGCTTTCTTCATTCTTCGCCAGATTCGTTCCATTCGCCCTTTTCTCTCCCCTTCAGCCCTTGTCACATTGGTTCTGTCTTTAATCATGTCTCGTGTGGACTTTGCCAACTCTCTATTCATCGCTCTTCCAAAAAATCAACTTACCCGACTTCAACGGATTCAGAGTACTGCCGCACGCCTTGTCACATGCTCCTCCCCTTGGGATCACATAACTCTACTATTTCATCTTCACTGGTTGCCTGTCCCTTTCCGGGCCACATTCAAATTACTGACTCTGATACATAAAGCCTTCCACACAAGCACTCCACAATATTTAACGGATCTCCTCTTCTTTCACTCTCCCAGACACACCCCTCGCTCTTTCCATCTCAATCGCCTTACCCTCCCTTCCACTTCTCGTGCTCACCTGCAGTCTACCCGCTCCTCTGCCTTCTTTTTTGCTGGTCCCGCCCTCTGGAATGCCCTTCCTCCCCCCCTCCGTCTGGAACCTCAGTTTATTACCTTTAAACAAAATTTAAAAACCCACTTGTTTTCCCTAGCTTTTAATGTTCCCTCCCCTTTTGTGTGATCTATACTCTCCCCCACCTCTTGTTCCTCTCTAAGCCCATCCTTTGCCTACGCTTTGTCCTGTTTTCTTGATTCTTCCACTGTCCTTTCAGATACTGTACATTTCTTTTCCTTTTCGCTGGCCATTGGCCTTCTTTTATTGAATTTTAATGTACACCGCCTTGGTTATTGTGAAAGGCGGTTTTTATCAAAATGCAATAAACATAAACATAAACATAAGGCAGAGGCAGTAAGGCGGAAGCGAGGGTGGGGTTGCCTTAAAGAGAGGGGGGCAGGTTAAATGAGGGGTAGGGTGTAATGAAGTTCAAGAGCAGATGCTAGGTTAGAAGACAGAATGGAGGAAGAAGTGAGGAAGGTAGAGGGGGGAGTAGGGGGGGAGAGGAGTGAGGGTGCTGGTAGGAGGGGAGCCAGTTGGGGAGTATGAGGAAGAGAAGGATAATGAGATGGGGGGCCATGGAAGAGGTGTAATGAGGCAAAGCAGCGTATGTTAATTTACAAGCAATGAGGTGGGTAGGGAGTCTACACACTATGCAGTATATGTTGATTTACAAGTGGGGACAGCACGCTATGCAATATAGGTAAACGTACCATCAGTGGGTAACGGGGAGACTATAGCCTGTGCAGCAAAGTTCATTGTAGCAATGGGTGGCAAGTTTGATGAAGCAGAATTAATTGCGGGTAATGGGGTAGCGATGGTGAGGGAGCAGTGGGTAGCAGTGATGGGTGCTTACTTGTATGGGAGCTGGTTGGGGTCAGGAGGTGAGGTGTGGAGGAACGTTTGGTTCTGTTCTTCTCCTCGAGGCTGCCTGGTGCTTAGCTGGTGATTAGATGGTGCCGGGTGTACAGGCCCACGCCTTTGGTCCCCACCTAAGGGCCACGCCAAAGGGCCCTCTGGCGAGGCCCTCAGGCACGGGCCTGCCAGACGCGGGCGCGCCCGATGGTGCCCTCGATTTAAAGGGCCGATTCCCTGGCCCCAGCGTGGAGAGAGGCATGCAGCTGTGCGCCCCATGGCACCCTCGATTTAAAGGGCAGATTGCCCGGTCCCAGCGTGGAGAGCGGCATGCAGCCGTGGATGGTGGTGGTGGGAGTTGGCAGGGTAGGGGAAATGTGATGAGTCTGTGTTCGGACAATGGTAATTGTAGAGTTTGCAGTGTGGGGGCATTTCCTATCAGAGTTGATTGAGCATTGAGGAGGACAAGGTCCAGAGTGTTCCATTGATCCTATGGCCTCAAGGAATGAGGTGGTGTGTTTGGGTTGTGCTGAGGTGAGGTTGAAGTCACCTAGGATCAGGATGTCTTTAGCTGAGTTGGAGACGTCCAATGCCCCTTTTAAAATATTGGAGAGATCTGATGTTTTCTTGGTGGGGGATCTATTGATGAGGCTGATTGTGAGTAGTTTGTTGGTGACAATGAGGGTGTTGCTCTCTTTGGTGCTTTCAGTGCAGCCCTGTCAGACGTGTAGGTGGTCTTTTGCCATTATCAGTACTCTTCCCTCTCTGCTGTGTGATCATGGACAGTGGAAGAGGTTAAATCCATGGGGGAGGAGTTGATTTATGAGGGCAGCATCGGTGTCTGCGAGCCATGATTCTGTTATACAGAGTGTATGTCTAGATGGTGGGTTGAGAGGAGGTCCCTGATGATGGGGATTTTGTTTCTTATAGATCTGGCTGTAGTGGTTATACCTAGATCTGTATAGGACAGAGAATCCTCTGGCAGTGTGGATTTAATTGTCGACTTCCTGTGGATGTTCTGCAAGGTAGTGTGTTGTTTCTTTTGGCTCTTTTTGGGTCTATAGCACTTGCTTTGTGAAGAATCTCCCCTGAATTTTAATTTGTGTTCTTGGAGTGCACATGTGAAACAGAGGTTTTACTCAACCCCTGAGCTGCCTATGCTGACAACAGTGTTTAGTCAGTGTTTCTCTAACTGGTCCTGATGTCCCCATTAGCCAGTCTAGTTTTCAGGATATCCACAATGAATATGGATGAACAATTTGCGTTCAAAGCAATCTCACGTATATCCCTTGTGGATATCCTGAAAACCAGACTTGCTAGAGCAGTGCTTCCCAAACGTTTTTCCAGTGTGACCCCTTTTAGCAGCTGAAAATTCCCATGACCCCAGATAGTAAACAAACAGTTATCACTCAAATAAGATAAATATAAGCATATAAATATGTAAATCTGTTTTTGAAGTAATTATCTGATGCACTCAACACGCCTGATACATACAAGCTTAGAGGTTATGACACAGCTTCTTGAACAAATGCAGTGTGGGGGTTGAGTGTCTGGGGGCAGTGTTTGCCGGGGGGGGGGGGGGGTAAACATCTGGGGGCAGTGTTTGTGTGTGGGGATGGGCTGAATGTTTTGGGGCTGTGAGTGTGTGTTGTGCAAGGGCTCAGTGTCTGGGAGCACTAGATGTGCATGGTTGTGAGGGCTAAGTGACAGGGGGTAGTGTGTGTGTGTCTGAAGTTGAAGAAAGCTACAGTCTGATAGTGGACTTTGAGGTTCCCTCCCAAATTTTTGCCTTGAGCTGGGCCCCAGCCATATCTAACAGTGGTTCTAGCAGATACACATTCCAAAAGCTCACAAATTCCAGTCACTAGACGGAAAATAAAAATGTTTTATATTGTTTTCTCCATTTTATTTTTCTATTTTTGTTGGTCCCAGGGTCTGGCTTCTGCTTGTTTCTGCTTTTCTCTGTCTTGTCTCAAATAATATTTCCAGTGTCATCTGTCTCTGCCATTTCCTCTCTCTCCTCCTGTCTTCACTTCATCACATATCAGTCTGTAATACTGATCTCTTCTTTTCCGTTTTCTTCCTTTTCCTGCTCTTCGATGTATTTACCCAAAGCTTTCCATCACTTTCCCTCATTCCCATCTGTCTCTCCTTTCCAAGCCTCTTATTGCCCACTCTTTCACGAACTCTCTCCCCTGTCTCTTCTCCCCTGTGTCCTACATATCCCCTCTCATCCTCCCCATCCAGGGTCTTTTTATCTCTCCCATCATCAGTATCTCCTGTCTGCCTCCCTCCTTTCCACACATGTCCAGCATCTTTTCTGTCTCCCCAGTCTGCCCATGCCCAGCATTTACATAAGAACATAAGTTGGCCACTGTTGGAAACAGGATACTGGGCTTGATGGACCTTGGTCTGACCCGGTATGGCATATCTTATGTTCTTATGACTGCATCGTGTCCCCATACCCCTCCAAACCTGCAGCGGCAAGCACTCATACTACAGATACGAAGTGATACTGAATCATGCTGCTACTCCCTCCCCTGGAACCTGCATCAGCTCTTAGTTTTCACATATGACATGTGGGGACCTCAAGCTGGAATCTGTGCATGCGCAGAAGGTTCCGTCTCAGCTACGTCCTGCCCCATAGAAACAGGAAGTCTGGGAGGTGGCGGGACACGACTGAGGCTAAGACTCCAGCTTGAGGTCCTCTCACTTCTTATCTATTATGTGGGTACTTGCTGATGCAGGTTCCAAGGAATGGAAGGGGGGCACGATTCAATTGGCTGCAAAAGGAAAGGGAAGGCTGACACTGGATCGTGGTAGGGGAGGTTGGTTGAAGGCAGCAGTGGCAGAGTAGTGGTGACAGTCTTTATCTTGCCCCAAAACTCTGCATACGCCTGCGACCCCAAATGAGAATTTTGCATCTCCATTTGGGGTTGCGAGACACAGTATGGGCAATGCTGTGCTAGAGGGTACACTAGAACCGGTTTGAGAAACGCCAACTTAAGGAGTAAGTTGTGGAGATTCTGGCTTGATCTGCAAGCAGAAGTGTGAAATAGTGAGCCTCCATCTGATGCTAACATAATGAGAGAGGTATTGTTGGAGGAACAATGCCAGTGAGAGTTTATGTACTGAAGATAGGGTTGGCAACTGGTCCAGATGTTCCCAACAGGCTTGATCCAGCCCTAGATTTATCCCATTGCATGCAGGGACTTGTAGTCTTGCTTTTCTTATGGCATGCAATAGAAAAATCAGAACTATACATCCCTGCATGTGGTGGGGTAAACCCAGGACTAAATCAAGCTTGTCACACGCATCTGGAGCCAGTTGTCAATCCTAGCTGAAGAAGATGCAAATGCGGAGGGGAGTCCTCTGTAAGAGTAAATGTGGATGCCCAGTTAAAGGGACAAGGTTTTCCCTGCAGTCGGGAAATCCCTAAATCCTAAAGAATTGTGGAGAGCAAAAAGGATTACAGAGAAAGACGAAGAAACAGTGTGTTCTCTGAAAGGAAGGGAGTGTTTAATCTATGCTGTGCAACTGTGGGGAAAAGACCACTTTAAAATAATTGTCTGTGCACAAGTTCATAATAAAGTTCATTTGGAGTACCTCAAAAAGACTGTGTCATTGGGATTAGACACTTTGGACCTTGAAGAGAAATCCTACCCCCCCCCCCCCCAAGTTGAAGAGGCCACCCCTAGAAGACAGAGTGTATGTTAATGAGGGTAGTGGAGAGAGATAAAGCAGAATTCATAGTTCTATCAATAATGCCAAGTTGTCCATGTCCTGATATATCCTTTCACCATACTTAACAGTTGGGATGGGGTTCGTACTTTGGAGGCAATGTTTGTTCTCTCTAAACAAAATGTTTGTTTTTATGACTGAAAAGTTCAATTTTTAACTTGTTCAGATGCTTTTTGGCAAAACTTATATGGACAGCAATGTTCTTTGTAGAGAGCTGTGATTTCTTCCTAACTATCCTCTCATAAACTCTGTTCCCATTCAGTGTTTTTCCTACCCTGTCAGTCTCTGTTCATACCAAAATCATCAATGTTGAGCCCCCGGTGATGGGCCCCCCCTCTATTGATCCCCCCCCCCCCCTGTTCTGTGTCCCACCGCTTTGACCCGGTGAAAAGCGGGATATAAATGCAGTTAAATAAATAAATAAATAAAATAAATAAATGGTGATCTTCACATTAGTCGCAGAGAGAAATGACTGCTTTGCAGGGTCAGGACCTGGACGGGATAGCTTCATTGATGGAACCGTGAATTCTGTTTTATGTTAGAAAATTCTAGAGGAGAATGTCAGATCATCCGTCTGGGAGCTAAAGCCAACTCAAGAGTGGGTTGTATGGCATGACAACCCGAAACATTCAATTAAATCTACAATGATATCGCTGAAAAAGGAGAGATTTTGTGTTTTGAATTCTCCAGGTCAAAAGTCTAGACCTAAATCTTATTGAAATGTTGCAGTAAGACCTGAAACGAGCTATTTATGCAAGGAATGTCACAGAGCTGAAAGGGTTTTCTTTGGAAGAATAGGCCAAAATTCCTCAAGGTTGAGAGACTAAGCAACAGTTACAAGAAATATTTAGCTTACCTTATTGCTGATCAAAGAGTTACACCTGGGAAAATTCTGCACAAAAAATGTTAAAATTCAGTGCAAAAATTTAGAAAATTCTTCACACGATATTTTGCAATTCTGCATGCTTTATTAGTAGATATTTGGGCAGAATTCCCCCATCATAAAGCCCAACTCCTCCTCTAGACCTGAAATTCCCCCTGCCTTTTTCTTCCTTAGATCTTTTGCTCCAATCACAGTGTGCTCCCTTACCGGCAAGCCTTCCTCCCCACCACTGTTCTCTTTCCCTTTAAACTCTAGCAAGATCTCTACTGCTGTCTGTCTCTAAGCCCTATCCTCATGCACATGCCCCCACCTCACCTTCTTGTCCCCTCCCCATGCACTAAACCTTCTCTCCCCTTCCCATGCACCAAACCTTCTCGCCCTTACCTCTCCTCCTTTCTTCCTAGGCACATCCCTCCACCTTTCCTTTCTTACCACCCCCAAGACATACACCCATCTGCAGCCCTGTGTCACCTCCTCTGACTCACTAACAGCTCTTCTCCAGCCCCCAGGCACCCTCCAAATCACCAGCAGCTCTTCTCCAGCCCCCAGGCACCCTCTGATTCACCAGCAGCCCTTCTCCTTCCCCCAGGCACCACCTGACTCACCAGCAGCCCTTCTGCCCCCAGCCACCACCCAATTCACTAGCAGCCTTTTCTTCTGTCCAACTGCAGCGGCTTTAACATGGGAGCATTTCCCTTTGTTCCTGCGGCTGTGCCAGATTTCGATGCCGGCACTGCATGTTTTCCAAAGGGAAACAGAAGCACTTACTTTCAGAAACAGGAAGCACCTCTGTTTACCTTTTCAAAATATTGCATGCTGGCATTGGAATCTAACACAGCTGTGGGAACAAATGGAAATGTTCCTGCAGCTATAAAAAAAAAAAAAAACTAACAGTGAGGCAGGCTCGGGCATCCTTAAAGCTTATGCCCACCTTTTCAGGCCTCCCTGGCTCCCCAGCAGGGTCAGCAGGCCAACGGACATGGGCAAAGCCCTTGTAAGCAGAAGGCTTCCAAGCCCCAGGCATCGACCCCGGCCCAGCCAGGGGGGGGGGGCGCTTTTGACTCCTTGGGCATAGCCTCTCTACCACCAAGGAGGTCAGCAGCCCACAGGGGGGGGACGTCTGGCCCTCTATGCCCAAAGGTGGCCAGCCACCACCACTGATTCCTGGGCACTCCAGTTGGTCAAGGAGGGCTCCTTTCTACACCTCACTCAGATTCCCCCTCCTTTCTTCCTGGGAGAGTCCCCCAGGTCTCCAGTTCACCAGGACCTTCTACTGAAGGAACTCGCAGGCCTTCTCGAGGACAGAGTGGTAGAACCAGTTCCCCACCACCTCAGGGACGAAGGGTTCTACTCCAGATACTTCCTTGTATCAGAAAGAACAGGGGGCCTAAGGCCCATCCTCGACTTGTGCAACCTGAACAAATTCCTGGTGAGGGGAGAAGTTCAAGATGCTCTCTTGGAACATTGTTGCCTTACCCCCAGCCGGAAAACTGGCTATGCTCCTTGGACCTGAAGGAGCATAGCCAGTTTCCCGGTGCTGATCCAAATAGACAACCAGTTGGCAGTGTTCTATGTGAAGAAGCAGGGGGGCACAAGGTTTCGCACCCTCTGCCGAGAGGCAATGATGCTCTGCTCCTACGCAGTCCAGCAGGGCATGCTCCTACAGACAATATATCTGCTGGGCCAGGACAACTCCCTTGTGGACAGATTGAGCAAGGTCCTCCAGCCACACGAGTGGCAACTGGACCTCAGTGTCCAGTTGGCTTTTCTGCCTCTGCAGGACACCATGGGTGGACCTTTTTGCCAGCCCGGACAACTACCAGTTGCCTCGCTTCTGCTCCTGGCAAGCCCATTCCTCCCGTTTTTTTTGTTTCGTGTTCGGAAGGTCTCATGTACACCTTCCCACCCACGCCACTAATTGCCAAAATGCTGTTCAGGACCCTCCATGACAAGGCCTTCCTGATCCTGGTAGCCCCTCGGTGACGCAGGCAGCTGTGGTTCCCGCTACTCCTCCGGCTGTCAGTAGACTCCCATCCCACTGATGATCTCCCCAGGGCTCCTGAATCAGGAGAGGGGCTCTCTCCTGTACCCCAACCTGGGGTCCCTATCACTGATGGCATGGCTGCTGAAAGGGACGACCCTAGTCCCTTTCAGTTTCCCGGAAGAAGTGGAGGAGCTCCTGTTGACCTCCCATAAGGCTTCCACCAGGAAAGCATTTGCCTTCAAATGGCACGGGTTTTCACTCTGGTGCACAGAGCAAGGGGTTAACCCATTCTCCTTCCCAGTGCAGCTGGTGCTGCAGTACCTTCTCTATCTCTCGCAATCCATGCTCAAATCGAACTCCATGAGAATGCACCTCAGTGCTCTGGCGGTGCATCACCATCATGCCATTTTTGAGTGTCGTCCTGCAATGCCTGAAGCAGGGTTTATGATTCAACTCGAAATGTGTCACGTCGCACATACGGGGCTTCTCTCAGCATATTCTTCACAAGGCTTTTGGCGTGTTTAGTGAGCTAAGTAGCCATTTTAATTTCTACATTACACTTAATTAAAATGGGGACACTACAGCAGGGGAGAGAGGTTTGTTTCTTCCACCTGTGATAGTGCACCCGACAAAAAATTCTTTATATTTTTTGTAAGTTTGGGATTCATTTTTTTTCACTTGGGATCTTTTGATTGTTGTATGTTTTGATCTTCAAGATTTTGGGCAATTTAATTCTTCAGTTGGCAGCATATGTAGGTCTGACATCTCAAGCCCTGCACTAGTAAATTCAGTCTCTTCTGCTGGATGATTCTTCCCCACTTTTGGAGTCTGCTATGGCCTTCCTTTTTGATGCCATGTGTGGCCTGGTATGTTTAGTGGCCAGGGTTTGTGCCCTGTTAACTGTGGCATGACGCTGGCTAGGTTCTGACACGGGGCAGCAGATCATCTTCCAAAGCCCGGGTTGCTCATCTGGCCTTAGGAGGATGCTTCTGTTTGGTCCGAATTGGCGATGCTGGTGAAGGACCTGGGTGAGACTAAATCTTTCCTCCTTCCAGAGGACTTGTCCAAGGGTCCTGTGAAGTGGGCAGGAGCCCCTTTTCTGTCTGCTCCTCTCTGGTGTGCTGGTCCGACTTCTGGGGTTGTCGGACTCCTGTTGCTACCGGCATGGAAGCTTTTCTGCCCCTCTGCTTATGGACTTTGGGGCTGATTCTTAGTTCCTTTGTGGAGCACTTAGGCCCAGGGACCTGGTTCTGTCCAGAGGAGGACCCTCCTGGGCTGCGCAATGAAGTTTTGGGGGCCCATTCCCTGGTTCCTCTGATTGGGGACAGGCTTCACCTCTTCTGTCAGGAATGGGCCTGGTCATCAATAGAAACATAGAAACATAGAAATATGACGACAGAAAAAGACCACATGGCCTATCTAGTCTGTCCTTCCATAACAACTACAACAGTCCCCTTTTTACCTTTAGAGATCCTCTGTGTTTGTCCCATACTTTTTTGAATTCAGTTACTGTCCTCATCGCTACCACCTCCACTGGGAGACTATTCCACGGATCCACTACTCTTTCCGTAAAGAAATATTTCCGCATATCACTCCTGAATCTATCTCCCTTCACCCTCATCCCATGTCCCCCATCAAGGATAGCAGGGTTCTAGTTCTCATTCACTACAGCTATGTCCTGGAATGCAAAGAGCCATCTCAGCCACTTTTGACTTCTCCCCTTGTGGGCCTGTGAATGGCAGGGCTGCTGTGCAAATCCTTTGTCAGGTAGCCTCTCCTGAAGGCAGTGGTGCCTGTTCCCATGAACAATCGGGGCAAAGGGCAGGTATTCTATCTTTTTTTGTGGGGCCGATATAGAAGGTGGGTTCTGGCCCAATCTGAACCTCAAGGGTCTCAACGAGCACTTGCATGTCATGTGCTTCTGGGTGGAAACTTTGCGATCCATGGTTCAAGCAGTGCACCAAGGGGAATTCCTGGCATCTCTGAATTTGGCCGAGGCATATATTCATATACTGATCCAGGAGGATCAGCAAAGTATCTGCGTTTTGCCATGCTTGGCCCTCCCCTTCATTTCGCTGCTCTTCCATTCAGACTCTCCACTGCCCCAAGGGTGTTCTCCAAGGTGGTGGGGTGGTGGTGGCTGTGGCGACACAGCGCCCAGGGATTTTTGTGCACTTATATCTGGGCTATTGGCTTATCTGAGCCCATTCTCTTTCAGTTGTGTCTCAGGCAGCTCCCCAAGTGGTGTCCTTTCTGATGAGCCTTGCATTGGTTATCTATTGGGGGAAAAGCCAGCTGTTGCATTCCCAGTCCCTGGAGTTCCTGGGAGCATGTTTCGATTTTTGAGTAGGCAGAGCCTTATGCCAGAGAAGAAAGTCAAAGGGCTGTTAGACTGCCTGGCACTGTTATTTTCTCAGCAGGCTCCCAGAGTCCGGGATTATTTTTACCTCCTTGGATTAATGACAGCAACAGTCAAGATGGTGCCATGGGCGCATGCTCTTATGCAGCCGCTCAATCGGTCTTTGCTGACTTGGTGGTCCCCAAGTTCTCCGGTTCGAGCTCCAGCTTCTGCTCCCAATAATGGTGATGGCTGGCCTGCAGTGGTGGCAGCATCCAAGTCTTCTGAGGAAGGGTGTACCACTGGACAATTGCTTATTGATCATTCTGTTGACAGATGCCAGTCTCTCAGGCTGGGGAGTCCATTGCCAAGGCCAAATGGCCCAGGGCCACTGGAATTGCCGGGAAGCAGTGTGGTGCATCAACTGACTTGAGGTGAGGGCTATTAGGTTGGCTTATTTGCATTTCTGGCCCCTGGTCGAAAGACAGGTCATGGTCGTAGCTTATGCCAATTGGCAAGGCAGCATGAAGAGTGCTGGGATAGCCCTGGGGATGGCTCTCCTGTTTGCCTGGGTGTTGAAGAACCTCCTAGTTTGTCAGCTCTGCACACTGCCAGGGTGGCTACTGTGGAAATGGATTTTCTCAGCTGAAACGCTCTGGTTTCAGGAGAGTGGGAGTTGATTCAAGTGGTGGTTCAGTTGTTTCTCTGTCGCTGAGGTCACCCTGAGAGGGATCTACTGGTGATCTGCTCCATTGCCAAAATGTGCCACTTCAGTCGCTGCATGGCGACAGGGTCTGAAGGCGTTGGCATCCTGACTCGACCTTGATCAAGTCAACACCTGCTGTGTATGTTTCCTCCGTGGCCCCTGGTAGGACACTGTGATTTAGCATATAGTAGCATAGTAAATGACGGCAGATAAAGACCAGTATGGTCCATCTAGTCTGCCCAGCAATATGACAGGAGTAGGTACACCCCTTCCCATGTCTTTTAGGGAGTAGGTGCACCCCTACCCATGTCTTTGCTTAGTGGTGCACCCACCAGGAGCAGGTGCACCCCTCCCCATGTCTTCACCCCTCCCCATATTTTGTTTGTTTAGGGGTGAACACACCGCTCCTCCCCCCATCGCTCCATGTAGGACACCCCTATTTGTTGAGAAATTAGATGGTTCCGTTTATTTTGATTTAATCTTGTTGCTGTAAAGTGATCCACAATGTTTGTCCCAGGCCACTTTGAATTCCGTCACTGTGTTGTCCCCACCACCTCCATCAGGAGGGCATTCCGAGCATCCACTACCCTTTTATTAAAAAAGTATTTCCTGACATTGCCTTTCAATTTATCACCTTGCAGCTTCATGTTATGCCCTCTAGTTTTACAATTTCCCCATCTCTGGAAGAGGTTTGTTTGTTCATTATTTCTCTTTAAGTATTTAAAGGTCTGAATCATATCTCCCCTATCCCTCCTCTCCTCCAAAGTGTACATATTTAGGTCTTCAAGTCTCTCCTCATAAGGCTTCTGACGCAGGCTCCAAATCATTTTGGTCACCTTCCTCTGAACAGCTTCCATTTTTTTAAAATCCTTTGCAAGATACGGTCGCCAAAACTGAACACAGTATTCCAAGTGAGGCCTCACCAGAGACATATACAGTGGTACTAGTACCCCTTCCTTTCTGCTGGTAATTCCTCTTCGAATGCAGCCCAACATCCTCCTGGCTTTTGTCACCGCCTTGTCGCACTGTTTTGCCACCTTGAGATCTACAGAAATAATCACACCGAGGTCTTTCTCCTGCTCCTTGCACACCAACCTCTCGCCCCCTATCGTGTACATTTCCCTTGGATTTCTGCTACCGAAGTGCATGACACTGCACTTCTTCGCATTAAATCTTAATTGCCAAGCATCAGACCATTCCTCCAGCTTTTGCAGATTCCTCCTCATGTTAAGCACTCCCTTGGGGGAGTCCACTCTGTTGCAGATTTTTGTGTCATCTGCAAAAAGACAGACTTTTCCATTCAGTCCTTCAGCAATATCACTCACAAATACATTGAACAGTGCTGGGCCTAGGTCCAAACCCTGAGGCACCCCGCTAATCACCTTCCTTTCATCCGAGTGAGCTCCATTTATCATCACCTTCTGTCGTCTGTCAGTCAACCAATTTCTGATCCAGTTTACCACCTTGGGACCCATCCCCAAACTAGTGAGTTTATTGATAAGCCTCCTATGAGGGACAGTATCAAAAAGCTTTGCTGAAATCCAGGAAGATGACATCCATCACGTGTCCTTGATCCAGTTCTCTGGTCACCCAGTAAAAGAACTCAATGAGATTTGTCTGGCAAGATTGTCCCTCGGTAAAACCATGTTGCCTCGGATCCTGTAACCCGCTAGTTTTGAGAAAGTTCACTATTTGCTCTTTCAGGAGCGTCTCCATTACTTTTCCCGCCACCGAGGTAAGGCTTACGGGCCTGTAGTTTGACACCTCTTCCCTGTCACCACTTTTGTGTAGAGGTGCGACGTCAGCCATTCTCCAGTCCTGAGGAACCTCTCCTGTTTCCAAGGATCTGTTGAAAACATCCTTTAACGGCTCTGCAAGAACCTCTGTGAGCTCTTTCAGTATCCTGGAATGTATCCCATCCGGTCCCATGGCCTTGTCCACTTTGTTTTGCAAGTTGTTCTAAAACCTCATCCTCTGAATGGTGTGGTATCTACCTCATTCCCATTTTTATATTTGGGAGTCACAGGTAGTCCTTCTCCAGGATTTTCTTTAGTAAAAACAGAGCAGAAGTATTTGTTTAGTAATTTCGCTTTATCAATGTCATTTTCCACGAGTCCGTTTCCAGCACTTCTGAGTCCTGCAATTCCACCTCTGATCTTCTTCCTTTCCCGAATATACCTGAAGAACGTTTTGTTGCCGCACTTAACATCTTTAGCCATCTTTTCCTCTGCCTTTGATTTTGCTATCCTTATTTCTCTTTTTGTCCCCTTGAGTTTGATCCTGTATTCATTTCTGTGTTCTGTTTGCAAGCTTTTGAATTTTGCGAAAGCTGTGTTTTCTGCCCTTATTTGAGCAGCCACGTCTTTGGAAAACCAAATAGGTTTCCTTCTCCTCTTGTTTTTATTTACTTTTCTTACATATTTATCTGTTGCCCCTTTTATTGCCCCTTTTAGTTTAGCCCATTGCAATTCCACTTCCCTTATCCCCTTCCACCCTGTCAGCTCCTCCTTTAGGTACTCGGCCATTTTATTGAAGTCAGTGTTTTTGAAGTTTAGGACTTTTGAGCTTGCTATGATTGGATTGCACCTTGGCTTTTATCTCAAACCACACCGTGTGATGATCACTGTTGCTCACAGGGGCACTCACCCAGACATTAGACACGCTATCATTGTTGGTGAGCACCAAATCCAGCGTTGAGCTTTCCCTGGTTGGTTCCATCACCATTTGTCTAAGTAATGCATCTTGGATAGCGTCCACAATTATTTTTCTTCTTTCCAGATTTGTAGAAGGAATAATCCAATCCACATCGGGTAGATTAAAGTCACCTAATATGATCGTTTCCTCCTTTGTTGCTATCTTGGCAATATCTATAATCAATTCGTTATCTATCTCTTCAATTTGAGTCGGAGGTCTGTAGATTACAGCAGTATGGATGATAGTGCCATCTCCTCTTTCCAACATGATCCAGAGCGCTGCTTCTTTTCCCCATGCACCCTGCCTTTCAGTAGCTTTGATATTGCTTTTGACATACAAGGCTACTCCTCCCCCTTTTCCATTTTCTCTGTCTCTTCTGAATAGATTATAGCCAGGTATGGCTATATCCCAATCATGCGATTCATTAAACCATGTTTCTGTAATGGCCACAATGTCCAAGTCCTTTTCCATCATTAGGGCTTCCAGGTCCGGAGGTTTGTTGGCTAAGCTTCGAGCATTTGTGCTCATTGCTTTCCAGCATTTAACTGGCTTGTGTGTATTTTGCCTTGATTTTATTCTACCCACTTCTTCCCAGTTGCTTTTGATGTGTTTAAAAGTGTGGTTGTTTCTGTTCTGCTTTTGCAGGGGGTGACGTCCAGAACTTGACCTTCCCCATCCATCACCCCCTTCTTCTAGTTTAAATGCAAATCGACATACTGCCTGAATTATTCATGTAGGATTCTTTTCCCTGCGACAGAGAGGTGTAGCCCATCAGCACAGTATAGTTTCTTGTTGGTCCATGTGTTTTCCCAGTCGCCAATAAATTTGAATCCTTCTCGTTTGCACCAGGTCTGGAGCCATGTATTAAAGCTGTTAATGCGATTTAGCCTTTTTGCCACCTTACCTAGAACAGGTAGAACTTCTGAGAATGCTACAGTGTTAACAATGGACTTGAGTTTTTCTCCCAGAGATTGGAAGTCCTTTTGGACTGTAGAGACACTATTTCTAGCCAGGTCATTTGTACCAAAGTGGATGACAACATCAAGTTTGGAGTGTTTGCTTTCCGTGCTAAGTACATCAATAATTTGGTTTGTATTCCTGCCGGCTAAGGAGCCTAGGAGGCATTTGACTTTTTCTTCTCTCCTTTGAAATGTGTTCCCAAGTTGGTGTGTCTGGTGATGGAATCTCCAAGTAGTAGTAGTTTTCTGTTTGAGTTTTTCATATTTGGTGCTTTAGCAGGAGATTGGGCATTGACTGACTCCTCTAAGGGCCGTTCATTTTCTTTGGATAGGGCATCCTCATTAACCAAGGCAGAGAATACATTATGCAGAGATATCTCTTGGTGTATAGGATGTCTCTGTGTCACAGATTGCAATCTACCTGAACGCACTGTGATCCATTTGTTCCTGGTGTGTTGACTCTTTCTGAGAGTGGTGGTGGACTTTGTTCAGTCTGTATCCTAGAAGAGGTGCGCTTCATTGCAGTCGGTTCTTCCCTCAGTAGAGAATTCTTTATGCATGTCAGCCAGGTCTTCTCTTAGTAGAGTCAATTCGTTATACATGGCAGATGACCTTCGTCACATAGGACATGCTCTTAGGCTCCAAATGATTCTGGATATGATATGGAGCGCCACCCAAGAAGGATTATCCTGGCAGCACCGGGTTGGCCAAGTAGAGTGTGATTTGGAGATCTAATATGACTCCTGCTATCGCCACCTCTTCCGTTTACCTCCATATTAGGGCCTATTGTTTTGGGAGCCGCTTATCCTGGAGGACCCTGCTCCTTTCTCACTTATGGCTTGGCTCCTGTAAGGAGACAGCACGTATGGGCTATTCTTTGGTGATGGTTTTCCACTCTGCTCAGAGCCTGCAGGAGATCTACCAACCTGACATAAGTGTGGGTCTGGTGCCATGACTGCTGGTGTGGTGCACAGCAGCTGGCTCTTGAAATGGCCAAGGTGTCTTCTCTGTTTTTTTCTGCAGGATTGGAGGACATTCTCTCTTAGCTTCCTGAAGGTTCAGGTGGTAGCTTTTGGCCTGTTTCAGAGGTCCATTGGCTGGTAAGTCTCTAGCCTTTACATCTGGATATTTCACGGCTTTGTCAGGGGGGTTCAGTGTCTGCTCCCCCCCCCTCTCCAGTCTGTGATCCCTTCCTGGGATCTGTGTCTGGTGCTCGGGGCCCTGATGTCGGAGCCCTTGAGCTGTTGAAGTGTGCTGCTCTGAAGGATTTGACGCTCAAGATGGTCTTCGTGGTTGTGATTTCTTGCACAAGGAGGATTCTGAGCTGCTGGCTCTATCTTACCGAAATTCTTTCCTATCTTTTTCTGAGGAGGCAGTTTCCATTCAACCTGTGCCTTCCTTCTTCCCTCGAGTGGTTTCTCCCTTTCATATGAACCAGGAGGTTTGCCTGCCCTCCTCCTCTAAGGAGCAGTGTCAAGGGAATGATAAGAATCTTCGCCTTGTGGATGTCTGGAGGGTGCTTCTCTGGTTATTGGAGGTTATGAATTCTTTTTTGTATGTCGGACCATCCTTTTGTGCTGTTTCCTGGCCTGCACAAGATGTTGCAGCGACTAAGTCTGTATTGAGGCACTAGGTTAAAGAGGCCATTGCCTTGGCAGATCTGTTGCAAAACTGGCCGACTCCAGAGGGTTGGCACGCCTATTCTATCAGAGCGCTAGCGTCCTTGTCAGCGGTGTGGCGCTCTGTACCCCTGCAGACATTTGTTGGGCAGAAATGTGGGCATCGCTTTCCACTTTTGTCAAGTGTTTCCGTTTGGATATCCACGCTTTAGCAGACACGGCCTTTGGCTCTAAGAGTTTGTGAGCTGCTATGTCTTTTTTCCTCCCAGTGGAGGCATAGCTTTGGTATGTCCCACTTGTCTGGACTGGTCTAGCAGGACAATATAGAAGGTGACATTTTACTTACCAGATAATGTCCTTTCCTTGAGTGCTGCTAGACCAGTCCAGGGCCTGCCCCCTGGAACTGTTTGCTCTGTTCTTCTGATGTGGTTCCATTGGGTCCACTATGGTTTACATACTTGGCTCCACAGGTTCATTTTCTATGAACAACCTTCTGTTTTTGCCTTGCTGTACATTGTTCTATACTGTTTGATTTCTGATTGTTGCCCACATTGAGGTAGTGTGAGGCTTGCCATGTTCTCCCATATGCTTTGGGATGAATACTGAATAGACCTCTTGTGGCTGAGGCGCATAGGGGCATGGAAGTGATGTCACTGAAACATGGGCTGGTCTAGCAGGACTCAAGGAAAGGACATTATATGGTAAGTAAAATGTCACCATATAAGCAAAGACCATCCCAAAGAATATCGACCTCCTAATAAACACATTACAGAGTTTTCTTTGGGGGCAAGTTCTCCAAATGGGTGAGTTTTATGCATAGCATGACAATCATGAACCTCACTTCCAAGCCAAGATATGTGGAGTATGATCTTAGTCTCTCAAATTTACTAATAATGCTCAGCATAGTACTTGCATTGTGCCAGAGAGCCTCCCTCTGGAGTTCGTAAGATGTTATGTGTATGGGTAATTTATCAAGGTGTGCTTGTAATGTGTCTGTTTAAATTACCTAACTATTTTAATTTTGAAGTAAACCATAAGAACAACTTGGAGTTTGCACTAGAAGAGGCTTATTGTTGGAGATCATTTCACCCTCCTCAGAACTGTAAGGCCTGGAGATGTTTAGCTAATCCTGTGTTTTGATTGGCTGATCGGCATTCCACGATTTATGACTATTCAAATAGCCCGGAGCAGAAGATTTTTCTGGTTTTCTATTTGTTATTCCAAGATCTCAATTTCCATATGCTGTCACTAGGACTTGCACTTAAAGTCCCTGATAGCAATTAGCAGTGTGGTTACTGTGAGAGAAGCTGGAATTAATCTATCTCCTTGGAATGCTAATTTGTAGTTGTCATGATGTAGAAGCCTATAATTTCATAAAATCTGAGTTGAATGTCCCTTGGCTGTCTCATTTATGTTTGAGGGAAAACGAACAGTATCTAAACTCTGGGTCCCTCTGAAGAGGGTGAGAGAATCTTCTTGTGTGAAGAATTTTAACTGCAATTGAGACTGTGTGAGCTGTAGCACGTATAGTAACAATGTAACATGTATTTACTGTTAACACAAATATTAGTTCTGAGCAGGATGGTGATATTTATACAGTTCATGCTAAAAATTTAGCATGGAGTGTTGGCCCATTCTACTGATAGTACTGTATCCTGCAGTTGCAGGAGGTTTAAGTGTGATCTCATGACCCCCTACTTTGTACTACTACTATTAATCATTTATAAAGCGCTACAATGCATATGCAGCACTGCACAAACACATATAGAAGGCAGTCCCTGCTTATAGAGCTTACAGTCTAATCAAGACTGACAGTACAGAACAAGAGAAACAAGGGGTTCAATAGGGAAAGGAGACACGAGAAGAATAAGAGACTAGGATCCAAACATGGCTACAGAGAAATAAGCTTTTAGCATGGACTTAGAGGGGAAGGGGAGAGATTTGATGTGGAGATACTTGGAGTTTGTTCCAGGCATAAAGGGCAGCAAAGTGAAAAGACCGAAGTCTGGAGTTGGCAGTGGAAGAAAAGGGCACAGAGAGAAGAAAAACAGAAGAGGAATGCAATTCATAAGGAGGGAGGAAAGGTAATGAGGGGCAGAAGAGTGAATGCATTTATATTATTTAAAATAATAGAGAAGGTTGTTCAGAGACAGATACAACATCACATTGATACAGCCTCACCGCTTGATCCCAGTCAACACGGCTTCAGGGAATCACACGGTGTAGAAACTCTCCTTACCACCCTAACTAATACACTGAACAGAGGTCTTGATAAAGCAGAAAACGGCTTTGCTCTAATATTCCTAGATATCTCCGCTGCCTTCGACTCAGTTAATCATAATCAACTCCTTGCCCGACTCCTAGAAAAGGGAATCGAGGGTCTCGCCTGGGAATGGTGTAGGTCATACTTGTCTGAGCGATGGCAACATGTCAGAGTCGGTACCACCACATCCACACCTTTCCACCAACACCAAGGTGTTCCGCAAGGATCGTCCTTATCTGCACTTCTGTTTAATGTGTACTTACAGCCGATCTGTGACATCATACGCACTTTCAACATCTCCTCATTAATTTACGCTGACGATGTTCTACTGTTTACTCCATTTAAAGTCAGTCAACCAGACCTCACCAACCTTATCCAATGCTTCAATGCCATCACAGACTGGTTAGCTTCTCAAAACCTCCGTATAAACTTCAAGAAGACCGAAGTTCTCTTCATATCAAGAAACAAAGCATTCTCACCTCCATCCTCTCTAAAAGTAAGAGATGCTGATCTCCCCTGTAAACAATCCATTCGCTACCTAGGGATTACTCTGGATCAGCATTTTGAATTTAAGGAACACATTCGGAACGTCACAAAGGCTGTCTACAATAAAATAAGAACGCTAAGACAACTCAGACCCATGCTACCTCACAACAACTTCCGGACCATTTTCCAGGCCCTCACACTACCTCATTTTGATTATGCTAATGTCATCTTATACGGTCTCCCTAAAAACACCATTAATCCTCTACAACTGGCGATGAATGCGGCTGCTAGGGTGCTTTGTGGTCTATCAAGATCAGACCATATCACCCCGACGCTCATGGAACTACACTGGCTACCAATTCATTGCAGGATAACCTATAAAATCCTCATCATCACTTTCAAGATTATCAACAACCTTGCCCCCACGTCTCTTAACGACCTCATCTCCCTCACCCCAAAAAACAGAGAAAGAAGGATAACAACGGACAACACCCTGATTATCCCCAAGGAGTCCATCAAATGTACCCAATCAACCAAGAAAAGGACCTTCGCCTTCTATGCACCTAAATGCTGGAATGACCTCACACCTGAAATAAGAGCGATTAAAGACCTCTCTCAATTTCGTAAGGCAATCAAGCACCACATCTTCCTGATCCATTTTGCACAAGCTTCTAATCCTCATCGGATCATCAGCCCTCCTAAACCGACAAACTCTCACTCTTCTCCCCATTTCCCTCACAAGTAATTTCTGCCTCAAGTTTATTCCGACCATAGTCTGCCTGTGAATACTAAACAACCCAATATGTTTATACATAGCTCAGTTTTTACACTGTTTTTGTATATAGTTTCACTGTGTATACATAGTTATATTTTTATTACCCGTTTTCCAAGTTTAAGTTACCTGTTATAATGTAAGCACACCAGTGTTTTCTGATTGTGCAGTTCTGTTACTTGTAAACCGCACTGAAAACAAATAGCGCGGTATATAAAAGATGTTAAATAAATAAATAAATAAATAAATATGTTAGAAGGAGAAGTTTGAACTGGATGCGGAAAGGGAAGGGAAGCCAGTGAAGTGACTTTAGAAGAGGGGCAATATGAACGTGACTGGGTTGGTGGAAGATTAACCATGCAACAGAATTTTGGACATATTGAAGAGGAGAGAGATTAGACTGAGGGAGACCAGCAAGGAGAAGATTGCAATAGTCAAGACGAGAGGAGACCAAGGAGTGGATGAGAGTTTTAATAGTGTGTTCAGAGAGGAATGGGCAAATTTTTGTTAATGTTATAGAGAAAGAAGCCACAAGTTGTAGCCATTTGTTAAATATGTGAGGAGAAGGAAAGGGAGGAGTCAAAGATGACACCAAGGTTGCAGGAAGATGTAACAGGAGAAAGAAGAAGAAGAATATTTTGAAAAGTGATAGCGAGAGAAGGAAGGGGGAGGGGAGGGTTTAGAGCGAAAGATAAGAAGTTCAGTTTTAGTCATATTCAGTTTCAGATGGCGGTGAGTCATCAGGCAGCAATGTCTGATAAGCAGGCAGAGATACGAGCTTGGAGAGAAGGAGAAATGTCAGGTGTAGATAATTGTTATGCTGAAGACTCTCAAATCTATATTGAAAGCCATGGGAAGAAATGAGGGCACCAAAGGATTGGGTGTAGAGAAAGAAGAGAAGAGGGCCTAGAACAGACTCTTGGGCTACACCAACTGAGAGAGGGATGGGAGTAGAGGAGGAGCCACCAGACTGGAGAGAGAAAATGAAAACCAGGACAGTACAGAGCCTCTGAAACAGAGAGAGAGGACAATGTGTCGAGGAGGAGATGGTCGACAGTATCAAAAGCAACAGAAAGATCAAGAAAAATGAGAAACTGAGTAAAGGCCTTTGGATTTAGCCAGGAACAAATCACTGCAGACCTTTGCAAGAGCCATCTCAGTAGAATGAAAGGGATCAAGGAGGAATTGAGAGGAGAGAAATTTGAGACAGCGGTGGAGAACTGCATGTTCAAGAACTTTAGAAATGAATGGGAGAAGGGAGATGGGTCGATGATTAAAAGGACGAGTAGGGTCAAGTGAGGGTTTTTTGAGGAGAGGAGTAACTACAGCATGCTTGAAGGCTGAAGGGAAGGTTCCAGTGGAGAACGAAAAGTTGAGAATGTGAGATGGAAGGGATGATGGAGGAGGAGATGGAGTTGGGGAGATGGGTAGAGATAGGATCAGATGAGCAGGTAGTGAGTTTCGAGAAGAAAAGAGGTTTTCTCATTGGATATTTTAGAAAAGAATGAAAAGGTGATAGAGCTTGAGGGGAAAAGTTGGTATTGGAGAGAGGGAAGAGGGGGTAAGGAAGATATTGTGGGAAATTGAAGAGTAATTTTATGTACTTTGTTATAGAATTAGTCTGCTAGGGTTTGGGCGGAGAGAGGAGGAATAGGAGGTGGAGCTGCCTTTAAGATGAGAATTGAGAGTTGAGAAGAGGCAGCGGGGGTTTAGAGGCAAGATGGTTAGTTAGATGGATAAAATAGTTTTGCTTAGTGAGTGCAATGGCTGATTGGAAAGAAGTGAGCATGAATTTGAAGAGAAGAAAGTCAGAGAGAGCAGAATTTGAGACAAGTACGTTCAGCTGAGCGGGTACAGGAACGTTGGTAGCAGATATTTGAAGACAGCAAGGGCTGAGATGAAGTGCACCTCACAGGACATGCTATGGGTGGAGCAAGGGTATCCAGAGTAGTGGAAAGAGCAGTATGATAGGAAGATATTATTATTATTATTATTTAGCAAGACTTTTATACCGCTTTTCACCAGGTCAAAGCAGTTTACAGTAAACAATTTGAACTGGTTTACAGAGAACATTTAACTATATACAGATGGAAGACATGCATAACAATGTACATTTGAACAATTTGAATTTAGGTTACTAAACTGTTTAACTATCTACAATGGATTTTGAGCACTTTGCTATGTACAGATTGTTTACAATTATGTAGTTACTGGGTGGGGATGCGATGTGGGGTAAGTAGGGTAACAGGTTGGTTATGTTACACCAGCAAAGGAACTGGGATGAGGATCCAAGATGGCGATATGCAAGCATTTCTGAATGGCTATTCTTACCTATGGGTAGGAAGAAGAAGGGTAGGGGGGCTGGTTGCCCCCTCTGGTTCCCCTGTCCTCCTCTCCTTTACCTTTGGTCTCTGAGCTGTTAGATTCCTTTCTTGTTCGGCCATTTTGACAATCAATAGTAGCGGGGGAGTTAAGCCCGATAGAGCCAGCACTGGGGTCGAGTGACTCAGAGCTGACGGTGGGCAGTGACTCTGTCTCCCCTGCATTGCGGCGACAGGCGAAGGAGCTACAGATACAGGAGCCTCTGGAAGTGCTGCAGCGTTCCAATGCTGATAGCGTTGGTTCCTTTGCTTGCAGTTTAGGGGCCGTTCTGGTCCTCCATCTGAGGCAGTGGTTCTCCCTCCGGGACAACAGAGTGGCGGCATCCTTTCCTGTGTGTGCAGCGGGAGTGCGAGCAGTTGAGGCAACTTCTTTTCAGACTGTGATGCCAACGCTGGTTGAGGTTAAAGGTCGGGCCAGGGTGATGAAGGCATCCTTCTCTGTTTTTTTTCTTTTAGCGTCCGGAGTCATTTATACTGGAAGCAATATGGAAGGCAATAGAGCAGTTGGGAACAGCTTTGATGCCACAGGTTGCTCTGTTGGCTCAGACAGTACAGCAGCATTCTCTTGTGATGGAAGATACTTCAGCCAAGGTACTTTCACTGCAAAATTTGTTGTCTTTGGTACAATCTCAAGTCAAGTTGGTGGATGAGCATTCTGATGTCCATATTAAAGAAGCTGGTATTATAAGAGCTAAACTGGAAACTTTGGAGAACTCCATGAGAGTGGCTAACTTGTGGTTGGTGAATTTTTCCCATGTGGCGCTGATTTCAGCTAGAAATATGTTTTGTAGCTGTTTGACTGAGATACTTGGTATCCCTCCACAGTCCCATCCTCCATTTGTTAAAGTTTATTTGCCGACTACAAAGACGAATACTTCAAAGTCTGTTCCGGGTTTAGATCAAGTTGAGGTTCTCATCCTAACTGCTATGTTGGAAAAATCTCAAGGATGAACAAGTTGTACCAGCTACATTGTGGATAACTCTTGCATTGTTGTCTAATAAGGAATGGTTAAAGATCTTCTTTAAAAAGCATAATATCTATTTTAAAGGTTTACTGGTGCAAATGTATCCTGACTTGGCACGTGAAAGAGAAGGAGGCGTGAGTTTCTCCTCCTTCGCCCTGGGGTTCACCAGTTGGGAGGGCTTTTTTCCCTAAAATTTCCATTTAAATGCTTGATTAAATATCAGTCTTATATTTTTTTGAGCCTTTCTAATTGCTATCCTTCCTTAATTCACATGGTGTCGGTGGTTCAGGGGGATCTCCCACTGATCCGCCGTGAATATGGAATTGTTGATTGAGTGCTTGTATTATTATCCTGTAATATTTTTGATGAGTTTTTGACCTTTTACTTGGATCTTCTCTATTGTGGGCTAGAGTGGGTATTTATTGATGCAATGTTTTTTGCCTTGTGATATTTCTTCAAGTGTTTTGTTTTTCTGTATCAATTTCCAGTTTCTGTACAATATTGTTTGTTTGTCTTGGTTATAATATAAAATTGCATAAATATAAAATAAAATCAGCAAAGTACTTAGCAAAGAGATGGGATTTTAGCATCTTTCTGAACGTGGTGAGGTCTGCGGATTTTCTGAGGTTATCAGGGAGAGTGTTCCAGAGGGGAGGGTGCATATAATTCGAAGGTCCTCTGGCAGGCTTGCTGATTGCTTTTTGGGTTTTCGGGTAGTATTGTGTGGATGTTTGCAGTGGCCTCTTCAACAGATTTAGAGGATACAGTGGAAGAAAGAAGAGATGAGACAGTAGTGGAAAAAGTCAGTGGATTGGTAGCATGAAGATTCCTAGAAAGCTATGAAGAGATTGGGCTAGATTGAGGGGGGCGTGATGAAGAGTGATGCTTAACAGGCGATGATCAGATAAGGGAAGAACTGAGGAGCGGAAATTAGAGATAAACAATTAGAATAGAAGATGAGGTCAAGGCATTGAAGGTGGGACTGTTCTGGAAGCTGGGCTTATGGCTTCCAGATGTGGGAACCCCAGGCGTCGCTCATGAGTGATACTTATTAGCTCAACAAAGTAATAGTCCATGCACCTTGATAGGAGGATTGCCCCTGTGACATCTTACAAGATAAATACTGAAAAATATTTCCAGTCCAGACGAGTAGGTTATGTTTCACAGCCAACAGGTGGAGGCAAACCAGAGCAACTTTTAGTGATGTCATCTCTAGGTATATATGCTAGTGCAACACTAGAGAAGCCAATATTTGCCTCCAATAAAGGTGGCAAGGTGTGTGGATGGTAGAGCACTGCAGGTAGGCCTGTCTCCCTGGCCCAAATCAGTTTTGTGGCTTGTGTGTGTGAGACCTCTGTCCCAACATTTGCTCAGTTTGGGCACACTCATTTTTCTTTGAGCCGATAATTGCCATGAGTCAAGTGCTGTACATTTGGTTCCAGCACTGGTGGACCAGAGAGCAGATAGGAGGACCCCATGGAGCTCCTGAGAGAGAGGGACTGGTAAGTCTGGGCCAGGTCCTCTCTTTCCCTCTCACTGTCCTATTTCTGCATGTTATGCTTATGTTTCCCTGTTTTTTTTATTTTTGTGCTGCTTCTTTATTTGGCTTTCTATCTTGGCTGCTTCAATAAAACATTAAACATAAAAAGTCCTGTTAGGCAGCCAGGTATTCCCAGGCCTGTGTGGGTGGCTGGGCAGGCATTTTTCGAGTTTCTTTACTTGCCTGACAGTTGCAGGGATTCCCTGGTGGATAGGAGGTCCCTTCTCGCCGCGGTTTTCTTTTCTATCTGGATTTTGCCTTTTCTCTCTCATTTCTTTGACTGCATTGGAACTCTACCGAGACGCCAGATGCATGAAGATTTGCTGCTTGTTGCTCATGTCGAGTGAGCTCCACAACAGCCTCTTTTTTTTTTTTTTTTCCTCCAAGTGTAATGGAGAAACCTCAGGGCACGTTTTTTGGTAATGTTGGTATTCCCCCATAGAGAGGGCCTGGCGTCCAGTGCTTATTTTGCTGCCTCATAGCTACCTGAGGGCGGGAATGGCAGTAATCATAGATGGCCGCATGGTCCTGGCTGAAGGGGGAGCGTGATGAGGTAGCTGCAGGCACAAGCCAGCTAGCTTCTGAAGGACTTCCGAGGCCCCAGGGCCTATTCCCAACCAGTTTTGAGTAGCAGCTTCTGAAATAGTTCACAGGCTGTTTCAGACTCTGGTAGCTATGCGGCAGCCCCTCTTGCGGGATATGAGGCCCTGACCTCCCCTACCATTCCCTCTGGAGGCAAGGGGATTAAGCACCTCCACTTAGAGTTGGTTCAAGGTGTTGGCACCTTAAGCCTTATGTTCCCCTAGCTGTCAGAATCTGTTGTTTAGCTTTGAACACCCTGCTCTTTGCTGCTCCCTCTAAGAAACTGCTACCTAGTTTACCTAATGGTTGGGCTGACCTAAGTGCACATACACCACTAAGGACACTCCCTGAATATACCCCCAGTCGTAGGCAGCAGAAAGGGATGGACCGACCAATATTGAACTGTTGGAAAGGCATGAGCAAATTACTAATAAATAAATAAATTTTTGCCCAACACAGCATCAGCAAGAGAGCTTGGGGACGGGGCTAGAAATTGGCTTATTTGGCCCCTTGAACCATTGCCTCTGCGCCCAGTAGCATGCAAAGGCTGCCACTTGAGAAAGTTCAGAGCTGTATACCGTTCCAACATGGACTGCAAGAAGGACTATGTCCACCTTCCTGGACTCCAAGGCCTGAGAGGAACATCACATCTTGAAGACCCCTCCAGACCCTCACATAGGCCAAGGATGTAGAGGCTGTTCGTGCCTTAAGAAAGGTATTGACTACCACTCCAGAGTATCCTTTTTTAGACAGCTTACACCTCTCAAGTGCTGGACTGTAAGAGAAGGGCATGGGATCCTCCATGACCAGGAACCTGCCACAGAAGTCCCCTCTTCTGCTGACAGCCCCCCAAGTTACGGACAGAGGATTCGTAAGAATGCGTGCCCAGGATAAAATTTTTCAGTTCACTTTTGGTTCATCTGGCAGTCCCTCATGATTTTTGTTTGTTTTGTTTTACACATTCATTTTAATAAAATTGTTTTTAGTGCACATTAAAACTTTCTAATGCATGCTAATTTATAGATTGATGCAGCTAAATCATTTTAGCACACAGTAAAGGACTGAATGTGGACTAACAAAGGCATGTTCCCTGTAAAATAGTTATTTCCAAGTTATAATACCCTGTTCAATGTAATTTCAGTTTGTTCAATGTAAACCGCACTGATGCAGAATAGCGCGGTATATAAAAGAATGTAAATAAAATAAATAAATAAATAAATAAATGTTCCCTGAGTCTTAATATAGTGACATTGATCAACTACAGGACTGGCGCAACCACTAGGCAGACTGGGCACCTGCTTAGAGCAGCAGATTCTTGGGAGCAGCAAAAACAGCTACAGTTTACCTTCCTTTGCCTCAGAAGAAAAGGCCTGGCAATCTGTACATCTCCAGGAACAAGCAGGAATGAGTCTTCACATATGGGTACGTCGGTACTGACGGAGAATGCGCGGGAACGCTCCCCAGCTTTCCAAAAAAGGAAAGCTTTTGGGAGCATCCCACAGCGCCTGCGTGCTGCCTTCCCGCCTTTCCAACCGCCTCTCTCCAGTTCTTCTTTTCCGCGGAGCCAGCAGGTCGTGTTCCTGTCACCGCTGAAGAAGTTCTTTGTTTTATTTTATTTCTTTGGTCGAGTGTCTGCCTTCTCCGACGTCGGACCGGTACCGCCGGTCTTTCTTTCTTTTCTTAAAAAAAAAAAAGAACATATTTTTCCCTCACTTAGTGTATTTTTCCTTTTTTGGGCCTTAGGCCTCACGCAACTTTTTCCTCATGGAAAAACCAGCCTCCGGGTTTAAAAAATGCACTAAGTGTAGCGGTACTATTTCTGTTACCGACACTCATGAATGGTGTCTCAAATGTTTGGGTCCTGACCACTCCATTCTGGATTGTGAGTCCTGCTCCTTGATGTCCAAACGAGGTTTACAGAACCGAGCAGCCAAGCTCCATGTTCTGTTTCCCTCTGATGCGGCTTCAGTGGCATCGACGTCTTCCAGGGCTGCTTCTTCCTCCCATGGATCTCAGGTAACCAAACATAAAACCAGCCGGTCCTCGAAGGGTAGATCTCCTTCCAAGCATCGAGATGCCTCCGGGCTTGCCCTCGAGGATCCTGCACCGGCAAAACTACCCCGGCGGGAAGCTACGGCTTCCAAAGCTCCACCTATGGGGTTACAGGTTGACATCGATGGCACGGCCTCGACCGATCACCTGTTAGAATGCTCTGGGGTACCGGCACAACCTTCCGGTACCGAATTCCAGGCATTCATGGCGTCGATGGATCAGAATGTTCTATCCATGCAGCAGGCTATCACGGCCTTCATTCAAGCTGCGACGCCGCTGATACCACAACAAACTCCGTTGTCGGTATCGGCCCAGGTACCGGCACCAATGCCGGTACCGGTACCGACTGCATCGACATTGGCCATGGTGTCGACTGCAGCGGTTCCCTGTCCAGGGGTGCCCATCGGTACCGAACCGGTACCGATAACGCCCGATGTCGATACTGCTCGGTATGCGTATCGAGCTTTGAAAGAGCACCCTGACAGTCGATACTTTGATTCCTCCGAAGATTCTGATTCATCGGAGGCGTCTGCTGAAGTATCCATAGCCCTTCCTGAAGAGCCTTCTCTAAAAAGAAGAATGTCTCCTCCAGAAGACTTGTCCTTTCAAGACTTCATAAGAGAAGTGGCTAAAGGGCTTTCTATTTCAGTAACCTCTGAATCAGAGCCTAGAGCTAAAAAAATAGATATTTTAGGTTATACCAAGGCTCCTAAGGAGGCAGTCACCTTGCCAATTCATGAGATTCTTTATGATCACATGATTGACTTATGGGAGACTCCTCTCACTATCTCTCCTCATTCTCGTAGGTTGGACACCATGTACCGTGTCCCTCCTTGTCCTGGTTTTCATAAAACACAGCTTTCTCACCATTCTATTGTGGTGGAGTCAGCTATGAAAAAGATAAAGAGTGCAAAAAGACACTCCTCTGCTCCTCCAGGAAGAGAATGCAGGACCTTGGATGCTTTTGGTAGGAAAATCTTCCAAGCCAGTATGCTCATTGCCAGAATCAACTCCTATAGTCTTTATATGGGGATGTTTCTGAAAGAAGTTGCAGATAAGCTACACACTTTCCTCCCTTTTCTTCCAGAGGATAAAAGGGAAGAATTTTTTATTTGGCTTAAGCATACTCAAGGTATTTCAAAGTTTTCCAACCGTGCAGCCTTTGACTCCTTTGAGGGTGCCAGCAGAGCTTCGGCCATTGCCATAGCTGCACGCAGAATTGCTTGGCTCCAGGCTTCTGATCTAGAATCTTGGGTTCAGGATGGCTTGGGAAATCTTCCTTGTACAGGAGAAAACCTGTTTGGCAAAGATTGGCAAATAAAAGCCACTCAAATGGATGCAGAAAATTCTGCTTTGGATAGACTTTCAAAGTCAACCTCCATTCCTGCCAAGAAAAAACCTTTCAAGAAGTCTTTTTTCCTCAAGAAAGGCAGATTCCATCCTGCTTCTAGCCAGCAATCTTCTACAAGTCGTTTTGCTGCTAAGCGTCAGCAACCTAAGCAGGCCAGGCCTAAGCCTACAGGGGCTGCTGCAACTCAGCAGACCCAGCCTCCTCAGGGCTTTTGACTTGATGCTAGAGAACTTAGCCTTTCTGGTTCTGAAACAGCCAGAACCTCTCACCATTCCAGGAAGGTTAGCTCACTTTGCTCCCAGATGGGAGCAAATTACAACAGAGCAGTGGACCCTCTCCATCATAAGGGAGGGGTACAAACTTCATTTCTCAAACCTTCCTCCGCACACCATGGTGAGACATTTCAATTCTCCAACATCTCTCCTCGACCTTCTAGGTCAGGAGGTGGCTGCCCTTCTTGCCCAAGGGGCAATAGAAGAGGTACCTCTTCTTCAACAAGGGTCAGGGTTTTACTCCCCCTACTTTCTGATCCCAAAGAAAACAGGGGGCTACAGACCCATATTAGATCTCAGAGAATTGAACACATTTCTATGCAAGGAGAAATTCAAGATGCTTTCTATGGGCACTCTCCTTCCATACCTTCAGAGTCAGTATTGGCTTTGTTCTCTAGATCTCAAGGATGCGTACACCCATGTCCTCATCCATCCATCTCACAGAAGGTTCCTCCGTTTCCTTTTCCAAGGGAAGCATTACCAGTACAGGGTGCATCCTTTCGGTCTGGCCTCTGCTCCAAGAGTGTTCACCAAATGCATGGCAGTAGTAGCTGCATTTCTACGCACTCTGGGGATATTTGTATTTCCATACCTGGACGACTGGCTCATCCGAGCTCCATCTCAGTCAGAGGCCCAGACTGCCCTGGACTGCACAAGGCGCATTCTGCAGTATCTGGGACTTGTGGTAAATTTCCCAAAGTCCCAGCTCACCCCTACTCGGTTCCTAGAGTTCATAGGGGCCTGGCTAGATACTACCACTGCAAGGGCCTATCTTCCTCAGGCCCGTTGCCTACACCTAGTGCAGTTAGCCTCCCAGATTCAGTCAAAAAGCCATTTAACTGCCCGGGAGATGCTACAACTGCTAGGCCACATGGCATCCACAGTGCATGTGGTCCCCTATGCTCGCCTTCACATGAGAGCAGCTCAATGGACTTTGTCCACCCAGTGGACTCAAGCTTCAGGAGGTCTGACAGACAAAATAGCAACCTCCAGACGCCTCCAGACGCCTCCAGACGCCAAGCAACCCTCACAACAGATGCCTCCCCAACAGGTTGGGGAGCTCATCTACAAGACCTCTCCACTCAGGGCACTTGGTCTCCACAGGAGACCTCTCTACATATCAACCACTTGGAGCTCCGAGCAGTTTTTCTAGCTCTTAAGGTCTTTCATACCCTGCTCAGCTACAAGACAGTCCTCATTCATACGGACAATCAGCTAGCCATGTTTTACATAAACAAGCAAGGAGGAACTGGCTCTCTGTCGCTTTGCAACGAAGCTTTAAGATTGTGGCCCTTCGCCAGAGAGCATCAAATCCATCTCCTGGCCATATACCTTCCAGGAATCCAAAACTCTTGGACAGACAGACTCAGTCGAGTTCTGCTTCCACACGAATGGTCCCTGCCAATGTTCCCTCTAATTTTCTGTAGGCTGTGTGCGCATAAAATATCAGCTGTGCAGCTTTTGAAGGAAGGTTAAATTTTTGTGCGCCACATAACGACACTCGGAGTTATATACTTTAAAATTTGACTACACGTCAGAATACAGTATGCACACCACATTGCACTAGAAAATATTGTAGAACTTGTGAAAACCGTAAATACACAACAACTTTTAAATTTTAAGACGTCTGTGGTGTTTTCTATCAGAATCAGAACTGTAACTTTTGTGCGCTCTGTTATAAAGTATGTGCGCTCGCTCGGCGAGGTGTGTGCGCGCGCACACGCGCACAGCTTAGAGGGAACAGTGGTCCCTGCACATGGACCAGGTACTCAGAATCTTTCAAGAGTGGGGAACCCCAGACATAGACCTCTTTGCAAGTCCGTGGAATGCCAAACTTCCCCGATTCTGTTCCAGAATTCCGTGTCAGGGAGTTCAGACCAGGGATGCCTTCCTCCTTCACTGGGGTCAAGACTTCCTCTATGCCTTTCCACCCATTCCCTTAATTCCCAAGACTCTATTCAAGCTCCAGAGGGATCAAGGATCTATGATCCTCATAACTCCATGCTGGCCACGCCAAGTGTGGTACCCTCTACTTCTGCATCTCTCTCAAGCTCCCTCCCTAGACTTGGGAGCTGCTCCAGACCTCCTGTCCCAGGAAGAGGGAACTTTGTGGCACCCAAACCCCAAGTCCCTTCACCTCAGGGCTTGGTTGCTGAAGGCTTAGACCTTCAAGGTTGGAATCTTTCTCAGCAGGTGAAGGATATCCTCCATGCTTCCAGAAAACCTTCTACCAGACGTTCCTATGCTTTTAAATGGAAAAGGTTTTCCATTTGGTGTGCTGAGAAGGGTCTTGACCCTCTAGCACTACCTTTGAATTCTCTATTGGAATATCTCCTGCATCTCTCCAATGCAGGCCTTAAGACAAATTCAGTAAGAGTCCATTTGAGTGCTATTGCAGCATCCCTTAAGCCTCTCAATGGACAGCCTATTTCCTCTCATCCTCTTATTGCAAGATTCATGAGAGGCCTAACCTTAACTAAACCTCCCATTAGGCCTCCTCCGGTGGCATGGGACTTAAATTTGGTTCTTGGTCAGCTTATGAAGCCACCTTTTGAACCCTTAGCCACCACCCTCCTTGAAATTTCTTTCCTGGAAGGTCATTTTCCTCATTGCAGTCACATCAGCTCGCCGCATCAGTGAGCTACAGGCCTTGGTGGCTAATCCTCCTTATACAAGGTTTCATCATGATAAGGTAGTCCTCAGGACCAATCCACACTTTATGCCTAAAGTGGTCTCACCTTTTCATCTGAACCAAGAGGTATATTTACCTGTCTTCTTTCCAGGTCCTCATGCATCAAGTGCAGAAAGGAATCTTCATATCCTGGATTGTAAAAGGGCTCTTGCCTTTTACTTACAAAGGACTCAGCAACATAGAAGGTCTTCCCAAATCTTTGTTGCTTTTGATCCTTCTCATTTAGGACTTCCAGTCTCTAAAAGGACACTGTCCACTTGGATTGCTCAGTGTATTTCTTTCGCCTACCAGAGTAAGAACCTATCTCCAGGAACAAGCAGGAATAAGTCCTCACATATGGGTACGTTGGAACCGACGGAGCCTGCACGGGAAAGCTCCCCAGCTTCCCAGAAAGGAAGCTTTTGGGGCCTCCCACTGCACATGCGCACTGCCGTCCCGCCTTCCTGACCAGCTCTCCTCAGTTTCTCTTTTTCCGTGGAGCCAGCAGGTCGTGTTCCTGTCACCGCTGAAGAAATTCTTATTTTAGTTTGTTTCTTTAGACCGCGTACCTGCCTTCCCCATACCGAAACCGGTACCGCTGGTCTCTTTTCTTTTCTCTCAAAAAAACAAACAAACAAAAACTTTTCTTTTAGCACAACTTGGTGACTTCGGTTAGGCCTCAGGCCTACCCAAATTCTCCTCATGGAGAAACCAGCCCCTGGTTTCAAAAAGTGTACCAAGTGTAGTGCTGTTATTTCTGTTACAGACACCCATGACTGGTGTCTTAAATGTTTGGGGCCTGACCACTCCATTCCGGACTGCCCGTCCTGCTCCCAGATGTCTAAACGTGGTTTGCAGAACCGGGCCAACAAATTCCATGTGCTGTTTGCTTCAAATAATCCAGCATCACAGTCATCCAGGTCTTCCTCTCCGGATGGATCTCAGGTAACCAAACCTTCTCCGGGCAGGTCCTCAAAAGGCAAATCTCCTTTAAAGTATCGAGAGGCCCTCAATCTTGAGTCGGAGGACCCTGCCCCAACCAAACAACCCCGGCGGGAAGCTCTGGCTTCCAAAGCTCCATCTATGGGGTTACAGGTTGACATCGATGGCACGGCCTCGACCGATCACCTGTTAGACTGCTCTGGGGTACCGGCCCATGCCGGTACCGACATCCAGGCAGCAGTGGCGTCTATGGATAATACTGTTCAGACCATGCAGCAGGCCATTTTGGCTTTTATTAAAGCTGCGACGCTCTCGGTACCGCATCCAGCGGTTCCGGGTCCGGTTCCGGTACCGTCCTCCTTACCGGAACCAAGACCATCGTCTTCCAAACGTAGATCGGTTCCGCATGCCGGATCCGGGTTTTCGCCCGATACCGATCCCATACCCGGTACACCTGATGTCGATACCGAGCGGTATGCGTATCGTGCGTTGGAAGCAAATAGAAGATACTCTGATTCTTCTGAGGATTTTGACTCCTCTGATGACTCTGATGAGCTGTCTCTTGTTCTTCCTGAAGAGCCTTCTTCCCCAAAGAGGAGAATGTCTCCACCAGAGGATTTGTCCTTTCAAGACTTCATTATAGAAGTAGCTAAAGGACTTTCTATTACTACATCCTCTGAAAAAGAACCTAGATCAAAGAAATTGGATATTTTAGGATACCCTAAGGTTCCTAAAGAGGCAGTCACCCTGCCTATCCATGAAATCCTTCAAGAACACTTGATGGACTTATGGGAGGTTCCTTTAACGTTGTCTCCTCATTCCCGTAGGTTGGACACCATGTACCGGGTCCCTCCTTCTCCTGGTTTTCAAAAAACTCAGCTGCCTCACCATTCCATTGTGGTGAAGTCTGCGCTGAAAAAGATTAAGAGTACCAAAAGGCACTCTTCTACCCCTCCAGGGCGAGAATGTAAGACCCTAGACTCTTTTGGTAGGAAAATCTTCCAGGCTAGTATGCTTATAGCCAGGATTAATTCATACAGTCTGTATATGGGCATGTTTCTAAGGGAACTTGCCCTAAAGGTACGGCATTTTGCCCCCTTTATCCCTGAGGATAGAAAGGAGGAGTTCATTTCTCTGGTGAAACAGCTTCTAGATGTTTCTAAGTTCTCCAACAGAGCAGCCTTTGATTCCTTTGAGGGTGCCGGTAGAGCTTCGGGCATTGCTATTGCAGCCCGACGACTTGCTTGGCTCCAGGCCTCTAACCTAGAACCCTGGGTCCTGGATGGCTTACGGAATCTGCCCTGTACAGGTGAGAACTTATTTGGTAAAGACTGGCAAATTAAAGCCACTCAAATGGACGCAGAAAATGCTACCTTAGATAGACTTTCTAAGTCTACCTCTATTCCTGCCAAGAAAAAGTCTTTCAAGAGGCCTTACTACAAGAAGGCCAGATTTTCCACAAATACTGGTCAACAATCTTCTCAGCCTCGCTTTGCTGCTAAGCGTCAGCAACCTAAACAGGCAAGGTCAAAGCCTGCAGCGTCTGCCACTCCTCAGCAGGCTCACCCCCCTCAGGGGTTTTGACTTGCCCCTAGAGAACTTAACCTTTCTGGCTCTAGAACAACCAGAGCCCCTCACCATTCCCGGAAGGTTAGCTCACTTTGCTCCCAGATGGGAGCAAATTACATCAGAGCACTGGACCCTCTCTATCATCAGAGAGGGCTACAAACTTCATTTTTCCAACCTTCCTCCACATACCATGGTGAGGCACTTCAATTCTCCCCCATCTCTCCTGGCCCTGTTGGGTCAGGAAGTCTCTTCCCTCCTTGCCCAAAGGGCAATAGAAGAGGTTCCTCTTCTTCAACAAGGGACAGGTTTCTACTCCCCTTATTTTCTCATACCAAAGAAGACAGGGGGATTTAGACCTATCCTAGATCTGAGAGAATTGAACAAATTTCTATACAAGGAGAAATTCCAAATGCTTTCTCTGGGCATTCTCCTTCCATACCTTCAGAGTCAGGATTGGCTTTGTTCTCTAGATCTCAAGGATGCGTACACACATATACTCATCCACCCATCCCACAGAAAATATCTACGATTTCTGTTCCAGGGAAAACATTTCCAGTACAGAGTACTTCCCTTCGGTCTAGCCTCTGCTCCAAGAGTGTTCACCAAATGCATGGCAGTTGTAGCCGCATTTCTAAGAGGTCTGGGAATTTTTGTATTCCCATATCTGGACGACTGGCTCATCCGAGCTCCATCTCAGTCAGAGGCCCAGATTTCCCTGGACCACACGAGACACATTCTGCAGTATCTGGGACTGGTGGTAAACCTTCCCAAGTCTCAACTCATCCCTACTCAGTCTCTGGAATTCATAGGGGCCCAGTTGGACACCACCACTGCAAGGGCCTACCTTCCTCAGGTCCGGAGCCAACGTCTGGTGTGCTTGGCCTCCCAAGCTCAGTCCAGCACTCACTTGACAGCCAGGGAAATGCTGCGACTTCTGGGCCACATGGCCTCCACGGTACACGTGGTGCCCTACGCTCGTCTTCATATGAGAGCAGCTCAATGGACCTTGGCCACCCAGTGGACTCAAGCATCAGGAGCGCTCTCCGACCAAATACTCACCTCAAAACGTCTGTTTTGGTCCCTCCAATGGTGGATATCCACCAAGAATCTGTCGTTGGGGACCCCCTTCCAACCTTTGTTGCCCCAAGCAACCCTCACAACAGATGCCTCCCAAACAGGGTGGGGAGCCCATCTTCAACACCTCTCCACTCAGGGTACTTGGTCTCCACAGAAGACCACCCTTCACATCATCCTCCTGGAACTGCGAGCAATCTTCCTTGCCCTCAAAGTCTTCCATACCCTCCTTGTCAACCTGACCGTCCTAGTTCATACAGACAATCAGGTGGCCATGTTCTACGTAAACAAACAAGGAGGGACAGGCTCTCTGCCACTTTGCAATGAAGCTCTCAGATTATGGGCCTTCGCCAGAGAGCATCAAATTCATCTTCTGGCAGTGTATCTTCCAGGGGTTCAAAACTCTCGGGCAGACAGACTCAGTCGAGTTCTGCTTCCACACGAATGGTCCCTACATCTGGACCAGATACGCAAAATCTTTCAGGAATGGGGAACCCCGGACATAGACCTCTTTGCAAGTCCGTGGAATGCCAAACTTCCCCGGTTCTGTTCCAGGACTCTGTGTCAGGGAGCTCAGGCCAGCGACGCTTTTCTCCTGCATTGGGGTCAGGAATTCCTATATGCCTTTCCACCCATTCCTTTGATTCCCAAGACTCTGTTCAAACTCCAGAGGGATCACGGGTCGATGATCCTCATAGCTCCACGCTGGCCACGCCAAGTGTGGTTCCCTCTACTTCTGCATCTCTCCCAGGTACCCTCCCTGGACCTGGGAACTGCGCCAGACCTTCTGTCTCAGGAGGAGGAGACTTTGTGGCACCCAAACCACAAGTCCCTACACCTCAGAGCTTGCTTACTGAAGGCCTAAGCCTTCATGACTTCAATCTTTCTCAACCAGTGAAAGATATCCTTCATGCCTCTAGGAAACCCTCCACGAGGCGTTCCTATGCTTTCAAATGGAAACGCTTTTCCATTTGGTGTGCTCAACAGGGTCTTGACCCTCTAGCACTTCCTTTGAATTCTCTACTAGACTATCTCCTGCATCTTTCCAATGCAGGCCTTAAGACGAATTCAGTGAGAGTCCATTTGAGCGCTATTTCAGCATCCTTAAAACCTCTAAATGGACAACCTGTCTCCTCTCATCCTCTTATTGCAAGGCTCATGAGAGGCCTGACTCTAACTAAGCCTCCCATCCGACCTCCTCCGGTAGCATGGGATTTGAACCTAGTTCTAGGTCAGCTTATGAAACCACCTTTTGAACCGTTGGTTTCTACCTCCTTGAAATTTCTTTCTTGGAAGGTCCTTTTCCTTATTGCAGTCACTTCGGCTCGCCGCATCAGTGAATTACAGGCCTTAGTGGCTCATCCACCTTATACTAGGTTTCATCATGATAAGGTGGTCCTTGGGATGAATCCCCACTTTATGCCCAAAGTGGTCTCGCCTTTTCATCTTAATCAAGAGGTATATCTACCTGTCTTTTTCCCGGCTCCTCATGCATCCAGTGCAGAGAGGAACCTTCATACTCTAGATTGTAAAAGAGCTCTTGCCTTTTACCTCAACAGGACTCAGCCACATCGAAAGTCTTCCCAACTTTTTGTGGCTTTTGATCCTTCTCATTTGGGACTTCCAGTCTCCAAACGTACACTTTCCAATTGGATTGCTCAGTGTATTTCCTTTGCTTACCAGAGTAAAAACATTTCTCTGGAAGGCCATGTCACAGCTCACAATGTGAGAGCCATGGCCACTTCTATGGCTCATCTTCACTCTGTATCCATAGATCAGATCTGTCGAGCCGCCACCTGGGCCTCGGTTCATACCTTCACAGCCCATTACTGTTTGGACAAGGACTCCCGCCGGGATGCCTTGTTTGGTCAGGCTGTCCTCAAACACCTGTTCCATACTTGAACAACTCCTGCCCACCTTCCCAGGATGAATGCCTGAGATCCATACGAAGATGGCGAACCCTTGGAAGGGGATCTCCCAGGCATCTTAGCTAGGGAGTCCCCATATGTGAGGACTTATTCCTGCTTGTTCCTGGAGATAGCACAGTTACTTACCTGTAACAGGTGATCTCTGGGAACAGCAGGAATTAGTTCTCACACCCCACCCACCTCCCCTAGGAGTTGTATCTTCTATCTATCTTCCTTTCCTCTCTCTATTGTCTCAGCTATAAACTCGAACTGAGGAGAGCTGGTCAGGAAGGCAGCGCGCATGTGCAGTGGGAGGCCCCAAAAGCTTCCTTTCTGGGAAGCTGGGGAGCTTTCCCGCGCAGGCTCCGTCGGTTCCGACGTACCCATATGTGAGGACTAATTCCTGCTGTTCCCAGAGATCACCTGTTACAGGTAAGTAACTGTGCTTTCTCTGGAAGGCCATGTCACAGCTCACAATGTGAGGGCCATGGCAACTTCTATGGCTCATCTAAATTCTGTGTCCATCGACCAGATCTGTCGAGCAGCCACATGGGCCTCGGTTCATATCTTCACGGCCCATTATTGTTTGGACAAGGACTCCCACCGGGATGCCTTGTTTGGTCAGGCTGTCCTAAAACACCTGTTCCATACTTGAGCAACTCCTACCCTCCATCCCTGTTTAGATGCCTGAGATCCAAGGGGGAGGTAGGGCCCTTCTCAGGGTCTACAACCCTGGGGATCTCCCCGGCATCTCCAGCTGAGGAGTCACCATATGTGAAGACTCATTCCTGCTTGGTCCTGGAGATAGCACAGTTACTTACCTGTAACAGGTGATCTCTGGGAACAGCAGGAATAAGTCTTCACAACCCACCCACCTCCCCTAGGAGTTGTATCTCTCTATCTTCCTTTCCTCTTTCTCTCTCTTTGTCTCAGCTCTGAAACTCGAACTGGAGAGAGGCGGGAAGGCAGCGCGCAGGCGCTGTGGGATGCTCCCAAAAGCTTTCCTTTTTTGGAAAGCTGGGGAGCGTTCCCTCGCAGGCTCCGTCGGTACCGACGTACCCATATGTGAAGACTTATTCCTGCTGTTCCCAGAGATCACCTGTTACAGGTAAGTAACTGTGCTTTCTGGTCGTACCTTGCCAAGGAAAGCAAGGGGCTGCTGGATCACTAGGACTTGACTTGACAGCACCTAAAAAAAAATATGTCGATAGCGGTCAAACAATATTTAATATTTAAATGCAAGATGTGGAAATATGCGTTCTAAAGGATTATTCTGGGAAGGATGATGTTGAGATGTTTATGAATGCATTTAATTATCAAAATCTTAAGGGGGGGAGTGGCTAAGGGTCTAAATGTTAATAGCAAAGGGGCTCAAGGTTGAAGTTTTGCCTAGGGTGTCTACTCCCCTTGCACCAGCCCTGACAGCTTGATAAAGTCATGGTGCTTAAGAAGTGCTCCCTGTAGTGGCTGTCTTGTCTCATTCCTTTTAACTACAAGTATTATGTCTCATAGATTTCGGTGTATTACAGTATTTTAAGAATAGCAAGCCTGAGAGTGCTTTTGGTGCAGAGCCATCAATGCATTAGTGCAGCCAGGTTTGCTTCTAGGCTTAAAATGTTGTACTGGGCAAGCTATAAAGGTCTTCAGTCTTCCCTTTATTAAAGTGAAGGTCAGTTCTCGACGTACAAAAGCAGTAGGGATATTCAGTTTGTAGCTTCCCAGCAATTGCTCCTCTATCTAAAAATTAAACTGAACAAGTCTCTGCTAATTGCAGATGGATGCTGTGGTCTGGTGTTTCAGTATACTGTTCTCACCAGTTGCAGAACTGCCATGCAAGAAGAATACGGAGGTTTATCTATCAGCTCTCGGAGACGAGGAGTGGATATCGGTCATTGGAGCTACTTGCCAGTATCTCAGGGCACTTCATGCACATGTAAGCTGCCACCCCTAGGAAGAAAAAGACTTTTCTCTGCCGATCTATTTTTATTCTTAAAAAGTGCTCATGACCCTTGTCCATAGGGAATGGAAGGAGTACCAGTGATGATCTCCAAGCTGAGCTGGAAAGACTGATAGGTAAAGTGACTGACTTTGTCTGAATTATACAGAGAGTTAATGAGAGAAGGAGGATTACCTTGAAAAACCTCAATGTTAAAGCAACCCTTTACTTCGATCAAATTTTAAAATGGTGCTCCAGGGCAGTATAACTCTTTTCAATAATTCATTAGCTTCTGAGAGCCCTGCTGCATGCTAATCCCCTTCCCGCTGCCCTCCCACCCTTTCTGAGGATAGCTTCTGTTGGTGGACTGTCTGAGAGAGGACATTAGCAGGAATCAGAAGGACTTAGGGAAAACCAGGAGGTCAGGAGAATTTTCATGGTTCCCATAGCAGTCAACATAGAGCGTAAAATATAAATCATTAAAGGTGGGGATCCAACATGGGCTGCGTAGGCAATTGTTTTCACATGCAGCTTTCCATGATGCCGAAAAGGAAAGGGGAGCCTCACAAGGAGCCTCCTCAACTTGCTAAGACACGCCCTCCCTTGCGCTTACCTCACTCCAGAACCGATGGATGCGTTTTTGCTGTGTGTGGAGGGTTCGCACATGCAAGCCGGCATTTCTCCAAATTTGACTGTGTCGGGGCTGGAGAGCTCATTGTCCTCTCTCAGTTGTGACCTTTTGCCGGAGCTACAGTTATCTCCTACCTTGCCCACTGGTCCTTCTCACTCGGTTCAAACTTCTCCCGCTGACCTATAAATGCATTCACTCTGCAACTCTTCACTACCTTTCTTCTCTTATCTCTCCTTACAACCCCCCTTGGGAACTCCGTTCTTTCAGCAAACTGCCCACTCTTGTCTCTAACCCGTCCACTCACAACACTAATGGTGGTTGCATGGTTAGTGTGGGAATTGTCATGGGCCCGTGCTAGCTGACAACACGTGTCCCAGCATACCTTCAGCACATGCCTGAACACATGCCGATAGCTAGCACTTTTTAGTAAAATACCCCCAAGCTTGTGTCAGAGAGAGTGGAAGGTTCAGTGACTTGTCCAAGTTCACAAGGAGCGGCAATGGGATTTAAATTTTGAATTCCCTGGGATTCAGCCTGCTGCTCTAACCCTCGGCTATACCTCCATTCCATGAGTACAAGTCTGTGCAGTTTTTAGATGTTACTTCTGTAAAATATGGGCAAGTGGTTTAATCTTATTAAAACTGTATCCCTTTTATAAGCTGGTCAGTAGACTACTACTCTGTCTATCCTCTGATTTAACACTTTTTCAAATGACCAACTCATTGATTTCCAGCCGGTTTACTAGTGCATTTCATGGTCACTTTTATTGAGCTTTGCTTTATTTTCCATAATTGATCATTTCAGTAGGCCGCATAATTGTGAAATACATGGTTAGAAGGCACTAAAGTTGGGTTGTAAATAGATACAGCTACTCTTTATAGTCTTGGGCAAGACTTTAACCCTCCATTGCCTCAGTACAAACTTAGATTCCATATCCACCTAATATAGGTTGTGTTCCCCTACCAGCAGATTGGTGGAGACAATGAACCAATCAAAAGCCCAGATTTCAATGACATCACTCCCATGCCTCTATCTGCCTCAGCCACCAGAGGTCCCTTCAGTATTTCTTTGTCTCCAGCAGATGGGGGATGGATTTTCTCCTCGCTGAAGAAATCTGAAAAATTGAGAAGAAAAGATTGATTAAAAATGCTCATGACAGACCACTTTGAGGGTGACTCTCTCACTTCAGCGTGATCTGAGAGGCTCCACTCAGTCTTTTCGTAGTCATAGGAGTAGGGAAAATTGGTTCATTTCCACACTCTTATCATGATAAGAGCCTATTGAGCAGCCAGAAATTGGAAGGATTTGGAAGGATCTGGAACAGTGCGGCAGCCTTGCACAACCTCATTGTCCCCACCCTCCTCCTCTGTCCCATCTGCTGTCTCCCAAAGATTGCAGAAGGCTCCCAGAGAGATCTGCCTGCCAGCCATTTTAAACACAGTGCTGCAAAACCAGTAAACAGTTTCCGGGGAGTAGAGCTGCTCCTGGCACGAATTCTCTGCCTGGGGTTCCCAGGGGATGAGTACCAAAGCTTGACCTTGTCATTGTCCTTGTTGGGGGTTCCTGATTCTCTCTTCTTGGGATGCAATTTGGGGTGGACCGCCGGTGACTGTTGGTATGATGTGGGAGTTTCCCACAGTTTTCTGCATGTGTTGGTGGTTTTTTTACATATTGCGCACTTGGTGGTTACATGGTCCTAGTGTGCATTCCCCCAAGTGGCTCCAACATGCATTCCTTCCCTAGCACCTGTAATGTACAATGCAATAAAAGTGCAGCTAACACATTTTTCAGGCCGCTGCGGCCATAGTGCGTGCTGTTGTGAGACTTGCCTTAACACTGTCTTCTTCCAGAAACATTGTTTGACCTGTGTCAAAGCCAGGTGCTTCATATCCAGACTCTGGACTCTGCTCTTCTTGCATGGCAGCTTCTGAGTCATCCCTGGAGGGCCTGTTTCCCCTTTCTTAGCTGGGGAATGCAATTAGTTCAGCCTTGCCTGCCTCAGGGCAGGAGGTGATGGATGGCGCTATGGATAAGGATATCCAGCCAGCCGGAAGGTCTGGTGACTGCTGCAAGCAGATCTTTGTCCTGTAGGGGGTCTGCGGCAGCTGTGCCCCCTGGTGTTGGGAGGTCATTCCTGAGAAGAGAGCTTCCAGACCCTGAATTGCCTTCCCCAAAATTCTTTTCTTTTTTGCGGCAGACCTGGTCCTTCTGGCGTAGAAATTCAGATACTGCGGCCTCTGGGAGCCCCCAGATTCACTCTCATGTGGGCGGGCTGAGCGTGGAAGCCCTATTTGATTGCCTTTGGCTAGGTGCCCCTAGCAAGGGGTGTCTTCTGGAGATGGGGAACAGCTGGTAGCTGTATGAGATTTTGACTGAGTCAGCTTCAGATGGCTCGGATCTGGGCTCTGAGTTGGATGAAGAAGTATTCTTGCCTTCAGAATATTGTGAAGAGGCTGGCGTGATCCACCTATTCTGGAAGGAGGAGCTGGCGGCATGGATTGCCAGGGCCTCATCTGTCTTCAACTTGACAGATACTTCCGGCATGGAGCAGGAACCGAAAGTGTACCCACTCCTTCAAGGAATGTGGAAATCCACTACTTCTTCCTGTTTCCAGATATGATCAAAGATATGATCCGGTTGGTGTGGGACTCTCCTGACTCCCTGCCTAAGTAGTTAAGGGTGTTTAAGAAGATCTACGCGCTCTCATAGGAGTGCATTGAGTGGTTTGCTATCCCAAGGTGGATGTGGAGGTCACGGCAGTTACCAGATGGACCACCATTCCTCGGGAAGGCAGATCGGCCTTAAAGGATTTTCTGTACCATAAGGTTGATTCATGATCGAGGAACTAGTTTGTTATGGCAGCTGTGATTCTGCAGCTGGCAGTATATACCAGCCTGACGTCTCAAGCCCTGCTCCAGCAGATTCAGTCTCTCTTGCCAGATAATACTATCCCTCTTTTGGAGTCTATGGCCTTCCTTTCTGATGCCATGTATGATCCAGTATGTTTGACCACCAGGGATGGTACTTCGATGACTGTGTCATGGTGTTGGATTTGGTTCTGGCACTGGGCAGTGGACCGATCTACCAAAGCCCAACTGGCTTTTAAGGGGAACCTTCTTTTTGGAGCAGATTTGGAGAAGTCAATGAAAAGACCTGGGTGAGACAAAGTCTTTGACTTCTGGAAGGCAGGTCCAGGGGGTCTGTTAAGTGGGCTGCTGCCCCTTTCTCGTCATCCTCCACCTGTCCACTGAGGGCATGCTGGCCTGATTCCCGGGGGTCTCAAGACTTTTGCGTTACCGACCTGGAAAACCTTTCTTCCCCTCTGCTTCTGGGCTTTGAGCTCATTCTCAGTCCTTTTGCATAGCATGCGGGCCCAGGGACTCAGCTCCCTCCAGGGGAGGACCCTCCTGGGCTATGCAATGAAGGTTTGGGGGCCCATTCTCTGGTTCCTCCAGTTGGAGTCAGGCTTCGCCTTTTCTTTCAGGAATGGGCCTGAGTTACCAAGGATCACCAGATGCTAGACACCATTCAGTTTGGCTGTGTCCTGGAGTGCAAAAAGCCAATTCCGGATACCTTCGTCATCTCCTCTTGTAGGTTTGCGATCAAAGGTGCCGTTGGCGGACCACCTTGGAAACGTTGTTGCGCCTAAAGGCAGTAGAACACATTCCACCAGATGAGTGTGGGCAAAGGCAGATACTCCATCTATTTCGTGTGTCCAAAAAGGACGGTTTCTTCTGTCTCATTCTGGACCTCAAAGGGGTCAACAAGCACTTGGGCGTTCTGCACTTCCTGATGGAAACCTTGCGCTCCATGATTCAAGCAGTGCACTGAGGAGAGTTCTTGGCTTCTCTGGATCTGGCCGAGGTCTATTTTCATATCCTGATCCGGGCAGATCCTCAGGGAGGAGTGGCCTAGTGGTTAGGACATGGTACCTCAGGCCGGAGGGCCGGGGGTTCAACATGGTACCTCAGGCCGGGGGTTCGACATGGTACCTCAGGCCGGAGGGCCGGGGGTTCGACATGGTACCTCAGGCCGGAGGGCTGGGGGTTCAAGTCCCACATGGGGACAGTAATCTCAGGCCGGAAGGACTCTGGTTTCTAGTCCTATAGGCACTCCTTGTGGCCTTGGGCAAGCCACTTAACCCTCCTTTGACTCAGGTACACATAGATTTCGAGCCCTTTGGGGACAAGGGAATGTATCCAGCACCTGTTTGTAGTGATTACATAATGTAAACCGCTTTGATTGAAGGATAAGGCTGTATAGAAAACTGGCTAAATAAATAAATAACAGTATCTGCCTTTTTCCATGCTTGGCTCTCACTATCAGTTTGCTGCCCTCCCTTTCGGGGTATCCACAGTCCCAAGGACATTCTCCAAGGTCATGGTAGTGGCAGCTGTGGCACCAAGGGAGCTCTGTCCATCCCTATGTGGACAACTGGCTCATCCAGGCCTATTCCCTTTCAGAGGCTCCCAAGTGGTGTCATTTTTGGAGAGACTTGGCTGGGTAATCAATCAAGGAAGGACCCAGCCGTTGCCTTCCCAGTCTGGCGTTCTGGGAGCACGTTTCGACACTCAAGTGGGCAGAGTTTTCCTGCCAGAGGAGAAAGTCAAAAGGCTGCTGGATTGCCTGGCGCTGTTCTATGTGCAGCAGGCTCCTGGAGTCTGGGAATTGATGGCAACGACCATAGAGATGGTGCCATCGGTGCATGCTCACATGCAGCCTCTCTAGCAGTCCCTGAGTTCTGAGGAGTTTGAGCGCAGTATTCCACTCCTGATGGTGGTGAAGGCCAGCTTGTGGTGGTGGGAGGAGCCCTGTCATTTGAGAGAGAATGTGCTGCTGGATGATTTTCTCTTGGATTCTTCTGACGACGGATGCCCATCTCTCAGCTTGGGGAGCTCATTGCCAAGACCGTACGGCCCAGAGCCAGTGGAACCACAGGGAAGTGGTGTGGTCTGTCAACTGCCTCGAGGTGAGGGCCATCAGGTTGGCTCTCCTGTGTTTCTGTCCCCACAGCAGTGGCTTATGTCATTTGGCAAGGTGGCATGAGGAATGCTGGGGTAGCTCTGGAGATGGCTTTACTGTTTGCCTGGGTGGAGAAGAACCTCCTAGCCTTGTCAGCTCAGCACATTGCCGGGGTGCACAATATGGAAATTGATTTCCTCAGCCAAAACTCTGGATCCTGGAGAGTGGGAGTTGAGTCAGGAGGCGTTTCAATTGATTCTGCGCCACTGGGGTTGCCCCGAAATGGATCTGATGGTGACCCAATCCAATATCAAAGTTGGTTGCTTTTTCAGTCACAGACTAGCAAAGGGAACATCCCACCTGCAATGTCAGTAGACACAAAGAAAACAGGACACACAACGCCACCGGATGGACAGAGAGCTTTCCAATTGCAAGGTCAGTCCAACAATAGCAGAATTCTTCAAAAAAGACTCTGAACAATGTAGCCTGGAAAAGCTGTCAACCTTCAAGGCTTCTCAGCCTCGCTGCCTCTTTCCCGAGCTCCTCCGCCTCTTTCCCGAGCTCCTCCGCCTCTTTCCCAAGCTCCTCCGCCTCTTGCCTGAGCTCCTACACTTCTTTGCCAGGACAGGGATGGAGGAGCAATTTCTAGACTTATTAGCAAGGAACTGATTTTATCATCTTTGCCTTGTGAGAAAAATCTGCATTATGTGTACAAGACTTAACTTTGAAGTTTGATACCTCCTCTGGCCTGAGTAGCAGCAGTGACTGTTGCTCTCTCCTGCTCTTTCTTCTTTTCCTGGGTACCTTTTTAGTTTAAATTATAACCTCACTCCCCTGGTGGTTTTTTTTGTCTTTTTCCAAGTCCACTCTTATTTATATTTCATATACACGGGGTACTGCTGAGCATCAGTACCGTAGTACTCTTTCACCCCAAACAATTTTACTTATGTGCACAGGGGCACTCAGTTTAAGGGCTAATATATAAAAACAGAATGGAAATCGGAATTCAAAGATGGGAGTTTAGGTGGTTGTTTTTTATTAACTAATGGTTTAAATCACTTGCATAAAGAAACATTGTGCATCCAGCCCTGCTTTCTTAAGAATTTCTCTCTGCTTTTTTCTTCTCATCTTTCAGCTATCATTTGCCAAATCTGATCCTGTCTTGTACCCATGGCACAAGTGTAGAATGAAAGGAGCTTTGTAATAGGGCCACAAATCAAGGCAAGTGAAATAGGGTTAAAAAAAATACACAGCAAAATTGGATTCTTCTTTGAAACTCTGTTTCTACCACGTAAGAGTCAAGGTTAACAGTTTGCGGTTAATTGAATTCATTTCTTGGAATGATTCCAGACTGATGGAACTGAGAGAACAAAAGTCTTACAATAAACGAAGTGGAGAGCAGTGAAGTGGAGCAGTAGAAAAATGGTAAATATTGATTATAGTGGGGTGGCCTCGGCTTGTTAGAGCTGAAGGGCTTTAAACTGTCCCCATCGCTGTCGCCTCCCCTGAAAGATCGAAGTGTAGGGAAGGAGTGAAGCACGGGCTGCCTGCAATCTTAAACTGAGTATTGCTGGTGGTATAGAACAGTTCTCAATCCAATCCTTAGCGACCACTTGGCCTGTCGGGTTTTGAAGATACCCACAATGAATATGCAAGAGAGATATTTGTATGCACTGCCACCATTATATGCAGATTTCTGTCATGCATATTCTGTATGGATATTATGAAAACCTGACCGGCCAAGTGGTCCCTGAGGACTAGGTGGGGAACAACTGGTATAGAAGGATTAGGTACAGAGTGAGGGATAATAGGGGAGGGGTTAAAATGGGCTGTAGTTCATACTTTATTAAAATTTGATATATTGCCCTTTGCAATTGCAGCAAGGCAGTTTACAAATTAAAAATTAGTTAAAAATAGAAAAAGAACTCCAATTTCTTGGACTGGAAAGGAATCCACATTCATACATAAAAGGAGGGGGGAGGGCAAATAGCAAGGTCAAAGTTGAGAGTATACTGAGGAGAGAGCAATTGTGTTAGGAGAGAGGTCAAAAGCCAACTTAATCTAAAATGGGATTTATATCCCACTTCCAACAATAGGTTTTGGAGTGGGTTACAAAATATCAAATAGAGCAGTATACAAGTTATTACTATTGATACATACCCATCTCTTTCAACAATAAAAATGAAAATTCAATTTCTCAAACATCCCCAGAAATAACACTGGCCTTTCAATAATTCCTAATTATAATCGTACTAACCCTAAGTTCTTTAGCTCACGCAATTGCAAAGTTGTGGCTTTCATTCTCCTTCAAAGAGGATAGCCAGGTTTATATTTCTTCCTGAAAATATTATAAATTCTTTGACGCAGGTCTTGGGATGGAAATCCGTTCCATTTCCATTCTTGTGGTCCTAATCCTTGCAGCATTCGCTTGCATAATGAAATTGTTCAACTCCAGGGATAATACTCAAATGTTAATGATCAGTGCAGCAAGTAAACCTTCTCACATTTACTTAGTAGTACTACTACTACTGAACATTTGTATAGCACTATAAGACGTATGCAGGGCTGCACAGACACATGTGAAAGACTGTCCCTGCTCATCAGAGCTTACAGTCTAGCCGAGACAGATAACACAGTAGCTGTAAACATGGGATACATCTAGTGGGAATGTAAGGAAAGACGAAGGAGATCAGGTGAGTCAAGATCCGAAAGCGGCATCAAAGAGATGAGTTTTCAGCCTGGGTTTGAAAAGGGTCAGAGAAGGCACCTGATGTACAGACTCGGGTGTTTGTTCCAGGCATAAGGAGCAGCAAGGTGAAAGGAGCAAAGTCTGGAGTTAGCAATTGAAGAGAAGGGCACAGATAGAAGTGATTTGCCAGAAGAACGGAGTTCCGAGGAAGGATAGTGAGGAGCTGCACAGTGAATGCACTTATAGGTCAGCAGAAGTTTGAGCTGAATATGGAAATGGATAGGGAGCCAAAGAAATGACTTGAGAAGAGGGGTAATATGAGCATGACGAGGCTGGCCATGTTCAATTTCAAACGGCGGTGAGACATCCAAGCAGCAATGTCAGAAAGGCAGGCAGAGATCCTGGCCTGGATTGTCGGAGAGATTTCAGGTGTAGAGAGATAGATCTGGGAGTCGTCAGCATAAAGATGGTACTGAAAGCCATGGGAAGAGATGAAAGCACCAAGGGACTGGATATAGAGAGAGAAAAAGAGTGGACCCAAGGCAGATCCTCGGGGTGCATCAACTGAGAGGGGGATAACAGAGGAAGATACACCAGAACAAAAACTGAAAGAGCATTGGGAAAGATAAGAAGAGAACCAGGATAGCACAGAGCGCTTAAAACCAAGCGAGGACAAGGTATCAAGGAGAAGGTTGTGGTCAATGATGTCAAAAGCAGCAGAAAGGTCAAGAAGGATGAGGAATCGAGTAAAGGCCTCTGGAATTTGCCAGGAACAGGTCTCTGGAGTCTTTAGCAAGAGCTGTTTCGGTAGAAGGTAAAAGATGAAAGCTGGATTGTAGAGGATCCAGAAGGGCTTGAGAGGAGTGAAAGTGGAGGTAAAGACGGTGAACCACACATTCAAGTAATTTAGAAATTAAGGGGAGGAGGGAGGTGGGTCAATAGTTAGGACAGGTAAGGTCTAGTGAGGGTTTCTTGAGGAGAGGAGTGACCATAGCATGCTTGAAGGCTGCAGGAAAGTTGCAGTGGTGAGCAATAGGTTAAGAATATGAGAGATGGAAGGGACAACAGTGGAGGAGAGGGCACTAAGTGGGAATATTATCAGAGGAGCAAGTAGTGAGTTTGGATAAGGAAAAAAAAGGTGAGTGGTTTCTTCCTCAGAGATCATAAAAAAGGAAGAAAGGGTAGCAGAGGTGGGGGGGGGGGGGGGATTAGCTGACCTCATGGGGAATTGGAGTGTGATCTTGTGGATTTTGTCATGGAAATAGTCAGCCAGGATTTGGGGAGAAATGGAGAGAGGGGTCGGAGGCAGAGGCACCTTGAGGCGAGATTTGAGAGTTGTAAAGAGACGTGAGGGTCAGAGGCAAAAGAGTTAGTCAGATGGACATAATAGTCTTGTTTGGCGAGTGCTATGGCTGACTGGCCATAACGTCCAGATAATTTTGTGAATCATTTCTTGTTAACAGAAACATTATTCTCAGCTGCAGTGACAGCCAATGTAATCCCTTTAACACTGGGGTAGCTCTGTCCACTCTTTGGGTAATCGTGATCACTTTTGCAGCAATATTCTGATTTAATTGAAGTCTTTGAACTCTGCTTTAGTTAAGCCTAGATATACCACTTTACAGTAATCTAACTTTGAGCTTATTGCCGCATTCATTACTTGTCTCAAATTGAATTCTGAAAGATATGGACTGAGTGGGCTTAGAAGGGGGAAAACATTTCCATTTATTCTACACCGCTTTACAATTATACATACATAATCATTAAAAATACTATTAGTAGTAATAGAACGCTAATGGAATTGTTAAATACTAAATTTCCTACTAACTTTGTAAAAAATGCTTACATGGAAAGTGGACAAAAAGAAGGGAAGATAGCAGCTAAGCGGTTTAGTTGGGTTTGGCTATTTGTCATAGGCAGTGTATTAAGTCTGAATAAAGTAAACGAAACATGGAGCAGTGGTATAGCTGTGCCCAGCTCACAGGGCTATGGATTTATTCATCGTGGGGCTCACCTTGAAACAGCTGTGGAATAATCATTTCCCCCCAGCCCTTGTATTTATTTATTAAAAGTTTTTATATATCGTCCTTCTACAATTCAAGACGGATGGATTAATTAAATTAATTTATCCAGGTGGTCCATCATGGGCTGCTTTTTAATCATTTGGAAAATTTTTGGATTTGCGATACTGTTCTTAGATTAATTTTGATAGAGTTCAGACACTTTCTTTGGGTCGATGTTTTTCAGACACCTGGCCTTTGTCACGCCATACATCCAAAGAATCAGTTTGTCACCTTTTTTTTTTTTACTTAGTCTTTATCTCTGTCTACTTTACGATATGTTCCAAACCTTTGCTAGAAATTGTTACATCTTTTCAGACAATGTCCCCTAGCTGATGCACTTGCCCAAACTAATTTGGGCAAGTGGAGCAGCTAGGGGATTTCTGTTGGCTTAGACATAGTACGCTTTGATTCATCACACCCATTAAGACTGAACATTTGAAGTTGGAAGTATTTCTTGTGTGCAAAGCTGAACTGGCTGCCCCTGTGGAAATTAAATTGGGCAATTGCTCCCTTCGTATCATCAGCCGGATATTGGGGTTTGACTTGATTTTGATCTGGATATGGTGCCTCAGGTCACATTCATGATCTATATTTTGTATCTAAAGGGTATGTAGTTACACCCTTATTTTTCTACATCAGATATGGTTTGCATTATTAGGGCATTATTTACTCCTAGAGTAGACAATTGTAGTGCTGCTTTTACAGACTTGCCAGCTAAAGCTATTAAACACCAACAAATTGAAATTTGCTCCTGCCATTTCTCAGAAGTTCAAGGTAAGTTGCAGTAGGTGTTTTCCTGTCCCTAGAGAGCCTGTATCTAAGGCAATGGAGGGTTCTAGCTAACTGCTTTAACCACTAGGCTATTGCTCCGCTTATGCACAGCATGGTTGCAAGGATATGTTTATGCTAATTAAAAGACTTGCTATACCATCCCTTACCTAGGATTCCAAAGCAGTTTACATTGCTAACACTAGTGTTAAAAACAAAAAGAACTCCATGTTTCACAGGACAGAATAGGATAGCATTTCAGGATAGGACTAGAGGCACATACAACAGAATTAGCCACGATTGCTGGTTCAGACAGTAGCCCATGTAGTCCGAGAGATCCGGAAAGCCAGTAAAGACAATAAATAAATAAATTCCGTGCTAACTTGCCACAGTCCCCAATACAGCACTAAAGGGTGGACAGAATACAAATCATACATACAAACACAGCCATTGGTAGGGGGCAGCAGTCCCCTCCCCCCAAGAGGCCAAGGACCATTGTCACCTCCCCCCATGCCTTGTCAAATCAACCCCAGCATGCCAACTTTGTTCTGTCCAGTGCTCTGAGCTTCCTGAGTGCCCATAATGATGTTGTCTTGAACAGACCTTTAATGTGGTGTGTCACTTCCCTGGGATGTTCCTCCCATCCTGTAGCATACTATCCTGCCAACCCCTCTCCCAGCAGGTAGCCACCCCCTATACAGTCTTTGCAACAGCTAGACTATTAGATTGGCAGTATATAAAACTAGCTAAATAATCAATCATCAAACAAAAATAACGTAACAATTCGTAGCTCTTGTTTAGTGTGTTAACAGCATCCAAACATATTCGACACCCTCAGTGTGGGGATTTGGTTCCCACTACCAACCGCCTGGGACGGTCAACCCTTTAAGGAGGTGTTGCGTGAAAATCAGATTCCCCTTGAGCCTGACAGTATGGGCCCTATATTTTCCCATAGTACCACTCCTTGCCTTGCAGCACGTATGTCAGTTTGTCAAACCTTACTGCCCCGCCCACTTTAATCTGCCAATCGGGTACCTGAGGGACCGACTCCATCTGCCACTTCCAGGCCACAGCCACTCTGGCTGCCAAAAGCAGCTTTGCCCACAGGAATATTTCATGCTATCTGCCCATGTTTAAAAATCTACATTGGTAAGACTACCAGAATGATGAAACGGCGATTATTAGAACATCACTCCCGTATAACTACAGGAGATGTGTCAGCTCCGATGGTAGCCCACTGTCAAGAACAACAACATAAATTTATTGATTTGCGATGGAGAATTCTAGACTATATACCAACTAAGTTCAGAGGGGGAGATCGGGATTCTACTTTACGTTACCGCGAACAGTACTGGATTTACTCTTTGGACTCGGTGTCGCCTAGGGGCTTAAATTCCTCTTTAGATTGGTGGAGTATTTTATAAATCCCTGGATTGGAGGGGGTGGCAATTTGTTGGTTCCCATTGGTTTTGGACCAGTCATGTGATCAAAGCTTGGGATTTAAAGATCATGGTGCTCTGGGACTGTTTAAAAAGCAATGAAGTTTGAAGAAGAGCCAGGAGAATCTATGGCTTGAAATGCAACATTGGGTTACTAGATTCGTGGTAGCACCACGATTTGGTTGTTTTTCGAAGATGTTTTGAGAGCTTGGCAAATGTTGTATGAGAGAAAGGCCTGTGAAACAACGATTGAAGCTGAAGTGCCGGCATTTTTTGAGCTTGGCTACGGGAGTCTGCTTTGCTTCCTCCCTTTATGATTGGAAACCTCTTCAGCAGATCGATTCTCCATAACGGGGATCAGCTAAGTGCCTTTTCTCTATCTTAAGAAGTACAGTTAAATCTGATGAGATGTTTCGTACCGGCATGTACTAAGGTGTTTGTGTCTCCTTAGCACTTATTGGGGTTGTGTCCCCTTTTAAAAAGAAAAAGGAACAACACACTGCGAGAAGAAATGGTTTATCTTCATGGTGTGTGTTCCAACAAAAAGTTAATAGCTTAGGGTTCACAACCCACCCACCTCCCCTAGGAGTTGTCTCTCTATCTCTTTGTCTCTTTCTTTTCTCCCTCTATCCTTTCACTCAGCTACAAACTTAACTGAAGAGGGACAGTTGGAAAGGCTGGAAGGCAGCGCGCATGTGCTGAGGGATGCTCCCAAAAGTGTTCCTATTGGACGCTGGGGAGCGTTCCCGCGCAGGCTCCGTCGGTACCGACGATACCCATATGTGAAGACTATATTCCTGCTGTTCCTGGAGATCACCTGTTACAGTTGAGTAACTATGCTCTCTGGCACACTGTCATATGTTTTTATGAAATGCATTTAAAATGGATATTGCGAGGTAAAGGGATTGCTGTCGTAAGCCTAGCAAACATGTTGCTACTCTAGGTTTCTGTCTAACATCTGTATGTTTGTACTCACAGTTGCAGATTTTGAAAGCCTGACGCATTTCCTAGCTTTTGCTACAGGTTTGTCAGACCATCTCTGACATTTGTCTCAGTTGGAATGGGTGAGACAACCAGGAAAACATCAAGGGAAATAGAATGGCAACATTTATGTTATCATTTTTGCTTTTGATTAAAAACAATTTTTATTTGGGAATTGTTGGCATTGAAGTTAACCTAAGAGTCAGCGAACATAGTAAATATATCCCAGAAGGAATGTAAATGATAGTTCACAGTAAACTATGACAGTGTATTATAGAACATATATTTCGGTCTGATGTAAAAACGCCCAGCTTATATTGTTGAAGGCTAAACCCATTCCACACCCTTCCTAACTGTTTAGTGGCTTAATTCCAGTCTGGCTTCCCTTGTTTTCTGAGGTGTTCTGCTTGTGGAAGACCAGCACACATTGGGGTGCATAAGGGAAAAGAACTCTGCAGCAGTTCTCTGCATAAACACAAACAGAGAGGTTAAAACCCTCCACCCTCTCAAACAAATTCAAACATACTTTGTAAACACAGAGCATACATAACATCTAGAAAACTGTAGTCAAATGCTTGAGCAGAGTAGAGCCACGCTGGTGGTTCGGTGGCAGTGCTGTGCGCTGCATGAAGAGGATCTGGATTCATTTTCTGGACCAGGACCCTGTTACCCTAGCCGGTCAGAACTAAAGATGCCTTGGAGGCAGCAGTCACAGCCACTGCAGGAGAGGGAGTCTCGGCTGTTGTAGAATGCTGACACCTAGTGGTTAAATGTAAGGCCTGCGATTTCCAGGTTCCAGGAGTCCTATTGCATGGATTCAAGCCAAGAATGATCACTGCAATGACTAGACTGAGATGGAAGAGAGATTTGAAATAGGTGAAAAATCTCCATGTATCTGCAAAAGGAAGACGCATGGTGTCTTAGCCCAGTAGAGGCAGGTTGTGATTGAGGTGAAAGCTCAAAGGTGCAGGGGGAGCATTCCTAAGCCAGAAAGTAGTCTGCAGCCATTGAGATGTTGAGAATTTCGGGTCACGATGCTGCTAGTGTGGGTATATGACAAGCTCCTTGGAACCTGGGATGTGTTAGATTTTGCAGATGCAAATTTTCGGGCTGCTCTGTGAAGAGGGGATTTCCATGCGGGTAAATACATTCATGTGTACAATATTAAAGGGATGGGATTGCTAACTGTGCATGCTCTTGGAATGTCCTGGTTTCCCAGGGAAGGCGTGTGTACAGGGAAGAGCATGACTTCATAGATTGCAAAGCAGGAGACATGCTTGGCTGCTGGACTGCAGTGTGAGTTTTGCGCAGAACATAATACTTTACCATCTGTTGGCTTTTAGTGCATTTCCTGCTTTGGGAAACTTTTTTTCCTCTTGGCCTGTTTTTTTCATTCGAGGTTCAGCTCATGCTTCGTGTCAGTATTTTAATGGCACATGTTGTGTGATAATTCACTTAGTCATCAGGCAGACTGCCATCCGAAGACTGTTTTCCAGAGCTTGTTTGCCAGTAAAGACTTCAACTCAAAGTAGAGTCATATAAGAAGATTTCTGGCAGAGACAGTTTGGTATCAGGCAGTGATGGGAGAGAGTCAGAAAATGTAACTGAAAGTAGAAAATCGAGCAGACATTGCCCCCACTTTGATCAGATACACTTTTAGCCAGGAACGTTTTTTAAAACGTCTGCTCTCCCATGTCAGAGTGAGGGTGTGTCTTTTCCAGGGGACAGGAATGGGAGGAATCTTTGCGGTGCCTAGCCAGTCAGGTTTTCAGGATGATGACAATAAATATGCATATAAGAGATTAGCATACACTGCCTCCATTGCTTGCAAATCTCTATCATGCATATTTATTATGGTTATCCTCGGGGCTTAATTCGTAGACAGAAAAGAAGTAGAACTGTGGATGGGGCAAAGGCTGGTAATGATCTATGGGGGCAGAGCCAGGGCTGAAATTGTTTAAAACCTTTGCTTCTCCTCATATTTCTGCACTTGGTCTCACGGCCTTACTTATATCCCTCACCTTGTCCCTACCATCCTCCTAACCTCTGGTCAGTTTCTTAGTCTCCACTATCCTCCCAGGCAACCTTAAGTCCTCACTTGTCCACCCTACCCAGTCCCTGAGTCCTCACTCACAATCCGACCCAAGCCCTGAGTCCCACTTACACGCCCAGTACCAGCCTATGTTAGTCTTTCTTCTGTTTTCTCACCCAGTCATAGATTCTCCACCTAAGCCCAGGTCCCTGCTCTCCCACATCCCCATGTCCCCAGTGTCCACCCATCTGCTGCCTTCTCCAATACTTATTTAACCCTTCCTTTCCTCCTCCTTACCCCAGCATCTGATCTTATAGCCCCCTCTCAATCATCCCTTAGTTATGACTTGACTATTTTCCCAGCTTCTAGAATATCTATCCTCCTCTCCCTTCTCACTCCCCCAGCATCTCCTCCTTTTTTCCCACCCCGACCTCAGTATCTGTCAGTATTAACCCCCTTTCAGTACCAGGTCTCCTAGCCCTAAAATTAGCCCCCTCTCAGCACCAGTCCCCTCCCAGCACCAGTCCCCCTCTCTCTCCAGCATAAACCCATTTCTATTCCCAGTCCCAGTATTAACTCATTTTCAGTCCCAGTCCTGCCTCTCCAGCCCCAATATCAGTCTGTTTCTGGTCCCATCCCCCCTGCATCTCCATATCAGCCCATTTCAAGTCCCAATCCTCATTCCCCCTGCAGCCCCAGTATCAACTCATTTCTAGTACCAGTCGTCCCCACAGCCCCAGTATCGGCCCATTTCCAGTACCAATCGTCCCCACAGCCTCAGTATCAGATCAAATCATCTCAATCTCCTCCCCCCCCCCCCCGCAGCTCCAGTATCAGCCCATGTCAAGTCTGTCCCCCCTTCCCTGTATTAGACTATTTCCAGTTACATTCCCCTTCAGTCCCAGTATCAGCCTATTTCCAGTTTGACTTCCCCCAATCCTAGTATCAGCCCCCCTCCCAGCACTGGCCCTCTGCCAGTCTCAGTTCTCTCTACCACCATCTACCCATTTCCAGCGCCCCAGCCCCTTTCCAGTTCCTCTCTCCTTCACCCTACATTAGCTCCCTAATCCCAGCCTTCCCCAATCAGCGCTGACATTCTGTCAACCTCCTCTTTTCTTCCCCATTCCAGTTTCATGATTAATACAACTGCTGCAGCAAAATGACAATGCTCCCGTGGCTGTGTTAATATGGCCGTGGCTATCTTCGCTCTTCCTCTGCCTGCTCTGTGCTGCTGCGGCAGTCTTAACACAGCCGTGGAAGCAGAAGCAGCTCAGCTGCGGCACGTTTAGTAAAACAGGAAGTGCTTATTTTGCTTTACTAAAAATGTTGTGGCCGGGCTGTTTCAGTACAGCACAGTTGCAGGAGGAAAGGAAAATGCTCCCACGGTTGTGTTAAGTGTTAAGCTGGATCTCCAGGAACAAGAAGGAATGTAGTTTTCACATACGGGGTATTGTTGGTACCGACAAAGCCCGCACGGGAACGCTCCCCAGCATCCAATAGGAAAGCTTTTGGGAGCATCCCACTGCGCCTGCGCCGCTGCCTTCCCGCCTTCCCAACTCTCCCTCTTCAGTTTTTCATTTTTCGTGGAGCCGACAGGCAGCAAACCCTGTCACCGCAGAAAATCTTCTTTTTGTGGTTGCGTCTGCCTTCCTCGACGCCTATACCGGTACCACTGGTACCTTCTTTCTTTTCTTATTCTTTTCTTTTAAAAAAAAAGAAGAGAAGAATACCTTCTTTTTTGAGGGTCTGTCCCCTCTTGGTGCTAGGCCCCATTTTGGGCACTAGGCCCTCTTTTCTTCCAAAATGGAGAAACCATCTAATGGTTTCAAAAAATGTTCAAAGTGTAGCGGTACCATTTCTGCTACCGACACCCATGATTGGTGTCTTAAATGTTTAGGTCCTGACCATTTGCCATCAGAGTGTCTCCTTTGTAGAAAGATGACCAAGAGAGGCCTGCAGAACAGAGCTGCAAAACCCGGCACCCTCTTTGCCTCGGGTGCAATGTCCCTTGCATCGACGTCATCCAGGGCTTCATCTTCCTCCCTTGGATCTCAGGTAACTAAACCCATGTCTTCCAAGACCGGCCAGTCCTCAAAGGGTTAGATCTCCTAAGCATCAAGATGCTACTAGCATTGCCCTCGAGGAAAACACACCGGCCAAACAGCTCTGGCGGGAGGCCCCTGCCTCCAAAGCATTAACGGGATTCCAGGATGTTCCCGAAGCTTCCACCTCCAGAGAACTCTTGGTGCCATGTTCTGGTGTCGTGGCCTGCTCTGCCGGTACTGACATCCAGACATCGGCGGGCTCCATGGATCAACGTATCCTGGCCATCGAGTGCAGTCTTGCGTCTTTATTAGCAGACTCGGTATCATTAAAACCGCTACAATCGCAGCTGTCTGTACCGATATTGGTACCAAAGGTACCTGCATCGACTGATGCGCCTCTCTCCATGATTCCCCCCCCCCCATGCCAGCCCTGGAATTGGTATCCGGCATTGAGATCCCAGTATCGAGGCATTCCGATGCCGACTTCATTCAATACCGCCGACAGGCAATACGAGAGCATCCGGCTTGACAATACTTCGAATCCTCCGATTCCGATGATTCTGAGGACTCTGTCGGTACCGGAGTGGTTCTTCCGGAGGATCCTTCTCCTTCACCACAGCGTCGGATGTCTCCTCTGGAGGGGCATGTCCTTTCAGATTATCAAGGGCCACAGCCAACCCAGCTGAGAAAAAGACAGCTAAGAAACCCTTTTTAAACAAGAAAAAGAAATTCTATCCGTCTTACACCCAAGCTGTCCACTGCCCAGTTCATGCGCTCCATAAGGGGCAGCAGCAACCCAAACAAAGGAAGGCCCAAGTCCCCAGAGCTCAACCAGCTCAGCAGACACAGCCTCCTCAGGGGCTTTGACTCCTTCCTAGAGAACTTAGTCATCCTATCTCTAAAGGTCCAGAGCCTCTTACCCTCCCAGGCAGACTCTGCCATTTTGCCGAAAGATGGCAACAAATAACATCAGAGCAGTGGACTCTTTCCATTGTAACAGAGGGGTACAAACTCCATTTCCACAGTATGCCCCCTCCCACCATCACAAAACAGTTCAATTCTCGGGGCCCCCTCACCACTCTCTTGTGTCAAGAGGTCACTTCACTACTTGCTCAAGGAGCAATAGAAGACGTACCTATGTCCCAACAGGGCATGGGTTTCTACTCCCCCTACTTTCTCATTCCAAAGAAGACAGGGGGATACAGGCCCATACTGGACCTCAGGGATTTCCAAGAAAAATTCATATTCTCTCGGAACACTTCTTCCTTACATCCAGAGTCAGGATTGACTATGTTCTCTAGATCTAAAGGATGCATATACACCTATCCTCATTCATTCAGATCACAGAGGTTTCTTCGATTCCTCTTTCAAGGAAGACACTACCACTACAGGGCTCTACCCTTTGGACTGGCTTCTACCCCAAGAGTCTTCACAAAATGCATGGCAGTAATAGCAGCATTCCTGAGAACTCGGGAGATATTCGTCTTCTCCCTACTTAGACGACTGTCTCATCTGAGCATCAACTGCTCCAGAAGTCAGCTCTGCTCTCTCCTGTACAATGCAAATCCTGTAGTACCTGGGACTGGTCATAAACCTCCCAAAATCTCATCTCACCCCTTCTCAGTCCCTAGAGTTCATAGGGGCTCTTCTAGACACAAGGCAATCAAGGGCTTTTCTGCCACAACCACGTTGTGTTCGAATACTCCAGTTGGCCTCTCAAGCAGCTATGAAACCCCTTCTAACTGCTTGAGAAATGCTTCAGCTACTGGGGCATATGGCATCCACTGTCCATGTGGTTCCCTATGCTCGCCTACACATGAGGGCAGCCCAGTGGACCCTAGTCTCTCAGTGGACACAGGTGTCAGGCCGCCAGGGGGACAAAATCAGAAACTCAACACACCTCATTTTGTCCTTACAGTGGTGGCAGTCACTGAAAAACCTTCTCGATTTAGGGTCTCCTTTTCAGCAGCCACTACACCAAGCCACCTTGTTGAGAGATGCTTCCAAGTTAGGTTGGGGGGCCCACTTGGACAATCTCTCCACTGTCAGACGGGTGCCTGGGTGAGAATGTTCACAGTCTTGGCAAAGGCATATATCAATATGATTTGCAAGGGATTGTGGGAAATGCAGTCCATTCACACCAGACACAGCCGCTCACAATAATTAGTTGTGCTTGAGTGTAAAGCCAATAAGATATTTATTTATGGGGTTATTTCTCCCAACACAGATATGCTTGGTAGCACATAAAACAGGATACTTGCTTTCAGTGTTAAACTTAGAAAAACAAAATCAGGAAAACAGCTGAACTTGTCAGGCAATCAAATCAAAAGAATAAAGACCTGGTTGGTAACAAACTGGTCTTTTCTGTAGGCTCTAGCTAATATTTTCTTAGCAGTGCATCAAACAACAAGCAAAACCCACAAAGAAGGGAAAAACTGTTCTTTTCAGGTTAACTTCTTATATCTTCACACATAGACTCAGAAGTGATTCCCTCAGAACTCACAAGCAATTAGGTAAGGCTCAATTGCTAGCAGTTATCCAGCTGAAACCCCTTAGCTGGCTTACTTTCTACTGCTTGGCTCAAAATCCTACTCAGGAGCTTTTCTGAGTAGATTAAAGAACAAGTTTGTATTTCTTTGTGATGGTTGTTGTACTTTGTAACAGTAAATTACCAAAGGAGTTTAGACAGAGAGCAATCCATGTATTCACAGCCTGGATCTATAACCTCTCCCCCTTCTTCAACAATCATGGGTTCAATATCATGGATTGGCACAGAGGAATTTCTCAATGGAGCACTCTCAGGAGAATACTTGTTTCCCTGCTGTCTTTCAAGGGTATAGCTAGGGCATAGATCAGTGTTCATACCTGAGCTTCCATTGCTGTTAGAGTTCCTCTCTAAATAGCCTGGCCAGTATGTAGTCCAGTTCTTATGTCCAGCCTTCCTATCCAGATCCCTGGACATTGGATCTATCTTCACATACCTTCTGGCACGGGTCCTAGGGTACCTTCCAAGTGCAGCCGTCTCCCTCACAGGTACCGTCTGGAGATTCCTAGCTCTGCAGCACCACTCCTCTGGTTTTCCCCAATCCAATGGTGTATGCTGGCCTTTTGAATGTCTCCCAGTATATGTACTGCTCTGGACTCCTTTAGACCTCCCAAATGCTTTTCTCTTCTTTCTTCCAAAGGGTTTCTTGCCCTCTCTGTCCGTCCGCTCTGGCTTCTGCTTCTGATGATCCTCCAGATGATGAAGCTGTTCAAGATCATAAAGATGTCCAAGCTGAATCTGAGGATAATTCTCTGTAGAATAAACTCTACCTTTATTCTGCTTAGATGAGTGCTCCACCCTAGCACAGCGCAGCTGTGCTGAATCAGGCCCTGCCCTTTGAGATGAGTGCTTGGGGATTACCTCATAGCCCTCTTGATTGAACACACGTTTCCCCACTTTAGCTCCTCTAATGGCTGTTGGAAACCTGGTGCATTCTGGGACTGGTAGTCTTTTATGGAAAAATTATGTTGTTTTTATTTCTACCAGAACTGACAGGTTGCTTGTTCAGAGTCACTTCACCTTTTCTATAGCTCCTTCCTGAGCTATGATAAGCTTCCTTATCACATCACTCAAGGTCTCTGGACAGAGCAGGAGGCTTGTCTTCACATAAACCTCCTGGAACTCAGAGCCATCTTCTATGCTCTTCAAGTATTTCAGGACCGCCTGAGCTACAAGATGGTTCTTGTCCAGACCTACAATCAGATTTCCATGTTCTACGTGAACAAGCAGGGTGGGACAGTTTCTCAGGCACTGTGCAACGAAGCTCTATGCCTCTGGGCCTTCGCCAGAGATCTTCAAATCCACCTACTAGCGGTGTATCTTCCAGGCACACAAAATCTCTTGGCAGACAAACTCAGTCGAGTTCTGCTGTCACACGAGTGGTCTCTTCATCCAGAGCAAATTGGTCGAATCTTTCAGATCTGGGGAACCCCAGATATAGACCTCTTTGCAAGTCCTCAGAATGCCAAACTTCAGTTCTGTTCCAGAATTCCGGCTCAGAACTGTCAGGCAAGGGATGGCTGTCATCTCCATTGGGGTCAGGACTTCCTCTATGCCTTCCCACACATTCCCTTCATCCCCAGAACTCTATTCAAGCTTCAGAGAGACAGGGGTCATATGATCCTCATAGCCCCACGCTGGCCACGACAGATGTGGTATCCACTGCTTCTACGTCTCTCTCAAGCCAACACTCTGGAGTTTGGATGTGCTCCAGATCTTCATTCCCAGGAGAACGGGAAGCTATTGCACCTGAATTCTCAGTTGTTACACCTGAGGGCGTGGCTACTGAGAGCCTAGAACTCCAGGATATCAACCTTTCTCAACAGGTTAAGGATATCCTTTGGGCTTCAAGAAAACCTTCCACAAGGCAGGCCTATGCCTTTAAGTGGAAAAGGTTCTCTATCTGGTGTTCAAAAAGGAACTTAATCCCTTTTCAGTGCCAGTGGAGGCGTTACTGGAGTATCTCCTCCATTTATCATCCTCTGGTCTTAAGACCAATTCAGTAAGGGTCCACCTTAGTGCCATTGCGGCTTTCCACAAGCCCTTGGATGGACAACCAGTTTCCTCTCAACTGTTTGTAGCGAGGTTTATGAGAGGTCTACTTTTAACTAAACCTCCCATTAAGCCACTACCCGTGGCATGGGATTTGAATTCTTGTCCTTGGACAGCTCATGAAACTGTCCTTCGAACCCTTAGCCACTACATCTCTGAAGTTTCTTTCTTGGAAGGTAATCTTCCTAATCGCTCTCACTTCTGCAAGGTGCATCAGTGAGCTACAAGCTTTAGTGGCTGATCCTCCTTATACAAGGTTCCACCATGATAAAGTAGTTCTTAGGACTCACCCTCACTTTATGCCAAAGGTGGTTTTGCCTTTTCATTTAAACCAGTTGGTTTACCTTCCTGTATTCTTCCCTAGGCTTCACGCCTCTAATGCAGAAAGGAATCTTCATACTCTGGATTGTAAAAGAGATTTAGCTTTATTTAGCTTTTTACCTTCAGAGAACTAGGCAACATAGAAAGGCTTCTCAGCTTTTTGTTGCCTTTGACTCCAGTCATCCTGGATTACCAGTTTCCAAGCGAACTCTGTCTAAATGAATTGCAGATTGCATATCCTTTGCCTGTGAGAGTAAGGGACTTTCTCTCGAGGGTCATGTCACAGCTCACAACGTGAGAGCAATGGCAGCCTCTATGGCTAACCTTCGTTCAGTGTCTATTGATAACATTTGCAAAGCAGCCACTTGGGCTTCGGTACACATCTTTGTAGCCCACTACTGCTTAGACAAGGACTCCCGTCGGGATGCCTCGTTTGGCCAGGCTGTTCTCCAGCATCTCTTTCAGACTTAAAACAACTCCTACCCACCGTCCTGGGTTTCCATAGGAGGAAGCATGACCCATTTCAACCTGGGTTTTGCAGCTATCTGCTACATTCCTGCTTGTTCCTGGAGATAGCTTAATGGAGATAGTGTAGTTACTCACCTGTAACAGGTGATCTCTGGGAACAGCAGGAATTGAGTCTTCACAACCCACCCACCTCCCCTAGGAGTTGTATCTCTATCTCTCTCTCTCCCCTTTTCTCCTTTGTCTCAGCTATAAATTCAACTGAAGAGGGGAGAGTTGGAAAGGCGGGAAGGCAGCAGCGCAGGCGCAGTGGGATGCTCCCAAAAGCTTTCCTATTGGACGCTGGGGAGCGTTCCCGCGCAGGCTTCATCGGTACTGACGATACCCCATATGTGAAGACTCAATTCCTGCTGTTCCCGGAGATCACCTGTTACGGGTGAGTAACTACGCTTTGTGGCAGGACAGAGCAGGGCGATGAAGTGGAAGACGGAATGCGGATTACGTCCGCCACCTCAAAGTGCTGGAACGCCCTTTATGTTTATGTTTATGTTTATTGAATTTGATAAAACTGCCTTTCTACTGGAATCAAGGCGGTGTACAATTTTCAAAAAGTGAAGGAAAATCAAGGCCAAGGCCAAGAGAAATAGGAAAAGAAGTTACAAATCTTTGACAGGAGAGAAAGAAAAAGAGGAGAGATAAGACGAGACAGTAGTACATGCATTCCGGGTAGAGACAATGGGAAGGGCGAAAGAGGTCAGACGAAAGGGGAGGGAAGGTCGAATGCCAGGGAAAACAGGTGTGTCTTCAGGTTTTGCTTGAAAGTGGTGTGGTTAGTTTCTAGACTCAGGGAGGAGGGGAGAGCATTCCAAAAAGCAGGGCCGGCATAGAAAAAGGCAGAGGAGCGAGTGGATTGCAAGTGAGCAGATGAAGGGGAGGGAAGGGTGAGGCGGTTGAGGTGGAAGGAGCGTGGGGTGTATCTGGGAGAGTGCAAGTGGATGAGGTCTGCTAAGTACTGAGGGGTGCTGGTGTAGAGAACTTTATGGACCAGGATAAGTAGTTTGTATTGGGAGCGGACAGAAATAGGTAACCAGGGAAGACGAAAGAGTAATGGAGTGACATGGTCGCGGAGGGTGGCGTGTGTGATGAGACGGGCGGCCTTCCACCCTCCTTTGGCACAAATTAAGCCCTGGCTATCCTAACAACCTGACTGGCTAGCTGTATTTTGAGGAGTGGGTTGAGAACGCCTGGTCTAGTTCATGTAATTGTAAACTATGTAAGTGCCGCTCAGCATGAGTAGTGCCGTCGAATATCCACGGGTGCTGCCGCTACATGCCCAGATACTACTCGGTTAGCATCGGGGCATGTCGGGAGTGTTGTGGGATGGAGCAGAGGGAATTTTCTCTACGTATTGCTAGCCGGGAAGCAGCTCAATATCACTGTTGCCTGGTTAGTGGTTGGCAAATGTGGTCAACCTGGCTATTAAATGCCAGATATTACCCTGGCTTTAAAAATCCAGGTAAAATGTTCAGCACTGGCAGCTAACAGCTTTATCGGTGCTAGCCACCGGTTCTGAATATCGGGCCCTTGGTTTTTAAGCCACTAGAAGTCACTGGATGCTTCTAGGCATGGGTGATTCTGAGGAGGTGAAGTAGGAAAGGGAGAATGGGGAATATCTAAACTCATCATTCTTGTTTTTTACACTTTCGGCCTGATATTCTTTTGGGACAGCTATGCGCTGCTATGGCACATAGCCGTTGCCACCAAACATTAACCCCGGATAGTCGCCACACTGCCCACAAGCCCACAGAAGCTAACCGGGTAGCACTGATATTGAACCACTGCCTGGTTAGTTCCCACAGGTTAAGATAGGCCAGCTTTTGCTGCGCCTGTCTTTTACCACTGGGTGCTAACCAGGTAGCGGTGTAGTATTGCCGCTGCCCGATTAACAACTGGTGTCTCCCCCAGAATGCCCCCGGAATTCCCAAGACACGCCTCGATACTAAGTGGTTAGCATTGTGGCGTGTAGCGGCATTAATTGGCTGGTGTACATCTAAGGGTGTTGAAAGAACTGAAATATGAGATTGCAGACCTGCTGTTAGTAATCTGTGAACTATCATTAAAATCATCTCTAATACCTGAAGATTGGAGGATGGCCAATGCAACACCAATTTTTAAAAAGGGTTCCAGGGGTGACCCAGGAAACTACAGACCAGTGAGCCTCACGTCAGTACCGGGAAAAATAGTAGAAACCATCATAAAGAATAAAATTACTTTGCATGTAGATAGTCATGGCCTAATGGGAGACAGCCACCATGGCTTTAGACAAGGAAGATCTTGTCTTACTAATCTTTTATGTTTTTTTGAAAGTGTGAATAAACAGGTGGACAAAGGTGAGTCAGTTGACATAGTGTATCTGGACTTTCAGAAAGCCTTTGACAAGGTCCCTCATCAGAGACTTGTGGCAAAACTAAAGAGTCATGGGATAGGAGGCAGTGTACTACTGTGGATCAGGAACTGGTTAAAAGATAGAAAGCAGAGGGTTGGGCTAAATGGCCAATTTTCCCAATGGAGAAAGGTGAATAGTGGTGTACCCCAGGGATCTGTGCTGGGTCCGCTGCTTTTTGACATATTCATAAATGACCTGGAAAGTGGAATAACGAGTGAGGTTATCAAATTTGCAGATGACACAAAACTATTTAAAGTTGTTGAGGATTGTGGAAAATTGCAAGAGGATCTTGATAAATTGGAAGACTGGGCATCAAAACGGCAGATGAAATTTAATGTGGACAAGTGCAAAGTTATGCACCTAGGGAAGAACAACCCAAACTATGGTTACACGATGCAAGGTTACACATTAGGAACCACCACCCAGGAAAAAGATTTAAGTGTCATTGTGGATAACATGTTAAAACCCTCGGCCCAGTGTGCAGCGGCAGCCAAGAGAGCAAATAGAATGCTAGGTATCATAAGGAAAGGAATGGAAAATAAAACAAAAGATATTATAATGCCTCTATACCGTTCTATGGTGAGACCGCACTTTGAATATTGTGTGCAATTCTGGTCGCCGTATCTTAAAAAGGATATAGCGTTATTAGAAAAGGTTCAGAGAAGAGCCACCAAAATGGTAAAGGGGATGGAAGGATACTCCTATGAAGAAAGGCTAAAAAGGTTAGGGCTCTGTAACCTGGAAAAGAGACGGCTGAGGGGAGATATGATAGAAGTCTATAAATTATTGAACGGAGTGGAACGGGTAAACGTAGATCGATTGTTTACCTTATCAGAATATAGAAAGACTAGGGGACATGCAATGAAGCTACAGGGTAAACTATTTAAGACTAATAAAAGAAAATATTTTTTCACTCAACGTGTAATCAAACTCTGGAATTTGTTACCGGAGGATGTAGTAAAGGCTGTTAGTGTAGCTGGGTTTAAAAAAGGTTTGGACAAGTTCCTGGAGGAAAGGTCCATAAACCATTATTAAGAAAGGACCCAGGATATCAATGCTTGACCCAGTACAAGCATTGTGGAACCTGTGTCTCTTGGGGAAACTGCTAGGTACGTATGACCTAGATTGGCCACTGTTGGAATCAGGATACTGGGCTTGATGGACCTTGGTCTGACCCAGTATGGCATATCTTATGATGTTATGATATTCTGTGGCTCTAATCATATTACGGCCACTGAATATCCTGTTTAGTGGCATTTACACGGTTTACAGGTCTGTACACAGTGTAAAATGCCTTTGAATATCAGACCCTTCCTGTTTGGCTGTGCCTGCGCAAACATCCCCTTAGCCCCAGCAATGGAAGCCTTTCCTTTTCATGGGATAGAATGAGGGGTTGGAGACAATGACTGAAGTTTGGGAGAAGAAAGCTCACACAAAAAAAGAGAAAATAAAATCCGAGCAGGTATGACCTTGAAATTTGAGAGAGAGGACACTCTTAAGTATATCTTGTGCCTGAAGGAGGAGTTGGCAGGGTGGGAGGGGATAAGGGAAGTTGAATTGCAATGGGCTTTAAAGTAAAGGAGGCAATAAGAGGGGCAATGGATACATATGTAAGGAAAGTAAATAAAAACAAGAGGAAAAGTTAACCTATTTCGTTCTCCAAAGAAGTGGCTGCACAAATAAAGGCAAAAAGCACAGCTTTCACAAAATTCAGAAGTTCGCAAACAGAGGAACACAGAAAAGAATACAGGATCAAATTAAAAGACCAAAAGAGAAATAAGTATAGCAAAATCAAAGGCAGAAGAAAAGATAGCTCAAGATGTGAAGTGTGGCGACAACTTTTTTCAGATATATTCGGGAGAAGAGGAAAATCAGAGGTAGAATTGCAGGATTTAAAAGTGCTGGGAACGGATTTGTGGAAAGTAACATTGAAAAAAGCAAAAATGCTAAACAAATACTTCTGCTCTGTTTTTACTAAAGAAAAACCTGGAGAAGGACCACCTGTGATTGACAAATATTGGCTTGGGAACCCAGAGACCAGGGTTCGATTCCCACTAGCAGTCCTTGTGGCCTTGTGCAAGTCACTTAACCCTCCATTACTTCAGAAAAATCCAAGTTATCAATGTCCCTGTTTAATGTACATTACCAAGTTTAAGTTTCAATGTAAACTGCTTTGATTGAAATGATAAAGCGGTATATAAAACCTGTTAAATAAAATAAAATAAATAAATATGTAAATGGGAATGGAGTAGATACCACACTATTCACAGAAGATGATGTGTTAGAGCAGTTTGTAAAACTGAAAATGGACAAGGCCATGGGACCGTATGAGATACACCCCAGGATAATGAAAAAGCTCAGAGAGGTTCTTGCAGGGCCTTTAAAAGATGTTTTTAATAGATCCTTGGAGACAGGAGATGTGCCGGAGTTCTGGAGAAGGGCTGATGTGCTACCTCTTCACAAAAGTGGTAATAGGGAGGAAGTGACAAACTACAGGCCTGTGAATCTTACCTCGGTGGCGGGAAAAGTAATGGAGGCGCTCCTGAAAGAGCGAATAGTGGACTTTCTTGAAACCAACAGGTTGCATGATCCGAGGCAACATGATTTTACCAAAGGACGATCTTGCCAAACAAATCTGAGTTCTTTGACTGTGTGACCAGAGAACTAGATCAAGGGCATGCGATGGATGTGATCTACCTAGATTTCAGCAAAGCCTTTGATCCTGTTCCCATAGGAGGCTTAGTAATAAACTAAACAGCTTAGGGATGTGTCCCAAGGTGGTGAGCTGGATTAGAAATTGGTTAACTGACAGATGACAGAAGGTGATGGAAAACGGATCTTACTTGGATGAAAGAAATGCGATTAGTGGGGTGCCCCAGGGTTCAGTCCTAGGACTGGTACTATTCAATGTATTTGTGAGTGATATTGCTGAAGGACTGAATGGAAAAGTCTGTCTTCTTGCAAGTGACATGAAAATTTGCAACAGAGTGGATTCCCCTGAGGGAGTGGATAACATGAGGAAAGATCTACAAAAGCTGGAAGAATGTTCTAATGCTTGGCAGTTAAGATTTAATGTAAAGAGGTGCAGTGTCATGCACTTGGGAAGCAGAAATCCAAGGGAATTGCATGCGATAGGGGGCGAGAGGTTGGTGTGCACGGACCAGGAGAAGGACCTCTGAGTGATTTGTTTCTGAGGATCTCAAGGTGGCGAAACAGTGTGACAAGGCGGTAGCAAAAGCCAGAAGGATGCTGGGTTGTGTACAAAGGGGAATTACCAGCAGAAAGGAAGAGGTACTAATGCCAGTATACAAGTCGCTGGTGAGGCCTCACTTGGAATATTGTTTTCAGTTTTGCAGACCGTATCTCGCAAAGGATGAAAAGAATGTAAACGGTTCAGAGGAAGGCGACCAAAATGATTTGGAGTCTTCGACAGAAGACTTATGAGAAGAGACTTGAAGACCTAAATATGTTCACTCCAGAGGAGAGGAAGGACAGGGGAGATGTGATTCGGACCTTTAAATGCTTAGAGTATTAATAAACAAATCTCTTCCAAAGACGGGGAATCTGTAAAACTAGAGGGCATAACATGAAGCTGCAAGGGGATAAACTGAGAGGCAATGTCAGGAAATACTTTTTCACTGAAAGGGTGGTGGATGCTTGGAATGTCCTCCCGATAGAAGTGGTGGGGGCAAATACAGTGACAGAATTCAAAATGGCATGGGACAGACACAGTGGCTCCCTTTATAGCAACAGGATAAAATCAAAACAAACATGACTCTCTCTTATATCTCAACAAACAGGGGTGACCTACAGGTAGTGGTGGGTACACCCTAAACAAAGGCATGGGGTGGGGTGACCTGCACGGAGTGGCATGTGCAGCTACTCTTATCGCCTTGCTGGTTAGACTAGATAGACCATACTGGTCTTTATTTGCCATCGTATACTATGTTACTATCTGTTAGTACATTTTAATGTGTTCTAATTCTGTTCAAAACTTACTCACTATTTCTCCAACATCATATGGATGTGAAAGCTGGACAGTGAAAAAGATAGGAAAAAAATTGATGCCTTTGAATTATGGTGCTGGCGGCGAACAAATCGGTCAATACTAGAGGCGATCAAGCCTAAGCTTTCTTTAGAAGCTCAGATGGCAGGATTTCGACTTTCATACTTTGGACACATCTTGTGAAGAGAGATCATTAGAGAAAGACATCATGCTTGGTAAGATAGAAGGTCAACGCAGAAGAGGAAGGCCAGCAATGAGATGGATCGATACAATAACAGCAGCTAAGGGTACCAGTCTGTCAACAATGAGCCGCCTGACTGAAGACTGAACATAATTTAGGACAACTATCCAGAGGGTCACCATGAGTCGACACCGACTCAACGGCACTTAACAACAACAACAAATTTCTCGTGAATGTGTACCATGTTTTACAATAATTTAATTTTAAAGTTATCTTAATCGCATGTGCATTCTTAATATTTATTTTTTAGTATCTTTGGCTGCATGCAGTCCAAATTACACCTGATATGTTTTGATGTCTTACAAGTTATGCCATTTCTTTTTCTAAAGTGTCATCAAGTCAATGCTGACTCCTGGTGACCCAGCAGCCCCTGTTTTTTTTTTGGCAAGGTATGACTGGAAGTAGATTACCAGGCCTTTTCTTTTGAGGCAATGGAGGGCAAAGTGACTTGCCCAAGACCACAAGGAGTGCCAGTGGGAATTGAACCCTGATCTCTTGGGTACAAGGCTGTTGCTCCAACCACTAGGTTACTACTCCACTAAGTTATGCTGTAAGATGCACATATTTATAGAGATAGTGGATAAGCTTAGAATGTTAGAATAAACTCATTAAAATGGACCAAAAACAAATCGAGGCATTGTTTACCTGTAAGATGGAAATTATTGGTCTCACAATTAAGTACGTAGCATAAAATATTATCACGATTGGACTTGATTACACAAGATTCATATGGAACTAAAATCTGTTGCTATGAACAGGGTCAGATTAAAGCATTGGCAAACCAGCAACATACTTTGGGTTCAAATGTTTGTGTGCAGCCCTGTGAGGTGTGAATAGGACTTGGAAGATTAGACTTGCCAACTCTGTATTTTCAGGATTCACTGATTTTAACATTAATGTCCAGAGGGTAGAAGGATGGTGAATGTATCTGGACATTTTTCTGAATTTAAAACTTCTATGTATAGTCTGTATTGGCTCAGGAGTGTCTTGAAACCCTAGGCGAGCCTTCAACTGTGTGCCCCCCCCTTCCCCAGGAAGGTTTGAGGCCCTTTCCTCCCCCCCCCCCAAACTTCCAGCATCTTCCTTTCCATAGTCCCCTTAAAGTTTCCAAAATCTCATCTCCCCATTCATTCCCTGCCCCCCATCAGTGTCCAGCATCTCATCTCCCCATTCATTCCCTGCCCCCCCATCAGTGTCCAGCATCCCCCCCTCCTTACCTTTTCCCTGTTATGTCTGCTGCTGCTACCCTCTGCCCAGCCAAGCTTGCACAAATTCATTGTGACCAGGAACCTTACACAAAGGCCTGCACTTAAGTGCTGCCGTGTCCGGCCTGCCTCTCCCTGGCACACATTTCTCGTAGGAGGAGGCAGGGTGTGGAAACACTTGAGGAAGAGCCTGTACTCAGAGGGTCTATGTCACTCTGACAGCAGCAGTAAAGTGCTGCTCAGTCTTCCCCCCTGCGTGATTGAGTCTGCCTTGCCTATTTCCACTGTATCTGACAGCAGAGACTGTGCATAGGATCGGCCAGTGGGAAGGTACTGGGGGGTAGGGCATTGGAACGCAGGTCTAGTCAAGGCCATGGGGGAAGTTCCTGTGAGGTTTTTGAATGTGGTAGGGGTGGAAGAAAAATAAAGCCTCACAAAAATTCCCCAATACATTTCTGTGGGAGAGGCAGTTCAAACAGCTGCAGCCTAGTGGTTAGAGCAACTGCCTAGTACCCAGAAGAGCAAGGGTTTGATTCCCACTGGCACTCCTTGTGACCTTGGGCAAGTCACTTTGCCCTCCTTTGCCTTGGAAGAAAAGGCCTGGTAAGCTACTTCCACTGATACATTGCCAAGAAAATCCAGAGGCATTTGGGTCGCCAGGAGTCAGCATTGACTTGATGGCACTAAAAAAAAAAAAAAATTTCATACTGCCCTCTCCTCTCCTATCCCAGAAAGCCAACACAGATTACATGCGTACACATACAAAACACTATTTTTGTTTGTGTATGTGTGTGCATGAGGGTTGCCAACTGGTTCCAGATGTGCCCGGCAAGCTTGATCCAGTCCTGGGTTTACCCCATTGCATTCAGGGACTTGTAGTCTTGCTTTTCTTGCTTTGTGCAGTGGGGTAAACCCAGGACTGGATCAGGCTTGTCGGATTCATCTGGAACAAGTTGGCAACCCTAATGCGCACACATACACAAACAAAACCGGTAAACATAGAAAAGAGAGATTAGATACTCACACCCCTTTCTCATATATGCACAACATGACAAAACGGGAACACATGTACTTACTTACACACACGCAGCGCAGAAGGGTAGGAAAGAATTCCGTGAGCCATGCTCTGACTGCTTTCCCCACTTGTTCAGTTTGATCCTAAAGATTTTTTTTCTCTCTAGTATTTGCACACATTCTTATTATGAAAAGTAAAATTGTGTTTTGTCACTTATTTTCTTTTGTTCCATAATCCTGGATTTAATTATGCAGATGCTGATGAGATTCTGCTGCAGCCTTTCAGAAGCTCATGGTTCTAAAGGGTAGCCAGGGCTGGAATACTGTGTTCAGTCATAGTGACAGCACCTAATAGGATCCGTCAGTAGAGCCAGATCATTTCACATTTAGACAGCTGTTCTGAAGGGCTTCGAGTGGACTTTTCACTTTTTAGGGCCAGTTAATGGTCAGTTACTTCTAGCTGTGATTGAGGGAAGCATTGAGTTCTTTCTGTACCCTTGGGCCTCCAACTCAGTTACTGGGTTTGGGAACAGGTACTACGAACCTTCATTCACAATTACTCTGAATTTTTTTCTCCCTTTTTTATATTACTTCTCAATTTTTAATCCAGTCATTGCCGTGACAGTCCTTGGTTAGGGGCCTTGCACCCAGGGCTGCTTCTGGTACTTTTGCTGAGCCACTAGCCCAACCCGAGAGAACTAGTTTTGTTAGAATGCTCATTGAGGAATGGAATCTTCTATTCTTTCATGTGATTGTTGGCTATAGGCGGTATATCGAATAAAAACTAACTGTACTAGTAAGTGTTCTTTATCTTATTTTTTGGCCATCTGCTTCCTTCTGCACCTGTTGGCTTCCAGTGCCATTAGAAGTAGCCTTGACTGGGACAACATTCCTAGCTAGTTTCTTCTTCCCCTATTCTCCTGTTTAACATGGTTGTTGCAGCTGCAAACCCCTGGTTGAGAGGCAGAGAAAAGCAAGGGCTGTTGAGTTTCCCAGTAAGTGTATCCTTTAAACAGTAGTATGGGTCCTCCTCCCGGGGACTGTGAGTGGTACTGCTGACTCCAGGAGGAGGAACATGTCTGGGGATCAAATCCAGATGTCCCCTGTGCTAGCAAGAGGCGCAGTAGCACATGCTAGGGAAGGGAAGACCCTCTGTTGCTACTTTTAGAATTGTGTGTTCAAGCTTTGGTTTAAAAATGTATGTGTTTGTGTTTGTTTTGCTTTTTTTATGCAGTGAATTTTGTTGAAAGCAGGGCATGTTTAATTAATAAAATAACTATCTGGGCTGCATGTGCTCTTTGACACATTCAATGTCCCACATACCTTGGAACAGTCAGCCGCAAATATCTGGAAATAGTATGACAATAGTACTAGTTTAAGAAACATAATAAAAGTGTTACATTTGTAGGGTTCGTTTTTTTTATTCAGATTTTTGGAGAAGAGTGTGAATTTCCCCAACCCTTCTACAATTCCGGAAAGCAATAAAACACCACCTCTTTCTGCTCCATTTCTCTCAAGCTGCTACCCCGACTCCAAGAAACCATCCCCCATCCCCTACTAGAGCCCCCTACACAACATAACGCTCAAGCCCCAAGCTTTCTCTCGCCAGCCAGGAAGCATCTTACGTACTTTTAGATCAAGTAGAAACCAATAGAAGCTCAGTACCAACTGCTGAAACCACCCAAATCTCCACTGTCTGAAACCATACGAGCACATGACTAGTCTGTGAATTGTATATATTGTTGTTGTATATAGTTCCCCTGTTAGCCAAGTTGAATTTCCTGTTCATATGTAAACACAAAGTACTATTGGAAATGTGTGTGTTCATTGTTTACTGTAAACCGCGCTGATGCCGAATAGCGCGGTATAAAAGAGACTATAAATAAATAAATAAGTATCATCTATTATGCCATATCTTTATGTATATAGTTTCATGTATTCCGCATCTATCCTGATATATGTCAATATGTAAATAGTTACCCATGTTCTCCAAGTTCTATTCCCTGTTATAATGTAAACTCAATCAGTCTTCTCTGATCTGAGTATTCTTTGTTAAATGTAAACCGCACTGATAACAAATAGTGCGGTATATAAGAATTGTTAAATAAATAAATAAATAAACCTCTCCACCTTGTTAATTTCTGATAGTCACTGGGTTGATGATGTTTTCAGGACCATGCCAACCATCAGGCAAGACCAAATGGCCGCGTAGGGTAGTAACTGTGGAACGTCAAAGAACAGTAGCAGTCAAATGAAAACAATAGATCCCGATGGCCGCACCAAATCAAAGTAGCACATTCTTTCACCTGTAGGGAAAGTGGGAACACTCATGCACAAATGTGTGCAGACACACCCACACACACCCACACACCCACACCAAAGTTTAATATTTAAAAGTATGATGTCCAATTATGCATTTCTACAGGATTGTTGTGGTAGAGGTAATGTTGGGATAATCATAATTTTGAGTTTAATTATCAAAATCTTTGGCGGAGGTATAAGGCTGAAGGGTTGTCTAGGGCGCCCCAACACCCTTTCACTCTGGTTATTTTTCATGTGCTGGAATGGGGTCACATTGACTAAAGGTTTGGGAGATGCTGTGAAGGAGGTTTGCAAATTAATAGGGAAAAGGCTGACCAGGAATGGCTATTTATTCTGTCAAGCCATACAAGGACTAGAGAATGCTCAATGAATTAACTAGTAACAGATTTTAATCACATTTTTTTAAAAAGCTTTTTTTTCAGTCGGCGAGCAATTAAACTAGTGGTTCCCAAACTTGTGGTCAGGACCCTCAGATGAGGACACACCCATTAGTGGATGGGGTCACAGAAACATGGCCATTTCCCTATCTCTCTGGACTTTCACTGTGACCTATTCCGAGTAGTGGTAGTTACCAGTCAGCATATGGCCTGCGAGCCAGTGAGCATTCACAGGGCCTTGCCCCCCTCCTGGGAAAGAGGATTGGAAACCCATGCAGAGTACTGGGTCTATAAGCACACACTGCATACTGATATAAGAGACCCCATGCCGCCTGCTGCTGTTGCCACTATGGTTGCTGCTTCCTTCTTGCTTTAGATGAGGGCGGGGAAGGAGGCTGGAGATCTGTCAGTTTGATTTCATCATCATCTGGGGCCATGTGAATTTCCAGTTGTTAAAATGGGGTCATACAGGATAAAAATTTGAAAAGCCCTGAATTAAACTATGGAATTTCTTGCCAGACAGCGTGATCAAGGCAAATGGTGTTGCTGAGTTCTTAATTTTCTCTTTATTGAAAAATGTTTTCAGAGTTACAAGCATCCACTTGTTAAGGAAATACAAATATGATTGGACAAAATAACAATAAAATGAAAGCAAAACATTAAAGAAAATCATTAGATATTGGTCCAATCCATATTCTATTAGACCATAAATAAAGGGATGACCACATTACTGCTCCAAGGCCTAGATGTCACGCCACTGACGTTTTTTCCAGCAGGAGACTTGCCCAAACTGTTTTTTTTCCCAGGGTCCTGGCTATGACCATCGAGCTGCTACTGCATTAAAGATATTCCCCTGCTATTGATAGCCTTAGCTGGGGGATTTTTTTTTGTTTCTTCGAAGCCATAGCACAGTTAAAAAGGATTTGAGGGAAAAGACAAACAGCAGAGCTCACTGTTACACTGCCATCTTGCTCCGCCCCAGTTGAGGTTTTAAAAAAGTTTGAACATAAGTCTGGAAGGCAATTGCCAAACTATTATTAGCCAGATAGACTTGGATGTCGTTACTTCTGAGAGTGAGTAATAAACAATTGTCTGTGAGGTTCTTCCAAGATTGGGCCCTGTTGAAGACAGTGCAATATCCTCATTTGGGGAATTAAAAATATGCATGGTAACATTTCCAAAAATAAGGAATAAACTCAAATTTTATTTGAATCAAAAAAGCAGGGGCTTAGCTACAGGTTGGTGGTGGTCCCTACACTTTGGAGATGGGTCCACCCAGCCAGCGGCAGCAGCACAGGCAAGTGAGAAGAGATCTGGAGATTGTGCCAACATCTGCAGTGCTTAGTGCCCACCCATGTTAATTTTGGGTCCCACCAAAATTATCAAAAAGTCACCCAAATAGACTAATCACTGGTTTACACCAAAATAGTTTTTTCTTCATCAAAAGTGAAATCAGGTTTTTCCAAAGCAGTTTTCCATACTGATCCTAAATCTGTAATTAGTTTTTCTCTAGCACATAGGGCCTTAGAGATATGTAATTTTGCAGAGACTTCTATGGATGATATCGTAAACATTGAAAAAGGTCAGATGCCACATGTGCTAATAACTATATTTGGCATGTTTGCATATAAGAAACACGCTAAAAGCGTTTTACAGAAGACTTCTGTGAAGTCTGTCAGGATTGTCATGATACAACATCCAGCAGTAATCTGCCATCATGCTCTCATCCCAGAATCCTTGGTAACGTTTTTCCATGGCCTGAATGTCTTGGTGAAACCTCTCACCCTGTTTGTCACTCACTTCACCCAGGTTTGGTGAAAAAAAGTGAAGATGTGAGTGCATGAAGTGCATTTTCAATGACGCGTGGCAACCAAGTTTATGATATGCGTCAAGTAACCACTGTACTCCATCAATATAATCGACACCGTATGCCACTCAACGCTACTAACAAGACTTGAAGAGGCCGGCCTACACGACACCACCCTGAGATGGTTTGCATCCTACCTGGAGAACAGAAAGCTCCAGGTCAGATGTGGATTGTCAGACGGCTGCCTGGGTGAGAATCCTCAGTCTTGGCAAGTGCATATATCTATATGATTTGCAAGGGATTGTGGGCAATGCAGTTCATTCACACCAGACACAGCTGCTCACAATAATTAGTTGTGCTTTTGGGTAAAGCCAATAAGATATTTATTTATGGGGTTATTTCTCCCAACACAGATATGCTTGGTAGCACATAAATCAGGTTACTTGCTTTCAGTGTTAAACTTGAAAAAACAAAACCAGGAAAACATTTGAACTTGTCAGGCAATCAAAGCAAAAGAAATAAGACCTGGTTGATAACAAACTGGTCTTTTCTGTAGGCTTAGCTAATATTTTCTTAGCATGTATCAAACAAACCAAAAGCTACAAAGAAAGGAAAAACTGTTCTTCTCAGGTTAACTTCTTGTATCTTCCCACATAGATTCAGAAGTGATTCTCTCAGAGCCCACAAGCAATTAGGTAAGGCTCAATTGCTAGCAGTTATCCACCTGAAACCCCTTAGCTGGCTTGCTTTCTACTGCGTGGCTAGAAATCCTACACAGGAGCTTTTCTGAGTAGATTAAAGAACAAGTTTGTATTTCTTTGTGATGGTTGCTGTACTTTATAACAGAAAATCACCAAAGGAGTTTAGACAGAGAGCAGTCCATGTAAACAGATTCTTCATCTGCTATTACCCCCTCTTCTTCAACAAGCATGGGTTCAATATCATGGATTGGCACAGATGAATTTCTCAATGGAGCACTTTCAGGAGAATACTTGTTTCCCTGCTGTCTTTCAAGGTTATAGCTAGGGCATAGATCAGTGTTCATACCTGAGCTTCCATTGCTGTTAGAGTTCCTCTCTATATAGCCTGGCCAGTATGTAGTCCAGTTCTTATGTCCAGCCTTCCAATCCAGATCCCTGGACACTGGATCTCTTCACATACCTTCTGGCACGGGTCTTAGGGTCCCTTCCACGTGCAGCCGTCTCACACACTGGTACCGTCTGGAGATTCCTAGCTCTGCAGCACCATTCCTCTGGCTTTCCCCAGTCCAATGGTGTATTCTGGCCCTTGGAATGCCTCCCAGTATACATACTGCTCTGGACTCTTCTAGACCTCTCAAAGGCTTTTCTCCTCTTTCTTCCAAAGGGTTTCTTTCCCTCTCTGTCCGTCCGGTTGGGCTTCTGCTTCTGATGATCCTCCTGATGATGAAGATGATCAAGCTCAAGCTCATTCTCTGTAGAATAAACTCTACCTTTATTCTGCTTAGATGAGTGCTCCTCCCTAACACAGCGCAGCTGTGCTGAATCAGGCCCTGCCCTTTGAGATGAGTGCTTGGGGATTACCTCATAGCCCTCCTGATTGAACACACGTTTCCCCACTTCAGCTCCTCTAATGGCTGTTGGAAACCTGGTGCATTCTGGGACTGGTAGTCTTTTATGGGAAAATTCTGTTTTCTTATTTCTACCAGAACTGACAGGTTGCTTGTTCAGAGTCACTTCACCTTTTCTATAGCTCCTTCCTGAGCTATGATAAGCTTCCTTATCACAGGATCAAAGACCTCTCAACCCATCAGCGTCACACAGGGAGTCCCACAAGGATCATCACTCTCCGCCCTGCTTTTCAACCTTTACATACAACCCATCAGCACAATCATCAGGAACTTCAATATACAATACACCATATACGCAGACGGTATAATGATATTCACACCAATCAACCTAACCAAACCGGACTACGCCAACATAGCCAACTGCTTCAAAGAAATGTCAACCTGACTGCAAGAAAACAACTTAGCAATAAACTATAACAAAACCGAAGCACTGATCATAACAAGAGACCAAACTTTCACACCCACGCCCTCCATCAACCTGAACAATGCCACCATACCAATAAGACAAGAAATAAAATACCTGGGAATATCACTTGACAGGGAGCTCAACCTACAATCCCACATTGCGAAGACCACCAGGAGCGCCTACGTCAAGATGAGAACAATCAGACGACTCAAACCCATCCTTGCTCCCGAGCATTTTCGAACAGTATGCCAAGCCATCATCACACCCACACTAGACTGCAACCACATCTACCTAGGACTCCCAAAAAAAATCAACCCAACCACTTCAACTAGCACAAAACACAGCCGCAAGACTCATAACAGACAGTACAACCCATAAACACATCACCCCCATACTATACCACCTTCACTGGCTCCCAATCAGTTCACGAGTCCGCTACAAAGTTCTCCTAACCACATTCAAAATAATAAACAACCTATCTGCAGACAGCCTACAACAACTCATAGCAACTGACAACAGCAAAAGACCAAGAAGAAAGGGAACATCGAACAACATCAGAACCCCAAAGGACTTCACCAGAACAAACCAAACCACATCAAAACGAGCTTTCACCCTAGCAGCCCCCACCATATGGAACTCTCTACCTGACCACCTCAGAGCAACAAACAACATCAAAGAATTCAGAAAGCTGCTTAAAACTGAACTATTCAGAGACCATTTCAAGGACCTCACAGAATGACTCTTAAACATTAAGATAACGAAGCCATCCCTGAAAATATGTATCTGTAAATATGTATCTTAAGCGCACAATGTATATAGCTCACATCAAAATTGACCACACTCACTCACTCAGCACACTGACAATTCTTCCACTGCATGCTAATGACAACTCACCCTTCATTGATTGTTTGCTGTGCCAACCGCTTTGATTTCATGATAAAGCGGTATACCAAGTCCGTTTAAATAAATAAATAAATAAAAATAATCTTGCAATTTGTGATTACCCAGAACGTTTTCACAGATCCACTTAATAAAGGCTTGTCACACTTCAAGTTCCAAAGCATCCAGATGTTTTTCAAATTCTTCATCCTCCATCACCTGTCTTATTTATGGCCTCACAAAAATGCCTTCTTTCAGTTTTGCAGCAGTGATCTTTTGAAATTTGGAAACAAGATACTGAAATCCTTTTGAATTTGTTTGCACCATTCTTTTTCACTAATTTTTTCATTAAACCCAGTTTTACATGCAAAGGAGGAGGCAAAATGTTTGCTAGATCGACTAATAAAACATGACTAACACTGCTGCTTCCTGGATTATAGGCTGTTCTTAAAGGCCAGTCGTGAACAGCAGAATGATCTTTGACAGCGCAACTGTTCCAGAGGCAGAGAAGACAGCAATATTTGGTAAATCCACCTTGCATGCCCATCAGCATGCCAATAACTTATAAGCCCTGCAAATTTTCCATTGATAATTGTCATAGCATATAAATTGGAGCAATATCTGCAGGTTATTATATGTCCCCTTGAAGTGGGCAGTGTGTAATTGGATTAGACTGCTTTATGTTGCGATTATGAATAAGCACAGTCTTGAGGTTTTTTTTGTTGATGAATCAATGAATAAGCACCACTCTGATATTCTGTGTTCCTGTGAGAGGGTTCCAAGAAGTCCATCGATACTGTTGCAAAACCACATTGGACTGTCTATTTTAAAGAATGTTGCTAAATTACGATTGTGCAAGCGATAGTGGCAAATGAAAACATTTTTTTGAAGTAAGTTCTTTTCCTTCAGCCTTGAAGCAAGGAGTTCCTCTTTATCTTTTGATCTTGAAAAGATCAGTAAGCTGCTCTTGGCTGAATTTCTTTGGGTTGCCATCGCTTTCATCTGGCACATAGTTTGCATTTTCTGACTCTAGGTTGGCCACTACTTGCACGTTCATCTAACTCCATTTCGTCTGGTACAGAAGACAGCCTGTCCTGTGGGGGAGCTGGAATAGGAAGTGTTTAGTCATGTGGGACTGGTCACATTGCAGACATACGATTTGGATACACAATGTTGTGCTTGTTCTTCATAGAGAAACCCGTGATATTAACCAGACAAAAGTAGCAGTCGTCATGATGGTTTCTCTTCTCTCTCCATATCATTGGTACAGCAAATGGCATCACTGTTTTCCTTCCATTTTTCCAATCACGTAGTCCATTTGCATGGCTTACCCTGGTCACTCAGTGGGCATCCAAAATATAACTTGTACATTTTGTGAAGAGCTGACATTATGGTACGACATTGAGATACAGTAGCAAATGAACCACAAATGTTACAAAAAACATTGGAATTATTTCTACACTGTCTTGGTATGATTATTTTTTATGATTTCTTCAGTGTTGTCACTGACAGTTTGTCAATTTGGCTAGTGTAGCAAAACCTCCGGCACTATATCTTTCAAACCTAATGTGCTACAACAAAAACAAAACAGATTTTGAACATTGTTCATCAAAGCTTATCTAATACACGTGAAATTATTTATGTTGGACCGAGGGAGAGCCCTAGATGTGGTGTATTTTGATTTCAGTAAAGCCTTTGACACTGTTCCTCACAGGCGACTTATAAACAAACTGAGCACCCTAGGGATGGACCCTAAAGTTACTGCTTGGGTTAGAAATTGGTTGAGTGGGAGGCAACAAAGGGTATAGAGCTCACTCTGAGGAGAAGGATGTTATCAGTGGTGTGCCCCAGGGATCTGTCCTTGGTCCAATTCTTTTTAACATCTTTGTTAGTGATATAGCGGAAGGGCTGTCAGGTAAGGGTTACCTCTTTGCGGATGATACCAAAATCTGCAATAGAGTAGACACCCAAGAAGGTGTAGATAACATGAGGAGGGATCTAGCTAAGCTTGAAGAATGGTCTAGAATTTGGCAACTGTGATTTAATGTTAAGAAATGCAAGGTCATGCATTTGGGCTGCAGCAATCCAAGGGAGCAGTATAGTATAGGGGATGAAGTACTTTTGTCCACTAAAGAAGAGCGGGACCTAGGTGTGGTTGTGTCTGATGATCTTAAAGTAGCTAAACAGGTAGAAAAGGCGACGGCAAAAGCTAGAAGGATGCTTGGGTGCATACGGAGAGGAATGGCTAGCAGAAAAAAGGAGGTGATAGTGCCTCTGTATAAGTCTTTGGTGCGACCTCATTTGGAGTATTGTGTGCAGTTCTGGAGACCGCACCTTCAAAAAGATATAAACAGGATGGAGTCAGTACAGAGAGTGGCTACTAAAATGGTTAGTGGTCTTCATTATAAAGCATATGAGGACAGACTTAAGGATCTTAATATGTACACCTTAGAAGAAAGGTGGGATAGAGGTGATATGATTGAGATGTTTAAGTGCCTCCATGGCATAAATGCACAGGGGGAGAGCCTCTTTTGATTGAAAGCAAGTTCTGCTATGAGGGGGACATGGGTTGAGGGTGAAAGGGGATAGACTCAGGAGTGATATGTGGAAACATTTCTTTACGGAAAGAGTGGTGGATCCGTGGAATAGTCTCCTAGTGGAGGTGGTAGAGATGAGGACAGTATCGGAATTCAAAAAAGCATGGGACAAACAGAGGATCTCTAAAGGAAAAAAGGAGACTGTTATAGTTGGAGTGGAGGAGTGGCCTAGTGGTTGGGGCAAGGTACTTCAGGCCGGAAGGTCGGGGGTTCAAATCCCACTAGAGGACAGCAACCTTGGGCTGGAAGGACTGGGGTTTCTAGTCCCACAGGTGCTCCTTGTGGTCTTGGGCAAGCCACTTAACCCTCCATAGCCCATGTTCCCTGTAAAATAGTTTTCTCCAAGTTATAATGCCCTGTTCAATGTAATTTCAGTTTGTTCAATGTAAACCGCACTGATGCAGAATAGTGCGGTATATAAGAGAATGTAAATAAATAAAATAAAATAAATAAATAAAAATATGGAAGGACAGACTAGATAGGCCATGTGGTCTTTTTCTGTCATCATTTTTCTATGTTTCTATGATTTTTTTTCATGTTGACCAGTATATTTTATTACAGTCACTACAAATAGAATACCATTCAGGTTATAGCATATATAAATGGAAAGATATTTGTGTTCACTCGGGATCTCCAAGGGACTATGTAAAAATAAAGTAAGATTCTTGTGTATTAGCCTTGCAAGTAATTCAATAGAACTTACTGGCAGTTGGCCAACTATTTCTTGAGATTAGATGGATGTAGAGTTTAGATTATCAGTCTCCGCTTCAACTTGCTTCTTGTAGGGTGATGGAGACTCCAGTGTTCCTTTGTTTTGACTCATCTATAATAATTTTTGAGTAGTGTGTCTGTCAATTACAGGTTACATATATGTGCTGCTGGACAATGTCTTGAAACTTTACTTCCTTTTAATTCTGCTAGACCAGTCCAGACAACTGCACCCTAACCAGCAGATGGAGGCAGAGGTCACTGTAAAGTGACAAGTAGTATAAGGCAAGGTGCAGCACTGAATATGGCAATATTCTATGCCTTTACCAGATGGTTGCAGATGGTCCGTGCAGCAGGATTCTGGTTCGACCCTAGTGCTGTGGTAGCTTTGTGGCAGTCTAGTTGTGTTCAGCTTGCTCTTAGAGATTGATCCATTGACCTTTACCCTAATTGAGCTTGAAGGAGACTGCCAGTTTCAGGACTTTGGCCCACAGGTCTTAGTCATGTGAGGCTCAGGGGCTACTGCTTTAGTCTTGCCTGGGCGAGGGTGCAGGGAGGTTGTGGGGGATGGTAAGTAGACGGATGTATTCTGGTAGATACATATCTTTCCTTCATTCCTCCCCCCCCCTCATGGTTTCTAGCCTTTCTCTATCTTCCCCATCCCCCTGTTCTGTGTTCATACAAACAAAAAAGACAGTGGAATGAGCAATTTAATTCTGTAAGCTTGCCAAGAGGGCTGGAGTGGTTGTGGACTTGGGCTTCTAGACACTTTTTTTGGCAGAGCTGTTGTAAAGAGAAACAACAACAAGAAGTGCTGTTGAGTCAGTGATGACTCCTGGTGACCCAGCAGCTCCTGGGATTTCTTGGCAAGATGTGACTGGAAGTAGATTGCCAGGCCTTTCTTCTGAGGCAGTGGACGGTAAAGTGACTTGCCCAAGGCCACAAGGAGTACCAGTGGAAATTGAAACCTGGTCTCTTGGTCATCAGGCCACTGTTCTAATCACTAGGCTACTCCTCTACTCTATTTTAAAGAGGAGGCCTGCCTGTGTTGAGGCAGTGTGTAGGTGACTTTATGCCCTTTCAGGATACTATGGCGACTCTGCATGTAGCAGAGCTTGCTCTCAGGCGAGATTTGCAGATAGATCTCCCTTTTTCCTGGAGGGTTTCTGGCATCCTGCTGCATTCATCCCTCTATCTGATCCTTTGCAGAAGTGCATAATGTTTTAGGGAGAAAACCCCCAAGATGGGCCCTAGGGGCGCTATGGTCCTGTCTCAGATGTACCCTCAGCCCATGGATGAGTGAGATCAGCCTTACAGGCTCCCTGGATCTTGGCTGTGACAAAGCACACAATCAGCCCTGTGGAGGGAAGTACAGTGCTCAAGGAGTCTCAAGTTTGGAGGGTCGAGACCCAGTTTAAGAATGTGTTGCAGTTGTCACCTTAGGATCAAGCAGCATTGTATATGGACCTGGAGATAAGCTCTCTTATGATGGATCCAGCTGCTGACAGACAGCTTGGAGGCTTTGAGGTTGACAGTGGACTGCCTAGGTGGTTGGTGCCCTTTAGGGCTTTATTAGAGTCTCTTCCTAGTTTGTGGTGGTGGTGGTGGTAGCAGCAGCCCATTGATGACTCTGGCTCTGTGCTTGGTTGGAAGATGCTGACTTCAAGCTGCAGCTGAGTAAATTCCCCTTTAAGGTCTGGTTGTTCTTAAGGGTGAGCCTGGTAAAATAGTGAATTTCTTGGGGCCCACAGGGACACCTGGGAGATAGGCCTGGAGGTGCCATGAGTACCTCTTGTAAAGCCATGGGTGGAGCCTGGAGAGACCCTCAAACAGCTAAAAGTCCGAATGAGTCTAGTAGTCCTGAAGTCCAGTAAGAGTCATTCCTTGTGGAGCTTTAAGAACATAAGAAATGCCTTACTAGGTCAGATCAAGGTCCATCAAACCCACTATCCTGTTTCCAATAGTGGCAAATCCAGACCACAAATACCTGGCAGGTTCCCAAAGAGGCACACAGGTTCTACAATGCTTGTCCTGGAGCAAGCAATGAATTTCCCAGTTCCTCTTTAATAATGATTTATGGACCTTTCCTTTAGGAACTTGTCCAAACCTATTTTAAACCCAGCTACACTAACAGCTTTTACTATAACCTCCGGTAACGAATTCCAGAGTTTGATTATGTGCTGAGTAAAAAAAAAATTCTCCTATTAGTCTTAAATGGGTTGCATTTCATAGTGTTGGAGTCTTCACCATGACTTCACTGGGAGACAGTCATCTCCCTCAATGAGTTGTGGTAGTCCCTTCTGAAGTTTATCCAGTTGAGCTGTAACTCTTATGTTTGCTTTCGTAGGGAACTTTTGTACCATGTCAGACCAGCAGATCCTCAAGGTCCTTAGTCAAGGTGGAGATGTATTTATGAGGAAAAATTTGAATTATGGCAGTGCTTATATGGGATTCTGCTTATATGGGATGCCCTTGTAGCATCTCCCTGCTGCTCTCCATATGTGGGTGACATTTGAAGAAATTCTGCAATGTCTCCTACAAATTGAGGCTATTTTACCTATGCCCTCTGCAGATTAAGGCCAGAGATATTCTTCCATCCACACAGTGGTGCCAGAAAGGGAGGTTCCTTCCAGCATAAAGGTGGTCATAACTGAACTTGGTCCCTCCTTTCATATGAGGACCATCGGGTCTGTTTTTGCATTGGGCAGGCAAGGGGAGTTCCTCTCCACCGTAAACCTCAGCGAGGCATATTGTCACCTTTCCATGTGTGAGCAGCTTCAGTGGTTTCTCTGCTTCTGTTTGCTGGGCCTCCATTTTCAGTTCTGGGCCCTGCCCTTTGACCTTACCAAAGTTTCCCATATCGTTTTCCAAGGTTATGGATTTGGTAATAGAATTGGTAGCAGCATTTCTTTGCGAGTAAGGTATGTGTGTAAACCTATATTGAATGTCTGATCTGGATGGACTCGCTGGAGAAGTCCAGAGGCGAGACAGACCTGGTGATTTGCTGGCTGGTGATCAACAATCCCAAGAGCAGCCTACTACTTGGAGTACCTGGGGGCTTGGTTCTACTCTCTCCTGGGTCTAGTTTTCTTTATGATGGTGATGTCCCTCAAGATTCAGAAGCGCCTCAGGACTTTTTGTGCTCAGTTAGCTCCATGAGCTTGGGATTACCTCGAGTTCCTTGTGTTCATAGCATTGACCTTGGAGCTGGTTCCTTGCACCAGGGAACTGAAGCAGAGGTATCTGTTAACCTTCTGGTCTCCCTGTTCCCAGTTGTTCGACCAGGTTCTTCCTCTTCCTTGGGAGATCAAGGAGCAGTGGAGGTGGTGATGCAGTCCTGCCGCCTGTTGACTGGAATATTGTTTGAAGAACCTGATTTTGTGCCTGCTATCTCAAATGTCAGCCTGCAGGCTGGGATGTGTACTGTCTGGGCCAATGGGCCCAGTGACACTGGTCCATTTAGGTTTGGGCAGTTATCTTTCTGGAGATCAGAGCCACCTCTTAGCCCTGGAGAGGTCCATGCCTCTTCTAGTGGGCAAACCATCTGGATTTTCTTGAACAATACCAGGGCAGTAGCACATGTCAACAAACAAGATGAAACTCACAGTGCCAGTGTATCTGTGTTATTGGGTGGAAGAGCAACTGATTGTCCTGTCTGCAGCATCCATTGCAGACCTAGACATTGTACAGGCCGACTTCCTTAGTTGGAATTCCATGGATTCAGGCCAGTGAGAGCTCAACCTTGATGCGTGTAACCTCATGTTGCAGAGCTCAGGCCTTCCAGTATTTCTGGTAAGCTCATCTTTGTCGGCCTCGGTAATCCAAGAAAGGGACTGGTAGCAGCCAAGTCCTCCATTGCCTGCTTTATTCAGGAGACCATTGGATCAGTGTACCTTCTGGTGGTTGGATGAGTACAGGAGGGTGTTGAAGCTCATTCCACTAGGGCACTTGCTGCTTCCTGGGCAGACTGCCCTTGGTGTCTCCAGAGGACATCTGCAAGTGGTTACCTGGTTGTCTCTGAGCACCTTTGTAAAGCACTGTAGGTTGCTTGCAGGATAGCACCTTTGGCAAGACAGTCCTGTTCTGAGTGTCTTCTCACCTTGGGCTCTGTTTTGGATACATTTCACCTGTCTGAACTGGTCTAGAAGGATGATTTTTTTTTTTTTTAGTGCCATCAAGTCAGTGTTGACTCATAGTGACCCAGCTACCTCTGGGTTTTCTTGGCAATTTATCACCAGAAGTAGATTGCCAGCCTTTTCTTCCGAGGCAATGGAGGGTAAAGTGACTTGCCCAAAGTCACAAGGAGTGCAAGTGGGAATTGAACCCTTGATCTTCTGGGTACTAGGCAGTTGCTCTAACCACTAGGCTACTCCTCCACTCCAGAAGGGTGATAACAGAGTAGAAAGTTTACTTGATGATTTTCTTTCCTTGAATCCTGCTAGACCAGTCCAGAACTTCCACTGGAAGATCCCTATTACAGGTTGGCAAGCCCTGCTGCCTTTTGATCGCATTGTTGGTATCAGTTCCTAACAAAGTGTTCTCATAAGAGAGCCAAATACTTGCTCATGTATGCTGCAAAGTTGAATTGTTGGTTATTAATGTTAAGGGTTAAGAGTTTTTCGGTTTACTGCTTTGGAAGTGTCATACTGGTTTCTCAGTGCTGCAGCGGCACATATACCTAGTGATGGTATCATTGAAATTTGCTTGTCTGCCTCCATAGCTTTGTTTTCTGATATAGGTATGTTGGGTGCAACTTTCCCCCTCAGATATTCCACTGAATGTAATGGACCCGATATGTAAAAGGATTAATGCTGTTAATAGACCTGCTGACCGTGTTTATCCCTTTGGCCAGGATAGTTAGTGTTGCTGAATATCTGCGGGTGCCTCCACTGCCCCCTCTTATGCTAACCGGTCGGCATCGGGGTGTTCAAGGGGTGACACCCAGCAATAACTGGGCAGCGGCAATATTGAGCCAGTGCCTGGTGAAAGTCGGGAAGAGTAAAGGCTGGCCCAACTTCAGCTGCTGAAGCCAAATCTGGCAGCGGCTGAATATTTCTGCTGCCCAGTTAGCTTCATGGAAATATGGGCAACCCAGATAGTCAGTGCTGTGGCCCAGATATGGCCCCGGCATTGAATATCCGGGTTTAAATATCCAGATATGGCCCCGGCATTGAATATCCGGGTTTATATATCCAGATATGGCTGCTGCTGAATATACCCAGATATGGCCCCGGCATTGAATATCCGGGTTTATATATCCAGATATGGCTGCTGCTGAATATCGGGCCCAATGGTTTTTTTTTAAATAATATTTTCAATTATGAAAACAGTCTGATTTCTGAAATTTTGGGTAAAAATGTATCATCACATCCAGAAATGCACTTCTTGAGTTTGAGTTTCCACAGACTGCCCTGATTAGATATGTAATTCCCCATGGAGGTCATTTACCAACGCTTTGTGTGTGCTATCTGCTACAAGACCCATTTAATTCTCGTTGGTCCTATGACAGATAACATACTCTAATGCTGACTAACTGTTAGTGTGTGTCTTGAGTCAGTGCTGATTCCTTGTAACCCAGCTCCTGCGATTTCTTAGTAAGATGTGACGAAGTAGATTGCCAGGCCTTTCTTCCACACAGTAAGCCTCCAGCACCTGGTCTTCCAAAGTGGGGTCTCATCCAAATATTAGCCAGGCTTGATCCTGCTTAATTCCTGAGATCAGCCAAGATCAGACTCTTCCATGGCAGCGAAGCCATAGTAAGGTTGCCAAATGACCCACTCTGTTTAGTTCTGTGATGGTTTGTTTGATCTGTTGATTTCAGCTTGCTTATTTAGTGTTAGTTTAAATTTTATTTTTCTTTCCTTTTGTCCCTTTTCTTTATAGGATCTGTTTCTGGGCTGTAAGTTATCAATAAATAAAATAGTAGATTGACAGACCTGAAATAGTGGAGGGTTAAGTGACTTGCCCAAGGCGTATTAGTGGGAATCAAACCCTGGATGTTTGGGTTGCAAGCCAGTGCTCTAACCACTAGGCTACTCTGTACATACAGATAAAATAATGTGCTTTATATTTTAGTTCTTTTTGTAAAGTCTGTTCCTTATCGTTCCTCCAGTTCAGTCCTCTACCTCTGGGTTGTCAACCTCCTCCTGCAGCAGGTTGACAACCCAGAGGTAGAGGACTGAACTGTCATCACTCAAGGAACCAGGTAAGTGTAATTATCACTTGTATGTGCTTGATGCATTTTCACATTTTAGAATTTAATAAATAGTGCAGAAAAAAGATCCAATTACATTTGTGTGAGGAGAGGCAGAGGAGATGGGTTTTCCTCAGAGTCCATCCTTTAAATAACCATTCAATGGATATTAGTTTATCTCCAGGAACAAGCAGGAATGTAGTCTTCACATACGGGTACCGTCGACACCGACGGAGCCTGCGCGGGAACGCTCCCCAGGGTCCAAAAGGAAAGCTTTTGGGAGTATCCCACCACGCATGTGTGCTGCCTTCCCGCCCAACTACCTCTCTCACTTCAATTCTTCGTTTTCCGCGGAGCCGACAGGACGTGTCCCCTGTCACCGCAGAAAATCTTCTCTTATTTTTATATTTTTTGTGGTTGCATCTGCCTTCCGTCAACGCCTACCGGTACCACCGGTGCTTTTCTTTCTTTTCTTCTAAAAATATTTCATTTTTAGTGCTTTTTCTCAGGGGTTTCTTCCCTGCTCTGGTGCTTGGCACCATTTTGGGCATTAGGCCCACTTTTCCCTTACCATGGAAAAACCAGCCACTGGTTTTAAAAAATGTTCAAAATGTAGCGGTACAATTTCTATTTCCGACACCCATGACTGGTGTCTTAAATGTTTAGGTCCTGACCATTGCCCTACGGAGTGTCTCTCCTGCAGGAAGTTGACTAAAAGAAGTATTCAGAATCAAGCAAATCAACTCAGTGCGCTTTTTGCTTCAGACACGATGTCTGTAGCATCGATGTCTTCCAGGGCTTCTACTTCTTCCCAGGGATCTCAGGTAACTAAACACAAGTCTTCTAAGACTAGCCGGTCCTCAAAGGGTAGATCTCTTTCTAAACATTGAGATCCACTGGCGTTGCCCTCGGACATTTCACTGGCAAAACAGCCCTGGCGGGAGTCTTCGGGCTCCAAAGCTTTATCGGGGCTCCAGGATGTTCCTGAGGCCTCGACCTCGATGGAACTACTGGTGCCATGCTTGGGGGTTGTGGCCACTTCCACCGGTACAGACACCCCGGCATCGGCAGTGGACAAAAGACTCCTCGCTATCGAGCGCAGTCTAGCGACTCTTTTAGCTACTTCGGTACCGCTAAAGTTGCTGCAGGCGGTTCCGCAGGCACCGGTACCAATGCCAGTGCTCTCGGTACCTGTTTCAACAGACATGCTTCCCCCGATGCCAAGTTTGGAATCTCTCTCCAGCATGGGAGATCAGGTACCGACTCATTTCGGTACCGACATCGAGCGGTACCAATGCCATCTGCTTCGGGAGAACCCAGTGCTTCCTCCTTTTGAGTCTTCCGATTCCGATGCACCACCGCTACCAGAGCTGAACTTTTACAAGATTCAACTCCTTCTCCTCAACGCAGAATGTCCCCTCCTGAGGATATGTCTTTTCGTGATTTTGTACGTGATATGGCAAAAGGTCTTGCCATTACAGTAGTACCAGAAAAGGAGCCTAGGGCAGCAGAATTGAGAATTATTCAATATCCTTTGGCTCCAAAGGAGGCAGCTATGCTTCCTAGACACCAGATCTTACATGATCTAATGTTAAGAATGTGGGAAGCTCCTTTAACAGTATCTCCACATTCTAGACGTCTTGACACTATGTATCAAGTACCACCTTGTCCAGGGTTTCAGAAGACTCAGTTACCACATCATTCTATGGTGGTAGAGTCTGCCATGAGGTGGATTAAGAGTGCTAAAAGATACTCTTTCAATCCACCAGGTCGTGAGTCTAGAACACTGGATGCCTTTGGTCGTCGATGCTTTCAGTCCTCCATGCTATCAGCAAGAATCGGTTCCTATATATTATACATGGGAATGTTTCTTGAACAGGTTACAAAAGACTTGGAACTTTTGAACCCTTTTCTTCAAGAGGATAAATGGACAGATTATTTGACTTTGGTCAAACATGCTGAAAATGTCTCTAAGTTTATGAATCGTGCTACCTTTGACTGTTTTGAATGTATTAGCAGAACCTCTGCTATATCCTTAGGAGCATGTTGTATTGCCTGGCTCCAAGCTTCAGATTTGGAGGAATGGGTGCAAGATAAGCTGGGAAACATTCCTTGCACAGGAGAAAATCTCTTTGGCAAGGATTGGCAGCTCAAAGCTAATGAAATTGACACTGATAATACAACTTTAGACAGATTGTCAAAATCTACAGCTAACCCAGCCAAGAAAAAGGTTTTCAAAAAACCTTTTTTCTCTAAAAAGAAAAAATTCTATCCATCTTCCACCCAGCAAACACATGTTCCCCAGAAGGGGCAACAACAAACTAGACAAAGAAAGACACAAGCTCAGAAGGTTCAGCAGACCCAGCCTCCTCAGGGTCTTTGACTGTTGTCTAGAGAACTTAGCTATTCTTCCTATTCTAAGCCCAGAACCTTTAAATATTCCAGGCCGTATCTGCCATTTTGCCAAAAGATGGCAACAAATCACATCAGAAGATTGGACTCTATCTGTCGTGAGTCTGGGATACAAGCTTCATTTCCTCAGCTTGCCCCCATCCACGCTAATAAAACAGTTCAAATTTCAACCACCGGTCTCAGATCTGTTGTGGCAAGAGGTCACCACTCTTCTGGCTCAAGGGGCTATAGAAGAGGTTCCAATGTCCCAGCAGGGCACAGGATTCTATTCCCCCTATTTTCTCATTCCAAAAAAGTCAGGGGGACTAAGACCAATCCTAGACCTCAGAGAACTGAACAAATAGTCTGAGAAAGGTTCAAGATGATCTCCCTCAGCACACTTCTTCCATACCTTCACGAGCAAGATTGGCTATGTTCTCTAGATTTAAGGGATGCTTACATGCATATCCTTATTCATGCAGATCACAGAAAATTCCTTCCATTCCTAGTCAAGGGAAGACATTTTCAATACAGGGTCCTTCCTTTCGGACTGGCCTCTGCTCCAAGGGTCTTCACAAAATGCATGGCAGTAGCAGCAGCATTTATGAGGACTCTAGGAATTTTTGTCTTCCCTTACTTAGATGATTGGCTCATTCGAGCACCGTCAGCTCTAGAGGCAAGTCATGCTCTTTCCCGAACAATGCACATACTGCAGTACTTGGGATGGATCATAAACCTTCCAAAGTCCCAGTTCACCCCATCTCAATCCCTTGAGTTTATAGGGGCTCGCTTGGACACCCAGCAGTCAAAGGCTTTCCTGCCTCAGCCTCGCTGTCTGCGCATCATCGAACTAGCATCTCAAGCAGTGCTACAAACCTTCCTCACTGCCCAACAGATGCTTCGACTTCTAGGACACATGACATCTACAGTCCATGTGATTCCTTATGCACGCCTTCACATGCGAGCGGCCCAGTGGACCTTAGCTTCCCAATGGTCCCAGGCCTCAGGATGCCTGTCGGACAAGATCAGAGTTACCACACGCCTGATTGCGTCTCTGCATTGGTGGCAATCTCTGGAAAACCTTATAGTAGGCTTTCATTTTCAGCAACCCCTACCTCAGGTTGTCCTGACAACGGGTGCATCCAAGTTGGGTTGGGGAGCCCACTTGGGCGATCTGTATACCCAGGGTCTCTGGACCCCACAGGAGGCATCTCTTCAAATAAACCTCCTAGAACTAAGGGCCATTTCCAATGCTGTTCGAGTCTTTTGCTTCCATCTCATAAACAAAACAGTTCTGGTGCAAACCAACAATCAAGTAGCCATGTTTTACCTAAACAAACAAGGCGGAACAGGCTCTCTGCAATTATGCAATGAAGCTTTGCAACTGTGGGCCTTTGCCAGAGAGCATCACATTCATTTATTGGCAGTTGTGGCAAGGTCAGCCATCCAGAGCATGGGGGAGGTGAAAAGCATAAGGAATTCACCTTAATCAAGGGGCCTCTGTTAGGTCAGAAGGGCCAGAGCCACGTTTCAAAAGCAGAAAACCCCCAGCTAGAATAGGTTTCAGGAAATGCTTGATAGAGTAAGAGGGGGAGATTGCAAGCACGAGGACCAAAGCCCCCTTACTCTAACAAGTGCACTGATTATTCTAAGTTCAGAAGGCAGGGAGATTACAAACACCTGGGAGAGAAAGAGGTGGGGTTGGATCCCAGTGAGTATAAACCCTGGTTAGATTATGGAGAGAGGAAGAGGAGCAGAGGAAGCCAGGGGAGCAGTGGAGGAAGCAAGAGAAGCAGCAGATGGGGAGAGGAACAGAGTTCAGAGCAGTAAGGACGATGGAATGCTGGAGAAACCAGAGCAGGTGCTAACTCCTGGAGAAGGGCTGAGAGAGGTGTTTTCCCTGAATCATGTTGGCAACAGGGGTGGAAGCCAGGAAGTGGAGAAGCTTTCAGACCACCAGAGAGATTGTCAGCTGAGCAGTCTGATCAAGTGAGTGAGTCAGAGCCCATGCAATTGGGAGAACCGGAGCCAGAGGTGGGGGAAGAAGATATGTTTATGGATTGTTCTTTATGTCAAGCTTTAGAATTGAAATGCTGAAGAAAAGCCAGCCTTGAAAGAATTGTTCCTCTTGCAAAGGTAATCTTAAGGTATTAGCAGTAAGGAGGTAAATTCCTGTGTGTTTTGGAAAGGGAATTTACTGCCACATAAGCTTGTAAAGGAAGCTGTGTTTCATGCCTGATTATCAGCTGTGTTAGAACTCTGCAAAAGCAAGAAAGCTAATTGGCTGCTTTAAGAGTTTGTGCTTTGCTCCTGTTTTATATGAAAAGCCTGCTAAGAGTTCTGAGAACATTTTGAATGCTTATTTCATATTCACCTGGAAGTGCAGCCCAGAGAATTGAGGCTGAGTGAAGATAAACTGCCATAGGAGAATTAACCTTGTTTTCTTTGTGCTATGATCAACAAAAGTGGCACACTGTTATCTGTGAAAAAGGCTAAGGTTCTACCTTTAAGAGGACTTTGCAAAGCCATTATTGAGTTCTGTTTGTTTTTGCCACCAGTTTGCTGAACCTTAAACAAAAGCCTATTAATTTATCCTGTTAATGGAACCTTGAACCTGATCTGTTCTCTTGTGTTTAAAATAAACTTTTTCTGTCATAAGCTTTACCCTCGGCTTGCCTCAACTACAATCCTTTTTACTTGAAGCATAAATATAGCTGATAGAGGAAGGATAGATCAACTACCACGCCCTCAACAACTAGAGACTAGTGGTTTTGGCGTTGTGCTTGTGACACAGTATACCTTCCAGGCATTCAAAACGTTTGGGCGGACAGGCTCAGCTGAGTCCTGTTGCCACACAAGTGGTCTCTCCACTCATATCAACTTGCTTGAGTATTTCAAGTCTGGGGAACACCAGACATAGACCTCTTTGCAAGTCCATAGAATGCCAAACTTCCCTGGTACTGTTCCAGACTTCCAGCTCAAAATTGTCAGGCAAGAAATGCATTCCTGCTCCATTGGGGCCAGGATTTTCTCTATGCCTTCCCACCAAGTCCCCTAATTCCCAAAACCTTATTCAAACTCCAGAGAGACAGAGGTCGCATGATACTCATAGCTCCCTGTTGGCCAAGGCAAACATGGTATCCTCTTCTCTTAGGTCTCTCTCGAGCCACTCCTCTGGAGTTGGGGAGTGCTCCCGGATCTTCTGTCCCAGAACAATGGAGCCCTACTGCACCCCAATCCCCAGTCCCTTCATCTCAAGGCCTGGCTGCTCAACGCATAGAATTTCAAGATCTAGGCCTTTTACAACAAGTGAAGGATATTCTTCTAGCTTCCAGAAAGCCTTCCACAAGGCGTTCTTACGCTTTTAAATGGAAGAGCTTCTCAGTCTGTTGTTCCCAGAGGGGACTTAATCCCCTCTTGGTACCAGTAGAGTCCCTTCTGGACTATCTCCTTCATCAGCTTCTGGTCTCAAGGCCAATTCTGTTAGAGTCCATCTTAGTGCTATTGCTGCATCTCATAAACCCTTTGATGGACAACCAATTTCCTCTCATCCTCTTGTTTCAGGATTTATGAGGCGTCTCCTTTTAACAAAACCTTCCATCAAACCTCCTCCGGTGGCATGGGATCTTAATCTTGTTCTGGGTCAACTCATGAAGCCACCCTTTGAACCTTTAGCTACTTCGGAGCTAAAGTTTCTTTCATGGAAAATTATTTTCCTAATTGCTATCACTTCTGCAAGACGCATTAGTGAACTGCAGGCTTTAGTGGCTGACCCGCCTTATGCGAGGTTTCAAAATGACAAAGTAGTCTTGAGGACTCATCCTCATTTTATGCCAAAGGTGATATCACCTTTTCATTTAAACCAATCGGTTTATCTCCCAGTCTTCTTTCCTAGGCCTAATGCCTCCAGCGTGGAAAGAAATCTTCATACCTTAGATTGTAAACGGGCCCTGGATTTTTATCTTCATAGAACTCAGCCATTTAGAAAGTCTTCTCAGCTTTTTCTGGCTTTTGACTTTAGTCATTTAGGACTTCCAGTCACTAAGAGAACTGGATTGCGGACTGTATTTCCTTTACCTATCAGAGTAAAGGAAATCCCTCTTGAAGGCCATGTCACGGCTCATAATGTTAGAGCCATGGCAGCCTCAACAGCTAATCTTTGTTCAGTTGCTATTGATGAGATCTGCAAAGCAGCAACTTGGGTTTCTGTACATACTTTCACTGCCCACTATTGTTTAGACAAGGACTCCCGTCGGGATGCCTTGTTTGGTCAGGCTGTTCTACAGCATCTCTTCCATTCCTAGATCAGCTCCTTCCCACCATCCACTCTTGGATGCCTGAGGTCCCTGGGAGGAAGCATGGCCCATCTTACTTAGATCCGCAACATGCTGGAGTCATCCCTAGACATTTTTAGGTGGGGAGTCCCCATATGTGAAGACTATATTCCTGCTTGTTCCTGGAGATAGCGTGGTTACTCACCTGTAACAGGTGATCTCCGGGAACAGCATGAATAAGTCTTCAAAACCCACCCACCTCCCCTAGGAGTTGTCTTTCTCTCTCTTTCTATTTTTCTTCTACTTCTCTCCTTCGGTCTCAGCTTTCAACTCAAGTGAGAGAGGTAGTTGGGTGGGAAGGCAGCACGCATGCGTGGTGGGATGCTCCCAAAAGCTTTCCTTTTGGACGCTGGGGAGCGTTCCCGCACAGGCTCCGTCAGTGTCGACGGTACCCATATGTGAAGACTTATTCCTGCTGTTCCCGGAGATCACCTGTTACAGGTGAGTAACCACGCTTATCTGTATAGCTGCTATAAGAAAATAAAAAGAAGAAATGGCCTAGGGTATTCTCTGCTGAGGATTCATAACATCAAAGGAGAGTAGATAGAGTATATTAGTTTTATATGGGAAAACATGGCAAAACAGTAAGATTGCTCAGACGAAAAAAATGAGAAATGTGGTCAAATAAAATTACTTTATACATAGTAGATGACTGCAAGAAAAGCAAATTGACAAATGTATACTAGCAGTATGACACAGTGGCACGTTTCCCCCCCTTTCCTTAATCAGGCATATTGGGGGTTCATACATGTCTCTCATAGGAAGTGTCTAAGATGTTTGTGCGTGTGTTTGTGTTGGGGGTATCAAGGGCTAGCTGTGTGGGGGGTGACACTCTCCATGACACTCCCACACAGCTAGCCCTTGATACCCCCCAACACCCACGCACCCACACTATGTGTATCTTGGGGGAGTGTCACTGCCTCTGTGTGTGGAGGGGTGCATGCATGTGTGTGTGTGTCTCTCATGACACCTTCCAAGCTTCCTCTCTTTTCTTTCATAAGTCCTCCATTGCCCTTCCTCCCCCCATCTCATGATCTCCCCAGGCTTCTCCCAGTCTTTCTAACTCTCCCCCCCCGGTTGCACCCTCTCTCTCTCTCTCTTCATCCAGTCCCCTCTTCATCCTTTCTTGTGTTTGGCTGCAGCTCCTCAGAAATGTGGCAGTTCGCACTTCGCCCACTGCGTTCGACTCTCTGCATGATGGAGACTTCAAACAATGGCAACTGTTAGTATAGCTGCGTTTAAAAGAGATTTGGACAAATTTCTGGAGGAAAAGTCCATAAACCATTATTAATGAGGACCAGGAAAATCCACTGTTTATCCCTGAGATAAGCAGCATGAAATCTGTGTACCTTTTTAGGAACCTGACAAGTACTTGTGACCCGGATTGGCCGCTGGTGGAAACAGGATACTGAGCTGGATGGACCCTTGGTCTAGCCCAATATGGCATACCTTATGTTTTTTGCAAACATGTAGGTGACTTTTTTTTCCAAAGATTCTCTTCAGTGCTTCCTGCAACGGCAGGCTAATTTTCTTGTGCCCTCTGCTGCAGGGCCAGGGATTATTCTCCTTGATACTGTGTTTTTTTTTTTTTTTAAGTACCTTCAAGTCTATGCTGACCCTTGGCGACCCAGCAGCCCCTGGACTTTCTTAGCAAGTTATGACTGGTAGTACATTGCCAGGCCTCTCCTTCTGAGGCAATGAAGGATAAAGTAAACTGCCCAAGGATACAAGGAGTCCCACTGGGCATCAAACCCAGATCTCTTGGATAGTAGGCTGTTGCTCTAACCACTAGGCTACTCTTCCACTGCACCTTGCTACATAGATTCCCAAAATTTGAGTTTCTTTCAGGCATATCCTGGACCTAGAGCTGGTTGTTTTTGGACTGTCAGTCTCTCCTTTGCATAGAAGGTCCTTCAAGTCTGTCACTGCATTGGTCAGGTAGAGAGTGCTCCTCATCACTTAGACTTTGACATAGCATTTTGTCACTTCTCTATTGTGAACAACTGTAGCTGGTTCTCTGCTTTGGTGCCCTGCCTTTGGTCGAGAGGCAGCTCTCCATACTTTTCTAAGTGGTAGCGTTGCTTCTCTGTTTGCAGAAAGCCTGAGCTGCCCATACCTGAACATTGGGCCAGTCCAGTAAGTCTCCTTGGTCAAGGCTAGAGATGACGTAGGCATGGTTAGCTCTGGCTGGAAAAGCTGGGGTCAGTGATCTTCTGTCCTTAGAACAGCCCCATTCTTTCCCAGCTGTTCGTGTCCCTGAGAGTCGGTTTTCAGCCGACTCTAAGCACTGGATTCTTGATCAGCTTCCCATGCATGGGACCCTCATACCCTTGGATTAGTGACTTCAACCTTGGAGCTGGTTCCTTGGAATTGGGGGAATCTGTACTTGATTCAGTGGCATCTGCTGACCTTCTGGTCTCCATGTTCTCCATCTTTTGACCAGGCCCTTCCTCTCCCCAGGAGATTAAGGAACTGTTGAGGTTGCGATTATGCTATCTAATGGCTGGGTGCTGTTGGAAGCACTGGATGGAGTGCTTGTCATCTTGGATACAGGCCTGCAGTGCTGGAGGTGAGATTCCCAAGGCAGTAGGCCCAGGGTTTCTAACCTCTCAGGAGGCCTGTGTGATCATCCGCTGGGAGGCCAGAGCAATGAGTTTGACCCTGTGGAGGTTCAGGCGTCTCCTAGTAAACAAAGCAGGCTGCCCTGGTGGTGATGGGTCCTCTAATGAAGCAAATCGCATGGTGCCAGAGCGAGAACCAGCCCCCATGGAGTTTAAAATAGCTCTTTCTGCAAGATGCTTGCCACTTATTCCAGGAATCACTGGTTCAAGCCAGTCTCTCGGGGGAGTGGGGAAGAAGGCTGTTTGGATTAAGCCACGGATCTGTGTTGTTGGGTGAAGAAGTATCTAATTGCCCTGTCATCTGTGCACATTGCAAGCTTTGGCAGCGTGCAGGCTGATGTCTATGTCTGAACTCCGTAAACCCGGGTGAAGCGAGAGATCAGCTCATTGTGTGTGACATCATGGTGCAAAGATGAGGCCTTCCAGTTCTCCATATAATGGTGATTAAAAAATGCAGCGAAACTACAGGTACAGATGTGTGGCCTGTAAGGTCACCACGCCCACGGGTGTGGGACTACCTCCAGGTGCTGGGTTCCATGGGTGGCCTCATTGGAGCTGGTCCCTTGGATCTGCCTGCACATGTGACCCTTCTGGCGCATCTTCTGGCCTATTGGTCGCCCCTCCTCTTCTTGATGGAGGTTCGGCTCCTGTTGTCGTGACAAGTGAGGGACAGCCTGCGCTGGTGGCTGAACCCGGCAAACTTGCTGGTGGGAATGCCTCTGGAGCCCCCAGACCTGGTGGTCCTCACTACCGATGCAAGTCTGTCTGGGTGGGATAGTCACTGTCAATTGAGTGTGGCACAGGACAGGTGGTTGGCCGAGGAGGGTCAGTGGTCCATCAATCGCTTTGAAACCACAGCAGTACGATTAGCACTTGAGTCCTTTAGTACAGCACAGAGTGGTATGGATCTTGTCAAACAATGCCACCATGGTGGCTTACATCAACCAACAGGGTGGTACCTAGAGCTTCCAATTGGTTGTGGAGGCGATCCTGCTACTGCAGTGGGCCGAGACCCATCTGGTGGCTCTCTTGGTGAAGCATGTGACTCGTGTGCTGAACATTCAGGCGGACTATCTGTCACCACACCTTGGACCTGGGGGAGTGGTCCCTCTCAAAAATGGTGTTTCAGTCCCTTGTGGCTCGCTGGGGAACCTCGGTGATATATCTGATGGCATGGCAAGAGAACGACAAGGTGTCATGGTTCTTCACTTGCAGGAGATCCCTGATGTCCGAAAGTCTCAGTGCTCTGGTGCAGCCATGGCTGAGTGTGGAGCTGCTGTATGTCTTCCCGCCCTGGCCTCTGATAGGGCTGGTGTTGTAGCCTTAGAAGATCATTGAGGGAGGATGCTCCTGGTAGCTCCCAATTGGCCTCGCAGGCCATGGTATGCAGATCTGGTGTGGCTTCTGGTGGTCAAGCCGTTCCAGTTGCTGGCCATGCCAGACATGTCTATGCAGGGGCTGGTGTTCATGCCTGCGGTGGATTGATTTTTGCTTATAGCCTGGGTCTTGAAAGGGTGTGACCGAGGTGCCGTGGCTATTTTCCCCAAGTGATTGAGACTCTTTCAGGTGTGGAGGCGTTCTACTTCATCATCCAGGTTCACAAAACTCTCCATACAGGCTCTCCACCATATCTCTTTTCTGCCATCATACCATACACTCCCCATCATTCCCTCCTCTCACTTCATGTGAATTATCTTTTTCTTCCTTCTCCCTCTCAGGTGCACTTAGAATCCACCTGCCACTCCACTTTCTACTTTCTGGGCCCTTTCTTATGGAACAACCTCCTTCCACCCCTTCGGCTCGAACCTACATATGCAAAATTTAAGGCAGTGCTTAAAACTCATTTGTTTTGCCCAGCTTTCGGCCTCCCATTCGATTTCCCCAATTCTCCTCTGCAGCTCTATATCCCTTAATACTTCTATCCCATCCCTCGGGTCTCCTCTCTTGCCCTACCTCACATTTCCGCCATATTGTTTCTGTGTTTACTTTCCTATTGAATTTTGGCTTTCCCTTCTTGCCTTTATTTTATCAATTTCATGTACATGGCTCTGCTGTCCCCACTAAGGGCAGTATATCAAGTTTTAATAAATGAAATGAATGAAATGTGCACGTCTGGAAGCTTTTTGAGGCCTGGTGCACTGAGCAGGACAAGCACCTATTTGGCGCTCTGGTGTCGGCTATTTTAGGAATTCTGCAGGCCGGTCTGAAGAAGAGCTTGGCCCTTCGCTCGTTGCAGGTCCAGGTAGTGGCCCTGGCATGCTTTTGGGGCAGGGTGCAGGGGGTACCCCTCGCCTCGCATGTAGATGTTTGTTTCTTGTGGGCTGTCAAGCATCTGCAGCCCCTGAGCCAACCATTGGTCCCAGCGTGGGATCTCAATTTAGTTCTCACTGCTTTGAGAAGCCATCCATTCAAATCTGTTCAGGGTGCCTCACTCAATGATTTGACCCTGAAGGCAGTGTTCCTCGTGGCCATTTGTTCTGCCCAGCAGATCTGAGTTGCAGGTCTTATCCTGCAAGGAACCTTATCTTGTGTTTTCCAGAGAAAGTGGTCTTGTGGGACCATTCCTTCCTTCCTGCCCAAGGTAGTGTTGGATTTTCCCCCTATCAGGTGTTCGCATTACCATCCTTCTCGGGACAGCCCAACTCACCTGAGGCCTTTCTGGATGTCCATAGGGTCCTGAAGCGTTACCTGGCGGTGATGCAGTTGTTTCACCTCTTGGAGCAGCTGTTCATCTTTTCTGGGGACCCTCGGAAGGGGGAGGTGGCTCTGGGAAGCTAATGTTTCTGCTTATCTGTTTAAGGGCAGACAGGTGCCGGTGGGCCTGTGGGCACACTCAAAAAGAGTCCAGGCCTCTTCCTGGGTGGAAGTGGGGAGGGTTTCTCCCCTGGACATCTGTCAGGCAGCCACCTAGTCCTACCTGCATTTCTTTGTGTGACACTGTTGTCTGGATGTGCAGGCATGATAGGATGCCCATTTTGTGGACTGTGTGCTGTGGGCCAGGATGTCTGTGCCCACCCAACTTTAGTACTGCTCTGCTACATCCCACTTGTCTGGACTGGACTGGAGGGATGCCCTGGAACGTGAAATTAGATCTTAGATTAGAAATTAGATTAGATGGGACCCACCCTGTGATTCAGTTTTGTTGCGATCCTTAAGAGTTTCAGCAGTTCTCAGTAGATGCATTTCGGTTTGTGTGTGTCTTGCATACTGAGAAATAATGCATTGCAATTTGTAAAAGAAAAAAGGAAATGTTCCTGATCGTGTCCCTCGTCTAGTCCCGGAACCTCTGGGTTGCCAATCTTATCCAGCAGCTTGGAGACTGAGAAACTCCCACTTTTGTGACCTCACGAGTATATCCCTCCGGTGTCCGCCTCCAATCGTCAGTTACCTCAGTCTCCAAGCAGCTGGATACATGGGAGCCCGGGGGTCCGGGCTCACAAGAGAAACAATTAGATAATTGCTTTTAAGTGGTTGGCTTTAATTCTTTGGTGTGGTGCAGTTAGTTCAGTCCCGGGGTCTCCCTCTACCTTCGGTCTGTGGCTTTTCTCTCTGCACAGGTCAGCATCTTTATTTCTAGCTTTGTCTACTTCTCCCTCCCTGTCTCTTCCCTCCTCTCTGTCTCCCTGCTCATTTCTTTGGGGAGTGGGGCCCCTTCAAGCACCAGCGATAAGAAGAGCGGTCTCCCTGCAGCAGCTGCATAGCACTGCTTCATAGACTGTTTGTCCGGAGTTGAGCCGACGCCACGCAGAGGTCTTGCCTGCTCGTGCGTCTGGCGGCTCCCTCCGGTGCACGCGGCCGGCGGCTGACAAGCAACAAATTTGCTTTCCTTCGGGAGTGCTTCTCGGGCCTGCGGCGTCTCGAGCGCTCCCGGGGCAGACGGCCGCAGCCCTGCTTCCTGCACGCTCGTTCCTCGTGATCGCAGGCCGGAGGTGAGTGTTGCGACGGGCAGCGAGCTCCTTTCCCCTCAGAGCGTTTTCGCGCGCTTTTGCTCCCTGCGGCCCTGCCGCGTGGTGTCGGCGTGCCGGCTCTTCTGGCCTTCGGCACAGGGGGTCCGGGGGCCGCAGCAGGCGGTTGAGTGCTTCAGCGTTTCTTAAAAAAATAAATAAATAAATAAATAAATAAATAACCCTGACAAGCACGGCGCTGTGAAGGGTGAATCTCTTGACAGGGGGGGCTCTGGGCCTTTTCTGCTGCTGGGGTTAAGGCGGTTTGGTGTGGTAATTCCACGGTTGGCTCTTAGTCTGAGAACTCCTTGCCTGCCTGCTTTGGTGTTTGCTACCCTAGGCAAGCCCCGGGGCAGTGTATTTTTTGTCATGCCTTCCAAGTCCCTGTGTTTGGTGTGTGGGACGCGGAAAACGTCTACCGGCGTCTGCAAGTCTTGTGTGGGGGACTCCGGGGAGACGGCTTCGGAACCAGCTCAGCAGGAGGCCGTCCCGGCTTCCACTGCGGACATTGCCGTGCCAGGGGGGCTGGACGCTTCTCCGTTGGAGTCAGTGGCGGGTCCTTCATCCGGCTCGGTTGTCCCTTCCGCCTTACCAGCGTTGCCATTGGACTTGTCCTCTATTTTTTCCCAACAGTTCGTTGCTCTCCTGCAACAGTCCGTCTTTGGCGGCCCTACGCAGCAGCAACCTCCGAAGGGGGGTACACGTAAGCGCTCGGCTTCTCCTCGAGCGGACTGCGCTTCGGTGGAGGGTAGGAAACCTCGAATAACAGGTGACCTCGGGGCGCAGTCGGAGGTTTCTGAGGATCCTCTTTCGGATGAGGAGTCGCACAGCCTTCAGTTGGATGAGGAGCTGGAGGAAGGTGAGATCTCAGAGAGGGAGGACCAGTCCCGGATTGTGCGAGTCTTTCGGAGGGATGAACTTCCCGCCCTCATCGTCGAGACGCTTAAGGCGCTCAATATGCCGGTCCCAGGGACGTCGGCTGATGAGTCCTTGGAGGATCCTTTGTTGCAGGTGTTTCGGAGGACTCAACGAGCGTTCCCGGTTCACAGGGTTTTTCAGGAAATGATTCAGGAGGAATGGAATCTGCCCGAAGCCCCGCTCAAAGGCTCCCGGGTTATGGGGCGGTTGTATCCCTTGTTAGATCAAGATAGAGAGGTGTTTAAATTGCCTAAGGTGGATGCGGCCGTCTCCGCAGTTACTAAGAAAACGACCATTCCCGTGGAGGGCAGTGCGGCCCTTAAGGATGGGCAAGACAGGAAATTAGATGCCTTGTTGCGGCAGGTTTTCGAGGTCAATGCCACTTCGCTCCAGGCAGCGATCTGTGGTGCGTGGGTGGCTAGGGCCTGCCTGCGGTGGTCCCAGCGGATGCAGGAGGGGCAGCCCAGCGCGCGGTGGCGGAAGAGGCTGCCCGCCTGGAGTCCGGGACAGCTTATTTGGCAGATCTTCAGTATGATCTTATGCGTGGGCTTTCCAAGAGTATGGCCTCCTCTGTCGCAGCCCGACGCTATTTATGGCTCCGCAATTGGTCAGCAGATAACTCCTCTAAGGCTCGATTGAGTAAACTTCCCTTTAAGGGTCGTCTTCTGTTTGGTGAGGACTTGGAGAAGCTGGTCAAGGATCTCGGTGAATCCAAGGGCGGGCGGTTACCGGAGGATAAACCCAAGGTGGCCCGTGGAGCACCGGGAGGTAGGGGGCTCGTGCGCGATTCTCGGCGTTTTCGCTCCCAAAGGTTTTTCCCGAGCCAGCGCGGCCGTTTCTCCATCAGGTCGCAGGGCTTTCGTGGGTTTCGGGGAGCGGGCAAGGGCTTCGGTGCCTCGACCTCCTCCTCGACTACCTTCAAGAAACCGCAATGAAGCGAGGGGGGCCCAGGCGCCCCTCATCCCAGTGGGGGGGCGTTTGCAGGGGTTTCTTCCTGCCTGGGCCCAAATCACCTCGGATCAGTGGGTCCTAGAGGTCATTCGAGACGGTTATGCCCTGGAGTTCCTCCGTCCGGTGCGGGACGCGTTTGTGCTGTCTCCCGGTCGGTCCGTCGTGAAGCGGGCGGCCCTTCGGGAGACGGTACAAAGGCTACTCGACCTCAAGGCCATCGTTCCCGTGCCTCCAGACCAATGCGGGTGCGGTCGCTACTCCATTTATTTCGTGGTGTCAAAGAAGGACGGGGGAGTACGTCCCATTTTGGATCTCAAGCGTGTCAACCGCTGTCTTCGAGTGTCTCATTTTCACATGGAGACTCTGCGGTCCGTCATTGTGGCGGTTCAGCGCGGGGAGTTCCTTACGTCGCTGGACCTCTCGGAGGCTTATCTGCATATTCCCATCCGGCCGGACCATTACCGATTCCTCCGGTTTGCGGTCCCGTTCGGTCACTATCAGTTCCAAGCGTTGCCCTTTGGGCTTGCCACGGCTCCGCGGGTCTTCACCAAGGTCATGGTTGTGGTAGCGGCGGCTCTGCGCAAGGAGGGCATCCTCGTCCACCCGTACCTGGACGACTGGCTGATCCGAGCAAAATCCCATGCCGAGAGCGTGCGAGCAACAGCCAGAGTAGTTTCGTTCCTGGAAAGTCGGGGGTGGGTGGTCAATGTGGCGAAGAGTCGCTTGCTCCCATCTCAGAACTTGGAATATCTCGGTGCGCGTTTCGACACCCAGTTGGGCAGGGTGTTTCTCACGGCGCAAAGAGCTCAGCACCTCCGCAGGCTGGTGGAGCGGTTCCGGTTGCGCAGGGCTCCCTCGGCTTGGCATTATCTGCAAGTGCTGGGCACCATGGCGGCGTCCATAGAGACGGTGCCGTGTGCACGGGCTCATATGAGGCCGTTGCAGCGCGCCTTGTTAAGTCGGTGGTCGCATCAGAGGGACCCGCTGTCTCGGAGGCTGGTTTGTCCGGCGGAGGTCCTGCAGGATCTGCTCTGGTGGCTGGTTCCCGAGTCGTTGGAGCAGGGAAAGTCCCTGGTGGCCCCAGACTGGGTAGCCGTCACGACGGATGCCAGTCTGCTGGGCTGGGGCGCCCATTGTCAGGGCCGCTTCGTTCAAGGTCGGTGGGCCCCCCAGGAGGCAGCGTGGCCGATCAACCGCCTCGAGCTGAGGGCGGCGAGTCTGGCCCTGCAGAGGTTTCGCCCCTTGCTTGCCGGCAAGGAGGTCCGGGTGCTGTCCGACAACGCGACAGCAGTGGCCTATATCAACAAGCAGGGAGGCACCAGCAGTGTCGCCTTAGAGGCCGAGGCCGCGGCTCTGTGTGCCTGGGCGGAGTTGACTCTCTCCGACCTGTCGGCCGCTCATATTGCGGGGGTGGACAATGTGGAAGCCGACTTCCTCAGTCGGGTGCGCGTGGATCCGGGGGAATGGGTCCTTCATCCCGACGTCTTCGAGATGGTAGCTCGCCGGTGGGGCTTCCCGGTCATGGATCTCATGGCGACCTTAGCGTCCGCAAAGGCAAATCGCTTCTTCAGCAGGCGCCGCGAGCGGATGTCAGAGGGTCTGGATGCTCTGATTCAGGTTTGGCCGGCGGATCAACTGCTCTATGTCTTTCCCCCTTGGGTCTTGATCGGCAGGGTGCTACAAAGGATAGAAAAATTCCAGGGGTCCGTGATTTTGATAGCGCCGGATTGGCCCCGCCGTCCTTGGTACGGGGATCTGATGAGGCTGGTGGCGGCGAAGCCTTGGCGTCTCCCTTGTCGGGAGGACCTTCTTTCTCAGGGACCTCTTCTCATGCCCCACGTGGATCGATTCTCGCTTACGGCTTGGCTATTGAAAGGGCGCGGTTGACATCCAAGGGGTACTCCGCGGCGGTTGTTTCCACCTTATTGAAGTCCAGGAAGCGTTCCACGTCCCTGGCGTACATTCGTGTATGGCGCATCTTTGAGGCGTGGTGCGGGGACAAAAGGTGCAGACCCCTGCAGGCCTCTGTTCCTCAGATTCTAGCGTTTTTACAAGATGGCTTTGACAAGGGGCTGGCGGCGGCCTCGCTGCGGGTCCAGGCGGCGGCTTTGTCCTGTTTCCGGGGCCGAGTCCAAGGTCAGTCCGTTATGTCGCACCGGGATGTGAAGCGTTTTTTCCGAGCGGTTGCTCTGGTTCGGCCGCCTTCTCAAACTGTTTTTCCTAGGTGGCATCTTCCTCTCGTCCTGGAGGCTTTAGAGCAGGTTCCTTTCGAGCCCGTAGCGGAGGCCTCTCTTAAAGACCTCACGCTGAAGACGGTGTTTTTAGTGGCCATCTGTTCGGCGCGTCGGGTGTCCGAGCTTCAGGCGCTGTCCTGCAGGGAGCCCTACCTTTCCTTTTTTCGGGTAAGGTGGTTTTGCGGCCTGTGCCGGCGTTCCTCCCGAAAGTCGTATCGCCTTTTCATCTGCACCAGGAAATCGTTTTGCCTGTTTTTTCTAAGGCTGGCTTTGCCTCTTGCTCACGGAACCTACATTTATTGGATGTTCGCAGAATCTTGAAGAAATATCTACGGCGCACAGAGTCTTTTCGGAACTCTGACAGGCTTTTTGTGTTGTTTGGGGGTCCGAGGAAGGGCGACGCGGCTTCCAAGGCCACCATTTCCCGATGGGTCAAGGAGGCGATTGCCTCCGCCTATGTGCTGAAGGGTCGGGTTGTGCCGGAAGGGCTACGGGCACACTCCACTAGAGCGCAAGCCACTTCGTGGGCCGAGCATCGCTTGGTGTCACCAGGCGACATTTGTAAGGCGGCCACGTGGTCCTCTTTGAATACCTTTGTTCAACACTATCGTCTGGATGTGCAAAGGATGGAGGAGTCCTCCTTTGGAAGGGCTGTTCTTCAGGCTGGTTTGCCGGGTCCCTCCCGTGCTTAATTATTTTCTACTGCTCTGGTACTGACCCAGAGGTTCCGGGACTAGACGGGGGACACGATCAGGAAGAGGAAATTAGACTTACCTGCTAATTATGGTTCCTGGAGTGGAACCCGTCTAGTCCCGGGTCCCTCCCCGGCTGGGCATGCGCTCTACTGCCTGAAGTGTTTCACAGACTTAACGGTAAGATTTGTCCTTTCTTCCTTCTGTTGTGTAAAAAAACAAAAAAACAAAAACAGTGCATACACCAGATTACTTGTTGTATGAGTACTCGGGGGTGGGGGTCAGAGGCCTTCCTTTCGGGGGGTTTCTTTCTCTCCGTTCCTTCTTTTCCGTTAAGATTCTGATCTGTTCGAGGGTCTATCGTCACAGTGAGGACGGGGCTGTTGCTTCGTCCCTGTGGTTTTCCCTTTGGCCATTACCTGTAGTAGGTATATTTACTTGTTTCTCTGGTGAGTCTGCTTTGTCAATAGGTTACTGACGATTGGAGGCGGACACCGGAGGGATATACTCGTGAGGTCACAAAAGTGGGAGTTTCTCAGTCTCCAAGCTGCTGGATAAGATTGGCAACCCAGAGGTTCCGGGACTAGACGGGTTCCACTCCAGGAACCATAATTAGCAGGTAAGTCTAATTTCCTCTTATGGACATTACCTCAGAAGTCAATACAGATGAGGACTTGTGGCGGACAGAGTTGGTGGTCCGCAGAGGTGACCTGGTGGGTCACCTGGGGGTTCCTCTGTGTGTGCGGAGTGCAGCTTTGAGGGTACAAGGCTTACACATGTGTTGAGGCTCCCCGGTTGGTAGCGAGGATATTTCTGGTGGCGATGAGGAAGTTGGACTCGTTCCTTCTGTTTCTGCTTTGGGATTTCCAAAATACTAGCTTAGTCCAGAGAGCACAGGCTATTTATATTGTTCTGAGAGAGTGTTTTCTCATTCTCCACCTGCTGGTCATCGGACATAACCCTACTTGTCTGGACTGGATTGGAGGCACTACAGGAAAGAAAGTTAGTAGGTAAGGTCTAACTTCGCCTTACATTCTCAAGAGATGTACTTGTGAAAAAAAGATGGCGAGGGCTCCTGGTATTTCTGGTTCCCATTTTCTTCATGCTTATGGTCTGGTCCTTGTGGATATAGATTCCCATTAAGGGCTACTCGGGAAGGGTAGTTCTGTGTCTATGTTAAACCTCTTAGTCAGTCTGACCTGGACTGGGATTGGGCCTTGAACTCTCAAGGATTGGGTAATAGTGCTTTTGGATTACAGGAAAAGTCTCCAATTGCATTCTTGGCTGGTGCACCTCAGCATGGTTGCCTCTTCAGGTGTGAAGTAGTTCTGTCCTCCTGTGTGTCCTATTGGGTCTCAAAGAGTCTCACTGAGGTTGAGGGCATTGAAAAAGCCCTTTCTTGGACCCTATAGACTTGGCTCCTTATGATGGTGTCTTTATTACACAGTGTGTTAGCCTTCGATCTTGAATTTAATATTGTGGCGAGACAATATAGAGGTGGCTTCCTGGGGATTCATCCTGACCAGACTGTTGTTCTACCTGCCTTCGAGAAAGGATCTTTAAATGAATCCCTGCTGCTTCAACTGGATATTCAGAGGGCATTGCTAAGATGTGTGAGCTGCTACATCACTGCGTACACCTATACAAATGATAAATAGTAGAAGTAGTACTTCGTCCTATTGGTAGGATCTTCCTCTGTCTGTCTTGGCAGTCCAAGGAAAGAGTTGCAGAGGTTGAATCCTCTATGATCTACTGGTTTAAAGAGTTTGTTGGGTTAATGTACATTCTAGCTGGGGGTCAGAGCTCACTCCTTTGAGTGTTGGCCTCCTCGGTGCAGTCTTCTCTGAGGTCTCCAGAGAGATTCTGCAAGGAGCTTTCCTGGCTTTCGTTGAATAACTTTGTGAAGCCCTACGCGGTGTTTGTGGCAGTTGTACAGATGGTGCTTCTGACAGGCTAGTCTGTCCTGAGAGTCTTCTTCCTTCCACCCTGGGTCCTCGTTGTTTGGGTATGTGCCACTCGTCTGGACTGGTATTATAGGCTGATGAGGAAGAATACATTTTATATACTTGATCATTTACTTTCCTTGAATCCTGCTACACTAGTGCCAGACCCATCCTGGAAGACTCTTTTTACAGGTTTGGAGGTCCAGCTGCTATTAAAGGCCTAGTCAGTTTTGCGGTCTGACATCAACTTCATTATGGTAAGAGAGCCAAATACTTGCTCAGGCTGTTTATGGCAAAGTTGTTAGTATTTAATAATGATTTCTGTGCTTTTTAGTCTTGTTTACTGCTTGGGAAGTGTCATATTTGCTTCTCTGTGCTGCACCGGAGGATATACCACCTGATGACACTACAGAAAGTTGCTCAAGTCTGCCTCCACCTGCTGTCAAGGAAACATAATCTATTAGTCTGGACTTGTCTAGCAGGATTCAAGGAAAAAAATGATCAGGTATATAAAATTTCTCTGTATGTTCTATAAGTGACACTGACTTTTTATGAATGGCTTTATTTGTTTTATAAATATTGTTTTTGTTATTTGTCCTCTTACAATTATATGTTTATATTTTTCTAGTGGACCTCTGATGCAGGCAGTTTGCAGAAACACAGCCTTATTGGGTTGATTTTCAAAAATTGGATTGTGGTACAGTTTACCCTTGTGTGAATTGGTCCATGGCTCTTTTTCACTCTTTTCTGATCTGCTTGCTTTCTGCGGAGTTTTAGCACCACCTTCTTGTGCTGGCCAACCAAGATGATCTCTTATGGAACAAGAGAGATCACACACACAGCACATATTTTATGTCTTTGTCTTGCCTCCATAGCAATTACATAAATCCTCAGCATTCCTTCATCTTTGTACTGGTGTTATAAATGCAAATAAAGTATAAATGAGCCAGAATTTTCCACGGTAACCTTGCATAGCATTTATAATTAGTTTTTGTTCAGCTGTACTCTGGTTTGTTACTGAACAATCCAGGAAAACTTCTCATTTGATGTACTGACGTTGCATGCTAAGTCTTCATCAATAACTTTCTGGCAGCCCCTTAATCTCCATATATTGATGTCAGGAGCTGTATTTAGGAAGCTGACTATTAATTGTGCTTGCACCTCAGAGTAGCATTGCCTGGATTTGCTTGGAAGGATTTCCAATTTAACAAACATAAATCTTTATAATCTGCGTCCTGTGGTGTAGGAGCCCATCTGCAATCAAGATGTAGGTAAAAACCAGCTGTGCTTTTTAGTTCTTATCTGAGAGCTAGAGAGATATTCACCCTAAACAAGAGACCACTGTGTCTCTTACTGTTGCTGTGTTGTGACAATAGGCTTCTAATTTGCTCACTCCCCAACTTACAGCTCACCTCTCCATGTGATGCTCATTGAGAAGCCATCATGCAATGCTTTTTAGAATACCAAGTTTTAATCTATTTTGTGTATATTTATACTTTTATTTTCGTATTCGTTTACTCATCAGTGCATTACACAAGGTTTGTTTTTGCTCCGGGAAGTTTTTAATTCCTGTGAGATACGATTTCATTTTTTAAAAAAGTAACATACCGATCTACCTGTGTACAGATTTGCATCTAGCATTGCAAAAAGTCTATTTGCAGTGGTACCTCGATGTTCCCCCCTCTACAGTATAAGTTTTTCAGTCCATTAATCAACCACATAATATGGCTGTTTAATATTTACTAGAGATCCTATGGTGTTTCATGATTCACAATTAAACAAAAATGATGTGTCCTTTTACATATCTTTCTCTTCATCTCTGACTGTGGCATTGCAAATTTAATAGATATACAACAACATTACAAGAGTTCATCGTTTCCAGTTTCATGGTGGTAGTTACACTTTAAGAGGATCCACGATCTGGGCCTTTTGTACCCATAGTGCTTGGATGTGAGTAATATGTTTTAGTACATGTTTGCACATTGACTTTTACATTCATTGTGACTTCACTCTGCCCTGCGTCTATTTTATATATTTTATATGATTTATTAATTTATTCACATAATTTTCAATTATGTGTATGTATTGATTTTAATATGTATTCTTTTGGCACGTTGATTCGTGGTTTTATTTACATGTTATAGTTTTATTGATATATTATGGTTACATGTTGTTGTATTTGTTTATTATGTGCCCGTTTTGATTCATTCTTTGTCATTATGTTTTTAATGTGTTTTGTTTTATATGCTTGAAGTACTTTCTCCCCCCGAGGAAGGCATCCACCTAAACGCGTTGGGGATCAATAAAGCACCAGTGTTCATCCTCCACTCTTGCCTCTTGTGTTTTGCTGTTCTGGTACTGCAAGAGTCTCTCGCTGTCTTTGTGCCTGACCGATATTGAAAGCCTCATGAATGCCTTAAAAATCACTCATGACCCACAAGACTGGAGACTATTTATAGACTCTTCGAAACTGAGTCTGAAGGCTGTGCTTTTGAACAATGGAAACCATCTTCCATCTATTCCAGTAGCGCATGCCGTCCACATGAAAGAGACATACGATAACTTAAAGCATCTATTGACTTCCATTAACTATAACAAGTACAGCTGGCACCTCTGTGGTGACTTGAAGGTAGTTGCCCGTTTAATGGGACTGCAGCAGGGATATATAAAATACATGTGTTTCTTATGTGAGTGGGATAGCCGAGCAAGGGATTGGCACTACTTGCAGAAGGAATGGAATCACAGACAAAATGTAACAGTTGGAGAGAAGAATATCCAGCACCCAGCTCTGGTTGAGGCTCACAAAATCCTGCTACCACCCCTTCACACCAAACTAGGTTTGATGAAAAACTTCATGAAAACCATGGACCGCACTTCGCCAGCTTTCCGATACCTGTATGAAAAATTCCCTTGACTCAGTGAAGCAGAGATTAAAGAGGGAGTTTTTGTGGGTCCTCAGATTTGAGAGCTCTTCAAAGATGACCGGTTCAACAACTTGCTGCAGGGTGATGCGAAACAAGCTGGAATGCTTTTCGCCTAGTGTCAACAAACTTTCTTGGGAATGTTAGAGCAGAAAATTACAAGGAACTAGTAGAAGACATGTCGATGCAGTATCAGAAACTTGCTGCAATATGTCTCTAAAGATCCATTTTCTTGATTCCCATCTCGATTTCTTTCCTGACAACTGTGGCATGGTTAGTGATGAACAGGGCGAACGTTTTTACCAGAATATCGCAACAATGGAGCAAAGATACCAGGGAAAATGGTCCACTACAATGCTGGCTTACTACTGCTGGACACGCCCCAGAGAAGCTCCCGAACAGTTGTACAAGAGACAGGCGAAAAAAATCTAAGAAGTCATCTATGACTTGGTTTTTTACAGGTATTAACCGAAGGCCTATTATATTTACTATTGACATGCATTTCGTGATGTAAACATTAATTCTTGTAGATTACAAAAAAACTAGAGCCAACTTTGCAATTTCACTGTCATATTCGTGTTCAGCATTAAAAATTGATAAGAAATGACTATTTTTATTTCAGTAACATGACTTTTGTAAAATTTGTTGACCAGTGTAATGTGTGTAATAGAGACTTTTTAATTTGGATACATTTAAACGCTATTTGTGTGGTGCTAAAATAATCATGGGCATATAAAATGAGAACTTAGCTAGTTTATTTGGCTGTTTCCTCTAGCCCTCAGTCGGAACCAGAGCTGGGATCTGGAGTCCTGAGCCTTTATTTGTAAATTACCTATGGGATTTCCCTCCTGCTTTATATCGCCTCCTAACTTAATTTTGTCCAGTCATAGTGAGATTCTTGAGCTGGGGAATACACCCTGGGGCTTTCTGGAACTCTCCAATCATTGCCCTAAATATGACCACCCCTAATTCTTCAGTCCTGTCTGACTTAAACAATGGCAAATCCAAGCCGGGACTCAAACTTAGATCCTTCTGTATGGCACCGCCACTGAGCTACTATAAAATTATTTTCTGCAGAATTCATTGTTGGGGATACTGAAAGGTCATTGCTTTTGCTAAGATGTGTTTCAGCACCTTGTAGGGCAAAGGAGGGGGCTGCAGGCTGCTTCACTGGTCTTGATAGCTGAAGGCTTGGGGCCAGTGAATGACTGGCAACTCACCCAGACCAAGCCAGTTCTAGTTTTACCTTATTTAATTCATGAAGGTATAATTCTGATTTTCCTAAATTATACAAATGTACTTTCCCTTTGAAATCTGCTGCAGCATCCACAAATAAAATGTACCCCTGGGCTTTGTCACAGTATGGGGCAGTTTTAAAATTACCACCTTAAAGGAAAAAAGGTCTGAAAAATTGAAAAGCAAAAGGGGGGGGGGAGGGGGAGAACCTTACCTTCTCTTTGGGTCCTTCTGGTGCATTCATAATATTGTGATGTCCTTTATAAACAGACATGAACTCTGTTATTATGCAGTAGAATGTGATATAGGTGAGATGTTGCTGTGAGATTTTATATTTTGAAACACACTTTAGAAACATGGAAATTGAGAATAAAGAATAAAGAGCAAGGGTCATACCTCATTAATCCTTATTTTTCTCAGTGTCCACTCAGATCCTCCCAGCTCTGTTGTCCTCAGACCTCTTCTCCATCATATATATCGGGCTTGAATCTAATCAGCAAAATGGTTTTGCTGCCCTCAGTCCTTCCTCGAGACTTGAGGGAAGAGTTCTTCTCCCAGGTTTAAAGCTGGGGTTAGAAACTTTGTTCTTTATGCTGGCAAATGATGACTCTTAGGGTGTTTTTGGTAATTTAGACAGGTGGCTTTTCCACTCCCTGGCATGCTTCATTTGTCATTTCTGAAAGCAGGTGTGACGCTTTATCTCCTTTTTAGGTGCATTTTGCTTAAGCAAGGTGCCCGTTGTCGAGGGTCAAACTGGCTGGATTTTTGTCTGTACATGTGTATGCTTCTCCTTTGCCCAAATCGCAGGGTGAAGAGCCAGTGGGAGTCCTGGTCCTGCCAGCATGAAGAGCCAGGCTGTGGCCTACAAAGGCTGGTGGGAGGCCCTAGGTCTCCACACCCCCGCACACTGTGCCAAAGCACATATGCAGGCACGCATATGCAGGCACCCCTGACACTCCCCATGACACACTCGTGCATAGGTGAGTGCGCAGCCACAACACTCTCCGAAACCCTCCTGACAGTCTCCGTGACACCCACTCACCACAATCCTCTGAGTGATGCACACAAACACTCACCCTCCAATCATCCAGGTGAGACACACACACGCACCCTCCGGTCCTCCCCATGACACACACACACACCCTGCTGACACACATCCTCCTGACACACAATGTGTATGCATCCCCCAGTGCAGACACCAACACAGATACACCCCCAACACATACACACACCCATGCACCTGTACGCTCCACATGCCTGATTTGGTACAGTAACTTAGGGAAGCACGCTCTTGTGTCACACCGCAAATGTACACTTTTTCAACTTGTTTAGTCCTTGTCCTGTTTGACATGGCTGAAGTATTTTCTTTGGCTACAGTCTCTATTCTCTTTATTGTAAACTGCTGTGCTGCGGTGTCCTCCCTCGAAATTTCTTCTAGCCGGGTGGCATGGAGGAGTGGTTGGGTAGGCTGCACTATAAACTGGCCAGCAGCAGACAACGTAACTCCTTGCCATTGCCCCTAGATATAACCCTGTCTGCGTCTGTGTTGTCTGTCTTGACTAGATTGTAAGCTCTGATGAGCAGGGACTGTCTCTTACATGTCTGCACAGTGCTGCATACATCTTGTAGAGCTATACAAATGCTCAGTAGTAGTACTAATTAGTCTCAGGAAGTTCATTATACGATGTGTTTATTTGTCACGGTTTCAAATTCATTTCCCTGTCTAATTCATTCGTATTATATGTAAGTATACTGTTCATTTTAAGTATTAATTATAGAATCACAAATCATTTTTCCATTCCTGATCATTATTTTACCATGTCAACTCCTCAAATTAAATTAGCTGAGTGGTCCGTAGTATCAGCCGGGTGGTGCGCCCATTGAAAAGGTCCTGGGGAGAGCACTAATGCCGGGTCTATGAATGGTGGTATATCAAATCAGCAAGTACAAAAACTGAGTTTCTGGCCCCAGTACTACCCTTTTCTAGACGGAAATATATCTTTTTGATTCTCCTCAGTCTAACTTGTAGAGCCTCATACTGTATTGTGATCCCCCTGTTCTGAAATACCTTTCTCTGAAAAATGCTTGCATCTTTTATCTTTTTTTCGTTTCGTTTATTCAGGCAGTACACAAGAAACTCCCTTATACAAAAAAAGTGCAGTGCAACATATCCTTAAGATGATTATGTTTAATCTTTAAACATTTTAAATATGTTTGCTTTTTTGTGGAACCCATAAACCTCCCAAATGATCCCTGCTTTTGTTGGTTTTAAGCTTTAATGGGAAGCACGTAACAATTCAGTGTTAGAATTTTATAAACTAATGAAGCTTATGTAAGGAAGTTGATGAATAAATTTGCGAAAGGAAATAGTGTACTTGATCCCAGCTCTGTGTGGATTTTAAAAGCATTATCGGAAAAATCTTTTGAAAACAGTGGTAGATAAATCACTGGAACTGGGTACATTTCCCAAAGCCTGTAAAACAAGCAGTGGTTAAAACAGCTGTTAAAGATAAAATGCTTCTCAGTTCAGACTTAACCAGCTACAGACCAACAATTTGGTAAAAAGCAGTGTAAAATGTAATTCCTCTTTCATGCCTACATCATCCCTCTCTGCTGCACCTGGGGAAAATTTCCAAAAAAAACATTTGGTGTATTTCAGGTAGTCATTTAATAATTGCACATAGAGGTAAGAAGTACACACATAAATTTCTCTCTGCTGATGTCCCTAGATTCTCAAACCAAAAATATCCATGTTCTTCTACTTCAAAAATTACCTCACAAAAATTAGGCGCTTATATTTACACCTGCTCTTTGATGTACTCAAATTTTCTGTGTTAATTAATAAATATTGTCATTTGTCGACCCCTATAGGTATTACCAGTATTTTTTGAATGCTTAAAAAGATAAGGGCCTTTTAAGGCTGAGTGTTATATTGTAGCTTGGGGACAGGGAAGCTCTCTCCAGCTGCTGGGAACTGAGATTCTGATCTCTGGAACCCTTGTACTATGACATCAGAAATCTGATATGCTCAGTTCCAGCTGCTGGTGGAAGCTGATAACCCACACGTACTGGACTGGAAGGAGGATAAGGAAGCAGTGCTTTCTTTCCATACAGACAATGTGTATTAACAAATTGCCTATCATATATGTGGATAAATATATGTGCATATTTACCTACAATTTGAAGAGGTATTCCTGAGATGAGTTTGGAAAGTTGCTTGCAATTACATACATATTTTTGAAAATTCAAGTATGTGTGCATTACTAACTACAACATTACACTGTATTTATCTCAGGACACAAAGAAACTGCACAAAAAGGAAAACATCAGATGGTGGTTTATTTATTTAGTATTGTTTATATAGCACTTTTCGCCAGGTCAAAGCCGTTGTGTGGTGTATCCCTGTGCAGCTGAACTGGATGGAAGGCTAATAAGGAAGATATGTTTTTGTTGGCTATGGCTGACAGCAAGCCGCTGGGTGCAAACCTGGTGGTACCAGGTTCCTCCTCCCCCTCCCCTGAAGAACGAACCAGTCAGTACTAGAGGAGATCAAACCTAAGCTTTCGTTAGAAGCTCAGATGACAAAACTTTGTCTTTCATACTTTGGACATGACATAGGGGAAGAAAGAGATCATTGGAGAAAGGCATAATGCTTGGCAAGGTAGGTGGTCACCGTTAAACAGGAAGGCTGGCAATGAGATGGATCAATACAATAACAGCAGCTATGGATACCACTCTAGCAACAAGGAGCCCCTTGGCTGAAGACCGAACAAAGTTTAGGTCAACTATCCAGAGGGTCGCCAGGAGTTGACCGCCTCAATGGCACTTAGCAGCAACAGTAAATGTTTGTTTATGCAATTTTCTTGATATACTGCCCAGGCTGAACGGCATCAGAACGGTTTAAATCACTACAAGCAGGAACTGTATACATCTCCTTGTCCCCAAAGGACTGACAATCTACATATGTACCTGAGGCAATGGAGTGTTAAGTGGCTTGTCCAAGGCCACAAGGAGTGCCTATAGGACTAGAAACCCCAGTTCCTCTGGCCAGAGATTGCTGTTCCCAGGTGGGAATTGAACGCCCCAGCCCTCTGGCCTGAGGTACCTTGTCCTAACCACTAGGCCATTCCTCCCTCCTGCTTCTGTGCAGTATAATATAGGCTCCCACAAGGACTCCCAGTAGTACATAAATTCTCTTTCAAAGAAGGTGTAGATGTGTATGTGCTCATGTATTTTATAAAATATGTACATACATTGCAACTCCACCCAAACTGCACTCTGGAACAACTACGTGCCACCTTGTCGGTACATGTAATCATAAGCGCATATTTGGTTGTGCAATTTTACAAGAGCCATTTTCCACATGTAAAAAATGCTTTATACATGAAAAATGCTTCATAAAATGTAAAAATCACTAGCTCAGATGAATACCTATTTCCATAGGCAAAATGGCCGCTCTCAGAGGTGTGAGCCTCCACAGCATGCATACTTTTATCCGGATTAAAAAAAAAAGGCATTCCCAAAGGGTGTGATAAGGTCAAAGGAGGAAATGGCATGCATACTTGGGATCTTCAAAAGCACATGCACTAGTTTACCCCACCTTGTTGTCCCCCCCCCCTCGCACTAGCAGCAGGAGCAAAGGACGCAGAGACTTTTAGCAAGCATCCTTTTCTGCTATTTAATTCTCAGAGAAACTACCCAGATAATTTCTCTTTGAAAATTTTACCAAGTGTACATAATAAAAGTATCTGTACGTTTTGCAGTTACGAGGTACTAAAAATGGCCTCAAATTGCATTTTTTCTATTACAGTACTTAAAACTTGTTTGAGGTACTTTGCCTTTATACAGAGCTAAGAAATATATTAGACATAAGGGACAAATAGTAATTGTGTCAAGCTCGTATTGTTATGGTAGGCAGTCATCCAAGCCACCTATTCCATTTTGGGCTCCTGGCAATTGTCCATATTATTCTTGCAGTTACTGTAACTCACCTCGAATCGCTACTGGAAAAACATGAGCTTAAGAAAGAAATAAAAATATTTTTCCAGGGAAAGTCTGACACAAGCACCGTTTCCCCTTCTTTTATACATCTTAGATTGATCTTGTTTTCTGCCTGCTGTTTACTGCACTTTGTTGCTCCGTTTTGATTGTCTCACTGAATTACACTGGGTTCCTGCTGTGCCACAGGGCACTCGTAGCAATTTTCCCCCTTTGATAATGCAGTGGAGTCAGGAGGGGTGTCTGTTCACGGCATGGAAAGCTATCTACTTTTATCACCGACAAATGTAGAGAGAGGAATCTTACAATGCTACTATTTGTACGCTGTTTCCTTCCTCAAAGCCATCTATCGTCAGCAATTTCCAAGACTTCAACCTCTTAGGAAAAAAAAATGACAACTCCATAACAAGTGAAGCCACCCATATTCTTCCTATTGATTCCTGCCATTAATATGCATTAGCCTGCGTCTCTTCGAAAACAAAATGGTCGCCTCCTGTTTTCCCTCGCAAAACAAACGAAAAATAAGAAATGTTAACATTATAGTCGGGAAAGACAATGCTTATATGATTGTACCTGGGTAAAATGGAAGGCTGAATAACATGGAAGGCTGAATATTTTCCTCTTCCTGTATAGGTAAAAACTTCTCTGCTATTTGGCTGCTACTTGGGTGTGCAGTCAAAATTTTTTATTGGTTTCATTTACTTTCATTCTTCTCATTTTAGTGCATGCTAAAACCAATTTAATATGTGCTGTTTCAATTCAGTGCATGCAGATTTATTTTTATTTTAGCACTATGGGAAATCTGAAAAGGCATCTATTTTAAGCCTATGTGCCTTTATGAAATAGACTTGCAAATGTCCATGTACACATTTTAAACTTATTCTAAAAAATAGTATGGAGGTATGCATGCACATTATGCGTGCATCCACATATTTTATAAAACACACTCATACATGGAAACCCCTTCTTTCCTGTGCCCAGATAATACCCTCGGGAAAGTCCCTCCCCCCATTGCATAAATATAGGCACATTCTTTCTGTATGCCCACTTTTACGTGCACATGCGGCACAATTTTATAAAAACCCTTTTCTGTGTGTAAAACATGCTTTACATGCAAAAAAAAGCCTTTGTAAAATTACCCCCTGAATGTTTGAACACAAAATAAAAACTTTAATACATGCTAAACGAAAACAAAACAAAACAGCACAGGCCTATTTGACAGCATAGGAACTTTCACCTGCATCAGAAAGGGCAGGATAGAGTCCACCACACATTGGAGTTTCATTTTAAAATTCCCACTTGTGGCTTGAAATGTTGCCAATCGCGTATGAAGACTACATGTGGAGAGTTTTTCCCCTAAAAATTATTTGTTGTGCGGTTCAAAACTGCTCCAAAATTATATTTGATTCTGTGTCTCAGATGCTTTTAAAACCCAATGATAGCCTGGAAATTATCCGTGGTTTCTATAGGTTTTGATACTGATGAAAAGACCAACGAGAGGCATCTTCCTTCATATGGGTCTCAAAGATTCATGTATTACATCTGTTTTTCCATGGTTCTTTAGAAAGCAGTAGAGTCTACATAGACTCCAGTTTTCTCAGTATGGGTATGTGGTAAGCTTGTGTACTTACCCCTGTATTTAGGTCCTCCAGGCATTAGAGGGAGCTCCTAAGAACGGATGAAAATACCAGGTGAACATTTCTCAGGGGAATGTCAAGGGCTAGAGTGAGAAAGCAGTTGAAGTAGCAAACACTTTGGAATACAGGTGAAGATAATTGGGCAATTAGAGCTTATTAGAAGGTTGCTGGGGAAAGGTTGCCGAAAAAGCCTCACTGACTGCTTGAGAGAAAGAGAACCAAGGAAGAAAGTAGGGAGAGCCAGTCTCCACTACACAGTGCTACAGTCTAGTTAAGGAGAAAGTTGCAAACAAATACAATGTGTGCCTTCAAGCCCTGGCAACTCAGCAGCTCCTGGGGTTTCTTGGCAGTGTGACCGGAATTAGATTCCAAGGAAATGGAGGACTTGCCCAAGGCCACAAGACGTGCTAGTGGGAATTAAACCCTGGTCTCTTGGTTACCAAGCCAGTGCTCGCACCAAAGTTAGGAAGGTGGAAAGAAGGGAAGTCTTAGGGGTCCCTTTTACACTTACTGCATGTTAACAGTAAAAGCCAACATGTAGTAAGTGCAAGAGACGTATGATAACTGTCGAGGACATGTCCCCTATAGTACCACACTAAGATGTCCCTTACCTCTTGTTAACTTCATTCTCAGCTAACTACAAACATGACAGTGCATGCCGTTTCAGTGTGCAGCCCACGCCCATTTTCTGCCCCATCACAAGGTGAGTAGTTAACACAGGAAATAGCATACACTGTCATGCTAGCACGGTAACAATTACGGTGGTCCTGTGCCAAACAACGCATGCTAATTAGTGCATTAAATGCTTACCGCACTTTAGTAAAATAACCCCTTAAAGCTCAAGATCCTAGGAGGTAGGAGACCGCTACGAAGCAAGGTTTCTGTATTGTTTGAGAAACTGTTATGTGGTAGGCGAAGGCCTATGATCCATGGTGTCTGAAATAAGCAGACAGGCCTAACTAGCTTGACCTGTAAATGAAGCCTGTGGAGAGGCCCATAGGAATTGCACATCCCCCAGAATGCTGCTATTATAGAACTGAAACTTAGCAAAGCATAATCAGCTTAGCTGAGCAGAATCGAAACTCAGAAAAATACTGAAAAATAAGTTTAATTGCTACTGATAAGAGAGTACAGCTGCTATGGAATTAATTAAATCTGCTGAAAGAAAGGTTACAGTGCCCTGCTTTCCCACATGTGCTAACTAGTTAAATGGCCTTGGAAGAGAAAAGTATCTAAGTTGGTGAACTGACCATTGTAATTGGGACTAGAAGGGGGGTAAGCAGGTGCTAAGCCCAGTCAAAGAACATCATTGGATAGCCATATCGGTACCGGAACCAATAGAAGGTGTATGGGAGGGTACCGGGACCAATGAAATGTTTTCCTATGTCTAGAATGGAGAAGAAGTCTATAAAAGTTGTTGTTTTGCTAGAAACCATTGCTCAGCCATTTTGAATTTGATTCTGCTTGAGACTTGTGCACAAATAACACAGGTACACTAAAAAAATTTTTTTTTAAACTGCCTCTAATGTTTCGATTGATTTTTACGTTTTTTGGTGCGCTGAATCCAAATCTGGTAACCAATTTGCTCCATCACGTACAGATTTTTTGCTACATTGGGTTAGCAGTTTGAGGTGAACGTTTCAGATTGAGTGCGATCGAGATAAAAGTTTCTTGGATGAATTCTTTATACTAATTGTTTAGTAGTTATTCAAATAAGAATAAAGAAAATTGTAACAAGGCAGCACATAAGAATAATGTCAACAAAACACACTGTGATGGTAGCAAAATTGTCTGCACTTAAAACAGCCACATACATGTGCACAAACATTGAGCATATAAGAGCGAGGTTAGACACAAAGCAAAGCAAAGAAATGTGCAAAAAATGTTGTACAGGTATGTATGTAAGAATAGAAAACGCAAACCGCACCATTGCAATACATGAAGACAAACACCCGATGGTGTGAAAATAAAATTCTAATAAATGAGATCCGACACTGTGGTAATAACTAGCAAATTTTTATTTCAAAGTTTAGTAAAAACACGATATTTGTCAACACAGTTTAGATTTTAAAGTCATTCTTGGGTCAATCAATCTCCTGGTGGGCCCGTTTCTTCTTCCCCCGAATGCTTCTCTTGGTGCGCTGCTTGGCGTATTTTTCATCTGGGGTTTCCCGCAGCAGCAACCAGCAGAAATCAGCCATCATAGTGGTGTTCCATCTTCCTTGGTACCTTCTCTCTGCGTCCTTGATGTCCTGGTGAAACCTTTCACCTTGTTCTTCACTGTACGCCCCCAAGTTTTCGGGAAAGTAGTTCACATGGGAGTGCAAGAAATGGACTTTCAGGCTCATGTTACAGCCTTGTTCTTTGAAGGCATTGAGCATCCTGGCAACAATATCCTTATAGTTCTCATCCCGCCTGTTCCCCAAGAATTTGAGAACAACATCCTTGAAGGAATCCCAGGCTTCTTTTTCCTTCTCAGACATCGTTTCAGCGAATGCTCCATCTGAAATGAGTTTCCTTATATCAGGGCCAACAAACACTCCTTCCTTTAGCTTTGCTTCAGAAAGTCGGGGGAACTTTGAGCAAAGGTACCGAAAGCACTCACCATCTTTTGGAAGGGACTTGATGAATTGCTTAATGAGACCCAACTTAATGTGGAGAGGTGGTAATAGAATTTTATCACGAGGTACCAAGCTCTCATGAAGAACATTTTTCTCACCGGGTCTCAAATACTCCCGAATTGGCCAGTCTTTTTTCCCCCAGTGTAGGTCACGGGCCCGGCTATCCCACAAGAAAAGGAAGCAGGGATATTTGGTGAAACCAGATTGCTGCCCTAATAGCATGGATAGAATTTTAAAGTCTCCAAAAATCATCCACTTATGCTCATCATAACGAATCTTCTGAAGAATCAGGGCCAAATTCTCGTATTTTTCTTGGAGAATAACAGAGTGAGCAATAGGAACTGAAGCGAATGTGTTGCCATTATGAAGAAGAACACCTTTTATGCTGTCTTTTGACGAATCAATGAACAGCCGCCATTCAGCAGGATCATACTTGAGTTTAAACTTTTCCATCACTCCGTATATATCGTTGCAAAATACCAAATCTTCCTCTTTGCTGAAATACTTCAAAAATTGTGTCTCGCGGTTGCGGTACCAATAAAAAGTTGTTCCTGGTGACAATAGATTTTTCTGTTTAAGCCGAGAACCTAGCAGTTGGGCAGCATCTTTTGGGAGTCCTAAATCCCGGACTAAATCATTCAATTCAGCTTGAGAGAAAAGTTCAGGTTTCGGATCTGGTTCAGTTTCAAACTCGGAAGTACTGGACTCATCGGGAAAAGCCATCTGATGAGTCTCATCATGATCAGAACCGTCCACACAAATATGATCCAAAGATTTTGGTGGTTCAGGCACAGGTACTTCGTTGCTATGAGGCATAGGCCTAATTGCTGAGGGAAGGTTGGGGTAACTTATTACGTTCTTATTTTTTAAGTTGTATCCCTTCACAATGCAAGAGCAAAAATAGCAGTCACTGCTGTGGTCTCTTTGTTCACGCCACATCATAGGTATTCCGAAACGAAATGCTTGTTTTTTACCTTTCATCCATAAGCGTAGATCTTCCTCACATGTCTTGCACACTTTGTGAGGAGCCCACGGTTTGTCTTGATCACCTAACTTCAAACCGAAATAGGCAAAATATACTTTTTTAATAAATGCAGAAATGTTCCTCTGCCGCTTTTTCACGGTATATTCCCCACAAATAAAACAAAAACTGTCCGGAGAGTTGACGCAACCTCTGGCTCTGTGAGCCATCACAAATACACAGCACTGCAAACTACAACTGTAGTGAACCACTTCGGAATAAAGCTGGATTACGACTGAGCAAACAAAAGGTAATAATGAACTTGCAAGAAACTGAAATTTGACAGGAACGTTCATGTCGCAACCACCGTGTTTGAGCGAGCGAACGAGGCGAGGCGAACAGGAAAGAACATGCGCCAGCGCGAGTACTGGATTTAGCCCCCCGCCTCCCAATTGTCCTGTTAATGTATAAAATGAATACAAAACACTCTAAAATATCATGAGGGAGTGTTTCTAGTTAGTTAACCATTACAACCTCTATTTTGGGCCAAGAAAATAAACTGCAGTCGGCTAAAAAGAAATTATGTGAACATTCCTTATATGGGTAAGAAATCTAATTTTGCAAGAAAACGTGACGTGATGGAACATTTTGGCTATTTTTCCTGGATTCAGCACCCCAAAATCTATAGGAATCAGTTGCAAAACTGGAGGCAGTTTTTTGGTAGTGTACCTGTGTAATTGCTCAGCCATTTTGAATTTGATTCTGCTTGAGACTTGTGCACAAATAAATGATTTGGACCTTCTGAACAGACTCCTGGTATCATTGGTTTGTCTGTGCTCTGCTGCTACAGTTAGAGCTGTGGGAAGTGTATAAAACAGCGATATTTTTGAGGCAAATCTCTGGAGCAGAAGCTTAAGATCTACCTTCTAAAAGTTGTAACCTCCTGGTTGAATTAACACAGTTTGTGACAGGAGGAAACCAGTCTGGAACAGCAGCAGGTAGCGGTGATGGCGATAGCTGTATGAATGAGTTGTATAGGTTCGGAAATGCTGAGGTATGTAGTTTAAGGCTCTCTCTCCTTTTAACTTTATATACTGACAGCAGTAGATTAGTTGTATAAGGCAATAGGCAATCAGGAAGGAAGCCCAATTGCTTAATTGGAAAGCGCTCCTGTATCAAATGCTGTAAGAAGGCTCTGTGTTAGACGGACAAAAGTGTCCTTTAAGGGCTTGTGTCTAAATAGGTACATTTTTTTTTTAGTGCCTTCAATTCAGTGCTGACTCCTGGCAACCCACCAGCCCCTGGATTTTCTTGGCAAGGTATGACTGGAAGTAGATTGCCAGGCCTTTCTTCCGAGGCAATAGAGGGCAAAGTCATTTGCAAGGTCACAAGGGAATCGACAGCGGCGACAGCCACAGGACAGTGGGAATCTTGCTGCCGGCATTTCCTGCCTCGCTGCCGAAGCCCCAGTGGTAGCTGAGTGTGAGGGCGGGAAGCTGCACCCTGACGGAAGAGGAGACATGGCCTGCTGTTCCGGACAACTAGAGGTGCAGGAACGGTGCAGTAAGCGGCGGCGGATCCCGAAGAGGGTGTGAGACACCGCGGGTTCGCCGTCTGCATGTGTTGGAACGGGCAGCCACCTCCGGGGATGAATACAGGAAGGAGGTAGGTGAGAGGCCTCGTTTCACGCGTCTTTTGGTGAGCTGCGGCCATTTTGAAGCCCGTGTGTGAAGGGGTTCCTTTGGGCTATTTTTCTTTGTGAAAAAAAAAAAAGGTTGAAGCGAGTGAAAGGAGAAAAAAGGATTAACTTGGTTGAGGTTTAAAAAAAAAAAAAGTGGTTTGGCTGAGCCAAAAAAAAAAAAAGAGAGAAAGATAGAGAGAAGGTGTAGCTGTCATGCCAAGGCCGCAGTGTCTACTCTGTGGAACTCGAAGGGGGACAGTGTCTGAGGCGGGGAAATTCAGAGGCTGTGCGGTAGAGTCAGCCTCTGTAGAACAGGGAATTCAAGCCAGCATGTCCCAGGACCCACCTCCCCCTGTCTCTCAGGAGTCAGGGGACTCCCTAGGCATGGCTCTAGGGACTGTATTCCCGTTGCCCTTGGCCCCAGAGCAGGCAGGTACTTCCCAGGCTCAGATGGCTTCCTCAGCTCCCCCTGAGGGGACACCTGTCAGGGGAAGCTTTGGGGGAGTTCTCCCCAGAATTTGTGTTGCTATTCCACAAGGCATTTTCCCTCCGGTCGCAGGGAGTGCGTGATCAGGGGATAGCGCAAGGCTCTTCAGCCTCAAGGGCAGTTGGTCCCCAGGAGGAAGATGCGGAAATCCTGCATAAGTGTCCCAGGCTGGGGGGTGAAGAGGCTCTCCGCGCCTCCTCAGAGGATCTGGAAGGGGAGGTCTCTGAGTTGGAGGACGAGGAGGAGCTAGAAGAAGGCGAGATCACTGATGAGGAACAAGCGCGAATTGTGAGGGTCTTCCACCGTGAGGAGTTACCAGTGTTGATAGGGGAGTCTTTGAAAGCCCTCAATATCATCACAGGAGCTTCGACAGAAGAGGAGTCCTTGGAGGATCCGCTGATTCAGGTGGTGCGTAAGAAGCAAGAGGTTTTTCCGTTCCACCGGGTGGTGCGGCAGATGATCCATGAGGAGTGGAATCAACCAGAGTCCAGCCTCAGGGGCATGCACTCAATGGCGAATCTGTACCCTCTACCGGAACTGGAAAGGGAGCTGCTGCGGTCACCCAGAGTGGATGCCGCGGTTTCAGCGGTCACCAAGAAGACCACCATTCCAGTTGAGGGCAGTGTGGCCCTAAAGGATATGCAGGACAGGAAGTTAGATACATTATTGAAGCAGGCGTTTGATGTTGGTGCCCTGGCCCTACAGGCATTGGTGTGTGGCGCTTGGGTAGCCAGGGCGTGCTTGAGGTGGTCTCAACAGCTTCAGCTGTTGGGTTCTCAACTGAAGGATTTTCCCGGAGAGGCGGCCAGGATTGAGTCGGGCGCTGCCTACCTGGCGGATAGCCAATATGATTTCATCAGGAGCTTGACTAAGAATATGGCGTTGGTAGTGGCGGCTCGTCGCTACCTGTGACTCAGTAATTGGGTGGCGGATGGTTCGTCCAAGGCTCGCCTCAGCAGGCTCCCGTTCAAGGGGAAGCTTCTGTTTGGGGAGGAGTTAGATAAGCTAGTTAGAGCTGGGGGAGTCCAAGGGGGGGTAGACTCCCAGAGGATAAACCGAAGCAAGGTCGGGCTCCGACGCCTGCAAAGTCCCAGCCAAGGGAGTTCCGTAAGTTTCGGACGACTCGCTCAACGTCCTTTCAAGAGGGGTCGTTTCTCCTCCAGGGATCAGGACTTCCGTGGGTTCCGGGGGGCAGGTAGAGGTTTTGGGGCCTCGTCCTCTTCTGCAGAGCCTAGGAAGCCACAATGATGCGAGGGGGACTCAGGTGGAGGTTCTGCCTGTAGGGGGCAGTTGCGGCAGTTTCTCTCTGCCTGGGTCCGGGTTACGTCAGATCAGTGGGTTCTAGAGCTGATTCGAGAAGGCTATGCCTTAGAGTTGGCAAAACCAATTCTTCCATCCTTTGTGCAGTCCCCTTGCAACTCTCCAGCCAAGAGATTGGCGGTGGAGGAGACCCTAGCCCTTCTTCAGTTGTTGGGGGCGGTGGTGCCGGTTCCTAGAGACCAATGCGGGTCCGGTCGATACTCCATTTATTTTGTGGTGCCAAAAAAGGAGGGCGCTTTTCGTCCAATTCTCGACCTAAAGCAAGTGAATCGCTGCCTCAGAGTACCTCACTTTTGAATGGAAACCTTAAAGTCGGTGATAGTGGTGGTGAGACAGGGAGAATTTCTAACCTCTCTCGACCTTACAGAAGCCTATTTGCATATTCCCGTCAGGGACTCGCATCAACAGTTTCTGCGGTTCGCAGTGCCAAGCGGTCACTCTCAGTTTCAAGCCTTGTCGTTCGGTCTAGCGATGGTGCCTCGGACCTTTACCAAAGTGATGGTGGTGGCGGCAGCGGCGCTTCGCAAAGAAGGGATCCTGGTCCATCCATACCTCAACAACTGGTTGATCCAAGCCAAGTCCGATGAGGAAAGTTGGAAGGCAATGAACAGAGTAGTTGGGCTCTTGAGGAGTCTGGGTTGGGTCATCAATCAGTCGAAGAGCAGATTGGTTCCCTCTCAGGATCTCGAGTATCTGGGGGCGAGGTGTTATTGCCGCAGCAGAGGGCGGAGGACCTGCGTCGGCTGGTGCAACAGTTTCTAAGCATGGAGGCGCCCTCAGCTTGGCATTACTTGCAAGTGCTAGGAACCATGGTGGCTACCATTGAGCTAGTTCCTTGGGCCAGGGTGCACATGCGCCCGCTTCAGATGGCGCTTCTTCGCCATTGGTCCCATCAAAGGCAGGCCTTGTCAGTGCTGTTCCCTTGTCCCCTAGAGGCCAAGAAGGCACTGTGGTGGCGGCTTTCTCAGGGAAATCTGGCAAGGGGCATGTCCCTGGAGCCTCTGGCCTGGCTACAGTTAACAACGGATGCCAGCCTGACCGGTTGGGGAGCTCACTGCGAAGGTCGCTTTGCCCAGGGGAGCTGGAGTCCCCAAGAGGCCCAGTGGTCCATCAACAGGTTGGAGTTAAGGGTGGTGTTTCTAGCTCTCGTGGCGTTTGAGAAAGAGGTCCGCCGGAGAGCGGTCTGTGTGTTATCGGACAATGTAACCACAGTTGCCTACATCAATTGTCAGGGCGGCATGAGCAGTCTTCCATTGGAGGAAGAGGCGGGGGATCTGCTGGAGTGGGCCGAAGCTCATCTGGTGGCCATTTCGGCGCAATACGTGGCCGGAGTGGAAAATGTCACGGCAGACTACCCGAGCAGAGTCAGAGTGGATCACGGCAAATGTGAGCTGTGTCAGGAGGTCTTCGAGTTGCTGGTGCGCAGATGGGGGGCTTCAGTCATGGCAGTCGGCAAAAGGGAGCCGCTTCTTTAGCAGAAGAAGAGAGCGAATGTCGGAGGGGTTGGGTGCGTTGGTCCAGAAGTGGCCCTCGGAGGGACTTCTGTATGTGTTTCCTCCGTGGACTTTGATTGGCAGGCTCCTCCATCGAATAGAGGCCCACAGTGGACAGGTGGTTCTCATAGCTCTGGATTGGCCATGTCTGCTGTGGTATGCCGACCTCATGAGGTTGCTGGTCGACTGTCCATGGCGTCTCCCAGTAAGGGATGACCTCTTGGTCAGGGACTGCTGCGGATGCCTCAGGTCGATCGGTTCTTGCTTATGGCCTGGCTCTTGAAAGGGCGCGGCTGCGAAAGCGAGGGTATTCTGGGGCGGTGATCGCCACTTTGCTGAAAGCTCGCAAGCGTTCCACCTGTCTCTTGTATGTGCGGGTTTGGCACATTTTTGAAGGCTGGTGTGAATTGCTGCGGAAGAGGCCTATAAAGGCTTCGATTCCGGAAATCTTGGATTTTTGCAGACAGGATTTGAGAAGGGTTTGGCGGCCAGCTCCTTGCGGGTTCAGTTGGCGGCGCTATTTCCTGTTACAGGGGCAAGGTTTAGGGTAAGACAATAGGGGAGCATGCCGATGTGAGTAGATTTCTGACAGTGGTTTACCACCTGCGACCGCAGCGGAGATCGTCGGTGCCTTCCTGGGATCTCAATCTTGTCCTGAATGCTCTAGCGGGAGAACCCTTCGAGACGCTTGGGCAAGCTACGGTCAAGGATTTGACCCTCAAGACCATTTTCCTAGTGACAGTTTGTTCAGCTAGGCGAATTTCGGAGCTTCAAGCTCTTTCCTGTTGTCTGACGTTCCTTTCGTTTTTCAAGGAAAAGGTGGTTTTGCGAACGGTTCCCTCTTTTTTGCCCAAGGTCATCTCTCATTCCATTTGAATCAGTCAGTATCGCTTCCTACATTTCCCAGGTTGAGTCGAGGTGGAGAAAGCGCATCTTCACAGTCTGGACATGCGCAGGGTACTCAAGCGCTACTTGAAATGTATGGCGGTTTTCCGGGTTTCGGAGCACTTATTTGTTTTGTTCGGGGGGCCACACAAAGGTGAGGCGGCTTCTAAGGCCTCCATCTCTAGGTGGATTAGGGAGACTATTGCTTCGGCGTATTTGCTGAAGGGAAAGCTGGTGCCGAAAGAACTCCTTGCTCATTCTACTCGGGCCCAGGCGGCCTCGTGGGCGGAGCTTAGTATGGTGCTGCCACTGGACATTTGCAGAGTGGCGACTTGGTCTTCTCTTCATACCTTTGCCAAGCATTACCGTCTGGATGTTCAGGCGGCGGTGGATGCTGGGTTCGGGGAAGCAGTACTTGGGGCCGGTTTTGTAGGCCCCTCCCAGTTGTGAACTGCTATGTTACATCCCAGTGGAAAGGACTGGACTGGAGGGACGCTTAGGAAAGGGTAATTAGTCCTTACCTGCTAATTAGCGTTCCTGAAGGAACTCCAGTCCAGTCCCTGATCCTGCCCAATTTTGCAGTGTTTCAGTTGGAACTGGATTCACCGTCCCAAAGTATCAGGTAAGCAAAGAGATAGCACAGAATGGCTGTGCTGCTGAGTTGTGGGGAGTAGGGCGCGGAAGAGCAGTTTTGGTTAGCTTCTTCCTTTTTTCCAACTTCCTCTCCTCCTTCGTCTTCTTCCCCTCTTCTTCTCACCTTGAGGGGGGTGGGAGGTCTCTCTCTCCTCGGGGGTCGGTGAGGGGGGAAGTTAGTTTGGTATTATCTAGTCATTAAGTTTAATGTTGGTTTTCTTATTTAATTTGTCTCTCCGTGGAGTCTGCTTTGTCAATAGGATACTGAATCTGGTGGGTGGTGCCAGAGGTATTTATACCAAAGGGTCATTAAGATGATGACATGCTCAGTCTCCCAGGCTGCTGGAAGGGGGGCACAACCCAGTGGAAGGGACTGGACTGGAGTTCCTTCAGGAACGCTAATTAGCAGGTAAGGACTAATTACTCTTTTTCCTTGTGATATGGGAGCATTGTATATAGCATCTGTCTCCCAGGTCTCAAAACAAAGTGTTGAACACTCTTTAGATCTAAGGCATGATGAGGAATCGAATGGGATGAGCTGGGTCTGTAGTGAAGGTTTTGTTGGATCCGCCAAGGTCAGGGTATGTTATCTATTCCGGTGATAGCCAGTCTGGAGAAATGGGGGAATAAAAGGAGAGGGGGATGGGATGGAAACTGGACCTTAGGCTGTATTTCTTAACCCCTGGAGGTGAAGTGCGAAGAAGGGGTGTGGTTTTTGATATCTCACTCAAAGTGGGGAACCTTTTAAATGATGTGTGCTACTGGTTACCAAGAAGGAGAGGCAAGGCAATTGGGAGATGGAAGCTGATGCTGTTAAGTTGAGCTGGATGTTGAATAAACTCATATCTGTTTATTAAATTTAATTCTAAATTTCTATTCTCTATCTCCAGGAACAAGCAGGAATGTAGTCTTCACATATGGGTTTCGTCGGTACCGATGGAGCCTGCGCGGGAATGCTCCCCAGCATCCAATAGGAAAGCTTTTGGGAGCATCCCACAGCACATGCGTGCTGCCTTCCCGCCTCTGTATCTCTCTCACTTCAGTTCTTTTGTTTTCCGCAGAGCTGACAGGATGTGGTACCCTGTCACCGCAGAAAATTTACTTTTATTTCTTGTTTTTTGTGGTTGCATCTGCCTTCATTTGACGCCTACCGGTACCGCCAGGTCTCTTCTTCTTTCTTTAAAAAAAAAAAAAAAAAGAAACTTGTATTTCTTCAGGAATCTTTCCCTGTTTCTGGTGCTAGGCGCTATTTTGGGCACTAGGCCCATTTTTCTTCAAGCATGGAGAAACCAGCTAGTGGTTTCAAGAAATGCTCAAAAATTGGCGGTACCATTTCCGTCACCGACACCCATGATTGGTGTCTAAAATGTTTGGGTCCTGAACATTGTCCAATGAAGTGTGTCTCCTGCACGAGGTTGACCAAAAGGGGCCTGCAGAATAGAGCTGCAGAACTCGGTACCCTTTTTGCCGCCGACACGATGTCAGTTGCATCAATGTCTTCCAGGGCTTCATCTTCCTCCCATGGATCTCAGGTAACCAAATTTAAGTCTTCTAAGACTAGCCGGTCCTCGAAGAGTAAATCTCCTTCAAAGTATCGAGATGTCACAGGCATTTCCCTCGAGGATACTTCACCGGCAGAACAGCCCCGGCGGGAGTCTTCAGGCTCCAAAGCATTAACAGGGCTCCAAGATGTTCCAGAGGCCTCCACCTCTGTGGAACTACTGGTGCCGTGTTCTGGGGTCATAGCCGCTTCCACCGGTAACGGCACCGGCACCCAGGCATCAGTAGGAGCGATGGATCACGGAATCCTCGCTATCGAACACAGTCTAGCGGTCCTCTTAGCAGCTTCGGTACCGCTAAGACAGCAACAGACGGCTCAACAGGTATTAGTACTGATATCAGTACCGTTACAGACAGTACCTGCTTCGACAGGACTGCTTCCCCCCATGCCAATCTCGGGTATCGGGGATCAGGAACCAAGACATTTTGGTACTGACTTTGAGCGGTACTGATACCATGCGTTACAGGAGCACCCGGTGCTTGAGTCTTCTGATTCCAATGACTGACGATTCTACTGGTACCAGAGTGAATCTATTAGAAGATTCAGTTCCTTCTCCTCAACGCAGGATGTCTCCTCCAGAGGATATGTCCTTCCAGGATTTCATACGTGATTTAGCAAAGGGTCTTTCAATCACTGATTCCAGAAAAAGAACCTAGGGCAGAAGAATTAAGAATTCTACAATACCCTATGGCTCCCAAGGAAGCACTATGCTTCCCATTCATAAGATCTTACATGATCTAATGTTGAGAATGTGGGAAACTCCTTTAACAATATCTTCACATTTCCAACGCCTTGACACTATGTATCGAGTTCCAAGTTGTCCTGGTTTTCAAAAAACTCAGTTACCACACCATTCAATGGTAGTGGAGTCGGCCATGCGAAGGATCAAGAGTGCTAAAACACATTCTTCTAATCCTCCAGGCTGGGAATCCAGGACTCTCGATGACTTTGGCTGCTGATGCATTCAGTCCCCCATGCTAGGAGCCAGGATCAGTTCCTACATCCTTTATATGGGAATGTTCCTGTAAGAAGTCACAAAGGACTTAGAGCTCCTTAGTCCTTGTGTTTCAGAGGAAAAAAGAGCAGACTACCTTATTCTGGTCAAGCATGCCCAGAATGTCTCAAAATTCATGAACCGTGCTACCTTTGATTGCTTTGAATGTATTAGCAGAACCTCTGCTATCTCCATAGGTGCAGGTCATATTGCTTGGCTTCAAGCATCAGACTTAGAACAGTGGGTGCAAGAAAATCTGGGAAACATTCCTTGCACAGGAGAAAATCTCTTTGGCAAGGACTGGCAGGACAAGGATAATCAGCTTGAATCTGACAATACTACTTTAAACAGATTGTCAAAGTCTACAGCCAACCCAGCAAAGAAGAAAATATTCAAAAAGCCCTTTTTCAGTAAGAAAAAGAAGCCTTACCAATCTTACACCCATCAAATTCACTGTCTGCTTCATGTTCCCCAGAAGGGGCAACAACAGAACAGATAGCAAATAAAGCCGCAAGCTCGAAAAGCTCAACTGGCTCAACAGACCCAGCCCCCTCAGGGTCTTTGACGTCTACCTAAAGAACTTAGTCATTCTGCCCCTGAAAGGTCCAGAACCCTTAAGCATTCCACAAAGACTATGCTATTTTGCCAAAAGATGGCAGCAAATAACATCAGAAAATTGGACTCTGTCCATTGTACAACTGGAGTACAAGCTTCATTTTATTTATTTTTATTTATTTTATTTATATTCTCTTATATACCGCACTATTCAGCATCAGCGCGGTTCACATAGAACAAAAATCTCAGTACAGTCAACTTGCATGAGTTTACAGATAACAAGGGAAGGAACTTGGATAACAAGGGAAACTATCTACAAACTATTTACAGGTGTAATAATACTGAATAGGTACATGTTACTATACAACTTGCCCCCACCAGCAGTTCAATTCTCAGTCCCCTGCCACCGACCTCTTGTGGCAGGAGGTCACATCACTTCTAGCTCAAGGAGCAATCGAAGAAGTACCCATTTCCAAACAGGGGACAGGGTTTTACTCCCCCTACTTTCAGCTACGGGTACCAGTCTATCAACAATGAGCCATCTGACTGAAGACCGAACACAATTTAGGATAGCTATCCAGAGGGTCACCATGAGTCGACTCTGACTCGACGGCACTTAACAACAACAACTTTCTAATTCCAAAGAAGACAGGGGGACACAGGCCTATATTAGACCTCAGAGAATTAAACAAATATTTGTTCCGAGAAAAGTTCAAAATGATCTCCCTCGTAACACTTTTACCATACCTTCAAAGTCAGGACTGGCTATGTTCTCTAGATCTAAGAGATGCATACACGCATATTCTCATCCACTCAGATCACAGGAAGTTCCTTCGATTCCTGGTCCAAGGAAGACGCTTCCAGTAAGAGTTCTTCCCTTCGGACTAGCCTCTGCTCCAAGAATCTTCACAAAATGCATGGCAGTGGTAGCAGCATTTATGAGGACTCTGGGAATATTAGTCTTCCCTTAGACGATTGGCTCATTCGAGCATCGACAGCTTCAGAGGCCAGCTTCGCTCTTTCTCGAGCAATGAGAATTCTTCAATACTTGGGACTAGTCATAAACCTTCCAAAATCTTCTCACCCCCTCTCAATCTCTCGAGTTCATAGGGGTTCGTCTAGACACACAGCAGTCAAAGGCTTTCCTGGCCCAGCCACGCTGTCTACGTATAATACAACTGGCATCTCAAGCATCTATGAAGATATTCCTTACTGCTTGGGAGACACGTCAACTGCTGGGACACATGCTCGCCTCCACATGCTAGCAGCCCAGTGGACCCTTTCCTCTCAGTGGTCACAAGCCTCGGGTCGACTAACAGAAAAATCAGAACTACCACACGTCTGATTTCGTCCCTGCAATGGTGGCAATCCCTGGAAAATCTCCTTGTAGGCTCTCCTTTCCAGCAGCCTCTATGCCAAACCACTCTGATAACAGATGCGTCCAAGATGGGTTGGGGAGCCCACTTCACCCAGGGTCTTTGGACCTCACAGGAGGTTTCCCTTCACATAAACCTCCTAGAGCTGAGAGCCATTTTCAGTGCTATTCATGTCTTTCAGGGCCATCTCAGCAACAAGACAGTTCTGGTCCAAACCGATAATCAGGTAGCTATGTTCTATGTGAACAAGCAAGGCAGAACAGGCTCTCTGTCATTATGCAACGAAGCTTTGTGACTATGGGCCCTCGCCAGAGAGTTACAAATTCACCTGTTTGCGGTAAAACTTGTGGGCAGACAAACTCAGTTGAATACTGATGCCACGCGAGTGGTCCCTCCACTCATACCAGCTTGCTCGAGTGTTTCGAATCTGGGGAACACCAGATATAGACCTCTTTGCAAGTCCACAGAATGCCAAACTTCCCCGATTCTGTTCCAGAATTCCATCTCAAAACTGTCAGGCAAGAGATGCTTTCCTAATCCACTGGGGATAGGACTTCCTCTATGCCTTCCCACCCATTCCCAAGACTTTATTCAAATTTCAGAGAGACAGAGGTTGTATGATACGCATAGCTTCACGTTGGCCACGGCAAACGTGGTATTCTCTTCTGCGTCTCTCTCAAACCACTCCTCTGGAGTTGGGGAATGCTCCAGATCTCCTGTCGCAGGAGGACGGATTCTTACTGCATCCCAATCCCCAGTCCCTACATCTCAGGGCCTGATTACTGAAAGCCTAGAATTCCAGGATGTTAACCTTTCTCAACAAGTATCCTCCTGGCTTCCAGAAAACCTTCCACGAGACGTTCCTAAGCTTTTAAGTGGAAAAGGTTCTCTGTCTGGTGTTCACAAAAGGGACTTAACCCCTTTTTAGTACCTGTAGAGTTGCTACTAGAGTATCTTCTACAATTATCAACTTCTGGTCTGAAGACCAATTCAGTTAGGGTCCATCTTAGTGTGATTGCTGCTTTTCATAAACCTTTCGATGGACAACCTATTTCCTCTCATCCACTTATATCAAGATTCATGAGAGGCCTACTTTTAACAAAACCTCCCATTAAACCACCACCGGTAGCATGGGATCTAAATCTTGTTCTTGGTCAGTTTATGAAACCGCCCTTTGAACCTTTAGCCACTTCAGACCTAAAGTTTCTTTCCTGGAAAGTTATTTTCCTAATTGCCATCACTTCTGCAAGACGCTTTAGTGAACTACAGGAGTTAGTAGCTGACCCTCCTTATACATGGTTTCACCATGATAAAGTAGTCCTCAGGACTCATCCCCATTTTCTTCCAAAGGTGGTTTCGCCTTTTCATTTAAACCAGTCGGTTTATCTTCCTATATTCTTCCCTAGGCCTCATGCCTCCAGTGTGGAAAGGAATCTTCGCACATTGGATTGCAAAAGAGCCTTAGCCTTTTATCTCCAAAGAACTAAGCCACATAGAAAATCTTCTCAGCTTTTTGTGGTTTTCGACTCTAGTCATTTGGGGCTTCCAGTTTCTAAAAGAACTCTGTCAATTGGATTGCAGACTGCATATCCTACACATATCAGAGTAAGGGACTTTCTCTCGAAGGCCATTTCACAGCTCACAATGTGAGAGCAATGGCAGCCTCAACGGCTAACCTTTGTTCTGTCTCTATTGATGACATCTGCAAAGCAGCCACTTGGGCTTCGGTGCACACCTTCACAGCCCACTATTGCTTAGACAAGGACTCCCGTCGGGATGCCTCGTTTGGCCAGGCTGTTCTCCAACATCTCTTTCATACTTAATACAACTCCTACCCACCGTCCACGGTTTGGATGCCAGAGGTCCAAGGGAGGAAACATGACCCATCTCACCTAGGTTCGCAGCTTGCTGGGGTCACCCCTTGGCATCTCTCAGCTGGGGAGTCCCCATATGTGAAGATTACATTCCTGCTTGTTCCTGGAGATAGCTTAGTTACTCACCTGTAACAGGTGATCTCCGGGAACAGCAGGAGTTTAGTCTTCACAACCCATCCACCTCCCCTAGGAGTTGTCTCTATCTCTTTCTCTACTTCTCTCCTTTGTTCTCAGCTATAAACTCAACTGAAGTGAGAGGTACAGAGGTGGGAAGGCAGCACGCATGTGCTGTGGGATGCTCCCAAAAGCTTTCCTATTGGACGCTGGGGAGCGTTCCCGTGCGTACTCCGTTGGTACCGATGATACCCATATGTGAAGACTAAATTCCTGCTGTTCCCGGAGATCACCTGTTACAAGTGAGTAACTACGCTTTCTCTGTTTTTCAGCTGTACAAAGTGGATTACCTTTCTCCCACACATAAAACACATTCTTCATGAAATACCATTCTTGTCCTATCCACATAACTTAAAAAATATTTTTACAATTACTTGATAAATTCTTTAAGATACTCCTCAAAGGGCATATTTTTTAAACACTTCCTAAATATCAAATAATTCTCCTTAGTTTTCAGTTCATCAGATAACATATTCCAATATTCTGGAGCTGTACCAGAGAAACAACAAATTTACAATCTGATTTGCCTAAAAGAAGAAAACTCGAAAACTTCAGTATTCTTAAAGACGACTTGCTCAATATTTGACCACTGTGGTTCGTATTTTTTTAATATGCCAGCAGCAGCATTTAAATAATTCATGGATATTCAGTGGACATTGCAGCTGGTATTGGATATCTGTGCATTGTGTCGACCACTGGCATTTTCTTGAGAGTAGTGATATTTAGTCTGGTATCTGGACAAATATCCAGATGACATTGGGAAGTTTTTTGCAGTCCTAAATTATTTGGATAGCGGACTGAATATCGCCACTCTTTGGACAATTTGCTACTCCATCCTCACTCTGACCATGTATTACCCTGGCACTATATGGGTAGTACCATGCGATTCTGGAAGGATATTCAGGGATGCTATCCACATAGTGTTGCTGAATATCCACGGATAGCAGAGGCAGATAACAGCTGCTGCTATCTGAATAAATGCCTTTGAATATTGGGCCACATAGTTTATATGCTGCCGAGTCCTTGGCGGTGAGAAATATTTGGATGAGTCCCTCTCTCTCAGAGGTAGATCTGTCCAGTTTGAGCAGCACTGGATTATGTGACACTGATGTACTTGCGATTTATATTCTTTGCCGTGAAAGTCCTAAGTTTAGACTTGCTGAGCGCAGACTTAATGAAGCAGAACATGGAAATGAAATACTCGTTGCTGCAGGTGCTGCAATGAAAAGGGAAGTGGAGGTCAAAGGTTGCAATTACGTGTGAGTGCGCTGCATGAGTGCATGTAGTTGTCCCACCTGCCTGATGGCTGCTCTGTCTAGAGTAGTGCTTTAATTGCTGTAGAGAGCATGTCACGTCTGCTTTGAGCAAACGGGCTTCAGTCCCCTGAGCTCAAGTGACAGCACGTTGTGTAGCTGAGAGAGTAGATGTTTTGCTGTCTCTCTCACAGGGAGAGGGAGGCATAGGATGAAGGTGAAAAGGGGATAGACTCGAGAGTAATATGCAGAAATATTTCTTTACGGATAGAGTGGTGGATCCGTGGAATAGTCTCCCAGTGGAGGTGGTAGAGATGAGGACAGTATCTGAATTCAAGAAAGCATGGGACAAACACAGAGGATCTCTAAAGGAAAAAAGGAACTATGGTAGTTGTTGTGGAAGGGCAGACTAAATAGGCCATGTGATCTTTTTCTGCAGTCATGTTTCTATGAAGTGAGGGCCTGTGATTACTGATCCAGCCACTTAGCAATGCTTTTTTTTCCCCAGGTAATACTGCCTTCTCCCAGTCTATGTTTTAGCAGTCATCTGTTTTTGTGGACTTTCTGATGTTGAATTGTTCAGCTGTGAAAGCCAGCTTCTGTCCTATTTTTCATCTCGATGAGATGCGTTTTTACTGCAGATAGATTATACATTTCAGAAGAGTTAATGTTGGCTTCCAGTTGTAATTGCTCTCCTGTTTATGCACACGAGACTCAGGGGTTTTGTAGTACAGAAGTAGCAGTGCATGTAAAAATATCTTATTGCTAAGCATTTTTTTTTTGTTTTGTTTTTACTTAGCAGGTCTCTCCTGCTTCTTTCCTCTACAGCAAAACTGGAGTCTGGCGCCTTGAGCCTTCATTTGCAAATACCTGTGGAGTCTGCCCACCTCCACCACTTAATATTCCCCCTCCCTGAGCATACTCACTCGGGTTATTGTAACAACCAATCTCCAGGAACAAGCAGGAATAAGTCCTCACATATGGGTACGTCGGTACCGACGGAGCCTGCGCGGGAAAGCTCCCCAGCTTCCTAGAATGGAAGCTTTTGGGACCTCCCACTGCACATGCGCACTGCCTTCCCGCCTTCCTGAACAGCTCTCCTCAGTTTCTCTTTTTCCGCGGAGCCAGCAGGTCGTGTATCCTGTCACCGCTGAAGAAATTGTAGTTTTTTGTTTTGTTTCTTTAGACCGCGTACCTGCCTTCCCATACCGATACCGGTATCGCCGGTCTTCCTTTTTCTTTCTTAAAAAAATTATTTTCTTTTATTATTTTTTCAGCACTTGGTCACTTCAGTTAGGCCTTCAGGCCTACTTTAATTCTCCACATGGAGAAGCCAGCCCCTGGATTTAAGAAGTGTACCAAGTGTACTGCTGTAATATCAGTCACAGACACCCATGAATGGTGTCTTAAATGTTTGGGGCCTGACCACTCCATTCCGGACTGCCCTTCCTGCTCCCAAATGTCTAAGCGTGGGCTGCAGAACCGGGCCAACAAATTCCATGTGCTGTTTGCTTCAGAGAATCCAACATCACAGTCATCCAGGTCATCATCCCCGGATGGATCTCAGGTAACCAAACCTTCTGTGGGCAAGTCCTACAAGAGCAAATCTCCTTCAAAGCATCGAGAGGCTCTTAGTTTTGAGGACCCTGCCCCAGCCAAACAGCCCCGGCGGGAAGCCCTACCTTCCAAAACGCCAATACAGGGGCTACAGGTTGACATCGATGGCACGGCCTCGACAGATCACCTGTTGAACTGCTCTGGGGTACCGGCCCATACCGGTACCGACATCCAGGCAGCCGTGGCGTCTATGGGCAATACTGTCCAATCCATGCAGCAGGCCGTCATGGCTTTCATTAAAGCTGCAACGCCATCGGTACCGCTTCCAGCGGTTCCGGGCCCGGTTCCGGTATCGTCCGCCATGCCGGAACCCAGGCCTTCCTCTTCTAAACGCAAATCGGTACCGTATGGGCTTTCGCTCCATACCGCTTCCATACCCGGTACGCCCGATGTCGATACCGATCGGTATGCGTATCGTGCGTTGGAGGAAACTAGAGAATACACCGATTCCTCTGAGGATTTTGTCTCCTCTGATGAGTCTGCAGAGCTCTCCCTTGACCTTCCTGAGGAACCTTCTTCTCCAAAAAGGAGAATGTCTCCTCCAGAGGATTTGTCCTTTCAGGACTTTATTTTAGAAATGGCTAAAGGCCTTTCTATCACTACCTCCTCTGAAAGGGAACCAAGGTCAAAAAGATTGGATATTTTAGGATACTCTAAGTCTCCTAAAGAAGCAGTTACTCTGCCTATCCATGAAATCCTTCAGGAACAATTGATGGATTTCTGGGAGAACCCTTTAACTCTGTCTCCTTATTCCCGTAGGTTGGACACCATGTATCGGGTCCCTCCTTCTCCTGGTTTTCAGAAAACTCAATTGCCTCACCACTCCATTGTGGTAAAGTCTGCAATGAAAAAGATCAAGAGTACTAAAAGGCACTCTTCTACACCTCCAGGAAAGGAATGTAAGACACTAGACTCTTTTGGTAGGAAAATCTTCCAGGCTAGTATGCTTATAGCCAGGATTAATTCCTACAGCCTCTATATGGGCATGTTCCTAGGGGAACTTGCCAAGAAAGTACGGCATTTTGCCTCCCTTATCCCTGAGGATAAACAGGAGGACTTCCTTTCTGTTGTGAAACAACTTTTAGATGTTTCTAAGTTCTCCAACAGAGCTGCCTTTGATTCCTTCGAAGGAGCCAGCAGAGCTTCTGGCATTGCTATCGCAGCCAGACGTCTGGCCTGGCTCCAGGCTTCTGATCTGGAACCCTGGGTTCTAGATGGCTTACGGAATCTGCCCTGTACAGGTGAGAACTTATTCGGTGCAGAGTGGCAGGTTAAGGCCACTCAAATGGACGCTGAAAATGCCACCTTAGAGAGACTTTCTAAGTCCACTTCTACTCCCACTAAGAAGAAGTCTTTCAAGAGGCCTTATTATAAGAAGGCCAGATATGCTTCCAATACTGGCCAGCAATCTTCTCAACCTCGTTTTGCGGCTAAACGTCAGCAAACGAAACAAGCAAGAGCAAAGCCTGCAGCAGCTACTGCAGCTCAACAGGCTCCACCCCCTCAGGGGTTTTGACTTGCCCCTAGAGAACTTGCCATTCCTGGTTCTGGACCAACCAGAACCTCTCACCATACCTGGAAGGTTAGCTCACTTTGCTCCCAGATGGGAACAGATCACAACAGAGCAATGGACCCTCTCTATCATCCGAGAGGGTTACAAACTTCATTTCTGCAGCCTTCCTCCTCATCACATGGTGAGACCCTTCAATTCTCCATCTCCTCTCCTAGCCCTGTTGGATCAGGAGATCTCTTCTCTGCTTGCCCAAGGGGCCATAGAAGAGGTTCCTCTTCATCAACAGGGGTCAGGTTTCTACTCCCCCTATTTTCTCATTCCAAAGAAGACAGGGGGATTCAGACCAATCCTAGATCTGAGAGAATTGAACAAATTTCTGTACAAGGAGAAATTCAAAATGCTCTCTTTGGGCATTCTCCTTCCATACCTTCAGAGTCAGGACTGGCTTTGTTCTCTAGACCTGCAGGATGCGTATACACATCTACTCATCCATCCCTCCCACAGAAAATATCTTCGCTTTCTGTTCAGGGGAAGTCATTACCAATACAGAGTACTTCCCTTCGGTCTCGCCTCTGCCCCAAGAGTCTTTACCAAATGCATGGCAGTCGTAGCCGCATTTCTCAGAAGCATGGGGATTTTCGTATTCCCATATCTGGACGACTGGCTCATTCGAGCTCCAACTCAGTCGCAGGCCCAGATTTCCCTAGACCGCACAAGGAACCTTCTGCAGTATCTGGGACTGGTGGTAAACCTTCCCAAGTCTCAACTCAGCCCTACTCAGTCTCTAGAATTCATAGGGGCCCGGTTGGACACCACCACTGCAAGAGCCTACCTTCCACTGGTTCGGGGTCAGCGTCTGCTGAGCTTGGCCTCCCAAGCCCAGTCCAGTACTCACTTGACAGCCAGGGAAATGCTACGCCTCCTGGGCCATATGGCCTCCACAGTACATGTGGTGCCCTATGCTCGTCTTCATATGAGAGCAGCTCAATGGACCCTGACCACCCAGTGGACTCAGGCGTCGGGAGCACTCTCAGACCAAATACAAACCTCAAACCGTCTGTCTTGGTCCCTCCATCGGTGGATATCCACCAAGAATCTGTTGTTGGGGGCTCCCTTTCAGCCCTTGCTACCCCAAGCAACCCTCACAACAGATGCCTCCCAATTGGGGTGGGGAGCCCATCTGCTAACTCTCTCCACTCAGGGCACTTGGTCTCCACAGGAGGCCACCCTTCATATCAACCTCCTGGAACTGCGAGCAATTTACCTTGCCCTCAAGGTCTTCCATACCCTCCTTGCCAACCTGACTGTCCTGGTTCAGACAGACAATCAGGTGGCCATGTTTTACATAAACAAACAAGGAGGAACGGGCTCTCTGTCGCTTTGCAACGAAGCTCTCAGATTATGGGCCTTCGCCAGAGAGCACCAAATTCATCTGCTAGCAGTGTACCTTCCAGGAGTTCAAAACTCTCGAGCAGACAGGCTCAGTCGAGTTCTGCTGCCACACGAGTGGTCCCTACACGTGGACCAGATAACCAGAATCTTTCAGGAATGGGGGACCCCGGACATAGACCTCTTTGCAAGTCCGTGGAATGCCAAACTTCCCCGGTTCTGTTCCAGGACTCCATGTCAGGAAGCTCAGGCCACGGACGCCTTTCTCCTCCATTGGGGTCAGGCGTTCCTATATGCCTTTCCACCCATTCCACTGATTCCCAAGACTCTGTTCAAACTCCAGAGAGATCACGGCTCTATGATCCTCATAGCTCCACGCTGGCCACGCCAAGTGTGGTTCCCTCTGCTTCTACAGCTCTCCCAGGGATCCTCCCTGGACTCAGGAGCTGCACCAGACCTTCTGTCTCAGGAGGACGGGACTTTGTGGCACCCAAACCCCAAATCCCTACATCTCCGAGCTTGGTTACTGAAGGCTTAAGTCTTCAAGACTTTAATCTTTCTCAACCTGTGAAAGATATCCTTCATGCCTCTAGGAAACCTTCCACGAGGCGGTCTTATGCTTTCAAATGGAAACGTTTTTCCATTTGGTGTGCTCAGCAGGGCCTTGACCCTCTGGCACTTCCTTTGAATTCCCTCTTAGACTATCTCCTGCATCTTTCCAATGCAGGCCTTAAGACGAATTCTGTAAGAGTCCATTTAAGTGCTATTTCAGCATCCCTGAAACCTGTAAATGGACAACCTATCTCCTCTCATCCTCTTGTTGCAAGATTCATGAGAGGCCTGACCCTCACTAAACCTCCCATCAGACCCCCCCCGGTCGCATGGGATTTGAATCTAGTGCTTGGTCAGCTTATGAAGCCACCTTTTGAGCCGTTATTTTCTACCTCCTTGAAATTTCTTTCCTGGAAGGTATTATTCCTAATTGCAGTCACTTCCGCTCGTCGCATCAGCGAACTGCAGGCTCTAGTGGCTAATCCACCTTATACAAGATTTCATCATGACAAGGTGGTCCTTAGGACGAATCCCCACTTTATGCCTAAAGTGGTCTCGCCTTTTCATCTTAATCAAGAGGTATATCTACCTGTATTTTTTCCGGCTCCTCATGCCTCCAGTGCAGAGAGGAACCTTCATACTCTGGATTGTAAAAGAGCTCTAGCCTTTTACCTTAATAGGACTCAGCCACATCGAAAGTCTTCTCAACTTTTCGTGGCTTTTGATCCTTCACATTTGGGACTTCCAGTCTCCAAGCGTACACTTTCCAATTGGATTGCTCAGTGTATTTCCTTTGCTTACCAGAGTAAAAACATTTCTCTGGAAGGCCATGTCACAGCTCACAATGTGAGAGCCATGGCAACTTCTATGGCTCATCTGCACTCTGTTTCCATTGATCAGATCTGTCGAGCCGCTACCTGGGCCTCGGTTCATACCTTCACAGCCCATTACTGTTTGGACAAAGACTCCCGCCGGGATGCCTTGTTTGGCCAGGCTGTCCTCAAACACCTGTTCCATTCTTAGACAACTCCTGCCCACCTTCCCAGGATGGATGCCTGAGATCCATACGAAGATGGCGAACCTTGACAGGGGATCCCACGCATCTAAGCTAGGGAGTCCCCATATGTGAGGACTTATTCCTGCTTGTTCCTGGAGATAGCACAGTTACTTACCTGTAACAGGTGATCTCTGGGAACAGCAGGAATTAGTCCTCACAACCCACCCACCTCCCCTAGGAGTTGTATCTTTTATCTATCTATCTTCCTGTCCTCTCTCTATTGACTCAGCTATAAACTCGAAACTGAGGAGAGCTGTTCAGGAAGGCGGGAAGGCAGTGCGCATGTGCAGTGGGAGGTCCCAAAAGCTTCCATTCTAGGAAGCTGGGGAGCTTTCCCGCGCAGGCTCCGTCGGTACCGACGTACCCATATGTGAGGACTAATTCCTGCTGTTCCCAGAGATCACCTGTTACAGGTAAGTAACTGTGCTTTCTGTGTTGGGAGCTAGAAGTCCTGATTCTTTTCAGAACCTTAGAAGCATGGACCCACTGTCCAGCTGTTAATTTCTTACAAAGACCACAGCTCCCCCCTTTTCCCTGTTGTCCCAATCTGGGAACTGAACCAGAGCCTTTCCACATGGTAGTACCACAGCACATACAATCTGAGCCATTGGACTAGCTCCTACTGCTTGGATTAGCTCCACTTTCTTAGTAGACAATGATGCTAATGTTTTTTTAAGCTGTGATAATTTCTGCTATATTTATAGTTCTTCATGGACAAGCAGGAATGAAATCTTCATGTATGGGAGATGTCATCTGACGGAGCCCATGTAGGAGCGCTCCCCAGCTACTAGTGGAAACTTTTCGGACATTCCACCGTGCCCGTGTGCTATCTTCCTGCCTGCTGCAGCACTGCCATTTTAGGACAATCTGTGAATTAGAATCCAACTCCGTCCCTCCAGACCCATTCTCCTCTGTTCAGGCTACCAAATAAAATATGTAAGAGAGGGTGACAAATTCTATTGTACAGAGTTATGTATCTTGAATGGCTTAGGCCTGTTGCCATTAAGCAGACAGACTTGTTGCCCCTGTTGGGCTTGTCTGCGTTCTCATTGGCTTTCGGTAGGCTGTAGCTAGGGAGTCCCATATGTGAGGACTTCATTTTTGCTTGTCCACGGAGAAAAGGTGGTTCCTCACCCTGTGTAGTTGGGTCGGAGATATATGGATTGTGCTCACAAAGATTGGAGTTTGGATTGGAGGGAGGAGTAGCCTAGTGGTTGGGGCAAGTTACCTCAGGCCGGAAGGACTGGGGTTTCTAGTCCCACAGGTGCTCCTTGTGGTCTTGGGCAAGCCACTTAACCCCCATTGCCCATATTCCCTGTAAAATAGTTATCTCCAAGTTATAATGCCCTGTTCAATGTAATTTCAGTTTATTCAATGTAAACCGCCTTGATATCATGAAAGGCAGTATATAAGAAATGTGAAATAAATAAAATTGTATGCTTGGTGGCAACCATGGAATAATTCAGATAAGTGTTTCGCCCTGAAGCAGAACTGTGGCATTTTTTCTTTTTATATATGTTAATTAGGTCTGAACTTTACATTATATAATAAAGCAAAATGGAGTATATTGGATGTATGAGATGATCATTGCATGGACCGCAGCACATGCTATCTGGATAAGTGCCATTGGACAGGTCTATCTGGCTATTTATTTATTTAGCTTTATTTATATACCGCCTTTCTCCGGGTCAAGGCGGATTACATAGAACAATTGCAGATACATTGTAACAATGACGTGAAACTATATACAACATGCAAACAAGCCCCCAGAGGTATCTTAGCTATCTACAGATGGTAACAATGATATGAAACTATATACAATAAGTGAACAAGACCCCAGGGGGATTTTAACTATCTACATTTCAGAATCTTGTGAGAGAGGGGGGTTATGCGGTTGTTTTGAGATGGTCCATGAATAGATATGTCTTTAGGTGTTTTCAGAAAGTCTTGTGGTCAGCATTGACTCTGAGATTGTCCGGTAGTCTGTTCCATATGGAGAGTGTGCATAACTGGAATGCTGGTTTGATTTGTTCCTGGTGTGAGGAATGACCAGGGTGTTTGTTGTGGATGTTTGTCTGGTTCTTTGTGGTTGGGAGGATTGTAGAAGTGAGCTGAGGTGTGTTTGGGGGCTCCGTGTGGATGACTTTTATGGGTTGACATTATTGTTTTGTATCTTATGTGGCTCGGCAGAGGGAGCCAGTGTAGCTGTTTGAGTTGGCGTTATATGGTCCTGCCTTGTCGCCTCTTGTAGGATTCTTGTGGCTGAATGAAGAGCTGTTTGGAATGGAAGTAGTGTGGACTGAGGAAGTCCTTGCTATATGGCGTTGAAGTAATCCAGGTGGGGCTACAATGCAGATAGTGGCAATATTCAGTTTGTTCTCTGAATAAAGTATCCAGATAACCTAAGACAGCAAAAAGGCTGACTGTTGCCATTCTCTGGCTAGCACGTCCTCTCAATGCACATTCTGGATATTCAGTGTTGGCCGCAGTTCTGATATTGGCATCAAATATCCAGATTTTATGTAACTGCTGTGGCCAGAGTTTAAAAGAAAACAACTGTATTTACTGTCGCCAGTATCAACTCTCATTTACTATATTTACTGTTGCCAGTATCTACTCTTATTACAGTTGCCAGTCCACGACGGTTGCCTTATGTACTATCGCCTGCATTCACAGTACTATTGCAATTAATCTTTCCTGAGTGCAAACACTGCATCACACTGTACTGTAGCCAACATTTCCACAATTATCTTTCTCATTACCAACACCCAAGAGAATGTACAAAGTTCTGCTCCTATTTATGACCTTCCTTACCCTTGGTCTCCCTTACTCATCAAATGCTCTCAACCATGATACATATCACATACCAATCCTACGCTCATACGGAAGGAGATGGTCCGAATTCCCCCACCACTCTACAGCAAAAAATAACTTTACATCCCACTCCCATCTACTCAACATTCCTCTCCAAACCATCAAAAGGATACAAGAAGAGAAGCATCATCACCAACGCCTGCTAAAATGTGCACTGATAAATGCCAGATCAGTACGATCTAAATGGCCCGCAGCCATCGACCTGATACCCCAATATAATCTTGACATCTTGATGATTACTGAGACTTGGCTATCCGAATGTGACAACGTACTACTGAATCAGATGCTGCCACCAGGTTTTGTGATATACACATCTCACAGATCCAGTCAAAAGGAGGCGGAACCCTCATCCTGGCCAAAGCTGATTTACACTTCAAGATGTGCAACTCCTCTAGCTCAACGTACCTTGACTCCCTCACTATAACTAATGAGTTCTGCACAATCCACCTTTTCTATCGTGCACCCTCCCCCTCACCAGATGATCTTCCAACTATAATTGAGCAGGCATGTTCCGCATCCACCTCACGCTCACCAAGTTGGCTAATCGGTGACTTTAATCTCCCATCTCTTCAAGACAGCCACTCAGCAGCATTCCTTGACGCCCTGGAGGACCTAGGTTACAAACAGCATGTCGATTCACCCACCCACACTAAGGGTGGTAAACTAGACCTCATTTTCGCACCTCTCTCCAACGACTCAATACCCCTAACTCTCGCATTATCGGTAATACCAGTACCCTGGTCGGACCACAGTCTTCTCAGTTTCAATATATCCATTAATGCATTCCACAAAAGCCGAAAGTCCCCTAACACATCTGGATCCCACTCAACCCGCTTTAGACCACTTAACCAGAGCATAGTCCTAGAGAATCTCAGACCTCTCATGGCCAACACAACCATGGACTTAGATGATCTCATATCCAAATGGGATGAAAACCTGAGAGCTGCCTCCTGCCCATCACTCACCGAAAAGAAAATTCGAAAACGTGAACATACTCCATGGTTCTCCACAGACCTTCGTTCATCCCTCCACCATTTACGCAAACTCGAGCGACAGTGGCGACGAACTCACTCCCCCGAGGCGCTGGTAGCATACAGCTCATACCTATCTACCCACCGAGCAAAGATAGCACAGAGCAGGAAAACTTACCACTCAGGATTAATAAAACGCTCCATCAACAAACCACATGCTTTGTTCAGCATAGTAAAGTCCATAACAGGTGAACCGGTATCAGCTCAACCTCCCATGCCGCAGCCGCAGGACTACGCAAACTACCTGCAGTCAAAGATGATAAAAACCAACACAGACATAAATGTCAATAACGCCCCCACTTCACTTAAGACATCCCATGCTATGCCACTTCACAACTTCTCCACTGTATCAAATAGCGAGGTTGTGAACATTATTGCCTCAATCAACCCCAGTACAGCTCCTAATGACCCGTGTCCAGCCAGCTGGATCAAGGACATGCGACATGACCTCAGTCAAATATTGAGCAAAATACTGAACCAGTCTTTCTCATCAGGTTCATTCCCACAGAGCCTAAAACACACTTCCATCAAGCCCCTACTGAAGAATAATAGACTGGATCCATCCAAGGTTGATTCCTTCAGACCTATCTCGAGCATCCCTCAGCTTGCAAAAATCATTGAGAAGGCCGCCCAACAACAAATCCAACATCATATTGACACTGAAGCACCACTAGATCCATCGCAACATGGCTTCAGGGAAGCACATGGAGTTGACACAGTCCTTACAACACTATTCAATGTCCTAGTGACAGGAATAAACAACATACAACAGGGTTTCGTCCTCATCTTCCTGGACATCTCCGCTGCTTTCGACTCTGTGAGTCATGATATACTCCTGCAACGCTTGAAAGATAAGGGGATTCAAAGCACAGCACTCGAGTGGTGTAAATCCTACCTATCTAACAGGTGGCAACAAGTAAAAACAGGCCACGCATCCTCAGAACCATTCCTGCAATCACAGGGTGTACCTCAAGGATCGTCCTTATCGGCACTAATGTTTAATATCTACATGCAGCCGATATGTGACTTGATCAGATCCTTTAATGTACAATGTCTCGCTTACGCAGACGACATCCTCCTATATATGCCGTTCACAATTGAACATCCAGTATTCTCCCCAATAATCAAATGTTTTGAGGCTGTAGCTGAATGGTTGCTATCACAAAACCTTCGGATAAACCACAGCAAAACCGACGTTCTTTTTGTCACAAGGAACCGTAAGTTCATACCGCCTCCATCACTACGCGTCAACAACATAGAGTTGAAATCAAAAGCTACCATCCGTTACCTCGGCATCACATTGGATCAGCACTTGGATATGACAACTCATATCAAGAACATCACAAAAAACGTATATTATAAGATCAAATCGCTACATCACCTCCGCTCCCTACTAGAACCCACAGACTTCCGAACAACCTTCCAAGCATTAGTCCTCCCACACCTGGATTTTGCCAACATCATCCTACATGGCCTCCCTCAATCAACGTTAAACCCGCTCCGCCTAGCCATGAATACAGCCGCCAGAGTCCTCTCCGGCTCATCAAGATCTGACCATATAACACCCATCATGAAAGAACTGCATTGGTTACCATTACATGCCAGAATCCAGTATAAGTCTTTAGTCCTTACTTTCAAGGCACTAAATAACTGCCCCCCTACGCCAATCAGCAAGCTTATCCATGGCACCCTGGAAAACAGAAAAAGGAGAACCACATCAATGAACACCTTAATTGTCCCGAAGATAATAACGAAGTGTACTAAGGCCACCTCCAACAGGGCCTTCTCCTTATTTGCTCCTCTAAACTGGAATGCACTACCTCACGAAATCCGTGCTATCAAAAACCTAATCCTATTCAGAAAAACATTGAAATACCACCTGTTTACAAAATGCTACCCAGAAGTCAACCTAGTCACTAACAAAACTACCACCTCAATACAACCTGAAAAGGGCTAGCAGGTCAACCTTTCTCTCTAGTCTTATTAGTGAACCACATTGTCACATCCAATCGAGTTTGATATTACTGTATATACCATTAAGTTATTCTGTACATAGTTCCCCCGGTTGTCCTATTGTTGAATTTCCCTGTTCAATGTAAAACTCAATGTTACCTGTATGCATTGTAGTATGTTCTTGTTCTATTGTACACCGCACTGATTATAATAGCGCGGTATAAAAGAATTGTTAAATAAATAAAATAAATAAATAAACTGTGGTGGCTGAATGTCAGGCTGTTTTTTTTTAATTACAATTCAAATTAAATCCATTTTACAAGAAAACAAAATCTACTTCTCATTATCTAAGCAACGAAAATATACAAATTACTATGAAAATGATTACATGGGACCAGTTCACTAACCCAGTGTTAATGCAGGATAATGTGTGTAACCATGGATCTCACTCTTTTCTATGGTGTGTGATCACAAATAATTTAACCTAGCCCCTCATTTCAAATTTGAATCCTCCTTTCGTATTCCACTTCACCCACTCTTACTTGAAACTCCCTGAGGTCTAGTGGAGGACAGGAATGATTCTCACTTGCTCTTGCCCCATTAGTAGCGTTTAATAAAATGATGCTAGATGATTCTGTCAGGGAGTTTCAACTCCAGTTCTGGAGGGCTGCAAACCAGTCAGGTATTCAGGATGTCCATAATGAATATGCATGAGATACATTTGCATGCACTGCCCCTAGTTCATTCACATTTATCTCATGCATATCCATTAGAGATATCCTGAAAATCTGATGGTTTGTGGCCTCCAGGACTGGAGTTTTAGATCCCTGCCCTATGTGGGGATAACGAAGGCCCCAGCAATGCGGCGATTCGTTCTGCCTCCCTCACAGGCTTACCAGCTTTAAAAGACAGCGCTTTAGGCACGGCTGAACCTAAGTGCCATGCCAAAGGGCCCTTAGACGGGGGCCTTGGAGTAGACTGCTGGAATGGTGGTTGTTGAAACAGCCTTAAAAAAACCCCTATCGTGATGGAAAATCTAACATATCATAACACATCCATCAACATACCAAATCCCACAGTTTATACATTAATACTCTTGTCGGAGCCCACCGAGGGAGGGCTGGAAGTGCATAACCAACCCCCTCCAGACGGTAACCTCCTTTTATTTTATTTTTCACCCCCAAAAAATGGATAAATTAAACAGTCACTTATCTTCAATAAAGAAAATTCTTATCCTTTCTAAAAAGTGGTTGCCAAGAATGCAGTTTTTTCAAGATTGCCCCATTTTGAGGGATGAGTCATTAGTGAAACCTGAGTCTCGCTGGTTACCCCCGGAAGCGGGCGTCGATCCGATTATTTCCACCTTTCAAGCCTTAGTAATGAGGGATGTTGAGGATTTGGAGCGGACTCCCTTAAAACATTATTCCAATTTGGATAAGGATAATTGGAAGGCACTTGGGGAATTATCTTCGGATCCTAGGTTGGTGTTTCGGAAGGCGGATAAAGGGGGAGCATTAGTGTTGATGGATTCTGCGATTTATACTCAACAATTACATGCTCATATTCAGGATGTTTCTATTTATAAATTGTTGGATGCTGACCCCGTCGAAGATCTCAAAAAATTAATTCATTCGCTTGTGGAGGAAGCGTACCAACAAGGTTGGATCACTTTAAAGGAGAGTAAATGTTTGGTAGTGACATGTCCTCAGGTTCCAATAATTTACCTTGTACCTAAAATTCATAAATCTCTACTTACACCCCCAGGAAGACCTATTGTCTCTTGTCGAAACTCAATTTTAGAGCCTCTCTCCATCTTCTGCGATGTTTTTTTGAAACAGGAGGCCGGAGAGGTCCCGTCCTTCTTGAGAGATTCAACGTATTTTCTACAAATTATTTCAAATCTTAAGTTTCCATCAGGAGCTTTCCTAGTGACTTTGGATGTAATAGCGCTTTATACAAATATAGATCAGAATGAAGCTTTGGCGCTATTGGAGAATGCTTTTAGGTTTGCTCCAGCTCGGCTTCCTAAATCCTTTTTGTTGGCTCTAGCCCGTCTTGTGCTGACTAGAAATTATTTCTTGGCTGATGGAAATTTTTATCAACAGATATCCGGCATAGCCATGGGGGCTACACTAGCACCGTCTGTGGCTACTCTTTATATGGGGGAAATGGAAGAGCTGTTTATAAAGCAATCTGTTATACCAACATGTGTTAGTTTGGAAACGATTTTTAGATGATGTCTTTTTTATATGGACCTCGGATTTACCTACTCTCCATGCTTTTGTGAGCTGGCTAAATCAACTAAAATCGAATATTAAGTTTACTGAACACATTGCTGTTGATAAAATTGAATTCTTAGACATTTTGCTATTTGTGGGAGGAGACCGACTGGTGTCATCCCTGTATCGCAAGTCAGTCCAGCGGAATAGTCTGCTTCATTATCGTAGTCACCATCCGGGCCCTCTAAAATGTGGCTTACCTTTTGGCCAATTCCTACGACTTTGTCGATTATGTCATTCAACGGTTGATTTCAAAACACATGCTTTGGAGTTGAGACAACGTCTGTTGGATCGTGGGTACCCTTTACAGGTGGTGACCCGATCATATCGTAGGGCACTTCATGTCCACCGAGAATGGTTATTAGACCCTCATTATTCATCATCAGAGTCTCCACCTATGGACTCCGTGGTGGGAGTGTTACCTTTTACTGAACGTAGTTCAGCCATAGTACGGATTTTGCGTTCCCACTGGCCCATGTTGAGCTTACATAAATGCTTTAATAAGCCTTTACGGCTGGCATTTTCACGGGGACCCAACCTAAATAATAAATTGGTGAAGACATCGTTGCCCCTGGATAGACCGATACCATCGGGTTATGATGGAGGACACTTTCCTTGCAATAACTGTGTCTACTGTGAAAGGACTCTTTCGGGTCTTTGTTGGCAACATCCCGGCACTCATCGTGAATATGTTCGCCGTTGGAAGACCACCTGTCTTACATCTTTTGTGGTGTATTTTTTGAGATGCTCTTGTGGGCTTTTATATGTGGGGCGCACTACTAGGTCCATGCGAAAATGATTGGCAGAACATGCTTCAAGAATTACGAATAAAGTTCTATCGGCTCCTATGGTAGAGCATTGTGTTTCTATGGCACACAGTTTTGATACATTGGATTGGACGATGATCGATCATGTGCCCTTTGATCCACGGGGGGGGGGTGATCGTGAGTTGAGACTGCAGCGCCTTGAACAACGATGGATTTTTAAATTAAATTCCGTTCATCCTTATGGGCTGAATCGAGAAATTGAGTGGAACACTATTCTCTGAAGTTGGCTGTGACGTCCTTAGTCTGTTCAGAGTTGTGACCAATAGCGGTGGGGATACCCCTGTCAGTGAGGTGTTCCCCCTTCTGATTGGTTCATCCCTTGTTTTAAAAGCTAGGTGTCGATTTCTGCCATTAATAGAAGATTATCCCGAGCCGCGAGGACGGCGTTTTTCCATTGCCTGAAAGAGAAGTTTGAAGCACTTGATACAGGGTTCCACCCGAAACGTGCACGTCGTGCTACTTCATTCTTGGCAACCACTTTTTAGAAAGGATAAGAATTTTCTTTATTGAAGATAAGTGACTGTTTAATTTATCCATTTTTTGGGGGTGAAAAATAAAATAAAAGGAGGTTACCGTCTGGAGGGGGTTGGTTATGCACTTCCAGCCCTCCCTCGGTGGGCTCCGACAAGAGTATTAATGTATAAACTGTGGGATTTGGTATGTTGATGGATGTGTAATGATATGTTGGAATGGTGGTTGTTGGCAAAAAAAAAAAAAAATCCTATTCTTACAGCACCCTAAGATAAGACCAGCTCCAAAGATATAACATAGATTCAACATGCCTATTGACCAACGACTCTCAGGAAAGAACTAAAACACACAACATGTACAACCGATAGCTTGTCAATCTCATGTACTACAATATGGATGCCAGGTTTATTGCATATGGACTAATCGTTATAACAATATTGCTCCATCTCCTGCAAATGCACACTGGAGAGGTCACTCAAAAATAAACAATCCAAATACCTTGTTAAAGGCTTTCTGAAAATCCAGATATGCTATATCAACTGGCTCACCTTTATTTACTTATTTACACTTTCCAAAAAATATAGCAGATTAGTAAGACAAGATTTTCCTTGACTAAATCCATGTTGGCTTTGTCCCATTAAACCACGTTTATCTATATGTTCAGTAATTTTGTTCTTTATAATGGTTTCTATCACCCAATACTGATGTCAGGTCCACCGGTCTGTTGTTTCCTAGATCACCTCTGAAAGACTTTTTAAAAATTGGCATTATGTTGGCATTCTTCAATCTTAGGTACTACAGATGATTTTATTGATAATTCACAGATTACTAATAGTACATCTGCAATCTCATATTTCGGTTATTTCAGCACCCTGTGATGTATACCATCTGGTCCGGTGATTTGCTACTCTTTAGTTTAGCTTCTAGCTTTATTGAGATTTGTTTCAATTCCTCTGATATATCACCTTTTAATATCATTTCTAGCATGGGTAACTTCCCTACATCATCTTCTGTAAAGACCAAAGCAAAGAACGTATTCATTCCATCTGCTATGAACTTGTCCTCCCTTGCTGCCCCCTTTTACTCCTTTGTCATCTAATGGTCTAACTGACTGTGGGGAGGTTTCAGTTTATTCTAGAGGTTAAAGCAGTCAGAGTGGTCTCAGACATTATCACAGCTATAGCGAATGTCAACAGGGCAGAACTCACAGTGCCATACTGGCTATGGAGGAGGTGGAGCTCTGCCTTTGGGCAAAGGCTTATTTAGTAGCTCTGTCAGCAGCCCACATAGGCGTCAACAATATGCAGTCCCACTTCTTGAGTTGGACCTTGGTGGATACTGGGAAGTGGGAAGTCTGCCCTCGTGAATTTGGACTCGTTTAGAGGTGTGTCCTGCCATTGTTTTGACTTGATGGCCACCCAGGGGAATGCTAAAATGCAGAACCTTTTTAGCCAAAGGAGGGATTCACAGGTGGTAGGCCTAAATTCCCTGCTTCAGGAGTGGCCCCAGGAGGGGCTCCTTTATGTCTTTCTCCCATGGCTCTTAGTGATTTGAGTTCTATGCAGAATTCAGTCTGAACTGGGCTTGGTCAATCTAGTGGCACCAGACTGGCCATGGAGTGGAGGAGTGGCCTAGTGGTTGGGGCAAGGTACTTCAGGCCGGAAGGTCGGGGGTTCAAATCCCACTAGAGGACAGCAACCTTGGGCTGGAAGGACTGGGGTTTCTAGTCCCACAGGTGCTCCTTGTGGTCTTGGGCAAGCCACTTAACCCTCCATAGCCCATGTTCCCTGTAAAATAGTTATCTCCAAGTTATAATGCCCTGTTCAATGTAATTTCAGTTTGTTCAATGTAAACCGCACTGATGCAGAATAGCGCGGTATATAAGAGAATGTAAATAAATGAATAAATAAATGGTATATGGGTTCCCCTCTATTACTTCCTCAGGATAGAGGGCATCTGTGGCAGGTTCCCTGGTCATGGATGATCCTCTTTCCTTCTTGCCTACAATGTGGCCCTTGCGAGTCATATTCTGTCTAAGAAGAGCTACTCTGGAGTGATAGCACCTTTCTGAAGGCCCAGTGGACGTCTACCTTCTTGGCCTGTGTAAGGGTCTGGAGGGTCAATAAGAAGTGGTGTTCCTCTGAGACCTGGAGGCCAAGAAAATGGACATGGTCGCTGTTTTGTTTCTCCTGCAGCCTGGATTAGGTCTGGGTTTGCTCTGAACTCTCTCAAGGTTCAGGCGGCAGCCTTTGCTTGCTGTTGTGGGCAGGTTCAGGGTGAGTCTTTAGCGGCACACTCTAATGTGCCTTGCTTTCTCAAAGGGGTAAAACACATCCTGCCCCATGTGCATCTGATTGGAGTTTTTCTGTAGTATAGGCGCTGAAAGGTCCCACCTTTGAGCCCTTTTGAAAGACTTCTCTCAGAGATTTGATGCTTAAGATGATGATCCTGGTGGCTATTGCCTCTTCTAGGAGGGTGTCTGAGCTACAGTCCTTGTCCTATAGGGAGCCTTTCTGGTCATCCTGATGGCATTTGTCTCGCTGAGGACCTTGTCTTCCTTTCTTCCGAAGATTCTGCCTTTCTTTCATCTTAATCAATTGGTGGTCCTTTGGATGGACAGACCCTTACTGCATCTGTTGTATGTGAGGAGAGTGAGTATCTGAAGCTTGCTTACTTACTTCCGTCTTTTGGACCATTTTTATTCTCTTCAGTGGTCCAAGCAAAAGATCAGGAGACAGCTAAGTCTTTGTTTGCCTGCTGGATTAAGGAGGCTATTAGTTCAGCCTACCTTCTATAGGGGAAATGCATGCCGAAGGGAGTCAGAGCTCACTCCACAAGGGCACAAGCTACCTCTTGGGTGGAGTCCGCCTTGTTGTCTCCAGACGACATCTATAAGGTGGCTACCTGGTCATCTCTGAGCACCTTTGTGAAGCACTACAGGTTGCATGTGGTAGCTAGAGTGATGGCACCTTTTGGCATGCCATCTTCCACTCTAGGTGCTGACTGCATGGGTATGTCCCACTCATGGATTAGTCTAGCAGAATGACAAGGAAGGAAAGTTTTATATAACTGATAATTTCCTTTCCTTGAATTGTGCAAGACCAGTCCAGAGCCCACCCTAGGAAGATTTCTTCTTTAAGTTTGGGAATCCTACTGCCTTTTTAGTAATATGGTCAACATCCGTACCTGTTGTAGAGTCAAGTTTGGTAAAAGAGCCAAAAAGTGGTGTTCTGAGTTTTTCATTCTTGCTTTCTGCTTGGGAAAAACCATACTGGCTTCTCTCAGTGCAACACCTGTATTATATAAATGTGATGACATCACTGATAGTTGTTCTGTGTACCTGCTGGCCGGGGAGCATAATCCATTTGTCTGGACTGCTTTAGCAGGATTCAAGAAAGAAATTTTACATAATTGATCATTTTTACCTTTTCCTTACTTTTTGGATCACTATAGTGTGGACTTTGAATGCTCAGTTTGCTTTTGTTATTCCCTTTAATTTTTTTTTCAATAATTAACGGATTCTTTGTGGATTGTTCCTATTCTCTCTCAATATTGTTGTAATATTATAATGCTTCTAAATAAAAAGTTTGTTCCTGTGGGCATCTTTAGGTCAGGGGAGGGAAATAGCATATGGGGATTCATTTTTCAAATGTATGTGTACTGTTCTTCTCCCTGCACAGATAGCAGGGGGTCTCTTTTAGTTAATCCGCTATGGACTTGCTAACTTTCAAAGAGAACTCATGTGGGTTGTTACATGTTGAAATTTTGCTTGCCGTGCATGCATTGAAAGTGCTTGTGTAGTTGGTAACTATGTGGGCTAGTTTAAAATCTCCTCTCCCTCTTTATGCATACCTCTTCCAGTTGTTGGGTGATTATCTTGACATCTCAAACAGGGAACAAACAAGAAAGACAGCCTGGATGGTATAGGTGGTTGTGGCAGTGAGCCAGCCTAGAACATGCTCTTCTGATTTGATAGGCCAAGGTTACTTTCCTCTCATTTCCTCCTTGTTGTGCATAAGGTACCCTTACTTGAACCAAAGTGGCAGAGAGTTTTGGTCTTGAGAGATGATAATGAGTACTTCCAAGATTACGATGCAAAGTCCGTCGTGCAAAATAATTACCAGCACAGTGACCTGAGTTCTTGCTAAGCTGCAGGGGAGTCCTTCACCCATGGTGTTGCCAGTGGGGAAGGGGGCATTCAATAGTTCATTTTCATTCATGACCTACCTGTTGACCTGTCCTTCTCCTCATGATTAAAAATGCGATATCGCAGCACCATCCCCCACCAGAAGCAGCACAGGCGAAGGGCTGGTGCTCAGCTTAGTGGGAACACTGACACCGACTCAGTTCTGGCACCAGTGGATCAAATATTTGGGTCAGTGTTGAAACCCAGCGGTCACTATATCTATTTAAGTGCCAGCTGCAGCATTTAAAAAAAATAGATCTATTTGGTGCTGCTGCACATACAGTCAGTGACTTTGCATATATATAGAATATGGTGACTACTGATAACTTTTATGTATAGCAGCGATGTTCAGCTGCGGTAGCCTACACATAGGCATCTGTATGTCTTTATAAACTAGTAGCCTGTGGCATAATGTGGCACTTAACAATGATGGCATGGACATTTACACTTGCCCTGGCGTTCTGCCCAAACTCCGCCCATGTGCGCCTAAGTGTATTCTTATATGACGTTCTGTATTTTCAAAGCAATTACAAGTTCATGTGACACAGACACACACAGGAATGACTTTATAAACTGACATTCTTAAAGTATTTCTCAAGCAAATATGTTGTGCTCACTTTAGAAACTTCTACAGACATGCATGGGCTAGATTTACAAAAAGGCTGTACGGTGTTTCTGTGCACCAGCACGTGTCAGTGTGTGCCATTTACTACAGATCCCATGGTAAGGAATGGGACCTATTTACTAATCAGCATGAATTGCATTAGTTGCATTTTAGTAAAGGCAACCCATCGTGTTTTGTTCTAACAATGCAACAATTTTTATCTCACCTACTGTTGCCCTTTCCTTGCCAGTTTCTCTGCTGTGGGGTTCAGTGTTGCTGCCAGGGTGGCCTCCGTGACTCCGGTAACTATTACATGTCAAATCTTCTGAGGTTTCGGCAATTATGTTGGATTAGAAGAGCCCTGCATTGAGAAAATTGGCATGCACACCATGAGACAACCAATGTCTGCAAACATGTTCTCCTCATTAAATCTAATCAGGGCTGATTGATTCCCAGGGGTAGAAGCAGCTCTGCAGAACCCCACAGTGGCCGCTGATCTGGCCTGTAGGCTTTGGAGATGCAAAAATATCCCCCTCTCATGGTTTGTGTCAGATTTTCATTCCTTCCGCCCCACTTATTTGATGTCTGTATTGTTGGGGGCTTGATACAATGGAAGCTACAGAAGCAGATGGTTGTGGACATTGCTTTATGTAGATAATTTCAGGCATATTCTGATTATGTTGCTTGTTGTTCCTGTTTTTATTTATAGAAAGGAATTGTAATGTCTGAGGAGACAGTGGGACTACAGGCAGTATATCAGTGCAGTTCTTTTCCCTTCAGTGTGTGCTATTGGATTGGGAGGGAGGATTTTATCATAGTATAAGAGTATGAAACTTTATACTAGTTTTCATGATTTTGGTTTCTATTAAACATCCCCAAGAAACACAATTTGAATGAGTTGCCCCCTTGAGCCTGAAAGGAAATTCTGCTGAGCAGGATATTGATGTATAATGTTATAAAAAGAGTTGGGGTAAATTTTCAGCAGGATTGTATGATTCTAAGTGGATGATTTTGTAGCAGGGTGACTCTGTCCATAGCCTGACAAAGCAGGGCTGGCCCAACCATTATGCAGACTAGGCAATTGCTTAGGGTGGCAACATCTGGGGGCAGCAAAGAACAGGGAATTCAAAACTAAACAATAAATTCTGACAGCAAAGGGCAGCGTAAGGCTTAAGATTTACCTAGAGTGCCAACACTTTGAGCCATCTCAGGGGCCGGCCCTATGAAAAAGACATCTATTTAAAAAAAAATGTGCATATATCACAATTCTGTCGTACCCCTGGAAACACCTACGTGCAGATTGCTTAAATGTAGTGCATTCTTTTCATGCACCTATTTTTACCTATGTATACAAAGAACATAAGTTAAGAAATGCCATACTAGGTCAAACCAAGGGTCCATCAAGCCCAGTATCCTGTTTCCAACAGTGGCCGATCCAGGTCACAAGTACCTGTGAGGTATATTTATCCCCACACAATTTTATAAAAGCCCCTGTTGTGTGTAAAACAGGCTTTTCACTTGGAAAATGCTGTGATTAGTTTTGTGACTATTTTATAAGGATGTGTAAGTGTTTGTGTCTTTATAAGATAGTCTCACAAAAGCTGTATGCACCATGGCTAGAATGCCCCACTGCTTGGGAGATATAAATGTAAATCAGTGAATTTTATGAACTAGACACTTCACAACCCTGCTTGTGCTCTTTCCAAACCATGCCTCCCCCCTCTCGGGATTGCTTACATGCAGGTTGCATAAAAGTACATGCCTTGTTATGCATGTACTTTCAGGGACGTACACCACTGCTAATAATCATTTGTGTAGCGCTACAAGGCATACGCAGCGCTGTACATAAAGATGCAGGACAGTGTTTACCTGTAAGGGGGAGGGGACTTCATAAAATTACGCCCTTTATGAATAATTTACTTGTATGGAGGTACATGGATATTCTGCTGTGCTAAACACAGAAGTGGCGTTGAGGAACATACACATATAACTTTATTGTATATGGATAAGTTATGTGTATAGAGTTATACTTGCTCTTTGGCCACCAACACTTAAATATATAAGTTCTGCGGAGAGCAGCTGAATTTCACTGCACTTCATATAACGTTACCCTGTATCTTAGAGTTTACATTTTGGCCATTTAGTGGTTCGGATGATCAAAATTTAAATATTAAGAATTGCAGTGTATTAGAAGTGCAGTCATCAGGAACTGAAATGCAGGGGAGTAAGGGAAGGAGGATGCATTGTAAGGCAGCAGTGGGCTCCACAAATGTTTTCTTAGGCTTCTGCGGCTAGTATCATGATCTTTGCAGTTTTCCGGGTCATGCCGCTTCTTGGGCTACAAATCTCCAACTCACAGCAAATGGGCACAGATCTGGCCATAGAAATCTAAAAGCTGGGAATAAAGAGGGGTGTGTGGCTGCTGGGAGATTTCAGTCTGGTGGATCTGGAACAGAATATACTGTCAGCGGGAGCTTTCAAAAGTGGATTGTGGATGTCTTTCAAGTTGTGAAAAATGGTGATGGAACCATTGAAGGGAGGACTGGTGCTGGACCTAGTATTTCCATTAACATCTTAGTTGTCCATGTGGAGGCCCAGCAGAGCACAAGTTGTCATGTGATTTGGTATAAAAACGAGAGGGTTGGGTGAGTGCCAAGGCACACTAGGCTCAAAGTCCTGGATTTCAAATATGGAAAAACTGGGAAGTACCTGAAGGAGGAGCTGGAAGGGTGGGACGATATAAGTGTCTAAACCAACAGGAGCTATAAAAAAATTTATTTTTATTTTTTTAAGTGCCTTCAAGTCGATGCTGATTCCTGGCGATGCAGCAGCCCCTGGGTTTTCTTGGCAAGGTATGACTGGAAGTAGATTGCCAGGCCTTTTCTTCCGAGGCAATGGAGGGTAAAGTGGCTTGCCCAAGGCCCCAAGGAGTGCCAGCGGTAATTGAACCCAGATTTCCTGGGTAATAGGCTGCTGATCTAATCACTAGGCTATTCCTCCACTTCAAAATATAAAAATAACAGATCTTTTATATAAGAAAAGTGAATAAAAGCAAGAGGTAAAAGAAAAGTAGGATAGTTCATTGCTGTTTTTATCCGCTGTCATGATTCGCCAAAGGAGTGGCAGAAAAAACATAAAGGGAAAAGGTAGCTTTAATAAAGTAGAGAGGATCACAAAAAAAAAAGTGTAAAGTTGAAAAAGGCAAAGAAGGAAGACAGCAAAAGCATAGGCAGAAGTAAAATTTGTCGAAGAAGCGAAATGAGACAAGACTTGTTTCTAGTGTGCCAGGGAAAGGAAGAAGGCCAGAGGAGAAATTGTAAGACCGAAAGGTTCATATGATCAATGTGTGTAAGGTGACAAGGAAAACATAGACATGCTAAATAAACACTTCTGTTCAGTATTCATGGAAGAACACTGGAGAAGGACCACAAATGCGCTTTTGGTAGATTGCAGCACATACCTCATCATTCTCATAAGAATGTTTATGAACAACCCCTGGCTAGCAACTGTACATAGCCCACAACCTATGTATGTCCCCACCTGACCTGACTATCCCGCCTGTATATAGTCTCTTGTCCATTTACCCCACTGCTATGTGGCCTGTATATAGTTCCCCCAGTTAGCCAAGTTGTAAACCCTGTTCCTTGTAAGTGCAGTTCAGACGCTGTCTCCACTGCACAAAATTGTTATAATGTAAACCGAGCTGCTACTAAAGAGTGCGGTATAGAAAAAAAACAAATAAATAAAATAAATAAACTTGTAAATGGGATACATCCTAGGATACTAAGGGGTATGTATACTAATCAGCAGTTCCAAGCTTCATCCACTACTGCCGATTAGTAAACATACCGCTTAGTATCCTAGGATGTATCCCATTTACAAAAGTGAGTGAAGGCACTTTTGGTTTTGTCCTTTATAATCGTCCCACCCTTCCAGCTCCTCCTTCAGGTACTTCCCAGTTTTTCCATATTTGAAATCCAGGACTTTGAGCCTAGTGTGCCTTGGCTCTCCCCCAACCTTCTCGTTTTTATACCAAATCACATGATGACAACTTGTGCTGTGCTGGGCCTCTACATGGATAATTAAGATGTTAACGCAAATACTAGGTCCAGCACCAGCCCTCCCTTCTGTGGTTCCATTACCATTTGTCACAACTTGAAAGACATCCACAATCCACTTTTGAAAGCTCCCGCTGGCAGTATTTTCTGTTCCAGATCCAACAAGTTGAAATCTCCCAGCAGCCACACACCCCTCTTCATTCCCAGCTTTTAGATTTCTATGGCCAGATCTGTGCCCATTTGCTGTGAGTTGGAGATTTGTAGCCCAAGACGCAGCATGACTTGGAAAACTGCAAAGATCATGATACTAGCCGCAGAAGCATAAGAGAACATTTGTGGAGCCCACTGATACCTTCTCTTTCCAACACAGTCTACAATGCATCCTCCTTCCCTTCCCTTAGTAGTGGAGATTTGGAACTGCAGGAGAGTGAGATCAACAAAGGACAAGTAGTGGCTTCTGTGCGATATCGGAGCCTCAGCCCCATTGAATTCAATGAAGCTGCAGTTTCAATATCGCACGGAAGCTGCTACTGCTAATTAGCAAACATACCCCTAAGAGAGCTTGGGGAGTTTCTAGCGGGTCTGCTGAAGGATGTGCTGAATAGATCTTTGGAGACAGGAGAGGTTCTGCAGGATCAAACAAAGGCAGCTCTGGTCTCTTCACAAAAGTGGCAACAGAAGAGGTGAGAAACTATAGGCTGGTTAGTCTTACCTCAGTGGTGGGAACAGTAATGGAGACACTACTGAGGGAAAGAATACTGAACTGTCTAATCCAGTGGACTGCAAGATCTGTTGTAAAGTGCTGTCGAGTCGGTGTCGACTCAAGGCAACCTTCTGGATAGTTGTCCTAAACGCCATTCAGTCTTCAGTCATGCGGCTCATTGTTAACAGAGTGGCATCCATAGCTGCTGTTATTTTATCAATCCATCTCATTGCTGGCCTTCTTTTGTGTTGACCTTCTACCTTGCTGAGCATGTCGCCTTTCTCTAATGATCCCTGTCTTTGCATGAAGTGTCCAAAGTATGAAAATCAGTCTTGTCATCTGAGCTTCTAAAGAAAGCTTAGGTTTGATCTCCTCTAGCACTGACTGGTTTGTTTTTCGGGCAGTCCATGGTATACACAGTATTTGTCGCCAGTACTATAATAAAAAATTACAAAAAATTACCCCATTCATTCACCAATATCAAAAATACAAAATACAAAGTTACATGGCTACAATTTCATCTGGCACAATCTGAAAGCTGGATCCCCCGATGAAACTGCTTAACGCAGTGAAACGCACGAGCGCGCCAGATTGGCGTTGAGATTACAGATAAGTTCGGTTTTATGAAAAGTGCCGTCATTGTAATTATAACACAGCTTGAAGAGTACAACAGACCATAAGTATTTATATGAGAAAGTATTTAGAAGTGAAACATTGTTTTCGATTGGACTGTTGGAGAGAAAGTTTGTTATGTAGCTGTGTTTAAATGAACATCAGTTGAATACGTTCTATTTTTATGAGCAATTCAGTAAAAGGAATAAAGGGAAAAAAAATAGAGAACATAAGGTCCTTGATGCAAGTTATGGGGGCATGTTAACCACAGCAGAGGTATACCTCCTGGGTTCTCCCCACTGAAGTCTGAGACCTGTTCCTACAAAAAAAGTAATTTTGTATTTTTGATATTGGTGAATGAATGGGGTAATTTTTTGTAATTTTGGATATTTACTCCGATAGCCAGTATTATAATGCCAAGGCATCAATTTTCTTCCTGTCTATCTTTTTCACTGTCCAACGTTTGTATCCATATGATGTTATTGAAAATACCATGGCGTGAATAGGTCGAATCTTTGTATGGAGAGAGACATCTCTGCTCTTGATCTGAGGAAGCATCGTTTTACCCAAGAAAGATTGTGTCAAATGAATCAGATTTTTGTTTCGCCTGGATGACTAGAGTAATAGATAGAGAGCATGCATTTGCTTTGATAATTTACCTCATAGGATCTCAAGAATAAACCGAGCAACCTAGGAGTAGGGAACTGCATTAGAAATTGGTTGGTTGACACTTTTTTCTGCCATCTTCACCACATCTATATTTTCTGGAACTGTTTTACTAACCCTTGCTCCCCTCCCCCAGTTTTAATTCGTGCATTAAATTGATGAAAGTGTAAGTTGTATTACCCATCTAACAGTCCTTCCAGGATATATTTACAAGTACCTACACACAACTCATGTACCTACCTCTACATCACCACGCCATCATATGCCCGCAAATCAGGCTAAGCCACTCCCCCTTTTCCCACTTCAAGATTTATTTTGTATATCCCACTCTAGCTGTTCACCCCCACCATACATACTGTTGCATCATTTCCTTAAATAATTTCTCCTTCCTATTTTGCCCCCATATTGGTATCATTTGCAGGACATAACGATTTTTGGGAAAAGCACCATCTATCTTAACGCTATTATGCCAAACAAAAAAAGCGGTAAATCTCTCCACTAGCACAAAGCCCTTTCAGTTCCACAAGCTTGACCATAATATTATTTTTTTATATATCATTTTGTTGATTATTCAAATAAATTCCCAGATACTGACTGGGTACCTGCTCACTGCCATGGAAAATTCTCTCCCCCCCCAATTCCCTGGGGATTGTCCCAGATCGTCCCCTCTGACTTACCACTACTGGTGATAAAGGAAAAAGTATCAGTAGCATTGGCAATTTGCCTACTGTTAGATACCAGATCTTACTTTCCAGAACTATTGTGCTAAACGTTTTATCAATTTTGATACATTTCTGATAAATTTTGGAGTGCTGCTAATGTATGAAATTGAGTGAGCTGGGCAAGTAAAGACACTCAGCCCGATTCTGTCGTGGACATCGAAGTCTTCTGTACGTCTGGTTTGAACCAGACGTTCAGTGTGTCATCAGAATCGCGAACAGTCCTGTACGTACAGGCCGGGACTGCGATTCAGCCCAGCCTGCACATACAGGGCATGCCCGACTAACTCAGTCAGGGCTTTTAAATGGAGCTGTGGCGCAATGGTGTCTGGTTGCCATGGCACCGCGGCTCCATTTAAAAGCCGCAATCAACTTGGGACTTCCATGGAATAAGAAATACAGGGAGGAGGTGGAGACCTAGGTGAGAGTACCAGAAGAAAGGAATACACAGTAAAAGAAAGAACAGTTGAGGTGGAGATGAAGCTTGGAGATTTGGAACTGCAGGAGAGTGAGATCAATGAAGGACAAGTCAAGAAATCGACTAAAGAGGAAGAAGAAAGGGAGGAGAAAGACCCAGAGATGGAGGAATTAGCAATCAAACTCCTAGTCCACACGGAAAAAGATGAATATGCTAGGTTCCAGGCAAGGGAATTTAAAACCTAAGGTTAAAAATATGATAAATAAAATAAGGCCATAACCTGTATAAAGAGGGCATTTACTGACATCACAGAAATAAATTGAATACAATACTGTGCAGCTAAAATTATTACTGAAAGAGTACTACCAACTAAAGTGCAGGGCCAGAAGAAAAAGAGAACAATAACTGTTCCTCTTTGGAAAAAGTGCATCAAAGGAAAAATAAAATCACTATGTGCAGAGCTATCCCTGATAGATGTGTATCTAAAAGGATTACGATAATCAAATATGTTAAGGAAGATCCAAGACATAAAACTGAAGTTTGATGCACTAACCGAAGAAGACCTGAAATTTATATGTTTCAATAAATTGAAAGTAGCAGCAGAAGCGCAAAAACTGTGAACATATGAAGAAAACAGGAAAGAAAGATAGCAAAATAAACTATTTAGGGAGAACTCAAAAACAATTTTACATATGGTAAAGGCACCACCAACCAAAATCGAAACAGAAACTTCTGGAGAAAACTATATGAGGGCCCTATAAAGTGCAATCAAGAATCAGAATGGTTACCCTGTATATGGAAGGATTTAGAAAAAGCAAACATCAAACCTATGGAATAGCCTGCAGTAACAACAAAAGAACTGGAAAGCAGGTTAAAGCAAGCCCCAAACTGTAAGAGCCCTGCCCCAGATGGCATGACCAACTTTTGGCTCAGACAATTAAGATCACTTCAAGATCTGGTAAATTTCAAAAACCAATTGTTCAAGCAGCCAGACTTAACAGCAGAATGGCTTACAACATCGTGACATAGTATATAACAGCAGATAAAGACCAGTATGGTCCATCCAGTCTTCACAGCAAGGTGGCAAGAGTAGGTGCACCTGCCACTCCGTGCAGGTCACCTCTTCCCATGCCTTTGTTTAGGGGTGTATTCACCGCTCCGTGCAGGCCACCCCTATTTGTTGAGATATAAGATTAGTTGTTTATTTTCATTTTATCCTGTTGCTATAAAGAGTTCCACTGTGTATGTTGCATGTCATTTTGAATTCTGTCACTGTAATTGCCCCAACCACTTCCATCGAGAGGGCATTCCAAGCACCCACCATCCTTTCAGTGAAAATGTATTTCCTGACATTGCCTTTCAGTTTATCCCCTTGCAGCTTCATGTTATATACCCTCTAGTTTTAATAGAAGATTTCTCCTTCCAAAGGGGGGACCCAAATAACATTCCTAAAAATTACAGACTAATAACTTTTTTTTACCTACATTCTAGAAGCTGTTCACTGCAATAGATGCAGACAGAATATATGATCATATTGAGTTTAATAACATCATTTATTTATTTATTTATTTATCTGTATTTATATCCCGCTTTTCACTGGGTCAAAGCGGTCAATTGGGAGATACATTTAACACGAGGGGATATGACACACATACGCTAATACTTACAGGGAACATGGGCAATGGAGGGTTAAGTGGCTTGCCCAAGACCACAAGGAGTGCCTATAGGACTAGAAATCCCAGTCCCTCTGGCCTGAGATTGCTGTCCCCAGGTGGGACTTGAACCCCCGGCCCTCCGGCCTGAAGTACCTTGTCCTAACCACTAGGCCACTCCTCCCACATGGCAATAGAGCAAAAGGGCAATAAGAGGAAAGCGTATGAAACCAAAGACCAGTTAATGTTGAATAAGGTCATCATGACCAGCGCTAAGAAAAACAAATCTCAGTATAGCTTTTGACAGTGTCCCACACTTTTGGATAATAAATTGCCTTGAAATGTATAAAATAAATCCTGTTTTGATAGAGTATATTAAGTTTACCATAACAATGTAGCAAACCACACTCTTCTTGAAATATGAAGATGGTCAGTACATCATTCATAACATTAAGATCCAATAAGGAAGGTTTCAGGGAGATTCTCTGTCGCCACTTCTGTTTGTAGGCACTTAATCCAATGAGTACTTTTGTTAACTCTTTGGGATATGTATTTAGCCTGAATCCTAAAGAAGGTAACAACCCATTCTCCAGGACCAAGCAGGAAGTCAGTCCTCACATATGGGTGTCATCGACGCCGATGAAGCCCCAGCGGAGCATTTCCCCAGCTTTCCATGAAAGCCTTTGGGAATGCAGGCACGCATGCGCGGTTCCCTTCCCACCTAAAGGTGCCATCTTACCTCGGTCTCTCTTTTTCCGAGAAGCCCACCGGACGTGTGTCCTGTCATCCCAGATAAAAGTTTGATTTTTTTCGGCGATTCTCGCTATTGTTTTCTCTACCGGTTCGACGCCGGTTCCCCTCCCGCTGGGTTCGGTACACCGGTATCGAGCCCGTTTCTTCTTTTTCGGTTTTTGCCCTTCGTGGCTGGCGTTCGCGCCCTTTTTTCATGTTTCCCTGGAAGGCCGGTCCTTTGACCTCGCGGGGACTCTTTTTTTTCCCCCGATGGCTTCCAGCGGTTTTAAAAAGTGTGATCGGTGTAAGACGTTGATGTCTCTCACCGACACACACGACTGCTGCCTTCGGTGCCTCGGTCCTGATCACGACCCTAAGACGTGTGGACCATGTGGGAAGATGTCTTCCAAAGCACTGCGAAGTCGCCAGCAGCAGAAAGAAAGGCTTTTCTCTGACTCAGCCTCCGGCCGGGCCCGGACCTCGTCTGAGGCCTCGACATCTCGGGATTCGGATCCCGAGCGCCATCGTGGCTCCTCAGATAGGGGGTCCCCCAACCGGGAACGCAAGAGGAAGAAGAGACTCATGAGGGCATTGTCGGAAGAGGTCCCTGGCTCCTCGAGGGCCAGGTTTAAGACCCCGACCGTTGCCCCCGGGCCCGTGGAGCAAGAGAAGCCTGCTAAAGTTCCTTGCGTGGAGCCGGAGTCTGCTGGACACGTTAGCCCTGTAGTCCTTGAGGACTCTCCTCCCAGAGAGCCGACGTCGGGCCCGGCGCCGCCGGGGCCCGAGTTGGTGGCTGCTGCGTCTCCCGAGCTGAGTCTCAGGATGACAGCCTTGGAGTGCAGACTGTCTGCCTTCATGGAGCAGCAGCGGGCACTGATGGCCAGCCTGTCTGGCGCATCTGCCCCGACCACCGGGACATCGACGTCGACCACGGAGACCGAGCCGATACTCGAGTCCATGATGGCTCGAGGTCGACCTCGGTCACGGTCTCCCTCAATCTCCCATTCGGGACTGAGGGCGTCAACGCCAGTGCCTCCGGCATCGGGGCGAGTGCTCCAGGGCCCCGTGGGGTCGGATCCTGACTCTCGTCGGACGAGTCCGCCTGGGAGACGGAGGATGAAGAGTCCCCTGACACTTTCAAGACTCGGTGCATCCCTTCGGACTCACAGCAGTCTGAACCCCGGAGTAGATCCCCTCCGGAGGATACCCGGTTCTCGGAGTTTGTCCGTGATATGGCCACCGTGTTGGCTATCCCGGCGGACCCTGAGGAAGAGCCTCGAGCCGAGGAGCTTGAGGCTCTGCAGTACGACTCTTCTCAGAAGGAGGCCTTTACTGTCCCGGTTCCTCCGATGCTGGAACGGCTCCTCTTCCAGATGTGGGAGGCACCGGCCTTGGCGCCGGTTTTAAGCAAGCGGGTCGATTCAATCTATCGACTCCGGAAGAGCCCTGGCTGTCAAAAGGCACAGCTACCACACCATTCCATGGTTGTGGAATTGGCCATGCATCGCCTGAAGAGTCAGAAGATGCACTCCGCGGTGCTCCCCGGTAGGGAGGCCCGGAACCTCGATGGTTTTGGTAAGAAGTGCTTCCAGGGCTCAATGCTTGCTTGCCATGTCCAGTCTTACCAGCTGTACATGGGCATGTACTTGCGAGACCTGGCCAAGGAGTTGGCCGGGTTCTCTGCTGGTCTCTCCGGGGACCCCTTGCAGAGATTCAAGTCCTTGTCCTCGGGGATTCGGGACTGCTCCAATTTATGTCCCCTGCCGCCTACGATGGCTTCGAGGCTTCGGCCCGAGTTGCGGCGGCCGGCATCGCGGCTCAACGCCAGGCATGGCTGCAGTCATCGGACCTCGAGCCATGGGTTCAGGACAAGTTGGTCGAGTGAGAACCTTTTTGGCAAACCCATGGCCGAGAAGGCCGCACAGCTCGAGACCGAGCACCTTACAAGGACAAGGCTGTCCAGAAAGACCTCTGTCCCTTCTCACAAAAAGAAGGGCTCGGGTAAAAAGCCCTTTTACCCGAGGAAGGGCACTGCCTACAAACAGTACCCGCAATATCAGGCTGCCCAAGCTGCCCCTCAGGGTCAGCAAGCCAAGGGGCAGGGTAATGGGCCCCGTAGGCAGAGGACCCCCAAGCCTCCGGCCCCTGCTCCCACTCAGCAGGGTGGGGGTTTTTGACTCCTTCAGCATAGCCTCTCCGTCCCTACTCTCCCAACCCTGCACATAAGGTCGCCTCGCTCTGTTTGCCCACCAGTGGCCACTCATTACTGGAGACAGTTGGGTATTAAGCATAGTCCAGAAGGGTTATGCACTACACTTCCAACAACTACCTCCTCCATATTTTCCAGGGGAGCCTCCAAGGCCTCCCCTGCACACAGACCACCTCCTTCAGGAGCTTCAGGGGCTGTTACAAGACAGAGCGGTGGAGCCTGTGCCTTCCCACTTGCAAGGTCAAGGGTTCTACTCCAGGTATTTCCTGGTACCCAAAAGAACCGGTGGTCTTCGACCTATTCTGGATTTCAGAAACCTCAACAAGTTCCTGGAGAAGGAAAAGTTCAAGATGCTTACTCTTGGAACACTTCTGCCCTACCTCCAGCAGGGAGATTGGCTATGCTCCTTAGATCTAAAAGATGCGTATACTCACATCCTCATTCATCCAGACCACAGAAAGTACCTCAGGTTCATTGTGGAAGGAAACCATTATCAGTACCGAGTGATATCTTTTGGCCTCACCTCCACCCCCAGAGTCTTTACCAAATGCCTGGCAGTGGTGGCGGCCTACCTGAGAAATCAGGGAATCTTTGTCTTCCCCTATCTGGACGACTGGCTCATCAGGGGTCAGACATGCCAGGAGGCCAGACAAGCCACCCTCAGAACTATTGCTCTTCTTCAAAGTCTGGGGTTTGTAATAAACTTCGCAAAGTCCACTTTGCTCCCCTCCCAGAACTTGGAGTTCATAGGAGCAAGGTTAGACTCGCTGCTGGCAAAGGCCTTCTTGCCAAAAGACCGAGCCCAGAGACTGATAGACTTAGCAAACCAGTTTCTCATCAGGTCGCTGGTCTCCGCCAGACTCTGCCTGAGGCTTCTTGGCCACATGGCTTCGACAGTACATGTGACCCTCAATGCCAGGCTCCATATTTATTTATTTTATTTAATGTACACTTATATCCCGCTACTTCCAGCGATCAGCAGCAGTTTGCTATACATAACAGTATGGTTGTACAGGCCATGGATTAAAACATACATAATGATTCAGTACAGGACACAAACAAACATTCAGATTACAGGTTTACACTTGATTGCAAGACATTGATTACACATGTATGTACATATTTACAGGTTGTCGGAGTCTATAGGTGTTGACGTGTAGTGCTCTTTCCTTGTGCATGGTGGAAGAGGTTATGTGGGATTGAAGTGTGTCTGGAAAAGATGCGTCTTTAGCTTTTTTCTGAATATCAACAGGTCACTGATTGCTCTCAGTTCGCATGGTAGTTGGTTCCATAGCAGTGGCGCTATGAATGAGAATGCTCGGTTGCTGGTGGTTGCAGTGACAGATCTCAGGCTAGCCGGAACAATGAGGGTATTGAGGTGTGGTTCTTCTTCTTCTGTTATTTGGCTGCGATGTGATAAGGGCGTTGAGAAACGAGGGTGCTATATTATGAATGAGCTTGAATGTGGTGATTAGGATTTTGTATTGTATGCGTGCAGTGATGGGGAGCCAATGTAGGTCCATTAGAATTGGTGTGATATGCTCCTTCAGGCCTTTTCTCACAGACAGGATAAGGGTGTCCAGACACTTGCTGCATATGAGGCCTGCACAGTGGTGCCTGCGGACTCAGTGGTCACAGGCCTCAGGCCACCTCACAGACAGGATAAGGGTGTCCAGACACTTGCTGCACTCCCTCAGATGGTGGCTGCACCCATCCAATCTGTTGAAAGGAGTACCTTTTCAGAGTCCTGCATTCACAGTGGTTTTGACCACGGATGCCTCCCTCCAAGGCTGGGGAGCTCATTGTCTCGACAAGTGCACCCAGGGCCTGTGGTCTCCATGGGAATCTGCTTAGCAAATCAATCTCTTCGAACTCCGAGCTATTCGCTTAGCCCTAAAGGCTTTTTCTCAAACCCTGGCTCATCAGTCTGTCCTAGTTCAAACAGACAACCAGGTAGCCATGTTCTATGTGAACAAGCAGGGTGGAACTGGGTCCAGACTCCTCTGTCAGGAAGCACAGGACCTTTGCTTGTTTGCTCTCAGACACAACATGCTCCTCAAAGCAGTATATCTACCTGGCCAGGAGAACTACCTGGCGGACAGGTTCAGCAGGATTCTGCAGCCCCACGAGTGGCAGCTTCATCCTTTGGTAGTTCAGAATATTTTCCTGAAATGGGGACTTCCATCCATAGACCTCTTTGCCAGTCCTCTGAACAAACAGCTGCCAAACCTTTGCTCCAGGCAACCCCATCCTCTGTGGGTAGCAGCAGATGCTTTTCTGATTCCCTGGTCTCAGGGCCTCCTGTATGCGTTTCCTCCCACGCCCTTATTTATTATTTATTAACAATTCTTATATACCGCACTATTAGACATCAGCGCGGTTTACATTGAACAAAAAACCTCCGACAATTTACATATGTCTGGTCATTACATTTAACAGGAAGTATAACTTGGCGAAATAGGGGAAACTAAATACAATGAGGGTTATCTGATAAAGGATATCCTGGTTAACTATATACAATGGTGGTACAATAGTACATGGAACAATTTACTATTTACATTGTGAAGTTGGCCTGTTGCGAGGTTCTATCTGTTTGACCACTTCTGCTATTTGCCTGGGGGTTATGTTCGGAGCTGTCAATGAGATATTTAAGGAAGAGGAAATGTTTCAGTGCCTTTCTGAACTGACTCAGATTAGGTGTTGCTCTGATTTGTGCTGGTAAGGTGTTCCATAGAGTTGGGGCACAGAATTGGAAGGCTCTGTTGGCTGTTGATCTAGTGCATCTTGTGGTATCATTTGGGATAACTAGTGTGTTTAATTCTGCTGTTCTTCGTGGCCTGTTTGGTGCGAGTGGTTGTATGAGGTTGGAGAGAGAGGAAGAGGTGAGTCCCTTAGCCGCTTTGAATGTTAGCAGTAAGGTCTTGAAGCTGATCCTCGCTTGCATGGGGAGCCAGTGTAGCTGTTTTAGAAGGGGTGTTACGTGATCTCTCCTGGATGCCCCGAGGAGTACCCTTGCTGCACTATTCATGGCTAGTTGCAGGGGGCTCAGGGTGGACCGGGGGAGTCCTTGTAGTATGGAGTTTGAGAAGTCGAAATGGGGGAGTATAAGGGCTTGATAAATGGTTCGGAAGTCATCCGGTTCAAGTAGCATGCGTAGGTGCCTGAGGGATCTGATTTTAAAGTAGATTGCCTTGACTGTATTGGCTATGTGGTTCTTCATGTCAAGGTTTTGGTCCAGCGTTACTCCAAGGTAGCGTATTGCCGGTTTTACTTGGAGTTGGGCATCCTTTACGTTAATACAACTCGGAGGGGTGAAACTGGTGTTCCTCGAGACGAACAGTACTTCCGTCTTTTTGTGTTGTATTCTCTTGGTGGCCCGAACTCTGTTCAAGATTGTTCAGGACAAAGCCTCAGTCCTGCTGGTGGCTCCCAGGTGGCCCAGACAGTCCTGGTTTCCACTTCTACTTCAATTGGCAGTGGATCCCCCTCTGCCTCTGGGTTTTCAACCTGACCTTCTGCACCCCAACCTCAAGGCTCTAAATTTGATGGCCTGGAGGCTGCAAGGGTAGTTTTGGCTCCCTGGGGCCTACCTCAGGAGGTTGAAGAGGTTCTCCTAGCCTCTAGGAAACAGTCCACGAGGAAAACCTATGTTCTTAAATGGAAAAGGTTTTCAGTGTGGTGTCAGTTACGTACAGAGGATCCTTTCTCCGGTACAGTACCAGTAGTGCTTTAATACTTGCTGCACTTATCCAATCAAGCTCTTAAGTCCAATTCTGTTTGGGTCCACCTCTCAGCTTTAGCAGCTCACCACTCTCTGGTGGAAGGACACTCTATCGGTTCACCCTTTAGTGTCCCGGTTTCTCAGGGGCTTGCTCTTGCTCAAGCCTCCAATCTGTCCTCCTGCCCCTGAGTGGGAGTTGAATGTGGTCTTGCAACTACTGACTCGCCCACCTTTTGAGCCGATGGCTACTTGTCCACTACGTTTCCTGTCCTGGAAGACACTCTTCCTGATAGCCCTTACCTCGGCTAGGCGAGTGAGTGAGCTTCAGGCTGTGGTCTGTGATAGGCCTTACACCAGAATTTATAGGAACAGGGTAGTCCTCAGGACTCATCCAAAGTTCCTCCCGAAGGTTGTCTCCTCCTTCCACCTCAACCAGGAGGTGGTTCTTCCAACATTCTTCCCTAGGCCTCATGCAAGCCAGGCTGAAGCAGTTCTGCATACCCTGGACTGTAGGAGGGCCTTATCCTTCTACCTTGACCGTACGCAGGGGCACAGAAGGGCTACTCAGCTCTTCATATCTTTTGACCCTAATAATTTAGGGTTAGCTGTGTCCAAGCGTACCTTGTCCATCTGGGTGGCTGACTGTATCACCTGGGCTTACAAGGCGGCTGACTTTCCTTTGCAGGGTCGGGTCACGGCCCACCGTGTCAGGGCAATGGCTGCCTCAGTGGCTCATCTCCGCTCTGTACCGTTGGTAGACATCTGCAGGGCTGCAACTTGGTCTTCAAGCCAGACCTTTGCGGCCCATTACTGTCTGGAGAGGGAGTCCTGTAGGGACAGTGCTTTTGGCCAGGCAGTACTCCGGAATCTCTTTGAGGTTTAGGCAACTCCTGCCCTCTGTTGAGCTACCGGTGGAGGTTGTGTCAGTGAAAAGCCTTTCTTTGCTGCTGAGACTAGAGGGAGTTCTCTTGTTCAGCCTGGGTTCCTCAGTAGCCCAGAGCTTGAGAGTCACCCATATGTGAGGACTGACTTCCTGCTTGGTCCTGGAAAAAGAGTAGTTACTCACCTGTAACAGGTGTTCTCCAGGAGCAGCAGGAATCAGTCCTCACAACCCTCCCTCCTCCCCTGGGAGTTGCAGTTGTACATAGTTTATTTTTTCATTTTTTGTGTGCTATTCTTAGCTATGTCATTTGACTGAGGTAAGATGGCACCTTTAGGCGGGAAGGGAACCGCGCATGCGTGCCTGCATTCCCAAAGGCTTTCATGGAAAGCTGGGGAAATGTTCCACTGGGGCTTCATCGGGGTCGATGACACCCATATGTGAGGACTGATTCCTGCTGCTCCTGGAGAACACCTATTACAGGTGAGTAACTACTCTGAAGCAACAACCCATTTAATATTTGTAGACGACCTGAAGCTGACCAGTTCCAGCAACCAACAATAAGCAGAGCAACTCCATGTGGTGAAAAGCTTTTCTAATGACAAGATGACTTTTGGCCTTGACTAATATGCTAAGGCAACTTTTTTATTTAAAGGAAAATAGAGCAAGATAGAAAACAACTCCCTGGCTGAGTGCCGCGACATTAAGGGCCTTGAACAAGAAGGCGTATATAAGTATCTTGGAGTAGAGGAAGGAACGACATTCTAGCATAAATTACTGAGAGAAAAGATCAGTAAAGAATACTATAGGAGACTAAAATCTTTATTGAAAAGTGCTTTAACATCATGGAATAAGATACAAGCTGACAATTCCTGTACTCTCATACAGCTTTGGGATTGTGGACTGGCCTCTTCTCTGGGAACAAGCAAGAAGTCTGCCTCACATATGGTGATGTCTGCGCCGATGAAGCCTGCACTGAAGCATCTCCCCAGCTTTCAAAGAAAGCCTTTGGGAGATGTACCACGCATGCATGGCTCACTTCCTGCCCAAGTGTGCCATCTTGCCTCAGTCTCCTTTTTCTGTGGAGCCCATTGGATGTTGTCCAGTTTCCACAGAAAAAGTCTGATTTTATTGGTAAGTTTTGTCCAGTTTGCGTACCGGTTTCTTTCTGCCCCTGAGCCAGCTCGCCTTGGCATCGCTCCTCATGGTCATCTATTTGTTTTCTCATTTTTTTCATTGAGATGTTCCTCAACCAGAATTAGCATCCTTTTTCAAATGAAGGCCTTGGACCCCTGCCGGGAGGCGGGGGCCCCCTTTTTCTGATGGTCTCCAGTGGCTTCAAAAAGTGCAAAATGATGTCACTCACCGATCCACATGACTGCTGACTCTGATGCCTCAGCCTGGAGCACGATTCTGACTGTGAGCTCTGCAGGACCATGACCTCAAAGGCCTTAAAGAGCTGCCATCAACAGCAGGAAAAATTTTTTCATAAGTCTGACTTCGCTCCAGAGTCTCCAGTAACACCATGCTCCAGGGCCCCCTCTGATACCTTGGTGCACTGCGAAGGCAGAGCCATCTCGGAGTCCTGCAGCCACAGTTCCTTCGAGTGGAAATCCCTGAAGGTTGAGCACAAGAAGAAGAAACCCTCAAAAACCGTCTCAGGGGATGGATCCGGGAAGAAGGGGAAATCCCAACCCTGGACCCACAGTCCCAAGAATGAGTCTGAGGAGTCCAGGTAGGAGCGGCCTTCCAAGCTGCCCCGTAAGGAGTCATTGCCACCCGACTGGGGTCGGACCTCCGAGGCCATCCTTATCAAGGACTCCCCCTTGACAGCACCGACACCGGGCCCAAAATCCTCTGTACCCATGTCAAAGGTTGTAGAGCCAACTGGTATGGAGACCAGAATGGCAGCCTAGAGAGTCTATGCAGCAGGCGTTCATGTCTGGCTCATCTGGTTCATCCGCCCTGATGATGGGACCCTCGAGATAGAGAGCTTCCCCGGACGTCGAGCCAGTCCTCAAGCGCCACCTGCCTCGAGAAAGCCCCTAGCCCCAGACAAAGTCCCAGTCTCGTTTACCGGGACACCAGTCCTCCCCAGTGAGTACCCGCAGCTCAGACTGATGATCCTCTGGAGTTCACGGACTGCCAAGAGTGGTCCTCAACTGAGGTGATTGCACAGCGTCATACTCGTACTCATACTTCAAGTAGGAGACAAGGACAAAGAGTCCCTGGACACAAGGAAACAGCATGATGTGCTCTTTGACCCATCTCCCCAGACAACCCGATGCAGTTCTCTGTCCGAGGATGTTGCTTTCCTCGATTTTGTGTGGGACATGGCAAAATCTCTCACTATCGAGACCGAGGACCCACGCACTGAAAAATTGGAGATATTCCAATACAAGGCACCTCCTAAGGAAACCCTTATGATACTTATGAACTTCAAATCCACGGAGAATCAAATAAAAATCTACCTATACTATCGTTCACAAATAATGTATATAGTTAATTATATAACATGTATGTTTGACATTACTTCATGTATACAGTTTTTTTTCTATTTATTGAGCTATCCTAATGTTCAAATGTTATCTTACAGTTTTAAGAAAATCATGTTTATTGAGGTTATACAAGCCAACACCAACACTTATACACTTTAACACGACAGGAAAATTGGTCATCATAAGATTAAGAGAACAATGACCCCCCTGTGGGGGAACCCGGATTTGAGAAACCGACCGGTGAACTAACTAATACAAGCACGATGCTGACTAGCAATGACGAAAAGCATCACATTTCCAAGCCCCCCTTTGCATCCCCCCCGCTCCACCCCCCCACTACCCCTCCCCCCAACCTCCTCTCATCCCCCCACCCCTCCCCCCTCTGGCTCTTACTTAAACTGGCCTCGGGCAAGGGCTGTGGGAATGCCTCTCATCTGCTGTCCTCGGGCCACCCTCGTTAACGGGGCCCCAAATTTCCAGGAACTGAGCCCATTTTTGCCCCCCTAGGATCTTGGCAGAGCGCCTCTCCATCTCCATCAATTCCAGCATAGCTCATTCCCATTCTCCCACTGCGGGCGCCATATCATCTAGCCAATGTCGAAGTATGACTTGTTTTACCACCACAAAGCCTTTAGTGCAGAGTTTGCGCGCTGCACCACTTAGTGGGATCTCCCGCTCATAGGCATCAAACAAACACCATTCTGGGCTCATCTCTAGATCTGCCTGCAGCCACCTCCCCAGCGTCCTCCCAATCTCCAGCCATAGCCCCTGAATATGTATACAAGTCCAAAATCGATGTGCCAGGCCCCCCTTTTCCACCCTGCAGAGACCACACACATCTGTCACTGCTAAGCCCATTTTGGCTGCCCAGATATTATGTACATACGCCCGCCAGAGGAATTTATATTGGATTTCCTGCAGTTGCACCGCTTCCGATATCCTCTTGATAGCGGTAAAGGCTACCCGCAAGCGCTCCGCAGAGCCCTGTGGGACACCATCTCTTCCCCACTTCTCCCCCAGAGCCGCCAAGAGCGAGGCGCCCCCCTCCGGGCGGAGCTCCAGCCCTAATCTCCCCAGCGTTATTTTCCCCTCCAGCCTGGTGAACAGCTCCAACAGTCCTCCCCGTGCCAGGAATTGCCCACACTCTTTACGGAGCCCAAGAAAGTAGTGTCGGGCCTGAAAATAGAAAAAGAGGTCGTGGGTTCCTAAATCATACTTTTTCTGTAACGAAGTAAAAGAATCAACCTTCTCACTCTCCTCTACGCGGAGCTGCCCCAGATAACAAAGCCCCCTATCAGCCCATCGCCTAGCCACCGCGGAGGCCAGCCCCGGGGTAAAAGCTACATTCCCTATCAAGGGTATGCAGTCTGTCATTCGCCACGGGATCTGCCTACTACGACAGAGGGTCTTCCAAGCATGCCCCGCCGCCCGCCAGAAGCCCGACTGCTTACAACTCTCCGGGGTATGTCCCTTTGCCTCTTGCAATATTGCCATTCGGTGATGCGGGTCCGCCGTTGCGTCCAAAATTTTCAACGGAACCACCTCCGAGCTACCCTGTACCATATCACGCAGAATCCGCGTCCAGCAAACCATGTTGTACCCACGCACCGACAGTAACCCAGCCCCACCCTGGTCTTTAGGCTGCAATAAGACAGCCATCGCTATACGCGCCCTCCGGCCTTGCCATAAAAACCGCGACAAGTGACGCTGCAAGAGCAAGGCCTCTCGCCGCCCGATCCAAACAGGCAGGTGCCGCAGAACATACGCCCAACGGGAAAACTCAGTCATATTGAACAAGGCCACCCTACCGCTGAGAGATAGTGGCAACGAGCGCCACCGCCGCAGCCGCTCCAGAGTCCCCTCAAGGAGGGCCTGAATATTTACTTTGTATAATTGATCCAATCGCGCCGGGAGGTGGATGCCTAAGTATCGGATCTGCCCATCTGCCCAGCTCAAGGGGAAGGCGCCCCGCCAAGCTGCCCAGCTACATCCTCCCACATCCAAGCCTAACGACTTGGCGGTATTGATTTTCAAGCCAGAGAAGGTCCCAAAGCTTTCTATAGTACGAAGCGCTCCCTCTAATGATTGCTGCGGGTTCATTAAGCAGAGAAGCATATCATCTGCGAATGCACTGAGTTTGATGCTGTCCGTCGACCAAGTGATCCCTGTCACCTCCTCCTGGTGTAGTAGCTTTACCAGTAGAGGTTACAGATGCAGTATGAAAAGGAGGGGCGACAGGGGGCATCCCTGTCTGGTTCCCCTTCCCAGCACAAAAGCTGACGAGCTGTCTCCCCCCATGACAATAAACGCGTGTGGTTCCGCGTACAACGCTCGGACCCAGCCCACAAATTGTCCCGTAAAGCCGAAACGCTGCAGCGCTTCAAACATGTAGTCCCATGAGACGCGGTCGAAAGCCTTTTCAGCGTCTAAACTGGCCAGCAGCAAAGGCAAATTCCGCTGTAGGCAGGACTCCATGCCCAACAGGACTTTCACAATGTTGCAGGCAGCCCCCCGGCCTCTAACAAAGCCGGCTTGATGGTCCCCAATAAGGCGGACCAAAACCTGCTGTGCTCTCTCCGCCAAAATGGAGGCCAGAATTTTCATTTCAAAATTAATGAGGGAGATTGGCCTATATGAAGCGGGATCTTCCGGGTCCTTCCCCGGCTTGTGAATGAGCGAGATAGAGGCAGTGCGCATGTCCCGTGGGAAGCCCCCGGTATCCAGCACCTCCGTGTAAACTGTCGCCAAGATAGGCACCACTTGCTCCCCAAGAATTTTATAGAATTCCGCCCCATACCCATCGGGGCCCGGCGCCTTGTGCACCTTTCCCGTCTTAATAGCCCGCTGGATTTCAGCCCCAGTGATCGGTTTATTCAACGCTTCCAGCTCTTGCTGCGTCACCTGCCCAAGGGAGACACTATCTAAAAAACAGCGTTCCTGCTCTCGGTCTTCCCAGCCTGGCGTGTAAAGTTCGCAGTAAAACCGCCAAAACTCTTGCACAATGCCTGCCGGGTCCGTAACTTTATCTCCCCTATGCGTCTTAAGAGCAGTAACCAAGTTGGAGCCTCGAGCATCTCGCACCAATCGAGCTAAAAGCGCTCCTGAACGATTTCCATACCGAAAAAACTGATGACGGTAATACTGCATGTCAAAGACCGCTCTGTCCTGAAGGATATTATTCAGCTGTCTTTGAGTCTCTAAGTATTTTCTCAGCCCTCCGTCCTGCGGCTTTAGCACCGACTCTCTCTTTGCCTCCTGCAACGCCTGTGCCAGCCGCACCACCTCTGCATTCACCCGTTTCCGTTCCGTGGCCACATAGGCGATGATATGGCCCCTGATGACAGCCTTCCCCGCATCCCACAAAGTAGCCTCGGAAGACACACTACCCTCATTATCAGCCAGATATTCTCTCCATTTTGTCCGTACAAAGTCTCGAAACTCCGGCCTGAGCCAGAGATGCCGTGGAAACGCCCATCGTCCCCTCAGGGGGTGGCGTCCTTTCCAACTGATGCTGACCATTGCATGGTCAGAGACCTGTATGGGGCCAATCTCGGCAGTGCGGACCCTACCAAAATCTACTTGAGTCACTAGAATGTAATCAATTCTGGACCAGGTCTGGTGGGCTCTAGACAGATGTGTGTAGTCTCTTTCCCCTCCATGCAAAGCTCTCCATACATCACGAGCCCTCCCATCTGACATAAATAAGAGATACCCCGGGTCTTCCAACCCCCAATGCCCTGGGGGGTCACCTATTTATCCAGCAGAGGGTCGTGTGGGCAGTTAAAATCTCCCGCTAAGACTACAGGCAATCCAGGGGTGGCGCCCAGCTTCCGCCCCAGGGATTTGAAGAACCCATGATTGTAGACATTAGGGGCATAAACATTTCCCAATATCAGTTCTTCCCCATTGATCTTAATGTGCACCCAAATATAACGCCCCATGGGGTCCCGCTCTTTCCGAATCAGCTCCACTTTGAGCTGCCGGTGGAATAAAATGGCCACCCCTCTCTTCCTGCCCCCTGGCTCTGCCGCTTCATGTATGTGCCCCACCCAGGCTCTTTTAAGTTTGGCATGTTCCCGATCATTAAGGTGTGTCTCCTGTAAAAACGCTATATGGGCCCCCTGCTTCTTCAAGGCCTGCAAAACGTTTGTGCGTTTTATTGGGGAGCCAAGACCCCCTACATTCCAAGAGGTAAAGCGCAAGTCAGCCCCCATTAGCCTCCGACCCTCCTCCCAAATGCAACTGCACCCCCATTCAGCACTCCCAGCTGCGAGCTGCCCAGCCTCAGCTCCCAGCAACCACCGCCCCCTAGTTTGCCCTTGGAAAATCATCTGCCCGGACTCGTTATCAAAGAATCTTCGCTCTATCATCGTCCTCCCTAACTGCTGCCACCCTTGCCCCCCCTCCTTCCACTCTCAGAACCCTCTCCACGCTACTGCTATCCATCTTCCCCCAAGTGGCCCCCCAATACCCTCGCCTATTCCGCCCTCCTACCCCCCCGACCCCCACCCCGCCCGCCCCACCCCCCTGCATCTCCCTCCCCCCTTTCCTATACCTCCCCTCCCTCCCTCTTAAAAACTCCAACTATCTTACGCCTGGCATCGTCCACCAGGCCCGGATCCCACCACTGTGCTCAGCAGGGCTGCCCCACCCCCACCCTCCAAAGAGTGTGGCTGCCGGGAGGAGATCCCCCCCCATTATCAAGCCCATATCAAGACGGTGTAGGGTGCAGGCTTCGCCTCCAGACAGCCATCGTGCTCGGTGCTCTCCCCACATAGCAGTAAGTCCTCAACATAATGCAAACATATCATGAACTATTTCCAAACAATAAACCTGGTTAACACACTCCATCACATATCCCTGGAGCCCTCCCCTCACCATCACACGGGTCAGGCCCTGGACTCCATGGCATGCATACCAAACAGAGAACTACAGGACAGTTCAGTAGCCAGCAAGGTCCTCCATGAGTCCCGTTAGCGCTCAGTTGTCCTGCTGAGAGGCGCAGCTGCTATAGGCGTCAAAAGTTGGGTGCGCCGCCACTCAGGTCGCCCGTCTGCTCTCCGCCTCGGATTTCTCTAGGTCCTCCAGGAACTTCCGTGCCGCCGCGGCTGTTGTCAAGACGTGATTTTTCCCTTCGAGGAGCACGCGGAGCGTTGCTGGAAAAGCCAGTGTGAAGCGCAGCTGTTTCTTGAATAGCGCCGAGTAGATCGGGGAGAACTCCTTTCGTTTCGCCGCCACTGCAGCGGAGTAGTCCTGGAATAAGAGCACTTTGTTATCATCTAGCATCAAAGTCCGCTTTTTCCTATAAGCCTGTAACAGCCTCCATTTGTGGTGGAAGTTTAATATACGGGCAATGATCACACGGGGTCATTGGGTATTCTCCAGCTTAGGCCCGATACGATGCACCCGCTCTACTTTCAGGTCTCCCACGAGGTCTTCCAGCCCCAGCTCCCGGGGAAGCCATTTTTCCACCATAGGCAGTAGCATCACGTCCGTGTGAGACTCCGGGACTCCCACCAACCGCAGGTTGTTCCTACGGGAGCGGTTTTCTAAGTCATCTACCTTATCACAAAGCATCTCGATAGTCTTTAGCATCGCGGCCTGTTTCCGGGTTTGGCTGCCCTCCGTGTCCTCGAGGGCCGAGACACGATGTTCCAACTCATCCACCCGATGGCCGAATTCCGTCAGGGTTTCCCCCATCGTTTCCAGCTTAGTGAGGATCAAATCGAACTTCGGCTCCAGAAGTTTCGCTACTTCGCGTGCCAGCTCTTCCGACCCAGATTCCACACTCTCTGCACCTGGAGAGCTGGGCTGTGGCATGCCGGATGGCGGCTTCCCCGACGAAGAGGGCCCGCTTCTAGGCGCTTTCTCCCGCTCTTTACGCGCTGCGAGAGGCATATTAGTGGAAGATTTGCGGTCACTGCTTCCAGAGGTTAACACCTTCCGACCCGCACCCTTAAAGTAGCAGTCTGATAGAAATGCTCTTAGAAAAGATTAATTAAGAGTCGGGCAGCCCCGGAGCGAGCAGAGAGACCTCTCACTCGCTCATGCGTCACGTGGTCTCTCTATCTTACAGTTTTATGTATACAGTTATTATTCTACTTATTGAGTTATCCTAATGTTCTAATGTTATTATCCTACAGTTTTATGTAACTGCTAAATCTATGCAGAGTTAATTGTTAGATGTAAACCGCTGCTGATCACTGGAAGGAGCGGTATAAAAATGTGCTCAAATAAATAAATAGTGCCCCTGATCCTCGACTGCTGCCTCATTTGGATATGGGAAACACCAGCATCGGTACCAATCATAGGTGCCTCAATGCCATGTACGGGGTATGCCGAAGCCTGGGTTTCAAAAAACCCAGCTGTCCCACAATTCCATGGTCGTAGAGTCCGCAATGCATTGGCTTATAAGCAAAAAAGCCATTTGTGCCACCCAGCAGGGAGGCCCGAATCCTTGATGCCATCGCTGGAAGGCCTTTCAGGGCTTGATGCTAATGTGCCTGATCCAGTCCTACCAGCTCTACATTGGCATGTATCTGGAGGAACCATTGAAGAAGCTTGGTAGATTCTCCTCAGGCCTCGATGGGGAACCCCTATAGAGGTTCAAGACCCTGACCTTGGCAGTAAAAGAATGCTCAAAGGTTTTGTCCCAGGCAGCCTACGATTGCTTTGAGTCATCAGCCAGTGTGGCCACTGCAGGCATCGGGGCATAATGCCAGGGATGGCTGCAGTCATCCGACCTGGAACAGTGGGTGCAGGACAAACTGATAGGTTTTCTCCTATGCAGGAGACAACTATTCGGGAACCCATGGTGGATAAGGCAGCGGAGATAGAGACCGAGTATGTAACGAGAACCAGGCTCTTAAAGAAGACCTTGGTGCAATCCCGGAAGAAAGCCCTTGGGAAAAAGCCCTTCTTCCTGAGGAAGAAAGGAGGCTTTAGCAGTACTCCACCCTTCCAGGCCTTCTCGGCCCCTCAATACAGCCAGCAACAAAAAGGTCAGGGACATGGTTCCAGAAAACAAAAGGCCCCGAAGTTTTAGGCGCTGATTCCGGCCCTGACAGGGGGAGCTTTTGAGTGCCTGGGCATGACCTCCCTACCCCCAAGGGTCCTTTGCTGCCCACAGGGGGGCGCCCTGTTGGCTCACAGATGGATAGCCATCACCACCGATAACCGGGTGCTACAAGTGGTCAAGGAGGGTATCTTATTCACCTACAACAGGTGCCACCCTCGTACTTCCCAGGAGAGCCCACCAGGCCTCTTCTTCACTAGACCCTGCTCCTCACCGAGCTGGTGGGCCCAATCAATGACAAAGTGGTGGAGCCAGTGCCGAAACGTCTCTGGGGCACAGGCTTCCACTCCAGGTATTTCCTCTTCCCCAAGAGGACTGGGATTCAGACCTATCCTGGACCTGCAAGAGCTCAGCAGGTTTCTGGTTAGGGAGAAGTTCAAGATGCTCTCCCAGGGACACTACTGCTATTCCTCCAGCAGGGAGATTGGCTATGCTTCTTAGGCCTAAAGGATGCCTACACTCACATCCTAATACATTCCAACCACAGAAAATATCTCCAGTTCATGGTGGGAGGACAGCATTACCAATACAGGGTACTGCTGTTCGGTCAGGCCTCATCGCCAAGGGTCTTCACAAAGTGCATCGCGGTGGTTGCAGCCCACCCCTGGCTCCAAAAGGGCCTACATCTTCCCTTATCTGGACAACTGGCTGATAAAGGGGGCATGGCTGCAGAGGCACAATGCACCACCAGGTGCACCATAAGCACCCTGCAGCACCTGGTGTTCCTCATAAACTACCCCAAGTCCCACCTCACTCAGGCCCAGCGCCCAGAGTTCATAAGGGTACAACTAGATACCCCCCAGGCAAAAGCCTTCCTCCTTCAGGAAAGCTCAGAATACCTCAGGGAGTTGGCAGCAGAGGTACACAGACACTGGACGCTACCTGCCCAGCTCCTACTCTGCCTGTTAGGACACATGGCTTCACAGTTCGCGTGATCCCATATGCCTGCCTGCCTGCACATGAGAGCAGCCCATTGGTGCCTCCGCTCTCAGTGGACACAAGCCACAGGCACGCTCAGGGCTAGAGCGAAAGTGACCCATCAGTTGGCAGACTCCCTCTGATGGTGGCAGATTCCATGTCGCCTTCAGGCCAGGATGCCCAACCCCCAGAAGGTCCTCACCACGGACGCCTCTCTAATGGGCTGGGGAGTGCATTGCAGGAGCCACCAGATGCAAGGCTGGTGGTCCCAGAGGGCATCCCGGGTGCAAGTCAACCTGTTAGAGCTCTGGGCAATATACCTAGTGCTCCGAGCCTTCTGCCACCAGCTCCAGCACTGCTCTGTGCTGATCCAGACTGACAATCAGGTCACAATGTTCTGTGTGAAGAAACAGTGGGAAACAGGGTCACACACCCTCTTCCAGGAGAGTGTAACCCTCTGCTCCTATGCTGCACACAGAGGGACTCTCCTAAGGGCGGTGTATCTCCCGGGCCAGGACAATGCCCTGGTGTACAAACTGGGGCACCAAGGACAGCACACTACCACACTGCCACGCAGACAAACAGCAACACAGTACGAAAACGTAGGCAGGTGTAGGTTCTCACCAAAACTTTATTGATCCATACATGTAAAGGGAGACCTGACCCGACACAGGCCGTGTTTCGATAAAATCTTCTTCAGGGGCTGGCTCACCTTATACTAAAAACATATTATAAGTAAATTAAAACCACAAATATAAAAAGAAACTAAATTAACAAAATACATTAAGTAAAACATCATAAGGAACGCGATAAAAAATAAATAGTAAATAAATGACAAGTTTAAAAGCATAATACACAAAACTTATTATTCATAAACTCATATCAATATATGTCACACCCAAAAGAGTAAAACATAGATAAAAATTAATAAATATTAATAAGAAATTTTAAAGTTCCCTATTAAAACTTAGTGAACATAAATATATAAAATATATAAAAACACTAATGCCGGCAAATACATAACATCCAAAACTAGAAGAAGTGGTAACTTATTATAGATAATAATCATGCTACATAAATAAAACTGAAAGTACAAAAGAACATGTAAATATGGCATGAAAAAATAAGCCATGGGAGACAAACAGAGGAGATGGAGAACAAGGAGCAGGAGTGAAACGACTTTACCTGAAAAAACCGTATTAGGAATATGCTAACACAGTTGATACGTTGCACTGAAAATGAAACCACCTTTTATGGCTGGAAGGGAGTGAGAGAAGCAAAAAAAAATGAATGTTTACATTAATGATTTTGTCCAAATTATACATTATTTTCATCAAAGTATTAAAGACTCTAAAGTGTTTCAAACCATCAGGAAAACCTTTTTCAAGTATAAGATGCATGGCAATGCGGCAGCCTTTCAAAATAACCCTCTGTGCACTAACTAAAACTTAAAACATAAACGGAGGGATTTGTATCAGAAACCTATTTATTGTTTAAAAAGGGGGGAATCTGTACAATATTATTTTTACCAAAATATATGAAACATCAAAGAACTAAAGTACCTTAAAAGTTATAAAAATCTGTCTGGATTCAAAAGGGGGAAAAATGATCACCTACCATTATACAATGAACATAACTCCACCGCGCTTATTCTTAGTAAGATAACTACACATTATTGCCTTGTTTACTATCTACATTGTATTCCGATGTTTGTTATACTAATATTATATTTCCTGATGATCTAAAATTAAACTAAATAAACAACTGATGTGCAACACGCAAACTTATCAAGGGCCACCACAGGACCAAAGTATGTTTGTAGGAAGCAGTTTCACCATAATACAAACCATGCTTCCACAAAATCATCAGAATAAGGACCAGCTCTAGAGTACACATTCGTGTCCGCCATTAACTACCACTGCCGAAACCTTCTCCAAATAAAAAATATTACTAGAGTAATTTAAACCACTGACAAATCCTGCCCATGAACTGGCTGTAAAGGGGTAAATATCATAAAAACTTACATACTCAGACTGTTGATACTTGGCAACCATAAAGACAGCATCGGTCACTCAGCGGCACCTTGCTAAATTAAAAAAACGCTGGCGCATGCGTGTCAGCATTTGTACCACCTGCGGGCGCGCGAAGAGGATTATGTAAACATAAAGCAGCTACATAAACAATCTGTTTAACATCAAATTATCCCAACCTTTAAGACTATTATTCACCTCATAACAACAATGAAAATCTAACAGCGATTAATTACCTAAAGGCATCTACTAAAGACAAATCCCAAATATAAAAAAGAAGCCTTACTTGAAAAAACTAGTAATGCGAAGAATAAGACAACTGATACCATACTAAAAGGACGGAAACTTCACCTAATTTCACAACAGGGACTACACAAATAGTTAAAAGAGCCAATGCTATCAAATCATGTTTAATCACCCATTGACTAATAAAACAAACTAAAACACATTAAAAGATCGCCGACTTAAACACTGACAAGCACCTCAAACTGGATGTGTTCCATGTGCATTACTAAAAAATAAATAAATAAATATAAACAGGAAAGATAAAATAGATAAAACAAAGAGCAATATAAATATATAAAGATGTATAAAATATGCTGTAAAACTGAAGATAATTGATGACCTGAACTATAAATAATTCTGACAACCAGAGTACCCTCACAAAAAAACTGAAAGATCACGTTCGGCATTCAGACCATGTGGAACGAGAGTATTGAGAGCGAAAATATATTTCTGTTCCATCTGAAGTAGTGTTCTCTCTGTTTCCGCCTCTCCAATTCAGTCTCACTTTCTTAATGACACAAAATTTCAAGTCTGATAGTGTATGTGCTTGGTCTATCCAATGTTGCACCAGCGGTTTGTCTATCACGCGTCTTCTAATGCAGCTTTTGTGCTCTATTATTCGCACACGGATGTTCCGTTTAGTTTTACCAACATATAAAAGACTGCATGGACACTGTATAATGTGAATAACATGGGTGGTATCACAATTGGAAAAATCATCAATGTAAAACCGCTTCTGTGTTATTGGATGTATAAAAACTTTTCTTACGGGTAAAACATTTAAACAAACGGAGCAATGGCCACATTGATATTGTCCCTTGTGAACAGAAAGGGGTTTCTTTTCAGTAAAGGCAGAAGGCACCAATAGATTGCGGAGATTAATATTGCGTTTATGCGCCACCATAATTTGAGTATCTTGAAAACCAGGAATAGCTTGAATTAAATGCCATTCTTTTTTGAGAATGTTAACAATCCGTTGGGACTGTAATGAATATAGTAGAGGACAAACCATTTTAGTATCTGTCTTGTTTTTGTCATCCTGTAATTTATCTGCCCTTGTCTGTAAATAATTGCGTGCTCTGAAATAGGCTTTATGGATATACCGCTGGGGGTAATGGCGAGCTACAAATCTCTCTTTAAGGTCTTTAGCCTCTGATTCAAATTCATTGTCACTTGTACAGTTCCTCCTAACCCTGAGAAATTGTCCGACAGGTAAATTATTTCTTAATGCAGGGTTGTGGAAACTGTGGTAGTGGAGTAACTGATTCCTGTCAGTTGGTTTCCTATACAATCTAGTGATAAATCCTTTGCCTTCTCTTTGAATTATTAAATCTAAATATGGAATTTGGCTCGGGTCATAAGTAAACTGAAAGCGTAAATTTTGGTCTAGATCATTTATCCATATATTAAAGGCGGACAAATCTTCCACGGAACTCTCCCATATAATAAAAATGTCATTGATGTATCGAATCCATAACTTAATCTTAGATTCAAAGGGATGAGATTTAAGAAAAGTGTTTTCAAATTTATACATATATAGATTGGCAACATCTGGTGCCATAGACGACCCCATTGCTACCCCCTTAATTTGTTGATAGTATATGTCTCTAAAACAAAAGAAATTTTTACATAGTGCTATCTCTGCCAAAATTAAAAGAAAGGAGGTGGAAATGTGTGTGTATTCAGTCCTATCTACTAAATATTCTTCTATAATGTTCAATGCTTCAAACTGGGGAATGTTGGTATATAACGCTTCAACATCTAAAGTAACCAATAAAACGTCTGAAGGTAAATCTCTAAATGTTGAAAGAATATCAATGACATGTGATGCATCCCGGACATAGGACCACATACGTGAAATGTGGGGCCTTAGAAGAATGTCCATCAACTGGGAGATAGGTTCTAGGAGTGACCCAATGGCGGAAACGATGGGTCGACCAGGGGGATCTGTGAGTGACTTATGGATCTTCGGGATCACATAAATAGTGGGCATAACCGGTTTTTCAACAATCAAAAATTCTTTCTCTTTTTTAGTAATGTGCCCTGTTTCAAAAGCGCCGATTACAATGTTATCTATTGTACGCTTCAGGGCTTCTGTCGGATCGCCATCAAGGCGTAAATAAAAATTTTTGTCAGTGAGTTGCCTAAGAACTTTGGCTAGGTATTTATTCTTGTCCATAACTACCACAGCGCCCCCCTTGTCCGCCGGTTTAATGATAATACTATTGTTGGTCTGTAAACTTCTAAGAGCCTGTCGTTCGGAAAATGTGAGATTCTGAAATGGTAGATGGTCATTTTCATGAATCTGTTCAACTTGCTGCGTGACGACTTTCTCAAAGGCCTCAATAAGGGGACTCATTACCTCTGGAATCATTATTAGAGTATCTCCTTCATTTATCTAACGCAGGACTTAAGACTTACTCAGTAAGAGTCCATTTAAGTGCTATTTCAGCTTCTTTCAAGCCTTTAAATGGACAACCTATTTCCTCTCATCCTCTCATAGCGAGATTTATGAGGGGCCTTCTAACTAAGCCTCCCATTAGGCCACCACCGGTGGCATGGGACCTAAATCTGGTTCTTGGACAGCTCATGAAGCCGCCTTTTGAACCTCTAGCTACTACCTCCTTGAAATTCCTTTCCTGGAAGGTTGTCTTTCTCATTGCAATAACATCAGCACGTCGCATTAGTGAGTTGCAAGCATTAGTGGCTGATCCTCCTTATACGAGGTTCCATCATGATAAGGTAGTCCTTAGGACTCATTCACACTTTATGCCAAAGGTGATCTCATCTTTTCATTTAAACCTAACAGTTTACCTGCCTGTATTTTTTTTCAAGGCCTCATGCTTCAAATGCAGAAAGGAATCTTCATACCTTGTACTGTAAAAGAGCATTTGCTTTTTACTTACAGAGGACATAGCAGCAGAAAGTCCTCTCAACTCTTTGTTGCTTTTGATCCTTCTCATTTGGGACTTCCAGTGTCCAAGAGAACATTGTCCAATTGGATTGCACAGTGTATTTCTTTTACCTATCAGAGTAAAAACCTTTCTCTGGAAAGCCATGTCACAGCTCACAATGTGAGAGCCATGGCATCCTCAATGGCTCATCTACACTCTGTCTCTATTGACGACATCTGTCAAGCAGCTACTTGGGCCTCGGTTCATACCTTCACAGCCCATTACTGTTTAGACAAGGACTCCCGCCGGGATGCCTTGTTTGGTCAGGCTGTTCTACGACACCTGTTCCATACTTAATCAACTCCTGCCCACCATTCCCGGTAGGATGCCAGAGATCCATGGGGGGAAGTGGAGCCCTTTCACAGGGGCACACAACTTCTGGGGTCTCTCCCTGGCATCTGTAGCTAGGGAGTCCCCATATGTGAAGACTACATTCCTGCTTGTTCCTGGAGATAGCATAGTTACTCACCTGTAACAGGTGATCTCCAGGAACAGCAGGAATTTAATCTTCACAACCCACCCACCTCCCCTAGGAGTTGTATCTCTCTTTTCTTTCCCTCTCTCTCTCTTTGTCTCAGCTTTAAAACTCAACTGGAGAGAGGCAGTTGGGAAAGGCGGGAAGGCAGCACGCAGGCACTGTGGGATGCTCCCAAAAGCTTTCTAATTGGACGCTGGGGAGCGTTCTCGCGCAGGCTCTGTCGGTACCGACGATACCCATATGTGAAGACTAAATTCCTGCTGTTCCCGGAGATCACCTGTTACAGGTGAGTAACTATGCTTTATAGCCATGACATTGTTGGACATTATCAGTTCTCCATATAAGATGTGACTAGGCCATGGGAAGTGTTCTTACATAGCTTTTACCATTGTTTGCATACTTATGTTTAGACCTGCTAAAGTCATTGCTTATTTTTCTCTGTGCATATGGTTGACTCTTGGTGCCATTCTGCTTGTTTCTGGATAATGCTATTTTGTAATAGTCTGGTTCATTGTGCTTTGTACTTGGGAACTGAGAGTTGTGAATTTCAAGACTGTACCTTTCCTTCTTATCCTCTCTCTTATTATACTGTAGGTGGGTGGTCGCTGGCATTCATCTATTGCTATCTGGATGCCTTAGGTGTCTAGGATATCTTGTCACTACACCCTTGGGAAGTTTTTATGACTGACCTACTATTTCAATCATATCAACCTTCAGATTTAGGAATAAATAATGTAATCAATATATGTATATATACATAAATAAAAGAATATACAACCATTAATAGGAAAGACAGATAGAGAGATATAAGATCAGTTTCTATGCTCAGGGTTAAAATAGTGGTATCCCCATGTCTTCAAATTTGCATGTATTTAACATTTCATCTCTCAAAACTAAGCCCTTCAAGTTCACTCTGTCCAAGCCTTTTCAATTTATATAGAAGGCTTCCAACTACTGAGTTTTTTTACCTTCAGGTGGAGGCCCTTCTAGATCTATCTTACACTTGATTGATAATGAATCTTAAACCCTAAAAAAAAGTTATCCCATCTTTTTGTTCACACCATCTGGATATGCATTTCCTGTATTTGCCACTCAAATCAAGAAATGCATATTCAGATGGTGTAAACAAACAAAACATCTTTAAATAGCTGCTAATGCATCAACTAATGATGTAAACAAGCAGAAGGGCACAATCAGAAAATAAACTAAAAAAAATAACTTTAAAACTCAAAGAAACAAACATTGAAACTTCAAAAACAATTGGAAAATTTGAAAGTGGACTGTCCAGAGCTGCAGTTTAGTAGGCTGCAATATATAATTGCCAGTAATAGCTTCTCTGTTCTTGGGTGGATGGTAATCGAGGAGAAGGATTAAGCATCTGCTACTGCTTTCTTTTCTCTCGGTTCTAGATGACTTGTTCTGGAGGATGGGGGATTCATTATTGGAGATAATGGAATGGAGGCAGGAATGAGTCACTCTAGTGGCTATAGGGTGGCGAGATAAATTGCTCCTGCAGTCCACATGCAATTTAACAGCTTTGAATAATTTGCTGTCATCTGCAAATGTAATGACCTCGCTTATTGTTCCCATTTCCAGATCATTTATATATATATATATATGTTAAAAAGGTACCGTTCATAGTAAAGATCCCTGGGACACTCCACTATTCACCTTCCTCTGTTGAGAAAATTCATCATTTTAATCCTACTGTTTTCTCTCTCTTAACTGGTTCCCTATCCGCTGTAGGACATTGCCTCCTATTACATGTTTTTTTAATTTTCTCAGGAGTCTTTCATGAGATATAAAAGCAAATAGAGTTAACTTTATATGCACTAAAATAAAACAAAGTATATAACATTGAGTTCGGCCCTTGACCAAACTACCCTATCAAAAATCAAAATTAAAAATTAGTATTTATGGGACTTCCGGTTTAGCCACGGAGGAGAGGAGACGTGCGTGAGTGAGCTCTCCGGCCCACGCGGAAAAATTCGGGTAGACACTGCTCCAGCGGGGTCTGTGAGACATGCCGAAGGTGGTGAAACCCAAACAGACGAACCCAATTAAGGATCTGTACGAGGCTAAGGCGGGAGGCGATAAAACCGCACTCGTAAAGCAGCGGGTCCAACCGGCACCAGCGTCCCCCAGCATGTCGGAAGGCCAGGGAGTGGTGGATGGGGAGGAATCACCTCAAATAGATTTGGCGGCGGTGCTGCAGGAGATTCGGGACTCTAAGGATGAAATAGTACAGCGTGTCTCCCAGAAGTTGGAGGAGAAATTGGCTGCTATAGGGCAACGGTTTGAAGAGGTGGAGGCCCGGGTGAGCCAGACAGAGGATATGCAGGTCGCACTTCAACGTACGGTGGGTTCCCTACAACAACAACTAAGCTGGCTCCATGCAAAGACCGAAGATATGGAAAATAGGGACCGCCGATCGAATTTGCGAATTTTCGGAGTGCCGGAGGGGGCAGAGGGGGAAGACGCAATTGGCTTTGTGTCTGCCATGCTGCTGGAGTGTTTCCCAGGCCCGTCGTCTGTTCCCGCGTTTGAAATCGAGCGGGCGCACAGAGTTAAGGCCTAAGCCTGGGACCTCAGGCCCTCCATGTGTGTTAATTGTTAAGCTCCTCCGGTTTCAGGATCGCGAGCATGTGATCCGTGCGGCCAGGAAATCGAGACATGTGCTCTACAAGGGATGGAAAGTTTTTGTCTTCCCGGACTTAGCATCTGAGACTGTTAAGCGGCGGAAGGAGTTGGTGCGGCTCAAGGAATCCCTGGCTAAGCGGGGAATACAGATAGCGATCTGGTATCCTGCTAAGATCACATTGATGGAGAATGGCACGCGGAGGTTTTTTGCATCGAAGGAGGCGCTGAAGAAATTCTTGAAAGTGCAAGCGGGGAGTGCATCGCAGATGAAGGAGGCACCTGTTGGTCGGGGCTCGCAGGATCCGGACGGCGATGGTGCAGCAGAGGCGCATCTCTAAAGTGGAAGAGGACTGTTTTCTGTCTTTACTTTACTGTGGTATTGTGGGGGAGGCTGGGTGGGCTGTGAGGGACATGGATGGTGGTAATATCGGGAGGAGGTTTGGTTGCAATTATGAGGGGGTCTGGGTGGACGGTGGATGGGGATGCATGTGGCAGTGGCATGATCTGTAGGGAGGAAATTGGGGAGGGGGTTGGGGTGCGGAACAGTGTGAGGTATGGCCTCCCCTGGGCCTGGCGGTCCTGAGACGGGGAGTGGGAGGTTGGGAGGTGCAGGGGAGTAGCTGGGAGATGGGAACCGCGGGGAGGGGGGAGGTGGGCGTGGGGGGGGGAAGAGCTCAGGTGAGTGAACAGGAAGGCTGAAGGAGGTCCGAAAGACAAAAATTTGTGGCGCGGGGGGAGAGTGGCGTTGGTGGTGGGTTTTGATGTTTGGTTTATTGTTGCATGTGTTGTGTGTGTGCGGAAGATGTCTGTGCTCCAGCTGATTGGTCTGTGGAGTGCTGCGGGAGGATGAGTGGAATGTCACAAGTGGGGGGGTTTAAGGTTGCCTCCTATAATGTAAGGGGCTTTAACAGCCCGATCAAAAGGAAGAGGGTCCTTACTCAGCTGAATCGATTGGGGGTAGATGTGGCCCTTTTACAGGAGACGCATTTGACGGCGGTGGAGCAGGAGAAATTGAAGGCCCAGGGCTTTGAACAACTGTTTGGATCCCCTTATAACTCTAAAAAACGTGGGGTGGTTATCCTGGTGCATAAGCGGGTCCGGTTCATCCCCTATGAGAGTGGCAGGGACGGAGCGGGTAGGGTGGTGTGGGTAGTGGGGAGGGTGGATCTGTGGGAGGTGTCTTTCCTTAATGTATATGCCCCCAATGGGCCCAAGGGGTCCTTTTTTACGGCAGCTTTGAAGGGGTTTCAGGAGAAGGCTAAGGGAGATTGGATCATTGGGGGGGATATGAACTGTGTAGTGGGGGACAGGGACAGATCCAATTTTAGTAAAAGGGTGCATGGGTCTGAGGGTAGGGAATTGCGGCGGTGTATGGCGGAGTTTGGATTGGTGGACATCTGGCGGTGGGAGAATCCGGGGGGGCGGGAATACACTTGCTACACTGACCGCCAGGGTACTTACTCTCGGTTAGATTTGTTTTTAGGGCGCAGGGACCAGCTTGGGGGTGCTAACGAATGTTAAACTCCATCCGGTTACTCTATCCGACCATGGGCTGATCACTGGGGAGTGGCATGGAGGGCGGGGTGGGAGGGGGGCTGGGGGGTGGAGAGGTAATGTTTCATTGTATCAATCGCAGGAAGGGCGGGTAAGGCTCCAACGGGCGTGGAGGGACTACATGGGCTGGAATGATAATGGAGAGGTTTCGGATGCGGTACTCTGGGATAGTGGGAAGGCCTATCTGCGGGGGATTTTGATTCAGCTTGGGAGTCAGAAGAAGAGAGAACGGGAAGTCCTGAGGGGCAAATGGATGCAGGAACTACAGGAGGTGCAGGAGGCGCATAGTCGCCTTGGGACTAAGGCTCTGAGGCAGCGGCTGGAGGGCTTGCGGGCGAAGATAAACACCTTGGATCTGGAGGAGATAGAGTGGAAGATGAGGGCTACGAAGCGGAACTTTATGGAGGGCGGGAATCGAGCTGGGCGTATGTTGGCGCGTCAGTTGCAGATGCGGCGGGAGAGTAGGATAGTGAAGGACATTAAGACGGATAAAGGGGAAAGGGCGGTTGCTAGTCAGGATATTTGTAAGGCCTTTGAGTCTTATTATGAGGAGTTGTATAAAGGACAGGAAGGGATTACTAAGGAGGGGATAGTGGAGTATTTAGCGGGGTTGGAGATCCCACGGGTGGAGGAGGATACGGCGAACTGGTTGGGGCGGCCTATTACGGTGGTGGAGGTGATTGGGGGTATTAAGAAGTTGCCGAAAGGGAAGGCTGCCGGGGCCGATGGGTTCCAGGCGGAATTTTATCATGTGCTGAAAGAGGAGTTGGCCCCTTTTTTGGCTAAACTCTTCACCGGCTTGCTTCGGGGGTCCCCCCTGCCGGATTCGATGGCCCAGGCCAATATCGTGGTCCTCCCGAAAGAAGGGAGACCTCCGGATCGTTGTGAAAACTACCGGCTAATCGCTCTGATTAATAGTGATGCGAAACTCTATGCCAAGATTCTGGCGGGGAGACTGGAGGGGATTTTGCCGGAGTTGATACATCCGGATCAGACCGGGTTTATCCGGGGTAGACGGATTGCAGATAATGTCCGGAGGGCGGTTGGTCTGCTATATCATTTTAGGTCTCGGAAGATCCCGGCGCTTTGCGTGGTACTCGACGCCGAAAATGCGTTTGATAGAGTGGAGTGGGAGTTTTTGTTTCAGAGGATGGGGTTGGGGGAGGGTTTTATTCAGGGGGTACGGGCCCTGTATGAGAAGCCAGAGGCGCGGATATGGGTAAATGATCATTTCTCCGCTAGTTTCAGGCTGAGGCGGGGTACGAGGCAGGGCTGCCCTTTGTCCCCGCTCTTGTTTGCCATTGTGATTGAGGCTCTTGCCATCCGGATACGAGCGGCTTCTCAGATTAAGCCTTTGGTGGTGGGGAGAGTGGAGCATAAGATCCTTCTCTATGCAGATGATACACTACTATTTCTGGCCCAGCCGGAGGTGTCGCTCCCGGTGCTGCTGAGCGAACTTGCGAGGTTCGGGGAAGTCTCAGGTTTTAAAGTGAATTTGACTAAGACGGAGGCTATGGCCTTGGGGGGGTTGCATAGAGGGGTCCTCCCGAGTTTTCCCTTTAAATGGTCACAGGGGGGCATTAAATATTTAGGGGTGCGTATTTCTGAGGATCCCTCGCAGTTATTCATCTTAAACTACAAGCCGTTGGTGGGGCAAATTCATGCCCTGCTTGCAGGGTGGACTTCCTTGCAGTTGAGTTGGCGGGGCCGGGTGGAGGTGCTCAAGATGACTATTCTCCCAAAATTTTTATTTCTATTTTCGCAGTTGCCTCTTCGTATTCCGGGGAGTGTGATTGGACAGTGGGAGGCACGGTTGCTGCGGTTTGTCTGGGGGGGGGGGGAGGAAGGCGAAGATCAGCAGGAAAGGTTTGCTTTTGTCTAAGGATCAGGGGGGCGTGCGGCTCCCGTCGCTGAAATGGTATCATCAGGCCTGTATACTGCGGGCGTGGCGGGACCATTATCGGGGTGGGGGAGTTGTCGCCTGGGTGGACTTGGAGCGGTCGGAGATGGGGACCCTATCTTTGGAGCAATGGTTCGCGGGGGGTAGCGGGGAGGGGCGGCTGGGTCGGTGGCAGGGACACCCCTTGTTGGAGGCTATGGTGCAGCTTGGCAGACAGGGTACGAGACGGGGGTGGTTCCCGACCCCTTTCTCGCCGTGGTCTAGGGTGGGGGATTTTTTCTCGTTCGGTAACTCCACATGGGTACAGCAGGGGAGCCAGGGGGCGAACGGGGGTATGGTACTGCTCAGGGAGTATGTGGTGGATGGCGTGATTCGGTCCCACAGGGAACTGGAAACCCGGGTGCAGGAGAGGGTTCCCTTTTATCAATATTTCCAATTGCGCCATCTTTTGGCGTCGGGTGGGGTTTTGTCCCAGATAACTCGGGAGAGCACGCTGATGGAAACGGGGTTGTATCAGGGTCAGGGGGATAAGGGCACCATTGCCCGGATATACAGAGTACTGCTGCAAGAAGAGGAGGAGAGGGGGGTTGGGGCCCATAGGGTGCGATGGCACAAGTGGCTGCGGGAGGAGCTGACGGAGGAGGAGTGGGGGAGGATATATGCCTGTGTCCCCAAATGTACTTGGGTTTCTTCCTGGAGACAGACCCAATTGCAAATTATTCATGGGGTGTATAGCACTCCCCGACAGTTGTTTTTAGCTGGGAGGCGATCTACGGATGGGTGTTGGAGAGGTTGTGGGGGAGTTGGGAGTTTCCTGCACATGTGGTGGGAATGCCCCGTTATCCAGGATTTCTGGGGGCACGTGCGGGAAGGTCTCGGGGGGGATGGGGGGCGACCAGGGGGAGCGGGGGGGGGGGGAGCCTGGGTTGCCCAAAGGACTTATTGTTGGGGGCCTCTGGGGTAGTAGGCAAAGGGAGTTGGCGGTGGCTGCTGGAGGAGAAGTTGAAGCTTGCGGCACAAGTGGCAATAGCGGGGAAGTGGAAAAGCATGAATGGGCCGACAAGGGAAGATTGCTGTGGGAAGATTGCTGTGGCGGTGCGGTTTGATCTGCTAACGTACCGCTTGAGAGGGAAGGAATGGATGTTTCATAAGATTTGGGACCCCTACTTGGATAGATAACTGGGGGATGAGAGAGGCTGGGAGACACAGGGGCTGGAGAGCGGGCATCGGCGGGTGTTCTTTTGGCACACACAGATTTTATAAGTTTTGTTGTTATGAAGTTTTGTATGGGGTTTATGGGATGAGGTACTGACAGTTTGTAGTGATACAGGCGGTTTGGGGGTCATCCCCTGGGGGGAGCTCGGGTGGTGCGGGTTTATCATTGCCTGTAATGTCTTTGTTATCACCATCAATTTGCTCTGTTGCTGCCAGCAGTCTAAATTGTGGTCTTGTAACCTTCTCTGGGTTCTGTTATTGTATGGGAAGGGGAGCGCTCGTTGTGGGGGGGGGGGAAGGGATCCTCTGTTATTATTTTGATGGTGATTTGTATGTTCTAGTTTGTCACAAAGCTTAATAAAATATGGTTAAAAAAAAATTAGTATTTATTATACACATAAAAAGGGAATCCAGTTGATTGGCTCATTTGACCTGAATTCAACAGCTCCCAGATAATTTCATGATAGGTCACCAGCTAGAGAGAAGTTAAAGTTTGATGAAGCTGCAGACTGTGAAATTTAGTGGGTCTTTAACAGACCACATGCGCCTCCTAACATCATTATTATTTCAAATCATCCTCCTGTTTTAAAAAATGTAGTGCAAACTCATACATTCATCTTTAGGGGAATCCACTTCATCACAAAGACCACTTTATCAGAAAACATGAAGACAACAGAGATCAGGTCTGGGCTCCCAGGCCAGAGAGAGCCACAAGCCTGCCTGAAACTAAAAAAGGCACAGCCTTCTAGTGAGCTATGGGGCTCCTCATAGATTTTTTATCTGAGCTAAGTCCCACCAATGTCTAACACCAGTCCTGGCAGATGTACATTCCACAGACTGACCTATTCAGTCATGCCAAGTCTCATGCATGAGGCGTGCGACACATGCCAAAGCTCACTCCTCTCACACATTTGCAATTTGAGCATTGTCTTATGAGCGAACTGGTCCAAACTGAAAAACAATGGGTATTCCCGTGGCCTTAAAGAAGTAAAATAAAACAAACAAACAAAAAAAACGGAAGAGAAAGGTGATGCCTATACAAATGAAGATGAGCAGTCTCTGGAGGCTTGCCTACTTTCGCAGCACTCTTGGGTGTTGTACTTTTGCTGCATTTTTGATCTTCCCATAGATGTCTGTTCCAAAGTCTGGAAGACTTCATTTCGCATAATGCCTCAGTCAGCCGATATGGCAGAAGATATTGACTGCAGAGTTTGACGAATAGGTGGCCCTGAAACTGGTGTGCCAATTGCCTAATAACATTCCCTTTATCCTTGGTAGGACTGTGTTCATGAGGCAAAGATGCTTTCTGACAGGTTTGGGAAAGCAGCCCAAGGCTGATTGTGGGATAGATGGGAAGGAAACTGAGGGTATCTCTGAAGGTTTTTTTTATTAAATGAACTGGGTCCCCTCACTCTTCTCTGAAGGTTTATGATTGATTTACTGAAACTTTCATGACTCTCTCAGCTTTCTGATAGTCAAGCATGGTTTTTGACTTTTAAGTGCAATTTTCTAATGATCATGATCTATAAAGACAGCTGCAGATGTGTTTTGGTTTTTACCTTGCTTGCCTAACTTTTTTGTGAACTGAAAGTTACACGTGTAAGTTGAAAAATGACATGGATGAAGTCAATGGGGGCATAAGGCTTTAATTTAAAGGACCCTTTAAAACAATCGTTACAGCTTGCAGAAGCAAAAATCTGCTTGAGTGAGGCAAATGACTTTTCATGATAAGCAAACAGCATCTAATGAGAGAAGGGTGTACCTTTGACCTGAATGGGACATAGAGCTAGAGGAAAATGCCAGGAGGCAGTGGCTGGGCCATGAGTTGGTGTGTATGGTGAGCTTAGTGTGCCACCTACCTTCAGAACAGCCTGATATGGTCGATCCAATGCTGGGCTTACTTCATATGCATGCACGGTGTCCTGGTCTTGGGATATAAGAATTACAAGTCTCTGCATAAAATACAGTAAACCAGGACTGAATCAACCCTGCCAGGCAAATCTGGAGCCAGTTGGCAACCCTAGACCCCCCATGTTGATAGCTATGGCTGGTCTGATCCTCTGAGTCTCCTTTGGTGAACAGATGTTATGGGTACATGGCTACCTACCCTGTAAGTGCTTGATCACCCCTCTCCAGTATTGAGTGAAAGCTAAATATCATTTTGTGGTGCCCCTTTCATTTGCAAAACAATACAACATGCAGATCTTTCCAAATTAATACCCCAAATGCAATGCAAGAAAAAAACTCTCATTGGCCTTCAATCTCACTCACTGGATCCATTATATCTCACTCTTTGGGATGAGCTACCCTTGGCATCTTTGCATATTCCAATTACTAAATAGAAAATAAAAATGTTGTTTTCTACCTTTGTTGTCTGACCATGATTCTTTTAAAATCATGTTTGTCTGAAGCTCTGCTTTCTGCTTTCCTCTATCTTTTCTTAACTGTTTCCAGAGTCTCCTGTCCATTTGCCATTTCTTCACTGTCCAGACTTTAATTCCTCTATTAATCCATTTCTAACATTAATTTCTTATTTTTAGTTTTCTTCTATTTATTTTTCTGTTTCTCTATTCAGATTTCACTTTTTTGACCATTTAACTCACAAGCTCCCTCTTTTTACTGTATTTACCTACAGCTTTCTATCTCTTTCCCCAGCCCAGCACTCCTATTTCCTATTTTTCTCCACCCCAAGCAGAGTATTCCCATGTTTTTCATTCATAATCCCTATTCTGCCTCCCCTTCTGTCCCCCAAGACCAGCATCTGCTTGATCTCCCTCTACTGATCCAGTATTTCCTCTGTCTTTCTTACTCCCCCCATGTCCAACAGCTCCTCTTTCTTCATAGTTCCCCTCATGTCCATGATCTCCTCTGTCTCTCTAGCCTCTTTCCCACTGTCCAGCATCTCCTGTCTCCCCTAGATTCTCAAAATGTCTAGCATTCTCTCTGTTTTCCTAAAATCTCCCTATGCCTAGCATCTCTCCCATCATCCTATTCCCCTCCCCCCACACTCCATCTTGTCCATCTCTCAGTGGTTCAGCATGTCTGTCCTCTAGGTCCAGCTTTTCCCCCAGTCCGGCATCTACCTTACACCCCTCCCCCCCACTAGTGGGCCAAAGTTCATCACAGTGCATCCCCCCATCTCCAGGAACAAGCAGGAATGAGTCTTCACATATGGGGTACGTCGGTACCGACGGAGCCTGCGCGGGAACGCTCCCCAGCTTCCCGAAAAGGAAAGCTTTTGGGAGCATCCCACAGCGCCTGCGTGCTGCCTTCCCGCCTTTCCTAACCATCTCCCCTCAGTTCGAGTTTAAAGCAGACGTCTCCTGCTGAACACGGGGAGGGGGTGGGGCTTGTCAGGTCTGCTAACCAAGTGCAGCGCAGTGCATACTTAAGGCCAAAAAATGCAAAATAAAGAAAATGTGTGATATTTTTTATTACTCAGATTAGGAATATGCAGAAAAAATATGTTTATTGAAACTGCTGCAATTTTATATCACCGAAGACCCACCTCTGGTTTTTTTTTCTGGGGAATATCTCAGCTTCACAGCACATAGCAGCTCTGACTTTCAGACCTAATAAATCAGAAACTCCAAAATAATTAGAATAGGAGGATTTATGAGGTCCAATAGAACTAGGAATTGGAGAACTAGTGATGTATGAGTAATGGGCATTTATAATTCAGTACTTCGTAGAACACTTTATATTTTATCTTTAAAGATTTCGGTAACTGAAACCAGACAGGTGTGGTTTGCTTTTGATGAATAATATACTTTTGTTATCAATGGCACCAGGCACAGGCTAACCTGGTGTCTCCTGGAGTCGAGCTTTGGCTGTGGATCAGGGAAATTATGCATGGGGGAAACATGTGAATAGGGGTACAGGGATGGAAAAGGAGACCAGGGAATCCCATACTACATTCTCAATAGTGAAAATGTACTGATACATCAATGTTTCATAACCACTGCTGCTATTAAAGGAAACGTAACAGTCACCTTGGCAACTTGCTACTATTAGATACCAGATCTTATTTTCCAGAGCTATTGTGCTGATGTCTTTTTTTATTACTTTTGATATTACATTCTGAAATATACTGGAACACTGGTAATGTGATGCTATTTTGCTATTACCTGCTGTCACCTGTTGAAAATTTAATAGAGTATATTGGGCTTCTCCAGCCCAATCCCAGTCTCCTCTTGTCTCTCCTCAGCCTGACCCTGGTAGTCTTATCATGCCTCTCCCCTCCCACCATGTCCCAACCCACAACCATAAAGCAAAGAGGACTCATAATTGTAAAAATACTATCGATCTGGCTAGTGCATACACCAGTTGAAGACGAGGTAAATGTTGGTATTGCGATATAAGTCTGATAGCTGCTCTGTGATATCCTGAATGGTTGAAGTTTCTATTAGAAAGATTCCATTTCTAAGGAAAACAAAACAATTTCATCATGGTAGAGAATTTCTCAGAAAATGTTTTGGAATATATTCCAAGAATTTTTCATGAAAAGTCAATCTGAACTGTAAGTACTGTAGCAGCATAGAAATGATAACCGAGCAAGATGTAATATGTGTGTGTGTGTGTGTGTGTATGTGAATTTTCCAATTTGGATAAGGGTTGCCAGACTACGGCTAGCAGTTGAATCTAATTCCTGGAGGAAATGTTACCCTTTTTTTCTTTTTAAGTGCCACAGCGGCACAGCAAAGCCACAGGACTCCCATGCACCAGCAGCTGAAGGTGGCAATGGTATTACAGAGTAGGAACTCCCTTCTGACCTTTTTGGCGATTTGAAATGTCCTATGTGGCCCTTCTCTTGAGAGGTTTCAGAACCTTTGAGTTAGGGGGTAATTGTGTAACAGGCTGCCTAATCTGTGCAGCAGATATGGGCATAGATCATGCCTAATTTATGAAGGGAGCTTGTGCATATGTGTTATAGAATTATCTTGCTCCCAAGCCCCAAGGAAAACTCACAAAGAAAGTCATACCTGCTCTGAGGCTTGCACAAACATACTTGCAAATTTTGCGTGTATTTGTATGGATTTTGTAACATAAGTGTGTAGTTCAAATCCAGCTTTACGTCTGGAATGTCTACACTTATTCTGGGTAAAAATTAGTGCCTAAAAACTATTCATGAATATATTTCCCTGTGCATACCCCAAGCATAATCATTACAGCTGATTTTCTGCGACAAGCAGGATTTGAATCAGGCACACAAGTGGGTGATGTGATATCGCACCTTTCTAGGACGGAAAAGAACTTCCAGAGCTTTTTTTTATATTTATTAACATTTTCACTTAATATATCCAAGCATACAAATGAATGAAAAGAAATTAGCACCATCAGTTCAAAAAGGAAAAGAATAAAAGAACAAAAAAAAAGACTCATTGAGAAACATAGAAACATGATGGCAGAAAAAGACCACATGACCTATCTATTCTGCCCTTCCATATCAACTACAGTAGTCCCCTTTTTACCTTTAGAGATCCTCTGTGTTTGTCCCATGCTTTTTTGAATTCAGATACTGTCCTTGTGTCCACCACCTCCACTGGGAGACTATTCCACACATCTACCACTCTTTCCGTAAAGAAATATTTCCACATATTACCCTTGAGTCTATTCCCTTTCACTCTCATCCTGTGTCCCCTTGTAGCTCAGCTTGCCTTCAATTCAAAAAGACCCTCCTGTGCATTTATGCCATGGAGGTATTTAAATGTCTCTATCATATCGCCCCTATCCCGCCTTTCCTCTAAAGTATACATATTAAGATCTTTAAGTCTGTCCTCATATGCTTTATAACGAAGACCACTAACCATTTTAGTAGCCACCCTCTGCACCGACTCCAGCCTGCCTATGTCCGTCTGAAGGTGCGGTCTCCAGAATTGCACCCAGTACTCCAAATGAGGTCATACCAGAAACTTATACAGAGGCGTTATCATCTCCTTTTTTCTGCTGGCTATTCCTCTCCCTATACACCCAAGCATCCTTCTGGCTTTTTTAGTCACCTTTTCTACCTGTTTAGCTACTTTAAGATCGTCAGACACAATTACATCCAAGTCCCGTTCTTTTGTGGACAGAAGTACCTCACCCCTACACTGTACAGCTTCTTTTGATTTTTGCAGCCTAAATGCATGACCCTCCATTTTTTAGCATTAAATTTCATCTGCCATATTCTAGACCATTCTTCAAGTTTAGCTAGATCCCTCCTCATGATGTTGACTCCTTCCTGTGTGTCTACTCTATTGCATATTTTGGTACCATCTGCAAACAAGCAAACCTTACCCAACAGTCCTTCCACATTATCACTAACAAAGATGATAAACAGAATTGGACCAAGGACAGATCCCTGCGGCACTCCCCCGGTAATCTCCTTCTCCTCAGAGTCAACTCCATTTACTTGTACCCTTCGTCACCTCCACTCAACCGATTTCTAACCCAATCAGTAACTTTAGGTCCATCCCTAGGGTGCTCAGTTTGTTTATAAGTCGCCTCTGCGGAACGGTGTCAAAGGCTTTACTGAAATCTAAATATACCACAACTAGGGCTCTCCCTCGGTCCATCTCCCTGTTCACCCAGTCAAAGAAATCAATCAGATTTGTCTGAAAGACCTGCCTTTGGTGAATCCATGCTGCCTTGGATCCTGCAATCCATTGGACTCCAGAAAATTCACTATTCTCTCCTTTAGTAGCCTTTCCAATAATTTACTAATCAGAGGTTAGACTAACCTGCCTGTTCTCAATGTCATCCTTACGACTGCATTTGTGTAAAGACACCAAATGTGCCTCTCTGTAGTCCTCTGGTACCCCTCCTGACTCCAAAGAGGCATTGAAAAGGTCAGACAGTGAGCATCTACCCACTGTGAGTCCACAAAATACAAGAAACGGAGGAGGCTCAATGAAACAAACATTAGTAATAGGGTATCCCAAAGGAGCTCTTAGCGTAAAGAAAATATCTCTTAGACCTTAGGAAGTCAGAGTCTTATGTCAGCCGGTTGGGTCATCACTGCACCTTCACCACATCATCTCTGGCTACCAAAATCTCAAGGAACTGCTTGGGATAAAGAAAAATCTTATCCTTAGAAGAAACCCAATAATGAGAAGGACATTTCAACAAAAAAAGTTGCCCCCAGAGAGAGAGAGCCCTAGTCTTATACCCCAGGAATTCCTTCCTCCTTAACTGGATGGCTCAAGATAAGTCATGGTAAATGCACACATGTGATCCTATAAACACCTCACTAAAGTATTTGAAATACAAATGACCTCTCAGTTACCTCTTGTAGGGAACACTCCAAGAATTCCGTAAGGTCCCCAGCCCCTGGAAAGGACATCTCCAGGACCAGTACCTGGGTAGCAGAGCCCAGGGACGGGTACTGAGCCCAGATCAGATGAGGCAGATCTCCCTGGGGGATCTTTAATCTCCCCGAAGTATCTTCTCACCATCTCCAGTGGACTCAAAACAGGAGATTTAGGAAAATTTTAAAGTCTTAAATTGTTGCAAATTTGATTCTCCAAGTATTCTGTTTTCCTAGACAAAAGCAGCTTGCTCTTTATCTGAGCAGCATGAACATCCTGAAGCTGTCCAAGCTGTTCTTCCAACTGAGAGATTTTCCCACTTTGCTCCTCTTGTACCCTGGAAACCTCAGCAAGAGAACTTTTAACTTCTAAAACTTATGCACTCACAAAACCCACAACTGAAGTAAGGCAAGTGTTCAGCCCTGCAATGGCATCCTACAGCAAGTCCAACATTATTACAGTGGGTCTTACCAGTTCCCAGAGGTTGCATCAACCTGTTATCCACCAATGATGACTCCATGCCAGGAGAAGATGTACCTTCTCCCTCCTGTATGGATCCATGCGATGGTACTGCCTGTGTGCCCCTTTTGCTTCCCTTTGACAGCATGCTTGTCAGCAGGACAAAGGGAAGCACACTAGCAGCAGATAAAACATGTCTGGGTCACGGCAGGGGAGGGATTTGCTACTTTGAGCTTAGCCATATCCCTGATGGCCCCACCGAAGAAGCTGCTCTGGGCGAGCCACTGGGAAACCACAGGACTCAAGGGTTCTCTGCCCAACTGTAGATGTGGACGCCGAGCCTGAGGTAGGCTGACTTGTTTTCGCTTTCTGCGGCCCATTCCAACAGGTATGGTAGCAGAAAAAAACTTGTTCAGAGATGAGTGTCTTCAGATGTGTAGAGCCGGGAGACCTTCCTAAGCTTGTATAATTTCTGAGCAATGGCAACTCTTCCCATGCAAAGCGGTCTTCTCAGCTCTTTAGTTTGTTTTTCTGCTCTGCTGAATGTTTTTATCTCTGTATCTTCTGACATTGTTCTTTGTCGTTTTATTCTTTTTTTCTTTATTTTCTTAAAAAACTAAATTATCTTTACAGAGTCAGGACTTCAGTCCTGCCCACAGTGTGGCAGAATGCATGTCAAAGTCCAAGATTTTTCTAAGTGTATGATCTGCTTGGGCTCTGATTACAGTCAGGCATAAGTAGACTCTTGTTCTCATATGTCTCCACAAGCTTGAAAATATTGTAACCTCTCCGAGTTTGAAAGAAGACTTTCTCAAGCACAGAAAGGAAAGAGAAGGGCATTCTCTGCGTGGAGATTTGCTGACTGTGCATTCAAGTAAAGACACTTTGGCAGAACTGACGTCTACCTCCTGGTGCAATGACTTTGAGTCCAGTCGCTAAGGATAATTGCCAGATATTACTTAAACTGATGCGTGGCTCCATAGAGGTTTCCAGACCCAAAGCGCAGTTGCCTTCAGAGTGGTCTCACAAGCCTGAGGATAAGTTGTCATCCTTTACCCCTTCCAAAGTGTATGAGAAATGGAAGTGCTGAAGGTCCTCAATGAGTATCTCCTATGCACAGACATGTGCAGTCATGGCTAGCAGAAGTTACTAGCAGAAAGTGTCAGTGCTGAAGGTCCTCAATGAGTATCTCCTATGCACAGACATGTGCAGTCATGGCTAGCAGAAGTTACTAGCAGAAAGTGTCAGTGCTGAAGGTCCTCAATGAGTATCTCCTAAGCACAGACATATGCAGTCATGGCTAGCAGAAGTTACTAGCAGAAAGTGTCAGTGCTGAAGGTCCTCAATGAGTATCTCCTAAGCACAGACATGTGCAGTCATGGCTAGCAGAAGTTACTAGCAGAAAGTGTCAGTGCTGAAGGTCCTCAATGAGTATCTCCTATGCACAGACATGTGCAGTCATGGCTAGCAGAAGTTACTGCTTTGAAGAGTCAGCACTAGGACTTTACCCAGCAAACCTTGCAATATGGACTCAGCATAGATTGAATACAGTTTATTGACACAGCCTGAGATCTCTTCTGCACTGTCCTCTAGTTCTAGTGCAGTTCTAGTGCAGAATTCTTCTACCTTGCTTGTTCTTCCTCTGGAAAATGTGGCAACTCAGCCTCCGATATCATTAACTTCAGTACTGAGATTCAGCTTTGAATTCTTGAAGAGATTTCTGAGGTAGAGAAGTCAATCTGAGAGTCATTAATGTAAAGATGATACCAAAAAGCATGAGAGGAGATCAGAGCACCAAGGGGAAATAAGTGAAGAGAGAGAAGAGGACCCAAGACAGAGCCCTGAGATACACAGACTGAAAGCAGTATAGCAGTGAAGAAGGATCCACCAGAGCATACACTGAAAGTGTAATGAGAAATAAAATAGCCCTCACGTCCCTTCTCCAATGATACAAACGGCTCTCCTGTCTAGATCCTCCACTCCAACTCTATTCAGTGCTGAGAAGGAGTAGGGTCATGCCATTGGATCAGTATTGAGGACAGAGACATCCAGTAATATTCATATAAATTTGGTAATCCCTCCTCCCCTTCTCTAATTCTCTGCAATAGTTAATACCCAGTCTGCCCCTCTTACTGTTACAAATAAACCCCTTCACAATTTTGAAAAGCTCATCGACAGAGTGCCAGTTCATATGCGCCTCATTTATTCTTCCCAACCAACTCACATGAATGCCTTTCTACCTCCTACATACTGTTTTCAATTAGTCAGGAGTACCAAATAATTCTTTGTATAGTTGGGCCAAATCAGAGAAATATACATCCCCAAATACTTGATCTTCTCTCTAGCACAGAGAAGTGTATTCTCTACCTTGCTCGTCAACCTTTTCTTCTCTTCCTGCTTTACTACCAAGATCTCGGATTTCCCAGCATTAACCTTATACCTTGAAAGGGCCTCATACACCCTCAGTTCCTGTAGGATCTTTGGCAGTGAGTTCTCTACATCGGACACATGTAATACAATATCATCTGCCTATAATGCTATCTGCTGCTCTAGCCCTCCTACTTTAATCCTCTTTATTAACAGTGACCTTTGAAATTATGCTGCTAATAACTTTATCAGTAAGGCAAAGAGCAGATCTGACAAGAAATACCTCCGCTTTATTCTCCTGTGTAGTTTAACAAAAAGAATTGCCTTGACCTCAACTTTTGGACAATGGTAAATTGATAAAATTCACCCCCTCGTATTGACTCCTAGCCCCATCTGCTCAGGCACACGTTCCATGAAACCCCACTCCACTCTATTGAAGGCCTTTTTGGCATCCAAAGTAACTTTTTAACAGGTTTTTATACCACTTTATCACTTCAGTCACGGCGGTTTACATTTGTAACTTAAACTTGTTAATGTATTTTTAAACAGAGACATTGATAACTTGGATTTTTTCTGAGGCAATGGAGGGTTAAATGACTTGCCCAAGGCCACAAGGAGTGCTAATGGGAATCAAAACCTGGTCTCTTACTTCCCAAGCCAGTGCTCTAGCCATTAGCTACTCCTCCACTAGAATATCATTCCATGATTCCCTTGGAGCAGCATACATGGCCTCCAAAATTTTCATGTATCATGCCTTCCCTTTTCCTTTTTCAATTTAACTTGATCCCTCTGAATGAGCAGAGGTGTAACACCCTCCAACCTGGCCACCAACATCGGAGCAAAAATGTTTTAAGTCGACATTTAGAAACAATATTAGCCTATGCATTTCCATTTATCCCTTGGCTTACCCTCTTTAGCAAGACATTAATCACAGCATCATGCACTGAGATCGGCAAAATCCCAGTCTCAAACACTGCCTGATACACCTTAACAGAGCAGGCACCAACAGAGCAGGAAAAGCCTTATAAAAACCATTGCCAAGGCCATCTGCTCGGCAGGCCTTCCCCAGTTTCATGGCTTTAATATCCCTCAGTGCCTCAGCTACACTTTTATAATGAGTCCAATTTCTTCCTCTTCTCTGGACTAAGGCTTGGCGCTGAACCTCGCCCAAATACCGCTTTTGGATTCTGATCCACTTAGACTCTTAATGTATTTTCTTACCATTCCCTTAGATATTCCCTTTTCCTCAGCTGTTGTGTTGTCTGTCTTGACAAGACTGTAACCTCTGATGAGGAAGGATTGTCTTTTACATGTATCTGTGCAGTGCTGCGTACGCCTTGTAACGCTATACGAGTGACAAGTAATAGTATTTGTCTTATTTTCTGACTCATTCCGCCCTTTCTAGAAACATTTAAAACTCCTAAACACGTCCACCAGACATCTAACTATGTTGTCACTCAGTTTAATATTTTTTTTGTGAGTTCATATTCTCCTACCATTTAACTGTTGGGCCAAAATAGATTGTTATGCTTCTCAAGAAAATATGCCTAGTTTACTTCATAAGAACTGCAATCCACTTAAACTAACTTTTATATCACACAGCCTGCACAAGTTCAGCTGCTCATTCTCTCTTTTATACTTCTGTCTCACAACTTGAAGTTCATGCTTGAAGTCCCTAATCTGGGCTTCTCTTTCTATGTGAAGCTGTTGTAATAAGATGAATGCCTTTCTACCTCCTACATACTGTTTTCAATTAGTCAGGAGTACCAAATAATTCTTTGTATAGTTGGGCCAAATCAGAGAAATATACATCCCCAAATACTTGATCTTCTCTCTAGCACAGAGAAGTGTATTCTCTACCTTGCTCGTCAACCTTTTCTTCTCTTCCTGCTTTACTACCAAGATCTCGGATTTCCCAGCATTAACCTTATACCTTGAAAGGGCCTCATACACCCTCAGTTCGCCAACTCAATTCTTCAAGGGCTCCCACCATCCACCTTGAGCCCATTACAGCTCGCGATGAATACTGCTGCAAGGATTCTTCAAGGAGTTTCCAAAAGTGAACATATCACTCCTATTCTCAAACAGCTCCATTGGCTCCCCATACATGGAAGGCTAATATTCAAAACCCTGATTCTTACAGTCAAGGCCATCGAGGGTACAGATTGACTTAAATAATATATACACTTTCTGAGCTCATCCAATTAGTTCCATCAAACAGAATTAGAAGACAGGCAGCACTAAACTCCTTAGCAGTACCAAAGGCCATAATAACATGCAATCTATCTACAGCGAACAGAGCTTTCTTGTTTTGCGCACCAAAATGCTGGAACTCTCTCCCTTCCGACATCCGTGCCATAGCCGACTTAACCCAATTCAGAAAGGCCATTAAATTCATCCTATTCACCAAATACTACCCCACATAAAACATAGCTTAACAGTCCCACCACTTATCCTTCCAATTTTTTTCTTGTTCTCTTACTCTCTTCCTTATGTCCTCCAAATCTGCTTCATTCTCGCCCAACAACCATGCTAAATCATGTACATAGTTCGATTATGTTATCTAGTTAACAGACTACATATTCCATGTATATAGTTCTCCCAGTTTGAACCAAGTTGTCACCCCTGTTATATGTAATACCGAACAGCCTGTTGTTCTGGTTTTGTTATTGTTCCCTGTGAACCGCGCTGATCTCAAAAAGTGCGGTATATAAGAAACTAAAATAAATAAATAAATAAATAAATAAAATAGTGGCCTTGCCTGCATCCCATAACAACTGAATGTCCTGTCAGTCAGACGTGACCATTCAGCTCTCTCAATGTGCGATCACCATCTCTCTGCAAGCTGCTATCCATACCTTCGTCCTCCAACTGCAGAGACAAACCATGCATCTACCACCTCCCTGCCACTGCACTTACTACCACAGACTCCTGCCACAGTCAAATAGAGCACTGGCTTGGGAACCGAGAGACCAGGGTTCGATTCCTACTAGCACTCCTTGTGGCCTTGGGCAAGTCACTTAAACCTCCATTGCCTCAGAAAAAGCCAAGTTATCAATGTCCCTGTTTAATGTACATTACCAAGTTTAAGTTACAATGTAAACTGCTTTGATTGAACTGATAAAGCGGTATAAAAAACCTGTTAAATATGCCACCTCTGCCTCAGACCTCAGAAATTCCTTCCACTTCCTATTCTCTAGAACAATAATGTATGCTCCTTTCCCAGAGGACCTTCTTGATCCTTCTACTTTCTTGGGAACCCCAGCAACTTGGTTGTTTGATGGCATATCCTCCAGAACCACCACCTTCTCCTACAGCATCTGTTTGATTGCATAGTGCAGTTAATGAATTATCAGCCATCGGTTCCCAGTCCTCAGTATCTGAGACTCTGCACTCCAGTTCTTCCACCCTGGGGAATGATCCTTCCAGTTTCACATCTAGGTCCCCTGTCTCACTGCAGAAATATCTTTAATAAAGTCTACCTGCATCTCTTTAAATTCTTGCAAGATTAATGCCAGGCAATCCTGCCCTCTCAGTGGGGCCACTATATCTTCGCTGCATGTGTTTTGAGGGCCTGACTCGCCAACCTCTATAAAAGTCTATAATCTGGCACTCTGTCATTCCCCTTATCTGTCTGGTAGCTATGGCCCAAATCTTCTGTAGGATCTGAAAGCTACAAATAACTAATTCACACTATCATTAATTGGGCCGAGGGTGCAGAAACCAGCAGGCACATAGAGCTTCAAGAAAACACATCCAGTGCCGTTAGTCATCCAAACAGAATTTTTACAACAGAGTGGAGCAATTCTTAAAAATGATGTAGAATGTTTGTGGCTTGATTTTGCACTTAACCTTTTGATCTTGTAGTGATAAAGGTGTAGATGAAACAGAGGTTTTTCGGTTCTTTGAGAATATTCCATGTTGGTGATTATTTAAGAGTTAAAGACCGATGTTCAAACAGCAAGGCGGTCAGCTGTGTGCTTAAACATCAGGAGCATGTCCAGTGATAGTATCCGGATAGGAGCTGCCGCTGACTATCCAGGCTGATTGGTGCAAACGAGGTAAGTGCTAGCTCGTTAGCACCATTCAACCTGTATTTGCCAAGATGGCAACTTAGACCTGCTTTTCATGTGGCATGAGTTGTCCAGGCAAGGGACACTTAGAATCACGCCAATTGGACAAGTGCCATTACCACCTTTGCACTAACCAGATAATGCCAGGGCATTTTATGGAGATACTGAGTGACCATATCTGGATAGTACCACTGAATATCATGATTGGCTTTCCCTTGGCCAACCAGCTAAGGTTTCCGAATATTGTCCACTAAGTTTATAAATCTTATGTGCCGTTCACATGGATAGAATGCAGAGTTATACACATGAAGTGGCTTCTAAGCAGCGATTCAGAAAAGACACTATTTAAATGTGTAGATGGTAGCATGTAGGGATCTCCAGGAACAAGCAGGAATGCAGTCTTCACATATGGGTGACGGCATCAATGGAGCCCGTGTGGGAACGCTCCCCAGCGTCCAGTAGGAAAGCCTTTGAGAGCATTGCACTGTGGCTGCGTGCCTGCCTTTCCATCTTCTTAATTCCTTAGTTATTTGTTTTCCACAGAGCCAGCAGGCCGTACAATCCTGTCACTGCCAAATATTTTTTCCTTTTTTGGTGAAATACTGTGCTTCTGCCTTCCCGTCAATGCCGGTCCTGTCAGATCCGACACCGGTCCAAATAAATTTTTCTTTTTTAGTTATAAATTTTCTATTTCTTTCTTTCTTTTATTATCCTGTAGTTTTCACCGCTAACTAGGCCTGTAGGCCTGCATTACTTTATCTTCAATCTTGAAGAACACTTTTAAAACATGGAAAAACCAACTAGTGGTTTTAAGAAATGTACCAAGTGTACTGGTACCATATCAGTCACTGATAATCATGACTGGTATCTAAAATGTTTGGGCCTGACCATCTACCAAATTCTTGTCCTTTGTGCCAGCAAATGACAGAAACCTAAAGAACAGAGCCAGACAGTATGGATCGCTGTTTACCCTGGACTTGATTTCAGTGGCTTCCACATCATTAAGGACATTGGTCTCTTCTCTTGTGTCTCAGGTCTCTTCAAAATCCAAACATAAAAGTAAATCTCTGGTTTCTAGTAAGTCATCAGCATTGAAGACTGATACCAGGAATAGAGTAAAATCCCAGCATAAGCATTGAGACTCCCCTAAGGGTGCTGCCAATGCAGACCAGCCAGCCAAACAGCCCTGGAGGGAGGACCTGTCCTCCAAAGCACAAGAGGGTCTCTGGGGTGCTCCTGAGGAATTGACCTCTGGAGAGCTATCGGTTCCATGCTCTGGGATGGTGGCTCAAAGCCCCATTGGTGATTCCACCCAGACATCAGCCATCTCCCTGGACCAGTGCATGCTGGCTTTAGAGAGGAGTTTGGCCACATTCCTGGCAGCTTGTTACTAATATTGACAGCTCCAGCAGTACAGGCTTTGGCATGCCTGTTGGCTTCCAGAATAAACTCCTGGGCATGTTTAAGGATGCCACCAGGGATCTAGAGACATTTTCCCCCATGCTTCCTGATGATAAACTGAGTGCATTCCAGACACTCATCAAGCAAGGCCAAAATGCTTCTAAATTTATTACCAGGGCCTCTCTTGCTGCATTTGAATAAACAAGCAGAGCTTCAGTAGTCTGCATTGGGGCTCGCAGGATGGCATGGTTACAGGCATCAGATCTTGAACAGTGGTTCCTGGACAAGCTGGCCAATAACCCATGTATGGGAGAAAACCTTTTTGGGAAAAAAATGGAGAGAAAAAGTTGGGGAGATTGAGGCAGATGATCTCACCCTCAAACACCTTTCCAGAAAGACAGCGAAGACTCTTCCCAAGAAACCTTTCTATTCTAAGAAGAAGAGATATTATTCTTCCTACCCACCATCAGCTTCCTACCAGCCTCAGCATCCTCAACAGTGGCAGCAGAGCCCTCGCCAACCCCAAAAATCCAAGACTCCTAAGCCTCAACTATCTGCTCAGGCACAACCTGTGCCTGACTTTTGACTCCTTCCTAGAGAGCATTGCCAATCTGCCTCTGGAGGGTCCCTAGCCCCTTCACATATCAGGCAGACTCTGCTCCTATGCCCACAGGTGGCACCTCATAACTTCAGAACAGCGGAAACTCAACATTGTCCAAAGGGGGTATCTGCTACACTTCAAAACCTTACCCTTCCACCAGCTTCACAGGGAACTATCCCATACATCCCTTTCAAAGCACTCTCTTAAGAGAAGAGATGACTACCCTGTTGTCCTAGGGTGCCATAGAAAGAGTTCCTCCTCAAGAAAAGATGGGCTTCTACTTTCCATATTTTCTCATCCCAAAGAAAACAGGATTCAGATCCATCTTGGATCTGAGACCTAAACAAGATCTCCAGGAACAAGTAGGAATCAGTCTTCACATATGGGTGACGTTGGTACTGATGGAGCCCGTGTGGGAGTGCTCCCCAATGTCCAATTGGAAAGCCTTTGGGAGTACTCTTCTGCACCTGCGCATCTACCTTCCCGCCTTCCCAACTCCTTTCCTCAGTTCTTCATTTTCTGTGGAACCAGCAGGAAGCCTTTCCTGTCACCACTGAAAAACTTTTATTTTCTTTTTTGGTATCTGTCCTCTGCCTTCCTGTCAACATTGGTATGCTCCTCGATACCAGCCCCGATATTTATTTTTCTTTCTTTTTTCTTCTATTTTTCTCTTTTATCTTTTCTGTCAGGTGGTTCACTGCCACATTAGGCCTTGGCCTAAATTTTTGTGTTTGTCACCATGGACAAACACATAATGGTTTTAAAAAATGTTCTGTGCTTGGCCACTATGTCTATCCCTGATTCTCATGATTGGTGTCTAAAGTGTTTTGGGCCCAGACCATATCCCAGACAATTGTCCTTTGTGCAAACAAATGACCAAATGAGACCTACAGAACAGGACTAGACAGTATGAAACACTGTGTGCCATGGACTCTATTTCAGTAGCTTCTGCATCGTCTAGGATGTCAGCTTCTTCAACTAGTTCCCAGCTCTCCAAACAGTCCAAACCTCAATCAATTAAAGGCTAAATCCTTGACATAGTGATCCAATTCCGAGCATCAAGGTAAGTCCCTTCATTCATGGGATGCGCCGAAAGGGGCATCAGATGCTGATCGGCCAGCCAAACAGCCCCAGCAGGAGGAGCAAGCCTCCAAAGCCACACAGGGGCCCCAGGATGCTACCGAGGCATCTACCTCCAGAGCTATTGGTACTGTTCTCTGGGACAGTGGCACACAACCCTATACTTGAATCCACCCAGGCATCGGTGTCCTCCATTGATCAGCGGTTCTTAGCTATCAAGAGGACTTTGGTGGCACTACATGCTACTGCGGTACCAAAGGCATCGACAGTACAGCCAGTTTGGCACTGGCTTCCAGTTTGTTGCCAGAGCCTTTGCCTCAGATACCAGCCCTGGAAAGGGTATTGACAGTTCCTCTGGAATCGGTATCGGTGAGGTCCCTACCGCTGACTTCCTTTCTTGGAACTGGTAACCGCCGTCTGTTCCGAGCTGGTTCCCGGTTCAAGTACTGCACGACCTGAACATTGGCATCGACATCAAGCATAGTCATCGGCTCGAGATCTTTGATACTTCGATTTCCTTTCTGAATTGAACTCTTCTGATTCTGAAGAGACATCGGAGGATTCAAGGACCACCCAAGATATTCCCTCCGATCCCTCTCCTCCTCATGCAAGGCATTGATCTCCACCAGAGGACATGTCCTTTCAGGACTTCATTAGGGACATCTCAGCGGGTCTCCAGATCACTGCATTGGAAATGGAACCAAGGGCTGAGGAGTTAGAAATCCTCCAATACCCTTTGATCCCTAAAGAGATGTCAATGTTACCTACAGGATCTAATGCTGCATATGTGGAAGGCCCTGCTAACAGTTCCACCTATTAGCAAACACCTCAATACCATGTACCGAGTCCCACCATGCCCAGACTTTCAAAAGTCTCAATTACCATACCACTCAATGGTAATGGAATTGGCGATGCGATGCATCAAGAGTTCTAAAACGTATTCATCGGTACCGCCTGCCAAAGATGCCAGAGTTCTCAATGCTTTTGGATATCGCTGCTTCCAAGTGTGTATGCTTGCTTCTAGGATTGCATCCTACACCCTCTATATGGGTATGTACCTCACGGATGTATTGAGGAATCTAGGAAACCTTGCCCCCTATTCTACCAGATGATAAGTGCAATGCTTACATGAGTTTAAGCAAGTTCAAAATACTTAGAAGGTCCTGATCAGGTAAGCCTTCAATACTTTTGAATCCACTAGTAGAGCTGCTGCAGTCTGCATAGGAGCCTGTAGGATGGCCTGGCTCCAGGCTTCGGACCTCAAGCAATAGATTCAAGATAAATTGGCCAATATTCCTTGTTCTGGAGAAAACTTGTTTGGTAAGGATTGGAGAGAAAAGGCAACAGAACTTGAGGCAGATGATCTCGCCCTCAAATGTCTCTCAAGAAAGACTTCAGACTCCTTTACGAGGAAGGCTACTTCCAAGAAGTCTTTCTACACCAAGAGAAAGAGATATTACTCTTCTTACCAGCCTTCTGCCACTTATATACCTCAGCAGAAGCATTAGCAAAGGTCCCGGGAGTCCTTGTCAGCCTAAGAAGCCCAAGGGACCCAAACCCCAGCCAGCTGTTCAGCCCCAGCCAGCACCTGGTTTTTGACTCCTTCCTAGATAGCATAGCTACTCTGCCTCTGTGAGAGCCCCAGCCCCTGCACATAGCAGGCAGGCTTTGCGTTTATGCCCACAGGTGGCATCTCATTATGTCAGAGAAAAAATGGACTGTCAACATTGTCTAAGGGGGCTATCTGCTTCACATAAGAGATTATCCTGCAAATCCTTTGCAGGCCAATCTCCTTTCTTCAGAGATGGCCACTCTCTTAGTCCAAGGGGCAATTGAAAGATTCCCCCCTCCTACCCCACCCCTACTTTCTTATCCCCAAGAAAACAGGGGGGTACAGACCAATTCTAGATCTGAGGGATCTCAATAAATTCCTCGTTCAAGAGAATTTCAAAATGATTTCCCTTGGCACTCTTCTGCCATACCTTCAAAGGTACGACTGACTATGTTCTCTAGACCTCAAGGAGACTTACACTTATTTGCTGAACCATCCTCATCACAGACAGTATCTGTGCTTTCAGATTCAGCACATCCACTGCAAGTATCGGGTGCTCCCTTTCCGACTACCGTCCGTACCCAAAGTATTTACTAAATGTATGGCAATGGTCGCAGCATACCTGAGTACTTTAGGGGTTTTTGTCTTACCCTACTTAGACGACTGGCTGATAAAGGGATCCCCAGAATTCATAAGAAAGTCGCTTTCTCGTACCATCACGGTGCTTCAAAGTCTAGGCTTTGTGCTAAACTTTCCCAAGTCTCACCTGGTTCCCTCCCAGCAGCTCAAGTTCATCGGAGCCTTTCTAGATACTTGTCAGGGCCGAGCTTTCCTTCCACAGGATCACCCTGCTAGTCTTGTTCAATGGCCCTCGCCATACAAGGTCAGAGTATTGTGACAGCTCAAAGGCTTTCCTATTTGGTGCTGGGGAGCATTTCTGCACGGGTTCCATCGGTGCCGACATCACCCATATGTGAAGACTGATTCCTATTTTTCCCGGAGATCACATGTTACAGGTGAGGAACTATGTTTTTTCTTCATACAGAGAAGAGGTATATTCTGGGCATACCTTCTGTATTTCATAATGGCAATATCTGTACACTGCGGGACATTTACTTGTCTGCATGTACAGTACACCTGTTCAATGTTGCACATAAGGGGTTCTTTTACTAAAGTGCACTGAGGTTATTTGCTGCTAATGTGTGTTTAGTGCAAAATAACTGCTTTGTTCAGCATGTTCCTGGCAATTATAGCACTCAACAGTACCCTAATATGCCACAGTTGCGTGCACAATTACTGTGCGCACTTAACTTCACTTATTGAGTTGGTTTTAGATGAACCCGTGCTAATTGCTAGGGCTGCAGTTAGTATGTGGTTTATACCCTGCCCTAACAGTGCAGTGCCCACCACATTTACTCTCCGTCCCAAATCCACCCACTTGCTCCCCTAACATACCATGGACAGTTAGCCCAGAAATCTGGCCACACAATTTTCATGGCTGCATACTAGCTGTCAATGTGTTTCCCAGCGTGCCTTCAGTGCTCACCAGAGCACAAGCTGACAGATAGCACCCTTTAGTAAAAGACCCCATTAAGTGACTTAAAGGGGTGCTTGGTAGTAGATATGTGCATATTTTTAAGTACCAAATCCACCTCCCTGGGACCTTTCTGAGGAAGGCTGCTTAATTGCCAGCCACTGTACATGCAAGTTTATAAAAATGCTCCGCATAGACACAAGTGGTGAGACATACACGTGCATATGTCAGAGCTGTTTATAAACTTACGGCATAACAGTTGATGTAGCACCACTGATATGTGTGTTTCCACTGTGATGCTGCTCTTTTATTTCTGAACATAACATAAGAGATGTCCCATAATAACATAAGAGATGTCCCAACAGTGGCCAATCCAGGTTACAATTACCTGGCAGGTTCCCAAAAGACATACAGATGCCCACCTGTTTGTTCCTGGTTAAGCAGTGGATTTCCCTGATCCTCTTTGATAATGGTTTATGGACTTTTCCTCCAGGAACGTTACCAAACCTCTCTTAATCCCTGCTACACTAACAACGTTTACTATATCCTCTGGTAACGAATTCCAGAGTTTGAGTACACGTTGAGGGTAAAAATATTTTCATTCCTTAGTCTTAAATTTGCTATGTTTTACCTTCATTGCGTGTCCCTTTGTCTTTCTACTTTTTGAAGAAGAAAACAACCGATTTACGTTGACCCATTCCACTCCATTCATTATTTTATAGGCCTCTATCATATCTCTCATCAACCGTCTTTTTTCCAAGCTGAAGAGCCCTAACCTGCTAAGCCTTCATTCATAGGGATATCCTTTCATTCCCTTTACCATTTTGGTTGTCTGTCTCTGTATACCTTTTCTAATTCTTTTATATCTTTTTTTTTAAGATACGGTGACTAGAATTGTACACAATATTCAAGATGTAGTCGCACCATGCAGCAAGAAAACAACTGATCTGTGTTTACCTGTTCCACTCCATTTATAAAATAGTCTTTTTTTTATATGTAGCACCACGCTGTAAATATCTTATAAAAGTCTTTGTGTTTGCTGAGTTTTTTGTAAGATATTTGCATAACCTTAAATGCATGGACCTAGACATCTGTTTCACGGTTTACATGAGCTATGTACAGTTATCATCTCGGGGTAATGTTATAATATTTTCCCAAACTTAAATGGACTTTTATAAAATGACTTCAGGGATTACTGTGTAATAGCACGTGTAGTGACAGAAAGGTCTACACTTTTACACAATCCAGGTATTGCCATTTCTTGGGCAACACACATGTGGAGTTGTGATTTGCTCACATATTTCATAAAATATGCTTTAGCATCTGCATCTGCCTTCAGCAGGCATAAATGTTTGGGGCTTCAATCTACCCACAATTTCTGCTGATTTACCCCTATGACTTCTGTAGCTTCAAAAAATTGGCTTTAAAAAGGCACCTACTTGGCCTCCCAGCCTAGGCGATCTGACATAGTATAACCCTCCTTCCATGTTTATGGGAAATGGCATGTCGGGGGAGTTTCTCACTTGGGCAGGATGTACAGCAGTTTCCCACTTGCGGAAAGACAAGATTATAACTTCAGAAACATCTTGCTTCTCCAGAGGAGTAGCCCTTATCAGCTATTCATGGGTTTATTAGGGAAACACAGTAAAGGCCATTTTGCCAGAAAACTGTCTCGGAATTTCTCTCTGACGTCTGCATAGGGTGTGTGAAACATCAAGGGAGCTCTGCTGACAACTGCCTCCCATTTGTGTTCCCGCTAGAAGACTGGGGGAACAGGCTGGAGGAGCCCAGACCTCACTCTAACACTATCTTGGATTAAAGCAGAAGTCCTGGCTGCTTGCTGAAGATTATGGTTTTATAAGAGGGTGAATCAGTTTCCTTTAGAAATAAATAAGAAATCTTTCAAACAGTACAGGCACTGCACTGATGAATTCTTGGCCCCTATTTTGTTTCAGATAAAAAGCACAGGTGTGTACGACAATTTGATCAGATAGCTATGACTTTCGCATGTTTATGCCACTGTCTGCCAGTGCTTTTGCTGATAGCACTCATACCAGATTTTTATAAATGGGTTTATCTTAATACAGAGATATTGTGACACTTATACCCGAAGCACCAATGTAGTAACCTTCTTCTGTCAGTGCCATGCTCTAAAGCTCAATGCCTGGTTTCCTTACGCAGAGGGAAAGAGAAATTTTTGCACCCTAGTGCAGTAACTAAATAGCATGCAAATAAGTTGTGCACTAACATGGAGAAAGACGCTGGAAGCATGTGCACATAGAGCCGCTACTGCCAGCACAGATCTATCTTGTGCACAGAGAAACATGTCTCTGCACATGTGCTAGTCTGTGCATAAATATTGTTGGTATCGCAAATCTTGTAGCTGTGCAGAGGGTTTTAATGCACATACATTATGCACATAGATTGGAATGCTGTTTTACACATAAACTTCAATCTTATTCTGTACAGAAATATCATTGCCAGTAGTCCAGTGCTTTATTTTTTTTGTTCTAGCATACTTCCCAGTCTACTTCTGATCCCCTGCTGATTTTGTTTGACCCTTCACCTTCAGCAAAGCCTGAAAAAAGTCACGGGTGCTTCATGTTCTCAGTAAAGGGAAGATAAGGGCATGAAGTCCTCACTAACGCTAACCATACAAGAATGAGCTAACCATTTTCTTCCTCAGACCTGCGTTCCACCTCCGGGTCCTCTGCACACTTCTTTGCGTCTGGGCTTTATAGCGAATACTTTCATTATCAAGGCATTTAAATGAGCTAGCTATCTGCGGATGTCAGCACTTGCATACAATTAACTTGTGTGCACATATTTTAGCATTGGACAGTGGCAGTAGCACAGAAAATTGTGCGCTGAGGCTTTGCTAAAGCCTCTCACACTTTAGTGTACCGGTCCCCGAGTTAGCAAATAAGGAATGATAAATTCATTAGTAGAGGGGAGGGTTAGAAATAACTTTATGAGGATTTATTTTAAAAAAAAACCTCTTCACAACCTCTACTCCCCACCCAGTGCATTTCTTTTATAAGTGTCACTTTCTGAAAGGAGCTATTCTGGATCCAAGATGGCGCTGTGAGGGCGCACACTAGAGGACGTGTGGCTGTCACTCTCTGAGTCTGTCTGTGGTGGGACAGCCGTGGCAATGGGCAAGAGGAAGGGAAAGGAAGCTTAACCTCCCAGAGAGCTCCTCTTTCGGCCCCTTGCTCCAGGCGATGATGGTTGACTTCAGCGTGCCCCCAGTCTCACTGGCATTGTCCTCTCTGGGTCTACTGGGGGGGGGGGGGAGATCTTCTCAGCAGCAGTGAAGGGGCTTTACTAAGCCCCATGTTCCGGATGTCGTCTCCTAACCCCGGAAGTGCTTTTACCACCAGTGCTATGGAGTTTCTACAGACCGAAGTGGTTGGTGTGCAGCCCTTGTTGGGAGGAACACCAGTGACTGCTTCATGCCCCGTGCTGGCAGGAACAATCGATGGTGTGCCAGTTCCTCATTTGAGAACAGTGGAGGACATTGTGAATAGTGGTTAGAGACTGTGTTATGTGAGGTGCAGAGATGCTGTGGAGTCGCTGTGGGAGGTGATTCAGGGATTTAATTCCTCTTCAATCCTTCTCCAGTTGGATTATGGGTGATCTGACTGTTGTATTCCAATTTGTGGTTGATCATTTCAAAATGTTGGACTTTTTATCTGGGAGAATGGCAGCTATTGAGTCAAAAGTGAATGTGATGCAGGCTATAGAAGAAGTATTGGTGAAGGATAGCAATATTGCATGTCGTCGAATGGAATATCTTGAAAATCAAGTTTGTTGTAACAATTTGCGTATGCTGAACTTTCCCAAATCTCCCCTAATACCGGCTATTGATATGGTGTAGAAGTATTTAACTGAGATTCTGGTGATGGACCCTGGTAATCTCGCTCCTTTAGTGAGGGCACAATACCTTTCCTCCAGTGGGCATCATACTCCTGGAGGGCAGGGAATCTCTGTTGGGGATAACCGAATGGAGTTTTTGGAGTCCTCTCTGGAGGTGATATGATATGATATTTTCAGTCTGTGAACAAGCCCTTTTTTGGCTCTGTAATACATGTTTTTCCTGATTTCTCCAGAAGTATGCAAAAGCGGCACCAAGGTTTTTTGGCTCTGCGCCCCAGGGCTAGGGCTTTGGCTTTGGGGTTACATTTTGTTACGATTTTCTTATATTTGTATTATAATGTATGAGGGTAAATCTTATGCTTTTTTCGAGCCTAAGTTGCTTGTGGAGATTATTTCTGAAAGGGGGGGGGGGGGTGTAATACTTTGACACAACTCACAGGCACTACTGTAACGGCCCACGGAGAGGCAATTCTTGTGGGGGTAGCCCTTGATTCATTGTTTATTGTATGAAGAATTAATTCTCCTATACCTTGGATCCTCTCTTTCCCTTATTGGTGGGCTAATTGAGCTGTATTTTTTTATTTATTTGTATTTTCTTGGGGGATATTCTCCATATAAATTGTTTGTGTTCACTTATGAAAGGTGAAATGTATATGTAAAAATAATAAAAAAAAAAAAGGGTGTCACTTTCTAGATAGTCATTGAAGTCCTTCACTAGTTTTTTTTGTTTTTTTTTTCTCAATGTACTTCTTGAAGGTAAGGGTGAGGAGGATGAAACCTAGTTAGGTACAGGGATTTATGTAACAAAAAACTGAAAATTATGGGCTGATAAAATCAAAATTATACAAAAGTAAATAACTGTAAAATAATTAAAAACCTTGCATAGTAGAATCTGAGTAATGAATTATAATGTTCATGTTAAAAGCATGATGCAAAACTGTTTCTCAAATACATGCATACATTTGATATTGGCTTGGGGGGTGAGTTGCATGAGTAGATGCTAGGTTGGTGGTAAGGGAATAGATGTGAGGAATGTCTAGTGTATCTCTGGGTCTGCATGTGCAAGTGTGTGTGTTTTGTGTGAATTAGTGAGTAATGTGTGTGACTACATATACAGTGAATGACAGAGTGGGGCGAGTGGATGCGATGCATTTGATTGGATGGAGGTTATCTTCAAGTTGGAAGCAAGAGTCTGTGTATGCTAGTCCATTGGTGTGGGTGCAATGTTTTGGTGGAGGGTAGATTGCACTTGGAGGGCTATGGCGTGTCTGCAACTGTGTTGTTTGGACCTGTGTGTGGTGTTTGTAAATTGGTTGGCTGTGTGACTGTGGATTTGTCTATGTGTGTGACTGCATGTACACATAAAACCATGGGAATGGGAGGGAAAGGAATGGAGACGACCTTCACATTTTTTTAAGGTCAAGGCTTTTGTTGTAGCTGAGATGTTGCAGCAGAGATGTTTTTTCAGAACATTTAGCTGAAACTTGAGGGGGAGGGCGGGGTGGAGAGGGATCAGGCACAGCGGGCCACCAAGGATTAGTATTGTAGCAATGCTTGAAGAATGGTCTAAAATTTGGCAGCTGAGATCTAATGCTAAAAAATGCAGGGTCATTCATTTGGGCTGCAAATGTAGGAGATGAAGTATTTCTGTCCACAGAAGAGCGGGACCTGGGCATGATAGTGTCTGAAGTTCTAAAAGTAGCTAAACAGGTAGAAAAGGTGACTGTGAAAGCCAGAAGGATGCTTGGGTGCATAGGGAGAGGAATGGCCAACAGAAAAAAAGGAGGCGATAGTGCCTCTATATAGGTCTCTGGTGCAACCTCATTTGGAGTATTGTGTACAATTCTGGAGACCACTCCTTCAAAAGTATATAAACAGGTTGGAGATGTTGCAGAGGGTGGCTACTAAAATGATTACTAGTCTTGTTATAAAGCATATGAGGACAGACTTAAAAATATAAATTTGTATGCTTGTGTCCTTGGGCAAGTCACTTAACCCTCCATTGCCTCGGAAGAAAGGCCTGGCAATCTACTTCCGGTGACACTGCCAAGAAAACCCAGGAGCTTCTGGGTCGCCAGGAGTCAGGACTGACTTGAAGGCACACATTGCATTGCATTTGCATGCTTTAGAGGACAGGTGGGGGATAGAGGAGATATGATAGAAATGTTTAAATACCTTCATGGCATAAATGCACATGAGGAGAGTCTTGGAGGTGGTAGAGACGAGGACTGTATCTGAATTCAGAAAAGCATGGGACAAACAGAGGATCTCTAAAGGAAAAAAGGGGACTGTTGTAGTGGTTGATATGGAAGGACAGACTAGATAAGCCACGTGGTCTTTTTCTATCGTCATGTTTCTGTGTTTCTATTTATGCAATTACGGATGTGTTCATTATGTGCGAAATTATGCACATGCATAATCGCGTAATTCACCAAGTTTGATTAGGGATGAGAGAAACTTCAAACGGAAAATAGTTTACATAAAAAGCACAGTAGCTGTTTTATGTATTTTTAATAAAACATCACAATATTTCACATCCTCCCCCTGTTTGTTTTTACTATCATGCTTAAAATGTCCTCTCTTCCAAAATATAGTGTGAGCTGTTAGGTGGCTCGATACACAGAGGTCCGATATTAATGATTTGGAGGAAAGGGAGGAGCTGGTGCTACATTCTTCTATTGATTTTTCTAGTCCTGATTGACCTACTTTCTTTCCTTCAGGATACATGCTGTTAACATATCCCCGTCTCATTCACCTGCACCAGCTGCTGTGCAGACCCTTGGTAAACATAGAAACCTAGAAAAACGACAGCACATAAACACCATATGCCCTATTTAGTTTGCTCCTTCATACCAACTACTAAGCTTTACAGTCCCTTTTTTTTATCTTTAGAGATCCTCTGTACTAGTCCCATGCTTTCTTAAATTCAGATACAGTCCTCGCTTCTGCTGCCTCACTGGAAGAGTATTTCATGCATCTACCACTCTCTGTAAAGAAATATTTCCACAAATTACTCCTGAATCTGTCCCCTTTCACCTTTATTCTATGCCCTCTCATTGCAGAGCTTTCTTTAAATTGAAAGAGGCTTAAGTGGAGGTATTTAAATGTTTCTGTCATATCTCCCTTCTCCCACCTTTCTTCTAAAGTATACATTTTGAGATCTTAAGTCTGTCCCCAATATGCCGTATGACAAAGACCACTGACCATTTTGGTAGCCATTTTCTGCACTGACTCCATCCTTTTTATATCCTTTTGAAGGTGTGGCCTCCAGAATTGCACACAATACTCCAAATGAGTTCTCACCAAAGAGACAGAGGCACAATCATCTTGTTCTTGCTGGCCATTCCTCTCCCTGGGCACCCAAGCTTCCTTCTGCCTCTCTCAATCACCTTTACTACCTGTTTAGCCATCTTAAGATCATCAGAAACAATCGCCCCATGTCCCGCTTTTGTTTTGTGGATGAAATACTTCACTCCCTATACCAGTGATGGCTAACCTTTTTGAGCCCGAGTGCCCAAACTGCCGCACAAAACCAAAGAATTTCCTCAAAGTGCCAGCACGTCAATTAAAGCCTCATTTGCATAAGGTGCCTATCGACCAATAGCTAGCATCCCCATCTTAGCCAAAATAATCGAGAAGGAAGCACAACGGCAAATTCAAGATCACATAGACTCTGTTGCTCCCTTAGATAACTGCCAACATGGGTTCAGAGAACATCACGGGGTTGAGACACTACTCACTGGTCTAATCAACAATATCATCACAGGAATCGACAACATCCATCAAGGTTTTGTCCTCATTTTCCTAGACATCGCCGCGGCTTTTGACTCCGTGAGTCACGAAATCCTCCTGGGAAGACTAAAAGAAAAGGGTGTCTGCAACAAGGCACTAAAATGGTGCAAGTCTTATCTGGACGATAGATGGCAATATGTGAAGTCTGGATCAGAAGAGTCTAGCCACTTCCATCAAAAACAAGGGGTACCTCAAGGATCCTCATTATCCTCCTTACTCTTCAATATCTACATGCAGCCCATATGCAATATCATAAGATCATTCAACGTAAACTGCATGATATATGCAGATGACATTCTTTTATACATGCCTTTCTCCACAACCCACATGGACCTGACCCCACTCACAGATTGTTTCAATGCAGTTTCAACATGGCTCCAGACACAGAACCTACGTATCCAGCATAAAAAAACAGAGGTCCTTTTCATCTCCAGAGACTCCAACTTTACGCCCCCATCCCACGTCAGTGTCAAGGAAGCTGATTTGCAAACTAAAGATGCAATAAAATATTTGGGAGTTACCCTGGACCAACATCTAGACATGAGACGCCACATAAGCAGCGTAGTCAAAGCCATCTACTTCAAAATCCGTTCCCTCAAACACCTACGCTCCCTGCTGGACCCAGACGATTTCCGTACCATATATCAAGCGCTGATCCTGCCGCATTTTGACTTTGCAAATGCCATCCTACAAGGTCTCCCCCAATCCACACTAACCCCCTTACAGTTGGCCATTTATTTATTTATTTATTTTATTTATTTTTAATCACATTTATATACCGCAACTTCCAAAGTTCAGTTGCGGTTTACAGTTAACAACAATCAACAAAGCAAGTATGTTTGTTTTACATGGAACGTCGAATATAACAAAACATATTTACAAGGAACATCATATTAAATATCAAATAAACAATGTGATATAATACCAAACAGTGTGAAAACTATATACAAGTTTATATATGAATATATATACATGGAATACATGGAAGGGAGGGGACATAATTCAAAGATCATCATGGGTGAGTGCTAACTGTGTGGGTTAGAGGGCTTTTGCATGGAGCAATCTGATTATCTCTTTAACCTTTGTCTAATGTAGATAATGAAATGCCATGAATGCCGCAGCTAGGGTCCTCTACGGTGCATCCAGAAACGACCACGTGACTCCCATTCTCAAACAGCTGCACTGGCTACCAATTCACGGGAGAATCACCTTCAAATCCCTTGTATTAGCATTTAAGGCAATCAAAGGCACCTCATCCCTCTCACTCACGAATCTAATCCACATGGTCCCCCCCAATAGAGCAAGAAGAACATCAGCTGTAAACTTGCTAGCAATACCAAAGGCTTCAACAAAGTCCAACACGAACACCACAAACAGGGCATTCAGTTTTTATGTACCAAAATGCTGGAACACCCTACCCCCCGACATTAGAGCCATTACCAATCTATATCAGTTCAGAAAGGCTCTCAAAACATACCTTTTCCGCCAATATTTCCCAGACAGCAACTAAACCAGATATCCCCTCCAAGAAATAACCCAATCTAGAAATGCCCGCACACTGCAGTGTAGATAGATTATGTATATAGTTAACCCAGTTATCCAAGTTTGTACTCCTGTTCAATGTAAAACCTGACAGTTTGTCGTAATGGTCGTTTTGTTATGATGTAAACCGCGCTGATTCTAAATAGCGCGGTATATAAGAAACTGTAATAAATAAATAAATAAATAAATAAATATTTGCATAATGTTACCATACACTAACTTTTAGTAAACATGCCTCTTAATGAGTATATGGATAAAGAAAGACTAAAAGGTTTCTACATTACTATAATCCAGTACCAACCGCCAGGCACATTAGGAACTACTACAAACGCTGCCCATTTAGAACCCATAGCAAACCCGCCGTATCCTAACAGCACTACCAGGACTCACAAAGCACCATACCCTAACTATCAAAAGGCAACACTGCAAATAATTAAACCAATACATTTCAGAGAACAACAATACATGACCTACTGGGGAAAGAACAAGTGGCAATGTCAAATAGGAATTATATAAACAGAATACCTCAGCTCAGTTACACATGCAGAACAGACCATCACCAAACAAGGAATCACAATTTAGAAACAGGAAGACAATAATTAAACTGGGAACCCCAAAAGCCAAACTTGGAATATACAACAACACTGTAGAAATAAAACTATAAATTAATTTCCTCTTGTACTAAACAAAGCGCAAAAATTAATGATGCACATTTCCTAGAGCTGACATATTCCAGTTAATAAATTCAAAATAAAGAGATATTTTTCTACCTTTTGTGCATTTTTTTTCAGTTGCAATTGTTCCAGCCACTTTCTTCTGGTTTCTTCGTGTCTTCTGCTAACTCTCCATCTGCTGTCCATTTGTCCTTTCTTCTGTCTTCTTGTTTTTTTTTTTCCATTCTCTCTCTACATCTGCTTTAACATACTAATCTTTCTCCTTTTGCCCTTTCCTCATTCCTATTTCATCTACTCAAAATTTACCCCTCCATCCTCAATCCCCACTTATTCTCCCAATACCCGGCCAATTGTAGATTTTTTATCCCTCCCACACAAAATATTTTTTCCCTCTCCATTTTACTCTCCCAGCCCCATCCCATTCTAATCCTCCCCCAACACCAGCTCCCTTCTAGTTCCAGCCTCACCCAGCATCCATTCCCTTCTAGTCCCTGCATCAGCCCATTTCCAGTCCTAGCAGCCCCCCAACCCATTTCCAGTCCTAGAAACCCCCCAACCCAATACCAGTCCTAGCCCCCCCTCATCAACCCACTTCCAGTCCTAACCCCCATCACCCCATTTTCAGTTTAAGCCCCCCCTATAACCCATTACCAGTCCTAACCCCCATCAGCCCACTTCCAGTCCTAACCCCCATTTCCAGTCAGCCCCCCATAGCCCATTGCCAGTCCTAACCCCCCCATCAGCCCACAGTCCATTACCAGTCCTAACCCCATCAGCCCACCTCAAGTCCTAACCCCTCCCCATCAGCCCATTTCCTGTCCTAGCCCCCCCATAGTCCATTATCAGTCCTAACCCCCCATAGCCCATTACCAGACAGCCCCCATCAGCCAACAGCCCATTACCAGTCTTTTTTTTTTTTTTTTAAACTTTTATTTTCATTTTACAACAAGCAAAAAGAAACAACACACCAAAGGAAACAAATACAAACATACAATAAAGAAAAAGCAACCCCAGTTACCCCCCACCCCTATGCTTCTTCTCTAAGCTGATAAGTATCATCATATAAGCGCTTACAAACAACAGTAATTGTACATCAACACGAACAGAAATAGTATCTGCGATACAGAATGATCATGTGACAGAGATTTACACAGATTTTAGGCAGCCACCATGTAAGGCTTAGCATTAAGTTTCAGTGTTTCAGCGGAGTTTAAATGCGTTTCCTGAAGAAACACTAAATCAGCATGCTCATGATTAAGATAGCTAAGGATTTTCTTTCTTTTGATTGGACTATTGATGCCTTTTACGTTCAGTGATAAGATCTTACATAAGGCCATTCAGAAAAGTTAAAAATTCTGAAAAAGAACATGATAACGCACATAATTTCACAATGTCCCTCATATTAACTGTATATGGCTGTACACATGACATGATAGAAAATAAGCTAATGAAAAACAATGAAGCGCCCCATATAAAAAAAATAAGCACCGAAGTGCATTAGAGAAGAAGCAGAACCCCAGAAATTACTGGCGACCATATGTCTGCGGGGAGAAACCCCAGAGAAGGCCTAAATTGAAACATATCTGTATAGCTGTGCGTGTTCCGAATCCAACCGAGGTGCACATCATGGAGGGATAGGAGACCAAGAAAGTTATATATAGACAGAAAGAAAAGTCCAGGTAGTCTCTGTTCCAGGCTGTGATCACCGCGTCGGGCCATTCAAAATGGCGGGCAGATCCGGCGGATTACAGATCCAAGTTGTTGGATTAGCGCATCTGGTCTGCTTCTTTGGAATCTAAAAATGTTGCTAGTAGATCAGGATCTTCGAATGTTCTAGTTTGGTTATGGAGAGTCACTCTGAGCTTCGCTGGATACAATAGGCCAAAGCGAGCCTGTAGCTGTTGAAGTCTAGGGCGAAAAGCAAGGAGTCTCTTCCGACGGTCAACTGTGGGCTTTGCCAAGTCAGGGAAGAAGGAGACTTTATGACTTTCAAACTCCAGATGATGATTCGCCCGGGCAGCATTTAGAATTTGCTCAACTTGCTGATATCTCAGTAATCGAAAGATGATAGGCCGGGGGGTCGTCCGATTGAGCGCCATGTTGGTAGGAACACGATGTGCTCGGTCAATTTCCAGATCTCTGTGAAAAGTGATCTTCAGCAAGGAGGGAAGAGTTTTGACCAGGAATTCTCTTATATCTCCTGCTTCGGCCCCCTCCGGTACTCCAATGAGCCTTACATTGTTGCGACGGGCTCGATTATTGCTATCCTCTAACTCTTTTTGAAGATTCTGTATCTGACGCTCAGCCTTGTCCAGTTTCACCAAGCGCACCGCGTGCGAGTCGAGGACCCCCGCCATGTTGTCCTGCCGTAGTGAAAGACCTTCAAGCCGGTCCTGAAGCATACCGAAGTCTTCTCGCATGGCTCGGAGCGCTTCTCCGTTGGACTGTACCAGTTCCTTCACACCGCGTATTTCCTCCAAGATCTCCTGTTGCATTTCGGGGTTTTCCCGAAGTGGAACTATCTTTTGTGGGGAAGACAACTCTGTTTTGGAGCGTTTTCCGTGTGAAGAAGAGGGAGACCCGAAGTCTAAGCGCGCTGGTTTGTGGGCCGCCATCCCCCCCGAGGTACCCCGGTAAGTTCGGAGCAAAATATTAAGTTTAGGTAGGTATTAAGTCAGGATTCTGAGTAGGCCTCTCGGGAGCTTCAGCGCGAAGCGTCTAACCCGCTGGACATCAGGCTCCGCCCCCAGCCCATTACCAGTCTTAACCCCCCCATAGCCCATTGCCAGTCCTAACCCCCCCATCAGCCCACAGCCCATTACCAGTCCTAACCCCATCAGCCCACCTCAAGTCCTAACCCCTCCCCATCAGCCCATTTCTTGTCCCAGCCCCCCATAGCCCATTATCAGTCCTAAACCCCCCCATAGCCCATTACCAGTCCTAACCCCATCAGACCACCTCCAGTGTTAACCCCCATCAGCCCATTTCCAGTCCTAACCCCACCCAAAAGCCCACCTCAAGTCCTAACCCTCCCCATCAGCCCATTTCTTGTCCCAGCCCCCCATAGCCCATTACCAGTCCTAACCCCACCCCTCCGCCCCCCTCTAGTCCTAACCCCTCCCCATCAGCCCTTTTCCTGTCCTAGCCCCCCATAGCCCATTACCAGTCCTAACCCCACCCAACAGCCCACCTCAAGTCCTAACCCCTCCCTATCAGCCCATTTCCTGTCCTAGCCCCCCATAGCCCATTACCAGTCCTAAGCCCCCATCAACCCACTTCCAGTCCTAATCCCATCAGCCCATATAGACTTAGCTCCCCCATAGCCCATAGCCCATCACCACTCCTAACCTCCCCCAGCCCATCACCACTCCTAACCCCCCCCATCAGCCCAGTTCCTGTCCTAGCCCCCCATAGCCCAGTACCAGTCCTAGCCCCCCCCAACCGCCCACAGCCATTACCACTCCTAACCCCCCAGCCCATCACCAGTCCTAACCCCCAACAGCCCACAGCCATTACCACTTCTAACCCCCCCAGCCCATTACCACTCCTAACCCCCCCAGCCCATCACCACTCCTAACCCCCCCATCAGCCCATTTCCTGTCCTAGCCCCCCCCAGCCCATCACCAGTCCTAACCCCCCAACAGCCCACAGCCATTACCACTCCTACCCCCCCCAGCCCATCACCACTTCTATCCCACCCCAGCCATTACCACTCCTAACCCCCCCCAGCCATTACCACTCCTAACCCCCCCAGCCCATCACCACTCCTACCCCCCCCAGTGAAATTTTTTTTACAAAGAAAGCTGTCGCTGCCGGGGCCAGGGCCGCCGCGGCAGAATCGAGTGTGCCGCGGGGCCCCTCCGCCCAGCAGAGCCTGCCCTCCGACCCCGGTATCACCTCTCTCAGCTGCCTCCAGTCACACGCGCCGGCTTTCAGAGCGCGAGGGAAGAGTTTCTTCTCCTCGCTGCTCTGTTAAGCCCGCGGGGGCCGATGGGAACTTCCCATCAGCCCCCGCGGGCATAACAGAGCAGCGAGGAAGAAACTCCACTCGCGCTCTGAAAGCAGGCGCGTTTGACTAGAGGCAGCTGAGAGAGGTGATACCGGGGACGGAGGGCAGGCTCTGCTGGGCGGGGGGGCCCCGCGGCACACTCGATTCTGCCGCGGCGGCCCCGGCCCCGGTAGCGGCAGCTTTTTTTTTTTTTTTTAATGCCGCATATCTTGATTGCGGACCTTCCCGCGTGCCAGCTGCAAGGCCTTCGCGTGTCACAGCTGGCACGCGTGCCATAGGTTCGCCATCGCTGCCCTATACTGTACCGCATCCTTGGATTTTTGCAGTCCAAATGCATGACCCTGCATTTTCTTAGCATTAAATCTCAGCTGCCAAATTCTCAACTATTCTTCAAGCTTTGCTAGATTCCTCCTTGTGTTATTTACACCTTCCCGGGTGTCTAACCTATTGCAGATTTTGATGTCATTCACAAAGAGGCAACCCTTACCCTACAGCCCTTCTGCAATATTACTAACAAAAATGCTAAAAAGAATCAAGGTAACACTGGTAACATCCTTCTCTTCAGAGTGAGCTCCATTTACTTGTACCCTATGTCACTTTCTACTGAACCAATTTTTAACCCATTTGTTCACTTTAGGGTCCATCCCTAGAGCACTCTATTTTTTTATAAGTCATCTGTGCAAAACAGTGTCAAAGGCTTTACTGAATCCTAAGTCCAAAACTTGGGTTACCCAGTCAAAAAAATTAGATTTATCTGACAAGACCTGTCTCTGCTGCTGCCTCGAATCCTGTAATCCACTGGATGCTAGAAACCTTACTATCCTCTGATTTTGCAGCATTTCCATTAATTTTGCTCACCATAGAGGTCAGACTAACCGTCCTGTAGTTTTCAACTTCATGCTTATTTCTGCTTTTGTGTAGAGGGACGACATGTGCCCTTCCCCAGTCCTCTGGTTAAAAAGAATATGTTTAGGCCATTCACCCTCCCCACCAATAACTGGTGTTCCTGAGGTGGTGGGCACTCCACAGTAGCCTAACTTGTTGAGGGTGAACTGCAGGACAACACAAAAGCCATCATTGAGCAAGACACCCCCCAGTCAGTTCCCAGCCCAAGCATGCCGTCAGGAAATGGCTCCCTACTTTCTATGGAGAACGGACATGCATCCCCTCTGTAACATGCTGTTTGGAGAGATTCTGCCTAGGGAGCTCTAGCATTGCTAGCCCTTCTTCAGTGGTGATGGTGGTTGTAGCGCAAAGGCGGCTCTGGTTGCTCAAGTAGTCGTCTGATGCAACTTCCAACTTGTGGCTTAGCAAGTTCCCCTTTTTTTTTCAAAACTTTATTTATAGACACCATGTGAAAACAACCGGCCAATACAGCAAACAAGCTCCAGGAGGGGGTGAACTCTGATCCCCGTCCAGGAGAACAAGCAAAACATACAGGTGCATTGTTGTTTTTTTCACAATCAACCCTCCCCCCCCATACCCCCTACCCCCCCCCACCCTCCCTTGTCGTCACGTCCACCCCAGGAGACCCCCCTATACCATTCCGAAGCTGAGTCCCACATCACACGAAGCAGTTTAAGAACCCAACTGTAGGACTTCATTCCTACTGCGAGAGCTCAAAATTTGGAGATAAGGATCCCAAAGCATCTGAAAAAGTGGCCAGCGTTTAACATTACCGCGGGCGTATCTCGCCTCCAACAGCATCAGCTGATGTAAGGCATTGCGCCATTCCCAGAAAGAGGGCGGAGTCTGGTCTCGCCAGTGATGCAGTAGGGGACCTTTGCCCACCAGACAAGCTTTACGCACTAGTAATCTCTCCCATTTACCTTTAGGCTGTAGCAGGCGCAATTGATCGAGAAGCACTAAGGAGGCATCGAAGCACACCCGCTGCCCCAGAAGCCTCTCCAGGAAGGAGCCAATTCTAGCCCAGTAAGAGCGGAGAAGTCTACAGCCCCACCACATGTGCGACAAGTTCGCCAATGGCGCCCGGCATCTCGGGCACCATCCATCCTGGGTGAGCTTGGAGCGAAAGGCCCGACGGGGAGAAAAATGTACTCTAGAGAGCGCTTTATATTGCATTTCCCGCCAACGGGTCCCTACCGCCAGCTCTCCTACCCGCTGCAAAGCTTTCAAAAGCGTCCCTGGTTCGATTTCCCGCCCCATCTCTGCGGCCCACGCTAATTCCACAGGACGATAATCTGGAGAGGACCTATATGGGATCAAACGCGACTTCAACGACCGTATGGACGGCGGGGACTCCCCGCTATATCAAAAAAGGACAGAATCTGCGCCGAGCGGTCGGCCTGCAATTCCGCTGCCGGTAGGGAGGCAATATAATGCGTAAGCTGCATAAATGCAAAACAGTGTCGAGGTCCTAGGTCAAATTCAGCACATAAAGGCAAGAACTTCTTACAGAGCCCCGAAGAATCCACCATATGTCCAAGACTAGTGAGACCCTTGTCTGCCCAATCACGAAAAATCGCATGATCCAGTCCTGGGGGAAAAAGGACATTCCCCCGAATCGGCAACCAACTCGAGACTCTCCAATTCGTTCCCCAGTATCCATTAAGTTGCCGCCAAGTTCGACGCACCGAATCAATCAGAACACTCTCAGCCAATCTATCGGGGAGCAATCGAGTATCCAGGTGTAAGAGGGCAAGCAACGACACTGGGGCAGCAAAGGCCTCTTCCAAGGCCAACGGAGTATACACTGCCGTCCCCCCCAGCCAGTCACCCAAGTGCCTCGCCTGGCAAGCCAGAGCATAGACCCCTAAATCAGGCAGGCCCAGCCCTCCCAGCCGCCAATTCCCCATCAGACGAGAGTAGGAAACACGCGCTCGGGCTGTGCCCCACAAAAACCCCCGGAAGAGCCCTTCTATCCGCTTTAGATCCTTCCGCAGCAACCATACAGGCAGCGTCTGTAACCATAAAGAATCCTTGGTAAAATAACTAATTTGATCGCTGCAATTCTTCCAGACAGGGACAATGGGAGTGGTCGCCAGGCGTGTAACTGGTCCTGCAGACCCCGCAGAATTTTATCGAGATTACAACCATACAACTGAGAGGGCTGACCAGTCAACAGTATACCAAGATATTTAAAGTGGTGAACCGCCCAGCGGAGAGGAAAAGTGCCCCGCCAAGCAGTCCGCACCCCACCCGATATGTCTAGGGCCTCAGATTTAGTCTGATTAATTTTTAACCCGGCGAACTGGCCAAACTTCGCAAACTCCTGCAGCAGCCGGGGAAGCGATTCCTGCGGTCGGAGCAAATGTACAAGGAGATCGTCGGCAAAGGCCGAAATCTTAAAAGTCGAAGAACGAATGTGCACCCCCTGTATATCCCGCAGCGCCTCCACCTGTCGTATGAACGGGTCCAAGGAGAGGACAAACAGTAAGGGGGAAAGAGGGCAACCCTGCCTAGTCCCCCGATGTAATGGGAAGGCCTCCGAGAGCACTCCGTTACAGCAAATCGCCGCCATCGGGTCAATGTAGAGACTGCGAACCATGGCACAGAAAGAACTCCCTAGCCCATAACAAGGCAGCAGGTGCCATAGATACTGCCAACTCACCCTGTCAAAGGCCTTCTCTGCATCAAAGCTGATTAACAGAGAAGGGAGGCGACTATTCTGCACCCATTCCAGGGAGGCCAAGATTTTCCGAAGATTGCGGACGGCATACCGTCCCCGCACAAAGCCTACTTGGGAGTCATGCACCAAATACCCCAATACAGTGGCCAGGCGGTCTGCAAGAACCTTTGCGAGAATTTTCAAATCAAAGTTGAGGAGGGAAATGGGGCGGTAAGATTCCGCACACAGCAAGTCTTTCCCAGGTTTAGGAATGAGTATCACATGGGCCAAGTTATTTCCCCAATGAAAGGTTCCCTGTTCTGACCTCCGATTGTGAACGTCCGCCAGCAGCGGTGAGACCAACTCGCCCAAAATCTTATAAAATTCCGCCCCTAATCCATCCGCGCCTGGGGTTTTATAACAACTCGCTTTAGCAATAACAGTTTGCACCTCCTGGATCGATATCGGCTGATCCAGGGCCTCCCGTTGCTGAGCGGTCAATTGAGGTAGCCTCAGGCCCTCCAGGTATGCGGACATCTGCACAGGAGAGCTCGGTTCTGCTGCATAAAGTTTCTGAAAGAATGAACGGAACACCCGAGCTATCTCTGGGCTCTCCTTGTGAAGGATCCCCTGATCATCCCGAAGCGCGTGTACTAGCCGAGAGACCCGAGAACCACGTAGGCAACGGGCCAATAACCTCCCAGGCTTATCCCCATGACAATAAAGCTGAAAGCGATAATACTGAACTGATTTTTTAGCTCTCTGGTGTAAAAGTTCATTAAGAGTTGTCTGCGTCTCCCAAACCTGCTTCTTCAAAGATACACTCGGGTTAGCCGCCCATCTCCGCCGCTGTTGAGTGACCAAGCGTTCTAAGTGAATAATACGTTCCGCCAGGAGCCTACGCTTTCTCGCCAAAAAGCCAATAATATCCCCGCGCAGGACCACTTTCGCCGTTTCCCAAATCAGCTCCGGATCCCCTCGATGCCCACTGTGATCCTCTTCAAACTCACGCCAGCGCTGCTGCAAAAACCGTCGAAACTGTGAGTCCCTATAGAGTTCCAAAGGGAACCGCCACATTCTCATCGCGGCCCGGGCCGCACCCCAGCGCAGTTGCAGCCATATCAAGGCATGGTCAGAGATTTCCGCGGGACCGATCTGCGCCTCATCCGCCAACGCGAACAGTCCTTGCGAGATCAACAAATAATCAATTCGGGCACTGGAGTTATGTGCTCGAGCATGGTGCGTATAATCTTTTTCAGTGGGGTGCAATAGTCTCCACGGGTCCACCAACCCCAGTCGCGTACGGAGACCATGCAGAGCACGGGCCGCCAAGGCCCGCTCCCTAGTTCCGGCACCTCGAGAGGTATCCATCTCCACGTCCATCACTCCATTAAGATCCCCCCCTAAAATCAACGGGGACTCTGGAAGCTGTTCCACCTGGGAGGCCAGTCTGGCATAAAAAGCACGATCCAACACATTAGGGCTGTAAATATTGCCCAGGATGACAGAGCGGCCCTCCAAGCTGCCGTGCAATAGGAGAAATCTTCCCGCCGGATCAATTATGTCCTTCACAGCCTCAAAGCGTACATTCTTATGTATTAGTATGGCCACCCCCCCTTTCTTATTCACCGCAGGCGCCCCCCAGACCTGCCCCACCCACATTCTACACAATTTGGCATGCTCTTCAGCTGTCTGGTGGGTTTCTTGAAGTAAGGCAATATCGGCTTTTTTGCCGCGCTAAAGCCTGTAAAACTTTAGCTCGCTTAATCGGGCTCCCGAGTCCACAAACGTTCCAGGAAATTATCTTCAGTCTGGGATAATATCACCCCAATATCGCAGGAATATAGTCAACCATATCCCAGGAGGAACCCCCCCAGCCTGGAATTCCTCCCTACTACCCTGTATTAGGATCCCACTGTATCTGGGGTCTCCCGGTTGGACGCGACTAACACCCTCCCCCCCACCCCCTCCACATAACGAGACATCCCCACCTCTAATAGGTAGAGACAAGCTGTAACGCGATCGGTCTCTTCCAACCCTTATTAACGTAAAGAGGCACCCTCCACCGCCCGCCCGCACTCAATACTGCAGTTACCCCCATAAATGGTCCTATTTCCAAAACAGTAGGCATACAAGTAGGGGCAGAGATAGTCCCCGCCAACAAAAAAAGTTTTTCCCTATACAAAAAGACATCAGGCTACTAGACCCCATAACCAGCATATCTATCACTCACACAAACGAAATATAAGTATCCACCAATGCTCCCGCCACTCCTCAGCAGGCCGTACGCGCACAAAGCAGCAGCTGTGCAGCTGCTGAAGGAGGGCCACAGGCTTGTACCTCACATAGTATCAATCAGAGTTATACACTTAAAATTTAACTACATGTCAGATCACAGTATGTACACCACATTGATTACACTAGAAAGTATTATAGAACTTGTGAAAACCATAAATACACAACAACTTTTCAATTTTAGGAACGTCTATGTTGTTTTTTCCCAGAATCAGAACCATGACCTTTGTGCGCTCTGTTGTAAAGTACGTGCGCTCACTCGGCGAGGCGCGTGCACTCGCACACGCGCACCGCCCAAAGGGAACAGTGGTGTCCATCGCACCCCTCCAGCATCCCACAGCACACAAGGGCCGAGAGCAGCCTAGATCCCCTGTAGAAATAACAAGCAAGCCCAAACACCTCAGAAAGAGAACAAGCCCCAGTCATACTCTGCATCAGCACCATTCACTCAAGGGATCCCACCCCACCCCCCGCAGTCAAGCCCAACAAAACCAAGCTCAGTGATCCCATTCTACAGGAAAGTCCCCGTAGTCTCCGACAGACCCCCTCCAATACACACAAACCACCCCTCTCCAATAAAAAAACACAACCACCCCCCCATTCAAAAAGAAACCCCGCCAACAGCACAGTCCGGTCATCACCCACACATTCCCACACCCTCAACCCCCTCCTCTCATACCTCACTCGATCCGCATCATACTCGGCTCCCTGGCAGCAGAGCCAGATGGTGTAGAGTACCGTCCAGCCTGGGCCCCACCACGTGCATGTCAGACATACGTCCCGAAGCCACCACTGCACAAGGCCTAACGTATAGGTCTGGCCCACTCACTCAGAACTGCCAGCAAATAACATAAATCCCACAGACCAAGCACAAACCGCCCTAACCCACCCCCTCCCGTCTCCAGCCTTTGCAGTCAGCGAGACTTAAAGTTCACACCAATACCCTTATTCGGGTAAACATTCCGGTTGCCTCACAGCTGCCGTTCGGGGGACTGTGATGGTCTCTCTTCGCCCACAAGCTGATCAATGTAGGGTTGAGCGTCAGCCGCTGATTCAAAAGTCTGGTGGGCACCCGCATGAAAAACATGCAGTCTAGAGGGGTACTGCACCGAGAATTTTATCTTCGCTTCAAGCAGACGCTGGCAGAGAGGAGCATAGGCCCTGCGCCTCTGACTGAGGGCGGCAGAGTAATCCTGGGCCACCCGCAGTTTCAAATTATTATGCACCAGCTCTCCCTTCTGCCGTGCAGCTCGCAGAATGGCCTCCTTCTGAGGGAAGTGCAGGAATTTAGCTAGCACTACCCGTGGTCGGTGGTCTCGAGATTGTCGGGCACCCACGCGGTGCGCTCGTTCTATGAGCAGCTTGCCGCCATCTTCAAGGCCCTCAAAAAGCTGGGGGAGTAGAGTCTCCAAATAGGTTTTTAAGTCTCTGTCGGTGATCGAGTCAGGGATACCCATCAGTCTCAGGTTGTTACGCCTCGAACAATTTTCCAAATCGTCAAGTTTGGCATCGTAAGACTGAAGTCGGGTTTTTACCGCCGACAATTCGCGGGTCAAAGAGGTCAGGCTATCCTCAGTCACCCCAATGCGGGTTTCAGCTTCTTGCAGGCGGCTGCCCATTGCCCCAAAGGAGGCATAGAGATTGTCCATTTTGTCGTGTAAGGCCGTGAATTGCACCGCCAGAGCCTCCGCCACCGCCGCAGATACCTCTGCCAAAAAGGCCGGCGAGGTCGGTGAGTTCGGCCTGCCCACCGCATCAGCCATCTTGGGTAGCGGAGTTCCGCGCTCTTTCTCTTTCCTCGCGGCTTTAACTGTTGCTGCCATCCTCGCAGCGCCTCTTCTGACACTCGTCGGCTTTTAGGCGTCTCTCCTCTCTCGGCACTTATATGTTTTATCTTTGCAACAGCTCTCAGACCGGCATTAATAGCCCGATTCAGGTCGGAAGAGACCGGAGCTCAAGCAGAGTACGTCCGCCGAGCTCACCGCATCACGTGCTCTCTAGCAAGTTCCCCTTTAAGGGCAAGTTCCCCCTTAAGTTGCTTTTTGTGGAGGATCTGAGAAATTATCAAATCATGTGGTAGAGCCCTGTCCATAGAGATTGCCTGAGGACAGCTCTAAGGGCTCCAGGGAGCCTTCATGTCGGCTACATCATAGAGACTGTGTCTTTCAAAAGGCAGGAAAGAACTTTATCCCTCTCTGTTCATGTGAAAAGAATTGCTAGGAGAGGATAGTCCCTTTGAGGGGCCCAGAGGGCCTAGGACTCAGCTGGCACCCTCCTCTGGGGGTGCCAAAAGTTCCCATTGAGATAAAGTGAAACCCTTCTGAGTTGCAACTGGTAGGAGGGCACCTTGGCTTGTATTTCTTTGAATGGGTCCTCATCACCTCCAGACTAGTGGGTGCTTTAGGTCACTAAAGAAGGCTACACTCAGAATTTACAGAACCTCTGTGGTACTCAAGCCAAAAGAACAGCTGTTGAGGAAACCCTTCAGTGCTTGATCCAGATGGCTGCTATTGTACCTATGCTCTCGGATGAGTGAGGATGCTGTGTGGATGTTCTGTTTACTTTGTGATTCCCAAGAGGGGTGGTTATTTCAATCTCATCTTGAATCTGAAAAAGGTGAGCGTGAAGTTGAGTTCCCACTTTTGCATGGAGATCTTACATTTGCTTATTGCGGCAGTGAGAAGGGTCAATTTTCTTCCATCCTTGTATCTGCACTGGGGTTCAAATTGCATGTTCCGTGATAGTTGTACCATGTTCTATGGAACTTTTGTTGTTTTGTTCAATGTAAGCTGCCTTGATACTAGTATATAAGAAATGTTAAATAAATAAATAAATTTCTCTGAAGCATATTTCCACATTCCTATTTGAGAGCAGCATGAGAGATCGCTCTGCTTCTGTGTCTTTGGATGTCATTATCAGTTTCTGGCAATCACATTCATGTTGACCACTGTTCGAGCGACTTTTTGGTAGGTCATGGTATTGGTTGTGGCCTTCCTGCACAAGCAGGGTGTCAAGGTGCACCCTTTCCTGGATGATTGGCTGATTCAGGCAGATTCTGCAGAGAGTGCCAAAGTAGTGACGGAAAGGGTGCTCTAATGCTTGGAGAGGCTAGGTTTGGGTAGCCAATTATGCCAAAAGAAGTCTGGCCTCTTCCCAGAATCTGGTGTGTCGGGGCATTTGGCTCAGCTGGGCAAGGCTTTGCTTACCCAGGTTAGGTTGACCAAGCTGCTGTCACAGCTGTGTCCCTTGCAGATGCATCTTCTGGCTCACTGGTCCCTATGTTCTCAGCAGTTCAATCATCATTTTCCCCTTTCTGGAAAAATTGTGCAGGATCTGTGCTGGTGGCTGAAAGGCATGTCCCTGAACACCCCAAAATGAATGGTTGTGACTACGGTTTCCAGTCTCCTTGGCTAGAGGGCTTACTGTCAGGGCCAGTTTTCTCAGAAGTGTTTGGTCGCAGCAGAAATCCTCCTAGGTGATAAACAGGTTGGAATCAAAAGCAATCCACTTAGCGTTGGAGAGGTTCAGACCATCTTGGAGGGCAAGGTGGTTTGAGTATTCTCAGACAACACCACGGTGGTGGCATACAGTATGTGAACAAACAAGGGGACATTGCAGTGTGGCCATTGCAAAAGAAAGAGCAGCTCAGTGCACTTGGGCAAAGGATCACCTCTCAGCCCTGTCGGTGGACCACATAGCAGGTCCTAAAAATACGCAGGTGGATTTCCTGAGTCCAGAACTTTCTTGATCCCGGGGAATGGGAGCCCTGCCTATGGGCATTCATGCTCATTGTAAGGCACTGGCAATACCAAGACAATGTTCTCCCCAGGACCTTTCGAATGCGCGCACCACTCAACTGATTTTATTGACTACCCAGCTAACATAATCTGATGTTAATATGGCAAAATAATGAGCAGGAATGGAAAAATGATTTAAGTGATTCTGAAATCACTATTTAAAAGACCTAACAATACATGTAAAAATAACATGACTGAATTAGACACTTAAATAAATTTGAAACAGTGACAAATGCATCATATATGAACCTCCTGAAAGACGACTAGTTACTTTGTCTGCTGCTGGCCAACTTATAGTGTAAACTATTAAAGTGGAGTGGGGGAAATCCACTGCTTACCCATGGAACAAGCAGCATTGAATATATCTACTTTTTGGGAACCCGACAGATACTTGTGATCTGGATTGGCCATGATTGTAACTGGGCTTGTTGGACCCTTGGTCTGCTCCAGTACAGCATATCTTATGTTCTGGATATCTTTCATTCGAGTATTGCACAGAATTTAGTCTCATCTGGGTCTGGTCATCCTGATGGCCGCAGATTGGCCACACAGACTTTGGTTCACAGATCTGTTAAGGTCTCTGGCAGGCTTTCCTCTTCTGCTGCTGCAAAGTCAGGGTCTGCTCCTCATGGAGGATCTCGCTCTAATTTCTTATGGCCTGGACACTGAGAGGTGCAAGCCAGTGTGCAAGGGTTATTCCAAGGCTATGGTGGATACTCACCTTAGGGCACATAGAGCCGTCACCTCCATGGCCTATTTGAGAGTCCAGAAGGTCTTTGAGTTCTAGGACAACTCCATGCTGTTGAGATGCAGAGAGCCTGTGTGGCCTCTGACTTAGTCTTTTGCAAGCCAGTTATGATCAGGTTCTGGCTCTTAACTCTCTTGAAATCAGGTTGGTGGCTATAGTTTGATACGTGTGTAGAATTCAGGGAGTGCCTTTGGCGTGACACCTGGATATGTCACGCTTCTTTTAAAGGAGTGAAGCAATTTGGTTTTCTCATTGTTAGATTATCCCACAGTGGGCCTTGGTGCTTCTTCCCTTTCAATCCGTGTGAAAGGCCACCCTTAAGGATTTAACCCTTAGGGTGATCTTTGTGGTGGCCTTTTCAACATCCAGGTGCATCTCTGAGCCAGGTCTGGTTTTACTTGCATCATTTCTGTAGTTCCACATTCTCTATGAAATGGAGCACAAGTCATAAGATACAATGGGGCAAAGTTGCAGTCTGCTTCTCTAAAATATATCCACTTTTCCTTGAGAAAAAAAGTCAAGGGGAGAACCCAATAAGTATCTAGGGAGAGATTTCATTTCTTTTTTACATCTTTTAAAAATATACAACACACACACACACACAATACTTTTATTATCTAATGAACTGTGGCATGTGATACATTGATAGCACTGAAGATCAGACTCGGTCCACAAAACAGATACAGCACAGGCAGAGCACTAATAGACTGCTAGACTACTCTGTCAGTATGCCTCAGCCCTGCTCCATAGGGACCACCACCAGGGCTGAGAGGGTGATTCCGTCTATGTGCCTTTACTGTCTGTGCCCTCTACATTGAGCCTGCCAAATTGTGATGGCCAGATCATGTTTTTATAGCCACTTTGCTATTGGGAACTTGACTTATTTGCACACCAGCCACTAAATGACTTTTTGGTGGTAATGACTTCCAGGGATGACGGACATGAGCTTGATTTGAATAAGTGACCTGGAGGCGAAGAGCTCCGTAGCTCCATGCAGTTTAAACTTGAGCCATAGAGTCCCCCATGAAAGGAACTGTTTTAGGTACTTACTTTGGAAGTGGAGCAATTCTTTGTGTCAGAATGCACTGTTGCCTCTATTTTACAGCTACTTCAGCTTTCACCTGTTCCCCTAAGGATTTGATGGTCAAAGGCTGGAGATAAGGAGAAATCAAACATTTCTCTTTTGGCTGAACCACGGCTTCGGTTCTGCATCAAGATTTATGTAGGTCAAAGCCATTTCTGAATCAGCTGATTGAACAGTATGTGCTATTGAAAATACAATAGCAATCCACATTCATCAGAGTTAGTGCTGTGAGAGCGTGCGATCTTTTGTGATATAACATAATGTTCCATACTGGTGCCGTGTCATGCTAATATTGTATTCCTTCAAAATGTTTCTAATGGCATGTGTTAAATGAATAAGATGTACGACTGTATGGGCCAGTCTGCTTCCCCTCTCCCCTGCCCCATAGCTCATAGTCATCTTTAATACAAGAGCTCAGCTGTCAGCTGACTCTCTCTCTCTATGCCCTTTGCCATATTCCATGAATTAGTGTCTGAGAGGCTGGTTGATAGCACAAGGATACATATCCTGGAGGGAGGGTGACCTGTAATTACTAATCTTATGACTGAGAAGCATCATGCACCTGAGGCAGGGTGATGGGCAATGTCATCTGCTGTTTTCGTATTTTTGTGGCCAATCGTAGGCTGTGCCCCCCCCCCCCATTTTTTTAAAACTCAGTTGCATGCAAAGATTATTAAACTACTTTTCATGAGGAAATCAGAAGTGCGGATTCCAGAAAGCAGCAGCATGTTCGTTTTCTCAAATAAAATAATCTGCTTTGCTTCCACTTATCCCCTGATGACCTGGGGTCGTCTGATAACCTAGACATAGAACTAAATAGATAATTAGACGGCAGGGCCTGGATTAGATATATTGCTGTCATGTCAGCATTGCTATGTTTCAGACGGATTGATTTCTTACCGGTCTGCTCTGTTAAGCTAGCGTGGTAAAATGAATTATGGTGCATCTAAAGGGGTCAGTAGAAACAAAATCTGAAAAACCCAGAGGGCACTAATTCCCAGCACAGTTTACTAAAAATGCCCCGTTATATATACTACCACCTAAACACTCCTTTTATTATTTTTTTAATTTCATGTAGTCGTCATGACATAGAAACAAATGCATAAATATAGGAAGGAAAAACCCCTTTGTGTTGTAAGGCTGAAATGTTCTGTATCATGGCTCATAGAAGAACTTTCCAATATAATGTTAATAATGATGATCATAAAAAACGTATCTGATCTAAGACAATGGATTTCTTTCACTTCAATGTTCAACCTCCAATGCTTGCATTATTTTACATTGGTTGTATCAGGGAATATGTGCCTACAAAAAGAGAAAACTGTGCTAGATCACCACATTACCAATCTTTGTAATAGACTATAGCTGTGAAGGAGTAGCCTAGTGGTTAGAGCACTGGTTTGGTAACCAAGAGAGGAGGGTTTGATTCCCAAACCACTTAATCCTCCATTGCCTCAGAAAAAATCTGTTATCGATGTCCCTGTTTAATGTACATTACCAAGCTTAAGTTACAATGTAAACAGCTTTGACTGAAATGATAAGTTTTTTTTGATACCACTTTAAGTAAATATGTTATAAGAAAGTACTGCTACTATCATAATTTTGTGCAAACCAAAATCACAGCATCTCAAAACTGTTGTCACTGCCTACTACAGCGCTTGCGCAAACACTTCAGCAATTGCAATATAGACAACTTGCTACAGAAAAGTCTTGCAGACTCCTTTAAATATACAACTTCAACATGCCAATCATACTAAACCTTTTTAAATGAAGCCTTATTTGTTACTAAATACAAAGTAACTACAAAACAAATCACCCATAACTTATTTATTTATTTTTATTTATTTATTTATTTAGCGTACATTTGTAACCCGCTGCTTCCAGTGATCAGCAGCGGTGTCTATACATAGGAGGTGTGGCTGTACTGGCCAGGATTAAATTATATACAATGTGATTTGGGGAGGGGGATAGTGCACCGCAAGCATAGGGTTACATGATTTACAGTAGATTGAATATTGCAGTTACATACAGGTACTTAATACATATTTACAGTTGCTGCCTGTTAGGACTTTACAAATGATGACCCTTATATACAAATTTACACATTGCTGAGTTTGCTTCAGGAGGTTAACATATTTCATGCGGTTAAGTTGTAATGTGCTTGGAAAAGATGTGTCTTGAGTAGTTTTCTAAAGTCTTTCAAATCACTGACTTCACGTAGTTCGGTTGGCAATCGGTTCCAGAGTGCTGGAGCTGTAAAGGAGAAAGCTCGGTTGCTGGTGCAAGCATTAACCTTTGCGAAGCACTTCGGGATACAGAGGGTGTTGAGGTTCTGTGTTCTTCTACTTCTATTGCTAGGTAGTTTTGCTATCAGGCTGTTGAGGTGTGATGGCGCTATATCATGTATGAGTTTGAAAGTAGTGACTAGGACTTTGTATTGAATGCGGGCTGTGATGGGGAGCCAGTGGAGCTCTATTAGTGCGGGTGTGATGTGGTCGGAGAGACCCTTCTGCATAATGATTCGGGCTGCCACATTTTGTGCCATTTGCAAAATATTGATGGTTTTTCTTGGCAGGCCTTGCAGTATGGCATTGCAATAGTCCAGGTGTGGAATGATGAGGGCTTGTGCGACTGATCTGAAGTCTTACTTAAAATATCCAAAATTGTATTTCCTAAGATACTGGCTCAACATTACTTGAAGTACTGTATGCTGTGTCTTTCCATTCACTAAAAGACACTGCATGTGTATAGTGCTATATGTACAAGTGTCAGCCAATTAGAATAAAAGCCACTGCAGCCCTCTACCTACTAATCTGTTAAGTGCTGTTGAGGCATTGTCGACTTATGGCGACCCTGTGGATAGTTGTCCTAAACTGTATTCAGTCTTTAATCAGGCAGAATTGCATCCACAGCTGCTGCTGTTGTATTGATCCATCTGATTTATTTATTTATTTAGCCAGTTTTGTATAGCACCTTATCCTTCAATCAAAGTAGTTAAGGATATAACGAGGGGTCTACATTCAACATAGGTGACAAGACATACATATTTTTCCAGGGGTTGAGTCCCAGGTCTGAGCTGTTGGTGTTTGGTGGCTGTGTCGACATGGCTGCTGATTGCTGTCCTTCCTCTTTTGTGTTGACCTTCAACCTTGCCAAGCATGATGTTTTTCTTAATCTTTCTCTTTGCATGATGTGTCCACAGTAAGAAAGTCATTTGAGCTTCTAAAGAAAGCTTAGGATCTACAGTATCTCACATCTGCAATGGTGTCTCTTATTCCTCACCCTTTCCTGAATTCTGCATTCACTTAAGGCAATTCTCGCCCCTAGTATGGTTGAGGTCTCACTGTATGATCTTAAGTAGAATCTTGCAGGTGTGTGGGATCAGAATGATTTATGTGATATTTTTCACAGTCAGTCAGATCACCCTTCTTCACTATTTGTATGAAGACAGATGTTTTCCAGTCAGTTGGTCATAAAATTCCAAAATTTCTGGCAGAGCCCTTGTAAGTATTTTAAGAGCTACATCTGATTGTAATACTTCACAGGGAATGCCATCAATGTCTGGTGCTTTGTTCATTGATAATGCTTTCAATGCTGCCTCGACAATTTCTTTCATCATCAATGGTTCCTGATCATAAGAATAGAGGTGGAAATGCTGTTGTTCCAATTGATCTTTATAGTATAATGATTCTGTGTACTCTTTTCACCTTTCTTGATCTTCTCAGCAGCATTCCACTTGGATTCTTTAACATCTCTTAGCATTCCAGTTTCAGGTTGGAATTTTCTCTTTAACTGTAGATTTAGGAAAGCCGTTCTTGTTTCTCTGATAGTTTCTGATTCTTTTTCCTTCTATACGTCTTTGTCTTGTCTTGCTGCATGTTGGAAATCTCTATTAAGTTCCACGATTACCTCTTTTTATCCTCTAGATATAGCTTCTCTGAATTTCTGAGCAATTTTCAGACTTTGTCCGGTCATCAATTTTGGCTGTTTTTGCTTTTTCAGGGACTTCACTTAGAGTGCAACTTTCTTGATGTCATGCCATAACTCTTCTGGTGCTCTGTCATTTGTATCTAAAGCAGTGAATCGACCTCACAGGCAGTCTGTAAATTCTGGTTGTATAATTTTCAAGATCGTATTTTGCTACATTCATGAATGGCTCACTCTTTTTCAACTTTTATCTTTAGTTTGCATACTAGTAGTTGGTGATCTGTACTGGACTCATCTCCAGGTTTTGTTTTTGTTGATATTGAGCTTTTCCATTGTTAACTTCCACAGATGTAGTCAATTCGATATTTTTATAATCCACTTGGTGAGGTCCAGGTATACAGTCGCTGCTTGAATTGCTGGAAGATGTTTGAAAAAAATAGATAGGCTGCTTGTTTCTCAGAATTCTTTCTTCAGCTTTGTTTCTGTTGCTAAGCCCATATCTTCCAACCACTTTAGCACATTCTTTGCTCCCAACTTTTGCATTCTAGTCACCCATGACTATCAAGATATCCTTATTGCATGTTCTCTTGATTTCAACTTATATTTGTTCATAGAACTGAACAACCTCTTCCTCTTCTGCAACTGTTGTTGGTGCATATACCTGAATAATAGTTGTGTTGGTGGGTATTCCTCATAAATGAATAAAAATTAAGTATTCATTAATTGTATTGTATTCATTATAATTCTTGCAAGTTTCTTCTTAAATAGAAATACAACACCTTTTCTTCTTTGTCTTTCATTTCCAGTATGGTATACAATATAATCATCAGATTGAGCTCTGTTTTTTCCCTTTTCTGGGATGCTTTCATTTCCTCCATTTCCAGGGCTGCATACTGGTTCTTCTATTCAACGGCTGGAAGAGTTGGATTGTTAATTCTGTAGACTCTGGTGACTCATGTCCAGCTCTGTTCATTCTGTAGCATACAATTTTCACCTCTGTCGGAGAGCTTGAATGCTTCAAGAAGTAACTCAATATACTTCTCATTGTCTCAAATGCTTCCAAAACTCAGGTAGCTGTCAAGGGTGCTGAGAGCTAGCACCAGCCTCAGAGCAGACATCCTTTCCCAGCCTCAGGGCAGACATCCTTTCCCAGCCTCTTACTGCCAGCCTCCCAAAAAACGAAACAGTACAGTGCTGGGACTTGCGGCACCCAAACGTGCTATAGATAGGTTGTCTCACTTGTTCCGACACTTTCTTTCAGGGGATCAGGACACAGTCAGGTATGGGTGCTGCAAGTATGGGTGCTGCAAGGCAGGCTGAGGGCAGGCCCCTTCAGAGACCCATGATCCATGGAGGTACGCATCTCCCTGACCCCATCCCCCTGTCAGGCATGTTTCCTAATAAGGAAATTATTTTTGAAATATATGTGTGTTTGAAGTGGAGCAGCAGCCTAGTGGTTAGAGCAACAACCTAGTACCCAAGAGATCAGGGTTCAGTTCCCACTGCCACTCCTTGTGACCTTGGGCAAGTCACTTTCCCGCCATTGCTTCAAAAGAAACGGCTGCAATCTACTTCAGGTCGTTGCCAAGAAAACCCAGGAGCTGCTGGGTCAGCATTGACTTGATGGCACTTAGACATTTTTTTTTAAATATTTGCAAAACAGGAAATATTTATGTAATTTTAAGGACTGTCCAGATCACATCCCATTGAAATCCGTGCATGCCGGATGCATACAAGTATAAGTAGCACCTTTTCTAAAAATTCGTACATACAATATATGCCAGTTTACATGTGAAAACACAGTTTTAATATGTATAAACCTCTTGAAGTCACTTCCTTAATGATGGAGGATTTGAAGTCATTTCAAGATGTGAATTTGGTAAAGAGACGTGGAGGGTGGCTAGGCTTTTGAGTGGCCACAGTACAACTGCTACTTCCCATTTTCTGCGTTTGTGGGTGGGTCTTTTAACCCTCTGGTGCTTATCCATCTGGCATGAAACTCCTGTCTCTGCACAGTGAAACTTCAGCAACAGGCTAGTGATGTCATGTAGGCCAAGTTTTGCAAAAGTATGGTCCTCACTGGGATTTTAGTCTGCAAGGCTACCAAGTCATGCTGGTTAAAGTTTTGGAAAACCTTTGCAGGATAAAGCTGGAGTACACTGGAACACTATTAAACAGAATATTACATTTTAATACTGTAAAAATAAACTAATGAATTTTGAATTTATAATTGCTTAACATGTTTCATCTACATTGATTGTGGTTAGTGATATTGTTTAGTAGATCCACTCAAGCGTGTTGCCAAGGTGTTGCAAAGGTGATACGTTTTCAAGATCACAAACATTTATTTATTTATTTATTTAATATTTCTTATATACCGCGCTATTTATCATCAGTGCGGTTCACAGTGTAACAATAAAACACATAGGTCAGATGACTGGCCTTCGTTTACAGATAACAGGGAGATAAAATGGTGGTAAACAGGGGAACTAATTACAATCATTAGAATACCTGATATGATTTATGTTAGCTTTGTACATTCATATGGATAGGTATGGGGTTAAGAGGGTAAGTATGGGAGGGTGGGAGGTAAGTCTGGAAGCTTAAAGTGAGTGATAAAGAGATGTTGTTTGAGGGCTTTTCTGAATTGTTTAAGGTCCTTAATTGCTCTAATGCGAGGGGGGAGTTTATTCCAGCATCTGGGGGCAAAATTAACAAAAGCAAAATTAACAAAATTAACAAACATCTTTCATTTACCAATATGAGTGGTACACTTCCTAGTTTGCTGGCTTTCTGATGACAGTGATTTTATCCCAGGGCAGCGGAATGCCTTTTTAGCTAGGCAGAAGGGCAAGCAAACCGAGCAATCCTGTACTTCAGCTCCCAAAGCAGATTTGATTACATTTACACTGTTATTTTTTACATACATTCACACAGGCCCTCATTTATTAACCTTCATTAAAGTTTTGTAGGTGACACATTAACAGCAAACGTTAACTTGCGATAGCTGTAAAACCTCTTTAGAAAGTGTGAGGGGCATTCCCAGTTCTTTGGGGAAAGCAAACGACATTTAAATGTTCCATATTCTCTGCCAGGTTAGCATTTACAAGCTGCACTCCCTGCTCCTTCTCCAGCCCTTAACCTAAACTTCTGTGATGAAAACCTAACTCACCGCTGTGCATTGTTTTTTGATAATGTGCATTAAAACCCACATTGAATATAGGAGCAGCTAGTGGTTTGAGCAGTGGCCTTTGACCAGGGCTCAGTTCCCACTGGCACTCCTTGTGGCCTTAGACAAGTAGTCACTTTACCCTTCATTGCCTCGGAAGGAAGGTCTGGCAATCTATTTCTGCTCGCATATTGCCAAGAAAACCCAGGGGCTGCTGGGTTGCCAGGAGTCCGTATTGACTTAACGGCACACACTGTATCACATTAAATATAGAATGTGACTTAACTTAAGGCACATGATCGTTATTCACAGAGCACATGATCATATTCATAAGGACATTTACAAACCAACCAATAAAAAGCATGATGCTACAGAACTAAAGTGTTAGATGAGAAAATCACAGAAAAAATGTTAACATAGAAATATCAGTACAATATATCAACAGACAGAAGATCATTAAGGATGCGATCAAGAGATCAAGAAAATGTGAAATAGATTCAGAAATAATCCCAAGAGCATGGGCACCACTAGACTGATTAAAAATAACCTCCAAGTTCACCTCATTATGTTGTTTGTATATATTACACTGTACAGGCTGTGGAAGGAAGCTGTTTGACACAGTGCGGGCATTAATAAGAGAATTAGCAGTAAATCTGAGAGGGAGAGAGATTATTCCCAGAATAGCCTGGTTTAAGAGTTGGGCTCATTCTGTCATTGTATGTACAGGGCAAACGCAGTATAAACCATGCATCTATAGATTCCACAACAAAACTTAGGGGTATGTTTACTAAACAGTCTTAATGTTACCGGCGCTAGTTGCAGCATTAATGTGCAGAATGCCATATAAGGTAGTGGGCGGTCCGGAGGTAAGGTTGCAAGGAAACGGTATTGTGCGATAGTGGGTGCTGTGGCACATTAACGCGCGTTAACCCTAAGTTCATGCCAGCACAGTGTTAGAAGCTATAAAGATGTAGCCCACTGGTTACTGCAGTGACTGTGGAGGCAGAGGTCATGGGTTTGATCCTGCAGTGGTGTTATATAAGAAGACTGTCTGAGGCATTTCCTTTTTTTAAATTTAAATCTGTGCTGTCTGAGGCATTTCCTTTTTTTAATTTAAATCAGTGCTGCCAGCAAAAACACCCTCATAGTGCCGTAACCTAAGGTGCAGCATAAGGCGCCCTATAAGGCACTCCATAGGGCACATTATAAAGTGCCCTGTCCGCCAAGGCTCCTTATAATGTGCCCTATAGGGCGCCTTATGAGGCACCTTAGGCTACGGCACTGTGAGGGTGTTTCTGCTGGCAGCACTGATTTTAAATTAAAAGGAAAAGCCTCAGACAGCCTTATTAAATAACACCACTGTGGGATCAAACCCATGACCTCTGCCTTTGCAGTCATTGAAGTAACCAGTGGGCTACATCTCTATAGCATCTAACACACTGCTGGCTGGCTACAGAAAGACTGCAGGTCACCACACAAACTGTCTGCTGTGGTTACCAGGATAGGGTAAACCCACCCGTACCCATGATGCACTGCACATGCAGATCAGCAGCCTACATCTGCTCACAAGATGGGGTATGTGCCTCTATAGCACCCCGGCCTGGTAGGGGGAACTGACCGTGTGTGTTACTGGCACAGAGTAGTTACAGACCGTGACATTGTGCGGTTCCTGTGCTCACCCTAAGGGTGAGGTGGGGCACCCAGCACCAGGTCCGCAGCACCTAGCTTGGCTGAGACAGGCTGTGCTGCAGGTCCCCATCAGTGCCAGTGTGTGATAGGTAGTCCTTGCAGACACACCTAGGATACACCTGTGTCCATCTGTATTTCCCAGTCACGTCTAGCCCTTGTGGATTATGATGCACCTAGAATAGTGCATATCCTGTGTGGTTGCCATAGTCACATGTTATAAGAGAAGGGTGGTGATTAGACCCAAAAGCGGATTGTCGCACCACCCAACCCGCCCTCTATGGGGGACAGGATCTCCTACCAACAGATCCACATTCTACATCTCTGCAACGGTGGCAGTAGAGTGGACCATCAACCCCAGTCCTGCTGGGGAATAGGCATCCTAGAGGGCAGTCAATGCAGATCTGTACGCATCACATAGGGCACTGGCAGACAGGCAGAAGGCCTGGAAAAGCTCAGCCGCCCCCCCACCACTATATGACATTCACCAGCAGAGGGCACAGTCAGTCTCCACCCGCTGCACCCTGCAAGGTGTTCCAGCCATACACATGCTAACTGCAGACAGTCTGCTTGCTAGTACATAGAGCATGTTCCTGGAGGAACTGTGTGCACCCAAAAATGGGATGTGAGCACACACACCAAGCAGGTATGTCAGTGATTGAGCTCCAGAAAAGGGAACTCATAGATATCACTTGAGAGAAATACTGTACAGCACTATGTGGGAACCTAGCCATGTCATGGTCACTGCTCAGTCAGGGTGAGAGTGACCCCCCAGCATGACATGCTGTGGCCACCCTGTCTGTGCAGGTGGTGGTCGGGCAGTACAATGTCCAAGCCATTGCCCTATGCCCTGTGCATCCTGCCCAGGCCGCCCTGTCTGGGCCATACCCACAGTACCTTGCTCCTCATTATGCACATTGACAGGCTAACACTGGAAACAGTGCAAGCAGTGTGGGCTTAGTAAGGTGTAGGCAGCCACAAAACACTGGATTGACATACAACACTCCCACACCTATGCCAGCATTGTGCAAATATAGAGGTTTTTGGCAGCCCTGGCCGCCACACCAGTCCTGGGCACAGTGCAGGCATTGCTATGGTACACAATACTGTTGGGGTCACTCACCAGGGTGGTAAACACTGTCAGAAACAAAAACTGAAACACACTCCACAGATATCAGAAAGGTCGCTATGGTGAATCTCTGTCAACAAATTGTGTTTAACTTAGAATTTGTTATCTGACATTAATCATTGCAACCTTTTGATATATGTGTAACGTGTTCCCAAGTTTAGGACGGCATTGCTAAGGTATGCAGATGCTAGTATTGGGATTTGCTGCTGCGCGCAGGGCCCAACAGCCTGACTCTCCATGAGGCTTTGGATAGTGGAGCCTGTGGGTGTGGGTGATTGTGCCCCTGTTGGCTGCTGCTCTAGGGCAGAGGTTCCCAACTCTGGTCCTGGTGGGACAAACACGGTTCAGGTTTTCATGCTGTCCCTAATGAATATGCATGAGATACATTTGCATACAATGGGGTGGTGCATACAAATGCAGCACAGGCATATTTATTAGCGACAGCATGAAACCTGAATGGTGTTTGGCCCTCCAGGACTGCAGTTGGGAAACTCTGCTCTAGGGTTTGCACATGTTTTTGGTGTCTGTGTTCTGTAGGGTATAATATAGGCGTTTATGGCATGTTTAGTTTATCTGCAATAAAGGTTCCATTTTTATTACCACAGTTTAGTACTGGGTAAAATATAGGGACATGGTTTACAGGAGCCACAGCTGGGACTTGAACCAATGACCTTCTGCCCCTGAACACTCTGGTCCTGTGTACTGCACCAAACTGTTGCCACAGAGGCAGATCGTTCCCTGGGGATATCATGACTGTTCGTCAGACAGACCTTGTCTGTTGCAGTGCACGGCACCCACCTAAACGGGGCTTAGCCATGGTCTGCTGTGGGCAGATGCCACTGCTCCCTCCACCACCAGCACCCCTCTGCCACCATGCTGACATGCCCTTGTGCCGGTGGTGCTGGTGGTGCGCAGTCCCAGGCCATCCAGTGTGCCGGTAGGCGTCTGCCTGTGGTGCGTGATATGGGGTGGGGTGCCTGCATAGACATCCACGCTTCCCCCCGCTGCCACCTGCCAATGTTATGCGCCCTTTGGGGTACTTTCTGGGTACTGTCCCCTGGGACACTGTGGGACACACACTTGTGGACATGTTTGCCCTTGGTCAGTTGCTGTCTTGCTGGTTTTCCGTTTCTACATTCCTATGTGTCACCTAGGCATCTGCCTAGCCCACCCTGTGCCCCAGCTGCCACACTGCATGTCCCACCTGCAGCCCCCTGTACCCCATTTGCAGCCTCACCGTAGTGCCCTCTCGTACTTGGGCACTATGATGTTGCTGCCCATGTATCACTACTATCACTTTTCTTGGTTTCCCTGCCTTTGCTGTACATTGCTGACTGAAATGGTCTCTCTCCCCTCCAAATGTGCCTCTAGTGCAGGGGTTCTCAACCCTGTCCTTGGGACCCACCTAGCCAGTCGGGTTTTCAGGATAACCACAATGAATATGTATGAGAGAGATTTGCATATACTGCCTCCATTATATGCAAATCTCTCCCATGCATATTCATTGTGGTTATCCTGAAAACCCAACTGGCTAGGTGGGTCCCGAGGACAGGGTTGAGAACCCCTGCTCGAGTGCGAGGTTTTCACTGGCGCTAATTTTCAGCCCTTCATTACATGGCATTAGTGTGCATGGAGCCTCTCCCCGCCCACTCTCTGCCCATTGACCACTTATCTCCGCCCCTGTGGAGCCTTACTCTGCCCTCTGGGGAGCCTTACTCCACCCTCTGTGTGCCTTAACGCCAGCGGAGATGTTCTCGCATGGTAATGCGCCATTATCACGCGATAACATTGCTGCTGCGACATTAGCGCTGCTTAGTAAACATACCCCTTAGAGTGTTTCCCCATATACCGCAACATTCAAAATATTCAAATTCTGGTGTCAACTCAGTAATACTGGGGGAATCATCATTACTATTGGGCACATAATAACACAAAATCCTGGAAATGAAAAACGTACTCGGCAGGTAAGTAGCAACCTGCCCTACCATAGCAACAATATCTCCCAGGACTCAAAGAGCAGCCCTGCCTGTGGAAAGAAGACACTACAAATGTTACACCAGATCTTGTTGTTGTTAAGTGCCGTCGAGTCGGAGTCGACTCATGGCGACCCTCTGGATAGCTATCCTAAATTGTGTTCGGTCTTCAGTCAGGCGGCTCATTGTTGACAGACTGGTACCCGTAGCTGCTGTTATTGTAGCGATCCATCTCATTGCTGGCCTTCCTCTTTTGCGTTGACCTTCTATCTTGCCAAGCATGATGTCTTTCTCTAATGATCTCTCTCTTCGCATGATGTGTCCGAAGTATGAAAGTCGAAGTCTTGTCATCTGAGTTTCTAAAGAAAGCTTAGGTTTGATCTCCTCTAGTACCGACTGGTTTGTTCTTCGGGCAGTCCATGGTATACACAGTATTCGCCGCCAGCACCATAATTCAAAGGCATCAATTTTCTTCCTGTCTGTCTTTTTCACTGTCCAGCTTTCACATCCATATGATGTTATTGAAAATACCATGGCTTGAACAAGTCGAATCTTTGTATGGAGAGAGACATCTCTGCTCTTGAGAATCTTATCTAGGTCTTTCATAGCCATTCTGCCAAGAGCAATGCGTCGTCTGATTTCTTGACTGCTTGTTGCTTCTTTATTGATAGTTGATCCAAGTAGGTTAAAGTTGTTCACGATTTCAATTTCTTCTCCTTCAACGATGAACCTGTTGATTATGCCAGTTGTCATGATCTTTGTCTTCTTTACATTAAGGTGCAGGCCCATTTTGAGACTATGTTCTTTGATTGTGAGAAGCAAATGTTTCAGATCATCTTCACTTTCAGCCAGTAATGTGGTATCATCAGCATAGCGAAGGTTGTTGATGAGTCTTCCACCAATCTTCACACCTCTGTGGTCTTCATACAGTCCTGCTTCTCTGATGATTTGTTCTGCATATAAATTAAACAGGTAGGGGGAAAGTATGCAGCCTTGTCTTACACCTTTGCTTATTTTAAACCATTCTGTTTCTCCTTGTTCCGTTCGAACTGTTGCTTCTTGATCAATGTACAGATTGCGCAAGAGAACGATCAGGTGTTCTGGTATACCCATGCTTCTTAACGTGGCCCAGAGTTTCTCATGGTTTACACAGTCAAAAGCCTTGCTATAGTCGATAAAGCACAAATATATATCCTTTTGGTATTCTTTAGTCTTTTCAAGGATCCATCTCACATCCGCAATGATGTCTCTCGTTCCTCGTCCTTTCCTGAACCCTGCTTGCACTTCAGGTAGTTCTTGTTCTAGGTATGGCTGTAGTCTCTTTTGAATAATCTTCAGTAGAATCTTGCTGGCATGTGGGATCAGAGCGATTGTGCGATAATTTCCACAGTCAGTTGGATCACCTTTCTTTAGTATTGGTATAAACACAGATCTTTTCCAGTCAGTTGGCCATGATGTTGTCTTCCATATTTCTTGGCAGAGCCTTGTAAGTATGGTAACAGCTGCATCAGATTGCTGCAATACTTCTATGGGAATGCCATCAATGCCTGGTGCTTTGTTCTTTGATAAGGCTTTCAATGCTGCTTCAACTTCTTCTTTCATCACCAATGGTTCCTGATCATAAGGTATAGGTTGAAACGGCTGTTGGTCCACTTGATCTTTATCATATAAAAACTCTGTATATTCCTCCCACCTTTTCTTGATCTTCTCAGCATCATTCAATATAGAACCTTGAGCATCTTGTAACATTCCAATTCGAGGCTGGAACTTTTTCTTTAGCTCTCGCAGCTTTAGGAAAGCCGATCTTGTTCTTCCTCTAATAGTTTCTGCTTCTATTTCCTTGCAAGTGTCATTGTAGTACTTTTCCTTGTCCTGTCTTGCTGCACGTTGGAAATCTCTGTTGAGTTCTGAGATTGTCTTTCTTTCTCCTTTGGCTTTAGCTTCTCTGCGTTTCTGGGCAATTTTCAGAGTTTCTTCCGTCATCCATTTTGGCCGTTTTTGCTTTTTCACCTTTTGTAGAGACTTCTCGCTTTCTTCCAGCACAACCTTCTTGACGTCATTCCATAACTCTTCCGGAGCTCTGTCATTTGTATCTAAAGCAGCAAATCGATTTTGCAGGCAGTCTTTAAATTCCAGTGGTATATTCTCAAGGTCATATTTTGCTGCATTCATGAGTGGTTTGCTCTTTTTCAACTTTAGCTTGAGTTTGCATACTAGTAGTTGATGATCTGTACCACAGTCAGCTCCAGGTTTTGTCTTTGTTGATGTTACAGAGCTTTTCCATCGTTGACTTCCACAGATGTAGTCAATTTGATTTTTATACAATCCATTGGGTGAAGTCCATGTGTACAGTCGCCGCTTGTGTTGCTGGAAGAAGGTGTTTGAGATGAATAGATCATTGGTCTTGCAGAATTCTATCAATCTTTCTCCAGCTTCATTTCTGTTGCCAAGTCCATATTTTCCAACTACTTTGCCTTCTTCTTTGTTGCCAACTTTTGCGTTCCAGTCACCCATGACTATCAGGATATCCTGTTTGCATGTTCTGTCAATTTCAGCTTGTACCTGTTCATAGAACTCTTCAATTTCATTCTCTTCTGCAGCTGTTGTTGGGGCATATACTTGAATTATAGTTGTGTTGATAGGCATTCCTCGTAGACGAATAGAGATTAAGCGTTCGCTGACTGCATTGTATTTCATTACAGTTCTTGCAAGTTTCTTCTTTATTATAAATGCAACACCATTTCTTCTTTGTCTTTCATTTCCAGCATAGTAGACCATGTGATCATCTGATGCAAAGTGCCCGATGCCAGTCCATTTCAGTTCGCTGACACCCAACAGATCAAGTTGTACACGTTCCATTTCATTCTTGACCACCTCCAACTTCCCTTGGTTCATGCTTCGTACGTTCCATGTTCCAATGTGTAAGACATCTTTACAGCTTCTGACTCTCATTTCATGCGCACCAGATCTTAAAATACCAATATTGTTTAATGTTTATTCCTTATTTGCTTGACCACCTCTTACTAGTTTATAGCATCGAGGCAGTTTACATTAAGTTTATAGAGTAAAGAAATATGAAAGAAACTACAGTCATGTATAGGACAGAGCAGGATAGTACACTAAGGGGTATGTTTACTAAACTGCGGTAATGTCATTCGCGGTAGGTTCCGCGGTAAAGTAGAGATGCCCATATAAAGGCATAAGTGGTACATCGTTATAGCAAGCTGACAACTAACGCGTGTTAAAAGACGCCTTAGACTAACGAGCGTTATAAGGCGCCTTGTAAAGCGCCTTCTTAGGCGCCTTGCAAGGCGCCTTGTAAGGTGCCTTATAAGGTGCCTCATAAGGCGCCCTATAGGGCCTCCTATGCTAGGCGCCATATTAGGCACCCTTGGACAAGGCACCGCAGAAGGCACCCTGGGCTATGGAACCATAGGTTAAGGTGGCCTAACAAGGTTATGGTGTCCTAGGTTAGTGTGCCCTAGGGACTGCAAGGTGCCTCAGGATGACATGCATGACCTGTGCGGAACAGAGACAGATGTAGCCCTAACACTAGATAGAGCACTCAGGAAAGGCAATGAACAGGTGAGTGAAGGAGGGAGAAGTGGAAGCTGCTGGACCTGCCATATCTGTGGGCATCCCATGTGCCTGCCAGTACCGATGACAAACATGGTGGGGCAGCTGTACCACAGCACAGGGTGATGGCAATGTAAAGTGCCAGAAAAACAGTTGGTGGCAGACAATGGGAATACATGTCCCCCAGTGGAGGCAGAGGTGGCAGGATAGTTACAATGATGGGTGGACAGAGGAGTGGTGGTGCCATGCAGATCAGGCACAGGCGAGGCAAGCATGAAGAGGCGCAATGCAGAAAAGGGTATGACATGGGGTGGCAGCCTGCACTGGCAGACAGGACTCTACACAGCTGACAGACGCAGATAGATGGACCGAGGGAATGTTGGCAATTGTGGCGAGGGTATTATGGGCTGGAAGCACAGATCTGCAAAAATATGACCTCTACAGGCATGCACACTATATAAGTAGGACAGGCATGAGAGGGGGGAACAATGAGGAACTGAACCCATGAACACTGCCAAGAATTGCATTGTATTAACCAGTAGGCTATACCCCCATGGTGTATGTCACAGCAATGTCTGGGTACAAAAGGGACTGCAGGTCACCACACAAATTGTCTGCTCTGAGTGCCAGGATAGGGTAACCCCACCAGTACCCATGATGCAATGCACATGCTGAATAGCTGTCTACAGCTAATCACCAAATGGGGTCTGCACCTCTCCGGTCCCCCAGCTTGGAAAGATGAACTGACAATGCGTGATACTGGCACGGAGTAGCTACAGATCATGCCATTGTGCAGGTTCTGTGTTCACCCTGAGCGATAGGATGGGTGCCCAGCACTAAGTCCACAGTACATGTGCTATTAGAGATAGGTCATGCTGTACATCCCCATCACTACCAGTGTGTGACAGGGGTTCCGTGCAGTGCAGCTGAAGGTTATTTGGTATCCATCTGTATCTTGTAGTCACATGTGGCTCTGTGGGACTAGACACCTGCCAGATTAGTGTGTACCCCGTGTGAGGGTCTGGCTGACATGGGCAGCTGTTATCAGGGCAGAGGGGTTCCTAGAATTGCATGAGGTGTGTGTAGCAGTGGCTGTATAGGTCACAGTGGTATACACTACATACCCCAAAGGGCCCACATCACCTTTTTGTAGGTAAAGAACAGTGCCCCCGCCCCAGGGAAGCATCCTCCATCCTGTTTGTACGAGACAGCCCCTCCAGGGTTGGTGGGCCAGAGCCATACCTATGACTGGGACAGTGGCAGACCAGCAGCAATGCTGGGGTTAGGTCTGGAAACCCCAAGTGCCTCCCACCACTGTCTGCCAGTCACCAGCAGACAGCACAGTCAGACTGTACCTTAAAGGTGTTCTGACCATGCACAGTCTAACTTATAAGAACACACTGCAGACAGTCCACCAGGAACTATGTGCAGCAAGCAGGCATTTCAGTGATTGGGACCCCAGCACTGGGGAACACAAATATATCACTAGAGACAAATAGTGTAGAGTGCTATGTGGGAACCTAGACCTGCCATGGTCACTGCTCGTTCAGAGTGAGTGCCCTCCCAGCATGCCATGCTGTGGCCACCCTGTCCATGCAGGTGGTGGTCAGGAACTACAGTGTCCTAGCCATTGCCCCACACCCTGTGAGGATGCATCCTGGCCAATCTGCCCTGTCCGGGCCATACCCAGAATACCTAGCTCCTCATTATGCATCTAATCAGGCTAACGCTGGTAACAGTGGGACATTTTGGGCCCAGTGAAGTGTGGGCAGCCACAGAACAATGGATAGACATACAAACATGCTCACTCCTTTTGCAGCATTATACAAAGATAGGGGTGGTTGGCAGCCCTGCCCGCCATACTAGTCCTGAGCACAGTGCCAACATTGCTAAACTGTGCAGGAGGTAGTAGTAGTGCTCTGGTGATAACTGCAGCTCAATGCTGGGGCCAACAGCCTGACTCTCCATGCATCTTTGGATTGTGGAGCCTGTGTGAGTGGGTGTTTGCACCCCTGTTCACCGCTGCTTTGGGCTTTGCACATGTTGCTGTTGTATCTGCATTGTAGGGTAAAATATAGGGACATGCTCTGCTGGAACCACAGCTGGGACTTGAACCTGTGACCCTCTGCTCCTGGACACACTGGCTGGGTGTACTGCACCACACTGATGCCATAGATGCATGGTAGTCCCTGGGGCTACCTGCACTTTTCCTCAGCCAGACCTTTTATGTTGCACTGCACACCACGTACTGCTGCAGAGCATGGCCTAGGTCCACTGCAGGGAGGTGGCATTACCCCCTCCAGTACGGGCACATGCCCCCCTGCCAAGCTGACATGGCCATTTGCTGTCGGTGCTGGTAGTGCGCAGTCCCAGGCCATCCACTGTGTAGGTAGACGCCCGCCTAGGGAGCGGGTTCCGGGGTGGGGGCGCATACATGGGCATCCTCACATCCCCCCATCACTGCCTACCACTATTATGTCCCCTCCACATGGGGGCGGGATGGCTGGGGGGATGTCAGGTCTGTGCCCTAGCGACTATTGGCTAGGGTGGACCAGGTAGATATTGGTGGATTGTGTTTGGCCTTGGTTAACTGCTGTCTTGCTGATCTCCGGTGTCTATGTTCCTATGTGCCACCTAGGTGCCACCCTGTGCCTCAGCTGCCCATGCTACATGTCCCGCCTGCTGCCCCCTATGCCCCATTTGCACCATCGCCATAGTGGCCATTCATACTTTGGCACTATGGTATTGCTGTACATGGAGCACTACTATCACAGTTTTTGGGCTCCCTGCCTGGGCTGTACATTGCTGACACGAAAATGGTTTCTCTCTCCTGCATATGTGCATCTAATGGCAGGTTTTCAATCCCGTTAGGATTCAGCTCTTCAGATAAGCACGTAAGTGTGAATGGAGCTTCTCCCTGCCCACACTCCGCCCATTGACCCCTTCTCTCCGCCCTCTCTCCACCTTCTGCGGTGTTTTACCGCGCTGCGGAACGTGAACGATCGTTAAGTAACGATAACGCGCGTTATGTAACGTTACCGCAGTTTAGTAAACATACCCCTAAGGTACAAGGTAGAAGAAGCCAGACCTGCATCCATGACAGCCGCCTAGTGGATAGAGAGACTCCTAGCCAAAGAAGATTTACTCTATCATGTTTGAATAAGCGTTTTCAAAGACATAGGTTTTCAGAGCAGTTTTAAAGTTCTGGTAGGAGGAGTCACAGCGTTCTTTATTGAGAGAACCAGGAAGAATGAAACAAACGAGTATAGATTAGGATGCAAGGTTCCACATTAGGAACCACCACCCAGGAAAAAGATTTAGGCATCATTGTGGACAACATGTTAAAACCCTCGGCCCAGTGTGCAGTGGCGGCCAAGAGAGCAAATAGAATGCTAGGTATCATAAGGAAAGGAATGGAAAATAAAACAAAATATATTATAATGCCTCTATCGTTCCATGGTGAGACCGCACCTTGAATATTGTGTGCAATTCTGGTCACCGTATCTTAAAAAGGATATAGCGTTATTAGAAAAGGTTTAGAGAAGAGCCACCAAAATGGTAAAGGGGATGGAAGGATACTCCTATGAAGAAAGGCTAAAAAGGTTAGGGCTCTTTAACCTGGAAAAGAGACGGCTGAGGGGAGATATGATAGAAGTCTATAAATTAATGAACGGAGTGGAACGGGTAAACATAGATCGATTGTTTACATTATCAGAATATAGAAAGACTAGGGGACATGCAATGAAGCTATAGGACCCAAAAGGCAGGCAGAGCTCCGGAGTCTCAATGCGTGGATGAGACAATGGTGCAGAGATGAGGGTTTTGGATTTGTTAGGAACTGGGGAACATTCTGGGGAAAGGAGGGGCTCTTCCGAAGGGATGGGCTTCACCTTAACTGGGATGGAACCAGGCTGCTGGCATTAACCTTTAAAAAGGAGATAGAGCAGCTTTTAAACTAGATATTAGGGGAAAGCCGACAGTCGCCCAAGAGCGGATGGTTCGGAAGAATGTATCCTTGAAGGATACTACCAAAAGCAGAGAGGTTCCACAAAAGAGTAAAGTAGCCCAAATGCCCTCAAGTATGGAGCAGACAGAGCTTAAAGATCCCAATTTACCCATGTCTAACAATAGCCAAATTAACATGAATAAAATACATTCTCTAAAATGCTTGTATGCAAATGCTAGAAGTCTAAAGAATAAGAATGGAGAGTTAGAATATATAGCACTAAATGAAAGGTTAGATATGATTGGAATTTCAGAGACATGGTGGAAGGAGGACAACAAGTGGGACACTGTGATACCTGGGTACAAACTATATCGTAATGATAGAGCTGATCAAATTGGTGGAGGGGTTGCGCTCTATGTTAGAGAGGGCATTGACTCAGAAAGGATTAAAGTTTTGCAGGAAACAAAATCTGCTGTAGAATCTATATGGATTGAAATTCCATATAAAAGGGGGAAGGCAATGGCAGTGGGGGTGTACTATCGAGCACCTGGCCAGAATGACCAAATGGATGATGAAATGCTCAAAGAAATCAAGGAAGCTAACAAAAGTTACAGCGCAGTAATAATAATGGGTGATTTCAATTACCCCGGTATCGACTGGGTCAGTGTCACGTCAGGACAAGCTAGGGAGATAAAGTTCCTAGATGAAATAAATGACTGCTTCTTGGAGCAGCTGGTTCATGAACCGACCAGAGGGGAAGCCATATTAGACCTAGTCCTTAGTGGAACACCAGATCTAGTGCAAGAGATAAGGGTGTTGGGGCCACTTGGCAATAGCATGATCGCCTTTGATTTAATTAGTGGAGGAGGGATAGTAAGGAAATCCACAGTACTACCTTTTAACTTTCGAAAGGGAGACTATGATAAAATGAGGAAAACAGTTAAGAAAAAAACTAAAAGGAGCAGTTGCAAAGGTTAAAGACGTACATCAGGCTTGGCTGTTGTTGAAAAATACTATCTTGGAAGCCCAGACCAGCTGTATTCCACGCTTTAAGAAAAGTGGAAGGAAGTCCAAAAAACTGCCAGCATGGTTTAAAGGTGAGGTCAGAGAGGCTGTTGCCAAAAAAGCATCTTTCAGGAAATGGAAAAAAGAGCCAAACGATGAAACCTGGAAACAGCACAAGCACTGGCAAGTCAAATGCAAGGCATTGATAAGGCAGGCAAAGGGAGAATTTGAGAAGAAGCTTGCTGCGGAAGCAAAAACACAAAGTAAAGACCTTTTCAAGTACATTCGTAGCAAAAAACCTGTGAGAGAGTCAGTTGGTCCATTAGATGATAAAGGGGTTAAAGGAGCACTAAGAGGCGACAAGGCGATAGCGGAGAGATTGAATGAATTCTTTGCTTCAGTCTTTACTAAGGAAGATGTAGGGATGTTACCCATGACTGAAGTGGTATTTAAAGGTGCGGAAGAATTGAAGGAAATATCGATACATCGGGAAGATGTATTACAACTATTAGATAAACTGAAGAGTAGCAAATCACCTGGGCCGGATGGTATACATCCACGGGTGTTGAAAGAACTGAAATACGAGATTGCAGACCTGCTATTAGTAATCTGTGAACTATCATTAAAATCATCTCTAATACCTGAAGATTGGAGGATCGCCAATGTAACACCAATTTTTAAAAAGGGTTCCAGGGGTGATCCGGGAAACTACAGACCGGTGAGCCTGACATCAGTACCGGGAAAAATGGTAGAAACCATCATAAAGAATAAATTTACTCAGCATGTAGATAGTCATGACCTAATGGGAGACAGCCAACATGGCTTTAGACAAGGAAGATCTTGTCTTACTAATCTGTTATGTTTCTTTGAAGGAGTGAATAATCAGGTGGACAAAGGTGAGTCGGTTGATATTGTGTATCTGGACTTTCAGAAAGCCTTTGACAAGGTCCCTCATGAGAGACTTTTGGCAAAACTAAAGAGTCATGGGATAGGAGGCAGTGTACTATTTTGGATCAGGAACTGGTTAAAAGATAGAAAGCAGAGGGTAGGGCTAAATGGCCAATTTTCCCAATGGAGAAAGGTGAATAGTGGTGTACCCCAGGGATCTGTGCTGGGTCCGCTGCTTTTTGACATATTCATAAATGACCTGGAAAGTGGAATAACGAATGAGGTTATCAAATTTGCAGATGACACAAAACTATTTAAAGTTGTTAAAACCCAAGAGGATTGTGGAAAATTGCAAGAGGATCTTGATAAATTGGAAGACTGGGCATCAAAATGGCAGATGAAATTTAATGTGGACAAGTGCAAGGTTATGCACCTAGGGAAGAACAACCCAAACTATGGTTACACGATGCAAGGTTCCACATTAGGAACCACCACCCAGGAAAAAGATTTAGGCGTCATTGTGGATACCATGTTAAAACCCTCGGCCCAGTGTGCAGCGGCGGCCAAGAGAGCAAATAGAATGCTAGGTATGATAAGGAAAGGAATGGAAAATAAAACAAAAGATATTATAATGCCTCTATATCGTTCCATGGTGAGACCGCACCTTGAATATTGTGTGCAATTCTGGTCGCCGTATCTTAAAAAGGATATAGCAATTTTAGAAAAGGTTCAGAGAAGAGCCACCAAAATGGTAAAGGGGATGGAAGGATACTCCTATGAAGAAAGGCTAAAAAGGTTGGGGCTTTTTAACCTGGAAAAGAGACGGCTGAGGGGAGATATGATAGAAGTCTATAAATTAATGAACGGAGTGGAACGGGTAAACGTAGATCGATTGTTTACCTTATCAGAATATAGAAAGACTAGGGGACATGCAATGAAGCTACAGGGTAAACTATTTAAGACTAATAAAAGAAAATATTTTTTCACTCAACGTGTAATCAAACTCTGAAATTTGTTACCGGAGGATGTAGTAAAGGCTGTTAGTGTAGCTGGGTTTAAAAAAGGTTTGGACAAGTTCCTGGAGGAAAGGTCCATAAACCATTATCAAGAAGGGACCCAGGATATCAATGCTTGACCCAGTACAAGCATTGCGGAACCTGTGTCTTTTGGGGAAACTTCTAGGTACGTATGACCTAGATTGGCCACTGTTGGAAACAGGATACTGGGCTTGATGGACCTTGGTCTGACCCATTATGGCATATCTTATGTTCTTATAGATCCTCATCCACCAATAGAACACCTCAGCATGATCACATTTGCATCACACAGGTATACCTTCACCAATTATCAAATCACTGACTGCAAATAAATTACAAATCTACAGTAGCTGAACTGGAAAACCCAAGAAGCCATGGTCTATATACAGTGTAGAACTGGACAACAAGAAGTGGAAATAATTTCCTCCTATGCTATGCTGAGCTGCCATTGATGATCTTGTTGAGGGTGCCAAGCTCCTGTCATTTTTGTGGAGAATGGGGGATGATTTACACAACATTCGTTATCCTCAAGATCAAACACGGTTGTTCGGTAGCCCCCCCAGCATAATACCTTTCATCCAGTGGTGTAAATTCTGTCCAAGCAGTGAGCCTGGGCACAAATGGGGCCCACATAGCGGTGGTAAGGCAGAGTGGCAAGCTTATCTAACATGTTTGCATGTTGTCTCCTCTCTGTTAAGTTTCTACCAGGCCAAGAGGCTTTTACCTCCTGGGCTGAAGTCTTGCGATAACAGCCTCACTGCAATACTTTGGCCGGGAAGGTAACAAATGCTGAGCTTGGTGGAAACTTAAGAGGGAGAAAGCAGCATGGCAAACAATGAGGGGGGCCACATGGTGGGGGATGTACCATTATGATAATGGGTGAGCCATCTGGGGGGCACACCACCACCACAATGGGGGGGCCCTCAAACAACTTATGTCATTCTTTCAACCTACTCTTGTGGTACTTTGACTTTCTTCTCGCTCCACTTTTTGCTAAGCACCAGTATCCTCATACTTTTTTTTTTCCCTCTGCCCAGTGACCAGGAGCTTTCTCCTCTCCAACCTTTGCTTCCACCTCTCCTCTCTCCCCTCCCCCACCAGAAGACCAAGGGAAAGAGAGAAAACATGAGAGGAATGGGGATAGGGAAAAGAGAGATAGGGAATCATGACTGAGAAGAAGAGAAGCTTGGGGATGGGGGAGGAGTGGGAGGGTAGATGGGAGTCTTGAAAAACAGTATGTTCCCCTAAAATAAACCAAAAGCGCTTAACAATACTCTGAACTTGATAAACGCAATCATAAAAGGGTGAAACACACACACTTCTAGCACAGCCCCATTGAACATCTCAAGGTTTCAGCTACAAAAACCAAGCATGGTCAGTAAAATAAGCTCTTAAATAGACCGTGCACACACAAGCTTTTGGGTAGTCCCAATCCAAAAAGTATCTGGTCATCAAAGCAGACTGAGAGTGAAACTCCTTCATAGAGGAGCTGTGTCTCCGCAAGTGAAAAAATCGACTGACGGGCAACCTATGTTTTAAATGTTCAGGATATGCACTTTGATACTGCAACAAAGTGTCATGATTCGTGGGCTTTCTAAAGATCAAAAATTCAAAATGACCATAGCAGCACAATATTTGCAGATCCAAAAACGAGATAGTTCTGGAATCAAAAACATAGGTAAAATATGTTAGAATCCAGAGCATTTAGCCAGTTAGAAAACTGGGCCAAAACAATCAGGCTTCTAGTCCAAAGCAGGAGAACATCATCAGTAAAATACTGCCAAAAAAGAATGTGGGACTTAAAAGGAGATTGCCCCATCCAAGATTGTTCAAAATGATCAGTATACAAATTAGACACATCGGGAGCCATTGTGGCCCCCATTGCCATACCTTTCACTTGCAAATAATAAGTAGATTTAAACATGAAAAAATTCAATTCCTTTTATAGAAACATAGAAAAATGACGACAGAAAAAGACCACATGACTTATCTAGTCTATTCTTCCATATCAACAACTACAACTGTCCCCTTTTTTCCTTTAGAGATCCACTGTTTTTCTCCCATGCTTTTTTGAATTCAGATACTGTCTTCATCTCTACCACCTCCACTGGGAGACTATTCCACGGTTCCACCACACTTTCGGTAAAGAAATATTTCTGCATATCACTCCTGAATCTATCCCCTTTCACCCTCATCCCATGTCCCCTCATAGCAGAACTTGCTTTCAATTGAAAGAGGCTCTCCTTCTGTGCATTTATGCCACAGAGCTATTTAAACATCTCAATCATATCACCTCTATTCCGCCTTTCTTCTAAGGTGTACATATTAGGATCCTTAAGTCTGTCCTCATGCATTATAATGAAGACAACTAACTATTTTAGTTACCACCCTCTGTACTGACTCCATCCTGTTTATATCCCTTTGAAGGTGCGGTCTCCAGAATTTCACACAATACTCCAAATGAGGTTGCACCAAAGACTTTTACAGAGGCACTATCATCTCCTTTTTTCTACTATCCATTCCTCTCCTTATGCACCCAAGCATCCTTCTAGCTTTTGCTGTCACCTTTGCTACCTGTTAAGCTACTTTAAGATAATCAGACCCAACCACACCGAGGTCCCGCTCTTCTTTAGTGGACAAAATTACTTCACCCCCTATGCTATATTGGTCCCATGGATTGCTGCAGCCCAAGTGCATGACCTTGCATTTTTTAACATTAAATTCCAGCTGCCAAATTCTAGACCATTCTTCAAGCTTAGCCAGATCCCTCCTCATGTTATCTACACCTTCCTGGGTGACTCCTCTATTACAGATTTTGGTGGTATCCGTAAAGAGGCAAACCTTACCCGACAGCCCTTCCGCTATATCACTAACAAAGATGTTAAAAAGAATCGGACCAAGGACAGATCCCTGGGACTCACCACTGGTAACTTCTTTTTCCTCAGAGTGAGCTCCATTTACCTGTACCCTTTGTCGCCTCCCACTCAACTAAGTTCTAACCCAAGCAGTAACTTTAGGGTCCATTCCTAGGGTGCTCAATTTGTTTATAAGTCGCCTGTGAGGAACAGTGTCAAAAGCTTTACTGTAATCTAAATACACCACATTTCTCCAGGACCAAGCAGGAAGTCAGTCCTCACATATGGGTGACATCAACATCGATGGAGCCCCCGTGCAGAGCATTTCCCCAGCTTTCTAAGAAAGCCTTTGGGAATACTGCACGCATGTGCTGTCCCCTTCCCGCCTAAAGGTGCCATCTTGCTCTGTCTTTCTTTTTCTGTGGAGCCCAACGGACATTTGTCCGTGTCACCCGGAAAAGTTGACTTTTTTCTTGCGATTTCTTCGTTGTTCTCTCCGGTTCGACGCTGGTTCCCCTTCCCGCTGGGTTTAGTACACTGGCATCGAGCCCGTCTTCTATTTTTCGGTTTTTGCCCTTTGTGGCTGGCGTTCGAGCCCTTTTTTGTCTTTTCCCTGGAAGGCCGGTCCTTTGACCTCGCGGGGGTTCTTTTTCCCCCGAATGGCTTCCAGTGGTTTCAAAAAGTGTGATGTGTGTAAGAAACTGATGTCTCTCACCGACACACATGACTGCTGCCTTCGATGCCTGGGACCGGATCATGATCCTAAGGTCTGTGTCCCGTGTGGCAAAATGTTCACCAAGGCACTCCGAAGCCGCCAGCATCAGAAAGAACGGATTTTTTCTGACTCTGCCTCCGGCCGGGCCCGGACCTCGTCTGAGGCCTCGATGTCTCGAGAGTCTGACCCCGAGCATCGCCGGGGTTCCTCGGACAGGGGGTCCCCCGATCGGGAACGTAAGAGGAAGAAGCGGCTCATGAGGGTGGCATCGGAGGAGGTCCCTTGTTCCTCGGGGGCCAGGTCTCGGACCCCCGACCGTCACCCCGGGCCCTTGGAGCAGGGGAAGCCGTCCAAGATACCTCGCGTGGAGCCGGAGTCCGCCGGGCACGTAAGTCCTGTTGTCCTCGAGGACTCTCCTCCTAGGGAGCCGATGTCGGGTCCGGCACCACCGGGGCCCGAGTCGGTAGCTGCTGAGTCTCCTGAGCTTGGACTCAGGCTGACAGCCTTGGAATGCAGATTGTCTGCATTCATGGATCAGCAGCGGGTGGTGATGGCCAGCCTCGCTGGTGCATCTGCCCCGACCACCGGGACATCGACATCCAAGTCGACCCCGGAGACCGAGCCGATACTCAAGACCACGAAGGTTCGAAGTCGTCCTTGGTCACGGTCACCCTCGACCTCCCGCTCGGGACCGAGGGCGTCGACGCTGGTGCCTTCGGCGTCGGGGCGGGTGCCACCGAGACCCGCGCGGTCGGAGCCCCCCCGACTCCTCTTTGGATGAGTCCGCGTGGGAGACAGGACGAGGAGTCCCCCGATACTTTTCAGACTCGGTGCGCCCCTTTGGACTCACCGTAGTCCGAGCCCCAGAGTAGGTCCCCGCCGGAGGACACCAGGTTCTCGGAGTTCGTCAGGGACATGGCCAAGGCTTTGGCGATTCCCGCGGACCCCGAGGAGGAGCCTCGAGCCGAAGAGCTTGAGGCCCTCCAGTATGACTCTCCTCCGAAGGAGGCCTTTACTGTGCCTGTTCCTCCGATGCTGGAACGGCTCCTCTTCCGAATGTGGGAGGCACTGGCCTCGGCGCCAGTTTTGAGCAAGTGGGTCGATTCCATCTATCGACTCCCTAAGAGCCCTGGATTCCAGAAGGCGCAGCTGCCGCACCATTCCATGGTGGTGGAATCGGCCATGCATCGTCTGAAGAGCCAGAAGATGCACTCCGCGGTGCCTCCCGGCAAGGAGGCCCGGAACCTGGATGCGCTCGGCAGAAAGTGCTTCCAGGGCTCGATGCTTGCTTGCCGTGTCCAGTCCTACCAGCTGTACATGGGCATGTACTTACGAGACCTGGCGAAGGAAATTGCCGGGTTCTCCGCTGGCATCTCCGGGGAACCTTTGCAGAGGTTCAAGACCTTGTCCTCGGGAATCCGGGAATGCTCAAAGTTCATGTCCCGAGCGGCCTACAATGGCTTCGAGGCTTCGGCCCATGTAGCGGCAGCCGGCATCGGGGCTCGACGCCAGGCATGGCTGCAGTCATCGGACCTCAAGCCCTGGGTGCAGGACAAGTTAGTCGATGTCCCTTGCCGAGGTGAAAACCTTTTTGGCATGCCCATGGCCGAGAAGGCTGCTGAGCTCGTAACCGAGCACCTGACTAGGACAAGGCTGTCCAGAAAAACTTCTGCCCCTTCTGTTAAGAAGAAGGGCTCGGGTAAGAAGTCCTTTTACCCGAGGAAGGCAGCTGCCTACAAACCTTTCCCTCAGTACCAGGCCTCCCCAGCAGGGTCAGCAGGCCAAGGGGCAGGGACATGGGCCCCGTAGGCAGAAGACTCCCAAGCCTCCGGCTCCTGCTCCCACTCAGCAGGGAGGGGTTTTTTGACTCCCACAGCATAGCCTTTCCACCTCTGCTGCCCCATCCCTGCACAGGAGGTCGTCTTGCCCTGTTTGCCCACAGGTGGCCACCCATTACAGGAGATGCTTGGGTATTGAGCATAGTCCACAAGGGCTATATGCTCCATTTCTAGCAGTTGCCTCCTCCCTACTTCCCAGGAGAGCCTCCAAGACCTCCTTTGCACACAGGCCTCCTCCTTCAAGAACTTCAAGGTCTGCTTCTAGAGAAGGCGGTGGAGCCTGTACCTCCCCGCCTGCAAGGTCACGGTTTCTACTTCAGGTATTTCCTCGTACCAAAGAGAACCGGTGGCCTCAGGCCTATTCTCGACCTCAGGAATCTCAAGTTCTTGGAGAAAGAAAAGTTCAAGATGCTTACTCTTGGAACACCTCTGCCCTACCTCCAGCAGGGAGATTGGCTATGCTCCTTAGATCTAAAGGATGCTTACACTCACATCCTCATTCATCCAGACCACAGAAAGTACCTCAGGTTCATTGTGGGAGGAAACCATTACCAGTACAGAGTACTGCCCTTTGGCCTAACCTCCGCCCCAAGGGTTCTTTACAAAGTGCCTGGCAGTGGTGGCGGCCTACTTGAGAAATCAGGGTGTTTTTGTCTTCCCCTACCTGGATGACTGGCTCATCAGGGGTCAGACTTACCAAGAGGCCAGGCAAGCCACCCTCCGAACTGTCTCCCTCCTTCAACACCTAGGTTTTATCATAAACTTCGCAAAGTCCACTTTGCTCCCCTCCCAGAACCTGGAGTTCATAGGGGCGCGACTGGACTCCCTGCAAGCAAAGGCTTACTTGCCAGAAGACAGGGCACAAAGGCTCATAGACTTGGCAAACCAGTTTCTAGGCATGCCACGGGTTTCCGCCAGACTCTGTCTAAAGCTCCTAGGCCACATGGCATCGACAGTGCATGTGGCCCCCAATGCCCGCCTCCACATGAGACCTGCACAGTGGTGCCTCAGAACTCAGTGGAAGCAAGCCACGGGAAGCCTCACAGACAAAGTACGGGTGTCCAAACCTTTCCTGAACTCCCTACAGTGGTGGCTACACCCCCCCAACTTATTACAGGGGGTGCCTTTTCAGGTGCCTGTTTCCACAGTGGTGTTGACGACCGATGCCTCCTTGCAGGGCTGGGGTGCACATTGTTTGGACAGGTGCACCCAGGGCCTGTGGTCTTCATGGGAGGCCACGCAACAGATCAACCTACTGGAACTCCGGGCTATTCGCTTAGCCCTCAAAACCTTCTCTCACACCTTGGCTCACCAGTCTGTTCTGGTACAGATGGACAATCAAGTGGTCATGTTCTATGTGAACAAACAGGGAGGCACTGGGTCCAGGCTCCTGTGTCAGGAGGCACAGGCCCTTTGCTCTTTTGCGCTCAGGCACAACATGTTTCTCAAGGCTGTTTATCTCCCTGGCCAGGAGAACTTCCTGGCAGACAGGTTGAGCAGGGTTCTGCAGCCCCACGAGTGGCACCTGCACCCATTAGTGGTTCAAAAAAGTTTTCCTGAAATGGGGACTTCCATCCATAGATCTTTGCCAGTCCCCTGAACCGGCAGCTACCCAGGTTCTCTTCCAGGCAACCGCATCCCCTGAGGTTAGCAGCGGATGCCTTCCTGATTTCTTGGTCCCAGGGCCTCCTGTATGCGTTTCCTCCCACGCCTCTGGTGGCCCGAACCTTGTTCAAGATTCTAAGGGACAAGGCCTCGGTACTTCTGGTAGCCCCCAGGTGGCCGAGGCAGCCATGGTTCCCACTTCTGCTTCAACTAGCAGTGGAAACCCCACTACCTCTGGGGTTGCAACCCGATCTTCTCTCTCAGGATCAGGGTTCCCTTCTGCACCCCAATCTCAAATCTCTCAATTTGATGGCCTGGATGCTGCAAGGGTAGTGTTGGCTCCTTGGGGGTCTGCCTCAGGAAGTGAAAGAGGTGGTCTTGGCCTCTAGAAAGCAATCCACCAGGAAAACCTATGCCCTGAAGTGGAGAAGGTTCTCCTTGTGGTGTCAGCAACGCAAGGAAGATCCTTTCTCCTGCACTGTGCCAGTAGTGCTTCAGTACCTGCTGCACTTGTACAATCAGGGCCTTAAGTCCAATTCTGTTCGGTTCCACCTCTCTGCTCTGGCAGCTCACCACTCACTGGTGGAGGGACATTTTTTGTCGGTTCACCCCTTGGTGTCCAGGTTTCTCAGAGGCTTGCTCTTGCTCAAGCCTCCTCTCCGTCCACCGGCCCCTGAGTGGGAGTTGAATGTGGTCTTGCAGCAACTGACTCGCCCACCTTTTGAGCTGATGGCTACATGTCCTCTCCGCTTCCTTTTATTGGAAGACTCTATTCCTAGTGGCCCTGACCTCCGCCAGGCGAGTGAGTGAGCTTCAAGCCCTGGTCTGTGACAGACCATACACTCGCTTCTATAGGAACAGGGTAGTCCTTAGGACTCATCCTAAATTCCTCCCAAAGGTTGTCTCCTCTTTCCATCTCAACCAGGAGTTGGTTCTTCCAACGTTCTTCCCTAGACCCCATGCCAGCCGGGCTGAGACAGTCCTGCATACCCTGGACTGTAGAAGGGCCTTATCCTTCTACATTGAACGTACGCAGGGGCATAGGAGGGCTACTCAGCTCTTCGTATCTTTTGACCCTAATAACTTGGGGTTACCTGTCTCCAAGTGTTCCTTGTCCATCTGGGTGGCTGACTGTATCACCTGGGCTTACAGGGCAGCTGACCTTCCCTTGCAGGGTCGGGTCACGGCCCACCAAGTCAGGGCAATGGCTGCCTCAGTAGCTCATCTCCGCTCTGTACCATTGGCAGACATCTGTAGGGCTGCAACTTGGTCCTCAAGCCAGACTTTTGCGGCCCATTACTGCCTGGAGAGGGAGTCCCGTAGGGACAGTGCTTTCGGTCAGGCAGTGCTCCGGAATCTCTTCGAGGTTTAGGCAACTCCTACCCTCCAGCCCTCTGATTGGGCTACCGGTGGGGGTATATTTCAGTGAAATCCTTTCTCTGATGCTGCGGCTAGAGGGAGCTCATTTTTCAGCTCTGGGTCCCCGGTAGCCTGAAGCTGGGGAGTCCCATATGTGAGGACTGACTTCCTGCATGGTCCTGGAGAAAGAGTAGTTACTCATCTGTAACAGGTGTTCTCCAGGAGCAGCAGGAATCAGTCCTCACAACCCTCCCTCCTCCCCTGGGAGTTACAGTTGTACATAGTTCATTTTTACATTTTTTTTTTGTGCTGTGTTTTAGCTATGTCATCAGACTGAGCAAGATGGCACCTTTAGGCGGGAAGGGGACCGCGCATGCATGCAGTATTCCCAAAGGCTTTCTTAGAAAGCTGGGGAAATGCTCCGCACGGGGGCTCCATCGACATCGATGTCACCCATATGTGAGGACTGATTCCTGCTGCTCCTGGAGAACACCTGTTACAGGTGAGTAACTACTCTTTAGGGCTCTCCCTCGGTCCAACTCCCTGGTCACCCAGTCAAAGAAATCAATCAGATTTGTCTGACAAGACCTGCCTCTGGTGAATCCATGCTGCCTCGGATCCTGTAATCCGTTGGACTCCAGAAACCTCACTATTTTTTCTTTCAGCAGCGTTTCCAATAATTTACTTACCACCTAAGTTAAACTAACCGGCCTGTAGTTTTCAACCACATCCTTACTTCCTCTTTTGTGTAAAGGGACCACATGAGCCTCTCTCCAGTCCTTTGGCACCACTCCCGACTCCATCGAGGCATTGAAAATGTCAATCAGTGGAGCTGCTAGAAAGTCTCCAAGTTCCTTCAGTATTCTAGGGTGTATCCCATCTGGTCCCATCGCTTTTAAGGTTAGCTAGTTTCTCACGAACATAATCTTCTGAAATTTTTCAAGATGCCCCTTGCTTCTGTTCCTGTTTGTGGGTGTTTTCTGAGGTCCTGTTCCTGGTTCTTCATCTGTGAACACAGAACAGAAATATTTGTTAAGCAATTTCACTTTATCCTCATCAGCTTCTACATATTCCTCCACTTCACCCTTGAGTCTGACAATACCACTTTTGACCTTCCTCTTTTCATGAACATATCTGAAAAATGTCTTATCCCCCCATTTTATTATATTGGCTATTTCCTCTTCTTTTTGAATCTTTGCTTTCCTGACTACTTTGCTAGCTTCTCTAAGTTTTTCCAAATATAGATGCCTGTCTTCCTCTTTCTGTGATCTCTTGTATTTCATGAAGGCCTCCCTCTTTTTCTTCACCTTTTCATCTATTTGTTTCGAAAACCATAGCGGTCTCCTTTTCCTTTTACCTTTATTTACCATTTTAACAAAAAGGTTGGTTGCCCTTAAAATATCCCCTTTCAGTTTTGCCCACTGTTTTTCTACATTCCCCAGCTGTTCCCAGCCCGCTAACGACTCCCTGAGGTTTTGGTCCATCTTGGCAAAGTTAGTTTTCCTGAGTCTGTTGAATAGTGTTTCTACTCCAGGATTAGACCTGAATCCATGCTGTTGTGGATCTAGAGGTGCATAGACATTCAAGTAGTTTTGTGGTTGTTATGTTTTCTTGATAAACTTTGCAAGGAATTGTAGGCTTGAGATCGGTCTGTAAGAATTGGGAGAAGTTGGATCAAACAAAGCGTATTTTATTATTGGATGGATTGATGCACATTTAAGGTTGGTTGGCATATGTCCCTGTGAGAAGGATAACTGTGTAATTTTAATGTTGAGGTTTGTTCTGTTTGAGCCATTTTGATCCATGAGACTGGACGTAGATCAATGGGAGACGTAGTGGTGTTGAGGATTTTGACGATGTCTTTTATGTATTCTGAGGAGACTGTATCAAAGAATTGCCATCTAGTCCTGCTAAGGTTCTTGTATGGTATGGCTGTTATCATGGAAGTTTTGAGGTTTTCTTCATTGTTTTTTTCTTGAAGATATTTTCCCATTACATTTGGGCAGAGGGTAATCTCCAGGAACAAGCAGGAATGTAGTCTTCACATATGGGTATCGTCGTTACCGACGGAGCCTGCGCGGGAACGCTCCCCAGCGTCCAATAGGAAAGTTTTTGGGAGCATCCCACAGTGCCTGCGTGCTGCCTTCCCGCCTTTCTACCTCTCTCACTTCAGTTCTTCATTTTCCACGGGGGCCGACAAGACGTGTACCCTGTCACCGCAGAAAATGTATTCTTATTCTTTTGGGGTTTTTTTTGTGGTCGCGTCTGTCTTCACTCGACACCTACTGGTACCGCCGGTTCTCCTTTCGGTGCTAGGCACCATTTTGGGCACAAGGCCCACTTTTCTTCAAACATGGAGAAGCCAGCTTGTGGTTTCAAGAAATGTTCTAACTGTGGCGGTACTATATCCGTCACCAACACCCCTGATTGGTGTCTTAAATGTTTAGGTCCTGAACATTGTCCATTGGAGTGTCTCTCCTTCAGAAAGATGACCAAAAGGGGCTTGCAGAATAGAGCTGCAAAACTCTGTACCCTTTTTGCCGCGGATACGATGTCAGTTGCATTGATGTCTTCCAGAGCTTCATCTTCCTCCCATGGATCTCAGGTAACTAAACTTAAGTCTTCCAAGACTTGGCAGTCCTCAAAGGGTAGACCTCCTTCTAAGCATCGAGATGCCACTGGCGTTGCCCTTGAGGAAAGTTCACCGGCAAAACAGCCCCGGCGGGCGTTTTCTGTCTCCAAAGCATTAACGGGGCTCCAGGATGTTCCAGAGGCTTCCATCTCTGTAGAACTACTGGTGCTATGTTCTGGGGTCGTGGCCACTTCCACCGGTACCGACACCCAGGCATCGGCAGGAGCGATGGATAAGAGAATCCTTGCTATCGAATGCAGCCTAGCGACCCTCTTAGCAGCTTCGGTACCGCTAAGACCGCTACAGACGGTTCCACAGGTATCGGTACCGATATCGGTGCCGGTACTGAGTGCACCTGCCTCGGCAGGTATGCTTCCGCCCATGCCGAACCTCGAGTCTATCTCAGGCATGAAAGGGCCAGTACAAGACACCCTGATACCGACCTTCGAGCAGTACCGGTACCGAGCATTGCACGAACACCGGTCACCAAGATATTTTGAATATTCCGATTCTGATGACTCTACCGGTACTAGAGCGATCCTACCAGAGGATCCAACTCCGTCCCCTCAACGCAGAATGTCTACTCCAGAAGACATGACCTTCCATGATTTCATACGTGATTTAACCAAAGGTCTTTCAATCATGGTGATTCCAGAGAAGGAACCTAGGGCAGAAGAATTAAGAATTCTACATTATCCCATGGCTCCTAAGGAAACAGCTACACTTCCCATTCACAAGATCTTACATGATCTTATGTTAAGGATGTGGGAAACTCCTTTAATGGTGCCTCCACATTCCCAATGCCTCGAAACCATGTACCGAGTGCCATGCTGTCCTGGCTTTCAAAAGACTCAGTTACCACACCATTCAATGGTAGTGGAATCGGCCATGCGTAGAACTAAAAGTGCTAAAATGCTTTCTTCTAATCCTCCAGGCCGGGAATTGAGAACACTCAATGCCTTTGGGCGTCGATGCTTCCAATCCTCCATGTTATCAGCCAAGATCAGTTCCTACATTCTTTATATGGGTATGTTCCTGGAAGAAGTCGCACGTGACTTAGAGCTCATGAGCCCTAATATGTCTGAGGACAAAAGGGAAATTTTCCTTATCCTGGTCAAGCACACCCAGAATGTCTCTAAATTCATGAACCGTGCAACCTTTGATTGCTTTGAATGCATAAACAGAACCTCTGCTATCTCCATAGGTGCAGGTCATATTGCCTGGCTTCAGGCATCAGACTTAGAGCAGTGGGTGCAAGACAATCTGGGAAACATTCCTTGTACAGGAGAAAATCTCTTTGGCAAGGACTGGCAGGACAAGGCTAATCAGCTTGAATCTGAAAATATTACCTTGAACAGACTATCAAAGTCTACAGCCAACCCAGCAAAGAAAAAGTAATTCAAGGAACCCTTTTTCAACAAGAAAAAGAGGTTTCACCAATCATACCCCCATTTGGGCCACTGTCCAGTTCATGTTCCCCAAAAGGGACAACAGAACAGACAGCAAAGAAAGCCGCAAGCTCAAAGAGTTCAACCGGCCCAGCAAACTCAGTCTCCTCAGGGGCTTTGACTTTTACCTAGAGAACTTAGTCATTCTGCCCCTGAAAGGACCAGAACCCTTAACCATTCCAGGCAGGTTATGCCATTTTGCCAAAAGATGGCAACAAATAACATCAGAAAACTGGACTCTGTCCATTATACGGCTGGGGTACAAGCTTCACTTTCTCAACATGCCCAGCCTACAATAATCAAACAGTTCAATTCTCAGGTCCCTGCCACTGGCCTTTTGTGGCAGGAGGTCACATCACTTCTCGCTCAAGGAGCAATAGAAGAAGTACCCATATCCCAACAAGGTACGGGGTTCTACTCCCCCTGTTTTCTTTGGAATAAGGAAATAGGGGGAGTAGAACCCCGTACTCTGTTGGGATATGGGTACTTCTTCTATTGCTCCTTGAGCGAGAAGTGATATGGGTACTTCTTATCTCCAGGAACAAACAGGAATGAGTCTTCACATATGGGTACGTCTGTACCGATGGAGTCTGCGCGGGAACGCTCCCCAGCGTCCAATTAGAACGCTTTTGAGAGCATCCCACCACGCTTGCATGCTGCCTTCCGCCTTTCCCAACTGCCTCTCCTCAGTTTTTGTTTTTCCGCGGAGCCGGCAGGATGTCCTTCTGTCACCGCAGAAAATTCTTCTTTTATTTTTTGGTTTTCTTGTGGTCGCGTCTTCCTTCCCTGACGCCACCGGTACCGCCGGTGTTTCTTTTCTTTTTTCTTGTAAATTTTCCTTTTAAGGAATACTTTTTTCCTTGTTAGTGCCTCACAGTTTTTTCGGCCTGCAAGGCCTACCCACTTTCCTTCATGGAAGTGCCAGCCACTATCCCTAAGAAATGTTTAAACTGTGGCGGTATAAAATTGATTTTAGACACTCATAATTGGTGTCTACCCTGCTTGGGTCCTGACCACTATCCATTGGAGTGTCCCTCCTGCAATGGTACGATCGAAAGAAGTCTTCAGCATCGAGTCCACCTCGATACCCGGTCCCTATTCAACTTCAGGGCACCGACCACCGTTTCTTCTTCGCAGGGTCAGGTAACCCAAAAACAGTCTGTTAAGACTAGCCAGTCCTCGAGTGGTAAATCTCATGCACAGCATAGAGATGCCTCTGGCCTTACCCTCGAGGACACACTGGCTTTAAAACCCTGGTGGGAGTCTTCGGCCTCCAAATCCTTTATGGGGTTTCAGGTTGTTCCTGAGGTTCACCCCTCTCCGAACATACCTGAGCCATGCTCAGTGGTGGTATCCGCTTCGAGCGGTACCCATACCCTGGCATCGGCAATGGTGTTGGATGAAACATTCCTCACCGAAGATCGCAGTCTGGCACCCTCGGTTCCTTTGGGCCCGTTAGAGACGCTGCAGTCCGATCTTCCAGTATCGGTATCGATCCCGGTACCGGTACTGCTACCGATGTCGATACCTTCCAGATATGCATCGATAGACTCGCTTCCTTCGATGCCGAGTCTGGAATCGATCTCCAGTCTGGATGACTGGGTACCGACTCGCCTTGGTACCGACACCGGACGGTACCGAAGGCACGGTTCTGATAATCCAGGTCGGGCACTCTGTTTCTTCGGTACCGTTAGAGCTGTCACCGACTGGTCTTCAAGTATCGGTATCGGATACGGTACCGGAGTCGGTACCAGTATCCGCATTAACATCGCTGTCGGTACCTTCCATGCTTGTTTCAACAGGCTCGCTTCCCTCGGTACCGAGTTTGGAATCGATCCCTAGCATGGACGATGCGCTACCGACTGCTTGTGGTCCCGACCTCCTGCGGTATTGGCGACCATCCTGTAAGGACAGTCCGATGCTCCACCCTTTAGGGTCTTCTATTCCAATGAATTTGGATAGATCCCTGGGTGCCAATGCTAGTTCTTCAACAGATCTAGCCTGTACTCCTCTTTCTACAGGACTTCCCTTTGGGGATTTTTCTTTTCAAGCATTCCTGCTTGATATGGCAAAGTCACTTGCCATTTCTATACCTGGTCAAGATCCTGCACCAGGGAATACAGAATCTCTGTATGTTCCCTGGACTCCAAAGGAGGACATCATGCTTCCTTTGCATCAAATCTTGCAGGATCTGCTCTTTCGAATGTGGGAAACTCCTTTAACGGTATCCCCACCTTCTAGGGCAACTGATCTTCTATAAAGGGTGCCCCCTTCTCCAGGTTTTCAAAAGACTCAACTTCCTCATCATTCCATGGTTGTAGAATCAGCAATGAGGCGTGTTAAGAGTACTAAAAAGCACTCTTCTTATCCACCAGGTCGTGAGTCTAAGACTTTGGATGCCTTTGGATGCCAAACCTTCCAGGCATCCATGATTTCAGCAAGAATTTTCTCATATATTTTCTATATGGGATTATCTCTTGAAGAAGTCACAAAGAAATTACTACTTTTGACTCCTTTTCTTCAAGAGCCCAAAAGAGCAGACTATTCCTTATTGGTTAGTCATGCTCAAAATATCTCTAGGTTCCTTACTCGTGCTTCCCTAGACTCCTTTGAGTCTGTTAGCAGAACTTCTGCTATAGCTATAAGGGTACGACGTAAAGCCTGGCTCCAGGTTTCAGACTTGGATAAAGGGGTACAAGAAAGACTGGGAAATACTCCTTGCATTGGAGAAAATCTCTTTAACAAGCAGTCTTTACTCCAAGCTGCTCAGTTAACCACTGACATTGCTGTTTTTAGAGGCTTGTCTACGCCTTCCTCTTTCCCAGTTTGTAGGAAATTTCCTAACAAACTTTCTTCCCCTGGGGGGAAAAAGTTTTATCCATCTTCTACCCAGCATACAGATGTTCCCAAACAGGGAAACATCAGACCAGATTAAAGAAACCACAACCTCAACAGGTTCAACAAACCCAGCAGCCGCAGGGTTTCTGATAAATTATCATTACATCTCCTGTTTGGGGGTTAGAGTTTGTAGTCTGCTTCTTTTCTCTTGAAGCATCTACACTAATTTCATCCTTTCCTTTTACTCTAAGAGTTTTTAGGATGATCAAGCCTATAGTTAACAGGGTTCTCCTCTTCCTCCTACTAGGAGAAAGAGGTGTAACAACTATCATTGGACAGTTTTCCCTGTACTAGCATGTATCATCTTACCTTTCAGAGACTTACTGCATCGTGAGTCTCCTTCAACTCTGTCTTACCTGCCCTCTTACTACAATATTCGGTTTGTAAGAGTGGTTCTATTACACTGGTAAGCCCCTATGGTTCTCTACCTATTCCAGAAAGGGGTTTCCTTTCCAGAGTTGTCTCCCCCTTTCACATTCTTACTTTAGGGCAGCTTATCAGACAATAAGGAAGTCTTACCACTCCTACTTATGTCTGTTTCTTTTTCCACTCTAAAAAAAAAAGAAAAAAAAAAAAAAAAAGAAAAAGAGGGATTTTTTTCTGTTGCCCTGGTAATTGCTGCAAATGCAGCAGTTCCTAGTGGTTAAACCACTGGTTCTGTTCACCGCACAACCAGGGTTTGTCCTCCACTAGCAATCCTTCTGGCCTGCATAGTAAACCCAAAACAGGTTATCAACCTTTTTTTTGGAATCCCTATCATCACAGGCTTGTTGGTTTGACTCCTATTCTTCGCCATCTCCAATTCCCTTGTTTTGGCAGAATAGTTTGTTACCTACTGGCTTTAAGCAGCCAGTTTTTTCTTCTAACCAACCTGCAACATGCTCTCTGCAACTCCACAGAGTAGCTTTGCACTATGGGCCCTTGCTAGAGAGCATTAGTATCTTGTCTAACTGATAATCCCAGATGGTTAGGAGGGGTTCACCCAGTCATGCTCCATGACTGGTAGGTGTTCCCTACCCTTACCATCTCATGTAAAGTCTCTTTTCAAAACAAAGGACACAGGCCTTACATCACGTGAAAACCTAAAGAATGGCCAATTCCCTGGCTTGGTCCACATCTTCTTTGGACTTCTCACCAGGGATAGTTTTCTTTTCGTTGCAGCTCGTCCTTATATGCTTCCTTCCCAATACTTCATGGGAAGCTCATGTTCAACTGAACGATGCATGATACCCATCTTGCCCTCATAGGCGGGTCAATATGGTATCTTATTCCATTGGCGTCTTCTATCCATTTACCATACTGGAGTTCTAGAGAGATCTGGACTTGCTGCCTGCAAACTGAAGTTATCCTCTGCATTTTCACGTAGGCCATCCTGGTTATTCAAGAGCTCGAATTCTTAAAGGAATCTAGACTCCTCCTTGTCAGGGAGATCATTCCTCTGACTCTGTCATTCATAACCAGGGAAAGAAGATTCTATATGCATCTATTCAAGCAGGTATCACCCTTCTTGCTATTAGATGAATCTTTCTCTCTCCCCATATTCCTATGGGGATCTAGTTATATAGGCATGTCTCCATCTACATACCTGGAGATATGTGTCTATATATATATATATATAGTCATGAGGCTGGAGCTAAAGATGAAACAGTGTTGAAAAAAACTCCTGATTTTTATGGAACTCAGAAAAGGCAGAGAGCGCAGTTCCAGCGCAGCTCAGCCAGAGGGCGCATGAACAATTACACAGTACCTGAAGCAACGTGCTCTAGCATTGATCACATTAATAGCAAGCAGTTTCACTTGTCCTCAAACTCAGAACGTGCAAACCAGAATTCCCTTTATAAAGGAAACCAGATGATCAGTGAGAGAGGAGGAACAGGGAGAGAAACAGGAGGAGGCAAGAGCAAGTGCTGGGGAAGTGGCAAGAGCGAGGTCAGAAGGACCGGCAGCAGGACCAGTGAGAGAAGCCTGGAAGAGGAAGGCTTCCATGTGCAGCCAACTCAAGGAGACAGAATCCAAAAGAGGTATTCTCAAAGGGATAAAGTCCAGAGAGGCCAAAGGTATTGGAACGGAGTCCAAAGCCAAGCAAACCAAAGAAGCAGCTTGCCTGATAAAAGCAACTCTCCTAGCCTAAGTAAGTCTCCTATGCTAAACCAGAAAGGCACAAGGAAAGGAGATTCCTTCTACAGTGATACTTTTGCCAAGAAACACAGAGAGTGGAAATCCACGTCAGGTTTTCCTGGTAACTCTGATTGTAGAGCAGTGCACAGAACAGCTTGTCAGCCTGAGAAACTACGTCGCAAGCTGAGTCCTGGGTGTGGCAGTCTACAGAAGCCAAGGTATGAAAAGCCTTTCATTATAAGGGAAAGTTTAAGTGATGAAAACCTTATGGAAATAGATAAACCTCAGAAAGTTAGAAGAAGTAAAGCTAACCTTTTAAAAGTACTTCCCAACAGTGTGATAAGGAAGTTGTATGAGAAACAGAAGAACCCCTGTGAGGAGTTAACAGATACTGAAGCCAGTCATAGCATTGAAGAAGGTAGTGACCCAGAATCAATGGACTATGATTGTGAAACCAGTGTTCCCATTCCTCAGAGTGAACCAATGGAATGTAACTTCTGTTCAAGAACTAGCTTGATTGCCTTGCTAGATGTATAGATAAAGGAGAACTTTGCATATGGTGAAGTTGATAACCATTTGTTTCCTGATGTTAATTTCCATTGATTTGAAAGAAGCCTTAACCCAGATAAACAGTTAATTCTGAAGCCTACAACCCTTAACTGTTTATATCATGGTGGAACCTTTTTGTTAGAGGGAAGAATTACCTTCATTTTCTTTTGTGTCTTATTGAACCTAAGCATTGACCGGGGAAATAAAGCCTTATTACCCTACACTTTGACGTAGACTGTTCTTTATAAGGAGTTCTGCACTACAAGGACCAGAATCCTCCTGGTCCTTCAGCTCAACCACTCCCTAATATAAATTAAATGTCACCGGACACCCTTATTTCCTATGCCAGTAGGGGCGCCTGGGGACAATATATATATATATAGATAGATAGATATGTGTGTGTGTGTGTGTATCTTCTGCCCATGTATATCTCTGTATATATATCCTTTAGGTAGGTAGGTATCTACGTACTTATCTGTCTGTTTAGGTTCACATATCCATATATTCTTATATGACTCTGACAGATGGGTACTACCCCTATCAATGCTGTGCCAGCATGCTTAGGGTTCTACACATACAACCACTCCCTGTGGTAATTAGCAAATTTTTTCTTACCATAACCTTTCAGGGTTAGGTACCTCTGAAGCTCTCCATGTACCTTTTTCTTTCCTAATTGACCTCATTTAGGAAAGACATTGCGGATCTTCAGTTAATCTAAAGCTGTAACGCTTCATAAGTCTGTCCTTACTTTGTTATCGGATACAGGAGTTCTCCATACCCCTTCTCTCCTACATGGACTATTTCTATTGTCAGTCCAAATCGGTCAGACTTATTTTCCTTTTGGTCCTAGGATTGTACTGTTCTTCGGCCAAAAGAGCTTCAGCTTGGTCTAATAGTACCTTCTGCATTTCCCGCTGAAGCCCTACCTCATTGTACTGCCCCAGTTTCCCCTGGGGCTATTTCTCACCCTGAAGGGTTCTGACCTCCACTTGTTTTTTCTACAGTTTATTACCTCTACCTCACAGTGAGGTACTCCTTGAGGACCTTCTACTGGCTCTTCTAACAGATCCATATGAACCTCAATAGACTTTTTTACAATACCACAAAGGGAGGTCTATATTAGAATATTGCACTCAATATTTTTACTACTAAATGTCATCTACACAGGGTCTTCCTCCATAGAAGGCCTGTTCTAGTCCAGCTGTTCCACAGTCCTGTTCTAGTCCAGCTGTTCCACAGCACCTTTCTGTAATTCAACTCCTACCCTCCATCCCCGGATGCCTGAGGTTCTGTCGAATAGCATGGCCTTCTCTGATTCGCAACATGCTGGGACTCCTCCAGGCATCTCAGCTTGGGAGTCCCCATATGTGAAGACTCATTCCTCCTTGTTCCTGGAGATAGCACAGTTACTTACCTGTAACAGGTGATCTCTGGGAACAGCAGGAATAAGTCTTCACAACCCACCCACCTCCCCTAGGAGTTGTATTTTTCTCTATCTCTATCTTTCCTCTCTCTCTCTTTGTCTCAGCTTTAAAACTTAACTGAGGAGAGGCAGTTGGGAAAGGCGGGAAGGCAGCATGCAGGCGTGGTGGGATGCTCTCAAAAGCGTTCTAATTGGACGCTGGGGAGCGTTCCCGTGCAGACTCCGTTGGTACCGACGTACCCATATGTGAAGACTTATTCCTGCTGTTCCCAGAGATCACCTCTTACAGGTAAATAACTGTGCTCTATTGCTCCTTGAGCGAGAAGTGACACAGACCTATACTAGACCTCAGAGAATTAAACAAATATCTGTTCTGAGAAAAGTTCAACATGATCTCCCTTGGAACACTCCTACCATACCTTCAGAGTCAGGACTGGCTATGTTCTCTAGATCTAAGAGATGCGTACACGCATGTTCTCATCCACGCAAATCATAGGAAGTTCCTTCGATTCCTGGTCCACGGAAGACACTTCCAGTACAGAGTTCTTCCTTTTTGTCTGGCTTTTGCCCCAAGAGTCTTCACAAAATGCATGGCAGTGGTAGCAGCATTTCTGAGAACTCTAGCAATATTCGTCTTCCCTTACTTAGAGGATTGGCTCATTCGAGCATCAACAGCTCCAGAGGCCAGCTTCGCTCTTTCTCGAACAAAGAGAATCCTTCAATACTTGGGATTTGTCATAAACCTCCCAAAATCTCATCTCATCCCCTCTCAATCTCTCGAGTTCATAGGGGCTCGTCTAGACACACGGCAGTCAAAAGCTTTCCTGCCACAGCCGCGCTGTCTACGTATAATACGTATAATGTCTTCCTGACTGCTCGGGAGATGCATCAGCTTCTGGGGTATATGGCATCCACTGTTCATGTGGTTCCCTATGCTCGCCTTCGTATGCGAGCAGCCAGTGGACCCTATCCTCTCAGTGGACACAGGCCTCGGGTCGGCTAACAGACAAAATCAGAAACTCCATACGTCTAATTTCATCCCTGCAATGATGGCAATCACTGGAAAACCTCCTTGTAGGCTCTCCTTTCCAGCAGCCTCTGTGCCAAGCCACCCTAACAACAGATGCGTCCAAGTTGGGTTGTGGGGCCCACTTGCGCAATCTCTCAACTCAAGGTCTCTGGACCCCACAATAGGCTTCTCTTCACATAAACCTCCTAGAGCTGAGAGCCATTTTAAATGCTATTCGAGCATTTCAAGCCCATCTCAGCCACAAGACAGTTCTGGTCCATCCCGACGGGAGTCCTTGTCTAAGCAGTAGTGGGCTGTGAAGGTATGCACCCATTCCCCTCATTCCCAAAACTTTATTCAAACTTCAGAGAGACAGAGGTCGTATGATACTTATCGCTCCACTTTGGCCACGGCAGACGTGGTATCCTCTGCTTCTGTGTCTCTCTCAAACCAAGGGAGGAGTGGTCTAGTGGTTAGGACAAGGTACTTCAGGCCGGAGGGCCGGGGGTTCAAGTCCCACCTGGGGACAGCAATCTCAGGCCAGAGGAACTGGGATTTCTAGTCCTATAGGCACTCCTTGTGGTCTTGGGCAAGCCATTTAACCCTCCATTGCCCATGTTCCCTGTAAGTATTAGCATATGTGTCTCATATCCCCTCGTGTTAAATGTATCCCCCAATTGACCGCTTTGACCCGGTGAAAAGCGGGATATAAATACAGCTAAATAAATAAATAAAACCACTCCTCTGGAGTTGGGAAATGCTCCAGATCTCCTTTCCTAGGAGAACGGATCCTTACTGCACCCGAATACCCAGTCCCTGCATCTCAGGGCCTGGTTACTGAAAGCCTAGATTTCTTGGATATCAACCTCTCTCAGCCGGTAAAAGATACCCTTCTGGCTTCCAGAAAACCTTCCACGAGGCGTTCCTACGCTTTTAAATGGAAAAGATTCTCTGTCTGGTGTGCACAAAAGGGACTTAACCCCCTTTTGGTACATGTGGAGTCGCTACTGGAGTATCTCCTCCAACTATCCACTTCTGGTCTTAAGACCAATTCAGTGAGAGTCCATCTTAGTGCTATTGCTGCTTTTCACAAACCTTTTGATGGACAACCTATTTCCTCTCATCCACTTGTGTCAAGGTTCATGAGAGGCCTACTCTTAACAAAACCTCCCATTGAACCACCACCGGTGGCATGGGATCTAAATCTTGTTCTCGGGCAGCTCATGAAACCACCTTTTGAACCCTTAGCCACTACAAGCCTAAAGTTTCTTTAATGGAAAGTCATTTTCCTAATTGTTATCACTTCTGCAAGACGCATTAGTGAACTGCAGGCTTTAGTGGCTGACCCTCCTTATACAAGGTTCCACCATGATAAAGTAGTCCTCAGGACTCACCCTCACTTTATGCCAAAGGTGGTTTCGCCTTTTCATCTAAACCAGTCGGTTTATCTTCCTATCTTCCCTAGGCCTCATGCCTCCAGTGCAGAAAGGAATCTTCACACTTTGGATTGTAAAAGGGCTTTAGCCTTTTATCTTCAAAGAACTAAGAAACATAGAAAATCTTCTCAGCTTTTTGTTGCTTTTGACTCTAGTCATTTGGGACTTCCATTTTCCAAAAGAACTTTATCTAAATGGATTGCAGATTGCATATCCTTTACATATGAGAGTAAAGGACTATCTCCAGGAACAAGCAGGAATAAGTCATCACATATGGGTACGTCGGTACCGACGGAGCCTGCGCGGGAAAGCTCCCCAGCTTTTCAGATGAAAAGCTTTTGGGGCCTCCCACTGCACATGCGCGCTGCCTTCCCGCCTTCCTGACCAGCTCTCCTCAGTTCTTCTTTTTCCGCGGAGCCAGCAGGTCGTGTTCCTGTCACCGCTGAAGAATTTGTTACTTTTGTTTGTTTCTTTAGACCGCATACCTGCCTTCCCCATACCGAAACCGGTATCGCCGGTCTTTCTTTCTTTCTATATAAAAAAAAAAAAAAAAGACTTTTTTATTTTCTTCAGCACAGCTTGGTACCCGTTGTTAGGCCTTAAGGCCTACACAAATTCTCCTCATGGAGAAGCCAGTCCCTGGTTTTAAAAAATGTACCAAATGCAGTGCTGTCATTTCTGTCACAGACACCCATGAATGGTGTCTCAAATGTTTGGGACCTGAACACTCTATACCGGACTGCCCATCCTGCACCCAGATGTCTAAACGCGGTTTGCAGAACCGGGCTAACAAGCTCCATGTGCTGTTTCCTTCAGAAGCTTCACAGTCATCCAGATCTTCCTCTCCGGATGGATCTCAGGTAACCAAAACTTCTGTGGGCAAATCCTCTAAAAGCAAATCTCTTTCTAAAGATCGAGAGGCTCTCAATTCTGAGTTTGAGGATTCTGCCCAGGCCAAAAAACCCCGGCGGGAGGTTCCGGCCTCCAAAGCAATCATGGGGTCACAGGTTGACATCGATGGCACGGCCTCGACAGATCACCTGTTGGACTGCTCTGGGGTACCGGCCCATACCGGTACCGACATCCAGGCAGTAGTGGCGTCTATGGGCAGTACTGTCCAGACCATGCAGCAAGCCGTTCTGGCATTCATCAAGGCTGCGACGCCCTCGGTACCGATTTCATCGGTACCGACCCCGGTTCCGGTATCTACACCGGAACCGAGACCATCGACTTCTAAACGTCGATCGGTTCCGCATGCCGGATTCCGGCTTTCGCCCGGTACCGATCCCATGCCCGATACGCCCGATGTCGATACCGATCGGTATGCGTATCGTACATTGGCAGTACAGAGAGAAGACTCAGATACTTCTGATGAATTCAATTCCTCTGATGACTCTGCTGAGCTTACTCTTCCTGAGGAGCACTCTTCTCCCAAGAGGAGGATGTCTCCTCCAGAGGATTTATCCTTTCAGGATTTCATTGTTGATGTAGCTAAAGCACTTTCTATTGCTACATCTTCTGAAAGAGAACCCAGATCAAAAAAATTGGACATTTTAGGATATTCAAAAGCTCCTAAAGAGGCAGTCACTCTGCCTGTCCATGAAATCCTTCAAGAACACTTGATGGATTTGTGGGAGACTCCTTTAACACTGTCTCCCCATTCCCGCAGGTTGGACACCATGTATCGGGTCCCTCCTTCGCCTGGGTTCCAGAAAACTCAGCTGCCTCACCACTCCATTGTGGTGAAGTCTGCCATGAAGAAAATAAAGAGTCCTAAAAGGCATTCTTCTACCCCTCCAGGGCGAGAATGTAAGAACCTAGACTCTTTTGGAAGAAAGATGTTCCAGGCTAGTATGCTTATAGCCAGGATCAACTCTTATAGCCTTTATATGGGCATGTATCTTGGGCAACTTGCCCTAAAAATACAGAATTTTGCCCCCTTTATCCCTGATGATCAAAGGGCGGACTTCTTTTCTATGGTGACACAACTTTCAGAGGTCTCCAAGTTCTCCAACAGGGCAGCCTTTGATTCCTTTGAAGTTGCAGGCAGAGCTTCGGGAATTGCTATTGCAGCCCGACGTCTCGCTTGGCTCCAGGCTTCTAACCTAGAACCCTGGGTTGTAGATGGCCTCAGGAATCTGCCCTGTACCGGTGAGAACTTATTTGGGGAAGACTGGCAGATTAAAGCTGTTCAAATGGATGCAGAAAATGCCACTCTAGATAGACTTTCCAAGTCTACTTCTACCCCTACCAAAAAGAAGCCTTTTAAAAGGCCTTACTATAAAGACCAGATTTCCCACAAATACTGGCCAGCAATCTGCTCAGCCTCGCCTTGCGACTAAGCGTCAACAATCTAAGCAGGTAAAGTCAAAGCCTGCAGTGTCTGCTACACCCCAGCAGGCTCAACCCCCTCGGGGGTTTTGACTTCCCTCTAGAGAACTTGCCATTTCTGGTTCTAGAACAACCAGAGCCCCTCACCACTCCTGGAAGGCTAGCTCATTTTGCTCCCAGATGGGAACAAATCACATCAGAGCAATGGACCCTCTCTATTATCCGAGAGGGCTACAAACTTCATTTCTCCAGCCTTCCTCCCCATACCATAATGAGGCAATTCAGTTCTCCCCCATCTCTTCTGACCCTGTTGGGTCAGGAAGTCTCTTCTCTTCTTGCCCAAGGGGCAATAGAGGAGGTTCCTCCTCCACAACAGGGGTTAGGTTTCTACTCCCCTTACTTTCTCATAACAAAGAAGACAGGGGGCTTCAGACCTATCCTAGATCTGAGAGAATTGAACAGGTTTCTATTCAAGGAGAAATTCAAAATGCTCTCTCTGGGCCTTCTCCTTCCATACCTTCAGAGTCAGGATTGGCTTTGTTCTCTAGATCTCAAGGATGCGTACACTCATATACTCATCCATCCATCCCACAGAAAATATCTAAGATTTCTGTTCCAGGGAAAACATTTCCAGTACAGAGTACTACCCTTCGGTCTGGCCTCTGCTCCAAGAGTGTTCACCAAATGCATGGCAGTTGTTGCCGCATTTCTCAGAGGCATGGGAATCTTTGTCTTCCCATATCTGGACGACTGGCTCATCCGAGCTCCATCTCAATCAGAAGCCCAGATTTCTCTGGACCGCACAAGGCGTATTCTTCAATATCTGGGACTTGTGATAAACATTCCCAAGTCCCAACTCATCCCTACTCAGTCCCTGGAATTCATAGGGGCCCAATTGGACTCCACCACTGCAAGGGCCTACCTCCCTCTGGTCCGAGGCCAAAGGCTAATAAGCTTGGCCTCCCAGGCTCAGTCCAGAAGTCACTTGTCAGCCAGAGAAATGCTGCAACTTCTGGGCCACATGGCCTCCACGGTTCATGTGGTGCCCTATGCTCGTCTCCATATGAGAGCAGCTCAATGGACATTGGCCACCCAGTGGTCTCAAGCATCGGGACTGCTGTCAGACCAGGTACTCACCTCAAAACGTCTGTTTTGGTCTCTCCAGTGGTGGACATCCTCCAAAAATCTGTTGTTGGGGACCCCCTTCCAACCTTCGTTGCCCCAAGCAACCCTCACAACAGATGCCTCCCAAACAGGGTGGGGAGCTCATCTTCAACATCTCTCCACTCAGGGAATCTGGTCTCCCCAAGAGACCACCCTTCATATCAACCTTCTGGAACTGCGAGCAATCTTCCTTGCCCTCACAGTCTTCCATACCCTCCTTGCCAACCTGACTGTCCTAGTTCAGACAGACAATCAGGTGGCCATGTTTTATGTCAACAAACAAGGAGGGACGGGCTCTCTGTCGCTTTGCAACGAAGCTCTCAGATTATGGGCCTTCGCCAGAGAGCACCAAATTCATCTTTTGGCAGTATATCTTCCAGGAGTTCAAAACTCTCGGGCAGACAGACTCAGTCGAGTTCTGCTCCCACACGAATGGTCCCTACATATGGACCAGATACACAGAATCTTTCAGGAATGGGGGACCCCGGACATAGACCTCTTTGCAAGTCCGTGGAATGCCAAACTTCCCCGGTTCTGTTCCAGGACTCCGTGTCAGGGAGCTCAGGCCAACGATGCCTTTCTCCTGCATTGGGGTCAGGAATTCCTGTACGCTTTTCCACCCATTCCTTTGATTCCCAAGACTCTGTTCAAACTTCAGAGGGATCACGGATCCATGATCCTCATTGCTCCACGCTGGCCACGCCAAGTGTGGTTCCCTCTCCTTCTACAGCTCTCCCAGGGCTCCTCCCTGGACCTGGGAGCTGCACCAGACCTTCTGTCTCAGGAGCAGGGGACTTTGTGGCATCCAAACCCCAAGTCCCTACATCTCCGAGCTTGGTTACTGAAGGCTTAAGCCTTCAAGAGTTTAATCTTTCTCAACCAGTGAAAGATATCCTTTATGCCTCTAGGAAACCCTCTACCAGGCGTTCCTATGCTTTCAAATGGAAACGTTTTTCCATTTGGTGTGCTCAACAGGGTCTTGACCCTCTGGCACTTCCTTTGAATTCTCTACTAGACTATCTCCTGCATCTTTCCAATGCAGGCCTCAAGACGAATTCAGTACGAGTCCATTTAAGTGCTATTACAGCATCCTTAAAACCTATCAATGGACAATCTGTTTCCTCTCATCCTCTTATTGCAAGATTCATGAGAGGCCTAACCCTCACTAAACCTCCCATCCGGCCTCCTCCGTTAGCATGGGACTTGAATTTAGTTCTGGGTCAACTTATGAAGCCACCTTTTGAACCGTTGGTATCTACCTCCCTGAAATTTCTTTCCTGGAAGGTCCTTTTCCTTATTGCAGTCACTTCGGCTCGCCGCATCAGTGAACTGCAGGCTTTGGTGGCAAATCCACCTTATACCAGATTTCATCATGATAAGGTGGTCCTTAGGACGAATCCCCACTTTATGCCTAAAGTGGTCTCGCCTTTTCATCTTAATCAAGAGGTATATCTACCTGTCTTTTTTCCGGCTCCTCATGCATCCAGTGCAGAGAGGAACCTTCATACTCTTGACTGTAAAAGGGCTCTCGCCTTTTACCTCAATAGAACTCAGCCACATCGAAAGTCTTCTCAGCTTTTCGTGGCTTTTGATCCTTCTCATTTGGGACTTCCAGTCACCAAACGCACACTTTCCAACTGGATTGCTCAGTGTATTTCCTTTGCTTACCAGAGTAAGAACATTTCTCTGGAAGGCCATGTCACAGCTCACAATGTGAGAGCCATGGCCACTTCTATGGCTCATCTTCACTCTGTATCCATAGATCAGATCTGTCGAGCAGCCACTTGGGCCTCGGTTCATACCTTCACAGCCCATTACTGCTTGGACAAGGACTCCCGCCGGGATGCCTTGTTTGGTCAGGCTGTCCTCAAACACCTGTTCCATACTTAAACAACTCCTGCCCACCTTCCCAGAATGGATGCCTGAGATCCATACGAAGATGGTTACCCTTGGAGGGGGATCTCCCAGGCATCTCAGCTAGGGAGTCCCCATATGTGATGACTTATTCCTGCTTGTTCCTGGAGATAGCACAGTTACTTACCTGTAACAGGTGATCTCTGGGAACAGCAGGAATTAGTCATCACAACCCACCCACCTCCCCTAGGAGTTGTCTCTCTATTCCTCTATCTTCCTGTCCTCTCTCTCTATTGTCTCAGCTTTAAACTCGAACTGAGGAGAGCTGGTCAGGAAGGCGGGAAGGCAGCGCGCATGTGCAGTGGGAGGCCCCAAAAGCTTTTCATCTGAAAAGCTGGGGAGCTTTCCCGCTCAGGCTCCGTCGGTACCGACGTACCCATATGTGATGACTAATTCCTGCTGTTCCCAGAGATCACCTGTTACAGGTAAGTAACTGTGCTTTCTCTCGAGGGCCATGTCACAGCTCACAATGTGAGAGCCATGGCAGCCTCGATGGCTAATCTTCGTTCTGTGTTTATTGACGACATCTGTAGAGCAGCTACTTGGGCTTCGGTGCATACCTTCACAGCCCACTACTGCTTAGACAAGGACTCCCGTCGGGATGCCTCGTTTGGCCAAGCTATTCTTCAGCATCTCTTTCATACTTAATACAACTCCTACCTGCCGGTCCCGAGTTTGATGCCAGAGGTCCGTGGGAAGAAGCATGACCCATCTCACCTGGGTTCACAGCTTACTGGGGTCATTCCCTTGGGATCTATAAGCTGGGGAATCCCCATACGTGAAGACTACATTCCTGTTTGTTTCTGGAGATAGCGTAGTTACTCACCTGTAACAGGTGATCTCCGGGAGCAGCAGGAATTTATTTTATTTTATTTATTTAACGCTTTTCTATACCGCACTATTCGGCATCAGCGCGGTTTACAAGGAACAAGTTGGTACAATGTGGAACAGCCATACATTGAACTTACATAAAACAGGGAATTTAAACATGGATAACAGGTGAATTTAGTCTTCACAACCCATCCACCTCCCCTAGGAGTTGTCTCTATCTATTTATCTCTTTCTCTACTCCTCTCCTTTGGTCACAGCTATAAATTCAACTGAAGTGAGAGAGGTAGAAAGGCAGGAAGGCAAGCACGCAGGCGCTGTGGGATGCTCCCAAAAGCTTTCCTATTGGACGCTGGGTAGTGTTCCCGCGCAGGCTCTGTTGGTACCGACGATACCCATATGTGAAGACTAAATTCCTGCTGTTCCCGGAGATCATCTATTACAGGTGAGTAACTATGCTATCTCCTCCATCTTTTGATTGGGGTCTCTTATCAGGGATTTTGCTATTGCAAATAGCTCTCTAAGGCTGTTTAAAGAGCTCATGATGAGGTGCGTATGATATTCCTTTTTGCTTATCTACCATGTTACAGTATTCTTGTAGTTGAGTTGTGTATGCTTCTTGATTATGTGGGCACTTTGAGCACCTCCATTTTCTTTCTACTTGCCTGTGTTTCTGCTTAAAGACTTTCAATTCTGCAGTGTACCAGGTTGCGCAATGCTGTCTTTTTATGGACCTTGTTGTTTGTGGGGCTAGGGCTGCTATGACAATAACGTTATTCCACTTATTGATTAGGGATTCAATGTTGGCTGTTTCTTGGTATAAGTTTGGTAGTATTTCTTTTAAGGTTTGCTTGTCATATTGGCGAAATCTATGGGAGTTTGGTTGTGTGAGTGTGTATGTATCTTCAGTTGTGTTGTATGGTATATGGAATATGATCATGCAGTGGTCCAACCATGGGACGGCATATTTGTGGGGGAGGATAATTGATATTTGTTAGGATTTCTTATGGGACAAATATGAGGTCCAGTATTGCTTCCTTTTTGCGTGTTGAATCCTTGATGATCTGTGCGCATTCCATGGTTTCCATAGCTTCCAGGAAAGCTTTGGCTTGTTGAGGGAGGTAGGCGAGAGGTTAAGATCACCTAGAAGGATATTACATTTCTTCTGGCTGGTATGACTGCTTGTTTCTTCTGTGAGTGATAACTCGTCAGCTCTAGGTGTTGGTGATCGGTATCCTAGGCAGAGTGTTATCTGTTTGAGATTGTGAGCGCGACTATGTTGTCTGAGTGAGCTGCTAATTCGCGTAATTGTAACTGGGTTTTCACTAAAATAAGCACTCTTCCACCATGCCAGTTTGTTCTTATGCAGCTGAAGATGTTGTAATTTGGAATAAGCAATTTGTTTAAGAGGATTTTATCGGTGTCGTTGAACCAGGATTCAGTTATGCACATGATGTCCAGATTGTTGTCTTTAAGGTAGTCAATTAATATTGGAATCTCATTTCATGCTGATCATACACTTAAGACCATGAACTTCTTGATGGTTTTGCTGTAGGGTGCTGTGGGTGTTTGGCATTTGATTTTGACTAGTGCACAGGGTCTTCTGTTTCATATCTTATGTGATGGGATCACTATGTCATTTCATTGATGTCCGAAGATAATTGGGATTAGTCCTGACTGAGGGAGGAAAGACTCCACTTGTGTGAGCAGTAGTGTAAAGCATATTAATTTGCAAAGACAAACAGTTGTACCATAGTTGTTTTGGTATGATGGTTTGTCTGGGTGATGGAAGGTATCCTTATAATGTGTGTAGTGTTATTTTATTATGTTTGAAATGTTGCTATTGTGCTTTGCTTTATCATAATGTTGTTGATGTATGGTGTTTGCTCTTTATATTGAAGTTTATACCCTATACTGTTTTAGAGTAAGTGAACGGTATCATACATCTAAGTTGTAGGTTACCTCGTCAAGCTATTTCTCAGCCACTTCTGTGGGCCACACCTAAGGGCCCTTAGGTGCAGGCCCAACAGGTGGGTGTCCACTTAGATGCAGATGAGATTAAGGGTTGCTGGAGTCCCTTGCGGATGGCGATCCCTTGGTGGGCAGAGCTTACTGCTGTGTGGGGGTGCTGATTCGGGCCTTCCAATTATGTTGAGCCCTCCTGCCCTGAATAAGCCTCTCTCCCTGGGTGCAGAACAGGTTTCTCGGAGCTGTGTGTGCTCCTGGAACCTAAGTATAGGGGAGATTAAGGGTCACTGGAGTCCCATGCAGATGATGATCGCTTGGTGGGCAGAGCTTACTGCCCGTGGTGGTGCTGATTTGGGCCTTACAAATATGCTGAACCCTCTTGCCCCGAACAAGCCTCCTTACCTGGGTGTAGAACAGGTTTCTCGGGACCGTGCAAATGAATAACATGCTTAGAGTCCTTCAAAAACTCTTTCCCATAGGAACAAAAGGTTGAAGAAAATGGTCCACAAAATGAGACAGTGATTTTCAACATAGACAAAACAGTAGGGCATCCTGGTGGCAAAACCTACAAAACATGGATAAGTTGGTTGTAATCAATTAAGTGGGGTTTATGTATGGGTCTCTTTGAGGAAGCTAACGCTAATAATACTATGAAGATTTTCTTGGACTTTGGTATCAATAAGCATTCACTAAAGATGATAAAACGACTTTGGCAGGGGAGTCAAGTGAATGTGTGGCGTTTTTTTCCCAACCTTGTCAAGTGTGATTGTTTGTTTTTTTTTGCCTGTTGATGACTCCCTTTAGCCTTGTTTGTATAAATACTGAGGTTACTACCCCATAGGTATGTATATGTGCCACAGCATGTGGAGATTTCAAGGTGGCATGCTTGTGGGCAATGCTGATTCCTGGCAACCTCATCTCTGGGTTTTCTTGGCAAGGTGTGACCAGGAATAGAGTGCCAGGCCTTTCTTCCACACAGTAAGTCTACAGCAACTGGTATTCCAAGATGGCTTCCCATCCAAGTACTAGCCAGGTCTGACTCTGCTTAGCTTAAGAAATCGGCCAAGCGCAGGTTTATTCAGGACTGCAGAAGACTTGTGTTTGTGGGGGCAGTCCTTCAAAATATACATGTATTTCATATTTATTTATTTATTTAACATCTTTTATATACCGCGCTATTTGTTTTCAGTGCGGTTTACAAGTAACAGAACTGCACAATCAGAAAACACTGGTGTGCTTACATTATAACAGGTAACTTAAACTTGGAAAAGGGGTAATAAAACTAAAACTATGTACACACAGTAAAACTATATACAAAAAACAGTGTAAAAACTGAGCTATGTATAAACATATTTGGGACGGCAGTACATGCTATGGCCATTTTCCGATAAGTGCAATATATTTTTTTCATTAAATTTTGTGAAGAAGGCATTTACCTACATGAATTAATGATATTGCAGATTATTGCAAGCTGCTTTGTGACAAACTGTGATATTTATGAATTTTACAATAAAAATTTTTAAAATCGAAATAATAAAATGAGATTTATAGCATGAATGAAATTTTAATAAAATTGAAATCTATAAGATTGTATTTTTTCTGGATCTATGATGTTTTAAAAAACACTGAAGTATATGTGTTAACTGAGATACCTTTTTATCTCCTCCATTTTGTGAGAATCCAAAGATTTATAAAATCGCCCATCTACAAATGGAAGTGGCACAACGGGACTCGCATAATTAGAAAACCCGCCACTTATATGTATAACTTCTTTGATGTGGAAAGCCCTGAGTGATGTCACTTTTTAAAGTTTTTTGTAAAATGACTTGTGTTGTGCATGCTGCCAAACATAAATTGCTTCTTTCTTGGTGCTGAAAGTATTGTAGAAAAGATTCCTTGTTCGCTGAACCTTTTCTAAAATACTAGGGACTTTTTAAATGCATGGTTCTGATATCCTTACTCAGGTGTCCTATACAGAGTTCTCCTCTAAACGCCAATGATGTACTTGGGTGCGCTAGGTTAGAGTGTGGAGGCATAATAAGCACGTTGCGTTTCCTGTCTATAAATCAGCATTTCTATGCGCTTCTTTAGGGAGTTTAGCACACGCAAGCATAGGATGAGTTTTACGGTACATTACTATGTGTGCTCATGGTTAGCATGCTAAAATTATGCAGATACTGTAAGGTGGTACCTGTACGCACAACCCGGAAAGTCTACTTCCAGTCTGCAGTTCTGTCCCACCCAGTCTGTTTTTCCCCAGTCATTTTGGGGGCAATTTCCAAGCTCCTCCATATTGGAGTAGTCTGATATTTTTAATCCATGGACTTTTGTCCCAATTTTCCAAGCAAAGGTACGTGAGTACTTTTGCTTTGAGACTTGCCATGGTCACAGGGTACTTTGTATATCTGTACCTGCTTCTATCTGGCTACTTTTTTTAAAATTGAAAAGTACATGTGAAGATTTCAAAATGCCATCTAAGCCAGACCTTGACAAATTTTGTTTGGAATTAGGAGCCAAGCCAAAATCTTAGGAGGCAGTAGATGTGGCTCCCTTCGCGCCCCACCTCACATCCGTTGCCTCCATTCTCCACTGTTGTCCCTTCATCCGCAAACTCGTACATCTCTGGAGAGGATAGAAGAGTTTGAGAGAGATGGTAAAATGTGTCTTGTTATGGTAGCAGCGGGGGCCGTATGAGGCATTTTTAGACAGAAATATATAGATAGCAAGTGTGGTGTGTGTGTGTAGTGCAGGACATCGAATCCCCATGGGCAGACTGCTGCCTTTCCCTCCTGTTCTGCCCATGGAAGATCGGATCCTCTCAGGCAGACAGAAGAGGTCTGCTAACGGAGATCTCATTTTTTGTTTCAAAAAGGCGTGGGGGAGGAGTTGAAAATCCCAGGTGCCAGATGCAAATTTATGGTTGCCGTGGCAATCTGGTGCCTGGGATTTGTCGAGCCCTGATCTAAGCACATACTTTTCCTTCTTCTGAGCTAAACATACTGCAGGAAATGATGCATGGGTTTGTAGCCACTTTGAGGGAGGGTACTTTTTAGATAGATGACTAAAGCAGCCAGGCCGCCCATTAGGCGAACTAAGTGGTCGACTACAGTGTCAACATTTTGACGATGGCCAATAGCCACTGCCGCCCCTCTCTGGGACCTGCAACGGTGGCAAAGCTGCGCTTACCCAAAGCCTCTGATGTCTCTTTTTTGTTGTTGCTCACTTTGCTCAGCTGCTTCTGCCCCCTCCTGTTTGCATGGGAGCAGAAATGACTGGTCAAAGGAGCCACAGCAACACTGCGGCGTCAGAGGTTGAGTAAGTCCTGCTTTGCTGTTTGCATGTCATCGCTACTACTACATCTACTACTTAACATTTGTATAGCGCTACAAGGCGTACTCAGCCGCACGTTTCAGAGAGGGATGGATTCACCTAGGGTGACTCATAACTGGGTAAAATGGGTTTTGGCCATGTAAATCACTTTGAAATTTGTCCTCCTAATCTCTCTGTGCAGAAGCTTAGAGTAATAAGGCCCCTTGAGACAGGGACATTGTAATTGTGTGATTTACCTACTGCTGTACAATGCACTTTGATAAGAGCTATAGATTTAGAGAAATTACTTATAGAATATCATGTAAGTAATTGCACATCTTGTGACTAATGCAAAATGAAATAATGATTTAAAAAGGAAAATATGTAAGTGCTGCATCGAATGTTGCTAAATATATTTACAGAAAAGACACCTGCGATATTCAGCTGTAGAATAAAAAGAAGTGGTGTTTGTTCCAAAGGGTACATCCTTTTTCATAGCCTTTTTTGTACGTGGGTGTGATGTACATTTTAGTCTTTCAAAGGCCAGTTTTTTGCCTCATGAGAGTTGCCAAGGCTATAATCTTTGGGTAGCTTTCAGCTCTTCCTGGCTTGCTCAGATAAAAGCTTCATTGTGCTGTCAGACACTGAGTGCTGGTGAGGAAAGAGGGAGAGATTTGGTTCATTGGAAAGCTAGATGCACTACAGAGAATAAGAGATAGACCTTTGAGGTCAGCAGTCTGGTGGGTAGCTGCAGGGATGCTGGATTAGCAGGTGGTTGGTTCCACTGTACTTGAAACAGAACTGCACAAAGGTGCAGCTATTTTTTTCTTCAAAAAGCTGTGGCTTCCCAGGAAAGACTGATGTATATCTTCCCCCATGACCCTTGCTGGGCTTCTTTCACAGGATTTGATTTCTGTGCTTGGTGATTCTTGCATCCCTGGATTGGCCATGCAGGCTATGTTATGCAGCTCTACTGTGTCTGTTAGCTGGGTCCCCACTCTTATTACCTCAGGAGAGGGACCTTCTTGATCAAAGGTCCCTGGTGATGGAGGATCCTGCTCCTTTCTCACGAACTGCTTGGCCTGTGAAAGGCATAGGCTAAGAGAGGATATTCTGGAGTGGTAGTGGATACTCTGCTCAAGGTCCACAGGGCCTTGACCTCCTTAGACTATATGAGAGTTTGGAGGGTTTTTGAAAGGTGGTGTTCCTCTCAGGCTCTGGAGCCATCTTGGCATCCTTACAGGTTCTTCTGGATCAAGGGTTGGCCCTGAATTCTTAAGGTTCAGGTGGCGACTCTGGCATGCTACCATTGACTTATTCAGGGCTTGTCCTTGGCGGTGCACCATGATATTTTTCACTTTGAGAGGTTAAACAGATTTAGCTATCAGTGCATCCAGTAATTCCCCAGTGAAGCGTATCTCTGGTGTTAAAGGCGTGGAAAGGACACCCTTTAGAGCCCTTGCATAAGAATTCTGTAAGTGATTTGACCCTTAAAATAGTCTTTCTGGCCACTATTGCATCCCTAGACGGGTACTGGAACTGCAGGCCTTGTCCTATAAAGAGCCCTTTTTGGTCATTGCCATACCTTCTGTCACCTTGCGGCCAGTGCCATCATTTCTTTTAAAGGTTCTGCCTCCCTTTCACCTCAATCAGGCAGTCATCCTGCCTTCCTTCTCAAAGGAGGATCTTCAGTCAGATCCCTCTCTGTGTCTGGTACGTGGCTCAGGTATTTGGAAGTAACTAACCCCTTTCACTGTCCTGAAAAGCAGCTAAATAAGAACATAACATAAGAAATGCCATACGGGTCAAACCAAGGTCCATCAAGCCCAGTATCCTGTTTTCAACAGTGGCCAATCCAGGTCACAAGTAGCTAGTAGGTTCTTAAAAACACACACAAGTTCCAAGGTGCTTGTATTGGGGTAGGCAGTGGATTTCCCGTGTCCTCTTTAATAATGGTTTATGGACCTTTCCTCCAGGAACTTGTCCAAACCTTTTTTAAACCCAGCTACACTAATAGCTTTTACTACATCCTCCAGTAACAAATTCCAGAGTTTGATTGCGCATTGAGTGAAAAAAATATTTGCAGGTGTGTGTACTCTCCTTTTGACTCTCAGGAATTAGCAATTGCCATGTATCTGATGAACACTTTCCTTACGTATAGTACCTCAGATGCAGTGAGGGATCCTTCTGAAGATCCTCCTCTGAGAAGGAAGGCAGAATAAAAGCCTTGATAAGATGAAAGGAGGACAGTACCCTCAGGCGAAGGATGGCATAGTCCATAAGGAGAGAGATGCTGTCGAGATGACCAAGAAGGATCCCTGCAAGAGAAGGTTTGTGGCTCGGACACCCACCTAGCAGACACTTTAGCTCCCAAGAAAACCACCATAAGGGCCAAGACCTTGAGGGAGGCCTTTTCAGTGCCTTCCATACCAGGGAGAGAATTCACTGAGGCAAAAATTGGATACACAGATGGATGGGACTGCTTCACTCCCCTGAGGGAAGCAGGGGGTATCAGAAACACTGTCTATGAAATCCATTGGATACGATGTCTACAGTCTGACAGGACTGCAAACCAAACCTTGAGAGTTAAGGGGCCAGGTCTTGGCCCAAGTCAGACTGCAAGAAAAACTCTATCCTAAGCTAAAGAAGGTAGAGCTGCTTCGGGCCATAGGTGGGGTGTCCACTACCACTTTAGAATACTATTCTTGGAGAAGCTATGCCTCTCAAGGACCAGGCCATAAGTGAGGTGGGACCAGGAACCTCCAATACCAGGAGTGCCTGCTGGAGAAGGCCATTATCTTGAGATAGCAGGAGAGGGGTGCCATGCCAACTAGTTCACAGAACCCTGTACCACAGCCTGCAAGGCCAGTCCGGGGCCACTAAGATCACCAGGCTCAGATGGACTTGAAACCTGTGCAGCAGATGGCTTACCTGAGTCCATGGAGGGAGACATACAAGGCCACTTCTGAAAAAGGGCATGCAAGACATCCTCATAACCTTCCCACAACGAGAAAGTTCCCCACAGTGGCACTTCCCTGGAAGGCCCCAGCTCTGCACTATGAGTTCGCATGAGTGAGGGCTGAGCTCTCACTCTCCTGAAACCATAAGAAAATTGGTCTGTATTTTGTCAATGCTGCATATGGGAACATGCTTCTCAGTCCAGTACCACAGTTCCATGACCTCTAGCCACTCTAAATGGATTGTGTTGGCCAAGAAATCCCAGTCAACTGCTTAGAAGGCAGCATTGCTAACCACTATACCACCATTGCCTTGCTTTTAGCATTGCGAGATCCACTTCACCTGATGGCATATGCCACGAACATGGTAGGTCCGAGAACCCCAAAACTCCTGGGTTTGACATACCAGCCCCACCCTAAGGGGCTCCGTGGGGTCCTCCTGCTCCTTTCTGGTCCACCATGCATTGGGAACTTGTGGGTAGTAGTGCTTGACACAGGAGAAGCTCTCTCCCTCCTCACTTACCTCTCCCTATACCCCTCAAGAACTCCGCTCGTCTGCCAGATCACTTCTTTCTGTGCCCTTCTTTTCTATTGCCAACTCCAGACTTCAATCCTTCTACCTTGCTGCTCCTTATGCCTGGAGCAAACTCCCTGAATCTATGTGTCAGGATTCATCTCTGGCCCTTTTTAAATCCAGGCTGAAAACTCACCTCTTCGAGGTTGTTTTTGGATCATGATCTGCTTAGTCTCCTATGTGTTTCCTTACCTTTCCCTTATATGTATCCTTGTCCTCATCTGTTGTCTGTCTTGACTAGACTGTATGCTCCAATGAGTGGAGACTGTCTTATACATGTCTGTACAGTGCTGCATACGCCTTGTAGTGCTATACAAATGATCAGTAGTAGTAGTTAAAACAGGGGTGAGCAACATTGTGGTCTGTGTTACTGAAACTTATAGGCCCAGCATTGTGGTGTGGGCCAAGGTAGACAGGTCTTTCTGTAGTGCTGTATCAGTCCGAACACCCTTGCTAGCTGCTGGAGGCAGACCGATACTGACTTCTCTCAGAGCCGCACCAGTAAATATATCGAATGATGGCATCACTGAAAGTTGTGAGTCTGCCTCTACCTATTGGCAAGGGAGCATAACCCCCACAACTGGACTGGTCTAATAGAATGATAAGGGAACAGATTTGAACTGTGGTTTCCTCGCTCAGCCTCGCTGTTAATTCCCTGCGTGTAGTGGGTATACTAGGACCGAATCAACCTGTCTTTAAAATCTGTAGTCATTTGACAAACCTAAAATGGATCTGTAGCCTTCTAATTAGAGCAGTTGTTTTAGAACCAGAGGCATCAGCTGAAATCCTGCTTCTCCCAAGGATGTTACTTGTAACATTAGGCAACTCCTTTCACCCTCCATTGTGCTGAGGACAGATTCATGGAAAGTGATATAGAATAAGTGAAAATGCTAAATAAATTCTTTGTTCTGTATTCATGAAAGAAAATCTTGGAGAAGGACCACATATGATTGACAAATATACAAATGGGAATGGAGTAGATAATCATTCACAGAAGATCATATTTTTGAACAGCTTGCAAAACTGAAAGTGGATAAGACCATGGGACCGAATGGGAATCATCCCAGGATACTGAAAAAGCTCAGAGGGCCTATAAAGGATGTTTTTAATAGATCCTTGGAAACAGGAGAGGTCCGTAGGACTGGAGAAGGGCTGATGTGGTACCTCTTCACAAAAGTAATAATAGAGAAGAGGTGACAAACTATAGGCCAGTAAGCCTTGCCTCGGTGGAGTGAGAATTAATGGAGGTACTACTGAAAAAAAGAATAGTAGACTATCTAGAAACCTTAATAGGTTGCATGATCTGAGACAACATGGTTTTAGCAAGGCAGGATCATACCAAACAAATCTGATTGAGGTCTTTGACTGGGTGACTGGGAGAACTAGATCAAGGGTATGCGATGGATGTGATCTACCTAGATTTCAGCAAAGCCTTTTAATACTGTTCCTCATAGGAGGCTTATCCATAAACTGAGCAACCTGGGGATGGGTCCCAAGGTGGTGAACTGGATCAGAAATTGGTTGACTGACAGACAACAGAAGGTGGTGGTAAACAGAATTCACTCGGAAGAAAGGAAGATGAGTAGTGTGGAGTGCCCCAGGGATCGGTCCTGGGACCAGTACTGTTCAATGTATTTGAATGATATTGCTGAAGGATTGAAGGTGATAGTTTGCCTTTTTGCAGATGAGATACACATTTGCAACAGTGAACTCCTCTAAGGGAGTGGACAACATGAGGAAAAATCTACAAAAACTGGAAAACTGGTCAAATGCTTGTCAGTTAAGATCTCATGCAAAGAAGTGCAAAGTCATGCATTTGGGATGCAAGAATCCAAAGGAATTGTATGCGATAGGGGGTGAGAGCTTGGTGTGCACAGACCAGGTGAAGGACCTCTGACTGATTGTTTCTCCAATTTGAGATTCTCAGACACTATGTGATAAGGTGGTAGCCAAAGCCAGAAAGATGCTGAGCTGCATACAGAGAGGAATAGCCAGCCGATAGGAGGAGGTATTAATGCCCTGTACAAGTCTCACTTGGATTATTGTGTTCAGTTCTGGAGACAGTATCTTATAAAGGACATAAAAAGATGTAAAGGGATTCAGAGGAAGGCTACCAAAATGATTTGGCGGTAAACTGAACCCGCTAATAGCATTAGTAAACACTTATCTTCAAGAATGCTATGCATCACTCCATTCTTGCAATGAAATCCAACGCCCAACCGATATGCTGCAAAAATCACCAACAGACAGCACTGCGCAGAGAACTTCCAAAACAATTTCAATTAAATTCAAATAGCCTTCACCAAAAGGCCCAGCGGGTTCAGTTTACCGCTTCTTACATTTATACTCTTTTCTTTTCCAGGATATCAATGATTGCCTTTGCAATGTTCATCCCATTGCTGTGATGCTTATGACGTTTATGACGCTTTTTGTGTGAATGGGTGGAGTGTGAGTTGGATGATTGAGATTATTTGTGGATGTGGTTTAGAGTATTTATTTCTCAGAAGTATACGCTGAGGTTATAGAGTTGGTGATTGTGTTTATAGTAAGGAATTAAAGAATGGCTATTTGACCTGTGATGTGAGCGTCAGCTGTTCCCTATAGTGATTCATCACTAAATGTAGGGCTCTAGCCATCCTGAGGTCAATTGGTGCCAATGTGATGTGTTAATTTGTTATTGAAATTATTAAATTATTTGGGAGTGTATCTACTTATTCAAGGACTGTTTGTGTAATTTGTAGATTTCATTTTGCTCTTGGACAGTTGGTTGTTGTTTATCAGTTTTACGCATACCATGACAATCATGATCCTTACTTTCAAGCCCCAGGGTATGTGGATGTCCCCAGTGTGAGGATGTCCAAATCTGAACAGGGGTGTGGAAGAGGAATGGCTGGGCTGTTCCTAGGAACTTGGAGGCGTGGCTGGGGAGTTCCCATGATCCGAGATGTAGTGATCCTAGAATAGTGATGAACAAGCATCTAAAAAGTGCTTGTTTTAGCTAAAAAAAAAAAAAATCCGGAGAGTGTAGAGAAGAAAGCACTCTTACCATCCCCAGTACTCAGCACAATTTCAATTATAGCAGCAGTGGGGTTTGAACCCTGGCTGTCCTGTTCCTAACCCCACTGTTCTGGGGATGTCTAAGTAGACACCTCTGCAGACGTCCCTGTCGAGCATGTCAAGGTTTGTGAAAATCACGTCTGCACCTGCATTTTTTTCAGACGTTCTGACTTAGACGTCTCAGATTGCACTTGGACGGATCTTCTAAAATTTCCCTCCATGTTATTACAGTATGTAACTATGTCTCAGTTATTAAACTTGAATTATAAGCTCTCTGGTGCAGAAACCTACTTACTGTATCTGTGAAGTAACTTGTCTTGAGCATCAAGATCTGGAAAGGAAAGTAATTAAGTTCAAACCAGAGCTAAAACATAGACACAGTAGCCCAGCTTCAGCCTAGCCTCTATCTAGTAAAAGCTAGCCCTAGTGCAGCAGTCCCACTTCAACTCATGTTGATGTCTTTTGCAATAGTCATCTCTAAGTTTACTCTGGATATGCTGCTTGTTGCTGGTCTATTTGTGTCTGAGTTATGCTGAATAGGTGGCCGACGCCAGTGTAAGTTGTTTATCCACTTGGCGTCATTACTGTTCGGAATCTTCTAGCAGTAAGCTGGCGAGCTTTTGCGTGTGAAACACCACCGTTCTCTCCTAGTATGCCTGTCATTTGTTGATACATGCTGAGAAATGCCTTATTTCCTGTGCTAATAGAGTGACTTCATTAGTGGCTGTTGCTTCTAGCTGAGTTTGAAAGGCTGAAAGAGAGTCAATTTCCTGCACACCCCACTTCCGAGCAGTGGCAGGTTACAGTCTGGATTTAGAAACTGGAAGTGTTACTTTTCCTTGCCTGTGTCTAATTCCTAAGTGTTAACAACCCTGCTGGCTCCCAATCCAGGATAAACTGAGGATAAATGAGAAATGGTGGATGTAGGGAATATATTGCATAATATTTACATGAAACAGAGCTGGAAAATCTTGTTGCTTAGTAAAGCTTGCTAGTCTGCTCTGTCATTAGTAATTCGTTCCCTGTATGGTATGCCAGGATGTTTTTGTTTCATTCAGCTAGTGCTTATTCTTCAGCTATCCTTTGAGTCCTCTCTCCTTTTGACTTCCTGCAAGCCATCCTACCCCCCATATTTCAGCAATCTCCATTTTCTCCTCCCTCTTCCTCCTCCTCCCCCCCAGTGATGGCCCTAGCTAGACTGATTCATTGACATAAAAGCAGAAGTCTCCAAACTTGCGGGCCAATGCAGAAAACTAGCGCGGCCTTTTACGCAGATATAACGCCACTTTTATGCTCAAATAACTGTATGTGGCATGCAGAAAAGAGATGGATGTGCGCATAAAAAGTGAGGCAAAAAGTAACATACATGGAATGCCACACATATTTAAATGTATTAAAATGATATACAAATGAGTTGGGTGTATTCAAATAACATGGTAATGAGGTCTGTACCCGATGCAGAGAGACGTGTTAGAGATTACCCAATCAAGCATTAAGTTTGAAAGCATCGTTATTTCTACGCCTGGTGAGGAGGTGAGGTTAAATTCTAGCACGCTTCGAGACACACTCTTTTCATCGTGATCTTGTGTTTGTCGGTATATAAACTTCAGCATTTGTATTCATCAGCATATAAAACTTTGGCGTTCAAGAAGATGTCTTTTGCTGCTTAACCTCTCGTCGTTCTGCTGCCACCTGCGAACAAAAGGTCCCAGCTGACAATATACAGTCACTTATACAAAGCAAACAATCCAAGCAAATACCCTCATCCTCTCTTGCTTGGCTGATAGGATGGATAGATTTGGGGATATTTTTAACTATCCAGTTGATAGATTTGTTTTATTCAGGTAAGATTTTACATCCAAGAATGCAGAAAAGCAGATCTAAGGCATCCATTGACATCTGATAACAAGGTCCCTTTAAATACCCCCCCCCCCCCCCCCGTACATGCTCAGCACTTTTATGTCTTTTCCTCCCTTTGCAGCAGTGCGGTATCTACATTTATGCACCACGATACATGCTAAGAAGTGCTCGTGGTGTGACCGCATAGATGCGCCTGACACGTGAGCTGCTGAAATCAGTGTGCGTGCTCAGAGAACCACTTGTTGCTTCTCTGTTGTTTGTGAATGTGCTCCTCTGCTGGTTTACGCTGAGGTTTTATGCCTGTATTTTCTTTTGCGCCAGGGTTTCATGCGTGTCTCATTTGCATATGCTCAGTTTTACACATCCTTCATTTACATACTCTCCCCTTTCTGCATGTGCTTGCTAGTCTTACGCTTTCAGAGCACTTTGTATACGCGTACGGAGCCGATAGCATGTGCGTGTAGCGCCGGCTTTCTGCATTGGCCTGTTTGTGCTCAACGGCCACAGTGCAGTCAGATTTTCAAGATTTCTACAATGAATATACATGATATCTCTATGCTCATACTACGTCCATCATATGTAGATAAATCTCATGCCTGTTCATTGTGGAAATCCTAAAAAGTCAATTGGGATGTGGCTCTTGGGAAACAATTATAGGGACTTAGAATACTGTGCTGTGGCATGCCATCTCATGGTAATTAAGTAAAAAAGATCTAATGGCTGTGACTATGATGTGCCTGTATCCCTGGCTAAGCTCGTGGGTCTGTAGTGGGAGTGTGCGACAGTCCCATTTGTTTTAATGCAAGGGCTTCTTAGGGTGCCTTTTCAGGTAGTCATTGGTGCTTGACTTTTTTTTTCGCAGTTATCATTTGTTTCCTGCTTTGTGCGAGTTGCCAAATTACCCGGTTCCAGGAGTGAGATTTTAAGCCAGTCTTGGATTTCTGATCATCTCATTCTGATAGGACCTGCAGCACTGATTTCAATGGATAAAATCAGGGGCTACAAATCCTCCCATATTGCACTGTCATGTAAATTTAAAACCAGTACTGGCATAAAATCTCACTTCTGGAACGGAGTAACTTGGCAACTCTGCTCTCTGTCATTGTTGAGATAGCAGGATGCAGCTCCCTTTAGGGCTCAAAGTTACTTCTGCTGTTGACCTCAGACTGGTTGCTATGGCAACACTCAATGTGTGCTCCATGTGGGGTGGAATGAGGGGTAATTGCTTTAGTGTGGCATGGAATACCAAGAACAAGTCACGCAATCCCATGGGCTAAGGTGCTGGTTGGTTCTAGAGCTTCACCTTTTCTCGTTTCCTGTACTTGAGAAGAATATAGCTGCACAGATTTTGCAATCCATCTAACTTGCAGAGTGAAAGCTGATAAGATTCCAGTTATTCATAGGAGAGCGATGTTGTTTAGCCATGCAGCTCCTAAATTTTATCTGGAGGAGAGCAGCAGTCATTCCATTGAGATATGTGGCAAGAGAGATCCAGCTGTCAGGCATTAGGAAATAAATTTCACCCAGTGACCCAAACCATTTATTGTTTACCATCATGAAGCGCAAGTTCCCGATTAAAGAAGAGTTTTTCATATCCCTCTGGTTGATTTTAATTGTGCCTAGCATCAGTCGCCCGCTTTAGGACCTGTGAGTGGTGCTATAGCTGAGCTCTTAGCCTCACTCAGCAGGATCCTGATTGGTAACGCAGACTAAGCGCTATAAAAGCAGTGAAAGCTTTATTGAGACTATCAAGGCTTGACATTTAAACGTTATACATAGGATGTGGAGACCCATGTGGTTTATAAACCTCATCTACTCTACTTATTTAATGCCGTCTTTCTGCAGACACTAATCCAGTTTTTCTTTTCTTTTACTTTTAAATTTGTTTTTAGCTCATGACTTTCCAGTTTTAGTCCAAGGCGAGTTACATTCAGGAAGCAAAGTGCTTCCAGAAAAGACTGCACTGCGCTAACAGCAGCGCAATCTAACATGAGCATAAAGAACGCATAAACGCCTGTGCTAGCGGCAGCACTGCACATTTAAATCCTTTTAAATGGATGGTAATGAAGCAGTCAGCTATGCCGCACAGATGCTTAGAAGTGCGTAGAAGACCAGAAGGCTGAACGCGGTGTGAGATTTGAACACGGGGTCTGAGGAGGCGTTAAGGGTTAGCTCATAGGCCTGCTGTCAGGGCTAGTGAAGATTTGATGCCTCTTTCTTCAGCATACAGCACCCACAGCTACTTTCTACCTTTGCTGAAGAGAGTGCTGTAAGAAGATGGCAGGGGAACTGTGGTGGAACGATGCATTGACTTGTGCGGGATTGCTATGTGGTGCATAAATAGCAATATTACTCTGCACCAAAGTTCCGCTTCGAGTAATAATCCACTTATGTATCAGATAGCAATCCAGCACCTCTGCATAAGTGCCAAACTTTTTTTTTTGTGCGTAGGATATAGGTGCTGCTAACAAAGACCCCTGTGTGCATGTGCGTTGTTTAGCTTGCTCTCCTTGTTTAGCGCAGACCTTTTGTGCACAGCTCGTTTGGGTGCTGTTGGCTTACAACATTGATGAGCAAAACATCTGCATTCAACTCAGTTTGTACTTGAGGCAGTGGAGGGTTAAGTGACTTGCGGAATGCCACAAGGAACCGCAATGGAAATTCAAACTCCACTGTGGCGTTTTGGGGACATCCGATCTATTTTGGACTGATTACATGGATTTCCAGCTAGTGATGGAAGCAGTCATGAGCAGCGGTTTAATTTCCTTGTAGCTAACTGAAATAAAGGGACAGTTTTGAACTAAGCGTAGACTAAAACTGGTGAGAATGCGCAGTTTCAAATTATTTTTAGTTTTCTGGTACCTCCGTAAAGTCTTCAGGACATCAGAACGACAAACTTGTATAGGCAATGGGGAACAGAACCAGGACTGGATCAGTGCGTCTCAAGACAGCATTTGGCAGCCTTATTGGCAAAGAAGAAAGTATTTTCCATCCACGGAAGCCGAATGTTGATCTCAGTGGGAGCAGGCAGGGTTAAAAATCGCAAAGTGCTTTAGAACAGGTGTTTAATAATAGAAAATATGTAAATAAAGCATCAGGGTGGGCTGCAAATCCCTGCTTGTTTTCTAAACCTTGTAGTCAGGTTATGATTATCTCTGTTGTACCGGTGTTCGCTGGTTCTCATTTCCGCTCACCGTGGGGAATTCTGACCCTCCTCCATAGACCATTTATTTTAACAATTGCCAGCGTTTGCATAAGTTGCACTTTCTTCCAAAAGATTACATGCCAGATGTTACAAAAACAGCACACAGGCAGCAAGTACGATGAGGGAAGAGAGTTGGAAAGAAAGAGGAATTCGCTTGGATGATTTAAACACCAAAGCAAACAAGTGGATTTTATTTATTTTGCTTTGCTATTGATGGAAATGTGTGTGTGTGTGTGTGGAGGGAGTATTGAGTAATCGTTTGCACATATACGTTAGGTATCACAGAGCCCAGATGTTGAAAGTCAGAAGAGCAGTAGGCACATCGCAGGAAAGAGGCAGCTAGAGGTGTGGATTGAAAGCCTGGGAGTATGTACCTGAATGAATGAATGAATGGCTGAAGATCAGCACCTTGCAGCGGAGAGGGGGGTTGAACGTCACCTGGCTGGCAGCTAATGTAGTTTGAAGTGCTTGTGAAGAATGAGGACAAGGTGTCTTTCCTCTCACTTTTCAGCTACCTCCTTGTAAACTCTCTGGAAAAGGACCTGAGCCTTATATAATTTGTTGTAAATTTCCCCGGTTTAGGGTGCCATCGACATGCCAAAATATTCAAACTTTTTTTTTTTTTAGAAAAGTTTTCCTCGACAGACAGGAGGCTCTTTGGCAGAAATGACATATTGAAGCCCAATTCAAAAGGAGTATACAGATAAGTGGAAGTCTTCTGAAGCAAGATGGTTTAGTTTGAATTTTGACCTGAATCATAGTGGTGTTTCGGGGAATCTGACTATAATATGTGAGTTAATCTTGGGGAGAGTATTATAGACTGAAAGGATTTTAGAGTGTCTTTAATAAAGTAAAATGTGAAACAGTAGGCCACTTGTAATGGCTGAATGAGCGAAGTTTGACAAAAACCTTTTTAATTATTTGATTCTCCTGTATATGCCATTGAGGGATTTCATTTGTGGTTATGCAAATTCAGAGCCATGAGATTTATATTTTGGCCAAGCAATAAATTTAACTGCTCTCCCAGAATGTTTTGTGTTAACTGTTATACTGTGTTAACTTGTCAGACGGTGACATGGGGACTCCTTTGTAATGTAAAGCTCCAGTTATTGCAGGTAGGGGGGATAAGATAGCAAAGAGGTACACAAAACCTCCAGGGGGTTAGCCATGGTAGTCTGGAGTAGCAAAAATATTACTGCATCTGACAAAGTGGACTCTTGTCCTTGAAAGCTCTCACGCATCACTAAATTGGTCACAGTACAAGGTACCACCAGCCTCTCCTCAGAGGTCAGGCAGCAATTAAACATGGCAGTTTCAGGGAAACCTCCTGTGGTCAGTGGCAGGCACTATATTTAGATTGAGCCCTTGCTTTACAGTTTCTTAATAAAGGGGAAAGAAATGTGAGTGTCAAATTAACTCCTGTGTACGTGTTCCCTGTATAGTTATCTAAGAAGTAATAACATAACATAACAGGTGAACAGTGAGAAGGGAAGGAATCGCCGCTGGATAGTACCAGCCCAACTCCCTGTATTCATTGGTTGCATTCATTTCTTTTTCTGGACTTTCATCTTCTAAGCATCAATTTTGTCTTTATCCTGGACACTTCTGCCGTGCCGCCAGGTTGGTGTGTTGTGCATACATCTCGCCAATTGTTGGACTGGGGGTTAGGGCACGGCTGATCCTGAAGCACCAGTGACTGGATTGCCACAGGGACAGGGATGCACACTGCACCGTGGTCTACAGCCTATTTTTCTGGCCCCACACCCTCTCCCTACCTGTAGTGACTGCATCATACTCGTAGCACATTAAAGCAGCTACTTCCCCGTGTAGAGCCTTAATCTCCTGGTCCTGCTGCTAGTGTGAGCTGAGGAATGATAATCTCTCTCTCTCTCTCTCCTTGGCATAATGTGAGGCAGACCTGAGGGAGCACATGAACCATGCCCAAGCCACCGTCGGACCATGAGACTGGCAAAGATATTTTGCATTTCGGTTTTCTTTTGCAGCTATTCTGTACATGGCAAGTGAAACTCACAGCTTAGGTGATGTGAAAACAGGGAATTTTCTGTTTCATCGCAGACACATTCATTTCTTCTGTCATTTTCTAAAGCCGTTATTTACTGAACTTAATCTCCCTTCTCTTCTCGTTGTCTTTAAATGGGAGATTCAGAGCAGCTTCAGCAGGACATTCAGTTGTACTGGAGAAACAATTTTATTTGTAAGGAAATAATCAGCCTGGGAAGAATTGGAAAATTGGTTGGAATTTATTAGTGTCATCAGTATCCACTATAATAGAAACCTATTTCCATCACCTTCACGCATGATAAAAGGTTACAACAAAGCAGCATCCTGGAGTAGAAATTAATAGAATGGGCGCTTCCAGTCATGTAGAAAAGAATACACTTGGTGATACAGTAGCTGTACTGGAAATGTGAGAGAAAGAGGTCTAGTGATAACCGCAGTGGTTCCAAATATGGGGTCGGGACCCAAATGGGGTCATACCATCAGTGGATGGGGTCACAGAAGCATGGCCATTTCCCCTTCTCTCTGGACTTTCACTGTGACCTATGCCGAATAGTGGCAATGGCCTGTGAACCAGTGAAGATTCATAGGTCCTTTCCCCCTCCTGGGTAAGCTTCCTTTTTGACTAGAAACCTATGCAGAGTACTGGGGTCTGTCAGCACACACTGCGCACTGACACAGGGGACCTTGTGCTGACTGCTGTTGCTTTTGCCAGTGACATTTGTGACCTTGGGAAAGTCACTTTACCTTCCATTGCTTCAGGTGCACAAATAGGGGCCGATACAGAAACGTTAGCGCACTGTTTGCGCATAGTTAGCGTGACATCTCCGCTTACTTACCGCTGTGCCACAACGCAGCGAGGGGATTGGTGCAAGTGTTACCTGCGCGGATAGTAGCATGCTGGCTATTGAAATTTATTCAAATGACATGGGTAACGGGTTCATAAGCTATTCCACCTGAATGCAAAGAAGTGTACAGAAGGCCGAAAGAGCGCAGAGTTCAGTAATGGTGTTCGGATACCTGATCAGAGGTGAAGGAAATCTTCAACGCATGAAGCTTCATTGCATCTTTGGACTGCATTTTTCAGAGTTGTCCCTGCTCTTTGGTGGGGCTGGCTGTGTGCGCGCGCGCATGCAAGTGAGAGTGAAGCTTGCACTGCTGTTGGCCGCACTTATGTGGTGGAACAGTATGGGGTCCATTTCCACTATTCGTCTGCCTTTCCCGTTTCTGCAAAGCCTCCCTTTATGAACAGGGAGTTTGTACGGGACAGGAAAGGGGTGGTGTGGAGGCGGAGATGGGGCTGGCAGTGGGCGATCACAATTCTGATGTCGGCACTGTACGTCCGGGGCTGGCAGAGTAGACGGGGAAGGTGAAATATGTTCCCCTAGACGGGAGAGGACAGCAGGCCCGGGGCACGGCAAAGGGTGGGTGGGCCACATAAGATTACCCGCAGCCCGACCCTGGCCTTGGGAGGCCAGATCGGAGTTCGGACTGCAGGGAATGAATCCAGTCATCGGCAGCCGGGGACTGTGGCTCCTGAATGGAGTCGCAGTGCCATGGCAACCGGATGCCATGTCACTGCAGCTTCATTCAGGAGCCCTGATTGAGTTAGCCCGGCAGGTGACTGTACATGCAGACTGCTGGGAATTGGGTCCGGGCCTGCACGTACAGGCTTAGATGGGATTCTGATCCTGCAGGGGCTAGACATCCCCATGGGATCAGAATCCCGTCTACCTCTGTGCGTCCAGTTCCGACTGGACGCACAGAGGCCGGGACGTCCAACATGGAATAGGTCTCCACGTGTTTAATGTGTGAGAAGGAAGCTTGTGCTGCTGACTGCGTTCAGTTTCTTCTGTGATTAGCTCAAGATTTTGGGGAGTCTGTCAAACTCACACTGTTGTTTCTTTGCTCAAAGTGTTCTGTGAGGAAGATTCTGTATTTTAAGCATGTTGGAATAAAAACAGTGTCTAGGAAAGTCATTCTTTTGTCTGACAGTTTGGTAAAGATTTTGCAGTTTTGTTGATCTCACTTTGCAGGTTAATTATAACTTTTATTTCTGTTTCTCCTTTCAGGTTAACAGATCCTTCTGGGTACCTGACAGATGGACCAATTAACTACAAATATAAAACAAAATGCACCTGGTTAATTGAAGCCTTGTAAGTATGATATTTTTTCTTCTTTTCAATTAATTATAAAACACTTTTTGCACCCTGTCAGGCATGTATGTTTGTTCGCCTGACTCTTCTTGGTGGTTTATGGCAGGATGCATAATATATTTGAAAATCTTTAGATCTTTTTGCCCAGACTTTTTTGAACCCGCAGCCTGTTCACTCACTGTTATGATGTGGTGATGGCTTGACAGTTAGAGGAAAGCTACTCTTTTTTTTTTTTTTTTTTTTTTTTTTTTTTTTGAGGTATAGAAATAGAAGTGTTTATTGATAAGAGCACCCTGACAGGGCCGTGCTTCAGCACGCTGCCTTCTTCAGGGGGAACCTCAGAAAATAAAACATACATCAATAGAACATCAATACAATTGCAAACACAAAGTATAATCAAATATCAACATAATAAAAGAAAATACAATAATGCTAATAATAGAAACAAGAAAATTAGAAAAATAAAAGAACAATAAACGCGCTTGTTGGACCATATAAGATAAAACAAATAATACATGCATAAAAGTTTAAATAATGTGGTCATATAATTAAAAACATACATGCTCATAATGTACTGTAAAAACTATCAAATAGCTGAGACAGGAGACAGAATGTTGTATAGGAAGGACTTAATACAAAATAAAGTGAATAATGCCAACACAAAACCATGGACAAGTAATAAGAACCCACAGAACCATATATGTTGTATGCTCAATATGGCATACGTGTGGAGGCCAATTTTATACTTTGTGGGGTTATTCTGAGACAAGAATAGTGCCAGCCGCATGCCCTGACTAACTTCCCTGTTGGTTGTGCGTGGAAGTTAGTTGGGGGTGGGGACGAGGCAGCCTGGGGGCGAAGAGTCAGTGGGCAGTGGAGGGTTGTGTGGGACAGAATCGGGCCCTGTGCATCTGGGCCTTGGGCCCACCAAAAGCCCAGTGTAGAGATAGACCCAATTTCACCACTGTGTTCTAGATGCACCCACAATGGTGAAATAGGGGAGCTAGATGACCTGGCACTCACCACATTCCAAGAACGCACACATATCCGAACCTGCCCATCCCCATGCTACAACCCCATTGCTGGTGCGAGTGAGCAATGGCATCCTAGCACCATGGGAATGAGCCGTCTACCTGGCATCACAGAGAGATATGCCCCAAATCGGCCCCTGCAGACCACTGTCCGGATGGCACCGGACTCTCCCATGACCCGGATCGTGGCTGCAGGTGCTGTGCTAGGCCATCGCCATGGGGTGCGGGTGGCTGCAGCTTGCGAACTGAGCTGCGCCCTGCACTTATACTACCATTGGGGTGGAATAGACTGGACGTCCGTGGGGGTGCATGGCAAGTGCGTTCTCGGTGTTTTTAACTTTGAATTTTCTCCCCCTTCCTTTTTTTGCTTTTTATTTCTGTTGTTATTCAGCTATCATATTACGCTAATGTGATACGACTGTGCATTGTCACTTGCACTGCTGATTCCTGGGGACTGCTTGCTTATTCACGGTTGGCTCATGACTATTGGCATTTGTCTTTAGTTACAATGTTATCCTTTTGACTTTCCAGGAACATTAGATTTGCATTTTGTCGCCAATAGGTTTTTATTTTTATTTTTGATATGGCTTGATCGCTATTACTCTGTGGCTATGTGGCTACCCTGTCCTTTTGGTTCTAGTGCTCAGACTTATTTATTGCTCTCTCCTCTTCCCTTCCTACTGGTTTTTGACAAGGTTTGATATTAGCTTTAAAATGCCTGTTGCTGCACTTTTAACATTTCTTAGCACCGGCAGAAGCATACTGCATATCGAACTCTTCAATTTCTTTTCTTCTCTCCCTCTCTTTCCCCTCTTCCCTTCCTCCATCTCTTTTTTATTCAGAATTTTGGTTATTTGCATGTTAAATATCCCATTGTATTGTTCTAATGTCAAGCTAATTATTTTTAGATGTACTTATTAATACTGTCCATTGCTTTACCTCTGGCTATCATGATTGGGTTTCATAATCGGTCTGCGATGTTCCCACTTTTTAATTAGACCATTGCTTTTTACCCTTATTCCTCATAGGAGGCTCTCTTTATCCTTTTTATTTTTTTATTTTTTTATTTTTTTATTTTTTTTATTTTTTTATTTTTTTATATACTTTATTTAATAACCACCAACAGATTACAAATACACTGTACAAATATCCTCAGAGGGGTGAACTCTGATCCCCTCACAAAGGATGAACACAACAAAGATAACAGGTGGAATGTTTTCTCCCAGTATAATCCCCCCCCCCACCACCCACTGCCCTCCCTCAGCATCCCCTTACCCAAGCACAAAACCCAATATCCTCCGTCTGCGCCCTCCAAACTACTAACCCTCCTCCTCACTCCCCAACCACTTGTCTCCTCAACTACCAACGTGTAAGACCTCGTTACGACATCTGGTACTCAACTGTTGTATATAGGGCTCCCAGACTCGCATAAATAATGTCCAGCGTTTGACACTGCCCCGTGCACTCCAGCGCTCTGTGAGCATCATTTGATGGAAACAGTTACGCCACTCACCGAAGGAAGGGGGACTGCTCTCCCTCCAAAGACGCAGAAGGGGGGCCTTTCCAACCAAGCAAGCCTTGCGCACCAGCAGCTTTTCCCCCTCCGCCACTGGGCATGGGGGGTCGAGCCGATCCAACACTACCAAGGCCCCAGTCCACCTCACTCGCCGTTGTAGCACGCGATTCAAAAAGGAATTTATCCTAGCCCAATAAGGGCGTATTAATCGACAACCCCACCACATGTGGAAAAGGGTTGCCATAGGTTCTGAGCATTTCGGGCAAGCCCCGTCGGTGTCTAACTGACTGCGTAACGCTCTCCGGGGGGAAAAATACACCCTGGTTATACATTTGAACTGCGTTTCCCTCCAACGGGCCTCTATGGATAGTTTCACTATGCCGCGTAGGGCCTGGCGCACAGTCCCAGGGGGCACTTCCTCGCCCAATTCTCGTTCCCAAGCTGTCTCGACTCCTCTATAATCAAAAGCAATACGGAGGTTAGCCAAGCGCTTCCTAAAATCTGAAATCGTTGGGGGGGTCTCCCCCCCCAGTCCGAAAAACTGCAGAATCTGCGCAGAGCGGTCCACGTGCAACGCCTCGCAGGGCAAGGAAGACACATAGTGCGCAAGTTGCATATAAGCGAAGCAATGCCTAGAAGATAGCTCATACTCCCGGCTTAGAGCCAAAAAGGATTTACAGAGGCCAGAGGGTTCAATCACATGTCCGACATTCTGGATACCCTGTACGGCCCACTCTCGGAAAGCCTGTGTCTCCGAGCCTGGAAGAAAGGTCGCGTTCCCCTGCAATGGGAGCCAGCTGGTAACTCTCCATGATGTGTTCCAATGGAGGTTAAGATGCTTCCAGGTTCGCAGAGCAGAGCCAATCAGCTCGCTACGCACGGCTTGGCGGGGGAGGGTATGGTAAGTTCCATGCAGAACCCCTAATAGCGTCAAGGGCGCCACAAAACCCTCCTCCAGGACCCGCGGGGTGTACACTTCCGTCCCCCCCAGCCAGTCTCCGAGATGGCGAGCCTGGCATGCCAAAGCGTATCCCATGAGGTCTGGGAGTCCCATCCCCCCTCACGCCAAGACCCCACCATTCGCGCCCACGAGATGCGCGCCTTCCCTCCTTTCCAAAGAAACTGTCGGAGGGCCCTCTCAAACCGCCGAATGTCACGTCGGAGCACCCACACTGGCAGTGTTTGAAACCAATACAACAAGCGTGGCATGGCCACCATTTGAATCGCTGCTATCTTCCCTGAAAGAGATAGTGGGAGTAATTCCCACGCTTTTAATTGATGCTGAAGCCTCCTTAGGGACCGCTCCAGGTTGCGTGCGTATAGCAGTTTAGGGTTGCGGGTCAATATTATACCTAAATAAATAAATTCCTCGCCTGCCCATCTAAGGGGAAAGTTGCCCGCCCAAGTTCGGCACAACTGCGCCGAGATATCCAATGCCTCCGATTTATCCCTATTAATGCGCAGCCCAGCGAGACTACCGTATCGCGCGAACTCCTCCAGTAGTTGCGGCAAGGACTGTTCCGGGGAGAGCAGATGGACCAAGATATCGTCAGCAAAGGCCGAGAGTTTAAACCCCTGTGAGCCCATACGAATTCCCTGTATTTCTTTAGAGGCCTCTATAGTCCGGATCAAAGGGTCTAAAGACAACACAAAAAGTAGTGGGGACAGGGGGCAACCCTGCCTTGTGCCCCTTTCCAAGGGGAACTCTTCAGACAGAATACCATTACACAGTACCCCTGCCGTGGGCCGCACATATAGACTCCAAATCATCTTGCAGAATTTATCGCCCAGTCCATAGCGCGGAAGAAGTTGACGAAGAAAATGCCAATCGACCCTATCAAAGGCTTTTTCGGCATCGAAGCTTATTAGCAGCGAGGGCAACCGGTGCGCATGAACCCATTCGAGCGATGCCAAGATCTTGCGTAAATTGCGAACCGCGTGTCTCCCCTTTACAAACCCCACCTGAGAGTCATGGACTAAGTGACCTATAACCATTGCCAGTCGTGTCGCCAACACCTTTGCATTTAATTTAATGTCGAAATTGAGCAGGGAAATGGGACGATATGACCCTACTAGCAAGGGGTCTTTACCCGGTTTAGGAATCAGTGTTAGATGGGCATGGTTATTTCCCCAGCGGAAGGTGCCGCTGTCCGCCCTCCTATTGAAAACCTCCGCAAGTAAGGGGCTCACAGGTTCTTCGAGCAGCTTGTAGAACTCCGCTCCCAATCCGTCCGGCCCTGGTGACTTGTTACCACTAGCTGCGGAGATCGCAGAGGATATCTCTTGCGCCGTGATCGGCTGTTCCAAAAGTTCACGCTGTTCCGCAGCGAGCCGCGGGAGGTGCAATGGTGTCAAATAGTCCTCAAAATCTAACATGGACGGAGGTTGCGCCCTATATAAATCTCGAAAAAAAGTTTCGAAAGGCCCGCGCAATATCGACAGAGTCCTTCAGCAGCCGTCCTTGCGCATCTCTGATAGTTGTCACCAAGGGGGACCCTCTCTGTCCCTTCAGACAACGCGCAAGTAGCTTCCCTGGTTTGTTGCCAAAACAATGCAGACGATATTTATAATAAAGGATAGATTTCTTGGCTCGTTGGTGCAATAATTCGTTGAGAGCCACCTGCGCTTCCCAAAGTCTCTTCCGATTCGCAGCTGTCGGGAGACGGGCACACACCCCGCGCAGTCGGGTAGTCAATCGCTCCAAGCCAATCACTCGCTCTGCAAGCAGCCGTCGCTTTCGAGCAGCAAACCCAATAATATCACCACGTAATACTGCCTTTGCTGTTTCCCAGACCAATTCTGGGTCCTCGCTATGGCACTGGTGGTCACTCAGAAACTCTTGCCAGCGTTGCTTCAAGAAATGCTGAAACTTAACATCTTGGCACAACCCCAGAGGAAGTCGCCAAAGTCGCGTCCGGTTCTGTATCACCCCCCAATGTATCTCCATCCCGACCAGCGCGTGGTCGGAGATTTCCAATGGGCCGATCTGCACCTCCCCCACTTTCGCAAACATAGCTCCTGATATTAGGAAATAGTCAATGCGAGCACTAGACCCGTGTGCCCTAGATAGGTGAGTAAAATCCCTCTCCGAGGGATGTAGCAAACGCCAAGGGTCTACTAATCCGAGCCTACCACGAAGACGCTGTAACACCCTCGCCAACGGTATCCTTTCTCTAGCCTCTCCCCCCCGGGAGGTGTCGAGGTCAACATCGAGAACTCCGTTGAAATCCCCCCCCAATAGTAGGGGAAACTCCGGGAGTTGTTCGATTTGAGAGGCCAGACCGTTATAAAAGCCGGGCTCCATCTTATTAGGGCCATAGAGATTGCCAATGATCACCGGTTTCCCCTCCAGTCTACCAGCCAGCAAAACAAAGCGCCCATCCCCCGATGTCACTACTTTGTCCATAGCGAAGCGCACTCGCTTATGGATCAGAATTACGACTCCTCCTTTTTTCCCACACGCCGGGGATCCCCAAACCTGTCCCACCCAGCCCCTGCAAAGTTTTCCGTGCTCTGCCTCTGATTGATGGGTTTCCTGCAGGAGGGCCACATCGCATTGCTGCCTGGCCAAGGCCTGTAAGATTTTATAGCGCTTGATTGGGGTCCCCAGTCCGCAGACATTCCAAGTTACTATCTTCAATGGCATAGGGCAGTGTCAAAGCGTGTCCGGAACGTAATATCTAGCCTCAGCAGGGAAGCTCCCCCAGCCTGGAGCTCCCTCTCAGTAAACATTGGAGCTATGGAGAGCTGTGGCTCATGGAGCAATGAGGTGTGTGCTTTCCCCCCTCTATCCCCCCCCTCCCGACCAACCCCCCCCCCGTCCTCCCACTAACCGCCCCCTAAGAATACCATACAGATACAGGTCCTGCCCATGAAGAGCAGCAAGCTCACTACCTTGCCCCCTCCTACCCCAAACCCCCCTACCCTCCCACTTACCCCTTCCCCCCTCTGCTCGCACTCCGCTCCTGCGACCCTACCTCCCCCCCCTCCTCTCTCTCCCCCCACTCCTTGGCCCACCTCCAGAGTCCTCTCCGGACTACCCTAACACCAGATGTGACCGGGCTCCCCCGCTCCTCTGCAGGGTAGTAGTCCCCCCCCCCCCAAACACCTGAACAATCTACCAAGGAAGCTCCCCAACTGAGAACATGAAATTATAATTTCCCCCACCCCGTCCCCCCTCCCCCTCCCATCCGGCAACAGGACAACATAGTAATACGGAAGCACTGTTCCAACCAATGTTCCCTCCGATTTTCCGCAGGCCGTGCGTGCACAAAATATCAGCTGGGTAACCCCTGAAGGAAGGTGAAATTTCTATGCACCACATACCTACACTCGAAATTATATACTTTAAAATTTTGACTACACGTCAGAATACAGTATGTACACCACATTGATTGCACCAGAAAATATTGTAGAACTTAGGGAAACCGCAAATACACAACAACTTTTAAATTTTAAAGCGTCTGCGTTATTTTCTATCAGAGTCAGAACCGTGCGCTCCGAGGTAAAGTATGTGCGCTCACTCGGCTAGGCGTGTGCGCGCACATACTCGCACAGCCTAGGGGGAACAGTGGTTCCAACCCCAGGTTCATATCCATTGGTCTCTCCCCCCCCTGCGGTGCCATCTTCCATGTAGGTAGTAGAGACAGCTACCCAATCCCATGGACCACAGGCATGGGGCACCGTAGTCCCACTCCACAGCCCTCCCCCCTGCAGCCCCCGCCATACAGGATACCCGAGGGATGAGGACGGGAGGTAGAGGAAGGGAGGGGAGGAGAGAGCAGAAGGGAAAGGGAAAAAGAAAGGGACCCAACAAAAAGTGAACTATCAACTGCATCTTCTCATAGGCGGCTTAAATACAAACGCTGCCAGTCTGGATACCTACAATCGGCAGTCCCTCCATCATGGACTCAAAGGGGCCCTCACTGCCCCCCACCCCAGGGGGGGGGGGAGAAAAACAGCACGCCCCAAGCTCCCTCCGATATCTCAATGTTATCCAGGCTAAGTTCCATCCAACAAATCATGACGTGTCTGCTGACCCGCTGCCCGACTTCGGGGCCTGTCGCTCGAGTTGCCCCACATATACCGCTGCTTCTTCCGCTGAGCCGAACGTCTTCTGCCGCCCCTCGTGGAACACGTGCAAACGCGCTGGATACTGCACAGAGAATCTGATATTTGCTGCGATGAGACTCTGGCAGATCGGTGCGTATGCCCTTCTCTGCTTGCTCACAGCCGCTGAATAGTCCGGAGTTATGCGGAGCTTGATATTGTCACTTTCGACGGTTCCACGTCTCCGGGCCTCTCGCAGAACAGCCTCCTTATGTTGAAACTGCAAGTATTTGGCCAAGACCACTCTAGGCCGCGGGTCATTGGAACTTCTAGGGCCCACTCGGTGTGCTCTCTCAATCACAATCTGAGAACTCTGTCCCTCCGCCCCCATCAGGGAAGCCGATAGAGAGGCAATGTAAGCCCGCAGGTCTGTCTCCCACCGAAGCTGGCACTCCCAGGAACCTCAAGTTGTTCCGCCGCGACCGGTTTTCGAGGTCGTCCAATTTTTCCTCCTGGGCCTTCAAGGCTGTCTGCACCTGCACCAGCGTCTGGCTCAGTCTCTCCACTTCGTCCTCGGTCTGTGAAATACGGGTCTCTGCCTGCTGCATACGAGCCCCGAAGGCCTCCACGGAGCTCTGCACTGCATCCAACTTGCTCCGTATTGTTTCAAATTGGAGAGATAGGGCGCTGGAGACCGCAGCTGAAATCTCTGCTACGGAGGTCCCGGGGGAGGTAGATGGCAACTCTCCCGCTTTCGGGGGCGATTCCGCCATTTTGGAGGCCCCGACAGTTCGGTCTTTCTCCCTCCGCCCGGCTCGCACTGCCACCGCCGCCATTCGCATCCAACTCCCTCGGACAGAGAGCTAGTACGTTCGGCACTTGGGGAGAACTAGAAAATAGTAATGGTACTCACAAATGAGCACTTTTGTGCCGGTTTAGAGCAAGGGGAGCCCGGAGCTCAGGAGAGATGTGACTTCCCAAGCTCACCACATCACGTGATCCCCTCGGAGGAAAGCTACTCTTTTCTGCTTCCAGGACTGGTGTTACTATTAGGTAAACTAGACAGCTGACTAAAGCATCAACATTTCGAGAGCAGTCCATTACCGCTACAGACACCCTTCTTTGGGACCTGCAGCACGTACCCAAAGCTGCCGGTGCTGTGCTTTGACCAGCTGCTACTGCCCCTTCTGACGCAGGCTTCCTTTGCATGGAGGTGGAAGGAGGAGGGAAAAATAAGTGACCCTGGGTGTGACAAAGCTGAGAACCTTACCTTTTTTAGTCTCTGCATGTGGGGCAGGATAAGAAGAATAGAGAGGCTCACAGACTGAGCAGAATTCCCCCCATATCAATATTCAAAGCTTCTTCATTCCTGCACATGGGCTAACGTGGGGGGATGCTTTCTTGCCCGAAACAAAGTAGTGACTACCAGGAGAGAATGCATTCTTGCTTCAGACTCTTGCTCTCAAGAGCCAAGCTATAAGTGAAGTCTCACCCCAGTCTAGCAATCTAGTCGGATCTGGCTCTGCAGAAGCAGCAGGTCCTCTCTCACAGGCAATGGAAATGGCCTCTGCTGCGACGATGGATAAGTTCTGCATAAGCAGGATGCCATGGCTAAACCGGGGCTACCAGCACTCCCAAACCAGAAGGAGCTTCCACTGTCTGGAGGGACCCTGTGTATCCACAGTCATGAAGGAGAAAAAATGATGAGACCGGTGATGGCCCAACAAGCACCAAAAAAATACATCTGCTTGCCCAAATGGTTCCTGTCTTGCTGAGAAGCCACTAGGTCCCTACCTGCTAGAGAGGCCCTGTCTCCTTACCTGCAAGGCAGTCCCTACCTGCAGCTAAGCCTTGTGTCCTCTAATAATGGTACATGCTCAGGAATCCAGCTACCTTACCTATTCATGAGATCTTGCATGATCTTATGTTAAGGATGTGGGAAACACCTCTGACCACATCTCTTCACTCTCGAAGACTCGACACCATGTATCGAGTTCCTCCTTGTCCTGGGTTTCAGAAGACTCAATTACCACACCATTCCATGGTGGTGGAATCAGCCATGAGACGGATGAAGAGTGCAAAAAGACATGCATCTAATCCTCCAGGACGTGAGTGTAGGACTCTTGACTCCTTTGGACGTCGATCCTTCCAGGCTTCTATGCTTTCTGCTAGGATCAGTTCCTATATCTTGTATATGGGAATGTTCCTTAAGGAGGTCACAGGAGACTTAGAGCTTATGAGCCCTCTCCTTCCTGATGATAAAAGGCAGGATTATCTTGTTGTTGTTAAACATGATCAGGATGTTTCCAAGTTTGTGAATCGTGCAGCCTTTGACTGCTTTGAATGCATAAGCAGAACCTCTGCTATTGCCATAGGTGCACGTAGAATTGCCTGGCTCCAGGCATTTGACTTGGAAATCTGGGTACAGGACAAACTGGGGAATATACCTTGCACAGGAGAGAATCTCTTTGGCAAGAATTGGCAGGAAAAAGCTAATGAGATAGATACTGACAATATCACTTTGGATAGATTGTCTAAATCTACAGCTGATCCTGCAAGATCCTCTAAGAAACCATTCTTCAGTAAGAAGAAGTTTTATCCCTCCTGTACCCAGCAGGGACATCGTTTAGGTTAGTCTGCCCAAAAGGGACAGCAGCAACAACCTAGACAACAAAGGAAACCAAAAGCAGCTAAGCCTCAACCGGCTCAGCAGACTCAGCCTCCACAGGGGCTTTGACTCTTATCTAGAGAACTTTGCCTTCCTGGCCCTGAACGGCCCAGAACTCTCCACCATCCCAGGAAGGTTATGTCATTTTGCCCCCAGATGGGGTCAGATAACAGCAGAAAATTGGACTCTTGTCTATTGTAAGAGAGGGGTACAAGCTTCATTTCCTCAGCATGCCCCCTCCTACAATGGTAAGACAGTTCAATTCTCAGACCTTTCTCAAAGACCGGTTAGGTCAAGAAGTCACTATGCTCCTTGCTCAAGGGGCAATAGAAGAGGTATCCATTCCCCAACGGGGTACAGGGTTTTACTCCCCCTATTTCCTTATTTCAAAGAAAACAGTTAATATAGTATATAGTTAATCTGTTCTGTATTATCTTACATTGTTTGACTGTTTACTCTACATATAACATGATGTTCCTTGTAAATATGTTCTGTTATAATATGACGTTCCCTGTAAAACAAACTTGCTTTGTTGAATGTTGTTCACTGTGAACCGCAACTGAACTTTGGAAGATGCGGTATATAAATGTATATAAAAATAAATAAAAAAATAAAAACAGGAGGACACAGACCCATTCTAGACTTCAGAGAATTGAACAAATTCCTGTTCAGAGAGAAGTTCAAAATGATTTCTCTAGGAACTCTGCTGCCATACTTTCAGAGTCAGGATTGGCTTTGTTCTCTAGATCTCAAGGATGCGTACACTCATGTTCTCATCCATCAAACTCACCGAAAGTTCTTTTGATTCCTGTTTCAAGGGAAGCACTACCAATACAGGATTCTTCCTTTTGGCCTGGCCTCTGCACCAAGGGTGTTCACAAAATGCATGGCTGTGGTGGCAGCATTTCTCCGCACCCTGGGAATATTCGTCTTCCCTTACTTGGACGACTGGCTCATTCGAGCCCCTTCAGAGCCAGAGGCTGGGGTTGCTCTGTCTCGCACAATGCGCATCCTTCAGTATTTGGGACTTGTCATAAACTTCCCAAAGTCCAACCTTGCTCCCACTCAATCCCTAGAGTTTATAGGAGCTCTTCTGGATACCAGACAGACAAGGGCCTACCTTCCACAGCCCCGCTGCCTTCACATTGTGCAGTTAGCTTCCCAAGCAGTGCTAAAACCTCACCTCACTGCTCGGGAAATGTTACAGTTGCTAGGCCCCATGGCATCTACCGTGTATGTGGTTCCTTATGCTCGCCTCCATATGAGGGCAGCCCAGTGGACCTTATCCACTCAGTGGACTCAGGCGTCAGGTTGCCTGTCAGACAAAATAGCAAACTCAGATTGCCTTATTTTGTCTCTCCAATGGTGGCAGTCCCCCAAAAACCTTTTGGTGGGGTCTCCTTTTCAGCAACCCCTACCCCAAGCCACTCTAACAACAGATGCTTCACAGGTGGGTTGGGGAGCCCACTTGCAAGGCTTCTCTACCCAGGGTACCTGGACTCCCCAAGAGGCCTATCTCCATATCAATCTCCTGGAGCTCAGAGCAATCTTCCTTGCTCTTCGAGTATTTCACACCCAGCTCAGCTACAAGACAGTCCTAGTTCAACATAAGAACTTAAGAACATAAGATATGCCATACTGGGTCAGACCAAGGTCCATCAAGCCCAGTATCCTGTTTCCAACAGTGGCCAATCTAGGTCATACATACCTAGCAGTATCCCCAAAAGACATAGGTTCCACAATGCTTGTACTGGGTCAAGCATTGATATCCTGGGTCCCTTTTTAATAATGGGTTATGGACCTTTCCTCCAGGAACTTGTCCAAACCTTTTTTAAACCCAGCTACACTAACAGCTCTTACTACATCCTCTGGTAACAAATTCCAGAGTTTGATTACACGTTGAGTGAAAAAATATTTTCTCTTATTTGTCTTAAATAGTTTACCCTGTAGCTTCATTTCTCCAGGACCAAGCAGGAAGTCAGTCCTCACATATGAGTCTTCACATATGGGTGACGTCAGTGATGTCGGCGCCGATGGAGCCCCCATGCGGAGCATTTCCCCAGCTTTCAAAGAAAGTCTTTGGGAATGCAGGCACGCATGCGCAGTCCCCTTCCTGCCCAAAGTTGCCATCTTGCTCAGTCGTCTTTTTTTCGCGGAGCCCTACGGACGTGTGTCCTTGTCACCCGTGGAAAAAGTGGATTTTCCTGTGTTGAGATGAATTTTTTCTTCGGTTCGACGTTGGTTCCCTTTCCTGCCTGGACTCGGTACACCTGTGCCGAGCCCGGATCTCTTTTTTTCGGTTTTTGTCCTTAGAGACTGCGTTCGCGCCAATTTTTCTTTTCCCTGGCAGCCGGATTTTTTGATCTTGCAGAGGCCCTTTTTCCCCCGATGGCTGCCAGTGGCTTTAAGAAGTGTGATCGGTGCAAGAAACTGATGTCTCTCACCGACACACATGACTGCTGCCTCCAGTGCCTGGGGCCTGACCACGATCCTAAGGTCTATAGTCCCTGTGGCAAAATGTCCTCGAAGGCATTGCGGAGCTGTCAGCACCAGCGTGAGAGGATCTTCTCCGATTCTGCATCTGGACGGGTCCGGACTTCGTCAGAGGCCTCGACGTCTTGGGAGTCTGACCCCGAGCATTGTCGGGGCTCCTCTGAGAGGGAGTCCCCCTCAAGGGAGCACCGAAGGAAGAAGAAACCCGCGAGGGCAGCATCAGTGGACGCTCTTGGCCCCTTGAGGGCCAGGTCGCATAGCCCTGATCGCCGTCCCGGGTCTTTGGAGTCGGAGAGGCCTGCAAAGCACCCTCGTGTAGAGTCGGAGGCCCCGAGTCACATGAGTACTGTAGTCCTCGTGGACTCTCCTCCGGGGGAGCCAACGTAGGGTCCGACGCTGTCGGGGCCCGAGTCGGAGGCTGCTGGGTCTCCTGAGCTTGGACTCAGGTTGACGGCCTTGGAGAGCAGATTGTCTGCCTTCATGGAGCAGCAGCGGGTGCTGATCGCTGGTCTCACCAGCGCATCTGCCCCGACCACCAGGACCTCGACGTCCAAGTCAACCCCGGAGGCTGAGCCGATCCTCGAGACCATGCGAACTCGAGTCGATCCTCGGCCGAGGTCACCCTCGGCCTCCCGTTTGGGACCGAGGTCGTCGACGCCGGCACCCTTGGCATCGGGGCGGATGGCGTCGGTGCCCGCCCACTCGGAGCCGCTCGATTCCTCCTCGGAGGAATCAGCGTGGGAGATTGAGGAAGAGGAGTCCCCTGACACCTTCTGGACTTGGTGCGTCCCTTCGGACTCACCGGGCTCCGAGCATCGGACAAGGTCCCCTCTGGAGGATACTCGGTTCTCGGATTTCGTGCGGGACATGGCCAAAGCCTTGGCCTTCCCGGTGGACCCCGAGGAGGAGCCTCGAGCCGAGGAGCTCGAGGCCCTGCAGTATGACTCTCCTCCCAAGGAGGCCTTTACTGTACCGGTTCCTCCGCTGCTGGAGCAGTTGCTCTTCCGCATGTGGGAGGCGCCGGCCTCGATGCCGATTCTAAGCAAGCGGGTTGATTCCATCTATCGAGTCAGCAAGAGCCCCGGGTTCCAAAAGGCACAGCTACCGCACCACTCCATGGTTGTGGAATTGGCCATGCATCACCTGAAGAGTCAGAAGATGCACTCCTCGGTGCCTCCCGCAGGGAAGCCCAGAACCTGGATGCCCTCGGTAGAAAGTGCTTCCAGGGCTCTATGCTTGCTTGCCGCGTCCAGACCTACCAGCTGTACTTGAGCATGTACCTTCGAGACCTGGCAAAGGAGATTGCTGGGTTCTCTGCTGGTCTGTCCGAGGAACCCTTGCAGAGGTTCAAGGCCTTGTCTTCTGGTATTCGAGAATGCTCGAAATTTATCTCTCGAGCAGCCTATGATGGATTTGAGGCTTCGGCCCGAGTAGCAGGGGCCCGCATCGGTGCACACTGCCAGGCCTGGCTACAATCCTCTGACCTCGAGCCATGGGTACAGGACAAGTCGGTCGATATCCCCTGCCGAGGTGAAAACCTCTTTGGCAAACCCATGGCAGAAAAGGCTGCCGAACTCGAGACCGAGACTCTTACCCGGACAAGGCTGTTCAGGAAAACCTCTGCCCCTTCTCAGAAGAAGGAGGGCTCGGGGGAAAAAGACCTTTTACCCGAGGAGGACCACTGCCTACAAAACCTTCCTTCACTACCAGGCCTCTGTAGCTCCCCAACAGGGTCAGCAGGCCAAGGGGCAGGGTCATGGGCCCCGTAGGCAGAAGGCTCCCAAGCCTCCTACTCCGGCTCCTGCTCAGCAGGGAGGGGTTTTTTGACTATGCCAGCATAGCCTCTTCTCCTCTTCAGGGCACAGGAGGTCAGCTGACCCTGTACGCAGACAGGTGGCCAGCCATTACAGGGGATACTTGGGTGTTAAGCATCATCGAGAGGGGCTATCTGCTACACTTCACCCAGATACCTCCCTCCTACTTTCCAGGGGATCCTCCAAGACCCCCTCTGCACAGAAACGTACTCCTTCAGGAGTTGGAAGGTCTGCTACAGGACCAGGTGGTGGAACCGGTGCCTCACCACCTGGAAGGGCAAGGCTTCTACTCGAGGTACTTCCTGGTACCAGAATGAACAGGAGGCCTCAGACCCATCCTAGACCTGAGAAATCTGAACAAGTTTCTGGAGAGGGAAAAGTTCAAGATGCTTTCCCTTGGAATCTTGCTGCCCTACCTCCAGCAGGGAGATTGGCTATGCTCCTTAGACCTGAAGGATGCTTATACTCACATCCTCATCCATCCAAGTCACAGGCAATACCTCAGATTTTTGGTGGGAGGGAACCACTTCCAGTACAGAGTGCTTCCCTTTGGCCTCACCTCCGCCCCCAGGGTTTTTACAAAGTGCCTGGCGGTGGTTGCGGCCTACCTCAGGAACCAGGGGATCGTTGTGTTCCCTTACTTGGACGACTGGCTTATCAGGGGCCAGTCTCCACAAGAGGCCAGGCAGGCCACCTTCCAAGCCATATCCCTGCTTCAGCACCTGAGGTTCGTTATAAACTTCCCAAAGTCCACTTTGGTCCCCTCACAGGACGTGGAGTTCATAGGGGTGAGGTTGGACACCGTCCATGCAAAGGCCTATTTGCCTGTGGACAGAGCTCAAAGGCTGATGAAGTTTGCCAGCCAGTTTCAGGCGAACTCCGGCTCTTAGGTCACATGGCTTCCACAGTGCATGCCACCCCAAATGCCCGTCTGCACATGAGGCCGGCTCAGTGGTGCCACAGGGAAGTTGTCAGACAGGATAAAGGTGTCCAAACCCTTGGTGGACTCCCTACGCTGGTGGAGGCATCTCCCAAACCTGGTCGGGGGAGTTCCTTTTCGAGCCTCCCCACACACTCAGCCCAGAACCTGGATGCTTCCCTGCAAGGCTGGGGGGCACATTGCCAGGGGACCTGCACCTAAGGCCTGTGGTCTCCGTGGGAGGCCGCCCAGCAGATCAACCTGTTGGAATTGAGAGCCATTCGACTAGCCTTACGGACTTTCTCTCAGATCCTCTCTCACCAGTCTGTCCTAGTTCAGACGGACAACCAGGTGGCTATGTTCTAAGTGAACAAGCAGGGAGGCACAGGATCCCGACTCCTGTGCCTGGAAGCACAAGCTCTCTGCTCCTGGGCTATCAATCAGGGCATGACCCTCAGGGCGGTCTACCTCCCAGGCCAAGAAAACTACCAGGCGGACAGGCTAAGCAGACTCCTGCAGCCTCATGAGTGGCAGTTGGATCCTCGGGTGGTCCAACAGATCTTTCTGAAGTGGGGACTTCCAACCATGGATCTTTTTGCCAGTCCGCTGAACAGGCAACTACCCAAGTTCTGTTCCAGACAACCGCATCCTCTGCGGGCAGCGGCAGATGCATTCCTGATCCCCTGGTCAGAAGGCCTCCTGTATGCTTTTGCTCCCACACCTCTGGTGGCCCGGACTCTATTCAAAACCCAGCAGGACCGAGCCATGGTGATCCTGATAGCCCCCAGGTGGCCCAGGCAGCCGTGGTTCCCTCTTCTTCTGCAGTTGGCGGTGGATGCTCCACTTCCTCTGGGGCTGCAACCCGACCTTCTGACTCAGGATCAGGGGTCCCTCTTGCATCCCAACCTCAAATCCCTCAGTTTGATGGCCTGTCTGCTGAAAGGCTAGTCCTTGCTCCTTTGCTCCTACCAAAGGAGGTTGAAGAGGTGGTGGTGGCCTCCAGGAAGCATTCCACTCGGAAGGCCTATGCTCTGAAGTGGCGCAGGTTTTCCACTTGGTGTTCTCAACAGCAGGAGGATCCCTTCTCCTGCTCAGTCCCGGTGGTACTGCAATACCTGTTCCACCTGTCCAACCTGGGACTTCAGTCCAACTCGGTCCGGGTCCACCTCAGTGCCCTCTCAGCTCACCACTCGCTGGTGGATGGACAATCCCTCTTGGGCCACACTCTGGTGTCTCGCTTCCTCAGAGGCCTGCTTCTGCTCAAGCCTCCTATTCGTCCACCGGCCACTGAGTGGGATCTCAATGTGGTCTTGCAGCAACTGACTCGTCCACCTTTTGAGCCGATGGCTACCTGCCACTTAAGTTTCCTATCCTGGAAGGTGTTGTTTCTTGTGGCACTCACCTCGGCTAGGCATGTTAGTGAGCTTCAGGCCCTGGTCACGGATAGGCCGTATACCAGGTTCTATAAGAACAGGGTAGTCTTGAGGACTCATCCCAAGTTCCTTCCCAAGGTGGTCTCCTCCTTCCACCTCAACCAGGAGGTGGTCCTTCCGATGTTCTTTCCCCGGCCGCACGCCGGTAGGGCCAAAACTGTCTTGCATACCCTGGATTGTAGAAGGGCTCTGTCCTTTTACATAGAACGTACGCAGGGGCATAGAAGGGCTTCTCAGCTCTTCATTTCCTTTGACCCTAATAAATTGGGGTTGCCTGTCACTAAGCGTACGTTGTCCCTCTGGGTGGCAGACTGTATTGCCTGGGCGTACAGGGCAGCCGGACTCTCCCTGGAAGGTCGAGTCACGGCCCACTGGGTCAGGGCGAAGGCCGCATCAGTAGCTCGCTTCCATTCTGTTCCGTTGGCAGACATCTGCCGGGCCGCAACTTGGTCTTCAAGCCAGACTTTTGCGGACCACTACTGCCTCGAGAGGGAGTCCCGTAGGGACAGTGCTTTCGGGAAGGCGGTACTCCATAATCTCTTTGAGGTTTAGGCAGCTCCTACCCTCCGGCCCTGTTGTTGGGCTACTGTTCAGGTGTGGTCTCCAAGAAGATGCTCTCACAGTTGCTGAAGCTCTAGAGGGAGCTCTGTTTTTCAGCCTGGGTTCCTGGTAGCCCAGAGCTAGGGAGTCACCCATATGTGAGGACTGACTTCCTGCTTGGTCCTAGAGAAAGAGTAGTTACTCACCTGTAACAAGTGTTCTCCAGGAGCAGCAGGAATCAGTCCTCACAACCCTCCCTCCTCCCCTTGGAGTTGCAGTTATATATAGTTCATTTTCTTTTTCGTGCTGTCTTTTAGCTATGTCATTGGACTGAGCAAGATGGCACCTTTGGGCAGGAAGGGGACCGCGCATGCATGCCTGCATTCCCAAAGGCTTTCTTTGAAAGCTGGGGAAATGTTCTGCATGGGGGCTCCGTCGGCACCGACGTCACCCATATGTGAAGACTCATATGTGAGGACTGATTCCTGCTGCTCCTGGAGAACACCTGTTACAGGTAAATACTGTTACATGTCCCCTAGTCTTTCTATATTCTGATAGCGTAAACAATCGATCTACGTTTACCCGTTCCACTCCATTCATTAATTTATAGACCTCTATCATCTCCTCTCAGCCGTCTCTTTTCCAGGTTGAAGAGCCCTAACCTTTGTAGCCTCTCTTCATAGGAGTAGCCTTCCATCCCCTTTACCATTATGGTAGCTCTTCTCTCTACCTTTTCTAATAACGCTATATCCTTTTTAAGATACGGCGACCAGAATTGCATACAATATTCAAGGTGCGGTCATACCATGGAACGATACAGAGGCATTATAATATCCTTTGTTTTATTTTCCATTCCTTTCCTTATGATACCTAGCATTCTGTTTGCTTTCTTGGCCACCGCTGCACACTGGGCGGAGGGTTTTAACATGTTATCCACGATGACTCCTAAATCTTTTTCCTGGGTGGTGGTTCCCAATGTGGAACCTTGCATTGTGTAATCATAGTGTGGGTGGTTCTATCCTAGGTGCATAACTTTGCACTTGTCCACATTAAATTTCATCTGCCATTTTGATGCCCAGTCTTCCAATTTATCCAGATCCTCCTGCAGTTTTCCACAGTCCTCTTGGGTTTCAGCAACTTTAAACAGTTCTGTGTCGTCTGCAAATTAGATAACCTCGCTAGTTACTCCCTTTTCCAGGTCATTTATGAATGTCAAAAATTAGCGGACCCAGTACAGATCCCTGGGAACTCCACTATTCACCTTTTTCCATTGGGAAAATTGGCCATTTAGCCCTACCCTCTGCTTTCTATCTTTTAACCAGTTCCTGATCCACAATAGTACACTTCCTCCTATCCCATGACTTTTTAGTTTTGCCAAAAGTCTCTGATCAGGGACCTTGTCAAAGGCTTTCTGAAAGTCCAGATACACTATATCAACTGACTCACCTTTTTCTACCTGTTTATTCACACCTTCAAAAAAACATATCAGATTAGTAAGACAAGATCTTCCTTGTCTAAAGTCATGTTGGCTGTCTCCCATTAGGCCATGACTATCTACATGCTGTGTAATTTTGTTCTTTATGATGGCTTCTACCATTTTCCCTGGTACTGACGTCCAAACGGACATTCAAGTAGCCATGTTCTATGTGAACAAGCAGGGCGGAACAGGCTCTCTGTCGCTGTGCAACGAAGCTTTGCGACTATGGGCCCTCGCCAGAGAGCATCAGATTCATCTCCTTGCGGTGTATCTTCCAGGCATTCAAAACTCTTGGGTAGACAGACTCAGTCGAGTTCTGCTTCCACACGAATGGTCTCTCCATGCAGACCAGGTTGCCAAGCCTTTTCAAATTTGGGGGACCCTGGACATAGACCTCTTTGCAAGTCTGCTGAATGCCAAACTTCCCCAGTTCTGTTCCAGAATTCCTGCTGGAGATTGTCAGGCCAGGGATGCTTTCCTCCTCCATTGGGGTCAGGACTTCCTGTATGCCTTTCCACCCATTCCCCTAATTCCCAAAGCCCTGTTCAAGCTTCAGAGAGACAGAGGTCATATGTTCCTCATAGCTCCACGTTGGCCACAGCAAATGTGGTACCTCTGCTCTTACATCTCTCTCAAGCTCTGCCTCTGGAGTTAGGATCTGCTCCAGATATCCTTTCTCAAGATGCTCCAGATCTCCACCAATCCCTAGTCTGCATCTCAGGGCCTGGTTGCTGAAAGCCTAGAACTTCACGGTCTTAACCTTTCCCAGCAGGTAAAGGATATCCTTCATGCTTCCAGAAAACCTTCCACAAGATACTCTTATGCATTTAAGTGGAAAAGGTTTACCATATGGTGCTCGCAGAAGGGTCTTAACCCTCTTGCGATACCTCTGGAATCATTACTGGAGTACCTCCTTCATTTATCAAATGCACGGCTTAAGATTAATTCAGTGAGAGTCCATTTGAGTGCTATTGCAGCTTCTTTCAAGCCTCTCATCCTCTCATAGCGAGATTTATGAGAGACCTTCTTTTAACGAAGCCTCCCATTAAGCCGCCACCGGTGGCATGGGACTTGAATCTGGTACTTGGGCAGCTCATGAAACCGCCCTTTGAACCATTAGCCACTACCTCTTTGAAATTCCTTCCCTGGAAAGTTATCTTTCTCATTGCAATCACATCAGCACATCGCATCAGTGAATTGCAAACATTGGTGTCTGATCCTCCTTATACAAGTTTCCATCATGATAAGGTAGTCCTTAGGACTCATCCACACTTTATGCCAAAGGTGGTTTCGCCCTTTCATTTGAACCAAGCGGTTTACCTTCCTGTATTCTTTCCAAGGCCTCACACCTCAAATGCAGAAAGGAACCTTCATACTTTGGACTGTAAAAGAGCTTTGGCCTTTTACTTGCAAAGGACACAGCAGCATAGAAAATCCTCTCAACTCTTTGTTGCTTTTGATCCTAGTCATTTGGGACTTCCAGTCTCCAAAAGGACCATGTCCAACTGGATTGCACAGTGTATATCTTTTGCCTATGAGAGTAGGAACCTTCCTCTTGAAGGCCATGTAACAGCTCACAATGTGAGAGCCATGGCAGCCTCAATGGCTCATCTTCACTCTGTGTCTATGAACGACATCTGTCGAGCAGCTACTTGGGCTTCGGTTCATACCTTCACAGCCCATTACTGCTTAGACAAGGACTCCCGCTGGGATGCCTTGTTTGGTCAGGCTGTTCTTTAACACATGTTCCAGACTTGGAGTGGAGGAGTGGCCTAGTGGTTGGGGCAAGGTACTTCAGGCTGGAAGGTCGGGGGTTCAAATCCCACGAGAGGACAGCAACCTTGGGCCGGAAGGACTGGGATTTCTAGTCCCACGGGTGCTCCTTGTGGTCTTGGGCAAGCCACTTAACTATTTTACAGGGAACATAGGCTATGGATGGTTATCTCCAAGTTATAATGCCCTGTTCAATGTAATTTCAGTTTGTTCAATGTAAACCGCACTGATGCAGAATAGCACGGTACATAAGAGAATATAAATAAATAAATCAACTCCTACCCACCATCCCCGGTAGGATGCCAGAGATCCATGGGGGGAAGTGGAGCCCTTTCACAAGGCCACACAACTTTCTGGGGCCATCTCCCTGGCATCTGCAGCTAGGGAGTCCCCATATGTGAAGTCTACATTCCTGCTTGTTCCTGGAGATAGCATAATTACTCACCTGTAACAGGTGATCTCCGGGAACAGCAGGAATTTAGTCTTCACAAGCCACCCACCTCCCCTAGGAGTTGTATCTCTTATCTCTCTCTCTTTTGTCTCAGCTATAAACTCAACTGGAGAGGGACAGTTGGGAAAGGCGGGAAGGCAGCACACAGGCGCTGTGGGATGCTCCCAAAAGCTTTCCTATTGGACGCTGGGGAGCGTTCCCGTGCAGGCTCCGTCTGTACCGATGATACCCATATGTGAAGACTAAATTCCTGCTGTTCCCAGAGATCACCTGTTACAGGTGAGTAACTATGCTTTACTGACATCAGGCTCACCAGTCTATAGTTTCCCGGATCACCACTAGAACCCTTTTTAAAAATCGGCGTTACATTGGCCATCCTCCAATCCTCAGGTATTGCAGATGATTTTAATGATAGTTTACAGATTACTAATAATAGATCTGAAGTCTCATATTTCAGTTCTTTCAACACCCTTGGATGTGTATACCATCTGGTCCAGATGATTTGCTACTCTTCAGTATATCAAAAAGTTGTAATCCATCTTCCTGGTGTATCGATATTTCTTTCAATTCTTCTGTGGCATCATCTTTAAATACCATTTCAATCATGGGTAACATCCCTACATCTTCCTCAGTAATGACCGAAGCAAAGAATTCAGTTAGTCTCTTCACTATGGCCTTGTTCCCTCTTACCCCTCTGTCATCTAATGGTCCAACTGACTCTGCCTCAGGTTTTTTGCTATGAATATACTTGAAAAAGTCTGTTACGTGTTTTTGCTTCCACAGTAAGCTTCTTCTGAAAGAAGAAGATTACACAGTTGTTTTTTATTTGTTATGATTTTTAATTTTCTTACGCTTTTTAATTTCCTGTTCTTATATATCTATATAGGCTCAGTATGGTCCCTATATAATGAATATAGCCCATACATAAAAGAACATGTTTACTAAAGGTTTTCATTTGCATTAATTTCCCTGGGCACAGTGGCACTTAATGCGCATTAATTTCATTAACACGCTTAACCTTTAGTAAATATTCTGGAAAAGCTGAGTATGGTCGCTATGCATTGTTTCAGTATAATTCTAGATAGAAACTGACTTATTATACCACTAAGTATGGGCTGAATGTAGTCTGCATGCCTAGCCCCGTTGAAAGACTGTGAATAGTGGGTATACATAGGCATAGCATGCCCATAAATTTAGTCAGAGTATAGCTCCTTTATATAGGCTTTGCATTTCTCCTATCTACTGTTGTGGTCAACGTTATTGGCACTAGGGTTGCCAACTGGCTCCAGATGCGCCCGACAGGCTTGATCCAGTCCTGGGTGTACCCCACTGCATGCAGGGACATGTAGTTCTGATTTCTCCATTGCACTCTTAAGAAAAACAAGACTACATATCCCTGCATGCAATGGGGTAAACCCAGGACTGGATCAAGCCTGTCGGGCGCATCTGGAGCCAGTTGGCAACCCTAATTGGCACCCTGGCAGTTTAACCTCTTAATGTCCAATATCTCCTAAAAAAATGGTCAGTGAAATGGATTTGGACTGTACATATATGCACACTTATTTAACACACAAAAGAATCAAATAAAACAAGACCAATTAAAAATATAAAATAGTATAAAAACTGGGACGTTGCTAGGACATGATTAAGAAAAAAGGGGATATAAAAATAGTTAAATAAATGATTATTGGCACTCTTATAAGCTATTCAAATCATTTTGAACAGAAGAACCATATTCCCATTGCAGTAAAATTAGATGCACCTGTGATCAATTGTCAGCACTCGTATAACTTGAATTAACCAATGAATGATGGCTCTAATGTTTAAAATGGCCACATTCACTCCATGTTCCATTTTCACAATGGGGAAAACCAGAGAGCTGCCTGAGACAGTCAGAAAAGCCATTATCATCAAACAGGCCATCTCTAAACATCTTGGGACTCCTGTGTCTACAGTTTACAAGGTTATTAAGAAGAAGTTTTTTTCTTATGGAACTGTCAAGTACCTCCCAGAACATGGTGGGAAGAGGAAAATTAATCTAAGAAGGCTTTGGAGATTAGTAAGAACTGTTGGAAAAGTAGTGCGTACAACATCCAAAGAGCTTAAGGCTGACCTGGAACAATCTGGAGTGGTGGTTTCAACCCGCACCATATGCCAAAGAAGGACTTTATGGTCAAAGACCAATTAGGACCCTCACTGCTCAAAGACAGACATAAAAAGGCACGCCTGATCTTTGCCCAAACCCACCATGAGAAACCACAATCCTGTTGGGAAAATGTTCTGTGGACATATGAAACCATACTTGAGCTCTTTGGCAGTACAGACCAGCGATACGTTTACAGGCGAAGAAATGAAGTTTATAAGGAAAAAAACACACCTTTCCTTATCGGTCCTCCACCACTGGGTAGTGCACCTCCTCCTGCAACATGGAGACTGGACAAGTCAAACTTGTGACATCACCGGGTATATCCTGCTGGTCTTCTCCCATGATCCCCCAGTGTGTCCAGTCTCCATGCAGCATGAGGACGTAGTGAGCCTAGGTGCTGAGCTCACTTGAGAAGCAGTTTAGGAGCAGTTAGTCAGGATTTGATTTACCTTGCATTTCTTTTGCCCTTCTTTAGGTGTAATCCTGTAAATTGAATTCATTTTCATTTAATTTCATTTACTTTTACTTTATTTATTTTCACCTAGTCTGCCTTAGTGTAAAGGGGGGTTCTGTCCCTTTTCAAAGTTCACGCTGCCAGCTAGCCTCTCTGCTTGGGATTCTTCGGTCTCTGTGCCCGGTGATGATCTCTCCCCCAGGACTGTACGGGGGAGAGCTCTGTGGAACACCTGCATTTTGGCAGTGTCCATGCGGCAGATTCCCATCGCGGCGGGAGCCTCAGGCCGTTCGAGGTTCTTTAGCCGGTGGGCCGGGGCTCGCAGCGTCTGCTACTTCTGGTGGCGCGAGGCAGCAGCGTGTCTGGACAGCTCTTCACCCCGCAGCTACAGCGGGGTAACTGCTGCATCCCGACGCCACAAGGGAGTCTCTCGAGTCCGCATGGAGGGGCTCTGAGCTCTTGCCGTCTCTGTGGTGTTTGGCGCCAAACGGGCCTGCTTCGGATTGGCGCCATTTTCTCGGCAGGGCTGAGGCCTCGTGGCGGAGAGCGGAGCAGCCCCGCGTTTGAGCAGATGACGCTGTTCCACGCGGCTACACCCAGATAAGGACTTCCTTTTGCTGTTACTTTTAATTTTAATTCTAATTTTAATTTCCTTTTAATTTTAATTTCCTTTTAATTTCATGATAGTTTATAGTTCTTTGAATGCAATGTGATTGGTTTGGGTTTTACTTCTTGGGGGGTGCCTTTACCTTTGTCTGCATTCTGGCAGTTAGCAACGTCTGTCAGCAGCAGGTTTCCGTGCTAGGATTTGGCCATTCAGGGTCATCGGCGGCACAACCACCTACAAATTGAGCCCTTTCTGAAATTGTCATTTACATAAGGATGCTATTTCCATGTTTATACGCTTGGAAATTGTGCAGACAGCCTCTAAATGTCGTTATGCCATCTGCAAATTTGATCGCCATGCTTGCTGATCTCTTTTCCAGATCATTTCAGTGCAGTAGATGTTACCAGATGCCAGTTCCAGTGCAGATCCCGAGACATTCCACTATTTACGGGTCTCCTGTGAGAAAACTGGCCATTTAGTCCTATTGTGTTCCTGTTTTTGATCCATTTCCCATTCTATAATAGCACATCATCTCCTTCCTCAGGAGAAGTTCATAAGGGGCTTTGTCAAGTACCTTCTTAAACATCCAGATACATATCATTTGGCTTACTCACATGTTTATTAACCCTTTGAAAAGACAGCTTGGTGCTGCTTTTCAGAACAAGTTCTATCATTTAACTGGCACTGAACTCAGATTCATTGGTCTGTAGTTTCCAAGATCGCCTTTGAAGCTCTTTAAAAAAAACAAAACAAAAACCAATTAGTGTTACATTAGTAACTCTTCAATCTTTAGAGATCATTAATACTAATGTTATGATTGAGCCTGGCTGATATTATGAATGATCACTATTAGACAAAAATTAGCTAGGTTAAGACACTTTGATTTGGTTTTCTGCACTATGTTATCAGAGCGCAGCTTGCCCATTTGGCGGGAACACTGCCCATCTGGGCCATCTGGGGAAAGGCCCCTGCTGGGGATCGTGAGAAGTGTTGCTGGATGGCACAGTCCGGGGCTTAGTGTTCCAGGGTCCTGGAAGGGTTGATAGCGGCAGTCAGGCTTCCCTGTCTTTGCTATGACGGTCACCTAGGTTCAAGCGTCCTGTGTTTTGGGTGACAGGAGTGGGACACCTGGACATGTGGTGCTGGATGTTGGATAGGTTCATACTTCTTAGGTGCACTCTCCTTGAGTGCGTCTGCATGTCCGTGTTCCGTCTGTGATCTCATGCTCAGGTGATTGTTGCAGCAATGACAGAGATCGCTTGGGATATCGTGAGCGGGGTTGTCATGGTGTTGCATGGGGTTGCCAATGCAAGACGGCGCCATCCTGAGGAGTTTGGGCCTCAGTCATCAGCTTTCCCTTCGATGGCCCGGCTGTCCAGGAGGCTCCCCTCCAGATCCGCCGGTCCAGTTCTTCTCTGCCTCTTCTCAATGTGGGCAGGGGGGCTGGCAGATCTGGAAATTCACGTCCACTGCACGTTCTACTGTTTTACCTCTGTCTTGGGGTTCTGAGGTCATATATTCCCAATCATTTGTTTGGTGGGGTGCTGCTGTCTGTTGTGCAAGACAAGGTGGTCAACAGTCGGAGGCTGTCGTCTATTCCCCTTACCCCTGAAGGTGCTCACAATTTAAGTTTTTTGTACCTGCGGAGGTGTATGTTGTTAAAGGCTAGCAGGCGCACCTGTGGGACCAGAATCCTCGGTTCTTCCGACCTTCCGTTGAGGTGCGCGTGTGGGGTTTACTCCCTTGGTCGGCTAGCAACTTGCTTCACCCATTGGGCCTTCCCTTTCCTCAAGGCATCGTTGCGTCCCACTTCTTCGTGGGGGCTCGCCGCAGGGCCTGGAGTTATGCTCAGCCGGTTCCAGCCAGGGCTGAGTCCTTGGGGGGAGGCTCAGATCCTAACGATACAGGGAGTGCTGGGATCCGTTCAACCAGGTTCCTTCGGGCCCAGTGTACGTCGTCTTTTGCTGGCCGGTTTAGGTCTTCGGGTCGTGGTGGTGCTCCGAGAAGACCAGTAGGCTGCACAGTGCTTGTCTTGGAGCAAGCGCGGGATATCTGTAGGTTCATATTCAAAGCCGTCCGGTTACATGTCCCTCCATTGTGGAATGCTGTACTAGTAGGCATACTTCATATGCTGGGCTTACAAGTTGGCTTCCGTGCTGCTCGGCATCAGCCAAGGTGACTGCCGGTTTAGGCTGTGGAGTCAGCCTGGAGGAGGGGCCTTGCGTTCTCTGGACAATGCCCTGTTCGGTTGTGTGCCTTGTGGCCCTTATGGAGTTGTAAAAAGGAAAAAAAAAAAATCAAACAGGAAAGCCTTCCTAATTGTCCCCACTTCTTTTTTATAAGGTTCTGTCCCTTTCTTCCGGGAGCTTGGCCGGAGCATGGTTAGACTCAGCTACATTTTGGGGATCCTTTAGGTACAAGGCGTTTTAGTGTACGCAGCACGCTCTGTGTTCCATCGTCTGACTGGAACGGTACGCGGTATGTCAGCCGTGGCAGGCGTTCACGGACATGGTAGCGGATCGAGCGCTGTAGGTGCTGTCTGAGATCTCCGGGATGGTGGCCTATTTCGATCGGCAGGGTGGAGTCGGTCGGGTGGTCAGGGTGGCCCGAAGGGACAGCGTGCACGGTTGAAGCCCTGGCGGCCTGCGTTTCGGTGGGGACACTGTGGTGGCGAATGTCCTTAGCGGGGTCCGAGTGTTTGCCGGAGGAGTGAGATTGCATCAGGCGGTGTGCGCGCCGCGTGTGCTCAGATGCGGTCAGCCCATATTGGACCTCATGGCGACCTGTCAGTCTGCGGCGACGGGTCGATGTTTAGCAGAGAACATATGAGGCTACTGGATAGCGTCGACGCATTGGTACGGGGCCGTGGCCCGGTCCATTCTATGCCTTTCAGAGGTCATAGTGAAAATGGCCGACTGGGTCTGGTTGCTAAGATATGTGCTCTTCATTAGTCAGTGGGGACCATTACCAGTGTATTCTGCAACATTTGCGTGAGTTTGCATAATCTTTACTTGCAACCAATCGAAATATCTGTCCAAAACCAGTTGATGCAGTCACTACTTAAATTTGCCTCGCTTGACAGTAAAAAAAAAAAAGACATATTTATTTTATACCGATAGGTCACTCACAGCATATTTGGCGATTCCTCATCCTGGTGTTAATCATGCAGATAATTTCTGCTCTAGTTGTGGCGATGTGACTTTTACATCACAAAAATGGCATATGACTGTGGCGGTTCAGAAAGCCTACAATTTATATTTTGGCTGCAGAATAAAAGATCAGGATAAAAGCTAGGCGCCACACATATGCTGCAATACATGTGTAGCAGATCTCAGGCTGTGGATGGATGGGAAAAGACCATCAAAATCTTTTGCGGTTCCAATGATCTGGAGAGGGCCCATGGATCACGTCGGCGATTGCTACTTCTGCATGGTTCCTCCAATTCCGGAGGGCATATCCAGGTGATGTAAGCGGTTGGCCCACTGGCATTGCGTCGTGGGCGTGGCTACCAGAGTCTCCTTTCTTTTTTGTCACACCATGTAAGACTCCACATCTTCTGAAACAACGCTGGACTCTGGGGCACTTGACACCCTCTTATATGCCCTTGGTGGATCACGCTTGGTTTATTGCAACTCATTGCTTAGCTGCATTCCACATTCTCAATTAAAAAGACTCCAACTGGTCCAGGACATAGCTGTAGAGCTACTTTGTGTTGCAAAGAATAAAGCCCTTAAGAGGTGTGACAAATAGGGTGTTTGACGCTGGTGGTTTTTCCATTTCCCTCATTTTGCTTCCCACCTCTGTCTGGATGGACCTCGGTTCCGTTCTCCCTCATGGAATCCGGCTGTGCCTGTCTAGTTGTTGGTTTGGGACTTACGCAAGAACACTTTGCTTGTAACCTGCGTTCCTTGGACCTTAGGTGAGGTTCCGTCGCTTTCTGGGAGGTCTCTTCGCTGCCTGTCCCTCCGTGGAGGCGGGTTCTGCGGGAGAGCAGCGGTTGCTAACACTTGACACCCTGGTGGGGTCGAGAGCCAAGGGGGAGCTCAAGCGGATTTTTCAGGCAGAGCTCCGGTAGCCTTCTCAGTAGGTCTGTTTCTAGGGCGTTCAGTGTGTTTGCGATGGCGAGTTTGTCTTTCTGAAGCACTAGCGCTGCTTGGGGCAGAGTTCTGTGCTGTTTTCACCAGTGAAGAGGATCCAAATGGGCTCTCGGTCGTGTCTTCCTGGTTGGCTTACCGCCTGTTGACGTGAGGAGCGGGCTGGGGTCGGTGCCTGCTCTGTTCGTTTAGGGGCCGAGCCGACTGGATAGGTCCCTCCCAATGATTACTGCTCTGGTACATCCCAGTGGTGGAGGACTGAACTGTAGGACCGATAAGGAAATGGAAATTACACTTACCTGGTAATTGATGTTCCTTGAGGGAGTACAGTTCAGTCCTCATTCCCGCCCAGGGATGGATGTTTCAGACGCGAGGCGTCAGTTCCGAGTATGCTTTCGGATCCTAGAGTCGGCAACGGGCTCTGATTGGCAGGTAATCGCGAGAGCAACCTTTTCTGCCTATACTCTTCCTTAGTTCTCCTTCCTTCTAGCTCTCTGTCTTCCACTGTTTGGTGCGCAGGGGGACAGGGGCACGGAGGAGGGTGTTTTCGGCCTTTCTTTTTGGGGCCCTGTGATTTTAAAGTTGAAGTTTGAGCATAGCTTTGTATTTAGTACTTTAACTGGTTGTTTGTTTGCTCCTTTGAGTCTGCTTTGACCGTAGGTCACTGGGGGATCATGGGAGAAGACCAGCAGGATATACCCGGTGATGTCACAAGTTTGACTTGTCCAGTCTCCATGTTGCAGGAGGAGGTGCACTACCCAGTGGTGGAGGACTGAACTGTACTCCCTCAAGGAACATCAATTACCAGGTAAGTGTAATTTCCATTTCCTACAGTTAAATACAGTGGAGGTTCCATAATGTTGTGGGGCTGTTTTGCTGCCTCTAGGAACTGGAGGCCTGGGACGTATTAAAAGAATCATGAAACCAAGGTATTTTGGAGCAAAATGTGGTACCTAGTGTCAGACAGCTAGGACTGGGTCAAAGATCATGGGTCCTCTAGTAGGACAATGACCCAAAATATACATCCAAAAGTATAAAAGAATGGTTAAAAAGAAAAAAACTGGACTGTTTTAAACTGGTCAGCAGTGAGCCCTAATATAAATCCAATCAAGAACCTTTGGAAAGAGCTGAAATTTGCCATTGGTACAAGGAATCCTGGAAACATTCATGAGCTGGAACAATTCGCAGTTGAAAAGTGGGACAAACTACCAGCAGACAGATGTACGAAACTTGTAGATGGCTTTGGGAAATGTTTGGAGGCTGTCATCACTGCCAAGGGTTGTGCAACCAAGTATCAGTGAAGGGTGCCATTAATGCTGTCCAGGTCATATATTGTTTTCTTTTTCTCAGAAATCACTGTCTGAGTTGCACAGACATCTTTTTTTTATGTTGTATACCTTTGAACATACTATTAAAACATGTTATGATGACATACAGTTGGAATATTTCCAATTATTTCTCAAGATATTGTACACAACATACCTAAAATGCAAGGGTGCCAATAATGTTGACCACAACTGTATGTGTACACCAGCTGCTGAGTGAGGAGAGTGCATTCTCTTTGCAGCTGCTTCCAGTGTGCATCTCACTGGCTAGTCCCTCGCCACTGATAGCGTACAAGAAGCACGGTTCATCCTCTCTGTGGGACTGTGTGAAGAGACATTCTTATTTATTAGTGGTGGTGGAGAGGGAAGGTCATGTAAAGGACATTCAGTTCTAAGCTATACATTACCACAAATGGCAGCAGATAAGAGAGAGAGAGTCGCTGGCTATATGATCTTGCTCTTTTTTGTTTATATGACACTGACATTTCTTTGTTAAATCATACAACTTTTCTTTTTTTATTGAAAAAGGGTTTTCTTTACAAGCTTGCAGGCCAGCTAACCTTACAGTGACATTGAAACCATAAACTGTTACAGCGTTCAAATCTTTTATCTAGTACATGTATTATGACTTGCAGTGCAGTATTCTTTCCTACATAAATACTAATACATGTTTTCTTCTTTCTTTTCAGTCCTAATGCAGTATTAAGGTTACGATTTAATCATTTTGCAACAGAATGTAGCTGGGACCACATGTATGTCTATGATGGCGATTCAATCTATGCACCTTTAATAGCTGTTCTTAGGTGAGTGGAGGCATTTTCTTTTTAATTTCTCATTAAAAGTCCTCTACACATAACCATTTGTGTGACTTGTGCAAGATTTTATATATCCTGACCACTAGAGAAATGTTTTCCTAAAACATTAGCTATGGTCTTTGCATCGTTACAGGTACCATTGAGAGTTTACGTGATGACCGGATTTGTAACAGCTGATGTGAAGTAGCATTCCATAAAGTGCACACTACCACAGTCTAACGCTAGTAGAGCTGAATAAAATCCCAGAAGGAAAGGATCGGTGGGATCACCCAGTCTGCATACTGGTCCTGTCGATCTGTGCACTTTTTCCGTTCTCTCCTGCAACTAAAGTCCCTATTCCATATCGTCCTGCTAGACCAGTCCAGACAAGTGGGTTGTGTTCCCCTATCAGCAGATTAGTGGAGACAAAGAACCAATGAAAAGCCCAGGTTTCAATGACAACATTCTCATGCCTCTATTCACCTCAGCCACCAGAGGTCCTTTCAGTATTCCTTTGTCTCCAGCAGACAGTGGATGAATTTTTCCTCTCTGTAGAAAATCAGAGGATTGAGAGGAATAAAGATTGATTTAAATGCTCGTGAATGACCACCTTGAGTATAGAAAGTTGACATTCTCACTTGAGCGCGATGTGGGAGGCTCCACTAGACTGTGGTCTTTTTTGTAGCCATAGAAGAAGGGAAAATTGGTTCATCTCCACGCCGTTATTATGATAAGAGTCTGTTGAGCAGCCACAAATTGGAAGGATCTGGAAGAGTGCAGCAGCCTCACACAATCTCAGTGCTCCCTCCCTACTCCTCTGTTCCTCCTGCTCTCTCCTGAAGATTACAAAAGACTCTCAGAAATCTGCCTGCCAGCCATCTCACACATAGTGCTGCACAGCCAGCCAGTGAAACAGCTTTCAGGGGAGTAGAGCTGAGCCCTGCATGGATCCTCCATCTGGGACTCTCAGGGGGTGAGTACCAAGACTTGACCTCGTCCTTGTTTTAGACTCCCGGTTCAGTCTCTGAGGGGTGCAATTTGGGGTAGATTGTTTGCGACCGTTGGTGCTGTGTAAGGGTTTCCCACCATTTTCTGCATTCGTTAGTAAAGAATTTTTTCTATTGTGCACCTGGTGGTCATGTGGTCCTAATGCATGTTCTGCCCAAGCATCTCCAATGTGTGCTCCTTCCACATGCTCTTGTGATACTTACCCTAACTTCCAGGAAACGTTTTGACCTGTGGCAAGTGAGGAGCCTCATCCTTGGACTCTACCCTTCCTGCATGGCATCTTCTGAGTCATCCCTAGAGGGCCTGCTTTCTCCCTCTCAGCCATGGGATGTAGCTACGAGTCTGCCCTTACCTGTCTCAATACAAGACAAAAAATGGTCTTTTCAGAATGGTATAAACAATGTATTAAATATAAAAACCACTCCACTTCAAAACATTGGCTATTAGAAAATATCAGCAAACTCTTGGTCATATGTAGTCTCAGATCAAACTTGCGCTTATGATCACATTTACTTAGTGAATCATAAAATAGCGCTTGATAACATCAATGACTACGATATATTCTTTCCTCTTGCTGATGTGTAGATAGAAATTCTTAGTGCCTATTCTTAAAAATGTATATTTATTTGTTTTTTTTTAACTATCTATGTGCCACAAGTTTCTTTAAAATAAACAGTAGAAGCTTATAAGGCAGAACAAACTTAGCTTGCTCTGTGTTGTTCTCTTCCGTTCAGCTATTTACACTTCTCCTTACGCCTCACTCATTCAGCGCCTTCGCGTGTTACTCCTATCAGGAGTTCCTCATGAAGTGTCTGAGTGAAATTGAAAAATAACATGTGAGATTAGGACTGTTCAAAAACAACTGTTTAAAACTCCCTTATCTTTAGATGACTCCACCCAATGTGAATTCTATTTATTGTGAGTTTTTAATCTTACTTGCTAATAGTTGCTGCCCACGTTCGTGATCAGACGTTCTGATTTTCTTGTTTCAATTTGTTCCTCTGTCAAACAACGCCGCGCATGCGGGTTGTAAAATGTTACTCCCTTATATACAGCTGATGATTAACTCTCGTCTACATAAGCGCCACTCCAGTGATTCATTAAGACCTAATGGTTGTACTGTGTCCAATAAAAAGATCCATCTTTGCTCGTAAAACACTAGAGTTTCCTCTAGCGTTTTACCTCTCCGTGCAAAAGTAATATGGTCTATGCAGAAGCATCGAAGCTGTGAATAGTCATGACCCTTTTCAACACAGTGTTTAACTAAAGGTGCAGTCATAATATTATTTGTCAAACAACTCTTGTGTTCCTGAATACGAGACTTTAGCTTACGACTGGTTTTCCCTATATATAACTTCTGGCACGGGCATCTAATGGCGTAAACAACGGACGTGGTATCACAAGTAGTAGCTTTGTTTAGTTGATAGGTTTTGCCAGAGTGCGTGAACTTCGTAACAGTATCAGTAATTGGACATATGGAACAGTGGCCACAAGCTGTGTGTCCTTTATTCAATGATACGTAATGAATTTTCTTCTCTGTGTCAGATTTAGGACACAAATATTCCTTAAGATTGGTATGTCTCTGCCAAACGCATCGCATTGTTTTAGTTGCCAAACCAGGGATTGTTCTTAGCACATCAAGATGTTTATGTACTATCTTTTGAATGTGGTGGCTGAGAGGAGAGAACTTAGTAATGAGATTAACGCTCTCTGTTTGATGTTTTATTTTGGTGTCACTCTCCACGTTCAGCAACCAGGCTCGATCATTATTCAGTGCTCTCTGGTAAGCTCTTTTCGTGATCTGTGCGGGATAACCCCGAACTGCAAAATCTTTAAGCAGTTGTTTAGATTTATTCTTGAACTCTGCCTTTTCAGAACAATTCCTCCGAAATCGGAGGAATTGGGAGAATGGCAGGCTATTTTTTAACTGAAGGGGATGAGCACTGTTATAATGGAGAAAAGTATTTCGAGTAACTGGTTTCTTATAGATCGTAGTTTCCCATCCTGTTTCTCTCTTGGTGACCGCCAGATCTAAAAATACTATACTTGTAGAATTTATCGTTGATGTAAACTGTATAGCTTTATTGCGGCCATTGAGCCAAGAAATGAACTCATAGGCTGAGGCTTCAGTACCTTTCCAAAGGACAAAAATATCGTCGATATAACGCGTCCACATTCTTATTTGATGATGCCATGTTGACGTGTTAAGCCATTGATGTTCAAAGGCTCCCATAAAAAGGTTGGCCACTGAAGGGGCACATGATGCTCCCATTGCGATCCCAGATGTTTGTAAATATATGGATTTGTGAAAATGAAAAAAATTCTTGGTAATAACAAGATGTGATAAGCTCGACAGAAACATGATATGAGCCTCTGAAAGATCCTTACGATCTATTAACGATTGTTTAATAATAGTTAGAGCCTCTTGTTGTGGTATATTCGTATATAAAGCCGTGATGTCAAGGGTCATTAATAGCACTTCTGAATCTTTGGCTTCAGGAATATGTTGATTAAGCTTCTCTAAAAAATGGGAGGAATCTCGAATATATGATGGTATGTCTTTCAATAGTGGTCTCAGAAACGAATCCACATATGTGGAAAGTGGCTCCAGTATAGATCCTCGAGTTGACACTATTGGTCTCCCTGGTGACTTTGTTAAGCTTTTGTGTATTTTGGGAACCATATAGAAATTAGCCATAGTTGGTGCCGAGATATTTAGGAAATTCATTTCTTTCTTAGAAATGAGCTTCTGCTGTAAAGCTATAGTAGTTTCTTCTTTAATTATGTCTCGTAAAGAAGTTGTAGGGTCCGTTTCTAACAAAATATACGTGCTGCAATCTGATAATTGACGCATAGCCTCCGTTTCATAATCCTTGCTATTTTGAACAATAATGGCTCCCCCCTTATCTGCTCTCAAAATTATAATATCAGTTCTTGACGTTAATTGTTTCAAGGTGTTACGTTCTTTGTATGTTAGAGCATTTTTGGACCAATTTTGCCTTCGTTCTAACCCCTTTATTTCTTCTAAAACTATATCTTTAAAAACTTGTATAGCAGGGGGTAAAGGACCAGGTGGTGTCCATTTGGATTTTAGTCTTAGGGGGATCCGGCGCTCAGCTGTGACTATCTCAGAGGATGCTATTCGTGAGAAGTAATTTTTTAAATTCAATTTTCTAATAAATGCATCAAAGTCTATTCTAAATTGAAAAGGGTCATGACTTATTTTGGGAACATATGATAATCCTTTAGTTAGCAGCAGGTATTGATCTTCTGGTAGAGGGCAACCCGATATGTTAATGACCAAATCTTGGTCTTTAATATTCACCATTGGGTTCACTGTTGTTGGGAATCGGTTTTGTTGCGTGGTCTGTTGCGTGTGAGGATTTTTTTCTTTCTTTGTTTTTCTGAGGCCTCGTCTGAAAAATCCTCGGAGGGAGTTCGACTGGAATCTGAGCTGGCTGCGTCTTCCGAAGAGGCTGTAAAAGTCACTCTCTTCCGGGGTTTAGATCTTCTATTTTTGTCCATCCATGGATAGACATACCCCTTGGTGTAATCATCATTGTCTCTCTTAAATTTCTTATTCTTAATGGTAGTTACTTCATGTCTCAAGGTGATTAGTTTGGTAGTCATTTCGTCTTGTTTTCGCTTAAATCCTTCTGGTGACTCTACTGTCTTCAATTTGCCAACAATTTGTTCCACCTCCTGAACATACCCCTCTAATACTTTCTTTGTGTTTTCTGCAATGAGAACCATCAGGTCCAAAGAGCATTTATTAAGCACACAGTTCCACCTGCTAACAAACTCAGGGTCGGTGGCAAAAAGACGTGGTTCCTTATAGATTCTTAAGCCTCTAGGGATCTGACGTCTGTTAACATATTCTATCATTGAGAGGCGGTGCAACTCGGACCGAACTATTTGCCTTTGCTTTTTCAATAAAGCTTCCCATAGATTATCATCTGCTGCTATATCTAAAGAGTCCAAGGAGAACGGGGTCTTTTCTTGGCAGAGAGATGTTATAAAATCAGAACTAAAACTTAAAACGTCTTTCCAGCCTTCTTGGCCACGACCTTTCATTTGTAGAAATACAAGACAAAAAATGGTCTTTTCAGAATGGTATAAACAATGTATTAAATATAAAAACCACTCCACTTCAAAACATTGGCTATTAGAAAATATCAGCAAACTCTTGGTCATATGTAGTCTCAGATCAAACTTGCGCTTATGATCACATTTACTTAGTGAATCATACCTGTCTCAAGGCAGAAAGTGATGGATGGCGCTATGGGTAAGGATATTTAACTGGCTAGAGGTTCTGGAGACGTGTTGTGAGCCACCTTTTGCTCTCTAGGGGGTTTGTGGTGGCTATACCCTCTGATGTTGGGGAGCCTTATCTGAGAGGAGAGTTCTCGGATTCTGGATTGTCCTCCCCAGAATTATTTTCCTTTTTTGCAACAGGTCTGATCCTTCTGGTGTGGTCATTCAGACCCTGTGGCCTCTGGGTGCCCCCGGAAGCAGTCTCATGCAGGGCAGGCTGAAAGTAGAAACCCTGTTTGATTACCTTTGGCTAAGCATCCCTGGCAAGGGGTGCTCCCTAGAGACGGGGAACAGCTGGGAGCAATCTGAGAAGTTGACTATGCCTCAGATTCAGATGGCTCAGTACTGGGCTCTGATGTGGATGAGGAAGTGCTCTCACCTTCAGAAGATTATGCAGAGGCATCCGCCTGTTATGGAAGGAGGAACTGGTGACGTTGATTACTATCGTCTCCTCTGCCTTGAACTTGACGGATGTTTCCGATATGGAGCAGAAGCTGAAGGTACACCCACTCCTTCAAGGGGTGCGGAAATCCACTTCTGTCTTCCCATTCCTGAAGGTGATCAAGAATATGATCTGGTTGGAGTGGGACTCCTCCCAAATCCCTACCTAAAGGGTTAAGGGTATATAAGAAGATCGCTGCTCTCCTGGAGGAGGAGTGCTTTGAGTGGTTTGACATTCCCAATGTGGATGCACAGGTCATGGTAGTTACCGGATGGACCACCATTCCTGTGGAAGGTGGATTGGCATTAAAGGATGTTCTGGACTGCAGGGTGGATTCCTTGCTGAGGAGGCAATTCACTGTAATGGCAGCTATTCTAAAGCTGGTGGTATTACCAGCCTGACGTCTTGAGCCCTGCTCCAGTGTATTCAGCTTCTTCGGCCTGATGATACTACTGCTGTTTGAGTCTGCTATGGCCTCTCTTTCTGATGCCATGTATAACCTGGTACATTTGGTGGCCAGGAATGGTGCCCTGAGGACGGTGTCATGGCATTGGATATGGCTCCAGCAATGGGAGACGGACACAGCCTCCAAAACCTGGTGGAATCAACTGGCCTGTAAGGAGCAGCTTCTGTTTTGGAACTGATTTGGAGAAGCTGGAGAAGGACTTGGTGTTGTTGTTAAGTGCCGTCAAGTCAGTGTCGACTCATGGTGACCCTTTGGATAGTTGTCCTAAACTGTTCAGTCTTCAGTCAGGTGGCTTATTGTTGACAGAGTGGCACCCATAGCTGCTGTTATTGTTATCGATCCATCTCATTGCCGACCTTCTTTTTTTGCATTGATCTTCTACCTTGCCAAGCATGATGTCTTTCTCTAATGATCTCTGTCTTTGCATTATGTATCCAAAGTATGGAAATCAAAGCCTTGTCATCTGAACTTCTAAAGAAAACTTAGGTTTGATGATCTCTAGTATCGACTGGTTTGTTCTTCGGGCAGTCCATGGTATACACAATATTCGTCACCAGCACCATAATTCAAAGGCATCAATTTTCTTCCTGTCTATCTTTTTCACTGTCCAACTTTCACATCCATATGACATTATTGAAAATATCATGGCTTGAATGAGTTGAATCTTTGAATGGAGAGAGACATCTCTGTTCTTGAGAATCTCGTCTACTAGGTCCTTCATAGCCATTCTGCCAAGAGCAATGCATCATCTTATTTCTTGACTGCTTGTTTCTTTAGTGATAGTTGATCCAAGTAGGTTAAAGTTGTCCACTATTTCAATTTCTTCTCCATAAACGATCAACTTATTGATTTTGCCAGTTGTCAGGATCTTTGTCTTCTTTACATTAAGATGCAGGCCCATTTTAAGACTGTTCCTTGATCTTGAGAAGCAAATGTTTCAGATCATCTTTACTTTTAGCCAGTAATGTGGTATCATCAGCATAGCAAAGGTTATTGATGAGTCTCCCACCAGTTTTCACACCTCTGTTATCTTCATACAGTCCTGCTTCTCCGATGATTTGTTCTGCATATAAATTAAACAGGTAGGGGGAAAGGATGCAGCCTTGTACACCTTTGCTGATTTTAAACCATTCTGTTTCTCCTTGTTCCATTCAAACTGTTGCTTTTTGATCAATCTGAAGGTTGTGCAAGAGACCGATCAGGTGTTCTGGTATACCCATGCTGCTTCATGTGACCCAGAGTTTCTCATGGTTTACACAGTCAAAAGCCTTGCTGTAGTCAATAAAACACATATAGATATCCTTTTGGTATTCTTTAGTCTTTTCAAGGATCCATCTCACATCCACGATGTCTCGCATTCCTTGCCCTTTCCTGAACCCTGCTTGTACTTCAGGCAGTTCTCATTCCAGGTATGGTTTTAGTCTCTGCTGAATGATCTTGTGTAGAATCTTGCTGGCAGGTGGGATCAAAGTAATTGCGCAATAATTTTGACAGTCAGTTGGATCACCTTTCTTTAGTATTGTTATAAACACAGATCTTTTCCAGTAAGTTGGCCATGATGTCTTCCAAATTTCCTGGCAGAGCCTTGTAAGTATGATAACAGCTGCATCAGATTGCTGTAATACTTCAATGGGAATGCCATCAGTGACTGGTGCTTTGTTCTTTGATAAGGCTTTCAATGCTGCTTCGACTTCTTTCAACACCAATGGTTCTGTATCATAAGGTACAGATTGAAATGGCTATTTGTCCACTTGATCTTTATCATATAAAAACTCTGTATATTCTTTCTGCCTTTTCTTGATCTTCTCAGCTTCATTCAACATGGATCCTTGAGAATCTTGTAACATTCCAATTCGAGGCTCGAATTTTTTTTTTTAGCTCTTTGTAGCTTTAGGAAATCTGATCTTGTTCTTCCTCTAATAGTTTCTGCTTCTATTTCCTGGCATGTGTCATTGTAGTACTTTTCCTTGTTTTGTCTTGCTACATGTTGGAAGTCTCTGAGTTCTACAATTGCTTCTCTTTCTCCTCTGGCTTTAGCTTCTATGCATTTCTGGGCAATTTTCAGAGTTTCTTCAGTCATCCATTTTAGACATTTTTGCTTTTTCACCTTTTGTAGAGATTTCTCACTTTTTTCCAACACAACCTTCTTGCTTCCATCCTTTAACTCTTCTGGAACTCTGTCATTTGCATCTAAAGCAGCAAATCGATTTTGCAGGCAGTCTTTAAATTCCAGTGGAATATTCTCAAGGTCATATTTTGCTACGTTCATGAGTAGCTTGCTCTTTTTCATCTTTAGCTTGAGTTTGCATACTAGTTGATGATCTGTACCACAGTCAGCTCCAGGTTTTGTCTTTGTTGATGTTATAAAGCTTTTCCATTGTTGACTTTCACAGATGTAGTCAATTTGATTTTTGTACAATCCATTTGGTGAAGTCCATGTGTACAGTTGCCACTTAGGTTGCTGGAAGAAGGTTTTTGAGATGAATAGATCATTGGTCTTGTAGAATTCTGTCAGTCTTGGTGAAGGACCTAGGTGACACAAAATCTTGCCACCTTCTGGAAGACAGGTTCAAAGGGCCTTTGAAATGAGCTAGTGCCCCTTTCTCATCAGCCTCCACCCAACCACCAAGGGCATGCTGACCAGATTCATAGGTGTCTTGGGACTATTGTCATTACCGATCTGGAAAACCTTTCTTCTCCTCTGCTTCAGAGCCTCAGGCTTATCCTCCGTCCTTTCATGGAGCACATGGGCACAGGGACTCGGTCTTCTCTAGAGGAGGACCCAACCAAACCATGCAGTGAAGGTTTGGGGCCCATTTTCTGGTTCCTCCAGTGGATGGCAGGTTTCATGTTTTCTTTCAGGAATGGGCCCAGGTTACCAAGGATCGCTGGGTGCTAAGCACCATTCAATTCATTCATGTCCTGGAATGCAAAGAGCTAATTCCTGATGCCTTCGTTATTTCCCCTTGTGGGTCTGCAGTGAAAGGTGCCGGTGTGCAGACCACCTTGGACAATTTGCAACACCTGAAGGCTTTGGTGCCCATCCACCTGAATTAACGGGGCAAGGGCAGACACTCCATCTATTTTGTAGTGCCAAAGAAGGAAGGTTCTTTCTGACCCATTCTGGACCTCAAGGGGGTCAATGAACACTTACATGTCTTGCGCTTCCGGATGGAAATCTTGCGCTCCATGATTCAAGCAGTGCACCAAGGGGAATTCTTGGCTTCTCTGGATCTGGCCAAGGAGTATTTTCATATCCTGATCTGGGCAGATCAGCAGAAGTATCTGCCTTTTGCCCTGTTTGGCTCTCACTATCAGTTTGCTGCCCTCCCTTTCAGGCTATCCACTGTCCTGAGGACGTCCTCCAAGTTCATGGTGGTGACAGCTGCAGTGCTGCGGAACCAAGGGATCTGTGCCCATCCCTATCTGAACGGCTGGTTCATCCAAGCCCATTCCCCATCAGAAGTGTCTCAGGTGGCATCCTGAGTGGTGTCCTTTTTGGAAAGCCTTGGCTGCATGATCAATTAGGGAAAGAGCCAGCTTTTGCCTTCCCAGTCCTTGGAGTTTCTGGGAGCACATTTCAATGCCAGAGTTTCTAGGTTTTCCTGCCAGAGAAGGCCAGAAGATTGTTGGATTGTCTGGTGCTATTCTGTGCTCAGCAGGCCCCCAGAGTCTGTGATTATCTTCAACTCCTTGGATTGATGGTAGCGACCATAGAGATAGTGCTGTGGGTATGTGCTGACATGTGACCGCTCCAGCGGTTGTTGACTCAATGGTCCTCGAGTTCTCAGAAGTTCGAGTGCAAGCTTCTGCTCCCGTTGATAGTGAAGGCCAGCCTGCGGTGGTGGCAGCAGCCCCGTCATCTGAGGAAGGGGCATACTGCTGGACAATTTCTCCTGGATCCTGCTGATTGATGCCAGTCTCTCCAGCCGGGGAGCCCATTGCCAAAACTGTGTGGCTGAGGGCCATTGGAACCTCAGGGAAGCGGTGTGGTCTATCGACCGCCTTGAGGTGAGGGCTATCAGATTGGCTCTTCTGTGTTTCTGGTCCTTGGTCAAGGGCCAGGTGGTTTGAATGTTTTCAGACAACGCCATGGTGGTGGCCTAAGTCAATAGGCAAGACGGCACAAAGAGCACCGAGGTGGCTCTGAAGATAGATCTCCTGTTTGCCTGTGTAGAGAAGGACCTCCTAGCCTTGTCAGCCAGCATATTGCTGGGGTGGACAATGTGGAAGCAGACTTCCTCAGCCGACACTGTCTGGATCCTGGAGAGTGACAGTTGAGTCAAGAGGCATTTCAGTTGATTCTACCCCACTGGGGTCACCCTGAAATGGATCTGATGGATGCCCACTCCAGTGCCAAAGTTTACCTCTTCTTCAGTCACCACACAAAGAAGGGTCCAGGGGTGTTGATGTCCTTTCAAAGACCTTGGCCAAGTCAGCAGCTGCTGTACGTGTTTCATTTGTGGCCCCTAGTGGGACGTGTGATTCGGCGTATAGAGTGCCACCTGGGCAGGATTGCTCTGGTAGTGCCGGAATGGCTGCAGAGAGCATGGTTTGGAGACCTGATGCAGCTTCTGAGGACACCTCCTCTTTTGCTGCCTCCGTCTCGGGGGCTATTGTGGTGGGGACTGATCATCCTGGAGGACCCGACTCCCTTCTCGCTTTCGGCATGGCTCGTGAAAGGAGACTGCTAGTGCGTAAGGGCTACTCTCCAGCAGTGATCTCTGCTCTGCTTGGTGCTTGGAGGAGGTCTAACAAGCTAGCATATATATGGATATCGTGCCTCTTTGAGTGCTGGTACAGCACACAGCAGTTGGCTCCTGAGGCGGCCATGGTGTCCTCCCTGTTGGCCTTTATGCAGGATGGCTTGGGAAGGGCTTTTCACTTAGCTCCTTGAAAGTTCAGATAGCTGCTCTGGCCTGTTTCTGAGGTCCCGTGGTGGGCAAGTCTTTGGCCTTGCACCCATATGTCTGTCCCTTTCTCCAGGGAATTCGGCATCTCCATCCTCCCCTTCGGTCTGTGATCCCTTCCTGAGATCTGTCTGGTGCTCAGAGCCCTGATGGCGGTCCCCATTGAGCCACTGAAGCATGCTGTCTTAAAAGATTTGATGCTCAAGACTGTCTTCTTGGTCACGATTTATTCTGCAAGGCAGATTTCCGAGCTGCAGGCTCTGTCTTGCCGAGATACTTATCTGTCATTTTTCGTGGAGGCTGTTAATATTCAGCCTGTGCCGTCCTTCTTGCCTAAGGTGCTTTCTCCCTTTCACATGAACCAGGAGGTTTGCCTGCCCTCCTTTCCAAAGGAGCAGTGTTGGGGAATGGATAAGGATGTTCGCCCGATGGATGTCTGGAGGGTGCTCCTCCGGTACCTGGAGGTTACAAATACCTTCGTAAGTCTGACCATCTTTTTTACTGTTTACTGGCCCACACAAGGGTGATGTGGTGGCAAGTCATTTTTGGGTTGCTGGATTAAGGGGGCCATTTCCTCGGCGTATCTGTTGCAGAATCTGCCAGTTCCAAAGGATTTGCACACCCATTCTACTTCAGCACAAGCATCCTCATGAGCCAAACGACGAAACCTGGAAACAGCACAAGCACTGGCAAGTCAAAATAAAGACTTTTTCAAGTACATTCGTAGCAAAAAACCTGTGAGAGTCAATTGGTCCATTAGATGATAGAGGGGTCAAAGGGACACTAAGAGGCGACAAGGCGATAGCGGAGAGACTGAACGAATTCTTTGCTTCGGTCTTTACTGAGGAAGATGTAGGGATGTTACCCATGACTGAAGTGGTATTTAAAGGTGTGGAAGAATTGAAGGAAATATCGATACATCGGGAAGATGTATTACAACTATTAGATAAACTGAAGAGTAGCAAATCACCTGGGTCGGATGGTATACATTCAAGGGTGTTGAAAGAACTGAAATATGAGATTGCAGACCTGCTATTAGTAATCTGTGATCTATCATTAAAATCATCTGTAATACCTGAAGATTGGAGGATCGCAAATGTAACACCAATTTTTAAAAAGGGTTCCAGGGGTGATCCTGGAAACTACAGACCGGTGAGCCTGACGTCAGAAACCATCATAAAGAACAAAATTACTCAGCATGTAGATAGTCCTGGCCTAATGGGAGACAGCCAACATGGCTTTAGACAAGGAAGATCTTGTCTTACTAATCTGTTATGTTTTTTGAAGGTGTGAATAAACAGTTTGACAAAGGTGAGTCGGTTGATATAGTGTATCTGGACTTTCAGAAAGCCTTTGACAAGGTCCCTCATCAGAGACTTTTGGCAAAACTAAAGAGTCATGGGATAGGAGGCAGTGTACTATTGTGGATCAGGAACTGGTTAAAAGAGAAAGCTGAGGGTAGGGCTAAATGGCCAATTTTCCCAATGGAGAAAGGTGAATAGTGGTGTACCCCAGGGATCTGTGCCGGGTCTGCTGCTTTTTGACATATTCATAAATGACCTGGAAAAGGGAATAACGAGTGAGGTTATCAAATTTGCAGATGACACAAAACTATTTAAAGTTGTTAAAACCCAAGAGGATTGTGGAAAATTGCAAGAGGATCTTGATAAATTGGAACACTGGGCATCAAAATGGCAGATGAAATTTAATGTGGACAAGTGCAAAGTTATGCACCTAGGGAAGAACAATCCAAATTATGGTTACAAGATGCAAGGTTTCACATTAGGAACCACCACCCAGGAAAACGTTTTAGGCGTCATTGAGGATAACATGTTAAAACCCTCAGCCCAGTGTGCAGGGGCGGCCAAGAGAGCAAATAGAATGCTAGGTATCATAAGGAAAGGAATGTAAAATAAAACAAAAGATATTATAATGCCTCTATATCGTTCCATGGTGAGACCGCACCTTGAATATTGTGTGCAATTCTGGTCGCCGTATCTTAAAAAGGATATAGCGTTATTAGAAAAGGTTCAGAGAAGAGCCACTAAAATGGTAAAGGGGATGGAAGGATACTCCTATGAAGAAAGGCTAAAAAGGTTAGGGCTCTTTAACCTGGAAAAGAGACGGCTGAGGGGAGATATGATAGAAGTCTATAAATTAATGAATGGAGTGGAACGGGTAAACGTAGATCGATTGTTTACGTTATCAGAATATAGAAAGACTAGGAGACATGCAATGAAGCTACAGGGTAAACTATATAAGACTAATAAAAGAAAATATTTTTTCACTCAACGTGTAATCAAACTCTGGAATTTGTTACCGGAGGATGTAGTAAAGGCTGTTAGTGTAGCTGGGTTTAAAAAAGGTTTGGACAAGTTCCTGGAGGAAAGGTCCATAAACCATTATTAAGAAGGGACCCAGGATATCAATGCTTGACCCAGTACAAGCATTGTGGAATCTGTGTCTTTTGGGGAAACTGCTAGGTACGTATGACCTAGATTGGCCACTGTTGGAAACAGGATACTGGGTTTGATGGACCTTGGTCTGACCCAGTATGGCACATCTTATGTTCTTATGTTCATGGGCAGAGCAGTAGCCCCTGCAGACATTGTCAGGCAGCAACGTGGGCATAACTTTCCACTTTTGTCAAATAATACTGCTTAGATGTCCATGCGCAGGCAGACATGACTTTTAGCTTGAGGGTTTTGTGAACTGTCTCTTCTTCCTGCCCAGTGGAGTTGTAGCTTTGGTACATTCCACTTGTCTGGACCGGTCTAGCAGGATGATGTCGAAGGTGCTATTTTACTTACCAGTTAATGTACTTTCCTTGAGTCCTGCTAGAGCAGTCCAGGGCCCACTGCTGGAACTGTATTGCTGTGTTCTTCTGCTGCCATTTTCTTGGGTCTGCTATGATTTTTATACTTGACTCTGCAGGTTCATCTTCCGCTGACAGCCTTCTGTTTACACTTTCCTGTATATAGTTTTCTACTGTTCATTGCTCATTGTTGCTCACAATTGAGGTTATGTGAGGCTTGCTATGTATCTCCCATATGCTTTGGGATGAATGTTGAAGGGACCTCTGGTGGCTGAGGCGAATAGTGGCATGTGGGTGATGTCATTGAAACCTGGGCTTTTCCTTGGTTTTGTCTCCACCAATCTGCTGGTAGAACACAACCTCCTTTTCTGGACAGGTCTAGAAACATGTCAGCAGAAAAAGACCATATAGCCTATCTAGTCTGCCCTTCCATATCAAATTCTATAGTCCTTTTTTTCCCTTTAGAGATCTTCTGCGTTTCTCCCTTGATTTCTTGAATTCAGAGTATTCCATGCATCTACCACTCTATCTGTAAAGAAATATTTCCGCATATTACTCCTGAGTCTTTTCCCTTTCACCTTCATCATATGCCCCCTAGCAGGACTCAAGGAAAGGACATTAACTGGTAAGTAAAATGTCACCTTTTGTCTATCATTTTCATGCCGAAATTCTGGCATTGTTTTGTCTCCTGTAACCTTTGCTGGAAATCTCTTCCAGGTGTCCACCACCCACTCAGTGAAATAATTTCTCCCATCTCTGAAAATGGGAAGACAAATGCGATGTCCAAAACTAACGAAATGTGTGTTCTTGGCAGTGGCAGAAGTTTAAATTGAGGGCCTCCAAGCAAAACCAAACAAACCCTACTTACAACCACCACTCACATCTACTTCATATTGCCCTTCACATTACCAAAAAACCTCAACCGAAACAACAGTACCATCCACCACTGCATTGCGCCCTTATCAATATAAGGTCCATTCGTACAAAGTGGCCTTTGATACCTAATCTCATAACAGTACATGACCTTGACATTTTGATGATCACAGAAACCTGGCTAACTGATTCTGATAATGTCATTCTTAACCAGATGCTACCCCCAGACTTCTCAATCCACACGTGTCATAGGAACCAACAAAGAGGAGGTGGAGTACTCATTATCTCTAAAAACCAACTACAATTTCAGATGGACAACAGTATTAGCTCAACACATCTAAACATACTAAACATATCAAACAATGAGCACTCAATTAACCTAGTCTATAGAGCTCCAACATCATCAGCTGCTGATCTGCCAACGATTGTTGACCGGGCCTGCAACACTGAAAAACCACGACTATCTAATTGGATATTGGGAGATTTCAACCTCCCCTCCCTACATGACTCTCAAACCGCAGCATTTATAGAAGCGATTGACAACATTGGATACAACCAAATAGTCAAAGATCCCACTCATACTATGGGAAATATACTTGACCTGATATTCGTTCCACAAGTTACCTCAGACACCAACCACAATTACGACCTTTCCATAATACCAGTACCATGGTCTGATCACAGACTCATTTTATTCCAAATTCCCAACTCCTCCAATCCCACTAACTCCAAACCCACCCATGCTAAACCAACAGCTAGGAGGTTCCGCCCCTTTGTCAAAGATGAAGTACTCAAGAATCTTCTCCCAACACTACACTCCTCTAAACCTGACTTGGACAGTCTAATCAATACCTGGGACCACACTCTCAGAGCCAATTCTCAACCATCAAACATGGCAAGAAAGACCAACCATCACACACATGTAGCTTGGTATTCCAATGAGCTAAGAACATCCCTCCTCCATCTTCGGAGACTTGAAAAACACTGGAGAAGATCACGCTCTACTGAAGCCTACACAGCCTACTGCAAATACCTAGAAAAGCATCGCCAGGAAATAGCAGATCGAAGGAAACAATTCCATACTAACCTCCTAAAGAAATCATTAAATAAACATCATGATCTCTTCAACATTGTAAGAACAATGGCAAAGGAACCAACACCCCAACATACGCAAACAATACACCCTCAAGACTATGCTAACTACCTAAAGTCAAAGATGACAAAAACATCCAACATTTGCACCATTGGACCAACAAACATAGACATACCTTCACAGTCAACTACATTAACCAAGTTTAACACATTATCAATCAAAGAAATTGAAAACACTATCGCATCAATAAATGCTACCACCGCAGCAAGTGATCCATGTCCAGCAGCCTGGATAAAAGACCTTAGATATGAAGTAAGCTTCTTCATACAGAATATCCTTGAACAATCTTTTTCAACTGGAACCTTTCCTCAATGCCTCAAACAAACCTCAATTAGACCATTATTGAAAAACAGCAAATTAGACCCCCTAAAAGTAGAATCCTACAGGCCAGTATCCAGCATCCCACTCCTAGCTAAAATAATTGAGAAAGTGGTCCAACGTCAAATACAACAGCACATAGACATTGAAGTTCCACTTGACCCTGCACAACACGGCTTTAGAGAAGCTCATGGAGTTGAGACCCTCCTCATCACTCTATTCAACACACTAATCACAGGAATAGATAACATCCACCAAGGATTCATCCTTATATTCATGGACATCTCAGCTGCGTTCGACTCAGTAAGCCACCAAATTCTTATCGATCGCCTTAAGGAAAAAGGAATCCTTGGTGCCGCACTTGACTGGTGTATATCCTATCTAACTAACCGTTGGCAACAAGTACGAATTGGTGAAACAGCATCAGAACCATTTCTCCAAGATCAAGGGGTACCGCAAGGATCCTCTCTGTCAGCATTAATGTTTAATATATATATGCAACCTATCTGTGACCTCATTCGTTCCTTTAATGTCACCTGTCTAGCATATGCAGACGACATTCTACTATACATGCCATTCTCCATCAACCACCCTGATTTTACACCATTGACAAAATGCTTCGAATCAGTAGAAGATTGGCTCACCTCACAAAACCTAAGAATCAACCACAGCAAGACCGATGTGATGTTTATAACAAAGAACCAAAACTTCACGCCTCCTACTACCTTAAAGATAAAGGACAAGGAATTAACAGTAAAACCTACAATACGATACCTAGGCATCACGCTCGACCAGCGCCTCAGTATGAAAAACCACATAAAAAACATAACAAAACTAATATATCACAAGATACGCACACTACACCACCTTCGACCCTTACTGGAACCCTCAGACTTCAGAACCGTCTATCAAGCCTTGGTAATGCCTCACATTGACTTCGCAAATGCAATTCTATATGGGCTCCCTCAGGCAACTTTAAATCCCCTCCAACTGGCGATGAACACCGCTGCCAGAGTACTGGAAGGAATATCAAAGACAGATCACATAACTCCAGTCCTAAAAAGACTCCACTGGCTACCAACCAACGCGAGAATTCACTACAAGATCCTGATTACTACATTCAAAGCCCTAAACAACCAAGCACCATCAACCATCACCAACCTTGTACACTTACAGACCCCCAATAGATCCAGAAGATCAACTGCTATAAATACATTAACAATCCCGAAACAAGCAGTCAGATACACTAATGAAACAACTAAAAGAGCCTTCAGTATCCATGCCCCAAGAGCCTGGAATGCCCTCCCACCAGAATTGAGAGCTATAGCCAGCCTAACACAATTCAGAAAAAAGCCTCAAACACCACCTCTTCTTAAGCTATTTCCCAATCTAATCTTTTCTCATGGAAAATACTACCGACACTTTTTCTGACCAAGACAACCCCAAATGATAACCAAATGTGACTAATGTGTATAGATTATTGTAAATAGTTATCTAGTCTACATAGTTTACCTTTTTAATCCCAAGTTCAAAAACCCCTGTTACTTGTAAAATGCATTACAGTTCTCTGTATGTATATGTTCGTTTCATGTAAACTGCGCTGATGACAATAGTGCGGTATATAAGAGATGTTAAATAAATAAATAAATCTGAAAGGGCCCCCAGAGCAAGGGGGAATCTACCTCAAAAGAAATGGTAACAGCTATAAATGGGCCCAATTTTTCTCTGGACCTCCATGCGACAGCTTAGGTGGAATTTATGCCACCGATTCCCCTTATTTATATGTCTTCTCCCTCCTGCCATTCGTTTGTTATCTAGAGGTCAGTAGGAACAGGGCACAGCCACTAGGAGATGTGACATCACTTGGTGGCCCTAGCCCTTAGCTTAGGGAGAAGGGTAATGAAATAGGGAAACATTCAGCTTCCATGATTGTTTTTTTGTTTAAATTCTGGCTGTGACAGCCAAAAATGATACAAATATTCAGTACCATATCCAGATAATGGTCATTGCTGAAATTCGGATAGGGTGGTCAGTGCTGGCAATATTCTGTGCGTTATGAGGATGAAGTTAGAACAGCTTTTTTTGCTGTCCTCGTGCATCCGCCCAGCATCCTCTTTAGTCAATGTTACCATATTTGGGAGGGGAATTAGCCATATGAATGGTAACAATAACATTAAGACTCAAAAGCAAAACCAAATAGTTCTTAGAAGCCAGAAAGTTACTTCAGTGCCCTTACAGTTTATTATAAAGGCTAGTATTGTGGGAGAAGAACCACTTAGTGTTATGGGAATTACAGTACCGATTTGGAAACCAAAAGGGTCACAACGGATTAATTTCTGTGTTATAATCTACAAGTACAGTTAATTGGTATCGGAAACAAATATTTACAATTGCCCTTTGCTATGCTGGGGATCACCAGAGTTTATATGCAAGCTGAAAGCAGGATTTTACAGATTGTCCTGCAAATATAGCAGTTTCCTTATCATTCTATTGTTCCTCGAGTGTTATGGGTCAAAGAACTGAACAAGGAACACCTGACCAAGCAACAACCTCAACCCATTAATACTTTGTAAATAGTTAAGAAACCATTTGATGTTGAACAACTGTTAAATCATATGTTACTTGTAATGTGCACCTTATTGTTCAAGTGTTGACTGGTAGAAAGATGGTATAAAAAAGATGTTAAATAAATAAATAAATTCTGCTAGACCAGTCCAGATGAGTGAGTGATGCTCCCTTGATAGCAGGTGGAGGCAGACTTGAATAACTTCTAGTGATTTATTTGGTATAGCCACTAGTGCAGCACTGAGAGAAGCCAGTATTTATCTGCTTCCAGCAAATGGCAAGATGTTTGGACCGGAGCAGCATTGCAGCTAGGCCTGTCTCCCCTGGTCCATACTGTGATGCTGTGGCCTGTGTGACTGAGACCTCTATGCCCCTTCTCCTTGAGCTGACAGTTTGCCCTGTGTCTAGTGCTCCTACCCATAGGTTCCTAGCAGTTGGGTGGGCTGGAGAAGAGTAGGAGGACCCCACAGGGCCCCTGAGGGGGGGGCTGGTAAGTTAGGCCCAGGTCCCCCTTTCCTCTTGCTGTCCTCATTCAACCTGCCCCTCTCTCTTTAAGGCAACCCCACCCTCGCTTCTGCCGTACTGCCTCCGCGTTACCCCACTCTCTACTACTCCTTCTCCTTCTCTCATCAGGTAATATCAACCCCAACCCTCGCCCCCCTCGATTTCTTTCTCATTCTAAGAAGAGTTCCTCACGTACCCTATCTAATCTCATCCATATCCCTCTCCTTTCCCCTTCCACCCTCCCTCACTCATGCCCAAATCACTCATCCAGAGATATCACCCCCAACCCTTTCCCCCTTAGAGCTCTGTCTTGCTCTAAAAAGAGACGCTTGCATAACCTATCTAATATCATCAATATCCCCCTTCATCCCCCTTTCACTCCCCCTCCCTCATGTCCCTCACGAAGGGCACACTCATCCAGAGACACCCACCCATACCCTGCCCCCTCTAGATCTCTGTATTACTCTAAAACTAGATCCTCACGCAATGGCCCCCCCAGACCGCTGTCTTACTGGGGAAAGAAATCCTCACATAACTTGGCCAACCTTATCCATATCCCTCTCCTTTCCCCTTCCACTCTCCCATTCTCATGTGCCCTATGGAACGCATGCTCAGTCTCTAGCAAACTTGCTTTTATTCACGATCTCTTTATCTCAAATGCACTACACCTTCTTGCCCTTACTGAGACCTGTCTCCTCCCTGACGATACCGCATCCACTGCTTCTCTCTGCCACGGGGGCTACCAGTTCTCCCATACACCTCGATTCATTGGCCGCGGTGGTGGTGTTGGGCTTCTACTTTCTCCCTCTTGCCAATTCCAACCCCTTCTGTTGCCTCAGTCACACTCCTCCCTCTCTTTTGAAGTCCACTCCATTCGCCTCTTCGCACCACTTCCCCTCCGAGTAGTTGTTATCTGTCGCTCTCCCGACAAATCCAAATCGACCTTCCTTACCGAGTTTGACTCCTGGCTTTCCGTCTTTCTGGATCCCTCTTCCTCCACTCTTAACCTTGGTGATTTTAACATTCACGTCAATAACCCCTCTGATCCCCATGCTTTAAAGTTCCTTGCCCTCACCTCCTCGTTTGACCTCCAACTTTGCTCCACTGCCCCCCACCCACCTGCACAGCCACTGCCTTAACCTGATACTGTTCTCCAGTGCCACTCCCTCAAACCTCCGCAACTCAATCCTTCCCTCATCTGACCATCACCTCTTAACCTTTAATCTTCAGCTTCCACTGTCTCAACCTCGTTCTGTCTCCTCAGACCTATTTAGAAATCTCCATAATATTGATTCCTTGACTCTCTCCTCCACCATTTCTCCATCTCTTCCCTCCATCATGTCCTCCAAGTCCGTCGACGAAGCAGTTTCCTCTTATAATGCTGCACTATCCTCGGCTCTTGACACTCTTGCCCCACCCACCCCATGTCCGGTCAGACGTTCTGCTCCCCAATCCTGGTTGTCATCCACAACCCGCTATTTACGCACCTGTGCCCGTTCTGCTGAACATGCCTGGTCCAAATTCCGCTCCCCAGAAGACCACCTACACTTCAAATTCATGCTTGGCTCCTTCCAGTCAGCCATAGGACTAGCCAAACAAGAATATTACATCCATCTGACTAACTCCCTTGCCTCTGATCCTCGCTGCCTCTTTAATACCCTCAATTCTCTCCTCAAGGTCCCCCCTGCCCCCCAGTCCCGCCCTCCCTCTCTGCCCAATCCCTAGCCGACTACTTCCACGACAAAATACACAAGATTACCCTCTAGTTCCCCACTTCTTCATCTACCTCCCCCCTCCCCAATTCTCCCCCCTCCATCCATACTTCCTCTGCTATCCTCTCCTCTTTCCCTACGATCTCCGAAGAGGAAACCGCATTCCTTCTCTCCTCTTCCAAACCCACCACCTGTTCCTCTGACCCTATTCCCACATATCTCCTTCACCCCATCTCCCCCACCATTGTCCCCTCCATCTCTCTTATTCTCAACCGTTCACTCTCCACTGCAACTGTCCCCATAGACTTCAAACATGCTGTTGTCACACCTCTCCTCAAGAAACCCTCACTCGATCCCATCTCCCTCCTTCCCTACCGACCCATCTCCCTCCTTCCCTTCATATCTAAACTACTGGAACAAGCAGTCCACCACCTCTGCCTTGACTTCCTCACCTCCCAGGCCCTCCTGGACCCACTATAATCCGGCTTCCGTCCCCCACACTCCACTGACTTGTTCCTGGCTAAATCTAAAGGCCTCTACGCGGGCCTCATCCTCCCAGACCTCTCCGCTGCCTTTGACAGTGTTGACCACAATCTTCTCCTCACCACCCTCTCCTCGCTTGGTTTCACAGGCTCCGTACTATCCTGGTTCTCCTCCTACCTCGTCCATCGCTCTGTTAGGGTATGCTCTGGTGGCTTCTCCTCCTCTCCCACCCCACTCCATGTTGGCATACCCCAAGGATCCGTCTTGGGCCCCCTCCTTTTCTCTCTCTATACCCAATCCCTTGGCGTGCTTATCTCCTCCCATGGCTTTCAGTACCATCTCTATGCCGATGACTCCCAAATCTACCTCTCTACATCTAATATCTTGCCAGCAATCCAGACCAGGATTTCTGCCAGCCTTTCTGACATCGCTGCCTGGATGTCTCATCGCTTCTTGAAGTTGAACATGGCCAAGACTGAACTCCTTGTCTTTCCCCCAACTCCTCACCACCTCTTCCCCCCTTCTCAGTCTCTGTGGATGGATCTACGATCCTTCCTGTTCCCTCGGCCCGCAATCTCGGGGTTATCTTTGATTCCTCTCTCTCCTTCTCCACACATATCCAGCTCGTAGCTAAGACCTGCCGCCTCTTTCTCTACATTAGCAAAATCCGCCCCTTCCTTTCTGAACACACTACCAAAATGCTTATCCACTTCTTGATCTCCTCTCGCCTTGACTACTGCAACCTACTCCTTGCTGGTCTCCCCATGAACCATCTCCTTCCCCTTCAATCCATACAAAATCATGCTGCTCGACTAATCTTCCGCCAGTCTCGCCATGCCCACATTACTCCCCTTCTCAAATCGCTTCACTGGCTCCTTATCCAATTCCGTATCCAATTCAAACTTCTCCTGCTGACCTATAAATGCATTCACTCTATGGCCCCTCAATACCTCTCATCTCTTATCTCTTCCTACATCCCCTCTTGGGATCTTCGCTCTGCTAACAAATCACTTCTCTCTAGGCCTTTCACTCACACAGCCAACTCCTGACTTCGTTCCTTTCATCTTGCTGCAACTCACGCCTGGTACAGCCTGCCTGTGTCTGTATTCCAGGCACCCTTCCTGGCCGTCTTCAAATCCAGATTGAAGACCCACCTCTTCACTGTCGCTTTCAGATCCTGACTTCCTTCCTTCATCTCAACCTCCCGTCAATTTTCATGACCGAATTATAAAGACCACACTGTACTTTGCACCGTATTGACTAATACTCTGTATTGTCTCAACTAGATTGTAAACTCGGACGAGCATGACTCTGATGAGCAGGGACTGTCTCTTGTTTGTATGATTGTCTCATGTATGCATGCCTGTACAGCGCTGCGTGCGTGGCGCTATATAAGTGCTTAATAGTAGTAGTAGTAACTTTTTGTCTTAACCATTTTCTTTTTGCTCTGTTTTCTATTCTCCCATTGAAGTCAATAAGCTCTCTTGCTGCTTGAATAAAGCAGTTATAGATTTCTAAATTTTTTTAAAAAAGCTATCTTTTGGGCAGCTGGGCCTCCCAGGCCTGCTTGGCACCTGGGGCTTCACTTCTTGGGTTTCCCTGGTCAATCTGACAAGTGCTGGATTCTGGTTTTGTGACTGCCTTTTCATCACTGCTTTGCATATTTTGTTGGTGGGGGGGTTTTCTTGGACTTTTTTCATCTTTGCTACTGCAGTGCTCAGCTGTATGACTCAATGCAACCTATAACCCCCAGTGGCCTTTGCCTGCTGCTGTTGTTTTTGGCCCCTATTTGTGGCAGTAATGCATGGGGCACTTTTTTATGGCATGTTGGACCCCCACCCGCAGGAGTTCTGGGGCCTGATGCCATTTCTGTGGTCCCTGCTGCTCCTTTCCTGTGTTTTTTCTGTAGCCATTCAGATGGCTGCTTGGTCCCGACAGAGGGGAGTCTGGCAGCGTGGCCATAGCTGCATCCATTGGCCCCAGGTGGGCCTCCGGGGGCTCTTGTTAAATGTAACTCAGTCGAAAGCCCACCTCCCAGTCAAGAGAATTGTCAAATTAGTGTCCATAGTTAGGGGAATTTAATCTAGTGAGGATGTTAGGCCATATATTTATTTAGCTGTTTTTTGTACTGCTATATCTATGAGTCAAAATGGTTTACATGATGAACAATATAGCTCAACAGGACATTACATGGAACCTAATATCATAATAGCAACATAACAAGCCAAATGAGGAACATGTTAGCTAGGTAACTGACAACATTACAAAGAAATTTTAAGTTAATATATAGCATCAGCAATTCATATTCTTCTTGTGCTATGTCTTTGTACGAGAAAATCCTAGTTGACTGTATACCTCAGTGGAATCAGGCCACACAGGGGCTGCAGGAGTGCATCTGTATTTCAGAGCAGCTCTGAGACTTCCTGACTTTGTGGCTTTTCCATGTAAGCCTAACCATAGGTTTACCCTTCCAAATTACTTCCCACCAAATTTTGATACGGGATTCCTCAAATCTTGGTTTGGTCAGAATAAATATTACATAAGATTTCTCCAGGAACAAGCAGGAAGTCAGTCCTCACATATGGGTGACGTTGGCACCGACTGAGCCCTTGCGGAAGCCTCCCCCCAGCTTTCAAAGAAAACCTTTGGGAGATGCTACCACGCATGCGTGGTCCCCTTCCTGCCCAAGGGTGCCATCTTACTCAGTCTCCCTTTTTCTTTGGAGCCCTTCAGGCGTTTGTCTGGCATGTCCCCGGAAAAATTTCATTTGTCTCTGAGTTTCATACTTGTCCCCGGTATTGCACCGGTACTCTTCCCGCCATGTGACCTCGCTGCCTCGGCATTGAGTTCTGGTCTGTTTTTGTAGTTTTTTTGTTTCTTAACTTTCTGGTGTCTTCGCGCCTTTTCCCAGATGGCAACCCGGAGAGTCTTCGACCTTGCAGGAGTACTTTTTTCCCCATGGCTACCAGTGGCTTTAAGAAGTGTGATTGGTGCTGAAAAATTATGACTTTGACCGACACACACAAATGCTGTCTCTGTTGCCTCGGGCCAGATCACGACCCAGAGGAGGACCCTCAGGCGGATGAGTTGGAAATCCTCCAGTATGAGGCTCCTCCGAGGGAATCGCTCATGGTGCCCATCCCTCCCATCCTGAAACGGCTGATGCTCCATTTGTGGGAGACGCCAGCATCAGTGCCAGTGGTGAGCAAACTGCTTGACTCGATGTATCGAGTCCGCCGGACCCGGGCTTCCAGAAATCACAGCTGCTGCATAACTCCATGGTGATGGAGTCGGCCATGTGTCGGCTGAAAAGTCATAAGATACACTCCTCGGTGCCTCCCAACAGGGAGGCCCGCACCTTGGACGCCCTCGGCAGAAAGTGTTACCAGGGCTCAATGCTCATCGGCCGCATCCAGGCCTTATCAGTTGTACATGCGTATGTACCTGAGGGTCCTGGTGAAGGAATTCGCCGAGTTCTCAGCTGGTCTCTCCGAGGAACCCCTGCAGTGGTTCAAAAACCTGGCCAAGACAGTCCGTGAGTGCTCCAAGTTCATGCCTCAGGCGGCCTATGATGGGTTCGAGTCAGCGGCTTGAGTAGTGGCAGTGGGCATCAGTGTACGATGCCAAGCTTGGCTACAGTTGCCCGACCTCGAGCACTGGGTTCAGGACAAATTGGTCAATGTCCCATGCCAAAGAGAGAACCTCTCTTGCAAATGCATGACCGACAAGGCTGCTGAGCTGGAGACCGAGTTCATGACGAGGACCAGGCTCTCAAAAAAGACCGCCACCCTTCCTCAACAGAAGGGTTCGGGTAAAAAGTTCTTCTCCCAAGTAAAGGGGCTGCTTACAGAAACTACCCACCTTTTCAGGCCTCCCCAACAGGGTCAGCAGGCCAAGGGACATGGGCATGGCCTGCGTAAGCAGAAGGTTCCAAAACCCCAGGCACCAGTTCTGGCCCAGCCAGGGGGGAGTTTTTTGACTCCTTGAGCATAGCCTCTCTACCCCAAGGAGATCAGCAGCCCACAGGGGGATGTCTGGTTCACTATGACCAGAGGTGGTTGACCATCACCACCAACTCCTGGGCACTTAGAGTGGTCAGGGAGGGCTACCTCCTCCTTATTTTCTGGGACCTTCTACTGACGGAGTTGGCAGGTCTTCTCAAGGACAAAGCGGTGGAACCTGTGCCCCACCATCTCAAGGGCAAGGGGTTCTACTCCAGGTACTTCCTTGTGCCAAAGAGAACAGGGGGCCTAAGGGCCATCCTCAACCTGCGCAACCTCAACAAATTCCTGGTGAGGGAGAGGTTCAAGATGCTGTCTTGTGGAACATTGCTGCCCTACTTCCAACAGGGAGATTGGCTATGCTCCTTAGACCTCAATGATGCTTATACCCACATCCTCATTCACCCCAACCACAAGTAGTACCTGTGGTTCATAGTGGGGGGTGGGCACTATCAGTACAGGGTGCTTCCTTTTGGCTTGGCTTCTGCCACAAGGGTCTTCACAAAATGCCTTGCAGTCGTGGCCGCCTTTCTCCATCTCCAGGGGGTCTTTGTCTTCCCCTACCTGGACGATTGGCTCATAAAGAGAGACACGGCCTCAGAGGTGTGGCACGCCCCATCCAGATTCTGCAGCACTGAGTTTTATCATAAACTACCCCAAGTCTCACCTCTTCCCGACACAATGTCTGGAGTTCCTCAGGGCAAAGCTGGACACTCTCCAGTCAAAGGCCTTCTTGCCCAGATACTGAGCTGACCATCTCAGGACTCTGGCACAAGATATACATAAACATCATAACCAATTTAAAACCCACCACCTCCCCTCTTGACCCATGCCCAGCGGCTTGGTTAAAAGCAACTAAGAAAGATATCGCAAAACCTATCTCCTACACTGTTAACCAGTCACTCCAACAAGGTACAATGCCGACTTATCTCAAGAGATCACTTATAAGGCCCATCTTAAAGAACAAAACACTCAACAAAAGTGATCCTGCGTCTTATCGACCGATCTCGAGCTTATCATTCCTAGCTAAAACAATCGAAAAGGCAGTTCAGCAGCAGCTGCAGGATCACATTGACGATAGGAAAGCCTTAGATATGCATCAATATGGGTTTCGTCAGCACCACGGAGTAGAAACCCTACTGCTAGCACTCCTTGACAACCTCCTCAGGGGTCTCGAGAACAAAAATGATATGTTCATACTAATATTTATCGACATCTCAGCTGCATTTGATACAGTACATCACGGCACCCTCTTAAACCGTCTAGCATCCATAGGTATAACAGGGACCCCTCTAAAGTGGTTTGCATCATACATATCCAATAGGATGCAACAAGTACAATTCAACGACGATAAAGCCGATGCCTTCCCCCAGACCCAGGGGATCCCCCAAGGGTCCGCCTTATCGCTCCTATTCAACCTGTATATAAAACCAATCTGCGAGATCTTTCGGAAGTGCAACATCAATTACCACATCTATGCTGACGATGTAATGCTGTACACGCGCCTTGACATAACACAACCGGATTTCACTCCACTGGAAGAATGCCTTGACATGCTACAAACATGGCTTCAACAAAACAATATGTCAGTAAACCACAAAACAGAGGTCATGTTTATCTCCAAGAAAACCAATTTCATCCCGCCCACCACAGTCGCCCTCAACAAAAACATATATCATACGAAACCTGCAATAAAGTATCTAGGGGTCCTACTAGACAGCAACCTTAAGATGGATAAACACCTCCGAACAATTAACCGAGCCATTTTTTACAAATTGAAAGTTCTTCAACCACTTCGCAATATCCTCGAGAAATCTGACTTCAGGACTGTTGCACAAGCGCTAATCATTCCTCACCTAGACTACAGCAACGCCATTCTACAAGGGCTTCCGAAGAACACCCTAAATATCTTGCAAATGGCTCAAAATGTTGCAGCGAAAGTCATCATGGGAAAAAGCGTCACAGATCACATAACACTAGTGCTAATGGAACTGCATTGGCTCCCGGTAGCCGCCCGCATCATCTTCAAACTACTCATAACAACGTTTAAGCTCATTCACAACATTGCACCCTCCTACCTTGACAACCTAATCACTATGCAACCGCACAACAGGAACAGAAGAACCATAAATCTCAACACTCTCTGTGTCCCAATCAGCATAAGATCTGTCAAAGCAGAAACAAGCAATAGAGCATTCACATACATAGCGCCAATCCACTGGAACCAACTCCCACACAAGTTACGACTGACAAATAACTTGAGTGAATTCAGGAGGAAACTCAAAACCCACCTATTTCAGGCTCACTACAACCCGACCTAAATGTGACACCTTACCTCAACGAGTTCTCTTTTGCCTACCATGATGGCATTCGGAATACACTCAGCATATGGATTACCAGCATGTAATCTTATATATATGTATATTTTACGCCCCTCCCACGCACCTACAATCAAATGTATTTTTAGATTTGTGAACCCCAATTCAATGTACAAAGTATCTAATCACTATTTCCTGTGTTATGTAAATCATTGCTCAATCAAAATGTGTATTTTAAAAATCACTGTATTGTACGATACATTATGATTCTGTAAAGTAAACCACTGCTGATCGTAGGAAGCAGCGGTATACAAATGTTTACTAAATAAATAAATAAATAAATACAGCACCGTCCCTCTGTGCCCGTTCGGCTTCTCCTGTGCCTTCTCAGGCACATGGCCTTCACGGTCCATGTCACCCCAGACTCTTGCCTCCTCATGAGGGTGGCACAGTGGTGTCTCCAAGACCAGTGGACTCAGGCCACGGGGCCCCTCTGAGACAGAGTCTCCGTAATCCGTCAACTGGCAGACTCTCTGGTCTGGTGGCAGTCTCTCCAGTGTTTTGAGGCAGGCTTGCCTTTTCAGGCTCCGAGCCCCTTAAAGGTCCTCATCATGGATGCCTCCCTGCTTGGCTGGGGAGCCCACTGCATGGAGCTCTGCACCCACGGCAGCTGGTCACCAAACAAGAGCACCCAGCAGATCAACCTCCTGGAACTGTGGGCGATATACCTAGCCCTGCGAGCTTTTTGCCACCATCTGCATCACCAACAGGTGCTGGTCCAGGCGGACAACCAGGTGGTGATGTTCTATGTGAACAAACAGAGGGGCATGGGATCTTGTGCCCTTTGCCAGGAGATGGTGGTCCTCTGCTCGTACACAATCCAACAGGGTATTCTCCAATGGGCAGTATATCTACCAGGCCAGGGTAACCTGCTGGCCGACAGGTTGAGCAGAGTTCTCCATCTGCATGAGTGGCAGCTGGACCCCAGTTTGGCTGGCTGGCTCTTCCAGATCTGGGGGAAACCCATGATAGATCTGTTCGTCAGCCTGGACAACTTTGTTGCCCCGCTTCTGTTCCCGGCAGGCCCACCCTTCTAGGTTGGCAGTGGATGCGTTCCTCATTACCTGGTCGGAGGGCCTCATATATGCCTTCCCTCCCACGCTGCTGATTGCTAAAACCTTGTTCAGGACCATCTGCGACAAGTCCTCGTTCATCCTGATAGCCCCTCGGTGACCAAGGCAACCATGGTTCCTGCTGCTCCTCCAAATAACGGTGGAGACCCCATCCCATTGGGGAACTCTCCAGGACCTCTGTCTCAGGAAGAGGGCTCTCTTCTGCACCCCAATCTTGGGGTCCCTGTCACTAACAGCATGATTGCTGAAAGGGTGACCCTAGCCCCTTTCAACCAATTAGGTGCGGTGGAGGAGATCCTGCTGGCCTCTCGCAAGGCCTCTACTAGGAAAGCTTATCCTCTCAAATGGCACAGGTTTTCAGCCTGGTGTGCCGAGCACAGGACTGACCCATTCTGCTTGGTGGGACTGGTGTTACAGTACCTTCTCCATCTCTCACAATCCGGGCTTAAGTCTAGCTTCCTCCGGGTACACCTCAGTGCCATGGCAGCACACCACTACTCGGTGGATGGCAAGCCCCTCTCAGTCCAGATGCTGGTGATACATTTTCTTAGGGGTCTGCTCTTATTGAAGCCCCCAGTTCACCCTCCGGCAACCAAATGGGACCTTAACGTCGTATTGGGGCAGCTCATGTGCCCACACTTTGAGCCTCTGGCTACTTGCCACCTATGATACCTCTCTTGGAAGGTGGCGTTTCTGGTTGCACTCACTTCTGCTCGCAGTTAGCGAGCTTCAGGCCTTAGTGGTTGAGGCACCTTATACTTGGTTCTACAGGAACAGAGTGGTGCTCCGCACCCACCCTAAATTTCTTCCAAAGATAGTATCGTCCTTCCACCTCACCTAGGAAATGGTACTTCCTACCTTCTTTCCGAGACCTCACTCCAGTAGGGCAGAAACAGTCCTTCACACCTTGGACTGTAAGAGGGCTTTGTCCTTCTATATTCAACACACTCAAGGCCACTGCAAAGCCACTCAGCTTTTCATCTCCTTTGATCCCAGTAGGCTGGGGGAGGTAGTGACCAAGCGTATGCTGTCCACCTGGGTGGCAGACTGTATCGCCCTCGCCTATGAGCAGGCAGGGAACTCGCTGGAAGGCCACGTCACGGCGCACCATGTCAGGGCCATGGTGGCCTCGGTGGCAAACGTTTGCTCTGTCCCGATGGTGGACATCTGCTGGGCTGCCACCTGGTCTTCAGTCTATACCTTCGCAGATCATTACTGCCTGGAAAGGGAGTCCAGACGGGACAGTGTCTTCGGTCAGTCTGTGCTATGTAATCTTTTTGGGGTTTAGGCAACTCCTTCCCTCCGACCCTTCTGTGTTCAGGTTACCGGACTGTTGGTTTTTCATTGGACACAGAGGTTCTTCTGTAATCTGTAACTACAGACTCAATTGCTGCTGCTCATGGCTCCCCTTGAGGGCGACAGAGTTTTTTTGCTCTGGGCTTTTGGGAACCTGTAGCTGGGGAGTCCCATATGTGAGGACTGACTTCCTGCTTGTTCCCAGAGAAAGTGTAGTTACTCTGCTGTAACAGGTGTTCTCTGGGGACAGCAAGAACTCTCATTGGAGTTGCTCCTTTACCATGTTTTATTTTGCCGTCTTTTAGCTATGTCATCTGACTGAGCAAGATGGCACCCTTGAGCTGGAAGGGGACCACGTATGCGTGGTAGCATCTCCTAAAGGCTTTCTTTGAAAGCTGGGGGGATGCTTCTGCAAGGGCTCTGTCGGTGCTGGCGTCACCCATATCTGCATACTGATTCTTGCTGTCCCTGGAGAACGCCTGTTACAGGTGAGTAGCTACACTTTCTGGAGCTGTGGTCACTAAGCACTTTCAGAGAAGAATGTCAAGGTTCATAATATCAGAGCCATGGCTGAGTCAGTTGTCCTTCTAAGGTTGTCATCTGTTGAAGAGATTTGCAGGGCTGCACCATTGACTTCTGTCAGTACATTTACTCATCGTTGTTTAGATATTGACTCTGAACACACGTTTTTTGGTCAGTCTGGCTTCCAGGTTCTCTTAAAGGGAGAATCCAACTCTTTCTCCCTAGAGCCTTTTCTTATTTTGGCTTGCCCTTCCTTTGAGAAAAAAAAGTCTAACAGAAAAAGTTTTTAAAGAAAATATTGATGGTTTGCATTACCACTTATGTGGCTAGTACATCCTGCTAGTTTATACATAAAGAAGAATTGCTTACCTATAATGAATGGCAGTGCAATTAGCCACACATGCTGCCTCCCTTTGTAGACTTGGATTCCTCTAATTTCTATATAGAACCGAGTGGGCCCACCCTTGTGGCTGTCGGACAGGAAATACTGTACATGACAGGAAACATCCTCTAGGCTTTCTACAGCTTTTCAGGAAACACTCCCATGTTGGTGTGGTCAGATGACGTTGCCCACTTATGGTTCGTTATCCTGTTGTTCACAGTGAATAACGATGACAGATAAGGCTTTGTTTTCCACAACATTAAAATAGAGGATGGGCTGCTTTTGATGGTTAAATGATGGAGAGAGCTGAAAGCTTTGCCATTTTAATCTAATGCAAGTAATATCTATGATCTTAAATACATTAGAGGAACCATTTACAAACTGTCTGTCTAGATGTAGACTCCTACCTGATTTAATTCATCCTTTCCTTTCTGAACACACTACCAAAACCCTTATCCATTCTCTTGTCACCTCTCGTCTAAACTATTGCAATCTGCTCCTTTGCTGGTCTCCCCCTGAATCATCTCTCTCCCCTTCAATCTGTTCAAACCTCAGCTGCATGGCTAATCTTCCACTAGTATTGCTATGCTCATATAATTCCTCTTCTCAAGTCACTTCATTGGCTCCCTATCCATTTTCACATCCAGTTCAGACTTCTCTTACTGACCTGTAAGTGCACTCATTCTGCTGCTCCTCATTACCTCTCATCTCTTATCTCCAGGAACAAGCAGGAATGTAGTCATCACATATGGGTATCGTCGGTACTGACGGAGCCTGCGCGGGAACACTCCCTAGCGTCCAATCAGAAAGCTTTAGGGAGCATCCTACAGCGCCTGCATGCTGCCTTCCCGTCTTTCCCAACTGCCTCTCTCCAGTTCTTCTTTTTCCGCAGAGCCAGCAGGTCATGTTCCTGTCACCGCAGAAGAATTCTTTCTTGGTTTTTTTTTGTGGTCGCGTCTGCCTTCCTCCATGCTCTACCGGTACCGCCGTTTTTTTCTTTCTTATTCCTGTTAAAAAAAAAAAAAAAAATATATATATATATTCTTTTTCTTCAGGTGCACGCGCCTTTTTGGGCCTTAGACCCCAAAATTTTTCATTACCATGGAGAAACCTGCTTCAGGTTTCAAAAAGTGCACCAAGTGTGGCGGTACCATTTCCGTCACCGACACCCATGAATGGTGTCTAAAATGTTTAGGTCCTGACCACTCCATCACGGATTGTATGATCTCCAGGAACAAGCAGGAATAAGTCCTCACATATGGGTACGTCGGTACCGACGGAGCCCGTGCGGGAAAGCTCCCCAGCTTCTTAGAATAGAAGCTTTTGGGACCTCCCACTGCACATGCGCACTGCCTTCCCGCCTTCCTGAACAGCTCTCCTCAGTTTCTCTTTTTCCGCGGAGCCAGCAGGTCGTGTTCCTGTCACCGCTGAAGAAATTGTTATTTTATTTGTTTCTTTAGACCGCGTACCTGCCTTCCCCATACCGATACCGGTATCGCCGGTCTTTTCTTTCTTTCTTTAAAAAATTATAATTCTTTTTTCTTATTTTTTAGCTTTTTGGTCACTTCAGAGAGGCCTCTCGGCCTACTCAATTTCTCCTCATGGAGAAGCCAGCCCCTGGATTTAAGAAGTGTACCAAATGTAATGCTGTTATTTCAGTCACAGACACCCATGACTGGTGTCTGAAATGTTTGGGGCCTGACCATTCCATACCGGACTGCCCATCTTGCTCCCACATGTCTAAACGTGGGCTGCAGAACCGGGCCAACAAATTCCATGTGCTGTTTGCTTCAGAGAATACAGCATCACAGTCATCCAGGTCTTCTTCTCCGGATGGATCTCAGGTAACCAAACCTTCTGTGGGCAAGTCCTCAAAGAGCAAATCTCCTTCAAAGCATCGAGAGGCTCTTAGCTTAGAACTTGAGGACCCTGCCCCAGCCAAACAACCCCGGCGGGAAGTCCAACTTCCAAAAACGCCAATTCAGGGGTCTCAGGTTGATATCGATGCTACGGCCTCGACAGATCACCTGTTAGCCTGCTCTGGGGTACCGGGTCACCCCGGTACCGACATCCAGGCAGCTATGGCGTCCATGGGCGATACTGTACAGTCCATGCAGCAGGCCGTCATGGCTTTCATTAAAGCTGCAACGCCATCGGTTCCGCTTTCAGCGGTTTTTCCGGGCCCGATACCGGTATCGTCCGCCATGCCGGTATCGAGGCCGTCCACCTCTAAACGCAAGTCGGTACCGTATGGGCTTTCGCTCCATACCGGTTCCATACCCGATACGCCCGATATCGATACCGATCGGTACGCGTATCGTGCGTTAGAGGAAAGCACCGATTCCTCTGAGGATTTTCACTCCTCTGATGATTCTGCTGAGTTTTCACTCAACTTACCTGAGGAGCCCTCTTCTCCTAAAAGGAGAATGTCCCCTCCAGAGGATTTGTCCTTCCAGGACTTTGTTTTAGATATGGCTACAGCCCTTTCTATTACCACATCCTCTGAAAAGGAACCCAGATCAAAAAAACTGGATATTTTGGGATACTCAAAGGCCCCTAAGGAGGCAGTTACCCTGCCTATCCATGAAATCCTTCAAGAACAACTGATGGATTTCTGGGAAAATCCTTTGACTTTGTCTCCTTATTCCCGTAGGTTGGACACCATGTATAGGGTCCCTCCTTCTCCTGGTTTCCAAAAGACTCAATTGCCCCACCACTCTATTGTGGTGAAGTCTGCAATGAAGAAGATTAGGAGTACCAAAAGGCACTCTTCCACCCCTCCAGGACGGGAATGTAAGACTTTGGACTCTTTTGGTAGGAAAATTTTCCAGGCTAGTATGCTTATAGCCAGGATTAATTCCTACAGTCTCTATATGGGCATGTTCCTGGAGGAACTTGCCAAAAAGGTGCGGCATTTTGCCCCCTTTATCCCTGAGGATAAAAAGCAGGGATTCCTTTCCCTAGTGAAACAACTCTTAGAGGTTTCTAAGTTCTCTAATAGGGCAGCATATGATTCCTTTGAGGGAGCCAGTAGGGCTTCGGGCATTGCTATTGCAGCCCGACGTCTTGCTTGGCTCCAGGCCTCTGATCTGGAACCTTGGGTTCTAGATGGCTTACGGAATCTGCCCTGTACAGGTGAGAACTTATTTGGGGAAGAGTGGCAAATCAAAGCCACCCAGATGGATGCTGAAAATGCCACCTTGGAAAGACTTTCAAAGTCCACTTCAATTCCTACTAAGAAAAAGTCTTTTAAAAGGCCTTACTATAAGAAGGCCAGAGTTGCTTCAAATACTGGCCAGCAGTCTTCTCAACCTCGCTATACTGCTAAGCGTCAGCAATCCAAACAAGCACGAGCTAAGCCTGCAGCAGCTACTGTAGCTCAGCAGGCTCCAACCCCTCAGGGGTTTTGACTTGCTCCTAGGGAACTTGCCACTTCTGGTTCTAACACAACCAGAACCTCTCACCATACCCGGAAGGTTGGTTCACTTTGCTCCCAGATGGGAACAAATCACAACAGAACAATGGACCCTCTCTATCATTCGAGAGGGTTACAAACTTCATTTCTCCAGCCTTCCTCCCCATCATATGGTGAGACCATTCAATTCTCCCCCATCTCTCCTAACCCTGTTGGGTCAAGAGGTTTCCTCTCTTCTTGCCCAAGGGGCCATAGAAGAGGTTCCTCTTCCTCAACAAGGGTCCGGTTTCTACTCCCCTTATTTTCTCATTCCAAAGAAGACAGGGGGATTCAGACCAATCCTAGATCTGAGAGAATTGAACAAATTTCTCTTCAAGGAGAAATTCAAAATGCTGTCTCTCGGCATTCTCCTTCCTTACCTCCAGGGTCAGGACTGGCTTTGTTCTCTAGACCTACAGGATGCGTATACACATATACTCATCCATCCATCCCACAGAAAGTATCTTCGCTTTCTGTTTCAGGGAAAACATTTCCAATACAGAGTACTCCCCTTCGGTCTAGCCTCTGCTCCAAGAGTATTCACAAAATGCATGGCAGTCGTAGCCGCCTTTCTAAGAGGCATGGGAATCTTTGTCTTCCCATATCTGGACGACTGGCTCATCCGAGCTCCAACTCAGTCACAGGCCCAGATTTCCCTGGACCACACAAGGAGCCTTTTGCAGTATCTGGGACTGGTAGTAAACCTTCCCAAGTCCCAACTCATCCCTACTCAATCTCTAGAATTCATAGGGGCCCAGTTGGACACCATCACTGCAAGGGCCTACCTTCCACATGTTCGAGGCCAGCGCCTCCTGAGTTTGGCCTCCCAAGCTCAGTCCAGCACTCACTTGACAGCCAGGGAAATGCTACGCCTACTGGGTCATATGGCCTCCACAGTGCATGTGGTGCCTTATGCTCGTCTTCATATGAGAGCAGCTCAATGGACCCTGGCCACTCAGTGGACTCAGGCGTCAGGAGCGCTCTCAGACCAAATACAAACCTCCGATCGTCTGTTTTGGTCCCTCCACTGGTGGACTTCCACCAAGAATCTGTTGTTGGGGGCTCCATTTCAACCATTGCTACCCCAAGCAACCCTCACAACAGATGCCTCCCAAACAGGGTGGGGAGCCCATCTGCAAACTCTCTCCACTCAGGGCACTTGGTCTCTACAGGAGACCACCCTTCATATCAATCTTCTGGAACTGCGAGCAATTTACCTTGCCCTCAAGGTCTTCCACTCCCTCCTAGCCAACCTCACTGTCCTAGTTCAGACGGACAATCAGGTGGCCATGTTTTACATAAACAAACAAGGAGGGACGGGCTCTCTGTCGCTTTGCAACGAAGCTCTAAGACTATGGGCCTTCGCCAGAGAGCATCAGATTCACCTGCTAGCAGTGTATCTCCCAGGAGTTCAAAACTCTCGGGCAGACAGGCTCAGTCGAGTTCTGCTGCCACACGAATGGTCCCTACATTTGGACCAAATAAACCGAATCTTTCAGGAATGGGGGACCCCGGACATAGACCTCTTTGCAAGTCCGTGGAATGCCAAACTTCCCCGGTTCTGTTCCAGAACTCCGTGTCAGGGAGCTCAGGCTACGGACGCCTTTCTCCTGAATTGGAATCAGGCATTCCTATATGCCTTTCCACCCATTCCTTTGATTCCCAAGACTCTGTTCAAACTCCAGAGGGATCATGGAACTATGATCCTCATAGCTCCACGCTGGCCACGCCAAGTGTGGTTCCCTCTACTTCTACAGCTCTCCCAGGGATCCTACTTGGATCTGGGAGCTGCGCCAGACCTCCTGTCTCAGGAGGAGGGGACTTTGTGGCACCCAAACCCCAAATCCCTTCACCTCAGTGCTTGGTTACTGAAGGCTTAAGCCTTCAAGACTTTCATCTTTCCCAACCAGTGAAAGATATCCTTTCTGCCTCTAGGAAACCCTCTACCAGGCGTTCCTATGCTTTCAAATGGAAACGTTTTTCCATTTGGTGTGCTCAGCAGGGTCTTGACCCTCTGGCACTTCCTTTGAATTCTCTTCTTGATTATCTCCTGCATCTATCCAATGCAGGCCTCAAGACGAATTCGGTAAGAGTCCATTTAAGTGCTATTGCAGCATCCTTGAAACATATAAATGGACAACCTATCTCCTCTCATCCTCTTGTTGCAAGATTCATGAGAGGCCTGACTCTCACTAAACCTCCCATCAGACCACCCCCGGTCGCATGGGATTTGAATCTAGTGCTCGGTCAACTTATGAAGCCACCTTTTGAGCCAATGTTTTCCACCTCCTTGAAATTTCTTTCCTGGAAGGTCATCTTCCTCATTGCAGTCACTTCGGCTCGCCGCATCAGTGAGCTGCAGGCTTTAGTGGCTAATCCACCTTACACAAGATTTCATCATGATAAGGTGGTCCTTAGGACGAATCCCCACTTTATGCCTAAAGTGGTCTCGCCTTTTCATCTTAATCAAGAGGTATATCTACCTGTCTTTTTTCCAGCTCCTCATGCATCCAATGCAGAGAGGAACCTTCATACTCTGGATTGTAAAAGAGCTCTCGCTTTTTACCTTAATAGGACTCAGCCACATCGAAAGTCTTCTCAACTTTTTGTGGCCTTTGATCCTTCCCATTTGGGACTTCCAGTCTCCAAGCGTACACTTTCCAATTGGATTGCTCAGTGTATTTCTTTTGCTTACCAGAGCAAAAACATTTCTCTGGAAGGCCATGTCACTGCTCACAATGTGAGGGCCATGGCAACTTCTATGGCTCATCTGCACTCTGTTTCCATAGATCAGATCTGTCGAGCCGCTACCTGGGCCTCGGTTCATACCTTCACAGCCCATTACTGTTTGGACAAGGACTCCCGCCGGGATGCCTTGTTTGGCCAGGCTGTCCTCAAGCACCTGTTCCATTCCTAAACAACTCCTGCCCACCTTCCCAGAATGGATGCCTGAGATCCATACGAAGATGGCGAACCTTTACAGGGGATCCCATGCATCTAAGCTAGGGAGTCCCCATATGTGAGGACTTATTCCTGCTTGTTCCTGGAGATAGCACAGTTACTTACCTGTAACAGGTGATCTCTGGGAACAGCAGGAATTAGTCCTCACAACCCACCCACCTCCCCTAGGAGTTGTATCTTTTATCTATCTATCTTCCTGTCCTCTCTCTGTTGACTCAGCTATAAACTCGAAACTGAGGAGAGCTGTTCAGGAAGGCGGGAAGGCAGTGCGCATGTGCAGTGGGAGGTCCCAAAAGCTTCTATTCTAAGAAGCTGGGGAGCTTTCCCGCACGGGCTCCGTCGGTACCGACGTACCCATATGTGAGGACTAATTCCTGCTGTTCCCAGAGATCACCTGTTACAGGTAAGTAACTGTGCTTTCTGCGCCATGATGTCTAAAAGAGTTCGACAGAACCGAGCTGTTAAGCTCAGTACCCTGCTTCCCTCTGATGCAGCTTCGGTGGCATCGACGTCTTCCAGGGCTGCTTCTTCCTCCCGTGGATCTCAGGTAACTAAACATAAATCCAGCCGGTCCTCGAAGGGTAGATCTCTTTCTATCGAGATGCCTCTGGCGTTGCCCTTGAGTTTCTGCACCGGCAAAATTGCCCCGGCGGGAGGCTTCGGCTTCCAAAGCATTATCGGGGTTCCAGGATGTTCTCGAGGCCTCAACCTCGGCAGAACTACTTGGTGCCATGCTCTGGGGTACCGGCGGTCTCCTCCGGTACCGACATTCAGGCATTGGCAGCGTCGATAGACCAGAGAGTTCTGACTATGGAACGCAGTCTGGCGGCTTTCCTTGCGCCATCGAAGCCCTCGGAACCGCGACAGACAGTCCCACCGGTACTGACACCGCCTTCGATACCGGTACCGATAGCATCGACATCGGTGTCTGCTTTGCCGGTACCCAGTCATCCGATGACCTTCGGTACCGATACCCCGGTACCGACTTTGGTTGGTATGCGTATCGGGCTCTTCAAGAGCATCCAGACAGACGATACTTCGAGTCCTCAGAAGAATCAGAGGATTTTGACAGTTCTGTCGATGCAGCGATGCTTCTCCCAGAGGAGCCCTCCTCCCCTAAACGCAGGATGTCTCCTCCAGAGGATATTTCCTTTCAAGATTTTATCAGGGAGGTGGTCCCCTGAAACAGAGCCAAGGGCCAAAGAGTGGGAAATTCTACAATATCTCAAAACTCCTAAGGAGGCAGCTACCTTGCCCATTCATGAGATTTTATATGATCTCATGTTGAGGATGTGGGAAACGCCTCTTACCACCTCTCCTCCCTCATTCTCGTAGACTAAATACTATGTATCGAGTCCCTCCTTGTCCTGGGTTCCATAAGACTCAGCTTCCTCACCACTCTATTGTAGTGGAGTCAGCTATGAGAAGGATTAAGAGTGCAAAAAAGCATGCCTCTAATCCTCCAGGACGTGAGTGCAGAACCCTGGATGCTTTTGGACATCGAGTCTTCCAAGCTTCCATGCTTTCTGCCAGGATCAGTTCCTATAGTCTCTACATGGGAATGTTCCTGAAGGAGGTCACAGATAATTTAGAGGCTTTCAGTCCTTTCCTTTATGAGGATAAAAGACAGGATTTTCTCACTTGGGTCAAACATGCCCAAGATGTCTCTAAATTTTCGAACCGTGCAGCCTTTGACTGCTTTGAGTGCATAAGCAGAACCTCGGCTATTGCCATAGGGGCACGTAGATTTGCTTGGCTCCAGGCATCTGATCTAGAGCTCTGGGTACAAGACAAATTGGGAAATATCCCTTGTACTGGTGAGAATCTGTTTGGTAAAGATTGGCAGGAAAAAGCCAATGAAATGGATGCTGAAAATTCCACCTTGGACAGATTGTCCAAGTCCACTGCTGATCCTGCTAGAAAGAAATTTTTCAAGAAACCATTCTTTTCTAAAAAGAAAATATTTTACCCTGCTTATGTTCAGCCCTCACTTGGTTTGCAGCTTGTCATGCTGTGAGGGCTTGTGTGCATCAGTGATGCTGAGAGCTAAACTATCGGTAGGGAGGAGTGGCCTAGTGGTTAGGACAAGGTACTTCAGGCCGGAGGGCCGGGGGTTCAAGTCCCACCTGGGGACAGCAATCTCAGGCCGGAGGGACTGGGATTTCTAGTTCTATAGGCACTCCTTGTGGTCTTGGGCAAGCCACTTAACCCTCCATTGCCCATGTTCCCTGTAAGTATTAGCGTATGTGTGTCATATCCCCTCATGTTAAATGTATCTCCCAATTGACCGCTTTGACCCGGTGAAAAGCGGGATATAAATACAGCTAAATAAATAAATAAATATAAATAAATAAATAGTTTAACTACTGGCAGAATCTCCCAAGATGGACAGGTCTCAGCTGAGGTGCCAGACCAAGACAAACCACCCATCTGGGCAGCAGCAGAATGGGATAGTGTTGACGGCGGAAGATCACATTTCTGTGACAACGGCAACAACACCAAACTTAAACTGCGCGGAAGAAAGGCCCGACAATCTACTTCTGTATCTTGCCATGAAAACCCAATGGATGGTTACAACAAAACAAATTGTGCTATAGTGCTGGAAGATGAGACCCCCAGGTCAGAAGGCACTCAACTAGCTACTGGGGAAGAGCTGAAGACTTTTCAGAGTAAAGCCAGCATTTATGATGTGGTTGGATCAAAGCCCTCGGGACATCTGACTTGATGTAGCTGCGCATGAAATGAGAGTCAGAAGCTGTAAAGATGTCTTACACATTGCAACATGGAACGTACGAAGCATGAACCAAGGGAAGTTGGAGGTGGTCAAGAATGAAATGGAACATGTACAACTTGATCTGTTGGGTGTCAGTGAACTGAAATGGACTGGCATCGGGCACTTTGCATCAGATGATCACATGGTCTACTATGCTGGAAATGAAAGACAAAGAAATGGTGTTGCATTTATAATAAAGAAGAAACTTGGAAGAACTATAATGAAATACAATGCAGTCAGCGAACGCTTAATCTCTATTCGTCTACGAGGAATGCCTGTCAACACAACTATAATTCAAGTATATGCCCCAACAACAGCTGCAGAAGAGAATGAAATTGAAGAGTTCTATGAACAAGTACAAGCTGAAATTGACAGAACATGCAAACAGGATATCCTGATAGTCATGGGTGACTGGAACGCAAAAGTTGGCAACAAAGAAGAAGGCAAAGTAGTTGGAAAATATAGACGGCAACAGAAATGAAGACTGATAGAATTCTGCAAGACCAACTATCTATTCATCTCAAACACCTTCTTCCATCAACACAAGCGGCGACTGTACACATGGACGTCACCCAATGGATTGTATAAAAATCAAATTGACTACATATGTGGAAGTCAACGATGGAAAAGTTCTATAACATCAACAAAGACAAAACCTGGAGCTGACTGTGGTACAGATCATCAACTACTAGTATGCAAACTCAAGCTAAAGTTGAAAAAGAGCAAGCCATTCATGAATGCAGCAAAATATGACCTTGAGAATATACCACTGGAATTTAAAGACTGCCTGCAAAATCGATTTGCTGCTTTTATTTTATTTATTTATTTAATTATTTATTTTATTTATATTCTCTTATATACTGCGCTATTCTGTATCAGTGCGGTTTACATTGAACAAACTGAAATTACATTGAACAGGGCATTATAACTTGGAGATAACTATTTTACAGGGAACATGGGCTATGGAGGGTTAAGTGGCTTGCCCAAGACCACAAGGAACACCTGTGGGACTAAAAACCCCAGTCCTTGTGGCCCAAGGTTGCTGTCCTCTAGTGGGATTTGAACCACAGACCTTACGGCCTGAAGTACCTTGCCCCAACCACTAGGCCACTCCTCCACTTTAGATACAAATGACAGAGCTCCAGAAGAGTTATGGAATGACATTAAGAAGATTGTGTTGGAAGAAAGCGAAAAGTCACTACAAAAGGTGAAAAAGCAAAAACGGCCAAAATGGATGACAGAAGAAACTCTGACAATTGCCCAGAAACGCAGAGAAGCTAAAGCCAGAAGAGAAAGAAAGACAATAACAGAACTCAACAGAGATTTCCAACGTGCAGAAAGACAGGACAAGGAAAAGTACTACAACGACACATGCAAGGAAATAGAAGCAGAAATTATTAGAGGAAGAACAAGATCGGCTTTCCTAAAGCTACGAGAGTTAAAGAAAAAGTTCCAGCCTCGAATTGGAATTTTACAAGATGCTCATGGTTCTATGTTGAATGATGCTGAGAAGATCAAGAAAAGGTGGAAGGAATATAGAGAGTTTTTATATGATAAAGATAAAGGTGACCAACAGCTGTTTCAACCTGTACCTTATTATCGGGAACCATTGGTGATGAAAGAAGAAGTTGAAGCAGCATTGAAAGCCTTATCAAAGAACAAAGCACCAGGCATTGATAGCATTCCCATAGAAATATTACAGCAATCTGATGCAGCTGTTACGTACTTACAAGGCTCTGCCAAGAAATATGGAAGACAACATCATGGCCAACTGATTGGAAAAGATCTGTGTTTATACCAATACTAAAGAAAGGTGATCCAACTGACTCTGGAAATTATTGTACAATTGCTCTGATCCCACATGCCAGCAAGATTCTACTGAAGATTATTCAAAAGAGACCTCAACCATACCTGGAACAAGAACTCCCTGAAGTGCAAGCAGGGTTCAGGAAAGGGCGAGGAACGAGAGACATTGCAGATGTGAGATGGATCATTGAAAAGACTAAAGAATGCCAAAAGGATATCTATTTGTGCTTTATCGACTATAGCAAGGCTTTTGAATGTGTAAACCATGAGAAACTCTGGGCCACATTAAGAAGCATGGGTATACCAGAACACCTGATCGTACTCTTGCACAATCTGTACATTGATCAAGAAGCACCAGTTCGAATGGTACAAGGAGAAACAGAATGGTTTAAAATAAGCAAAGGTGTAAGACAAGGCTGCATACTTTCCCCCTACCTGTTTAATTTATATGCAGAACAAATCCTCAGAGAAGCAGGATTGTATGAAGACAACAGAGGTGTGAAGATTGGTGGAAGACTCATCAGCAACCTTCGCTATGCTGATGATACCACATTACTGGGCTGAAAGTGAAGATGATCTGAAACATTTGCTTCTCACAATCAAAGAACATAGTCTCAAAATGGGCCTGCACCTTAATGTAAAGAAGACAAAGATCATGACAACTGGCATAATCAACAGGTTCATCGTTGAAGGAGAAGAAATTGAAATCGTGAACAACTTTAACCTACTTGGATCAACTATCAATAAAGAAGCAACAAGCAGTCAAGAAATCAGACGACACATTGCTCTTGGCAGAATGGCTATGAAAGACCTAGATAAGATTCTCAAGAGCAGAGATGTCTCTCTCCATACAAAGATTCGACTTGTTCAAGCCATGGTATTTTCAATAATATCATATGGATGTGAAAGCTGGACAGTGAAAAAGATAGACATGAAGAAAATTGATGCCTTTGAATTATGGTGCTGGCGGCGAATACTGTGTATACCATGGACTGCCCAATGAACAAACCAGTCAGTACTAGAGGAGATCAAACCTAAGCTTTCTTTAGAAGCTCAGATAACAAGACTTCGACTTTCATACTTTGGACACATCATGCGAAGAGAGAGATCATTAGAGAAAGACATCATGCTTGGCAAGATAGAAGGTCAACGCAAAAGAGGAAGGCCAGCAATGAGATGGATCGATACAATAACAGCAGCAACGGGTACCAGTCTGTCAACAATGAGTCGCCTGACTGAAGACCGAACACAATTTAGGATAGCTATCCAGAGGGTTGCCATGAGTCGACTCCGACTCAACGGCACTTAACAACAACAACATGTTCAGCAGGGACGTTCTGCAGGTCAGCTTGCCAAAAAGGTCAGCAACCACCCAAACAGAAGAAAGCAAAGACTGCTAGGCCTCAACCGGCCCAGCAGGCTCAGCCTCCACAGGGCCTTTGACTCTTATCTAGAGAACTTAGCCTTCCTGTTCTCGGTAGACCAGAACCTTCCACCATTCCAGGAAGGTTGTAATTTTTCCCCCAGATGGGGGCAAATAACAGCAGAGCATTGGACACTCTCCATCATAAAGCAGGGGTACAAGCTTCATTTTTGAAGCATGCCCCCCTTACACAATAGTAAGGCAGTTCAGTTCTCCGACCTCTCTCATCAACCTGTTAGGTCAGGAGGTCGCTATCTTTCTTGCCCAAGGGGCAATAGAAGAAGTACCTCTTCATGAACAGGGTACAGGGTTCTATTCCCCTTATTTTCTTATTCCAAAGAAAACAGGGGGTTACAGACCTATCTTAGACCTCAGAGAATTGAACAAATTCCTTGTCAAGGAGAAATTCAAAATGATTTCTCTCGGATCTCTGCTGCCATACCTTCAGAGTCAGGATTGACTTTGTTCTCTAGATCTCAAGGATGCATACACCCATGTTCTCATCCATCCAACTCACAGAAGGTTCCTTCAGTTCTTTTTTCAGGGAAAGCAGTACCAATACAGGGTGCTTCCTTTTGGCTTGGCCTCAGCACCAAGGGTGTTCACGAAATGCATGGCTGTTGTAGCAGCATTTCTCCGCGCTCTAGGTATATTCCTCTTCCCTTACTTAGACGACTGGCTCATTCGAGCCCCAACAGAGTCAGAGGCCAGAACTTCTCTATCCTGCACAATGCGGATCCTTCAGTATTTAGGGCTGGTAATAAACATCCCAAAATCCAGTCTGACTCCCACTCAGTCTTTAGAGTTCTTAGGAGCTTTCCTGGATACCACAAAGGCAAGGGCCTATCTCTCCCAGGCCCGTTGCCTTCACTTGGTGCAGTTAGCTTCTCAAGCAGTGCTAAAGCCTCATCTAACTGCTCGAAAAATGTTACAACTACTAGGCCACATGGCATCCACCGTGCATGTGGTTCCCTATGCTCGCCTCCACATGAGGGCAGCTCAGTGGACTTTATTCACCCAATGGACCCAGGCATCAGGGTGCCTGTCAGACAAAATAGCAAACACAAGTTGCCTCATTTTGTCCCTCCAGTGGTGGAAGTCCACTCAAAACCTGTTGCTGGGGTCCCCTTTTCAGCAACCCTTACCCCAAGCAACTCTCACAACAGATGCTTCTCCAATGGGTTGGGGAGCTCATCTGCAAGACCTCTCCACCCAGGGCACCTGGTCTCCACAGGAGAGTTATCTACATATCAGTATCTTCGAGCTCAGAGCAATCGTTCTTGCTCTTCGAGTGTTCCATACCCTGCTCAGCTACAAGACAGTCCTCATTCATACGGACAATCAAGTAGCCATGTTCTTTGTGAACAAGCAGGGGGGAACAGGCTCTGTCGCTTTGCAACGAAGCTTTGCGACTATGGGCCCTCGCCAGAGAGCATCAGATTCATCTTCTGGCAGTGTATCTTCCAGGCATTCAAAACTCTTGGGCAGACAGACTCAGTTGAGTTCTGATTCCATACGAGTGGTCTCTGCATGCAGACCAGGTGACCAGGATATTTCAACTTTGGGGAACCCCGAACATAGACCTCCTTGCAAGTCCGTGGAATGCCAAACTTCCCCGGTTCTGTTCTAGAACTCCAGTTCAGGGGGCTCAGGCCAGGGATGCTTTCCTCCTTTACTGGGGTCAAGACTTCCTGTATGCCTTTCCACCCATTCCCCTAATTCCCAAAACCCTGTTCAAGCTTCAGAGAGACAGAGGCCATATGATTCGCATAGCTCCACATTGGCTACGGCAAGTGTGGTACCCTCTGCTTCTATATCTCTCTCAAGATCCCTCCCTGGAATTAGGGTCTGCTCCAGATCTCCTATCCCAGGAGGACGGAATGTTATGGCATCCCAATCCCCAGTCTCTGCATCTCAGGGCTTGGTAGCTGAAGGCCTAGATCTCCATGATCTTAATATCCCTCAACAACTGAAAGATATTCTTCTTGCTTCCAGGAAACCTTCCACAAGATGCTCTTATGCTTTCAAGTGGAAAAGGTTTACCATATGATGTTTGCAAAAGGCTCTTAACCCCCTTGCGATACCTCTGAAATCATTGCTGGAGTATCTCCTTCATTTATCCAATGCAAGTCTTAAGACTAATTCAGTAAGAGTCCATTTGAGTGCTATTGCAGCTTCTCTTAAGCCTCTAAATGGACAGCCTATTTCCTCTCATCCTCTTATAGCAAGATTTATGAGAGGCCTTCTTCTAACTAAGCCTCCCTTTAGGCCACCACCGGTGGCATGGGACTTAAACCTGGTTCTTGGGCAGCTCATGAAGCCACCTTTCGAACCTTTAGCTACTGCCTCCTTGAAATTCCTTTCTTGGAAGGTTATCTTTCTCATTGCAATCACATCAGCACGCCGCATTAGTGAGGCAAGCGCTAGTAGCTAATCCACCTTATACAAGGTTCCATCATGACAAGGTAGTCCTTAGGACTCATCCACACTTTATGCCAAAGGTGGTCTCGCCTTTTCATCTGAACCAAGCAGTCTACCTACCTGTGTTTTTTCCAGGGCCTCATGCATGAAATGCAGAGAGGAATCTTCATACCTTGGACTGTAAAAGAGCTTTAGCTTTTTACTTACAAAGAACACAGCAACATAGAAAGTCCTCTCAACTTTTTGTTGCTTTTGATCCTTCTCATTTGGGACTTCCAGTCTCCAAAAGAACACTGTCTAACTGGAGTGCTCAGTGTATTTCCTTCGCCTATCAGAGTAAGAACTTTTCTCTGGAGGGCCATGTCACAGCTCACAATGTGAGAGCCATGGCAGCCTCAATGGCTCATCTGCACTCTGTGTCTATCGACAACATCTGTCAAGCAGCCACTTGGGCCTCGGTTCATACCTTTACAGCCCATTACTGCTTGGATAAGGACTCCCGCCGGGATGCCTTGTTTGGTCAGGCTGTTCTCCAACACCTGTTCCATACCTAATCAACTCCTACCCACCATCCCTGGTAGGATGCCAGAGATCCATGGGGGGAAGTGGAGCCCTCTTCATGGACACACAACTTCTGGGGTCTCTCCCTGGCACCTAAAGCTAGGGAGTCCCCATATGTGATGACTACATTCCTGCTTGTTCCTGGAGATAGCATAGTTACTCACCTGTAACAGGTGATCTCTGGGAACAGCTGGAATTTAGTCCTCACAACCCACCCACCTCCTCTGGGAGTTGTATCTCTCTATCTCTTTCCTTTCCCTCTCTCTCTCTTTGTCTCAGCTTTAAAACTCAACTGGAGAGAGGCAGTTGGGAAAGTCGGGAAGGCAGCACGCAGGCGCTGTGGGATGCTCCCAAAAGCTTTCTGATTGGACGCTGGGGAGCGTTCCTGCGCAGGCTCCGTTGGTACCGACGATACCCATATGTGAGGACTAAATTCCTGCTGTTCCCGGAGATCACCTGTTACAGGTGAGTAACTATGCTTTCTCTCCCTATGCCCCTTCTCGGCAACTTTACTTATCAAGCAAATTGCTTCTACTGGCATCTCCATTCTCCATTTGTTGCATCTTATGTGCCATATGCCTAGATTAACTTCCCAGTTGATACATCAGGCTCCATCTCTGGTCTAGTTTTAAAAAGAAAAGAAAGTGTATGCTATTGAGTCAATGCTGACTCCTAGTGACCCAGCCCCCCTGGGTTTTCTTGGCAAGGTGCAACCAAAAATAGATTGCCAAGACTTTCTTCTGCATAGTAAGTCTATAGCGCATGATATTCGAAGATGATCTCCCGTCCAAGTACTAGCCAGGCCCAACCCTGCTTAGCTTCTGTGATCAGGCTCATTCATGGTCGCAAAGCCATAGTTCAAATCCAGGCTGAAAACTCATCTCTTCGAGGCTGCTTTTGGATCCTGACCAACTTATTCTCCTGTCGACACCCATATGCTTTTTAATCATTTCCCTTAAGAAGTACTGTAGTCCCCTGTTTGTTTGTCTTGAACAGATGGTTAGCTCTGTGGGGCAAGGATGCTCTCTTATGCAGGGGCGACCCAAGGGGGGTGCGGGGCCATGTGCGGAGGCTCTTTGCGAGGCCTCATTTGCATAAGATGTCTCATTTGCATAAACATTAGCATAATGTTAGCATACCTCTTAATGAGTGTCTGGATAAAGAAAGACTACCAGATTTCTACATTACTATATTTCAGTGCCAACCGCCAGGCATATTAAGAAGTACTATAACACTGACCATTTAGAACCCATAGAAAACCAGCTGTATCATAACAGCTCTACTAGGACTCACAAAGCGCCAAATCCTACCTATTAAAAAGGCAGCACTACAAATATTAAATCAATACATCTACAAAAAAAATTTAATACATTGTGGTAAGGAGAGTGTAGCACAGCCCTGGGAAATAGAGGAAAAAGGAACTTTTGCTTCTTTAAGGGGGATGGGCTCACCTATACACATGTGCAAAAGTAAAAGCAGTGAAAGAACTAGGCTGAAGCCACACCCAGACTCCATGGCAACCCTAAGTAAGGATAAGGGACACCTGTGGGTGGAGCCAGAGGGGGAGGCACACTGCCCAGCATTTAAGGTTAAGCAAACAGAAAGTGATAGACTCGGTAGAAATGTTAGAAGCCGTGGAGGTGTTGGACGCCATGGGAACAGCTTGAGAAGCAGCAGCTGGGGAAAGGCCAGAGGACAGGCTGTGTACTTTCCTTCTAGGAGAGAGAAGGGCAAAAGGCTGGCTGTAAGAAAGCGAAAACAGGAAGACTCAGCTTCTTCTGAAGAAAGACAAATCTTCAGGCTGAGAAAGCCCAGGAAAGCTGGAAGAAAATCCTGCAGTGATTCCCTGAACAGCTCTGACTCAGAGGATGCTACCGCCAACAGATGTCACAGCGGTGAAACTCCCACAGTTAAGCTCCAAGGTAGGAGAGGAAAGTTGGAAAGAGTTAATGCTTATAACTCTGACTCAGATACTGAGGAGATAGTTATACCTGCTAGCACGCAGAACAGGAAGAAGGGTTTTGTAGATAAAGCCAAGCAAACAAAGCCTGTTAATGTTTTACCAAGAGAAAGAAAGGCAGTTCAATGGGAGAAACTGTTTAAGCTGTTAAAGCATATAAACCTTAAAGTACCTGAACATATTCAAGTTCCACAATCAGGCAGTGCAGAGGAAGAAATGGAGATGGATTATAAGGAAGATGACCCGGATTCCACTTGCTCTGAAATGGAATGTGCTCTATGTGTTACTGCTGATTGAAAGAAGTAAAATACTAGGAAGAATCTCAGGAAGCAGTTCTCAGGTTCATGATAGCTGAAAGCTTTGAAAAGAGAGAAAGGAAATCTCTTAGTCTAAAACTTACAAAGCTCTGTTGAAGAGAAGTAGATGATGCAATTGAGTTCTGTGCTGACCAGCTGAGAAGTGTTTTAAAATTGAAGCAGCTAAAGGGAGCCGACAGAATTACTGAGTTCCGTTGTGTGCTTTAACTGCAAATAAAGCTGTTTCTGAGAGGAGAAATTTTCTAATGAAAGAAGTAAAGACATATCTCCAGGAACAAGCAGGAATGAGTCTTCACATATGGGTACGTCGGTACCGATGGAGCCTGCGCGGGAACGCTCCCCAGCTTCCCAAAAAGGAAAGCTTTTGGGAGCATCCCACAGTGCCTGCGCACTGCCTTCCCGCCTTTCCTAACCGCCTCTCTCCAGTTCTTCTTTTCTGCGGAGCCAGCAGGTCATGTTCCTGTCACCGCTGAAGAAGTTCTTTATTTTATTTTATTTCTTTGGTCGCGCGTTTGCCTTCTTCGACGTCGGACCGGTACCGCCGGTCTTTTCTTTCTTTTTCTTCAAAAATAAAAAAGAATACTTCCGTTCCACTTCAGTGTATTTTTTCTTCGTTGGGCCTTAGGCCTAACAGAAAATTCCTCATGGAAAAGCCCGCCTCCGGGTTTAAAAAATGCACTAAGTGCAGCGGTACCATCTCTGTTACCGACACCCATGACTGGTGTCTTAAATGTTTGGGTCCTGACCATTCCATCACGGATTGTCCGTCCTGCTCCATGATGTCTAAAAGAGCTTTACAGAACCGAGCAGCCAAGCTCAGTACACTGTTTCCCTCTGATGCAGCTTCGGTGGCATCGACGTCTTCCAGGGCTGCTTCTTCCTCCTATGGATCTCAGGTAACCAAACATAAGTCCAGCCGGTCCTCGAAGGGTAGATCTCCCTCTAAGCATCGAGATGCCTCCGGGCTTGCCCTCGAGGATCCTGCACCGGCAAAAGTACCGCGGCGGGAAGCTCCGGCTTCCAAAGCTCCTCCTATGGGGTCACAGGTTGACATCAATGGCACGGCCTAGACCGATCACCTGTTGCAATGTTCTGGGGTACCGGTGGAATCCGCCGATACCGACCTCCAGACATTCATGGCGTCGATGGATCAGAATGTTCTGACCATGCAGCATGCCATTACGGCATTCATACAAGCTGCGACTCCGCTGGTACCGCAACAAGCTCTGTTGTCGGTACCGGCTCCGATATCGGTTCCGGTGCCGGTACCGGTTGCATCAACATCGGCTTCGGTGTCGACTGCAGCGGTACCCTGTCCGATGATGCCTATCGGTACCGATCCGGTACCGATGACTCCCGATGTCGATACCACCCGGTATGCGTATCGGGCTTTACAAGAGCATCCAGACAGGCGATACTTCAATTCCTCCGAAGACTCTGATGCATCGGAGGCCTCTGTCGAAGCATCGGTACTTCTTCCTCAGGAGCCTTCTTCTCCAAAAAGAAGAATGTCCCCTCCAGAAGACTTGTCTTTTCAAGACTTCATAAGCAAGTGGCCAAGGGGCTTTCTATCTCAGTAGCCCCTGAGACAGAGCCTAGAGCCAAAAAATTGGATATTTTGCAATATCCCAAGGCTCCTAAAGAAGCAGCCACTTTGCCAGTTCATGAGATCCTTTATGACCACATGATAGGCATATGGGAGACTCCTCTCACCATCTCTTCTCATTCTCGTAGGTTGGATACCATGTATCGTGTCCCTCCTTGTCCTGGATTTCATAAAACTCAGCTTCCTCACCATTCTATTGTGGTGGAGTCTGCTATGAAAAAGTTAGAGTGCAAAGAGGCACTCATCTGCTCCTCCAGGAAGAGAATGTAGAACCTTAGATGCTTTTGGCTGAAAATTTTTCAAGCCAGTATGCTTGTTGCCAGAATCAACTCCTATAGTCTCTATATGGGGATGTTTCTGAAGGAAGTTAGAGATCATCTGCAAACTTTCCTCCCTTTTCTTCCAGAAGATAAAAGGGAAGACTTTCTTACCTGGCTTAAGCATGCCCAGGATGTTTCCAAATTTTCGAACCGTGCAGCCTTTGACTCTTTTGAGGGGGCCAGCAGAGCCTCGGCCATTGCCATAGGTGCACGCAGAATTGCTTAGTTACAAGCTTCTGATTTGGAACCCTGGGTCCAAGATGGATTAGGAAATCTTCCTTGTACAGGTGAAAACCTGTTTGGCAAAGATTGGCAAGCAAAGGCCACTCAGATGGATGCAGAAAATTCTGCTTTGGATAGGCTTTCAAAGTCTACCTCTAATCCTGTCCAGAAGAGGTTGTTCAAAAAGACATATTTTCCCAAGAAGGGAAGATATTATCCTGCTTATGGTCAGCAGACATCTTCTGCAGGTCGTTTTGCTGCAAAGCGTCAACAACCTAAACAGGCCAAGTCTAAGGCTGCAAGGCCTACTGTAGCCCAACAGCCTCAGCCTCCTCAGGGCCTTTGACTTGCACCTAGAGAACTTAGCCTTTCTGGCTCTAAAAGAACCAGAGCCTCTCACCATTCCAGGAAGGTTAGCTCACTTTGCTCCCAGATGGGAGCAAATCACAGCAGAGCAGTGGACCCTTTCCATCATAAGGGAAGGGTACAAACTTCATTTCTTAAACCTTCCTCCCCACACCATGGTGAGACAGTTCATTTCTCCAACATCTCTCCTCGACCTTCTGGGTCAAGAGATTTCCACCCTTCTTGTCCAAGGGGCAATAGAAGAAGTACCTCTTCTTCAACAGGGCTCAGGGTTCTACTCCCCCTACTTTCTAATTCCAAAGAAAACTGGGGGTTACAGACCCATATTAGATCTCAGAGAATTGAATAAATTCCTATGCAAGGAGAAATTCAAGATGATTTCTCTGGGTACTCTCCTTCCATTCCTTCAGAGTCAGGATTGGCTTTCTTCTCTAGATCTCAAGGATGCGTATACCCATATACTCATCCATCCAGCACACAGAAGGTTCCTTTGGTTCCTTTATCAGGGAAAGCACTATCAATACAGGGTGCTTCCCTTTGGTCTGGCCTCAGCTCCAAGAGTGTTCACAAAATGTATGGCAGTAATAGCTGCATTTTTACACACTCTGGGAATATTCGTATTCCCATATCTGGACAACTGGCTCATCCGTGCTCCATCCCAGTCAAAGGCCCAGACTTCCCTAGCCTGCACAATGCGTGTCCTGCAGTATCTGGGACTGGTTATAAACATTCCAAAGTCCCAACTCACCCCGACTCAGTCTCTAGAGTTCATAGGGGCCTTGCTGGATATCACAACTGCAAGGGCCTATCTTCCCCAGGCCCGTTGCCTACGCTTAGTGCAGTTAGCCTCTCAGATCCAGTTAAAAACCCACCTAACTGCTCGAGAGATGTTACAACTGCTAGGCCACATGGCATCCACGGTGCATGTGGTCCCTTATGCTCGCCTTCACATGAGGGCAGCTCAATGGACTTTGTCCACCCAGTGGACCCAGGCATCTGGAAGTCTGTCAGACAAAATAGCAACCTCCAGGCGCCTCTTTTGGTCTCTCCAGTGGTGGAAGTCCACTCAAAATCTGTTGCTGGGGTCCCCCTTCCAACAATTGTTACCCCAAGCAATCCTTACAACAGATGCCTCTCCAAAGGGTTGGGGAGCTCATCTTCAAGACCTCTCCACCCAGGGCATTTGGTCTCCACAGGAGACCTCCCTACATATCAACTTCTTAGAGCTCAGAGCAATCTTCTTGGCTCTCAGAGTCTTCCATACCCTGCTCAGCTACAAGACAGTCCTCATTCACACAGACAACCAAGTAGCCATGTTCTATGTGAACAAGCAGCGAGGAACTGGCTCTTTTTTGCTTTGCAATGAAGCTCTGAGATTGTGGGCCTTCGCCAGAGAGCATCAAATTCATCTTCTGGCAGTATACCTTCCAGGAGTTCAAAACTCTTGGGCAGACAGACTCAGTCGAGTTCTGCTGCCACACGAATGGTCCCTTCATATGGACCAGATAGTCAGAATCTTTCGAATTTGGGGAACCCCGGACATAGACCACTTTGCAAGTCTGTGGAATGCCAAACTTCCCCGATTCTGTTCCAGAATTCCGTGTCAGGGAGTTCAGGCCAGGGATGCCTTCCTCCTTCATTGGGGTCAAGACTTCATGTTCGCCTTTCCACCCATTCCCCTAATTCCCAAGACCCTGTTCAAGCTTCAGAGAGATCAAGGGACTATGATTCTCATAGCTCCACGTTGGCCACGCCAAGTGTGGTACCCTCTACTTCTGCATCTCTCTCAAGCTCCCTCCCTGGACTTGGGGTCTGCTCCAGATCTCCTGTCTCAGGAGGGGGGAACGTTGTGGCACCCAAACCCCCAATCTCTCCATCTCAGGGCTTGGTTGCTGAAGGCTTAGACCTTCAAGATTGGCATCTTTCTCAGCAAGTAAGGGATATCCTTCATGCTTCCAGAAAGCCTTCTACTAGACGTTCCTATGCTTTTAAATGGAAAAGGTTTACCATTTAGTGTGCTGAGAAGGGTATTAACCCTCTAGCAATACCTTTGAATTCTTTACTGGAGTATCTCCTGCATCTTTCCCATGCAGGCCTCAAGACGAATTCAGTAAGGGTTCATTTGAGTGCTATTGCAGCATCCCTCAAGCCTCTCAATGGATAACCTGTCTCCTTTCATCCGCTTATTGCAAGATTCATTAGAGGCCTTCTTTTAACTAAACCTCCCATTAGACCACCTCCAGTGGCATGGGACTTGAATCTGGTTCTTGGTCAGCTCATGAAGCCACCCTTTGAACCCTTAGCCACTACCTCCTTGAAATTTCTTTCCTGGAAGGTTATCTTTCTTATTGCAGTCACCTCAGCTCGTCGCATCAGTGAACTGCAGGCCTTAGTGGCTAATCCACCTTATACAAGGTTCCATCATGATAAGGTAGTCCTTAGGACCAATCCACACTTTATGCCTAAAGTGGTCTCACCTTTTCATCTTAATCAAGAGGTGTATTTACCTGTCTTTTTTCCAGGTCCTCATGCATCGAGTGCAGAGAGGAATCTTCATACCCTGGATTGTAAGAGAGCTCTTGCTTTTTACTTACAAAGGACACAGCAACATAGAAAGTCTTCTCAACTCTTTGTTGCTTTTGATCCCTCTCATTTGGGACTTCCAGTCTCTAAGAGGACACTGTCCAATTGGATTGCTCAGTGTATTTCTTTCGCCTACCAGAGTAAGAACCTTTCTCTGGAGGGCCATGTCACAGCTCATAATGTGAGGGCCATGGCCACCTCTATGGCTCATCTAAATTCTGTGTCTGTCGACCAGATCTGTCGAGCAGCCACCTGGGCCTCGGTTCATACCTTCACAGCCCTTTACTGTTTGGACAAGGACTCCCGCCGGGATGCCTTGTTTGGTCAGGCTGTTCTCAAACACCTGTTCCATACTTAATCAACTCCTACCCTCCATCACTGGTTGGATGCCTGAGATCCATGGGAGGAGGTAGAGCCCTTCTCAGGGTCTCACAACCTTGGGGGTCTCCCTGGCATCTCTAGCTGGGGAGTCCCCATATGTGAAGATTCATTCCTGCTTGTTCCTAGAGATAGCACAGTTACTTACCTGTAACAGGTGATCTCTGGGAACAGCAGGAATAAGTCTTCACAACCCACCCACCTCCCCTAGGAGTTGTATCTCTCTATCTTTCCTTTCCTCTCTCTCTTTGTCTCAGCTTTAAAACTCGAACTGGAGAGAGGCGGTTAGGAAAGGCGGGAAGGCAGCGCGCAGGCGCTGTGGGATGCTCCCAAAAGCTTTCCTTTTTGGGAAGCTGGGAAGCGTTCCCGCGCAGGCTCCGTCGGTACCGACGTACCCATATATGAAGACTTATTCCTGCTGTTCCCAGAGATCACCTGTTACAGGTAAGTAACTGTGCTTTACTTGTAAATAATACCACTGAAGTACACTGTTGGTAAAGAACTTTATTTGGGAGAAAATATCCTTGTTTTCTGTTTCTGAGTTTGGAATCTTCTACAAAGGATTGTTACTAAACTGCACCAAGTTAAAGATCAAATAAAAATTCCTGTGTTGCTTTAAAACCACTTGGACTGCTTTTATGCACAACTACACGTTTAAAGCTAAAAGATACAAGATGGGAGCCCGTCTTCACTAGGCGACCGCCTAGTGGAGGCGCGCCCACCACAACATCTACTAGGAAAAGAGAACAAGTGGCACTGTCAAACAGAAACTACAAGAATAGAATACCTCAGCTCAGTTCCACATGCAGAACATAGACCATCACCAAACAAAGAACAAGGAATTACAATTTAGAAATCGGAAGACAATAATTAAATCGGTAACCCCTAAAGCCAAACTTGGAATGTACAACAACACTATAAATTAATTTCCTTTTGTACTAAACAAAAATGCAAAGATGTTAGTGATACACATTTCCCAGAGCTGACATATTCAAGTTAATAAATTCAAAATAAAAAAGTATTTTTCTACCTTTTGTTGTTTGGGCATTTTATTTTTCAATTGCAATTGCTGCAGTCACTTTCTTCTGGTCTCTTCTGTCTTCTGCTAATTCTCCATTGTCTGCTGTCCATTTGTCCTTTCTTCTCTCTTCTAGATTTTTTTCCATTCTATCTTCTACATCTGCTTTAACATACTGATCTTTCCCCTTTTGCTCTTTCCCCAATTTCTTTTTTATTCCTTTATCATCCACTCAAATTTCACCCTTCCATTCTCAATTCCCACTTACTCTGCCAATACCCATCAATTTGTAGATTTTTCTTTCCTCCCACACAAAATATCTTTCCCCCCTCCATCCTCATTCCCCCACCCCATCCCCTACTAGTCTTTCCCCAAAATCAGCTCCCTTCTAGTTTCAGCCCCACTCAGCATCCGCTCCCTTCTAATTGCATTCTGCCCTCCCCCTTCCCGCATCAGCCCATTTCCAGTCCTAGCCCCCCAATCAGCTCATTTCCAGTCCTATTCCACCCCCCCATCAGCCCATTTCCAGTCCAATCTCCCCCCATCAGCTCATTTGCAATCCTAGGCCCCCCATCAGCCATTTCCAATACTAGCTCCCCCCATAAACCAATTCCAATCCTATTCCAGTGAGCTGATGGGGGGGGCTTGGACTAGAAATTGGACCGAGTGTGGAGGAGCTTCAGCCCATTTCCAGTCCAAGCTCCCCCACACTCAGTTCATTTCCAGTCCGAGCTTCCCCATCAGCTCATTTCCCCGCCATCAACTCAATTCCAATCCAAGCTGCCCCTATCAGCCATTTCTAAAAGTAGCCCCCTCCCCATCGGACATTTCCAATCCTATTCCAGAACTGTGTCAGTCTATTTCCAATCCTACCCCCCAAAAGCCCATTTGCTGTCCTAGTCCTCCCCATCACCTCATTTGCACCCCCTCCCACTCAGCCCATTTCCATTCCTAGCCCCCCCACTCAGCCCAATTCCATTCCTAGCTCCCCCTCAGCCCATTTCCAATCCTAGTCTCCCCCCCATTCAGCCCATTTCCAATTATAGCCCCCCACCCCAATTCCAATCCTAGCCTCCCCCATTCAGACCATTTCCAGTTATAGCCCCCCAGCCCAATTCCAATCCTAGCCTCCCCCCATTCAGCCCATTTCCAATTATAGCGCCCCCAGTCCATTTCCAATCCTAGCCTCCCCTCCATTCAGCCTATTTCCAATTATTGGCCCCAGCTCAATTCCAATCCTAGCCTCCCCCCGTTCAGCCCATTTCCAGTTATAGCCCCCCCAGCCCAATTCCAATTTTAGACCCCTCAAAGCCCATTTCAAGCCCAAGCCCTCCTCCCTGAAGAGCCCCGCGGCAGGCTTCATTGGCTCCCGGCAGGCTCAGCACAGCTCGTTACAGCCGCTGAAGTGAAGAGCATTGTTCCCTTCACTTCGGCATCTGTATTGTAATGAAGATCGCAGGCGTGCTGAGAGCCGGGACACAGGAAGTGTCCTTTGACCTCCGATGTGCCTGCGATCTTCATTACAATTCAGCTGCCGAAGTGAAGGGAACAACGCTCTTCACTTCGGCGGCTGTAACGAGCTGTGCTGAGCCTGCCCGGTGCCGTTAAATAAGGTGAGCAGTGTGCAGAATGTTGTTGGTGCGGGGCCCCCTGAAGCGCGGGGCCCTGTGCCAACAACATTCTTGCTCAATGGACGGGCCGGCCCTGCTCTTATGTCTGTGTACAGCACTGCATATGCCTAGTAGCTATAGAAATTAGTAGTAGTAATCATGCCAGAGATATGAATTACCCATTCTGCACCTGCTTATTATGCGGGTAAATTTTCTATGGAAAATAGCACAGGCAGATTATGTGTGTTATTCTTCAAGCCCACCTCAAACATGTCCCTCCAGGACTGCCTTCTGTCAATCTAGCTAAAAATATGCCATGAAACCCTGTGCATTTTCTGAGTTTAATCAAGGGAGGACATTTTCAGACAGTCTCATTACCAAGGTAAATGGCTTTCCAAACAGCTTTCATGTTGTTCTTCCTTTCATGTCACCTGGGAGCTTACCATTGTAGTTTGGAACATGTAAATCTCTCAAGGATTGGCTGACCATCCAGAGTGCCTTTCCACTAATAACATTCTCTGTGGTTGCCATGTGATCACTGTTGCAGGTTAGAGTTCCTAGCCAGGGGCAACAACACAAGTGAAAAGAAATAAAAACACATCACACAGTTATACAACAACTTCTGCTAAAGCTTTAGGGAGGCAGTCACAGGACTGCAAACTTGAGTTGTCACCCATAACACCAATAACACCCTCCCTCTCTGCTGTTTGCAGTACTTCTTTTTATTTACAGAAACTGCCACATTATACAATTCTTCTTTATCTTCTTGCATCATGCTTTGCTTTGCACTTTAATTTATATCTATATGTTACAAGTCAAGCAATGCTGTTAAAAATCAAGCTTTACGTAAACATATTGATCGCTTTTAATGATGACTAGCATCCTGCAGACATAAGCTTTCTGTCTAGCTGTTTCTGCAAGATATGACCTTGACTGTCTCACACACATCCATACACTTCTGTAATACTGTCAGCTCATTCCAAGCTGTTTTCACTCTCCAAACTTCTGAACCTGCATGAGACTTAGTCCCTCTTGGATGGTTAATATTGTTTTGGAGGGGGAGGGGGGTCCTTGATTTTGTCCTTCCTCTGTCACAATTGTCAAATCCAGAATCCCTGTAAAATAAGCTTAAACATAATTTAATAAAATCATGAGTATGTGAATTTATCTCTCAATAACACTACTGGATTATTGAGTATCCAAGAGTAACGAAGGGCAATCTAATGAAGCACTGCTCTCTCCTGTTATCATTCTCCCAATTTCTCCTTCCTAAATACCCTCCTTAGTCTAGATGTTGCTCAGTGAGGAAGCAAAGACCTTATTTAAGGTCTCTTACCATTAAAAAAAAGAGTCTTTATTAAATAAACCCCTCAAAATTATTTCCAACTTTCTTTCACCAGATCTTCCGGGGCAATGTCTCCAGATGGATTAGTTTTGTGCATACCATGACAATAATAAATCACACTCCTAAACCAGGGTGGATGTTGCCATGTTTGGATGTCCCTGCACAGAATTTTGAAAGTAAATATTTTTCACAGGGAACAAGCAGAAAGTTGGTCCTCACATATGGGTGATGTCTGCGCCGATGGAGCCTGCACAGAAGCATCTCCCCAGCTTTCAAAGAAAGCTTTTGGGAGATGCACCGCGCATGCATGGTCCACTTCCCGCCCAAGGGTGGCATCTTGCCTCAGTCTCCTTTTTTCCATGGAGCCCTTCGGATGTTGTCCTTTTCCCCCAGACAAAGTCTATAGTTAAATTTTGTCCGGTTTGCATACCAGTTCCTTCTCTTCCCCGAGCCAGCTCACCTCTGGTTTGTCTATTCATTTTCCACTTTTTCACCGAGGTCAACCTCGACTGACGTTCACTCCCTTTTTCAGCTGAAGGCCTTGGACCCCTATCGAGAGGCAGAGACCCTCTTTTTTCCCAATGGCCTGAAGTGGCTTCAAAAAGTGTGACTGGTGTGACAGTTATTTCACTTACCGATCCACATGACTGCTGCCTCCGATGCCGTAGCCCAGAGCATGACTCCGACTAAGAGCTCTGCAGAACAATGAACCCAAAGGCCTTAAACAGTCACCATCAGCAGCAGGAAAAATTTTTTTCATAAGTCCGACTCCGCCGTCTTCGGTAACACCCGTGGCTGTGGTTCCTCTGAACAGAAGTCCCCCGGAGGTGAAGCATAAGAAGAAGAAATCCTCAAAAATTGCCTTGGAAGATGGATCCAGGAAGAAGGTGAAATCCCGCCCCAGGTCTCGCAGTCCCAGGTGTGAATCTGAGGAGTCGGGGCAGGAACAGCCCTCCAAGTTGCCCCACAAAGAGTCATTGTCTCTTCTTGACCGGCCTTGGGCCTCCGAGGCCATCCTCATTGAGGACTCCCCCTCGACAGTACTGAAGGCAGGCCTGAAGTCCTCTGTGCCCGTATTGAAGGCTGAAGAGCCAACTGGCATGGAGACCAGAATGGCAGCCCTAGAGAGCAGTATATTTACCCTAGTGGCCATGCAGTGGGCATTTATGTCTGGCTCATCTAGTTTATCCGCCCCGATGACGGGACTCTCAACATCGAGGGCTTCTCTGGACGTCTGAGTGCCACCAGCCTCGAGAGAACCCCTGGCCCCGGTCGAGGTCCTGGTCCTGTTCTTCAGGACACTGGTCCTCCTCAGTGAGTGCCTGCTGCTCAGAGTGACAGTCTTCCGGAGGCCCTGCACCACAGAGAGCGGCCCTCAACCGAAGTGATCATGCGGTGTTGGACTCGTACTCTGACGTTGAGTACGAATAGGAGACAGAGGATGAAGAGTCCCCGGACATGAGACGACACCATGATGTGCCCTCGGACCTATCTCCCCCAGCAACTTGATGCCACTCCCCACCTGAGGATGTTGCGTTCCTAGATTTTGTGAGGGTATGGCCAAGGCTCTCTTGATTGAGACCGAGGCTGAGGAGGACCCGCGAAACAAGGAATTGGAGATACTCCAATATGAGGCACCCCCAAAGGAAACCATAATGGTTCCAGTGCCCTTGATCCTCGACCGACTCCTCCGGATGTGGGAAACACCAGCATCGATACCAATTGTCAGCAGGCACCTCGACACCATGTACCGGGTACACCAGAGCCCTGGATTTCAAAAGGCCCAGCTCCCCCACAACTCAATGGTCATGGAGTCGCCCATGCGCCGGCTGAAGAGCCAAAAAACCACACTCGTCAGTACCGCCCGGCAGGGAGGCCTAAACTCTCAATGCTCTCTTCCAGAAGGTTTTTCGGGGCTCAATGTTGGCATGTTGAATCCACTCATACCAGCTCTGTATTGGCATGTACCTGAAGGAACTGTCGAGGGAGCTCAGGGGATTCTCGGCAGGCCTTGACAGAGAACCCCTACAGAGGTTCAAGACCCTAACCTCGGTGATAAAGGAATATTCAAAGTTACTGTCCCGAGCAGCCTATGATGGCTTCGAGTCATCAGCTAGAGTGGCCACCACAGGCATCAGGGCACGATGCTAAGCATGCCTGTAGTCATCTGACCGAGAACAATCGGTACAGGACAAACTGATCAATGTCCCCTGCACAGGTGAGAACCTGTTTGGGAAACCCATGGCGGACAAAGCAGTGGAGATAGAGACAGAGTATGTGACAAGGACCAGGCTCTCAAAAAAGACTTCGGTGCAACCCTAAAAGAAAGCCCAGGGGGAAAAAGCTCTTCTTCCCGAGGAAGAAAGAGGCCTTCAGTACTATTCCACACTTCCAAGCCTTCTTGGGCCCTCAACAGACCTAACAACAAAAAGCCAGGGACATGGTCCCAGAAAGCAAAAAGCCCTGAGGCCCCAGGCATCAGCTTGGGTCCAGCCCGGGGGAGGCTTTTGACTGCCTGGGTATGACCCCCACACCAATGTTCCCTCTAATTTTCTGTAGGCTGTGTGCGCATAAAATATCAGCTGTGCAGCTTTTGAAGGAAGGTTAAATTTTTGTGCGCCACATAACGACACTCGGAGTTATATACTTTAAAATTTGACTACACGTCAGAATACAGTATGTACACCACATTGATTGCACTAGAAAATATTGTAGAACTTGTGAAAACCATAAATACACAACAACTTTTCAATTTTAAGAACGTCTGTGTTTTCTATCAGAATCAGAACCGTAATTTTTGTGCGCTCTGTTGTAAAGTATGTGCGGTCACTTGGTGAGGTGTGTGCGCGTGCACACACGCACAGCTTAGAGGGAACAGTGCCCCACACCCCCAGAGGGTCCTCTGCTGCCCACAGGGGAGCACTTAGCTCTGTTTGACCACAGATGGGTAGTCATCACCACCGATATCTGGGTGTTACAGGTGGTCAAGGAGGGTTACCTCTTCCACCTACATCAGGCACCGCCCCTGCTCTTCTGAGGAGAGCCCACCAGGCCTCTCCTTCACCAGACCCTGCTCCTCACTGAGCTAGCAGGACTACTCCAGGAGAAAGCAGTGGAGCTATTCCCAAAACACCTCTGGGGCACTGGCTTCTACTCTAGGTACTTCCTTGCAACCAAGAGAACTAGGGGCCTCATGCCCATCCTGGACCTGTGAGAGCTCAACAGGTTTCTGGCCAGGGAGAAGTTCAAGATGCTCTCCATTGGAACACTGCTGCCATTCTTCCAGCAGGGAGGTTGACTTTGCTTCTTGGACCTAAAGGGTGCCTACACGCATCCAAATCCACCCCAGCCACAGAAAATACCTCTGGTTCTTGGTGGGGGACAGCACTACCAATACAGGGTACTGCCCTTCGGGCTGGCCTCGTCTCCAAGGCTCTTCACAAAGTGCCTCGCAGTGGTCGCATCCCACCTCTGGCTCCAAGGGGCCTTCGTCTTTCCTATTCTGGATGACTGGCTTATAAAAGGGGCATGGCTGCAGAGGCACAATGTGCCACCAGGCGTACCATTAACACCCTGCAGCACCTGGGATTCATCATAAACTACCCGCCCAGAGTTCATGGGGGTGCAACTAGATACCCTCCAGGCAAAAGCCTTTCTCCCTCAGGAGAGGTCAGAATGCCTCAGGGAGTTAGCTGCAGAGGTACACAGATGCCAGATGCTACCTGCCCGGCTCCTACTCTGCCTGTTGGGACACATGGCCTCCACACTCCACGTGACCCCCAGATGCCCACCTATACATGAGAGCAGCCCAGTGGTGCTTTTGCTCTCAGTGGACCCAAGCTACAGGGAGGCTAAGGGACAGAGTGCACGTACCCCACCAGCTGGCAAACTCCCTTGGATGGTGGCAGAATGCAGGTCACCTTCAGGCAGGGATGCCCTTCCTGGTACCCCCCTCCAGAAAGTCCTTACCACGGATGCCTCTTTAATGGGCTAGGGAGCCTCCAGACAAGGCTACTGATCCCAGAGGAAATCCGAAATGCAGATCAACTTGCTGGAAATCAGGGCCATATTCCTGGCCCTCAAAGCCTTCAGCCACCAGCTACAGCACCATGTGGTGCTGATCCAGACCAACGATCAAGTCATGATGTTCTATGTGAGCAAACAGGGGGGAACAGGGTCAAACCCCTTCTGCCAGGAGGCAGGAGCCCTCTGCTCTTATGCCTCACACAGAGGGATGCTCCTGAATGCTGTCTTTCTCTGTGCCAGGACAAAATCTTGGCGGACAAAGTGAGCAGGGTACTTCTGCCGCAAAAGAATGGTGCCTGGTCCCAGCAGTAGCCTCACAGCTGTTCTGGCTCTGGAGCTTCCCATTGATGGGCCTGTTTGCCAGCCTGGACAATGCGCAGTTGCCCCATTCTTGCTCCCGTCGACCACACACATCTTGGGTAACGGCAGATGCATTCCTAATCCCGTGGTTGGAAGGTCTCCTGTACGCCTTCCACCCAACACTGCTGATAGCCAAGATCCTGTTCAAGGTTCAATGCGACAGTGTGTCACTAATGCTGATAGCCCTTCGGTGGCACAGACAGCCCTGGTTCCACTGCTCCTCTCCTTGTCGACAGCACCACCAATTCCCCTGGGCCAGCCCCAGGACTACTCTCACAGGAGCAGGGCACTCTCCTACACCCTAAGCTGGGGTCCCTCTCACTCATGGCTTAGCTGCTGAAAGTGTAGCAATAGCCCCCTTCAACCTTCCATGGGATGTGGAAGACATCCTCCTGTCCTCTCGGAAGACCTCCATGAAAAGGACGTACACCTTCAAGTGGCAACGTTTCTCACTATGGTGCACAGAGAAACAGACAAACCTGTTCTTCTGCTCATTGCACATGGTACTCCAATATCTGCTCCACCTATCACAGGCAGGACTGAAGTCCAGCTCAATTAGAGTACACCTAAGTGCTATCACGGCGCATCATCACAGTCAAGGGGAAGCCCCTCTTGGCTCAGCCCCTTATGTCTTAGTTTCCAAGGGGCCTCATGTTGTCCAAACCCCCTGTCTGCTCTCCGGCGGCGGAATGGGACCTTAATGCGGGGTTCTCACAACGCACTAAGCCTCCATTTGAGCCTTTAGCTACCTGCCACCTGTGGCACCTCTCCTGGAAGGTCGCCTTCCTGGTAGCACTCGCATAAGCTCGCAGAGTTAGTGAACTCAAGGCTTTGATGTCAGAACCTCCTTACATGAGATTCTACAAGAACAGGGTGGTGCTCTGCAGACACCCTAAGTTCTGCCGAAGGTCGTGTCTTCATTCCACCTCACTCAGGAGGTGGTGCTCCCCACCTTCTTTCCCAGGCCTTACACCGGCAGGGCAGAGACCATTCTCCATACTTGCAAGAGAGCCCTGTCCTGCTTTCTGCAACGGACCCAGGGCCACTGTAAAGCTCAACAACGTTTTGGATCCTATGACCCCAGCCATCTGGGGCTCCCAGTGACTAAGCAAACTCTGTCCACCTGGGTAACGGACTGCATTTCCCTTGCCTATGAGCAAGCAGGGATCCCACTGGACCAGAGAGTCATGGCACACCACGTCAGAGCCATGGCTACTTCCATAGCCAATCTGCATTCCGTCCCCATGATGGAAATTTGCCGGGCCGCCACCTGGTCTTCGGTTCATACCTTCACAGCTCACTACTGCCTGGAGAAGGGAGTCCCAATGGGACAGTACCTTCGGCCAGGCCATACTCTGTAATCTTTTCAGAGTGTAGGCAACTCCTGCCCTCCAACCCTTCTGTGTTCAGACTACTGGAGTACTAGTGTTCCACTGGATGCTTAGGTCTTAAGAGAATCTCTCCCTTGGGACTCAACTGCTGCTGGTCACAGCTCTCCCTTTGCAGGTTGCTGTGGCATTTTTCTTTTGGTTACAGGTTCTCGGTAGCCTGTAGCTGGGGAGTCCCATATGTGAGGACTGACTTCCTGCTTGTTCCCAGAGAAAGCGTAGTTACTCACCTGTAGCAGGTGTTCTCCGAGAACAGCAGAAATCATTCCTCACAACCTTCCCTTCTCCCCTTGGAGTTGCTTCTTTACCATCTTTTATTTTTGCTGTCTTAGCTATGTCATTAGACTGAGGCAAGATGGCACCTTTGGGCAGGAAGTGGACCACAGATGCATGGTGCATCTCCCAAAGGATTTCTTCAGCGCGGGCTCCATTGGCGCCGACATCACCAATATATGAGAACTGATTCCTGCTGTCCTTGGAGAACACCTGTTACAGGTGAGTAACTATACTCTAAGCACAGTGATCAGTTTTAAGTTTGCCCTATGCATGAGAGATGAACATTAATATTTAAGAAGAAACAATACAAAACATGGGGACATTTTTTCATTAGCTCAGTTAGTTTCCAAGTGCCCTGGAAACTACCTGTGGAGTTCTCCTCTGAAAATCCAACCAGTAAGGTGGTGTTGATGCTGGGCATATCCATGGTGATAAATGTGGAGTTTGAAAATCAAATCCCTGTGAATATTTTGTTTCTCCTGTTCACTACTCCCCTCCTTGGGAACGCCTTTCCCCGTGCTTAACAGTTGCTGTGGAAAGGGAACTTTTCACCTGCAGATATTTCCCTGGATAATTCCTTTGTTTCCTTGACAATTCCACTTGAATATTGACCACTCTATTGTGAGGGCATTGATAGGTTGATTAAGACCCTAACAAATTACCGCAGCTTGGTTTTGTTTGCCTTCTCTTTAGCGTTTTCTGAGAAATTAAATTTTACTCTTGAATGTTGAAATCTAGGTCTGGCTATTGCATGCAGAACCAAGTGTCGCTCCAAATTGCTCTGCTTTTTAAGTTTTTGTCTCTTGTTTTTTTAACTCCTCTTTATTAGAGGCCTTCGCAACAAGTAGAGAGCACAAACAATTACAGTAGAGGGCATCTTAAGCTAAAACAATTTCATAGAAAGGTAATTTTCCCCAACCTTTGAAGCACATTATTCATATCGTGTTAGCAATTTGCCTTAACTGTGAAGTGTAAACTTTATAAGATTCTTTCTTCATCTCTTCTCTGTTTTTTTTTTTTTTTAATTTTCTTTTCCTCCTTCCTTTCCAGGTCATTCAGTTTCAGTCACATGCTGCCGTACAAATTCAACCCCTTATAACTTCTCCAGTGTAAGGAGCTAATTTTGAAGTTTGTTTGATGTATCACTCCCGTGATAGTTCTGAGTAATGTTTGGATTAACTGTAAAACAGAAATAGCAACAAAACAAACAAACAAAAAAGACGTGAAAGAAATGAAAATAGGCAAAGAGTATTAATGGCTGTTATGGCTAGCTTCTGCTTGTTAGATACATAAGCATGAATCAAACTTACTTTTCATCTCTATAGCTTTTATCGATTGATATTCCTTCCATTTCAAACCTTGCTGACAGACAATTTTTCCTTTGTAATGTTAATGCTCTGGTCACTATTAATTAAAATCCTTTACTGAAAGTGAAGGTAGAGTAGCTCCTGTGTGCTGTGGGCATTATGTCCAGTTATTATTAACGTAGCAGAGACAAAGGATTAATGGCTGTAATTAGATGCCTTAAACTCAGGGCTGGATTTAAGATTCTGATAACCATAGGCAGAACTGGAAAGAGTGGAGGTGCAGAAGGTTGGAATGTTCTGTTGATACCCCTTTGAAGTGAATGCCCTACAGCAAATGGGAGCAAGTGCCTCTTTAGCCTGGGTATTTGGTACCTTCAAAATTTGATGACCAAGACAGTTGCCTATGTTGCCTGTGCCTAGATCTGGGCAGGCTTAAACCATTGCCATTTTAGTCATGTCATAACTGAACAGAAAAGATTATGGGCAAGCCATAAGACTGAGTACAACAGTGGGTCATCAAGGGTGGAGTAACTATGATTCACAAAAGTCATAGAAACATAAGATATGCCATACTGGGTCAGACCAAAGGACAGTCAAGACCCAGTATCCTGTTTCTAACAGTAGCCAGTCCAGGTCACGAGTACCTATCAGGTTCCCAAAAGGTAGACAGATTCCATTTCTCCAGTCCACTTTAATAATGCTTAATTGACTTTTCCTCCAGGAACTTGTCCAATTTTTTAAACCAAACTACACTAATAGCTTTTACTACATCCTCTGGCAATGAATTAGAATTTGATTACGTGTTGAATGAAAAAATATTTTCTCAGATTAGTCTTTAGTATGCCACATTCTAGCTTCATTGCATGTCTAGTCTTTCTGCTCCTTGGAGGAGTAAACTACCAATCTACATTTACCCATTACACTTCACTCATCATTTTATAGACCTCTTTTATATCTCCCTTCAGCTATCTCTTTTCCAAGCTGAAGAGTCCTAATCTTTTAAGCCTTTCCTTGTTGGAGTATCCTTCCATCCCCTTTATCATTTTGGTCACTCTTCTCTGTACCTTTTCTAAGTTCACTATAGCCTTTTTAAGATACGGCAACCAAAATTGCACACAATATTCAAGGTGTGGTCGCACCATGGAGCGCTAGAGGCATTATAAGATCCTTGGTTTTATTCTCCATTCCTTTCTTTGATTAAAAGCATTCAATTTGCTCTGGGGGCTGGCCTGTTGGCTTCCTGAGGAGGGTTTTTTTGATTCCTGGACCAGCTTCTTCCTAGATTGATTATGGATGCTGCGAGTTAGGGTCGGTTGGTTAGATGAGGATGTCTAAATCGTCATGCAGCGGTGACACCTGGAGGCTGGATAAAGGCTGAATAAAGTTTCTGGAAGACAGACTGGTTCAGAGGCTTGGTTGAGGATGCTTATTACAATAGCTAGGCTAAGTGGGCTGGGAGGAGGAGATATAAAATAGGGTAAAAAATATTCCAGAGTAATTGCAGATGTAGTCTCATGCTGCTGAAAGCCCAAGTGAGGAGTAGGATACTCTTCTCGCGCCCCTCCCCCTGTAGCTAGAAGTGGCATATGTTTATATGTCAATTTGACATAGTACTGCTGCTTGTATAAATATCTTCAAATCCTTGATCTCTAGGATTGATTAAATGCTACAAATGTATCATAGAGTAAAGTAACTATGACCAAGGAGATCTGAGTTTCGAAATTCAACCTAGAATAGTAAGAGATTTCTGAAGTGATACTGAATGTTGTGAAGCTTGTTTGCCTCTTCACTGGAAATCGCAGAACACATCTAAATTCCTCTTCTGGAGAAATAACATGTGACTCATGTAAATCCTGAATCATCATAGCTTTTTTTTCTGTACCTGAATTCTGTTTCCTATAGTTCAGATGTACAATTATAATTAACTCCCTTGTATTTTCTCTCCTATTCCCCAGTGGTCTGATAGTCCCAGAAGCACGCGGAAATGAAACTGTTCCTGAAGTGGTGACTACATCTGGCTATGCGTTGCTCCACTTCTTCAGTGATGCTGCTTATAACCTAACCGGGTTCAACATATTTTACTCGTAAGTGTTTCTAATGGTCTGCAATGGCTGAGGGTGCACACAAGAGAAAGTGGCATGGCAGGAGCACTCGGTCAAAATGCAGTGATTGCATGTCCTTGAGTGTTTGGACCATCTGCTGTATGGGGGGGGGGGGTGTCACACTTTAAAAGGAGCAGACCAGTAACCTGCAGAGACTGCTATGCATTACAGGAGCCTCAGTGGGATCCAAATAAACCAATCAAGTACTTCAGCACTGCCCATCTTCTGCAGGGGCTGTTTTTGGGAGAGTCCTGGGGTTTCTAAACATGCGTCTGCCATGTACTGTGGTATCTGTAGTCCCTGCTTCTGTTTTCATTCAGCCCTTCAGGTGCATAAATGAATTGTATTTTCTCAGTTTGTATTTATGAATTGTGTTTTTGCATATTGTAAGCGGTTCTGAATGGTCCAGTGGGACTAGGAGGGCAGGCTGTAACCCCAGCATTAGATGAGATGACAATTCTTAATTCTAAATGGAATGCACCTTCATTCCTTTCATCTTTCCCTTCAGATAAGACTTACCTCCTGTGAAGTAACCTGTTAATACTGTATATGGTATCGGCATGTTCTTTAAGTTTTATTTTGTCTTAACTTCAGCAGTATGGATAAACATTTATAGTGTGGAAAAAATCATCAATTTCTACAACAAAAAGAGCTGTGCCTTGCACCTATCTTTTAGCACCTATGCCATGGGGAAATAATCGTTCATTGTGCTCTCTCTCTTCTTAACAGCATCTCATTGAGGGGTAAGAAACTCATAATACATTGTGGCCTGTCGCTGAATATTTATTTATTTTCCACTATTTCATATACCATCTTCCTCCCTTACACGCCACTGAAACGGCCCTTGCTAAAGTCTCTAGTGATTTGTTCCTGGCTAAATCCAAAGGCCTTTACTCAGTCCTCATTTTTCTTGACCTTTCTGCTGCTTTTGACACTGTTGACCACCACCTTCTCCTGGATGCCTTGTCCTCACTTGATTTTAGAGGCTCTGTACACTCCTGGCTCTCTTCTTATCTCTTCCATCGCTCCTTCAGTGTCTGTCCTGGCAGTTTCTCCTCTTCTGCTATCCCTCTTTCAGTTGGTGTACCCGAAGGGTCTTCTAGGCCCTCTCCTTTTCTCTCTCTATACCTAGTCTGTTGCTTCTCTCATCTCCTCCCATGGCTTTCAGTATCATTTTTATGCTGTTGATTCTCAAATCTATCTATCTACACTTGATATTTCTCTTATACCCCAAGCCTGTATATCTGCCTGCCTATCTGATATCGCTGCCTGGATATCTCACTGCCGTTTGAAATTGAACATGGCCAAAACTGAACTTCTTATTTTTCCCCCTAAACCCTCTTCCCCCCTTCTCTATTTCTGTTGATAACTTCAAGGTTGTGGGCAGAATAGTGTTATCTCTGACTCCTCCCTCTCCTTCTCCACACATATCCAACAGATAGCAAAAAACTGTTTCTTTTTCTGCAACATCAACAAAATTCACCCCTTCGTTTCTGAACACATTACTAAAACATTTATCCACTCTTTAGTCATTTCTCGCCTCGACTATTGCAGCCTCCTCCTTGCTGGTCTCCCTCTGAGTCATCTTTCTCCCCTTCAATCTATTCAAAACTCTGCTGCGCGGCTAATCTTCCTCCAGCCTCAAAATACTCCTATAAACCCTCTTCTCAAATCACTTCATTAACTTCCCTTCTGTTTCCATATCAACTACAAACTTCTCCTTCTGACCTATAAGTGCATTCATTCTATTGCTCCCCCCTACCTTTCCTCTCTCCTCTCTCCCTACACCCCTTCTCATGAACTCCGTTCTTCCTCTGGCTTGCTTCTCTTTATGCCCTTTTCTTAACAGCTAATTCCAGACTTCGATCCTTTCACCTTGTTGCTTCTTATGTCTGACAGGACTATCTGTATCTTTACGTCAGTTCCTTATCATCCCTCCAGTCCAGTCCCGCACCTCTGGGTAGTGTACCTCTTCCAGCAGCTTGGAGACTAAGTGTGTCATCTTTTTGATGACACTAGTGTACTTATGCAGCTGGCACCGCCTACCAGCCCCAGTATGCTTAGTCTCCAAGCAGCTGGAGGAGGTAGTGAGCCACTCACTGAAGGGACAACTAAGGAGCTAGTTTTAGATAGTTTCCTTTTTATTTCCCCTACTAAGATGCAGGTTTCTTTGTTTTTAAAGGCAGAAAATGAAAAAAAAATAGTTGGATCAGAAAGAACCCGGGGGACAACAGGTCTGAGGGGAGGATATTCCTTCTCCCCCCCTTTCCCCTAGATTTTGGGGGGGGGGTAGTTCTGTGGATGCCTTCCTTAGTCTGAGACTTCTGGTGGCTCTCAAACCTGTTATTGGGTGAGGAGCTACCATGGGGGCAGCAGTGGATTGACAGGAGTGAAAGCCGGCAGCCCCGAGTCACCTCCCTCAGCATCGAAGCCAGGAAGGAAGGCTGAGTGCAAGGGGTAGAAAAGCCACGTGGCAAAGAGGCTCCAAGATAAGAGTGGTAGAGGGGGGGAGGACAGCAGGAACCCCTAGCAACTGCTGGAACATGAGGAGACAGACAGCATGTTTGGGAGCCTGCAGCGGCGAGGGAAACTCCCTCCGCTGTGTTCAGGCGCGATTTCTTCTTCTATAGGCCCATGTGCTTTTTAGGCGCCCGGGAGAGGCAGCTACCAGAGAACAAAGCAGGATAGAGCAGCTTCTTCCTAGGAGGCCATTTGCAGTTTCATGTCAACTTCAGCTTCTGTTTATTAGATTTTATTTTATTTTAGTTCAGGTATGCTAGTGCTCCGTGCCTGAGCCCATGGAGGTACACTGTGCTAGGGATCCTTCTACCTACCTAGGTGTAGCAGCAAAGCGCAGACAAACCAATGATACCAGGAGTCTGTTCAGAAGGTCCAAATCATTTATTTGTGCACAAGTCTCGAACCAGTCAATTTCAAAATGGCTGAGCCAAGTTTTCAAGCATTACAACAACTTTTATAGACTTCTGTTCCATTCTAGGTATAGAAAAACATTTCATTGGTCCCGGTACTCTCCCGTACCTCCCGTACCCCTTCCATTGGTCCCGGTACTGATAAGTTTATCCAATTATGTTCCTTCTGTGGGCATGGCACCTGCATACCCCCCTTCTAGTCCCAATTACAATGGTCAGTTCATCAACTTGTTACTTTCACACTCTCAAGGCCATAGAGCCAATTTGTGCATGCAGGGGAGCAGGGCTCTGCAACTCATCTGTCAGCACTCCCAATTATATTCCTTGCAGATGTACTTTTTCTTATCAGTAACTTTTAAACACACTTTTCTGTATTTTTCCATCTCTCAGTTTTGCTTACCTAAGTTAGTTTGGTTCTCTTACAGAGTTCTATCCTACAGTAGCAGCATATTGGGGGATGTGCGATTCCTATGTGCCTCTCCACAGGCTTCATTTACAGGTCAAGCTAGCCATGCTGGCCTGCTTATGTCAGACACCGTGGATCACAGGCCTTCACCTGCCACATAGGTACAGACTGAGGGCATTCCTGTAGAGTACCTGCAGCACTTCCCACCATGCTGGCCAGACCGCAGTGCCTGGTATGTGATGGTATCAAGGACGGTGAATTCCACTTCATACCACATCCTTAAACATTCCTTGTGTTATACAGCTCAAAACTTATTCAGTGCACAATGATGTGTGGCAAAAGCCTAACTAAATGTGCCATTGTCTTGTTTCGGGGCAGATTTCAGAGAGCCGTTGTGCCTGGTCAGGTGGGTCAGGAGATGTAAGTTATAGTTTGTTGAAACATTGTGACTTTTTTCCTGAGAAGGATCAGGTGAAAAAGTCAGACACAGAAATAAACGAATGATAAGCAAGAACAAGTGTTGAGTAGCTGTATAGCCACAGGTTTGTTCTGTGAAACAGGAAGCACCTGCATACAAGAAATTTATATAACTGGAAAGACAGACAGTCAGTGGATAGGAGACAAATGAAATCCTTCCATCTGTCTATGGTCAGTGAGTAACTGACATGATCATCTTTTGTCTCTTTGCCCAGACTCTGTACCTACTAAATTTGTGATATTGCTTGTAAGGGAAGCTGTACTTCTTACAGACATTGGTATTACTTATACTAAAAACGTAAACTTTTACTTGGAGAAAGTGTCAGAGTCTGATTGGATCAGTGCATGGTCCATTTAATATCTTCGAGGTACAACACGGCAGCGCAATCTAAAAATCCTTGAGATATGCGGGACCCGATGGGGAGCGGTCTCGGAGGCAGGCATCTGCCTAGACTGCATGCAATAGGCTAAGTCATTGGAGCAGGGCCTGCAGGACGAAACGAGGCAGCAGAGTCCCTCCTGGTCGCAAGAGACCCTGGAGGTTGGGGGGGGGCACCGTATTATCTTCAACAGATCTGGTCCCTAGTCCCTGCGTGATGCCCGGACCATCCACCCCTCAAGCCCGGGGAGCAATAGGGCTCCCAGGGGAGTTCTCACCAGAGTTTGTCTTACTTTTGCATAAAGCATTTTGCTACGTCAACAGGGCTTGGCAAGTGGCTCCTCAACCCGGAACATGGGACTAAGAGGGCGTCGGACGCAAAAGAGCACGAGTCAGGGGCAGTGGTGACTAAGCGGGCTAGAAGCTCAGAGGAGTGGCAGCAATCTCCATTGTCAGAGGGGCTGGATGGGGAAGACCTCGACACAGAGCTAGATCTGCAGGAGGAGTTGGAAGAAGGAGAGATCCCAGAACAGGAGGATCAGGCCCAGATTGTATGGCAGCACTCATTTTGGAGTCCCCTCAAGGCTCTGAATCTCTCAGCAGAGGAAGAGGCGCTGGAGGATCCACTGCTCCAGGTGGTGCGGAAATCAGGGAAAGTCTTCCAGGTACATAGAATAATATGACAAATGATCTAGGATGAGGGGGATCTGCTGGAGGCTGGTCTTAAAGGGGTGAAATCCATGATGCGCCTGTATCCGCTACTAGAGCAAGAATGAGAGCTCCTTTGATCGCCCAAAGTGGATGCGGTGGTGTCGGCCGCAATAGAGGAGATCTTGACTAGTCTCTTGCAGCTAACAACTGTGAAACCGATTCTGCGAGACCAGTACGGCTGCAGTCGATACTCCATTTATTTTGTGGTGCCCAAAAATGAAGGTTCTTTTCTCCCAATTCTCAACCTCAAGGGCATGAACCGTTGTCGCAGGGTACCTCATTTCCACATGGAAACTCTGAGATTATTAATAGTGGCGGTAAGGAGCAGAGAGTTTTTGACGTCTCTCAATCTCACGGAGGCATATCTGCACATTCCCATCCAAACAGAACACCAGAGGTTTCTCCGGTCCCATACCTTCACCAAGGTCTTGATGGTGATGGCGGCAGCTCTCCACCAGGAAGGGGTTGGAGTCTTGAAGGACTACAAAAGCGGACTGCTACTTCTGGAGAGAGATCTGCAATTGTAAGTATTTACTTCTGGGAATTATTCTAAATCTTGGGGAAAAAGGAATTCTTTAGATAAAAGCTGATTAATCTGTGAACCAGTGTATTTGTTAAATCAATCAGGGCCTAGTAGCAGCAAAGAGCTTTCAGATTAAATTTAAAACACAGAAGAGAACTTTCTTGTTAATTTTAGAACCCAAGACTCCCTCTAGCCAAGCAAGGGCTGTGGAAATAGGTAACAGATTATCTTAGAAGTACAAGACAGGGTACTGTGTAGCAGCCAGCTTTTAATAAGTCTTCTTTCCTTCCCTCCCTCCCTCCCTCCGCGACACCTACTCACCCCTGGGATAATTGTAGCTTTATAGGTGCAGTTGTTTATCCTCATCAGGCATACATTAAGGACCTGAGATTAATTAAGCTTCAGGTGAACAAAGTACATTAAACGTATTAGGTGTAGTTTTATTAGTATAAGTATCCCCACCAACCCTTAGTAGGTATAGAACTTAAATACCTAAACACAACCTTAAAACTAAGATGCAGACAGCAGTCCAACAGCAAGATGGAAGTTTTCCAGTCTTTTGCATTGTGTGTCACATGTATAATTTTCTCCCGGTTGGTGAAGGGTCTTACGTGTGCACTAGGTGCAAGGAGCTCTTTGCTCTCAGGGAATGAGTCTGATCTCTGGAGGCTAGAGTAACAGACTTGGAGGACATAAGGAAGACAGATAGGTACGTAGACGAGTCCTACAGGGATATAGTACTGAAGTCCCACCTCCAGTCTGGCAGCATCCCTGTTGCCATGGAGGAGAGAGGTCACGTGGCAGGAAGTGGTCCTGTAGCTAGGACCTGTCCTCCAGGTGATGTAAAACCCTCTCGCACTGAAGACGTTTCTCCAGGTTCATGTGCCCATGAGAGAAGGATTAGGACAGCCGTTATAATTGGTGATTCAATCATTAGGCATGTAGATAGCTGGGTGGCTGGTGGATGTGAGGATTGCCTGGTAACATGCCTGCCTGGTGCGAAGGTGGCAGACCTCACGTGACACCTTGACACAAGGGAGCAGACTGCACCTGAATCTGCTGTCTTGATACATGTCGGTACCAATGACATAGGAAAATGTGGTAGGGAGGTTCTGGAGGCTAAATTTAGTCTAAATTTAGAATTTTAGGTAGGAAGTTGAAATACAGAACTTCCAGGGTAGCATTCTCCAAAATGCTTCCTGTTCCACGCGCAGAACCAAAAGGCTTGCAGAGCTCCGGAGTCTCAATGTATGGATGAGACAGTGGTGCAAGGATGAGGGTTCTAGATTTGTTAGGAATTGGGGAACATTCTGGGGGAAAGGAGGGGCTCTTCCGAAGGGATGAACTTCACTTTAACCGGGATGGAACCAGGCTGCTGGCATTAACCTTTAAAAAGGAGATAGAGCAGCTTTTAAACTAGATAATATAGAGGAGAGCCGAAAGTTGCCCAAGAGTGCATGGTTCGGAACAATGTATCCTGGAAGGATACTATCAAAAGAATGAAGTTAGGGCTTATCAGCAGAGAGGTTCCAATAAAGACAAAAGTAGCCCAAATGCCCTTGAGTACGGAGCAGATAGAGCTTAAAGATTCAAAATTACCCCTGTCTACTGATAGCCAGATTAATATGAATAAAATACAGTCTCTAAAATGCTTGTAAGCAAATGCTAGAAGTCTAAAAAATAAGATGGGAGAGTTAGAATATATTGTACTAAATGAGAGGTTAGATATGATTGGTATCTCAGAGACATGTTTGGAGGAGGACAACCAGTGGGATACTGTGATACCTGGGCACAAACTATATCGCAATGATAGAACTGATCAAATTGGTGGAGGGGTTGCGCTCTATGTTAGAGAGGGCATTGAGTCATAAAGGATTAAAGTTTTGCAGGAAACAAAATTTGCTGTAGAATCTCTATGGATTGAAATTCCATCTAAAAAGGGGAAGGCGATGGCAGTGGGGGTGTACTATCGACCGCCTGGCCAGAATGAACAAATGGATGATGAAATGCTCAAAGAAATCAGGGAAGCTAACAAAAGTTACAACACAGTAATAATAATGGGTGATTTCAATTACTCTGGTATTGACTGGGTCAGTGTCACAGCTGGACATGCTAGGGAGATAAAGTTTCTAGATGAAATAAATGACTCGCTTCTTGGAGCAGCTGGTTCATGAACCGACCAGAGGGGAAGCCATTTTGGACCTAGTCCTTAGTGGAACACTAGATCTGGTGCAAGAGATAAGGGTGTTGGGGCCACTTGGCAATAGTGATCATAGTATGATAGTGTTTGATTTAATTAATGGAGGAGGGATGGTAAGGAAATCGACAGTACTACCTTTTAACTTTCGAAAGGGAGACTATGATAAAATGAGGAAACTAGTTAAAAAAAAAACAACAAACTAAAAACTAAAAGGAGCAGTTGCAAAGGTTAAATACTTATATCAAGGTTGGGGGTGTTTAAAAATATTATCTTGGAAGCCCAGACCAGCTGTATTCCACGCTTTAAGAAAAGTGGAAGGAAATCCAAAAAACTGTCAGTATGGTTTAAAGGTGAGGTCAGAGAGGCTGTTGCCAAAAAAGCATCTTTCAGGAAATGGAAAAAAGAGCCAAATGACGAAAACTGGAAACAACACAAGCACTGGCAAGTTAAATGCAAGGCATTGATAAGGCAGGCAAAGAGAGAATTTGAGAAGAAGCTTGATGTGGAAGCAAAAACATATGATAAAGACTTTTTCAAATACATTCATAGCAAAAAATCTGTGAGAGAATCAGTTAGACCATTAGATGATAGAGGGGTAAAAGGTGCACTAAGAGGGGAGAAGGCCATAGCGGAGAGACTGAATGAATTCTTTGCTTCAGGCTTTACTGAGGAAGATGTAGGGATGTTACCCATGACTGAAGTGGTATTTAAAGGTGATACTGCGGAAGAATTGAAAGAAATATCGATACACCAGGAAGATGTATTACAACTATTTGATAAACTGAAGAGTAGCAAATCACCTGGACCGGATGATATATATCCAAGGGTGTTGAAAGAACTGAAATATGAGATTGCAGACCTACTATTACTGTGTTTCCCCGAAAATAAGAACTATCTTGAAAATAAGACCTAGTACGTTTTTCTGTGATTCGCATAATATAAGCCCTAACCCGAAAATAAGACCTAGTGCAGATCACGGGCGGACTGACAGATTCGGTACCTGGGTTGGGGGGGGGGGTTGCGCTGGCTGCACAAATATTTGATATCTGACTGTTCATGGCGGGCGGGTGCTGCAGCACCACTCATTCCCAGTGTGATCACATTCTGTGCTGTCATGCTGCCTGCATCCCCCGCTTCCCCTTGCGCGCCGCCTGCAGCAGCAGCAACAGCAGCAACAGCATACTAACACTTCACTGATTGGCTGCTTGTCATGAGGTGGCAGCCAATCAGCTTCAAGTGCTATCAGTACTGATTGAGAGGTATAGAACAGCACATTGAGTGCTTGGACAAGAAGTGCTCATTTAAGGAGTTCTCTTTTGCTAGACATGAGAGATTGGGGCCAATGGTTCTACAGGGAATGAAGGCGCAAGAAAATCAGGCCGGAATTCGGGGTTTGGAGAGTTTTGATGATGTTCCGGAAGAAGATGACATGATTGTATTTGAATAAATGTAGATTGCTGTACATCAGTAAATGTAGATTGCTGTACATCAGTAAATGTAGATTGCTGTACATCAGTGAATGTAGATTGCTGTACGTAAAAATAGTTGGATTGTTGTACATGAATAAATGTGGATTGTTGTATATGAAAAAAAAAACAAGGCATCCCCTGAAAATAAGCCCTAGTGCATCTTTTGGAGAAAAAATAAATATAAGACCTGGTCTTATTTTCAGGGAAACACGGTAGTAATCTGTGAACTATCATTAAAATCATCTGTAATACCTGAAGATTGGAGGATGTCGAATGTAATGCCAATTTTTAAAAAGGGTTTCAGGGGTGATCCGGGAAACTACAGACCGGTGAGCCTGACATCGGTATTGGAAAAAAAGGTAGAAACCATGATAAAGAATAAAATTACTGAACATGTAGATAGTCATGGCTTAATGGGAGACAGTCAACATGACTTTAGACAAGGAAGATCTTGTCTTACTAATCTGTTATGTTTTTTTGAAGGTGTGAATAAACTCAGTTGATACAGTATATCTGGACTTTCAGAAAGCCTTTGATAAGGTCCCTCATCAGAGACTTTTGGCAAAACTAAAAAGTCATGGGATAGGAGGCAGTGTACTATTTGTTAATCAGGAACTGGTGAAAAGATAGAAAGCAGAGGGTAAGGCTAAATGGCCAATTTTCCCAATGGAGAAAGGTGAATAGTGGAGTACCCGAGGGATGTGTGCTGGGTCCGCTGCTTTTTGATATATGCATACATGACCTGGAAAAGGGAATAACTAGTGAGATTATCAAATTTGCAGATGACACGGAACTATTTAAAGTTGTTAAAACCCATGAGGATTGTGGAAAATTGCAAGAGGATCTTGATAAATTGGAAGACTGGCCATCCAAATGGCAGATGAAATTTAATGTGGACAAGTGCAAAGTTATACACCTAGGAAAGAAAAACCCAAACTATGGTTACATGATGCAAGGTTCCACATTAGGAACCACCATCCAGGAAAAAGATTTAGGTGTCATTGTGAATAACATGTTAAAACCTTCCGCTCAGTGTGCAGCAGCGGCCAAGAGATCAAATAGAATGTTAGGTATCATAAAGAAAGGAATGGAAAATAAAACAAAGGATATTATAATGCTTCTATACCGTTCCATGGTGCGACCGCACCTTGAATATTGTGTGCAATTCTGGTCATCGTATCTTAAAAAGGATATAGCGGAATTAGAAATGTTACAGAGAAGAGCCACCAAAATGGAAGGATACCACTATGAAGAGAGGCTGAAAAGGTTAGGGCTCTTCAACCTGGAAAAAAGACGGCTGAGGGGAGATATGATAGAGATCTATAAATTAATGAATGGAGTGGAACGGGTAAATTGTTCCCTATAAAATAGTTATCTCCAAGTTATAATGCCCTGTTCAATGTAATTTCAGTTTGTTCAATGTAAACCGCACTGATGCAGAATAGCGCGATATATAAGAGAATGTAAATAAATAAATAAATGTAGCTTGATTGTTTACATCATCATAGAAAGACTAGGGGACATGCAATGAAGCTACAGGGTAAACTATTTAAGACTAATAAGAGAAAATATTTTTTCACTCAACGTGTAATCAAACACTGGAATTTGTTACCAGAGGATGAAGTAAAAGCTGTTAGTGTAGCTGGGTTTAAAAAAGGTTTGGACTATTTCCTGGAGGAAAGGTCCATAAACCATTATTAAAAGGGACTCGGGATATCACTGTTTGACCCAATACAAGCATTGTGGAAACTGCTAGGTACTTATGACCTTGATTGGCCACTGTTAGAAACAGGATACTGGGCTTGATGGACCTTGGTCTGACCCAGTATGCCATATCTTATGTTCTTATGGTTTTCGTTCACCCATACCTAGATGATTGGATGATCCGGGCAAAGTCAGACGACAGCGAAAGAGCTACATCATGCATGTTGGAGTTCCTTCAAAATCTCGGTTGGGTGGTCAACCTGGCCAAGAGTCAGTTACGGCCGACCTAGGAGCTAAAGTATTTGGGAGCGTTATTCAATACCCGTGTGGGCAGGGTTTTTCTGTTAGATTGCAGGGCGCAGGAGCTGCGACAGTTGATATGGCAGTTCCTGAAGATGGCGAGACCGTAGGCGTGGCATTATCTGCATGTTCTGGGGACCATAGCGGCCACTTTTGAGCTAGTCCCATGGGCAAGGACGCACATGCGACATCTGCAGAGGGCTCTGCACCGGCAGTGGTCCCATCAGAGTCAACCCCTGTCCCAAGTACTCCTTTGGCTCTGGAGCACCAGGAGAGACCTCAGGTGGTGGCTACATCCGGGAGCCTGGAATGGGGCATGCCACTTGAGTCCCCGGTGTGGGTTCCGCTGATGACCGATGCCAGTCTGTCAGTTTGGGGAGCCATTTGTGAAGGAAGGAAGCTTTGTTCAGGGAGTCCATAGGTGTTGCTGTGTTCGATCCACAGGCTCGAGATGCGAGAGGTGACCTTGGCGCTAAAAGGTTTTGAGCCATGGTTGCACGGGAATGCGGTCACAATGCGACCACAGTGGCTTACATCAACCGACAAGGAGGCACTGGCAGTGCAGCCCTGGAAGAGGAGGCCAAAAGGCTGTTTGTTTGGGCAGACTCGTCTCCAGGTGTTATCAGTGGCGCACTTACTGGGAGTCGACAATGTGATGGAAGACTACCTCAGCCGAGTGCGTATAGTAATTCTGGTGGCATCGGACTGGCCGAGACGCTCATGTTATGCTGACCTGATTTGGATACTGGCGGATCGACCGTGGCAGCTTACAGTTCAGAAGGACCTCTTGGCGCAGGAGCTGCTTTGCGTGCTCCAGGAGGATACAGTCTCACTTATGGCATGGCTCTGGAAAGGGCAAGGTTGAAGAAGGAAGGATATTTGGGCTTGGTGTTAGCAACCTTCTTATTTTATTTATTTATTTATTTAATACATACTTATATACCGCTGCTTCCAGCGATCAGCAGCGGTTCGATTCTTCTTTTGGGGATGTCAAATCAGGACAGGGAGGGGACAGTAGGCCTGGAGGAGGTCTACGAAGCTGGCGTACATCCGCATGTGGTGCATCTTTGGATTATGGTGCGGAGAAAGACAGACTTGCCTTTCCAATGCCTCTGTCTCAATCATCAAGGCTTTCTTGCAATCCGATTTTGATAAGGGCCTAGCCGCCAATTCCTTGAGGGTGTAACTGGTGGCGATTTCCTGTTATTGTGGGAAAGTCCATGGGGTGCTGTCGGTTACACACCCAGACATGCTGAGATTTCTAAGGACAGTGACCCATCTCCGTCCGCCGAGGAGGGCGGTGGTACCACCGTGGGATCTCAATCTGGTGCTGACGGTGCTGTCTGGGGAACCCTTTGAGCCATTGAGTCGAGCTTCCCTGAAGGATTTGACTCTGAAAACAGTATTCTTGGTGGCAATTTGCTCGGCACGCAGGATTTCGGAGCTTCAAGCCCTGTCGTGCCAGGAGCCATTCCTTTCCTTCTCTAAGGAGAAAATAGTCCTTGCCCAGTATCTTCGTCTTTGCCCAAGGTGGTGTCAGCATTTCATATAAATCAGACCGTTTCCTTTCCCACTCTGGCGAGCACGGATGTGGGCCCTGCCACTCCGCAGCTGCACTACCTGGATGTTAAGAGTCCTGCGAAGGTATGTGAAAAGGACATCGTCCTTTCAGAGATCGGATCGTCTGTTCTGTTTGGCGGGCCGTGCAAAGGTAAGGTGGCAGCTAAGGCCTCCATTTCCAGATGGATCAGGAAGGCAATCACATCGGCGTACATCTTAAAGGGTAAAGCAGTGCCGGTGGGGTTGTGGGTGCATTTCATGAGGACTCAGGCAGCCTCCTGGGCAGAGTATAGTTTATTTCCGCCCGGTGGGGATCTATAGGGCAGCAACATGATTGTCGCTGCATACTTTCTCTAAGCAACATCACCTGGATGTCCAGGCGGCAGAGAACGCTCGTTTCGGATCGGCAGTGCTTCAGGCCAGTTGTGCAGGTCTCTTCCATTAGTTTATCTGCTCTGATACATCCCAGAGGTGAGGGACTGGACTGGAGGGACAATAAGGAAAGAGAAATTTGACTTACCTGCTAATTGTTTTTCCTTGAGGAACTCCAGTCCAGTCCCGGAACCCTCCCTGAGTGCTTTATGTGATAATCTGTGCACACCCCAGTCCTGAAGCTGGTTCCCTTGATGGAGGAAGTGGCCAGGAGGAGTCGAGGAGTGGGATGTAATCAGCGTTTGGGGGGGGGGCGCTAGACCGAAAGAGCTATCGGTCGCTTGCTCCCCACTGGTTGGAATTGCTCATGTGTTCAATAGGTAGGCCTTCTCATCCTGGAGGTGGGGATGGGGTATCCTTCCCAGGGGATGGAGAGGGTACTAGTTTATTTAGGCATAGAAGTGTTTGTTGCAAGTTTAACTACTTATTTGTTGCTCCTGTGGGTCAGCTTTATCATTAGGTACTGGGGCTGGTAGGCGGTGCCAACTGCATAAGTACACTGGTGTCATCAAAAAGATGACATGCTCAGTCTCCAAGCTGCTGGAACAGGTACGGGACTGGACTGGAGTTCCTCGAGGAACAACAATTAGCAGGTAAGTCTAATTTCTGTTTCATCTCTCCCCCTTTTCAAATCCAAGCTAAAGGCTCACCCCTTAAAGGCCGCTTTTGGATCTTAATCCTTTGTTCTCCTTCTGTCTAATTACCCTTCCCTACTGTACTGTTGTTCTATTTTATTGTCTATCTTGATTAGATTGAAAGCTCTTATGAGCAGGGACCATCTTTATACGCATCTGTAAAGCACTTTGTACACCTTGTAGCACTATATAAATGATCAATAGTAGTAGTAGTAGGTACAAGTACATCAAAGTGGTTTAAGAACTTACACATTAATAAAACATTCAACTAAATCTTCACATACTGATGAAAGACAGGACACATAAGGTGGTAAAGCAGTTACACAATAATGTAAGTAAAGGAGTGTTTGCTGTCGAGTCAATGCTGACTCCTTGTGACTCAGTAGCTCCTGGATTTACTTAGCTTCTGAGATCAGGCTCATTCAGTGTAGCAAAGCCATAGTAGTAACGTCTTCCTAAATTTCTAAATTGCCACTGTGTGAACCACCTTCAACAAGTTGCTGCTCCTAAAGGCAGTGGTGCCTGTCCCTACGTAGGAGTGGGACAAAGGCAGATACTTCATTTATTTCTTGGTGCCAAAAAAGGACGGTTCATTTCTGCCCATTCCGTACCTCAAGGGTGTCAATAAGCACTTGCATATCCTGCACTTCCGAATGGAAACCTTGCATTCTGTAATTCACACAGTGCACCGAGGGAAATTATTGGCTTCTCTGAATCTGGCTAAACCGTATTTTGATATCCTGATCTGGGTGGATCAGCAAAAGTATCTGCGTTTTGCTGTGCTTGGCTGTCTATTATTTTGCCGCCCTCCCTTTTCCAAGGTCATGGTGGTGGCAGCTGCAGCACCAAGGGATCTGTGTCCATCATTATTTGGATGACTGGCTGATCCAGGCCTATTCCTTTTCAGAAGTGTCTCTGGTGGTGTCCCTTTGGGAAAGCCTTGGCTAGATGATCAATAGGGGAAAAAATAGCTGTTGCCTTCCCAGTCACTGGAGTTCCCGGGAGCACATTTTGACACTCGAGTGATCAGAGTTTTCCCACCAGAGGAGAAAGTCAAAAAGCTGTTGGATTGCCTGGCGCCGTTCTGTGTGCAGCAGGCTCCCGGAGTCTGGGACTATCTTCAGCTACTTGGATTGATGGCAGTGACTATAGAAATGGTGCCTTGGGTGCATGCTCACATGTGATGGCTCTAGTGGTGTTTGCTGACTTGGTGGTCCCCAAGTTCTCAGGAGTTTGAGCACAGGCTCCTGCTCCCGATGATGGAGAAGGCCAGCCTGTGGTGGTGGCAGTAGCCCTGTCATTTCAGGAAAGGTGTGTCACTGGATGATTTTGCCCGGATCCTTTTGATGATGAATGACAGTCTCTCGAGCTGGAGAGCCCTTTGCCAAGATTGTATGGCCCTGGCTGTTGATACCATAGTGTGGTCTGTCAATCGCCTCGAGGCAAGGGCCATCAGCTTGGCTCATCTGCGTTTCCGGCCCCTGGTCGAGGCCTGGGCAGTTTGAGTGTTTTCGGACAATGCCATGGCGGTGGCTTATGAAAGTCGGCCAGGCAGCACGGGGAGTGCCATGGTAGGTCTAGAGATGGCTCTCCTGTTTGGGTGGAGAAGAACCTCCTTGCCTTGTTGGCTCAGCACATTGCCAGGGTGGACAATGTGGAAGAGGACTTCCTCAGTTTGCACTCTGGATCTTGGAGAGTGGGAGATGAGTCTGGAGGTGTTTCAGTTGATTCTACACCACTGGGGTTGCCCCAAACTGGATCTGATGGCCACCAGCTCCAATGGCAAAGTTAGCTGCTTCTTCCATCACCACATGGAGAAGGTATCCGAGGGTGTCAATGCTCTGGCCCAGCCTTGGCCAAGTCAGCATTTGTTGTACGTGTTTCCTCCATGGTCCCTGGGGGTCATTGGATTCTGCGTATAGAATGCCATCGGGGCAGGATTGTTCTGGTGGCACCAGATTGGCTGAGGAGAGCATGGTTCGGAAACCTGATGTGGCTCCTGTGGTTGCCTCCTCTTCATTTACTTCCTTCTTGGGGTCTGTTGCAGCAGAGATCAATTATCCTGCGGGACCTGGTTCCCTTCTGGCTTACGGCTAGTGTGTAAGGACTAATCTCAGGCAGTGGTCTCCACTCCACTTGGAGCCTGGAGGAGGTCAACCAAGCTGGCTAAGTGCAGGTCTGGTGCCTCTTTCAGCACTCTGAAGTTGGCTTCTGAGGCTGCCAAGGTACTATCTCTGTTGGCTTTTCTACAGGATGGCCTGGAAAAGGGCCTTTCCCTTAGCTCCCTGAAAGTTCAGGTGGGAGCTTTGGCTTGTTTCTGAGGTCCAGTGGCTGATAAGTCTCTAGCCTCTAGCCTTGCACCTGGATGTCTCATGCTTTCTTCAGAGGGTTCAGTGTCTTTGTCATTTCCTTTGGTCTGTGGTCCCTTCCTGGGATTTGTATCTGCTGCTCAGGGCCCTGATGTTGGTGTCCTTTGAGCCATTGAAGCATGCTACTTTGAAGACTGTCTGTCTTCTTGGTTGCAATTTGTTTCGCAAGGTGGATTTCCAAGATGTAGGCTCTGTCTTGCTGAGATCCTTATCTGTCTTTTTTTAAAGGAGGCCGTTTCCATTTAGCCTGTGCCTTCCTTCTTGCCTAAGGTGATTTCTCCCTTTTGTGTGAACCAAGGTCTGCCTTCCCTCCTCCACTAAAGAACAGTGTTGGGGGAAGGATTAAGGATCTTCGCCTGGTGGATGTCCAGAGGGTGCTTCTCCAGTATTTGGAGGTTACAAATTCCTTTCGTAAGTCTGACCATCTTTTTGTGCTGTTTTCTGGCCCACACAAGGGTGATGCAGTGGCTAAGGTTTATCTGGGGCACTGGATTAAGGAGTCCATTGCCTTGGGGAGGGATGTAAGAACATAAGAAATGCTATGCTGGGTCAGACCAAGGTCCATCAAGCCCAGTATCCTGTTTCCAACTGTGGCCAATCCAGGTCACAAATACCTAGCAGTTTCCCAAAAAGACACACAGGTTCCATAATGCTTGTATTGGGGCGAGCAGTGGATTACTTTGGTCCTCTAATAATGGCTTATGGACCTTTCCTATAGGAACCTGTCAAAACCTTTTTTAAACCCAGCTACACTAATGGCTTTTACTTCATACTCCGGTAATGAATTCCAGAGTTTGATTATGTGTTGAGTGAAAAAGAAATATTAGACTTAAACGGGTTAACAATGTAGCTTCATTGCATGTCCCCTAGTCTTTCTACTTTTTGATGCCATAATCGATATACATTTTACCTGTTCCACTCCATTCATTAATTTATAGACTTCTATCATATCTCCCCTCAGCTGTCTCTTTTCCAAGTTGAAAAGCCCTAACAATTTAAGCCTCTCCTCATAGGAGTATACTTCTACCCCCTTTACCATTTTGGTGGCTCCTCTCTGTACCTTTTCTAATTCTGCTATATCCTTTTTAAGATACGGCGACCAGAATTGCACACAATATTCAAGGTGCGGTTGCACCATGGAACCATTCAGAGGCATTGTAATATCCTTTGTTTTATTCTCCATTTCTTTCCTTATGATGCCTAGCATTTTATTTGCCTTTGTGGCTACCGCTGCACACTGGTTATCCACTGGATAACACTGGCTATCTTTTTCCTGGATGGTGGTTCCTAATGTAGAACTTTGCATTGTGTAACCATAGTTTGGGTTGTTCTTTTCTAGGTGCCAAACTTTGCACTTGTCCACATTAAATTTCATCTGCCATTAGAACGTCCAGTCTTCCATTTTATCAAGGTCCTCTTACAATTTTTCACAATTGGGTTTTAACAACTTTGAATAATTTTGTGTCATCTGCAAATTTGACTACCTCATTCGTTATTCCCATTTCCAGGTCATTTACGAATATGTTAAAAAGCAGCGGACCCAGCACAGATCCCTGGGGTACTCCACTATTCACCTTTCTCCATTGGGAAAATTGGCCATTCAGCCCTACCCTCTGCTTTCTATCTTTTAACCAGTTCCTGATCCACAATAGTACACTGCCTCCTATCCCATGACTTTTTAACTTCGCCAAGAGTCTCTCATGAGGGACCTTGTCAAAGGCTTTCTGAAAATCCAGATACACTAGATCGACTGGCTCACCTTTGTCTACCTGTTTATTCATACTTCAAAAAAATATAACAGATTAGTAAGACAAGACTTTTCTTGGCTAAAGCCATGTTGGCTTTCTCCCATTAAACCTGTTGTGGAACCGGCTGGTTCTGGAGGGTTTGCGCACTCATTCCTCTCAAGCACAAGCATCTCGTGAGTGCAGCTCTGTAGCCTCTGCAGACATTTTTTGGGCAGCAACATGGGCAGACACTGCCTTTGGCTCAAGGGTTTTGAGAGCTGTTGCGTTGTCTTCTCGCCCAGGGGAATAATAGCTTTGGTATGTCTCACTTGTTTGGGCTGGTCTAGCAGGACCGTATTGAAGGTGACGTTTTACTCACCAGATAATGTCCTTTCCTTGAATCCTGCTAGACTTGTCCAAGATCTGCTGCTGGATCTGTATTGCTCTATTCTTCTGCTGCGGTACCCATCAGCCTACTATGATTTTTATTCTTGGCTTTTCAGGTTTATCTTCTGATGACAGTCTTTTATTTCTGCTTTTCTGTACATAGTTCTCTACTGTTGATTACTCATTGTTGCCCATGATTGAGGTTGTGTGAGGCTTGCCTGTTATTCCATATGCTTTGGGACAAATATTGAGGAGACCTCTGGTGGCTGAGGCGAATAGAAGCATGGGAGTGATGTCATGAAATCTGGGCTTCTCATTGGTTCTATGTCTACACCAGTGTGCTGGTAGGTGAACACAACTCACTTGTCTGGACTGGTCTAGCAGGACTCAAGGAAAGGACATTATCTGGTGAGTAAAATATCACCCTTTAAGGTGCAAAATTTGGCGTTGCCGAGATAATCAGAATAAACTGAAAATCTGCTTAAAGATAACTAGATAAATTATTCAGTTATCTTCAGTGGAAAGTATCCCACTGAATATTCTCTAGTATTTTTAAAAGCGAAAACATGTGGTATGGTAAAAAGACACAGCATATTTATTAATTCAGCTATTTATACTGCTGATATTTTGGTATGTATCATAAGACCTTCATATTCGTGGAGGAAATATTCAGGTAAGCCATTGAGAGCACTCGTTTCTAAAGCATTTAGTTTTGTTATTGGAACACACTAAGCAGTGTGTCTCTGGTTATATATCAGTTTAACACTTGAGGGAACTCCAAAGAGCATAGAAGAGCTCTGAAAGGAAATTAGCTCATGGGAATGCTGAGAGACGTAGTTCCTGAGAGTCCTGAACTGATAGGAAGTGAACTCATTTTGGAGATGAGCACTCTGGGAGATGTAGTGAGAGGGGGCACAAGAGATCAAAACACAGATGAAGGTCAATGAAGAATCTGGAGCTATTTGGAAAGTGGCCAGTGAAAGCCGCTGAAAGACCAGACTGTTTGGTGGCGAATCAGAGAAGACAGAAAGAAAGGTGAATGGAACTGCAAGATGGGAATGCGCAGAGGTGGGGATGCTTGGGAGTTAGTTGTCAGGCCCTGAAATGAGGTAGGAGTTGGAATACTTTTACAGCTTTTGCATTAAGGAATTAAAGAACGGTCAGGGTTTTGGGAGGTTGACAAAGTGCAATGTGTTTGCTGTGTGACGGGTCATGATTAGAAGCCCTAGGGAAACGTTACCTGGCGAGACAGCCTGTGCTGAGGGAACAGACAGACAACTGTGCAATGGTAATTCTAATGTAGTTATTCCAGAGGGCTTTATGTGGGTTGGGGATGTTACTGACCAGGGTCCCAGGGGAAAACAATTTCCTGATTACAATCTGTCTAAGGTCTGTGATATGTAGAGATAGGCAGGCCAAGAGTTGAATTGAAGCCCTAGGCTGTGATTTGTGTCATAGAGAGTCATAAGAGCTGTGATTAGGGAAACTTTATTGTCTGTTGGGAATACGCTGTGTATTGAGTTATGCAAAGAGGCTGTATGGTAGTTGTGGAAAATGATTAATCAGAAGCTCACGGTAAAACATTGTAAATAAAGCATATGAATAGTACACCGGTGTCCTGCCTTGTCTAGGGAAAGGAAGCTATTGCCAAGTTCTGACCCAGAGAGCTAACCTAGAGATTCTGGTCTATGACATTGCTTATTGCACAGATGGTTTTAATCATTGTCTGTGTTGTCGAAGAGTCACTTGTAGGGGAGGAGACTGTTGTGGAAAGTCATCAGGGTCAGGCAGGGAGAGAGAATATCTTCTTTATTCCTGCACCCGCTTTCTGTTGTCATCTCACTTCACAAATGACATTTGACACAGTTACCGCATCCCATATAAACCCACAACCAAACTGAAACAGATAGGCACTGTGTAACTGAGGAGGCTCACTTTACCCTCCATTGCCTCGGAAGAAAAGGCCTGGCAAGCTGCTTCCGGTGATACGTTGCCAAGAAAATCCAACTGGGTCGCCAGGAGTCAGCACTGACTTGACGGCACTAAAAAACAAAAACAAAAAACTGAGGAGGCACTATAGAGATTTTATCTGCTGTGGTCCACTCTGGTTTCAGAAGTTGCAAGTTACTATGTAATGAGCAGCTTTTTTTTTTTTCTTTTGCATCCGGTCATTGAAATGAGTAACCTTGCATCTTGTCCTTAAGAAAAAAACATAAATGTTAGTATTTAGTCTGTTCATTGTTTGTTTAAAGATAAGGCCACTAGTTGCTCTGTTATCAAAAGGTTTTAGTCTCTCTTTCTATGACTGTGGCAATACTGTAGTGAAAGTAAGACCTTTAGAAAAGCCTTGTAAAAACATAATAGTGCTTTTATGCACGCTGTACTGTAATCTGTGTCCCGAAGGTAATGGCAGTATTTTACTTGTCATGTCTATTGATGGACTATTGTTATCTATAAATGTATGCTGCATATAATGAATTTTATGTTCATGCACTTCTCTATGATGTTAGAACACAGAGGGGGTAATTTGCAGAGGGAGTTTTGCAAGTGAATGGCTGTTTACCTGCAGAGAAAAAGCCTTTTGCAAAAATTGCTGATTTTGATGATTGGGTAAGATTCCAGGGAATATGTGGCAGTGCAGTGTGGGGTAGTACCAGACTGAAGATTTCATTTGAGAGAAAACACAGCCTGAGATTTTCACTCTACAGCAGTGTCAGTTTTGTACACGATCTGTGTGTGCAGATGGGCTGCTTCATCCAGCAATTTCGACTCCTTTGACATCACCCTGGCTCAGAAATTCAGCAGTGCCACCCTGTCAACAATGGAGGAAGCTGGCCACCACAGTCCAACAGAGAGAACAAACAGTGAATGCAGACTCCCAGCCATACCAGTAGAGCTCTGTGCAAGTGGCCAGTGAAGGATAGAGAAGACAGATTAGGGAATATGTGCACCCCGTTGCACAGCCCAGAGATACGGATCAAAGTATAAAGGGGCAGGGCATGCAAATCAGGGAAGCAGAGAGAGATAGAGACTGAGCTGTGCCACGACTGTGGCAGTTAGGGCACAAATGTTGGGTCTGCATGTGAGGGGGCCTCGTCCTCATAACTTCATGTTCACGGAAGTAACCAGCATGCAGGTTCTGGAGGATGTGATCCTCTTACCCTGAGTCAGTCAGGGTGCTTGACAACCTAGGCTCTCATGGACAGATGGCCAGGTCTCTAGTTTTGGGTTCTTGCTAGGGAGAAGTGTGGACCCTCCCTCATGTGGGTGAAGGGGGGGGGGGATGCCATGCACTGATGCAGAGCTCAGTTGCTCCAATACAGAGAACACACAGATGTGTGGTGCCAAAGCAGGGGTTTTCTGACATCCATTCAGATGCAGCCCCTAGGATAAGGATGTATGCCACTAGTCTTCCAAACAGCTGGTGTTCCTGGGGTGGGAGGCACTACATAGTAGCCACCCATGCTGCTAATGTGCTGTCCAAGCACACCAACTTTCAGAAGCTGAGAGCCCCCAAACAATATGGAACTCACATATGCTGTCCAGATAGGTAGAACACATCTCCGCTACAACATGCTAGGTGGGGGGATATTGACCATGGAGCTAACCCTCCCTCCTTCAGTGGTTTAAATATAAGCCTATGCTCTGAACTAATAGGCCACATACATGCCCTCTTATGGTCAGGGTGAATGGCCATGTGCCCCTGAAAACAGCCCATAGCACCGGAATGGCCTCCTTGTTGCACACATGAACTGATATGTGGCCCTCCATGCAGAGGAGGTGGTGATTGGACTACACATTTCTGTGCCAGCCAACATTTTGCCAGTAGTTGCAACACCTCATTTGAATGCCCCACCTCCAACGGTTTTCAGTCATCTCCATCCTGACCGACTGGTCCACTTTGGTTTATTCATGAAGCATATACTGTATCTCTCAATCCCTCTCCAGCTCATCACAGCAGTTGCCCCCTCACATCATGGCAGCGTGGTATATGCAGACCTGCACATCCTACTGTACTTTCCAGATTGTTGTATATGTGTGGACACTCTCGTAGCAGGTACAGTCCTGATGGTTCTGGTGTTTGCAGCTGTCAGATTCATGTGTTTTGTTCTCATGGCTGCTGAACATTGATGCCCCAGTTGCTGCTTTCTCTGGGAAACTGCCTGATTTGCCTTTGGACACCATGGATGTTTTGTCTGTTCTCTGTATGGGATGGCCCTGGGCTGTTACCCTTAAGGGGATCGTGTCCATACCTCACGTTCGAACTGCCCATCATGAAATGTGCAACTAGCGCCTGGCCATAGCTGGTGTTATTTGAGCCCACACTGGCAGTGTCTTTTATGGTCTGCAGTGCCACTAGTGCAGCCACACTAACTGTGCGCTCCTTTTCCCACTCACACTCTGCCCCAATGCTGCCCTAAACCAGCCTTTTTGTGCAGTACTTAGGTATTATTACGTTTTTACTCTGGATGCTCTGTTGTCACATACTCCCGATTACTGTGGGATCAGAATGCGTGATAAACCCCGCACTGCTGGCTATCATGCTTTAGTAAACATGCCACTGAGTGTGTACCTGAGGCAAAGAGGCTTAAGTGACTTGCCCAAGATCACAAGGAGCAGCAGTGTGATTTGAACCCAGCTTTCCTGGTTCTTAGCCCTCTGCTCCAGCCATTATTTATTTAGCTAGGCTTATATACCGCTTTTCACCTGGTAAAAGCAGTTTACAGAACATCAGTTACATAGAACAAATAACATCTTGGATAGCAAGTAACATAATTACATGGAACTCTTACCGCCTTGCTGGACAGACTAGATGGACCATACCGGTCTATCTCCAGGAACAAGTAGGAATGTAGTCTTCACATATGGGTATCGTCGGTACTGACGGAGCCTGCGCGGGAACGCTCCCCAGCATCCAATAGGAAAGCTTTGGGAGCATCCCACAGCGCCTGCGTGCTGCCTTCCCGCCTTTCCCAACTGTCCCTCTCCAGTTCTTTGTTTTCCGCGGAGTTGACAGGTTGCACATCCTGTCACCGCAGAAAATAATTCCCTTTTATTCTTCTTTTTTCTGGTCGCGTCTGCCTTCCTTCGACGCTACACCGGTACTGCCGGTTCTTCTTTATTTTTTTCCAAAACCCCCCCCCCCCCAAAAAAAACCCCTTTCTTCTGGAGTCTTTTCAGGTATTTTCGCCTCAGGTGCCACGCACCATTTTGGGCACTAGGCCCAACTTTTTCCTTTAAAATGGAAAAATCCGCTTCAGGTTTTAAAAAGTGTTCCAAGTGTGGCGGTACCATCTCCGTCACCGACACCCATGAGTGGTGCCTCAAATGTTTAGGTCCTGACCACTCTATTTCGGAGTGTGTTGCCTGTGGGATGATGTCGAAGAGGGGCCGGCAGAACCGAGCTGCTAAACTTAGCACCCTTTTTCCCTCCGATGCAGCCTCTGTGTCATCGACGTCTTCCAGGGCTTCATCTTCCTCCCATGGATCTCAGGTAACTAAACATAAATCTAGCTGGTCCTCAAAGGGTAGATCTCCCTCTAAGCATCGAGATGCCTCTGGCGTTGCCCTTGAGGGACTTGTACCGGCAAAATTGCCCCGGCAGAAGGCTTCGGCTTCCAAAGCACTAACTGGGCTCCAGGATGTTTTCGAGGCCTCAATCTCGGCAGAACTACTGGTGCCATGCTCTGTGGTACTGGCTGCTTCATCCGGTACTGATACCCAAGCATCGGCAGCGTCGATACACCAGAAATTCTTGGCTATTGAACACAGTCTGGCGGCTCTTCTCACGGCCTCGATGCCCTTGAAACCGCTTCAGGCAATTCAACCGGCACCGACTCCTGTACCAGTATCGACTGCATCGACATCGGCAGGTATTCTGCCGGGACCGAGTCATGCTTATCGGACCACTCCGATGCCGACTTTGATCAGTATCGGTACCGTGCCTTGCACGATCACCCGGATCGGAGGTACTTTGAATCCTCAGATGAGTCTGAAGACTCTGAAAGCTCTGCCAGTACCAGAGTACTTCTTTCTGAGGATTCTCCTTCTCCTCAGCGTAGGATGTCTCCACTAGAGGATATGTCCTTTCAGGATTTTATCTGAGATGTGGCTCGAGGTCTTTCCATCACAGTGGCTCCTGATAAAGAGCCTAGGGCAAAGGAATTAGAAATCCTACAATACCCTAAAGCTCCCAAGGAGGCAGCTACCTTGCCTATTCATGAGATCTTGCATAATCTCATGTTAAGGATGTGGGAAACACCTCTAACCACATCTCCTCACTCTCGAAGACTCAACACCATGTATTGAGTTCCTCCTTGTCCTGGGTTACAGAAGATTCAGCTACCACACCATTCCATGGTGGTGGAATCAGCTATGAGAAGGATCAAGAGTGCAAAAAGGCATGCATCTAATTCTCCAGGATGTGAGTGTAGGACTCTTGACGCCTTTGGATGTCGAACCTTCCAGACATCCATGCTTTCTGCTAGGATCAGTTCCTACATATTATATATGGGAATGTTCCTTAAGGAGGTCACAGGAGATTTAGAGCTTATGAGCCCTCTCCTTCCTGATGATAAGAGGCAGGATTACCTCGCCCTTGTCAGTCATGCTCAGGATGTCTCCAAGTTTGTGAATCGTGCAGGCTTTGACTGCTTTGAGTGCATAAGCAGAACCTCTGCTATTGCCATAGGTGCACGTAGGATTGCCTGGCTCCAGGCATCTGACTTGGAACTTTGGGTACAGGATAAACTAGGGAATATTCCTTGCACAGGAGAGAATCTCTTTGGCAAGAATTGGCAGGAAAAACTAATGAGATAGATGCTGACAATATCACCTTGGATAGATTTTCCTTGCAGGATCAGCTGTAGATTTAGACAAAATCCTACAAGAAACCATTCTTCAGTAAGAAGTTTTATCCCTCCTATACCCAGCAGGGGGATTGTTTGGGTCAGTCTGCCCAAAAGGGACAGCAGCAACAACCTAGGCAAAGAAAAACAAAAGCTGCTAAGCCTCAACTGGCTCAGCAGACTCAGCCTCCACAGGGGCTTTGACTCCTATCTAGAGAATTTTGTCTTCTTGGCCCTGAATGGTCCAGAATCCTCCACCATTCCAGGAAGGTTATGTCATTTTACCCCCAGATGGGGTCAGATAACAGCAAAAAATTGGACTCTGTCTATTGTAAGAGAGGGCTACAAGCTTCATTTCCTCAGCATGCCCCCTCCTACAATGGTAAGACAGTTCAATTCTCAGACCTCTCTCAAGAGGTCACTGTGCTTCTTGCCCAAGGGGCAATAGAAGAGGTACCCATTCTACAACAGGGTACAGGGTTCTACTCCCCTATTTCCTTATTCCAAAGAAAACAGGAGGACACAGACCCATTTTAGACCTCAGAGAATTGAACAAATTCCTGTTCAAACAGAAGTTCAAAATGATTTCTCTAGGAACTCTGCTGCCATACCTTCAGGGTCAGAATTGGCTTTGTTCTCTAGATCTCAAGGATGCGTACACTCATGTTCTCATCCATCCAACTCATCAAAAGTTCCTTTGCTTCCTATTTCAAGGGAAGCACTACCAATACAGGGTTCTTCCTTTTGGCCTGGCATCGGCACCAAGGGTATTCATAAAATGCATGGCTGTGGTGGCAGCATTTCTTCGTACCCTAGGAATATTCGTCTTCCCTTACTTAGATGACTGGCTCATTCGAGCCCCTTCAGAACCAGAGGCCAGGGTTGCTCTCTCTCGCACAATGCGCATTCTTCAATATTTGGGACTTAAGAACATAAGATATGCCATACTGGGTCAGACCAAGGTCCATCAAGCCCAGTATTCTGTTTCCAACAGTGGCCAATCTAGGTCATATGTACCTAGCAGTTTCCCCAAGAGACACAAGTTCCACAATTGATATCTTCGGTCACTTCTTAATAATGGTTTATGGACCTTTCCTCCAGGAACTTGTCCAAACCTTTTTTAAACCCAGCTACACTAACAGCCTTTACTACATCCTCCGGTAACAAATTCCAGAGTTTGATTACACGTTGAGTGAAAAAATATTTTCTTTTATTAGTCTTAAATAGTTTACCCTGTAGCTTTATTGCATGTCCCCTAGTCTTTCTATATTCTGATAAGGTAAACAATCTATCTACGTTTATCCGTTCCACTCCGTTCATTAATTTATAGACTTCTATCATATCTCCCCTCAGCCGTCTCTTTTCCAGGTTAAAGAGCCCTAACCTTTTTAGCCTTTCTTCATAGGAGTATCCTTCCATCCCCTTTACCATTTTGGTGGCTCTTCTCTGTACCTTTTCTAAAATCGCTATATCATTTTTAAGATACGGCGACCAGAATTGCACATAGTATTCAAGGTGCGGTCTCACCATGGAACGATATAGAGGCATTATAATATCTTTTGTTTTATTTTCCATTCCTTTCCTTATCATACCTAGCATTCTATTTGCTCTCTTGGCCGCCGCTGCACACTGGGCCGAGGGTTTTAACATGGTATCCACAATGACGCCTAAATCTTTTTCCTGGGTGGTGGTTCCTAATGTGGAACCTTGCATCGTGTAACCATAGTTTGGGTTGTTCTTCCCTAGGTGCATAACCTTGCACTTGTCCACATTAAATTTCATCTGCCATTTTGATGCCCAGTCTTCCAATTTATCAAGATCCTCTTGCAATTTTTCACAATCCTCTTGGGTTTTAACAACTTTAAATAGTTCTGTGTCATCTGCAAATTTGATAACCTCACTCGTTATTCCACTTTCCAGGTCATTTATGAATATGTCAAAAAGCAGCAGACCCAGCACAGATCCCAAAATCCAACCTTGCTCCCACTCAATCTCTAGAGTTTATAGGATCTCTGTTGGATACCAGACAGACAAGGGCCTACCTTCCACAGGCCCACTTTCTTCGCATTGTGCAGTTAGCTTCCCAAGCAGTGTTAAAACCTCACCTCACTGCTCGAGAAATGTTAGTTGCTAGGCCACATGGCATCCACCGTGCATGTGGTTCCTTATGCTCGCCTCCATATGAGGGCAGCCCAGTGGACTTTATCCACTCAGTGGGCTCAGGCGTCAGGTTGCCTGTCAGACAAAATAGCAAACTCAGATTGCCTTATTTTGTCCCTCCAATGGTGGCAGTCACCCCAGAACCTTTTGGTGGGGTCTCCTTTTCAGCAACCCCCACCCCAGGCCACTCTAACAACAGATGCTTCACAGGTGGGTTTGGGAGCCCACCTGCAAGGCCTCTCTACCTAGGGTACCTGGACTCCACAGGAGGCCTATTTACACATCAATCTCCTGGAACTTGGAGAAATCTTCCTTTCTCTTCGAGTATTCCACACCCAGCTCAGCTACAAGACAGTCTTAGTTCAAGCGGACAGTCAAGTAGCCATGTGCTATGTGTACAAGCAGGGTGGAACAGGCTCTGTCGCTATGCAACGAAGCTTTGCGACTATGGGCCCTCACAAGAGAGCATCAGATTCATCTCCTTGCGGTGTATCTTCCAGGCATTCAAAACTCTTGGGCAGACAGACTCGGTCAAGTTCTGCTTCCACACAATCCATGCAGACCAGGTGGCCAAAATTTTCCAAATTTGGGGAACCCCGGACATAGACCTCTTCGCAAGTCTGCTGAATGCCAAACTTTCCCGGTTCTGTTCCAGAATTCCGGCTCAGGGTTGTCAGGCCAGGGATGCTTTCCTCCTCCAGTGGGACCAGGACTTCCTGTATGCTTTTCCACCCATTCCCTTAATTCCCAAAACCCTGTTCAAGCTTCAGAGAGACAGAGGTTATATGATTCTCATAGCTCCACATTGGCCGTGGCAAATGTGGTACCCTCTGCTCCTACATCTCTCTCAAGCTCCTCCTCTGGAGTTAGGATCTGCTGCAGATCTCCTTTCTCAGGAGGACGGGATGCTGTGTCATCCCAATCCCCAGTCTCTGCATCTCAGGGCCTGGTTGCTGAAAGCCTAGAATTTCACGATCTTAAACTTTCTCAGCGGGTTAAGGATATCCTTTATGCTTCCAGGAAGCCTTCCACAAGACGCTCTTATGCTTTCAAGTGGAAAAAGTTTACCATATGGTACTCGCAGAAGGGTCTTGACCCTCTTGCGATACCTCTGGAATCATTACTGGAATATCTCCTTCATTTGTCTAATGCAGGGCTTAAGACGAATTCAGTGAGAGTTCATTTGAGTGTTATTGCAGCTTCTTTCAAGCCTCTAAATGGGCAACCTATTTCCTCTCATCCTCTCAGAGCGAGATTTATGAGAGGCCTTCTTTTAACTAAGCTTCCCATTAAGCCGCCACCGGTGGCATGGGACTTAAATTTGGTTCTTGGGCAGCTTATGAGACCACCTTTTGAACCATTAGCCACTACCTCCTTGAAATTCCTTTCCTGGAAGGTCATCTTTCTTATTGCAATCACATCAGCACGTCGCATCAGTGAATTGCAAGCATTGGTGGCTGATCCTCCTTATACAAGGTTCCATCATAAGGTAGTCCTTAGGACTCATCCGCATTTTATGCCAAAGGTGGTGTCACCTTTACATTTAAACCAAGAGGGTTACCTTTCTGTATTCTTCTCAAAGCCTCATGCCTCAAATGCAGAAAGGAATCTTCATACTTTGGACTGTAAAAGGGCTCTGGCCTTTTACTTACAAAGGACACAGCAACATTGGAAGTCCTCTCAACTCTTTGTTGCTTTTGTTCTTAGCCATTTGGGACTTCCAGTCTCCAAAAGAACACTGTCCAACTGGATTGCACAGTGTATATCTTTTGCCTATGAGAGTAGGAACCTTCCTCTGGAAGGCCATGTCACAGCTCACAATGTGAGAGCCATGGCAGCCTCTATGGCTCATCTTCACTCTGTGTCTATTGATGACATCTGCCGAGCAGCTACTTGGGCTTCGGTTCATACCTTCACAGCCCATTACTGCTTAGACAAGGACTCCCACTGGGATGCCTTGTTTGGTCAGGCTGTTCTTCAACACCTGTTCCTTACTTAATCAACTCCTACCCAGCATCCCTGATAGGATGCCAGAGATCCATGGGGGGAAGTGGAGTCCTTTCACAAGGGCACACAACTTCTGGGGTTTTCTCCCGGGCATCTGCAGTTAGGGAGTCCCCATATATGAAGACTACATTCTTGCCTGTTCCTGGAAATAGCATAGTTTCTCACATGTAACAGGTGATCTCCGGGAACAGCAGGAATTTAGTCTTCGCAACCCACCCACTTCCCCTAGGAGTTGCATCTCTCTATCTCTCTCTTTCCCTATCTCTTTTGTCTCAGCTTTAAACTCAGCTGGAGAGGGACAGTTGGGAAAGGCGGGAAGGCAGCACGCAGGCGCTGTGGGATTCTTGCAAAAGCTTTCCTATTGGACGCTGGGGAGTGTTCCTATGCAGGCTCCGTCGGTACCGAAGGTACCCATATGTGAAGACTAAATTCCTGCTGTTCCCGGAGATCACCTGTTACAGGTGAGTAACTATGCTTTATCTGCCGTCATATACTATATATATATATATATATATATATATATATATATATATGCTTCTCATAGTCGGAAATGGGTTTTATATTAATGTGCCATTTAATGCCTGTAAACTTCATGCAAAATGTTTTGTGTAGGAGATGTTTAATTTTATGAAACAATTTCCTTTTTATCCAATTTATAATGTGTTATCACAGCAAGATTGGCGTGGAAACAGGCAGAATCATCTAGCATGACTATGATTCACAAACGTTGTTGCAGGAGTTGGTGTCTGAGTGAAGGAGAAAAATTGGAAGGCCCATCCATCGGCCCGTGAGAGATGATTGTTGTGGCTGGTGTTTTCTCCCAAGGGTCCCGTGGTGAGAGTGACGAGCAGGCACTGCAGGGCAACTTGCTGATGTCATCTGAAGGCCTCCAGTGGGCCGTAAAAGCCACCGCTGTAGAAAACAGGACAGAGTTGGTGTCTGAGTGAAGGAGGAAAATCAGAGGGCCCATCCATTGGCCCACGACAGAGGACCGTTGTGGCTGGCATTTTTTTCGGTGGGCCGGTGGTGAGATTGATGAGCAGGTCCAACCCACTGATGTCATTGAAAGGCCTCCGGTGGGCCATAAAAGCTGCTGCTGCATACATGCAGCCATGGGGCGCGACCCAAAAGGGGTGCCCAAAGATGCAGGCCATTCCCCATTGGATTACCTGCGGATTTGGGCAGGTATTTGACCATTTGGTAAGTTTTCTTTCCATCTGATATTGTGGTGAGTACTGACTCTATGGGGAAGAGAAAGAACAAAGGTGGAATGAAAGTTCAGATTTCCAACTTACCAACTGTTAAAACAGCTGGTCCCATAGATAGGCATGTTCTTCCAATGCCAGTGAAGCAAGCCACCCTGGAGATAGAACACCACCACCTCACTCGTTTCCTCCCTTGTCATCTACTTTTGTAGGGGTGAGTCTCCCATTCGGTAGTCTGCAGAGAGTCCTCAAGTTGGTGATTCCCAAGCCAGTGGAGTCTTGGGAGTCTCAGGAGTCTTCCACACTCGTGGACACTCCTTTGGAGGGGTAGGTTACCCTGAAAAACTTGTGGGGGGATCATTAAGAATATTGATTCTAAGTTAAGTTCAGCTGTTTCCTCTTTGTGCCCTTTTTTCTTAGGAAACTGTGGTTAAATTGCAAGATTTGGATAGTGAAGTATTTTCTCTTGCTTGCATTAAAGATTCCCTTACTATTACATTTATTTATTTATTTATTTGTGTGCTTTTCTATACCGCCCCTTCCAGAGATCAGGGGCGGTTTACAAGGAACTTTAAAACAACAATATAGCAAAACAGTGCAATATTGCATTACATTAAACATTAGGTGAACATAAAACTAGATTACATAAGAACATGGTAGGCAGGAAGCACTTGAGAATTTTCTCCAAGTTTGAAATTTAAGATTTCTTAATTTTCCTTGTACTCATTTACTTTCTTCAGAAATTTTGTTTAAAAAATACTTTACCGAAGTGTTAAAAGTTTCTGATGCTATTGAGGTTGTACAGGCTTATTATATTCCAAACATATCTTGAAGAGTTAACCCTGTAGAAGAAGGTTTGGCTATATTTCAGCCATCTGCGAGTCAGGATCTTCTTGCCTTTCTAGAAGATTCTACCGACACTATCTCTAGGCGTGTTATCCTTCTAGTTACTTTTTCTTCTGAAGCCGTCATAGTTAAAGTCCTTAAAGCTGACTTTAAGAATAAGGATGTTACATTCTGTGGCCAGAAGTTAAATGTACTTCTGGATGTTACTAAGAGCACACATTTTCCTAGGAAACAATTCTTGTTTTTAAAAGCTCAAGTTTTGACTTTGGGAGCTACTTTTTATTTCCGGTTTCCCTGCAAATGTATAAATACTTTGTAAGGCGATAACTTTGTATTCCAGGATGTTTCCCACTTAGAGAATTTTTTGCTAGATAGGAAGAAGTGAAAGTGAGCTGGTTTAGAGTTCATGGAATATTGTGTTCCCTCTATATTTGGCATGTTTGCCTAATTTCTAGAAATAGAGTTCCTTTTCTTAATGGACATCAACTTCACATGATATGAGCTTGACCCAGTAATTGATTGTATTGTTGTTTTTGTGATTTATTCTTAAGGTTTTGTTTTGTAAAGTGTTATTCTATATTTCAAAAGTCTCAATTAAAAAAATAAAGGTTGTTGCAAGTCTTAAAAATATCCAAGTTAACAGACAGGAGAAGATGGAACAGTTTAAGAAGCCATGTAACCCACTTATACACTGGTCGACTGAAAGTACCGGTGCAGTTTTAACTCCTTACTGAACAATAATAGAATAAGTTGTGAATGTACTTTTTCTTTGTATAGGGGGTCATTTCAGAAACCCTATTCGAGTTTTGGACATCCAAAAATGAGCATAGAGAATTCCAAAGCACAAAGACATCTCCAGAGCCATTTCAGAAGCTGGGTCTGTGGATGTCCCCCAGCGTGAGGACATCCAAGTCTGAACAGCGGCTGGGGTGTTGCAGGAACCTGCATGTCCCCACCTGATATCAGAAACATCCCAGATGTCTGGCATTGCATCTACAAGTTAAACCTGCTCCATGCACGAACAGGCAACTGAAAAGTGCTTGTTTTTGGCTGAAAAGCATCTTAAGGATGTAGAAGAGAAAGCAATCCGTAAACCCCAGCACCCAGTACAATTTCAGTGATAGTAGGAGTTTGATATGAGCCCTGGCTTCCCTGTTCCTAACCCACTACTGTATCCCATTAGGCTATTCCTAGATGTCCAGCTTCTGAAATACATTTCTGGAAACCTCTATGTAGACTGTCCCACAGACACCCATATCAAACACGTCCATGTCTGTGAAATCGTATTTTCACCTGTACATGCATATGCTTTTTTTCAGATATTCTGGCTTAGACGTCTCAGATTGCACTTGGATGACCTTTCTAAAAATACCCTCATTGTGTCTGAGTTAAGAGGGGAGGAAATGGAGGGACTGGGGAGAGTATCAAATATTTAAAATGTAAAGTTTAAGAACTATATCTGTAATACTAGACTTGTCATTGTTCTATGAGCACAGATATTTCAATAAAAACTTTAATAGAAAAAGAAAAGTCCGCTTATTTTTAATCAAGAAATTCCCCGTGTTGATGTCATGCAGTCCCTCAAGGTTAGTGTTACTCAATAGAGAAATGCTCAACTGTTCACTATGTACAACTGGTTGCATTTGCATCTGACATAATCCACGTTTCACTATCGGGCAGGATAAATTGCAGCATTTACCATGACAGTTTCTAATGGTGTAACCTCCTTGGTCTGCTCCATTCTCTAGTGAAGTTCAGCTTCCCTGCTAATTGTTAAATGTCAACCAAAGCGCATGCAACAGAAATTTTAAAAGGTAATTGGATATGATAACAGCATACCCCTGAGGCCATTAGATTTTTACATATAATCCTTCAAAATAATTGGATATGATATTAAGCCCAACCCATTTGTAGCCATTCTTTTGTCAGGGGAGTGAGGGTAAACTCTGGAAGCATAATAGATCACTATGTGTGTGGTCTGTACAAGCTCCCTTCATGCTCACTCTTAGCTTACAGTTATTGATTTCTATAAAGGGACTTGGTGGAATGGGGGAGAAAAACTGTCAAGGCTTAGGCTGATCTCCAAGGGACTATGCCAAAAAAGGCACCAGAGTTCCAAACAGCTTATCAAACAAAAAATCTTTGATTGGGTACTCCCCAAAATGAGCAAGATCCAAACATATAGTCAAAAGAATTAGGTAAAGCATGGGAACAAAGACTCCCATTTGCTCACAGCCCGTGGAACAGTCTTTGTGCTGGTTCTGGTCTCCTGGTGCATCCTCCTCTATTCAGTTATCTTGTAGGCTCGTCTTTTTACTCTAGTGAAAACAACAAACTCATGTTCTCCATCCTCTGTGTGATAGTCTCCAAGTAGAAACCACTTCTTCTCTTTTGTGACTGAGGCACTCCACTGCATGAACACTTGGGACCTGGGACACAGCCTCACTAGGCATACTCATGGAGCAATCAGGGTGTCTCAATCCTGAGTGTCCTCTGTCTTGAGATCACCAGTCTTCTCCCCGCATCCCTTCTTTCTTGGGTGTTCTGAGTTGCTGGCTCCCTCTTCAGTAGATCTATCAAGGATTTCTCCTTCTTCCCTTCGAACTCTTAAGCTCCAGATAATATGAGTAGGCTTAGGGATAGTAGGAGCTCTTGAATCCGTAAAGTGGTCCTTTTTGCTAGGACTCCTCTGATAAGGCTTGAGGATCCAACTCATGCTTGACTTCTCCAGCCCTTCTCTCCTCTACATCTTCCTTATGAACTACTACTACCACTATTGAGCATTTATAAAGCGCTACCAGTCACACGCAGCGTTGTACAGACTTGTAAGAGACATTCCCTGCTCATCAGAGCTTACAATCTAGTCAAGAGAAAAGAAAACACAGAGCAACAGTCTATTCAGGGCAAAAGCACAAAACACGACATTTACAATCTAGACAAGACAAAAGACAGAAGTCAAGATCTGAAAGCGACAGTGAAGAGAGAGGTTTTCAACCTAGATTTGAAGAGGGCTAGGAACTGCTGTGTGGGAAGAATCCCATGCCCCTTCTAACCTGGATTTTATGTGCCCCCCCCCCCCCAAATTTTAGTAACCACATACTGCAGGGGCCTGATAGACTAGTCCACTTCTCATTATTTCTGATTGACATTGGTTTTGGAACAGGGACCCAAAATGTTCCTTCTGTTCTGCAAGCAAGGCACAGTATGATGTACTGCTACTCAATCATAATATAATTCTACAAGCACTGATGATAAAAAAAAATTCACAACAGGGGTTGTCATTCCATTGAAATATTCAAGCCATTGGTTTAAACAAGATTTAAAAAAATCATTGCTCTGGTCCAATAAAAGTGTGATTTAGTTCCCCTTCCCTGAGGAGTACATGATCCTTAATAAAACATTTCAGATCCGTAAAGGTATGTTTTATGCAAACAGTCTTGGATTGGGGTGGGCTGGGGCTGTTTTTTTCAAGCAGCACCAGTGTTCTAGTAATCATGTCTTAAATTATTTGTGCATGGTTATGTGAACATCAATGCTATATGGCACTATTATTTGAAAATATTTTTTTCCGCTATAAAGAGGTTAAGAGAGATGGTAATTCTACTACTACTAATGATCATTTGTATAGCGCTACAAGGCGTATGCAGCACTATACAGAGAGGTCTAAGACTGTCCCTGCTCTTCAGAGTTTACAGTCCAGTCAAGACAGACAACACAATAGCTGGGGGACTAGGATATGTCTAGGGGAATGGTAAGGAAGCAGATAGCTAGCAGGAGACTACGCAGATCAGGATCCAAAAGCAGCTTCAAAGAGGTGAGTTTTTAGCTTGGATTTGAAAAGGGCCAGAGATGAAGTCTGATGTACTGACTCAGATAGTTTGTTCTAGGCATAGGAAGCAGCAAGATAGAAAGATCAAATCCTGGATTTCGCAGTGGAAGAGAAGGGCACAGCCAGAGGAGTGGAGTTCTCAAGGGGAGGTGTAGGGAGAGGTGGTGAGGAGCAGCAGAATGAATGCACTTATAGGCCAGTAGGAGAAGTCTGAACTGGATACGGAAATGGATAAGGGAGCCAATGAAGTGACTTGGGAAGAGGGGCTGCATGTTCATAATGAGACTGGTGGAAGACTAGCCATGTAATTAAATTTTGAACAGATTGAATGGGAGAGAGATGATTCAGAGGAAAACCACCAAGGAGGAGGCAGAATACATATTCTAGACAAGAGGTGACTAAAGAATGGATGAGTGTCTTAGTTGTGTGTTCAGAAAGAAAGGGGCAAATTTTGCTGATGTTGTAGAGAAAGAAATGACAGGTTTTAACTTTCAATTGGATGTATGTGGAGAAGGAGAGGGAGTCAAAAATGACCCCAAGGTTGCGTGCCTAGGAAACAGGGAGAAGTAGAGTGTTATCCATAGAAATAGAGAAAGGTGGAGGTGGGTTTAGGGGGAAAGATGAGAAGCTCCGTTTCGGTCATGTTCAATTTCAAACAGCAGTGAGACATCTAGGCAGCAATGTCAAACAGGCAGACAAAGATACGGGCCTGGATTCCTGGAGTGACTTCAGGTGTTCAGAGGTAGACTGAGTCATCAGTGTAAAAATGGTACTGAAGACAATGGAAGGAGATGAGTGGGTATAGAGAGAGAAAAGGAATATAGTCTCAAGACAGACCCTTAGGTTACACCAACTGAGAGTGGGATAGCAGTATCTTGCAAATAAAGTTTTGCAAATAAACCAAGATAGAACAGAGCCCTTAAAACCAAGCAAGGACAAGGTATCAAGTAGAAGGTGGTGGTCAAAAGTGTTAAGCAGCAGAAAGGTCAAGAAGGATGAGGATCATGTAAAGATCCTTGGATCTGGCCAGGAACAAGTCACTGGAGATTTTGGCAAGAGTTGTATCAATAGAATGTAGAGGACAAAACCGCACATTTAAGTAGTTTTGAAATAAAGGGGAGGGGGAGATGGGTTGATAATTAGGACAGGTTGGGTCTAGTGAGGGTTTCTTAAGGAATGCTTGCTTGAAAGCTGCAGGAACAGTTGCAATGTGAAGCAATAGGTTGAGGATATGACAAATGGAAGGAATGACAGCAGAGGAGATGGAGTTCAATAGTCGGATGGGAATAGGATTAGAGAAGCAGGTAGTGAGTTTGGAGGAGGAACAATATGTGGTTTCCTTCTTAGTTATCTTAGAAAATGAAGAAAGGGTGGCAGAGATTGAGGGGAGGACTTGAGAGTGAAGGGGCAAGGGGAGATGGAGATTACCTTGTGGGGAACTGAAGTGTAAGTGGACTTTGTCATTGAAATAGTCACCAAAGTCTGGGCAGAAAGGGGAAGAAGTGGTCGAGGCAGAGGCACTCTGAAGAGAGAGTTGTAAAGAGACAGCAAGGGTCAGAGGCAAGAGAGTTAGTCAGGTGGACATTAATAGTCTTGTTTGGTGAATGCTATGGCTAACTGGGAAGAGGTTAGCATGAATCTGAAGTGTAAAAAGTCCGCAAGGATGTGGGATTTGAGCTATATGTGCTCAGCTGAGCAGGCACAGGAATGTAGGTAGTGGGTTGTCAAGAACAGCCAGGGATGAAGTACACTATGCCTCACAGGACATGGCATGGAAGAGGCAAGAGCATCCAAAGCAGAGGAGAGTGCAGTGTTATAGTAAACTACTGCTTCATCAACAGACTCAGATGACATAGTGAGGGAAAGAGATGATGAGACAGTAGTGGAGAGAGCCAATGGGTTTGATAGCATGAAGATTCCTAAAGAGGTTGGAGGAGATTGGGTGAGACTGAGGTGGGGGGTGATGAAGATTGAAACTTAGCAGGTGATTGTTAGATAATGGAAGAGCTGTGGTACAGACGTTTGAGCGTAATCAATTAGAGAAGATGATAAGGTTGAGGCAGTGGCCATACTGGTGAGTAGGGGCAGTAAGAGCACATGAGGAGGGTCAGTACAGCACATCTGGAGACTGAATGAGGAGGTAAGGGAAAGGAGCTTTAAGGTATGTAAGGGTGAGAGGGGTTATCAACATGAATGTTAAAATTCCCGAGAATAAGGAAGGGGGAAGATGCATTCAGAAAGAAGAAACTCCTGTAAGTTCTCTGACTCTCCTGTCCTGAGTTATCTGAATAGCAGATACATATAGCAGCGGGGATGACTGCATTATCTGGATAGCGGTGTTGAATATCCAGATTTATTTTTTTAAATGTCAACCACTGCAGCTAAAAAAAACCCCCACACTGTCCTGACTCAATATTGACTTATACAATGTTTAATTTTTAGTTGAGACTGATGGTTGGTTTCTGGAAAGCTACAGTCCACTGGTTCCAAACTGGCTACCCCATGGCCAGTTGTGCTATTATGCCATTATACCATGCTTATTTTATCTGCCCCTTTGTCTCTTCCTTATAACCTTGTTGAATGTTAAATAATCATCACCAACCTGCCTCCATCAACATGGCTGGATTCTAGGGAGCTGTAAAGTAGCCTTTTAGTTCCAACCCAGTTAGTTCATGGACCTGTGGTATCACTAGGTCATGCTTCCTTTCTCTTCCCCTTTTTTCCTCTGTATCGCTCATATGGTTTTTGTGGAGCTGTGCTCTTCTAATTAACTTTGGAAAGTTAGCCATTTTGAGCAAATTGATGCTCTTGTAGCATGTAAGATATAGCATGGAGTATTTCAGAGTTGCAGGAATTGTCCTGTCATGAGCCTTTTTTGACAGTGTTGCTTCTGGTAGACTGCTTTTTGCATAAACTGGATGTGCACCATGCATTGCGGCGTTAGCTACGATCTATGGAGCTATTTCAGAGATTGGATCGTCTCTTCGTGCTCTTTGGAGATCAGCATAAGGGAAACATGGCATCCAAATCGTCTACAGTGAGGTGGCTCAGTGAGGCCATTGTATCAGCCTAACTTCTGGTGGGACGGCTGATTCCTCCAGGGCTAAAGGCCCAATCGACCAGAGCTTAATTCTTGTCTTGGGGAAGTTTGGTTTGGCGCCATTGCTGGATATCTGTAAAGTGTCAGCATGGGCATCATTGCATTCCTTCATGTGCCAGTAGCATCTGGATGTCCAGATGGGAGGATGCAGGTTTTTCGGGCTCTCTGGTCCTCCCCCCTCTGTGTTAGGTACTGCTCTGTTACGTCACACACATCTGGAATGGACTGGAGGGATGATTAGGTAGGTGAAATTAGGTCTGGCCTGCTAATTTTCTTTCCTTGAGTCCCTCCAGTCCAGAACTCACCCTTGTTCACATGGTGAAACCCTGCATGCCTACAGTGCAACATTTGCTGCAACACCACAAACATGTTCAGTTGAATATAAACCACTTTTTAATTATTTTACACAGAAACGGCAAGTTTATTTATTTATTTATTTATTTAACATTTTTTATATACCGCACTATTCATCATCAGTGCGGTTTACAATAAACAACAATATACCTGTCAATACATGACTGATCTAGGTTTACAGATAACAGGGAAGATAAACTGGGTGTGAACTGGGGATAACTATCTACATAATTATATATACATTGAATAGGTTACATCAGGATTTGATATTTGACAAGATACAGTGTTTTCACATTTTGATCCTTTGTTCTGGGTTGTTGTTATGTGTAAGAGTTAGCTGAGTGAGGCGGGATATGGATCTACAACTTTGCAAAGTCTCTCCATCCAACCCTTTTTTTTCTAAATTTAGTATAAAATACTGCCTTCTTTAAAACCTATGGAAAATCTTCCTGAGAGAGAGGCATTAATTAACCTCACTAAACCAGCTGCTAAACCTCTCTTTGCTAACTTCACTAATACCAGCTGAACATGGATCACCAAAACTAGAGGGCTTAATAGATGTCAATTGCTCCATTTCATCTGCTATGACTGGATGAAACTCTCTCCATGTCTTCTTCTACTACATCCACCCCCTGATCGCCATCCAATCCTACATTAACTTCTAATCCATTCCTATTCAAATTTACAGTATCAAACAACTATGATATATTAGTCTCAAAGAAATATAAGGCGGCCTGTTTGGTGAACTGACCAGAATCATTCCTGCAACTCTGAAATCCTCCAAATGAACAAATGGCAATCAAAACACCGTCTTCAGGGTAAGATCTTTCAGAGTCACCTGCGCCAACGGCTCAAGTGGCACTGTGATCAAGGTTGTGAGAACCAAATTAAGATCCCATGGGGGTATCGTCATTTATGCTGGTGTGCGGATATGCCTGCCCCCCCCCTGGAGAAAATGCATGATGTCCAGATGGGCAGCTAGGGAATTACACTGAATCTTCCTTCGATAGCAGCCAACACTGCTACCTGAACATGTAGGGAGTTACTACATTACTACTTATCATTTGCATAGTGCTGCAAGGTATACACAGCACTTTACTGTCACATGTAAAAGATGGTCCATGCTCATCAGTGCTTACAGTCTAGTCAAGATAGACAACACAAGAGCTGAGGACAAGGGTTGTGGCAAGGAAACACATAGAAAACCAAGTGGATCAGGGTCCAAAAGCAGTCTCGAAGAGGTGAGTTTTCAGCCTGGATTTGAAAAAGGCTAGAGATGAAGCTTGATGCACAGACTCTAGTAGTTTGTTCCAGGAGCAGCAAAGTGGAAGGATCGAAGTCTGAAGTTGGCAGTAGAAGAGAAGGGCACAGATAGAAGGGACCTCCCAGAAGAGCGGTGCTCCAGAGGAGTGGTGTAGGGAGAGGCTATGAAGAGAGGCTACAAAGGTTAGGGCTCTTCAACCTGGAAAAGAGACGGCTGAGGGGAGATATGATTGAGGTCTATAAATTAATGAATGGAGTGGAATGGGTAAACCGTAGATCAATTGTTTACGCTATCAGAATATAGAAAGACTAGGGGACATGTAATGAAGCTACAGGGTAAACTAAGACAAATAAGAGAAAATATTTTTTCACTCAACGTGTAATCAAACTCTGGAATTTGTTACCGGAGGATGTAGTAAGAGCTGTTAGTGTAGCTGGGTTTAAAAAAGGTTTGGACAAGTTCCTGGAGGAAAGGTCCATAAACCATTAGTAAAAAGGGACCCAGGATATCCATGCTTGACCCAATACAAGCATTGTGGAACCTGTGTCTTTTGGGGATACTGCTAGGTACGTATGACATAGATTGGCCACGGTTGGAAACAGGATACTGGGCTTGACGGACCTTGGTCTGACCCAGTATGGCATATCTTATGTTCTTATGAGAGATAAGTGAGGAAAGGTAGTGAGGAGCAGTAGAATGAGTGCACTTATAGGTCAGTAGGAAAAGTTTGAACTGGATATGGAAATGGATAGGGAGCCAGTAGAAGTGACTTGAGAAGAAGGGTTATATGAGCATATCGAGGCTGGCAGAAGATTAGCCACGCAGCTGAGTTTTGAACAGATTGATAGGGAGAGAGATGATTCAGAGGGAGACCAGCAAGGAGGAGGTTGCAATAGTCTAGATGGGAAGTGACTAAAGTGTCTTAGTATTGCGTGTAGAAAGGAAGGGTACAATTTTGCCAATGTTAGAGAAAGAAGTGACAGGTTTAGCTATCAGTTGGATTTGTGCAGAGAAAGAGAGAATCAAAGGTGACCTCAAGGTTGTGAGCTGAGGAAAGAGCGTAGTATTATCCACAGAAGTAGAGAAGGTAGGAAGGGGAGAGATGGGTTTAGGGGGAAAGATAAGCAGCTTGGTTTTGGTCATGTTTGGTTTCAGACAGCATTGAGACATCCAGACAGCAATGTCAGATAAGCAGGCAGAGATCCATGCCTGGATGCCTGGAGAGATTTCAGGCACAGAAAGGTAGATATGAGAGTCATCAGCATAAAGATGGTACTGTAATCCATGAGAAGAAATAAGTGCAGCAAGGTCCCAATACATAGTCCTGAGGTACACCAACTGAAAGCGGGTTGGCGGTAGAGGAGGAACCACTAGAACATACATTAAAAGTGCAATGGGAGAGATAAGAAAACCAAGACAGAACAGAGCCCCTAAATCCAAGCGAGGACAGGGTATCGAGGAGAAGGTGGTGATTAACAGTGTCAAAAGCAGCAGAAAGGTCAAGAAGGATGAGAATCGAGTAGAGGCCTTTGGATTTGACAAGCAACAAGTCACTGGAGACTTTGGCAAGAGCCATTTCTGTGGAATGTAGAGAATGAAAGCCAGATTGCAGGGGTCCAGAAGGTCTTGAGAAGAAAGAAAGTCAAGACAGTGGTGGCAAACCCCTTTTCAAGTAGTTTTGAAGCAAAGGGAAGGAGAGATATAGGTCAATAACTGGAAGGATAGGTAGGATCTAGTAAAGGCTTTTTGAGGAGCATGTTTGAAGGCCACAGGAACAGTTGCAGTGGAAAGTGAAAGGTTAAGGATATGACAGATGAAAGGGATGACGGCAGAAGAGATAGAGCTTAGTAGATGGGAGGAGATGGGATTAGAGGAGCAGGTGGTCAGTTTGGAGGAGAGAAGATTTACCGTTTCCTCCTCAGTGATTTCAGAAAAGGAAGAAAGGGTGCCCAAAGGTGAGGGAAGGATTTGGGATTGAAGAGGGGGGAAGATGAGGTGGAAGTGACCCTGCAGAGAATTCAGGGCTAGGAGGATACTGCCCCATCAACGAACTCAGATGCCATAGTAGAGGACAGAGGTGATAAGACAGCAGTGGCAAAAGCTGAAGGGTTGACATTGTGAAGATTCCTAAACATGTTGGTGGAGATCAGGCAAGACCAAAATGGGGAATGTTGAGGGTGAAGATTAACAGGTAATGGTCAGATAAGGACAAACCTGAGGTGGAGAAGTTTAATGGTGAGCAGTTGCAGGAGAAGACAAGGTCAAGACAGTGGCCATGCTTGTGAATAGGAGCACAAATGGAGGTTGAATGAGGAGGTTATGGAAAGGAGCTTTAAGGCACAAGGGATATCAACCTGAATGTTAAAATTCCCAAGAATAATGGAAGGGAAGGGGAAGACACATCCAGGAAGGAGGAGAACCAGGATTCAAAGTCTGTGAGAAAGGTAGAGGTGTTGTGGGATCAATAAATGGCAGCTACCCAGAGAGGTAGTGGAAAAAAATAGGCAGATGGCACAGACTTCAAAGGAAGCAAGGGAATTAGATGGAGGCAGAAGGTTGGGCTGGAATTGGCAGGAATGAGAGAGTAGGAACCCAACACCACCACCACAGCCAATGGGCCAAGGTGTATAGGAATATATGTAGCCTCCATGACAGAGAGCAGCAACTAAAGCTGAACCTTCATGGAGAAATCAAGTTTTAGTAAGAGCCAGGAGATGTAGAGCATTAGAGATAAAGAGGTCATGAAGATAAATTGATTTGAGACATTCCACAATGCGCCTGAAAAAGGGAGAAGGATACAAACCAGATTAGATTATGCATTGACCTACCCTGGGAGTGTGGAAAAAAAGTATAGGGGAGCCAGGGTTAGGGTTGACATCTCCAGATGGGAGAAGGAGTAGGAGAGAACGAGGGACAGAGGAGGCAGCACGATGGAAGTGAGGGTGAGGTTCCCTCGGTGAGAGTGGAGATGGCTGAATGAGAGGAAGAAAAAGGTGAGGCTCAAGGGTAGGTGATAAGGTCAAAGACAAAATGGTAGAGGAGGGGGGGACAGTAAGGAGTGGGTAATGAGAAATGGGGCCATGGAGCTGAGGGAATGAGCGGAAAAGACTAGGGGGAGTTAACATCAAGAATCAAAAGTGAGATGGAGCCATAGGAGAGTGGTAAGAGGAGAGAATGCAAATCGAGGAGATATAAGTGGGGGGTGGGGGGGGGAGTCCAAGTGTCTTCAGGTGCACCGGAGTAATTGCATCAATGAGCAGAGAAAGGCTATGAAAGAATGGTAAGCCAGGAGTGGGTGGTGGTGGTGGGGGGGGGGGGGGTGTAATAAAGCATTGAGAAGGAAGATACAGCACTGCAGAGGGTAGGAGCTGGGTAAAGGATAGACAGAAGATAGGGGACATACTAACAAACCAGAAATATATACAGAACAATAAATAAATAACGAGCTAGATTCTGACAGGCACAGGAAAATATCTGAACAGAGCATGCATAGTCAGCTGAAGCTTGCAGTGAGGGTGTTCACCCAAGCAGAACTCAGACCGCCTTGTGGTGAATCTGGGGCCGAAAAGCTTTGCATGCTAGGAAAATTGCTCTCGTCACCAATTGGTTGATAGACCAACGACTCTCCTCTACCAACCACTGCCCCTGGAACAGACAGTGGTGGGCTCTGCATCCAGTGAGACTGGCATCCATCATCACAACTATCCAGTCTGGGGTCTCGAAGGGGAAATCCATTGCCTAGTTGGTCGTGTGAAGCCACTATTGACGACTTGTCCGAGCCTCCGCTGGCAGCGCCAAAGGCCTCCACACTGAGTGCCTCTGAGCCGACCACCTGGACAAAAGTGTTCTCTGTAGAGGACATATTTGCGCTCTGGCCCAGGGCACCAACTCCAGAGTGACTGCCTTGGAGCCTAGGACCTGAAGGCAAGCCCATGCAAGGACAATCTGCGTCCTCAAAAACCGCTTGATCTGATCTCACAGCTTTTGAATCTGTTCCTTCATAATGATACTCTGCCACTTTGGTGTCAAAGTGGGCTCCCAAATAATTCAGTGCCTGAGTCTACTCTGTTCTTCACAAAGTTCACAACACAACCCGACTTCTATAGCAAGGAAATTACATGCTGCATCGCTGTGACTCTCCTGAAGGGTCTTTGCCCTGATCAGCCAGTCATCTAGGTATGGGTACATCAAGATTCCCTCCTTGCGCAGCGCTGCAAGCCACTACAAACTACAGGCCAGTAAGACTTACCTTGGTGGCGGGACAAGTAATGGAGGCGCTCCTGAAAGCATGAATAGTGGACTTCCTTGAAACCAACAGGTTGCATGATCTGAGGCAACATGGTTTTACCAAAGGACAATCTTGCCAAACAAATCTGAGTTCTTTGACTGAGTGACCAGAAACGTAGGTCAAGGGTTGGGTTGCATACAGAGAGGAATTACCAGCAGAAAGGAAGAAGCAGTAATGCCACTGTACAAGTCACTGGTGAGGCCTCACTTGGAATATTGTATTGCGTTTTGGAGACCATATCTCGCAAAGGACATAAAAAGGCTGGAAACAGTTCAGAGGAAGGGGACCAAAATGATTTGGAGCCTGCGTCAGAAGACTTGAGAAGAGACTTGAAGACCTAAATATGTACACTCTGGAGGAGAGGAGGGGAGATATGATTCAGACCTTTAAATATTTAGAGTATTAATGAACAAACAAGACTCTTCCAAAGACGGGGAAGCTGTAAACGTAAAGGGCATAACATGAAGCTGCAAGGGGATAAACTGAAAGGCAATGTCAGGAAATACTTTTTCACTGAAAGGGCAGTGGATGCTTGGAATGCCCTCCCGATGGAAGTGGTGGGGGCAAATACATTGACAGAATTCAAAATGGCATGGGATTGACACAGTGGATCCCTTTTATAGCAACAGGATAAAATCAAAATAAACATAACTATCTCTTATATCTCAGTAAATAGGGGTGACCTACACGGAGTGGTGGGTACACCCTTAAACAAAGACATGAGGAGGGGTGACCTGTGTGGAGTGGCAGGTGCACCTACTCTTGCCACCTTGCTGGGCAGACTAGAAGGACCATATTGGTCTTTATCTGCCGACATGTACTATGTTACCACCACCCTCATCTTGGTGAAAGTCCTTGGACCTGTGATGAGATCAAATGGCAGAGCCCGAAACTTGAAATGCCTGCAAGGAACTGCTATCTGCAAGAAATGCTGGTTGAACTGGGATATGTAAATATGCCTCCGAGAGATCTGGTACCATTAAGAACTCCCCTTGACAAACTGCCACTATAACCAACTTCAGAGTCTCCATTTGGAAATGCGGAGCGTGTAAAGCTTTGTTGATGCCTTTGAGATCCAGACTAGGCTGAAAGGTTCCCTCCTTCTTGGGAATCATGAAGTAAATGAAAAAGTGATCACCTCTGCACTCTTGCAGAGGTACTGCCACAACTGCCTGCAACTGAAGCAGTCGCTGAATGGTTTTGAATATCACCCAGGCCTTCCTCCACATAACAGCTGGTGAAACTATAAAAGTGTCTGAGAGGGAACGAGTCATCTCGAGGGCATATCCTTCCCGTATGACCTCCAGAACCCACTGGTCTGATGTGATTTGGGTCCAAACAGAATAAAATACCTGCAACTGGCCGCCTGCTAGAACCAATTCCACTTGGACCCTCAAATCTTCATTGTGAGGGTTTAGAGACACTGGAAGCTCCAGATGGTCCATCCTGACCTCCTTGCCGCTCCCCTCGAAAGGAAGCCCTACACGGGAGAAAACACCATGTTCTTAGCTGATGTGTGAACCAGATTATAGAAGGGATCTGCTAGGAAGGCCGACACTGGCTCAAAACAAGCGTCCTCCAACAGGGAATCTTATGGATCTTCTGAGGACTTGGGCAACTTCTGCGACCACCGCATGCACACCCAAGCCATATATGCACCGCAAATAGACGCCTATAGAGACAGTTCGAATAGAACAAGGAGAAACAGAATGGTTTAAAATCAGCAAGGTGTACGACAAGGCTGCATACCTTTCCCCTACCTCTTTAATTTATATGCAGAACAAATCATCAGAGAAGCAGTATTGTGTGAAGACAACAAATGTGTGAAGATTGGTGGAAAGCTCTTCAACAACCTTTGCTGTGCTGATGATACCACATTATTGGCTGAAAGTGAAGACAATCTGAAACATTTGCTTCTGAAGATCAAGGAACATAGTCTTAAAATGGGCCTGCACCTTAATATAAAGAAGACAAAGATCATGACAACTGGCAAAATCAATAAGTTCATTGTTGATGAAGAAGAAATTGAAATCGTGGACAACTTTAACCTACTTGGATCAACTATCAATAAAGAAGCAACAAGCATTCAAGAAATCAGACGACGCATTGCTCTTGGCAGAATGGTTATGAAGGACCTAGACAAGATTCTCAAGAGCAGAGATGTTTCTCTCCATACAAAGATTTGACTTGTTCAAGCCTTGGTATTTTCAATAACATCATATGGATGTGAAAGTTGGACAGTGAAAAAGATAGACAGGAAGAAAATTGATGCCTTTGAATTTTGGTGCTGCCAGCGAATACTGCATATACCATGGACTGTCTGGAGAACTAGCCAGTCGGTACTAGAGGAGATCAAACCTAAGCTTTCTTTAGAAGCTCAGATGACAAGACTTTGACTTTCATACTTTGGACAGATTATACAAAGAGAGAGATCATTAGAGAAAGACATCATGCTTGGCAAGGTAGAAGATCAATGCAAAAGAGGAAGGCCAGCAATGAGATAGATCGATGAAATAACAGTAGCTACGGGTGCCAGTCTGTCAACATTGAGCTGTCTGACTGAAGACCGAACAAAATTTAGGACAACTATCCAAAAGATCGCCATGAGTCGACACCAACTCGATGGCACTTAACTGCAGCAACAGAGACAATACCGAGACCTCAAAGGACTCTTCAGCATGCCTTGAGATTCCTATGTTCGGAGCCTTACAACCTTCCACTAGACTGGTGGCTTTTTTTGTCACCACCATCACAAAGGTGTCAACCATTGGGAACCGAAAAAGCTGTTTATTCTCCGGAGGGATTAGATATAGCCTAGCTATCGATCTCCACTTACACAAGTTAGGCTTTGGAGACTTCCACTCGTGCGTCTATCATGTCCCGGATAGCTCTATGCACCAGAAAAAAACATTGACTGCTTCTTCATGCCTTCCAACCAGAGGGTCTTCCAACACTCTCTCCACAGGGACCTCTGCTGGAATATTGAGCACTGTCATTTATTTATTTGCTTTTATATACTGCGCTCTTTGAAATCAGTGCGGTTTACATAGAACAAGAACAGTAACAGTTTACATGGAACCATTTGTGTCAAACAGTTTACATTGAACAGAATTATCAATTAACAATAAGTAATACAAGATCTAAATTAGATGTGGACTGAGAAATAAGGGACGCTAATTCATCTCTATGGAACATACGCACCACCGAAGGGTCCTCTCCTGGCAGGATCTCGTTTTCCAGACTGTCACCCCGGAAATCATCGAGCTAGTCCAATGGCCCTTCTAGAGGGTCTTCCAGGCCCCAAGGCCTCTGACACCTGTTTATCCAGCTCCTCCAGCCTATCCTGTTGAGGTCTCTTGGCTGAAGGCGCAGATTGCCCTAGCTGTGCCCTGGACTCCGGTTGAACCTCAGCTGTCATGGGCACCAGTCCCTGCTTCATACAATGTGCCTGATGTAAAAGAAGCATGAACTCTGGGAAGGTCGACAGCTGATGCAGCTCACCCACCCCTGCAGAAGAGGTAGGACCCATATCAGTACCAAAAACTGTTGATGACTAGCCCATTAAAGCCTGGCTGGGCTCCCCACAGCCCTATGGCAGCATTTCCCATTGAATTCGGGTCCTGCCATGGCTGAGAGGTCACAGTCTCCAAACCAGCCGCATTCCCTTCTGCCTCTTCCTGTAGCCAATTGTGCCACTGACACTCCTCATCGCTGCAACCCCCTTCCAAGCAACTGTGGCAGACAGTGGAGTCAATGGAAAGACTCTGGCAGCTGTCATAGGCCACGCACATCACACATTGTCCGGGCACGGCAACAGGCCCATGCTAGCATGCCGATTATTTTTCCCTCAGTAGGTACTCACTGGGACCTCCCCCTCTGATAGCTTCAGAATGGAGCCACCTCCACCTGTTGTCTTTTTTTTTTAACTGAGCCAGACCCCCCCCCCCCCCATAACAGGAAAAGAGAAGCACACTGCCTCAGACTGGGGCAAAAGAAGCTAGTGTCGTCCTTGCCAGGCTGCGGGAGAGGGGAAAGAACCAGGGCCTCCAGTCAAGCCAGACCAGGGACAGGGATCCTCCACTGTTTGGCTTGCTCGAGTGCTGGATCCTTGTGCCTCTGTATTAATTTTTTTTCTTTTTTTTTGTCTAAGCCGTCCGGTGGAGTCCAGACTACATAGGAGCTTATGCACCTTCCACTCAGAAATACTGAGTTGAAGAGCCTCTGACCAGGACCCTTATAGGGTGACGTCATCAAACCAGTGGTTCTCGGAGAGAACAGCTGTACCTGGGAGCAGCCGCGTTTTTCATCCTCGCGGAGCAGGACTGCAGGAGGGAGAGGAGACCCGGTGGCACGGCTGCAGGCACTCCGGTGGATGTTCCTGCCTCGGAGGACCCCCCCTTGACCCACATAAAGGTCTGTGGGAGTTACTCGCGACCTGCGAGTCGCGGCTTGCGGGGTTGCGTCCTAAGGGGTAAGACACGCTCCTTTTGCGCTCCTTCGGCGCTCATGAGAAGCTCTCGAGAGCGCTTGATGTTATAATTGTCTGTCCATGGGGAAGCGGAAGGGAAAGGTGATGGTGAAATCTGGGTCTGGGGACGGGGCCCAAGGAGGTAAAGTAGTTGGCCCTATGAATAGGCATGTGGCATCGCTGCAGCCTGCAAAATTATCGCCGGACGGAGCTTCTTTAAGCCCTGAGCTCCGGCTACCTCCTCCTTTCCCTCAGCCACTTTCTTCCTCTACTTTCCTCGAAGCTCCTCTAGCCCCTGTGGCTTTGCCTTTGAGACCTGTTTGTCCGGCTGTTTCTGACCCGATTGTTCCTCTTCCTGCTGGAGAGGTAACTTTAGGGGATATTTGGACTGCAATTCAGCAAATTGATAAACGGTTATCATCAATTGTTTCTTCTCTATGTTCTTTTACGAATGATGTTGATAAATTTAAAGATATTGATAAACAGGTAAATTCTTTAGCTCAGATTTCTGCCCGAGCTGATTCTCACCTTTCAATTGACTCTAGTATTACTTTTCCTCTACTTAAGGATATTTCCGCTGTTTCTTATCATGTAGAGTTATTGGAGAATCAGCATCAGGCTAGAAATTTGCGATTTCTTAATTTTCCCTCTACTCATTTACTTTCCTTGGAAATTTTGCTCCAGAAATATTTCTCTGAGATCCTACAGTTGAAAGGTGTATTAGATATAGTCCAAGTATATTCATTTTCCTCTGGTGGTAGAGCGGCGCTCTCTGAAGAAGGGGCTTCTGCTTGGTAATAGGATTGCTTGGATTTTTGTTCTTCTTTTAGTTTTGTATTCAGGGAAGAAAATCGTTAAATAAAAGATTTAAAACCAGTGGTTCTCAGTCTCCATCTGCTGGTAGGCTGGCATAACCCACACGTCTGGACTGAACTGGAGGGGTGATTAGGAAATTGTGGGCTACTGCAGGTACCCATGTGTGTGTTATTTATTTTTGCAACCATTGGTATTTTTCTAGAATAATTGGGTTTAATTATTTTCTGATGATTTTCACACCAGTGGGGGTAGATTGTTGTGAAAATACTATGAGGTCTAATCAGAACTCATGCATTATTGCTCAGTGGTTGAAGGATAATGGATTAAAATTGAATATAAGCAAAACTGAGGCTTTGTGGTGGCTAGGGAACGTTTATAACAAGGCCAAGATATTTATTGTATTTATTTATTTAACAGGTTTTCTAAACTGCCTTATCTTAGATTCAAGGTGGTTTACGTTGTAACAATAGAGTTTTACATTGAACAGGGAGAAATAACTTGGAGATTTTAACATAGCTTTACATTGAACAAGGAGAATTAACTTGGGGGTTCAACAGGATTAACCTTAATTAGGTAGAACTGTGTATCAAAGTGTTACAATCAGCAGTGGAATAGGTATTAGTGTAGAAGTAGATAATAAAGTTCATATACAGCAACAATTAGTTGTTACATTGTATTAATATGGAAAAGAAGCAATATTTGTGGCATATGTGGTGGATCATGTTGTTGTGGCATAGTGTTTGGAGAATATAATTGCTTTATAGCCTTTCGAAAGTCTTGCAGGACAGTGATAGCTCTTATATTCTCAGGGAAGGGGTTCCATAGTGTTGGGGCGTAAAGTGAGAATGCCCTATTGCAGGTTATCTGTTTGGCTTTCGTTCTGACCTTTGGTATGAGAAGTAAGTTTTTGTTAGCTTTCCATCTGATTCTGTTTTCTGGATCTTTATTGATCAATGTTTAGAGGGTGGCTGATGCCAGCTTGTGAATTATTTTTAAATATCATGACCAGAAACTTGTATTTGGATCTTTTATATTATTGGTAGCCAATGGAGCTGTTTCAACATCATGTTTTTATGTCTTGCCGTACCAGATATTATTCTTGCTGCTGTATTCTGAACTTAGCTATAAGGGATATGTAGGGTGCATAGGAAGGCCTTGATATAGTAGGTTACAACAATCCATTAGTGGCATTATCATGGCTTGGCATAATGTCCGAAAGTTATTTTCATCTAGCAGTGGTTTGAGTTTTTGAATTGTTCGTAGTTTGTGGTAGGCTGATTTTGCCGTTTTCTTTATATGTGACTGAAAATTTAGGTTTAGGTCTAGGTTGATGCCAAGATATTACACTGTATGTTTTTCCTCTGTCATTCTGGTGGATCTTAAATATTTTCACTGGGATGAAGGAGGTATTTCTGGATACAAAGAGTGCTTCCGATTTTCTGTAGCGGAGATTCCGGTTATGCAGCCAGGTTATCATAGCTTCCAGGCATGTTGATATCCTTGAGTTATCGGATTTAGTGATGAACATAGGGGTAAAAATTATATCATCAGCAAAGATCCTGTATTCAATCTTGTATCCCTTTATTATGTCACAAAGAGGCTGTAGGTAAATATTGAACAGTACTACTGATAGTGTTGATCCCTGTGGAATCCCTTGTGGTTGGTCAATAAGTGTGGATTGATGTGATCTCCAGGAACAAGTAGGAATGTAGTCTTCACATATGGGTGACGTCGGTGCCGATGGAGCCTGCGCAGGAACGCTCCCCAGCATCCAATAGGAAAGCCTTTGGGAGCATCCCACTGCATCTATGTAGCTGCCTTTCCAGCTTTCCCTCCTCAGTTCTTCATTTTCAGCGGAGCCAACAAGAAGCAATTCCTGTCACCGGAGAAAATTTGTCCGTCCTTATTTTTTGTGGTCACGTCTGCCTTCCTGTCGACACTGGTACTGACCTCTGTCAGTGCTTTGTTTCTTTCTTAAAAAAAAAAAAAAAAAAAAGGAACAGAAGGCTTATCAATAAACTCAGTAGTTTGGGGATGGGTCCCAAGGTGGTGACCTGGATCAGAAATTGGTTGACTGACAGACAACAGAAGGTGATGGTAAATGGAGCTCACTCGGATGAAAGGATGGTGATTAGCGGGGTACCCCAGGGTTTGGTCCTGGGCCCGGCACTGGGCGCAGGTCCTCTTCAGCCCCCGCCACCACCAGCAGCTCTCCCCTTCCCGGGGATCGAGCCACCGATAGCGGGAGGGGCCTCACAGCTACAACTGTCCAATCGGGACAGCACCTCTGCAATTTAAAAGCTTCGCGCCATCGGGCGCGCCCGCGCCTGGCGGGCCCGCGCCTGAGGGCCTCGCCAGAGGGCCCTTAGGCGTGGACCTATGAGAACAAATCTACAGACCTACTTTGAAGTGCTCCTCTGCCACAGCTCGCCTGAGACCAGACGCCGAATCAGCAGCCCGCACAAGACACGCGCCCACACAAAAGGAGCCTCTATAGTCCAGGATCGTCGGCTGAACTCCCACAGCAAGTATACTCTTCTCAGACGTGACTCAACAAAACTCTTCCTAAACAGCCTAATTATCTGATTTATACTAGATATCATATCTCGTGAATTTGCTTAACTTTATTCTGTCAGGTCCACCATTACCAGCTGACACACGCTTGATAGGAAAATATTTATTAAATATTTATTACTGTTGTCAGTAACATGTACACAACTTATATACTGTCGCCAGTAGCATTTAATTTATTTACTGTTGCATTCACTTACTGATGTTTCCGGTAACACTCAGCTATCATTGTTGCATCTCAATTTTTTACTGTTGTCAGTAGCATTTACTTATTACCATTGTACTCAACCTTTACTATAGCTAGTAGCAATCCTTTATTACTGTTGCCAGTAGCTCTCTCAACACATTTTAATGCTGAAGCTAGCCCAACTATGCAGTAGCGAATCCAAGTCCACAGGTGCATGCCGCCCTCCTGTAAATTAAGATATTTTATCCAAATATCTCAGTCACATTACTGCCCAGATATCCCATACCACTGAATCACCCCTGTTAATTGTCCACATCTCAACTGAGACCAATATTCCTCCAAGATGTATGCACTCATACCACTGTCTATTCTCTTTCTCACCTTTGGTCTCTCTAGTCATGCATTCAATACATGTGCTAACCACATCCCAATCCATTACAGTAACAATAGGAGATGGTCAGAGAAAGTCCACCAAACTGCTCATAACACTGCCAACACTCCATATAGCACCTACTATACATTCCCCTACAAAACACCAAAAAAACTCACTCAGTCAAACATCAGCAACATCATCTACTAAAATGTGCGCTCATAAACGCGAGATCTACACGCCAAAAATGGCCAGCAATCACCGACCTTATAACATTCCACGACCTTGACATATTAATAATCACGGAGACATGGTTGTCAGATTGTGATAATGCGATCATCAATCAAATGACCCCAGCCGGCTTCTCACCGTATACTTGTCACAGAGCTAAACAAAAAGGAGGTGGGGTACTCATCCTCGCAAAAGCAGAACTGAAATTCAAACTAAACGACGCATCTACCTCAACGCACCTTGACACTATTACGATATCAAATGACCAATGCACAATAAACGCACTCTACAGAGCACCAACATCATCCTCTGATGACCTACCAGCAATCATCAAGCTTGCATGCAACTCGGATAATCCACGTTCATCAAACTGGCTAATAGGAGACTTCAACCTCCCCTCCTTACCTGAAGCACAAGCAAGAACCTTCCTCGAAGCTTTATACGACCTGGACTACAAGCAAATAGTACACTCCCCTACGCATGCAAAGGGTGGTATCCTTGACCTTATTTTTGCCCCTCAATATATAGCTGACACCACACCTCAGCTGCTGACTGCTATATCCCCAGTACCTTGGTCTGACCATAACCTCCTCAACTTCCACATACCAATCACATACCACCATAAGACCGGTGACAAGGCCAGCACCCCTGACCCCGGAATACTAACAACACGATTTCGTCCACTCGACAAGGAAGATGTACTTATCAAGCTACTGCCACGCCTTGACGTTCCTATCCTTGACCCAGACGAACTTGTAGTGAATTGGAACAACAGTATCAGAGCTATAGCCTGTATCCCATCCACCAACAAGGTACCCAGGAAACGTGCGCATGCTCCCTGGTACTCTACTGACCTTCGAGCTTCCCTTTTACAACTACGTAAACTCGAAAGACGATGGCGCAGGAACCAGACTACAGCAGCCTATCACAACTACAACTCTCACCTAGCTCTACACAGAGAGAAAATAAGTGAAAAAAAGAAACAACATCACTCAACCATTCTAAAACGGTCTTTGAATAAAACACATGACCTATTTAATATAGTAAAGTCATTAACAGGGGACCCAGCACCAGTAAGCCCACTCATGCCTCAACCACAGGATTACTCGAACTACCTACAATCAAAAATGATCCAATCCAACACGATTCCATCCACCTATAACCCAACCATTGTAATAAGTACAACAAAGCCTACCCTACTACTCAATTTCTCTGCAGTATCTACTAAAGAAATTGAAGACACCATCACCTCCATCAATCTCACCACTGCCCCAAATGACCCTTGCCCAGCAAGCTGGATAAAGGAACTTCGACATGAACTAAGCCACTCATTATGCAATATAACCAACCAATCTCTACTAAGAGGCATCTTCCCACAAAGTTTAAAACACACATCAATCAGGCCCCTACTAAAAAATAGTCGCCTTGATACATCCAAAGTCGAATCCTATAGATCTATATCGAGTATCCCCCTGCTGGCCAAGATCATCGAGAAAATAGTCCAGCGACAGATCCAGCAACACGTCGACATTGAGTCACCTCTCGACCCAGCTCAACATGGCTTCAGAGAATCGCATGGGGTAGACACCATCTTAACTACCCTTTTCGACAAATTAATCACAGGAATTAATAATATACACCAAGGCTTCATCCTTATCTTCCTCGACATTGCTGCCGCCGCCTTCGATTCTGTGAACCATAAGATACTATTACAGCGTCTCCAGGAAAAAGGGCTACAGGATACTGCGCTACAATGGTGTGAATCATACTTAACCAATAGATGGCAGCAAGTAAAAACAGGCACCACCTCTTCTGAACCTTTTCTACAGAAGCAGGGAGTACCCCAGGGATCATCCCTGTCTGCCTTACTATTTAACATTTATATGCAGCCTATCTGCTCTCTGATCCGCTCCCTAAATGTAGAATGCCTGGTGTATGCTGACGACATACTACTATACATTCCATTTACTATTGAGCAGCCCGATTTCTCCCCTATCATCAGATGCTTTGATGCAGTTGCTGAATGGCTCCTCACTCAAAACCTGAGGATCAGTCATAACAAGACTGATGTCCTCTTTGTCACTAGGAACCAGAAGTTCGTTACACCTCCTTACCTGCAAGTTAAAAATGCTGAACTCAAAACAAGAGACACAATCCAATATCTAGGAATTACTCTAGATCGGCGTCTGGACATGACAACCCATGTAAAGGCCGTTACAAGATCAGTTTACCACAAGATACGAACCCTCCGCCACCTCCGCCCTCTGCTAGATTTCTCTGACTACCGAACGATATTTCAGGCCCTAGTAATCCCACATCTTGATTTCGCAAACATCATCCTTCATGGTCTCCCACAGGCAACCCTCAACCCGCTTCGGCTGGCCATGAACTCAGCTGCTAGGGTCTTAACAGGTGTATCAAAAATGGAACATATAACACCAGTGATGAAAGAGTTACACTGGCTACCACTACAAGCCCGAATCCAATACAAGTTACTAGTCATGACTTTCAAGGCACTGAACAACCAGTCTCCTACACCTATCAGCAACCTGATTAACAATATTCCTGAAAATAGAATAAGACGGCCTGCACTACTCAACATGTTAATAGTACCCAAATTTACCACAAGGTGCACAAAGACAACTACTAATAGAGCTTTCTCGATTTATGCTCCGACAACCTGGAATGAACTTCCCACCTGGATTCGATCCATACCAAGCCTCACCACATTCAAAAAAGAAATAAAACACCATCTATTTCAAATCTACTATCCTGAAACCAGTCCTGAAAAACATAAGTCGCAGGCATCCACCCCCTGCTCTAATTATCCCAACGCACTAACCCAACACGAAAACGGTTAGCCGCCCTCTCCCTATGGCTGTATCCTGTCCCCCATCCGATCTAGCTATAACCAAATATCAGTTGTATTTAACTCTATGTAAATTTATGTGTATATATCTTGTAAATAGTTTCCCCCGTTATTCTCCCGTTATGACTGTACCCTTGTTCTATGTAAGCACATTGTGTTATGTAAAAAACATTGTTGCATTGTTCAGTTGTAATGTAAACCGCACTGATCTTAATAGCGCGGTATATAAGAAAAGCAAATAAATAAATAAATAAATAAATAAATATTTGTGAGTGATGTTGCCACTTTCAATGAAATGAGATGAGGGTACAAAACGTTTTTGTTTTTTTAATATGATGGGGGCCCCTCCACCTCTTCTTGACGATCTTGGACAGTTATGTAATGTAGTGTGGACGTTGTCATCTGGTTGATTATTACTTGATTTGTGGAATTTCTGTAATGCACAGGTAGCAAGCCGGTTTGTAAGCTTTCCCTCTCTCCCACACCGACTGCCACTCACCCCTGGGATAATCTTAGCTTTATAGGCTTTTAAACTTGTTAAAGGGGGGAGGTGCCCATAATCACTTTCAGGTGTGGCTGGTTATCCTCATCAGGAAGACATTTATTAAGGACCTGAATTAATTATTCTTGAGATGCACAAAGTCCATTTAAGATATAAGGTATAGTTGTATTAGTATAAGTATCCCCTGCAAAGCTCAGTAAGTAAACAACTTTAACATCTGAATAAAACCTTAAAACTAAGATGCAGACAGCAGTCCAGCAGTGAGATGGGGGGTTTCCAGTCTTTTGCATTGAGTGTCACATATATGATTTCCTCCCAGTTGGTGAGGGGTCTTACATGTGCACCAGGTGCAAGGAGCTCTTTGCTCTCAGGGAATGAGTCTGATCTCTGGAGGCTAGAGTAGCAGACTTGGAGGGCATAAGGAAGACAGAGAAGTACATAGATGAGACCTACAGGAATGTAGTACTGAAGTCCCACCTTCAGTCTGGCAACCTCCCTGTTGCCCTGGATGAGAGAGGTCATGTGAAAGGAGAGCATCACCCTGGTGTGGCAGGAAGTGATCCTGTAGCTAGGATCTGTCCTCCAGGTGATGTAAAATCCTCTTGCACTGAGGAGGTTTCTCCAGGGCCATATGCCCATGAGGGGAGGGTTAGGATGGCTCTTATAGTTGGTGAATCGATCATTAGACATGTAGATAGCTGGGGTGGCTAGTAGACATGAGGATTGCCTGGTTTATGTTTATGTTTATTTGAATTTGATATACCGCTCAGGCCGAAGCATTAGAGCGGTTTACAATAATATATCATTTGTGGAAACATGAAAGGAACACCATTTGTAAGATAGGAAAGAGTAGAGGACAGAAACAGTCAAAAGGATAGGCAAAGAAAAGGAACAGCAGGTTACCATAATATAAGCGTATGACAATCCAGACCACATATTCAATGCTCAGTATGTTGGATGGCGGGGGTTGCACTGCTTGGTATAGCTCAATGAGACCTGTGTGCCACCTCTGTTGCCAGTTATAGATGCAGGAGCAGGATGGTGAGCTGATGGTACTCTTTGTACTCGGAGCACTGGCAGAAGCCTGCACAAGGGTGGTAGCTGACCACTGCTGGCTGTATGTCCCCTTCAGGTCATGATGGAGTGCATGCATTTTCTCTAGGAGGTCACAAATGTAATCCCAAATGTAATCCCATGCCTACCTGATGCAAACATAGGGGATCTCATATGCCACCTAGACAAGGTGTTAGCACTGGGGAGGAGTCTGCTGTCTAGTACATGTTGGTACCAACGACAAAGGAGAGTGTGGTAGGGAGGTTTTGGAGGCCAAATTTAGGCTTTTAGGTAAGAAGTTGAAATCCAGAACTTCCAGGTAGCATTCTCAGAAATGCTTCCTGTTCCACGCACAGGGCCCAAAAGGCAGGCAGAACTCCCCTAGTCTCAATGCATGGATGAGACGATGGTGCAAAGAAAAGGATTTTGGATTTGTTAGGAACTGGGCAGCATTCTTGGGAAAGGAGAGGCTTTTCTGAAGGGATGGGCTCCACCTTAACCGGGATGGAACCAGGCTGTTGGCATTAACCTTTAAAAAGGAGTAAAAGCAGCTTTTAAACTAGATAATAGAGGAAAGCCAACAGTCGCCCAAGAGTGCATGGTTCGGAACAATGTATACCTGAAGGATACTAGCAAAAGATTGAAGTTGGGGCATATCAACAGAGAGCTTCCAATAAAAACAAAAATAACCCAATGCCCTTAAGTACAGAGCAGACAGAGCTTAAAGATTCCAAATTACCCCTGCTTACCAATAACTAGAGTAATATGAATAAAATACAACCTCTAAAATGCTTGTATGAAAATGCGAGAAGTCTAAAAAAATAAGATGGGAGAGTTAGAATATATAGCACTAAATGAGAGGTTAGATATAATTGGTATCTGAGACATAGTGGAAGGAGGACAACCAGTGGGACACTGATACCTGGGTACAAATTATATCGAAAAGTTAGAGTAGATCAAATTGGTAGAGGGGTTGCATGCTGTAGAGAGGGCACTGAGGCATATAGGATTAAAGTGTTTCAGGAAACAAAATACACAGTAGAATCTCTATGGATTGAAATTCCATGTAAAACGGCAAAGGCGATGGCAGTGAGGGTGTACAGCCGACTGGCCAGAATGAACAAGTGGCTGATGAAATGCTCAAAGAAATCAAGGAAGCTAACAAAAGTTACAATACAGTAATAATAATGGGTTTCAATTACCCCGGTATCGACTTGGTCAGTGTCATGGCTAGGGAGATAAAGTTTCTAGATGAAATAAATGACTGCTTCTTGGAGCAGCTGGTTCATGAACCGACAAGAGGGGAAGCCATTTTGGACCTAGTCTTCAGTGGTACACAAGATCTGGTGTAGGAGATAACATTGTTTAGAGCCAATTGGCAATAGTGATAATAGCATGATTACGTTTGATTTTATAAATGGAGGAAGGGACAGCAAGGAAATCCACCTTTTAACTTTCAAAAGGGAGACTATGATAAAATGAGGAAAACAGGTAAGAAAAAACTAAAAGGAGCAGTTGCAAAGGTTAAAGATATACATCAAGCATCTGCATTATTTAAAAATACTATCTTGGCATCCCAGACCAGCTATATTCCATGCTTTAAGAAAGGTCGAAGGAAATCCAAAAAACTGCCAGCATGATTTAAAGATGAGGTCAGAGAGGATGTTGTAGCCAAAAAAAGAATCTTTCAGGAAATGGAAAAGGGAGCCAAATGATGAAAACTAGAAGCAACATAAGAACTGGCAAGTTAGATGCAAGGCATTGATAAGGCAGGCAAAGAGAGAATTTGAGAAGAAGCTTGCTGTGGAAGCAAAAACGCATAATAAAGACTTTTTCAGGTACGTTTGTAGCAAAAAAACCTGAGAGTGTCAGTTGGACCATTAGATGATAGAGGGGTAAAAGGGGCACTAGGAGGCGACAAGGCCATAGTGGAGAGACTGAATGAATTCTTTGCTTTGGTCTTTACTGAAGATGATGTAGGGAAGTTACCCATGACTGAAATGGTATTTAAAGGTGATACATCAGAAGAACTGAAAAAAATATCAATAAACCGGGAAGATATATTGCAACTAAATAGTATATTATAAACTAAACAGTAGCACATCACCTGGACCAGATGGTATATACCCAAGGGTGTTGAAAGAACTGAAATATGACATTCGAGACCTTCTATAATTAATCTGTGAACTATCATTATAATCATTTGTAATACCTGAAGATTGGAGGATGGCCAATGTAATGCCAGTTTTTAAAAAAGAGTTCCAGGGATGATCCGGGAAACTACAGGCCGGTGAGCCTGACATCAGTAACCGAGAAAATGGTGGAAACAATTATAAAGAACAAAATTACTGAACATGTAGATAGTCATGGCTTAATGGGAGAAAGTCAACATTTTTTTTGAAGGTGTGAATAAACAGGTAGACAAAGGTGTGCCAGTCGATATAGTGCATATGGATTTTCAGAAAGCCTTTGACAAGGTCCCTCATTAAAGCTCTTTGCAAAGTTAAAAAGTCATGGGATAGGAGGCAGTGTACTATTGTGGATCAGGAACTGGTTAAAAGATAGAAAGCAGAGGGTAGGGCTGAATGGCCAATTTTCCCAAAGGAGAAAGGTGAATAGTGGAGTACCCAAGGGATCTGTGCTAGGTCCACTGCTTTTTAACATATTTGTAAATGACCTGTAAATGGGAATAATGTGTGAGGTAGTCAGATTTGCAGATGACATAATATTATTCAAAGTTGTTAAAACCCAAGAGGATTGTGAAAAAATTCCAAGAGAACCTTGATAAATTGGAAAATTGGATGTTCAAATGGCAAATGAAATTTAATGTGGACAAGTACAAAGTTACACACCTAGGAAAGAAGAACCAAAACTATGGTTACACGATGCAAGGTTCCACATTAGGAACCACCACCCATGAAAAAGATTTAGGCATCAGCATCATGGATAACGCATTGAAATCCTCCGCCCAGTGTGCAGCGGAAGCCAAGAAGGCAAATTAAATGCTAGGAAGCATAAGGAAAGGAATGGAAAATAAATAGCTAATATGATAAGCCTATCCTTTAGCACTGGGTCTTTCCTCTCTACTCTCAAACAGACCTCCGTCAGACCTCTGTTAAAGAACGCCAAACTAGACCCACAAAAGGTGGAGTCGTACAGGCCCATATCCAGCATCCCAATGCTCGCTAAAATTATTGAAAAGATAGTGTACAAGCAGTTACAAAATCATATCGACACTAATGCCCCTCTGGACTCATCCCAACATGGATTCAGAGAGTCACATGGAGTTGAAACACTACTCACAACTCTTTTCGACAACATAATTTCAGGCGTTAACAACATACGACATGGTTTTGCACTCATCCTTTTGGATATAGCAGCGGCTTTCGACTCGGTATGCCACGAGATTCTCCTATGCCGGCTAAGAGAAAAAGGCATCAGTGGAACAGCCCTCGAGTGGTGCAGATCTTACCTGTCTGGAAGATGGCAATATGTTCGAACAGACGGCTCCACATCCGAAACCATTCCCACAAAGTCAAGGAGTTCCTCAAGGATCCTCCTTATCATCACTGATGTTTAACATCTATATTCAACCCATCTGTAACATCATTAGATCGTTCAATGTGAGCTGCATGATATACGCTGACGATGTGCTGTTATACATGCCAATATCCCTGGATTGCCCAGACCTTACCCCTCTGACTAAGTGCTTCAACACCATATCCGAATGGCTCCTATCACAAAATCTGCGCATCCAACACAATAAAACGGAGGTCCTGTTCATCTCGAGAAATCCCAAGTTCACACCACCCAGCTTTTTGAAAGTAAATAATGTTTATGTTTATTATGTTTATTAAAATACTTTCTATACCGCCCCATACCAATGGCGTCTGGGCGGTTTACAGATTAAAAGAATAAAATACAATACAGGCTGTCAGAAAAGTTAAAAAGAACGCCAATTAAAATTTTAAAAGGGACAGAAAAGAAGCAGAGGATAGAAAACACAGCAAAAGTATAAAAAAGAAAACATCAACAAGAAGAGGGAGAAGGAGACAAAGACGGGGGAGGGAGGTCAAACGCCAGACAAAACAAATGGGTTTTTAGTTGTTGTTTGAAAGCTTGGTATGATTGCTCTGCACGAAGTGAGTTCCAAAGCCTAGGACCCAGAAAATAAAAAGCCGAAGAGCGTGTGGACTCCAGGTGAGCTTGAGAAGGGGAAGGAAGGGCCAACCGATTAACGTGAATAGAACGGAGCAGGCGATGGGGAGTGCGGAAATGAAGAAGATCTGCAAGATAGAGAGGGGTACCTGTGTGAGTCACCCTGTGCACAAACATAAGAACCTTATACTGTACACGAAAAGAAACCGGTAACCAGTGATGGTGCAAAAGTAGGGGAGTGACGTGGTCATAACGGGAAGCACAAGATAGTAGACGGACAGCTGCATTCTGGACACGTTGCAAACGGGAAAGTTGAGATTTTGGTAGGCCAGCTAAAGAAACATTGCAGTAATCGAGTCAGGAGATTATAAAAGAGAGAATAAGGGTAGCAAAAGCAGAGGGCGAGAGAAAAGGGCGCACAGGCCGAAGTTGTTTAAGAGATAGAAAAGAGCGTTGAACTATGGACGTGATGTGTTCTTTGAATGAAAGAGAGGAGTCAAGAATAACACCAAGGTACCTAAGGGATGAAACAAGAGGAATGGGCTGGGAAGAGAGGGAAGGAGCACAGATGGGGGAAGGGCTTCCGAGGGTAAACCAGATGGCAAATGACTTAGTGGGATTAACCTGAAGAAAATTAGAGGTGAACCAAGAAGCAACAGCAGAAAGACAGAGATTAAGAGGAGAAATATCGGGCGTATGTGAATCAGTGTGGTGCAGCAGTATGATATCGTCCGCGTAATAGTACGCGGAGATACCAAACTGCTGAACCCACAAGTGCAAGAGGGGCCAAGAAGACATTGAAAAGGAGAGGAGCAAGGACATATCCCTGAGGCACACCACAGGTAAGAGAAGTGGAGGGCGAGGAAGCGGACCCAACAACCACTGAAAAAGAGCGACAGGAAAGAAAAGAGTGAAACCAGTGAAGAACAGTCCCAGAGAGGCCAGCGTCTTGAAGACGGGCGAAAAGGGTGCAGTGATCCACTAAATTGAAAGCTGCAGAAAGATCGAGAGAGACAGCAAGAGTAAAGAGACCATGATCGTGAGCAGCATACACCTCGTTAAGAAGAGAAAGAAGAATAGACTCTGTACTGTGACCAGGGCGAAAACCAGATTGCCGAGGGTGAAGAGCAAGAGAAGCCTCAAGGTGAGCAGACAACTGAAGAAAGACAAGTTTCTCAAGAAATTTAGAAAGAAAAGGGAGATTAGAGACAGGGCGCCAGTTTGAAAGTGCTGTAGGGTCGGACGTGTGGGATTTTAGAATAGGACGAACAATAGCGTGTTTCCAAGGTGTAGGAAAGAAACCAGAAGATAAACTAGCATTAAAGAGAGACAGAATATAAGGAGAAAGAGATAGGGAGGATTCCAAAAGCCAGCGGGAAGGGATGGGATCAGCAGAACATGTGGTCTTTCAGATAGAGAGAAAAGTAGTTTGGAGGACAGCTGGGGAAATCATCTCGAATGAGGACCAGGAGTGAGATAAGATAGGTACAGAGGAGAAAGGAGATAAAGGGGACGGTGGAGAAAGCGGAAAGGACCCTACTATGGGGGAAAGAGGGGGAGGACAGGAAGGGAAGGACTGACGAAGAGTCTGGACTTTGGAAGCAAAAAAGGAGGCAAGGGAGGAAGGGTCAGGGGAAGCAGAAGAAGGAGGAGGAAGGGGAGGGAAAACAGAATGGGATGCTGTAAGGGAACGAAAAATATGCCGAGTTACAAGTAAAATCAGCCATACGTTACCTCGGGGTGACATTGGACCAGAACCTAGACATGAAGCAACACATAGCTAATACTGTGATCTACTTCAAAATCAGATCCCTCAGACACTTACGTCCGTTACTCGAACCAGGTGATTTCCGCACCATTTACCAAGCCCTCATTATTCCTCATTTCGATTACTCAAATGCCATCCTACAAGGACTCCCCCGGGCCACCCTAAACCCCCTGCAACTTGCGATGAACAGTGCAGCGCGGGTACTCTTTGGAGCCTCCAGAAGAGAGCATATCACAACCCTCCTGAAGTAGCTGCACTGGCTCCCCATTCATGCCAGGATCAGTTTTAAGACCTTGGTGATGACTTTCAAGGCCACTAAGGGGCTCTCCTCCTCTTCACTATCTGACCTCATCCAACCACTTGCACCCAATAGGCTAAGGAGAACCGCAGAGTCCAATATGCTATTGACACCGAAAGATACGACAAACTGTACCAAAACAACATCTAACAGAGCCTTCAGACTCTGCGCCCCAAGTCTCTGGAACTCCCTACCACCACATATCAGAGCAATTCCCAACTTGAGCCAGTTCAGGAAGGCCCTGAAACATTTTCTCTTTATCAAATATCTCACTGACTGCCCTGAACCCTAGCTACACTAGAATAGTGCGTCCCCAAGTATGTACAACACCCAACAATATTCGTTCTCATTCATCTGCATATGTATATAGTTTACCCTGTTCAATTCATCTGCATATGTATATAGTTTACCCTGTTCTCCAAGTTACATTTCCTGTTCAATGTAATGACCAGACATCTATTATTGTCGGATTTTGCTGTTCTACTGTAAACCGCGCTGATCGCAAATAGTGCGGTATATAAGAAATGTAAATAAATAAATAAATAAAAACAAAAGATATTATAATGCCTCTATATCGTTCCATGGTGAGACCGCACCTTGAATATTGTGTGCAATTCTGGTCGCCATATCTTAAAAAGGATATAGCGATTTTAGAAAAGATTCAGAGAAGAGCCACCAAAATGGTAAAGGGGATGGAAGGATACTCTTATGAAGAAAGGCTAAAAAGGTTGGGGCTCTTTAACCTGGAAAAGAGACGGCTGAGGGGAGATATGATAGAAGTCTATAAATTAATGAACGGAGTGGAACGGGTAAACGTAGATCGATTGTTTACCTTATCAGAATATAGAAAGACTAGGGGACATGCAATGAAGCTACAGGGTAAACTATTTAAGACTAATAAAAGAAAATATTTTTTCACTCAACGTGTAATCAAACTCTGGAATTTGTTACCGGAGGATGTAGTAAAGGCTGTTAGTGTAGCTGGGTTTAAAAAAGGTTTGGACAAGTTCCTGGAGGAAAGGTCCATAAACCATTATTAAGAAGGGATCCAGGATATCAATGCTTGAACCAATACAAGCATTGTGGAACCTGTGTCCCTTGGGGAAACTGCTAGGTACGTATGACCTAGATTGGCCACTGTTGGAAACAGAATACTGGGCTTGATGGACCTTGGTCTGACCCAGTATGTCATATCTTATGTTCTTATGTTCAATACAAGCATTATGGATCCTTTGATTTGGATTGACCACTGTTGATGACTGGCTTGATGGACCTTGGTCTGATCCAGTATGGCATTTCTTATGTTCTTATGTTATATCATTTTCTTCAATGCAGTGGAATTTGTTCTGAATAGATTGAGCATTGATTAGGGCCCATTTTAATGTCTGTAATTGGTGTGGGATCTGTTGCTGGTTTTGCTGTAGATGGATGATATTGACTTGTATTAATCTATTATGTCTCCTATATTCTTGTGATTGAGAGTAGTCTCGTGGTGTTTTATCTTTGAATCCATGGATTTCCGGGATCGATTGGAATACTAGGTGTTGTGGTCCTTGTGCTGCTTGGGTAGCTAGTACCCTGAATAGTAGTAGTATTGTACATTGTGTGAACATAGGTGTCCTGAGCTCCATGATTAGTTGCTTCCAAGTACTAAGCTGTTTTAATATATTATCTTTTCTCCGTATTCTTTAAAAGTGTGTGTATGTCACATTAATATTCCTATGATGCAGTGATTGTGTCTGAGTATACCTTAGTTCAGGTGTAGTTTGCTTTGTAGTTGACTCCTCGTTCTCCCTGTGGTCCACTCCTTAAGACCCCCCCTGAGGGCCCTTTGGTTTGACCCCAGGGCGAATGCCTGCATGGTGAGTACACGCTTGGATGGATGTTGGTTGATATTACGGTCATTGGCAAGTGTTGTTGGCATAATCAAAGTTCTCCAGTGTTTGTACTTGCTTTCTGGAGTTTGCTGGTCTTCCCTGCTCTCCGTGTGGAGGATAGTGAAAGCGACTGGGGTCCAAGGCAGCTGCTTTAGGTTTCAATGCACGCTGCTCCCTCGCTGCCCATATATGCCGGTCCGGGGACAGCCATCATTGTATTGCTTTCTGCTTTTGTGTTATTGTAGGATGTTCCGACATTCTGTCTGGCAGGTTTGATTAGGACCATGCCAATGGGCCCTCAGGCACAGGCCCTCCCAAGCGCATTTCTACTTTTAAATGGGAGCTGGTGGTTGGAAGATTGGCCTGGTGGTAGGGAGCGGAGAGGAGCTCACCTTCCCTGCTGCAGCTCCAATAGTCCGGCTGAATGATGGTGGGGTCCTAGTGTGCTTCTACATAGTAACATAGTAAATGACGGCAGATAAAGACCAGTATAGTCTGCCCAGTAAGATGGCAAGAGTAGGTGCACCTGCCGCTCCTTGCAGGCCACCCCTCCCCATGTCCTTGTTTTAGGGGTGAACCCACCGCACGTATAGGACACCCTTGTATGTTGAGAAATTAGTTAAGTTTATTTTGATTTTATCCTGTTGCTGTAAAGGGATCCACTATGTCTGTCCCATGCCATTTTGAATTCCGTCACTGTATTTGCCCCTACCACTTCTGTTGTGCCCTTTTTGGATTCTTAGACTTACCTGGCCCTTCTAACAGGAAGGAAAAAAAACAAGACACATCGACAGAAAATCAGTTAGATTAATTCCAGAGCTGTAGAAGGAAGATCGTCAGGGGGGCCAAATCAAGGCTCCTCCTCTAACCACCTTCGAAAATCTTCCACCAGAGATCTGCCTTTTATTAAGAAGTATCAGCTAACATAATTAATTTTTAATTAACATCGGATGATAATCTTGTTACAAAATTACAGGTCTGGAATAAAATCTGCTTACAGGATCATTTTTCTGCTGATGCTTTGCAAAAAGTCATATAAAAGCGGAAGTTACAAGGCCATGATCATAATCACAAAGCGACAGCATGGGTCGCTACAATTCTTTCATCAAACAAGAGCTGATTAGTTATACTTATAGTTTCTTTCTAAATTCTGCTGATTTCTCAAGCTTTTATTTGATTTCCAGTTACATGCTGACCTAAGGTCTCTGATTCTCGGAACGTTCATGCAATAGTGCTGACATTAGTTATCTAAAATTTGATCCATCATTTACCACAAGAAGAGCGGAGGGATGTCTGTAACACACAGAAAGTCCTCAAAATTTGCAGAAGCTAACCTTTGGTAATAGTAGCTGTGTACACAATTTGTTAGTTAATCTCTTTTGCAATAACTGTCAGCAGTTTTTACAGGAACAGAAGCTTCTATCTAAAAATGTATGTTTCGCAGTTCAGCCTTGCATTACAATAAGCATATATTTATCTCCAGGAACAAGCAGGAATGAGTCTTCACATATGGATACGTCGGTACCGACGGAGCCTGCGCGGGAACGCTCCCCAGCGTCCAATAAGAAAGCCTTTGGGAGCATCCCACAGTGCCTGCGTGCTGCCTTCCCGCCTTTCCCAACTGCCTCTCCTCAGTTTTCGTTTTTCCGCGGAGCCGGTAGGACGTCCTCCTGTCACTGCAGAAAATTCTGTTTTATTTCTTTATTTTTCTTGTGGTCGCGGCTGTTTTCCCCGATGCCACCGGTACCGCCGGTGTTTTCTTTTCTGTGAGATTTTCCTTTTCCAAGGACTATTTTTTCTTCACGGTTTCTCAGGCCTTTAGGCCTCTCCTTTTTCCTTCATGGTACCGCCAGCCACTTCCTCCAGGAAATGTTCAGACTGTGGCGGTACAACTTTATTTTTAGACCCTCAAAGTCGGTGTCTAACCTGTTTGGGGCCTGACCTTTTTCCTCCGGAGCCTTTGGGCAACAGTTTGGTGAGAAGAGGGTTTCAACATCGAGGTCTCCTCGATACCCGGTTCCCCTCCAACTTCAGGGCACCGTCCCATTCTTCTACACAGGATCAGGTAACACACAAACAGTCTGTTAAGACTAGCCAGTCCTCGAGTGGTAGGTCTCATGCACAGCATGCAGACGGCTCCGGCCTTGCCCTCGAGGGCCCACTGGCTTCAAAGCCCCGCGGGAGTCTTCGGTCTCCAAAGCGTAAGAGGGGTTTCAGGTTGTTCCTGGGGTTCACCTCCCACAGAACATACCTGAGCCGTGTCCGGTGGTGGCATCCGCTTCGAGCGGTACCGATACCCCGGTTCCGGCACTGGTGTTGGATGAAACACTCCTCACCAGGGATCGTCATCTGGTGTCCTCGGTACCTTCGGTTTCAGGGGATATTTCCCAGACTGACTTTCCGGTATCGGTACCAACACCGATACGACCACCGACGTTGGTACCCTCCAGACGTGCATCGATAGACTCGTTCCTTCGATGCCGAGTCTGGAATCGATTTCCAGTCTGGAGGATTGGGTACCGACTCGCCTTGGTACCGGCTCCCCTCGGTACCAAAGGCTCGGTTCCGATGATTCGGATCCGCAACTCTTGGTTCTTCTGTTGCCGTTTGAGTTGCCACCGGTTGGCCTTCATCCACCGGTATCAGACACGGTACCGAAGTCGGTACCGATGTCCACATTACCTTTACGGTCGGTGCCTGCTGCTAGTCTGGAAGACTGGGTACCGGCACGCCTTGGTACCGACACTGATCGGTACCGCAGGCTTGGTATCAAGGATGGCTGCCGGAGATTTTCGGTTACCTCGGTACCGATTGAGCTGTCACCGATGGCTACTCCGATGTCTGTGTCAGCTTCGGCTCCGACATCGGTACCGGTGTCTACATCGGCACCGGTATCCACGGTAGCATCGTGGCCAGCTCCTGCCATGCTTCTTTCAACAGGATCGCTCCCTTCTATACTAGACTTGGAGTCGATACCTGGCATGGACAATGAAGTACTGACGGATGCTGCTCCTGACAGCCGGTACCAGCGACCATCCTTTAGGGATACCACCCTGCACTGTGCAGGATCTTCTATTCCTATATATTTGGATAGATCCTTCGGTGCTCAGGGTAGTTCTTCTGATCTAACCCGTCCAAAGGAAATTCCCGTTGGAGATCCCTCTTTTCAGAGTTTTCTCCTGGAAATAGCAAGATCACTTGCCATTCCTATCCCTGGACAGGACCCTGCACAAGGCTCTGTTCCTACCAAAGCAGAGGAGAACATAATGCTTCCTTTGCATCATTCCTTGCAGGATCTCCTTCTAGGTCTGTGGGAAGCACCCTTAAGGGTGTCCCCACTTTCCAGAGCAACTGATCTCCTATATCAGGTGCCCCCCTCTCCAGGGTTTCAAAAGACTCAACTCCCTCATCATTCCATAGTAGTGGAATCAGCAATGAGGCGAGTAAAGAGTAAGAAAAAGCACTCTTCTTATCCGCCAGGTCGTGAGTCTAGGACACTAGATGCCTTTGGTCGTCAAACCTTACAGACATCTATGCTTTCTGCAAGAATTCTCTCATATATTTTTTATATGAGACTATCTCTTGAGGAGGTCACAAAGAAATTACATCTTTTGACTCCTTTCCTTCCAGATTCCAAGAGTGCAGACTATTCCTCACTGCTTAAGCATATCCAGAATATCTCTTGGTTTCTTTCTCGTGCTTCCCTAGACTCTTTTGAGTCTGTTAGCAGGACTTCTGCTATAGCCATAGGGACACGACGTAGAGCCTGGCTCCAAGCTTCAGACTTGGACAAATGGGCACAACAAAGACTGGGACATACTCCTTGCACTGGAGAAAATCTCTTCAACAAGGCGTCTTTACATCAGGTTACTCAGTGGTCCACTGATTTACCTGTTCCTAGGGGTTGTTCTACCCCTCCTTCTGTCCCAGTAGGTAGGAAATGTCCTACCAAACGTTCTTCCCATAGGAGGAGAAGTTTTTATTCATCACCTGCCCATCATATAGATGTTCCCAAACAGGGGAAGCATCGTCCTGGTCTGAAGAACCCAACCTCTCACCAGGCTCAGCAAACCCAGCAACCTCAGGGTTTCTGATCAATCATCATCAGATGCTTGTGACTCTTGGCGTTTAGAATCTGCAGTTTGCTTCTTCCCAATAGAGGCAATCCACCGCTTCATTCTAACCCCTAGACATGGATCTCTTTCCAGAAGACATCCATTTTTTCTATATTTCTATGAGCTGTCAGGATGTTCATGCCTATAGATCACAGGTTTCTCCTCTTCTTCCTGCTAGGGAAAGAGGTCTAACCACTATCAAATGATAGTTTCCTGGACCAGCATGTACTTTTTCCTTTCTATAGACTTACTACTTGGTAAGTCTTTTTCAGCTCCATTCTCTTCACCCTCTTATCAGGCTTTTCCTCTGTAAGAGCGGTATTACTTCACTGGAGGGCTTTTTCTTCAGCCTCTCTAGTTTTGTCACTTTCCAGTGCGGAGTTTTCCTCTCTGAGTTAACTCCTGTTTTTCTATTTTGCTTGGGGCAGCTTATCAGACATGTCCAGAGTTTTCTACTCCTGTTCTGTCTGTTCTTTCTGTTTTTAAACAGTAAGATTCTTTATGCTGTCTTGCTAGCAGCTGCCTATACAGGAGCCTTAATGTTTGGACCACTGGTTCTTGTCCACAAACAACCAGATTTGTCCTCCACTAACATTCTGTCTAGTCTTAGTAGTGGCTCCAAGTCGGTGCTTTCATCTATCTTGGAGATTATCTCACTACAGGCTTTCTGAATTCTCTTCTATTTCTGCCATCTCCATTCTCCTGGGTTTGGCAGCATAGTTGGCAGAGATACTGGCTCTCCAGCAGCCAGTTCTATCTCCTCTTTCTCCTGCATCATGCTCTCTGCAATCCTACAGAGAAGCTTTCCACTATGGGCCCTTGCTAGAGAGCAGGGGTTTTTTTTCTCCAACAGCTATCCTAGATGGTTGGAAAAGGTTTTTCAGTCATGTCTTCCATGACTAGAAGGGTTCTCCCTTCTTTTACTATCTCCTTTTTGATATAAAGGACATAGGCCTTCTCTTATGTGAAAGCTTAAGGAGTTGCCAATTCCCTGCTTTGGTCCATAGTATTCCCAATCAGGGATATGCTTTTCTCCTTGCAGCTCGTCCTCATGGTAAGAACGCATGATACCTTTTGCCCTTAAGCAGGTCAACATGGTATCTCATCTCTATGCGTCTTCTGTCCACTTACCATGCTAGAGTTCTGGAAGACTCCAGACTTGCTGGCTACAGACTGATATTATCCTCTGTTTTTCACGTAACCCTCCTGGTTATTTCACTAGCTAGCATCCTTGCAGAGCATAGCCAGGAGGAATAGATTCTCTATATATCTTCTCAAGTAGGTTCCACCTCCTTGTTATTAGATGAATCTTTCCTCTCCACATATCCTATGTGAATACTGTGCTGTAGGCATATCCCTGTCTGCTTAACAGCAGACACCCATATATAGGCCTACATATTCATATCTATGTTTTGTGTGTATTTTATGCCCTTCCATATCTCACTATAGATATATTCTTATATGTCTATCTATATATCTATAGGTATATATATATATATCTGTCGAGATATTTCATTATAGATAGATATGTATCCACATACTTACCTATCTAACTGTCTAGGCTCATATAGCTATATGATTCTGACAGATGGGCTTTACCCATTCCTTGCTATCCAGCAGGTTTGGGGTTATACACACACAACCACTCCTGTGGTAGTCAACAACATTTATACCATACCCTTAGGGTTTAGGTACCTCTGAAGCTCTCCATGCTCCAATATCTCTCCTAGCTTACCCCAGTTAGGAGAGACTTTGCGGATCTTCAGTTAATCACAGGCTTAACGCCTCAGGCATTTGTCCTTTCTTTTTGGAATACAAGGGATTCCCATACCCTTTCTCCCCACAAGGGCTGTGCCTGTTTGTCCAAATTGGTTAGCCTTTCTCTTTTGCTCCTAAGAGTGAGCCACTCTGCCGCCAAAAGAGTTCAGTTTTTGTCATAAAGCCTTCCGCTGAAGGCCCACCGTTTTTGTACTACCCCAGTTTCTCTACTGGGGTTACCTGTTACCTTTCAGGATTCTGACCTCCACTGTTTTTCCTACAGGTTTTCTACCTCCACTTTATAGTGAGGTCCTCTTCGAGGTTCCTCTACTGGGTTCCCCAGTAGATCCCATGAACCTCCATACTCTGTGAAATCCTGTTATGGAGGTCCATATTGCAATATTTCATTTCAATATCATTGATGACAATTATCATCCACACATGGACTCCTTGTCTGCAGTCCTATGCTAGGTTAAGCTGTTTTCCACAGCACCTTTCTCTTTTCAAATCCTACCCTCCCATCCTTAGGATGCCTGGTGTTATTAGGTATAGCATGTTCCAATCTATGACATGCTGGGGCTCCAGGCATCTTAGCTTGGGAGTCCCCATATGTGAAGACTCATTCCTGCTTGTTCCTAGAGATAGCACAGTTACTTACCTGTAACAGGTGATCTCTGGGAACAGCAGGAATAATTCTTCACAACCCACCCACCTCCCCTAGGAGTTATATCTCTATATCTCTTCTTTCCCTTCTCTCTCTCTCTCTCTTTGTCTCAGCTTTGAAACTCAACTGAGGAGAGGCAGTTGGGAAAGGCGGGAAGGCAGCACGCAGGCGCTGTGGGATGCTCCCAAAGGCTTTCTTATTGGACGCTGGGGAGCGTCCCTGCGCAAGCTCCGTCGGTGCCGACGTACCCATATGTGAAGACTTATTCCTGCTGTTCCCAGAAATCACCTGTTACAGGTAAGTAACTGTGCTTTACCTGGTTAGGGATATATGGCTAGAGCCACCTTCACAGCCCTGTTTCTCCGTCATTATCTTGCCTTCATTACTGTCTGTATCTATATCAAGAGTACCATAAATAGGGTCATCACTATCCATATCAAGATCATGATTGCCATAGACAGGATGATTTATATTAGTGTAAGTTACCTTATCACACAAAAGCTCATCAGTCTCTGCTATAGTCTCTAACCTTGTTTGGGGGTCTTGGTCAGTCCTTCCTTTCCCACAGTCCTCCCTTTGGTTCTGCTCAGAACCACATTCTACATTAAAAGGCAATTCTCTGAGTAAATCCCCAGAACTGGGAACCTTTCGTAGCCTAAGGACTGCAATAGTGTTAGTGGTTTTGGCCATATATGAAGTACAACATTTCATAAAACAGGCAAGACCTATCCCCAGAAGCAGGAGGGCTACCAGGAAGCCAAAAAGGCCCGTCAGCAAGGCCTTTAAGGGACCTGACAGGCCACCCCACATATTTTTGAACCAGGGCCATACGGAATCAGAAGTACCTTCAATATTATCTTTGGAAAAATGGGTTTCCTTTCTTACCTGATCTAGGATAGTAGTTACCACCTTTCGTTGGCTGTGAACGAACGTACAGCAGTGCTCTTGGACAACTCCACAGACTCCGCCTTCCTTGGCTAATAAATAATCCTAGGCTATACAGTTTTGGGCGGAGTAAGCGGTTAGTTTGTCAGCAGTACCTTGCATGACTGTGAGGGCATTAGTCAAATCCTGAGCTGTTACTTCTATCAGGGCATATATTCGCAGTATTTGTTCACCATAGCGTTCTGTAGGATGTATGGAACCAAAGCTACTAATCCAAACTGTTCCAGTAAAGGTGTTTACTTCTTTTTGTGTAAGTATAGTAGTGTCATCTAGCAGCTTATGTGCTGCACTTATATCTGCACTGTGGTCATCCGCAGCTCTGCGATGAAGGCTAGGGGACACCCCAAGCAAAGACTCATAAGGGACAAATTTCCATGGGAGGTCAAGAGTAGCTACGTAGCAGTTGCCGGACCAATCAGCAGGCAACTGAACATAAGCTAGGGTTCCACACACAAAGTAATGGCCCACCAATGCAAGGAGTCCCATCAGTCCAAATTTTATAATCTTTAGGTTCTGTAAGCAGAACTTCAGTCCCAGGCCAAATACCCCTTAACCACGGGTCATAGTATCCTTAATAGGGATATACATAGTTATCAACATAGCCATATCCTGAACCATTTTTGTTTTTTTCCATTCCATATTTTCCATATATTGGTAGCCCATCCTGGTCATAATAATGTAATCTATACTGGTCAAGGCGAGTTTTAGGACCAGTGAAAGCATTAACAACCCTCAGATTAGAATGGGCTCGTACAGAACTCACTGTGGGATTGTCCATCATCAAATACACATGATTGTTATTCATAATGGTCTGACAATTAGATAGAGGGGTTTCCCCCACAGGGTAAGTCTCCTCCCGCTGAAAACAAATAGAGGGGTTGGTAATTGGTTCAGGACTGATAATTCTTGGAGCAGGGGTTGCCACTTCTGGCCATGTTACAGTAAGATTGAATAAGGTTTCATTCACAGACAACTCCTTTAATTCTTGCAGAGAAATGGGTCGTGGTCGGGGCAAAAACCCAAACTGCGTAGCTGCTGGGTGAGTTAAGCACACAGCGCAATTGGAAAAGTTAAAGCACTGAATTAAGGAATAAATGTGAGAATGAAACACATTATAAAAACCACCATGTTTCGCCCAAGGAGCATGTGGATCATACACAGGAACCGTATGATCATGAACCAACGAGGGTGTAGGTGCTGGGGCCAGGGCTAAAATTGATTCTCCTATTGCCTTTTGAATAAGCCCTAGCCCTGGGGTACCTATCCTTAATATCGCTTTCATCCAAGCCTCCACACCCCCTACTCTTGGGAAAGAAATCCCACACACCAGATTAACAAACACAAAAACAGTGCCAATGCTGTGAGGACAAGTCCGAGGTGGGTTGTAACTCTCCAATAACTTCACACTCACTTTCTTGGTTGAGCGGCATTAAAATCGGGGGAAGCGAATCCAGTTCAATCTCAAATTCCTCTGGTTCCGGCTTGGGCTGTGAACAGGGAAGTTGTCTTATCCAGGTTGCGGTGCTTTCTTGCACTGGTCCAAATGTATCCAAGTTTTCCGTCCTTTCACTTTCAATGCAGAATATCCCACCAGCATCACTTGGAATGGTCCCAGAAACATCGCTGCCAGAGCAGACTTCGGCACCGGATCCTTGATGAGTACCCAACCTCCAGGCTCCATGTCTGGAGGTGGTCGTGATGCCTGAGCACCCTGCTTCGTAAGCTGCAAAAAGGAAGGCGATACCAACGTTTGGTACAGATATTTACAGTAGGATAATCGCTGCGCAGCAGTTGGGGATCGGGCAATTGATCTGGTGCCACTATAACATGAGCTGGAGTTGTTGTCGGACATCCGGTCACAATTTCATAGGGGGTGAGGCCCTTTTGAGTTCTTTGAGGAGAGTTGCAGATTGAAAATAGAGCAAATGGCAGAGCTTCCACCCCATCCCGACTCCAATCATGAGTTAGGGAACGGAGGAGCGCCTTCAGCATCTGATTCATCCGTTCCACTTGGCCAGAGCTTTGCGGTTGATACAGAGGATGAAGTTGCTGATGAAGGCCAAAAATGCGGTTATGCCTTTCCAGACTTTTGCTGTGAATGCTGGGCCTTGATCAGAAGACAAAACCAGGAGTACTCCCCACAAAGGAATAAACTGGGTAAGCAAACACTACAAAACTGTAGCAGCAGATAACAAATTGGTTGGATAGGCTTCAGGCCATCCTGAGTATAAATACGTAAAAACCAAAAGGTGTTTCCTTCCCCCCTTGGCACAAGGCTGATCAGTAAAATCCATTTGCAGGAAGAGGAAGGGTCCTTGAGGCCTAGGCAAAGATGGAGAAGGTAATGCGTGAAGGGTGCATCCAGATTTTCCTGCTTGTAAACACGGGAGAAAAGAAACATATACAGCATGTGCAACAAATGAAGCAAATGTAGGATTATACCATAACTGAGCAAAGGCATTCATCATAGCCGGAACACTTAAATGAAACTTGTGATGTAAGAACAGGGCAACAGGATAAAATAATGATTTGTGACAAATAAACAATTGGTCCTTTTTCCATAGTCCAGTACCATCAGGCGATGCTTCCCAAGACAACCATTCCTGCTTTTCAGTGAAGTCTGCAGAATCCTGATGGGAACGCATCAAGTCCAATGATAATGAGGCAGAAGTGGAGGCTGCAGGCGAACGAAGAGTTAATAGCAGATGCGACGGAACCGCAAGCCCCGCCGCTGCAGCTTTAGCAGCTTGGTCCACAAACTGATTGCCTTGTGACACTACGGAACCAGTAAGATCATGTCCTTTACATTTTAACACAGCCACCTGAGCTGGGTTAAGCACTGCAGCAAGCAGACGTTCAATGTAGCGGGCATGCTTAATAGGCTTATGAGCAGCTGTCAAAAATCCACGTTGAGCCCAAATATTACCAAAATCCCAGAGAACCCCAAGTGTATAAGCGCTATCAGAATGCATATTTACAACCAAGTGCGCAGACATTTCCAGGGCCCGAATGAGCTCCTGACTCTATTACAGAATTAACAGTGGTAACAGCATAGCCAACAAGTAAATCTCATTGCGAAAAGCAGAGCCATCAGTAAACAGAATCCAGTCAGGACTGGACAAAGGGACAGAGGAGAGATCAGGCCTAGCTTTTGAATAGGCCATCACGGAGGAAAGACAATCATGAGTTCCATCGGGATCAGATAGGTATAGAAGGGCATCAAGAGAAGCCAGGATTTGAGCAGGTTGTAAAAGTGAAACTTCATGTAAAGTGACATGTGCTTGAGAAATAGCTAAATCAAACAGTAATCGAGAGCTGGAGAGAGGCTGAGTTTTGGCTAATTGTAAAAGACGAGCAACTGAATGGGAAGTATATACATGCAATTCATGCTGGAGAACAAGAAAATCTGTAGTTTGTATAGCAAAAACTACTGCAGCCAAAGATTGAAAGCAAGGAGGCATGCCAGAGACGACAGGATCAAAAGCTTGGGAAAAATAGCCCAAGGGCTTTAGTCCAGTAGGAAAACGTTGTGCCAAAACACAGACAGCAGCACTGGAGGAAGTAGCCACATAAAGACAAAAGGGCGAAGCATAGTCAGGGAAAGAAAGACAGGGTGTATTCAGTAGGGCTTGACGCAGGGAGTGGAAAGCATTATGCTGTGCTTCAGTAGGAACTATAATACCCTCTGGAGCCTCACGGCCAAGAAGAGCATACAGTGGAGCAGCAAGCTCAGCAAAGTCAGGGATCCACTGGCGGCAAAATACTAAAAGACCTAAAAAGCGGCGTATATAAGGAACAGTAGCAGGGAAAGACATAATAGGACCAATTCGCTGGCTGTGATAGAGCGGCCAGCTGAAGAGAGGCAAACACCAAGAAATACTACTTGTGGAAGGGAAAATTGCAACTTAGACTGATTAACTTTCAATCCCAAATGAGAGATATGTACAAGAGTTAACATAGTATCATCAACGCAAGCATCATAACAAGGGGAACAAATAAGTAAATCATCAACAAATCAAGGTAGATTTGTCCAATGCCAAGTCCTGTAAAGCAGCTTTAAGGGCCTGTGAAAAATAAGCAGGACCCTCGGTGTATCCTTGAGAAAGGGTGGTCCAAGTGTATTGACGCCCCTTGTACGAGAAGGCAAATAAGTATCTCGACTTTGCCCCTACTGGTATAGAATAATAGGCGGAGCTTAAATCTATGACCGAAAAGTGGGTGGAACCACAGGGTATACGAGTCCAAATGTCATGAGGGTTGGGTACGAGGGGAAAAACTGGTAGGACAATGCGATTAATGGCTCTCAAATCTTGCACAAATCTGTAAGACTTACCATCGGCCTTTAGCAAAGGTAAAATAGGAGTATTGCCAGGAGAAGAAGTTGGTACCAACACACCCTGGGCTAGCAGGTTTTCAATCACTGGTCGTATTCCAGCCACTGAAGCAGCAGGTAGAGGATGCTGACGCATATAAGGCAATGGAACTCCCGGCCGTACTTCAATCTTGACCGGGGAAATGTTGAGATGTCCAATGTCATTACCTGGTATAGTCCACAAAGTTGAAGGAAGGGTGTCCAAGGGTGGGATGGTCACGGCAGTCGGGGTCACAGCTACAGGCTGTTGGATTTGCAGGGGACACAAGGTACAGGTCAAAGTGCCGGTTTCCCAGCTGATAACAGTCTTGTTTCTGGAGAGAAAATCCCGCCCAAGCAAATTGACAGGCAAAGTAGGGCCAACCAGAAAATCTGTATGATACAATTTGCCTTCCACTAGAAGGGGTACATCAGTCAATTTTTGGTGCATTATAGTTCTTCCCTCAATTCCTTTACAAGAGACTCTAGGAGCTGTAGGCAGCGCTTCAAACAGGGGTGGGGGCAATTGTGATAGAGCTATGGCAGACGTGGAGGCGCCTGTATCTAAAAGGAAGAGTAATTCATACCCCAAGATTGTAGCGCGTATTTCTCCCTGTGTATTGGGGCGCACAACCAAGCCTAATCAGTCCTCACTATAGTCAGGGTCGCTCCTTGGCATAGTACAGTCTCTTACGATATGCCCCAATTGGCCACACCTACAACATATATCCACGGCCCCGACTCCTAAAGGGTACGGCGCCCCTGCCACCCCTTGCTCTGCCTTTCCCCCTGAAATTTGATTCATAACTTGCTACTTGGAGATTTAAAAGTTTTTGGTGTTGTTTCCCTACTTTACCTTTGTATTTGTCCTTCTGCTTCTGGATCCGCTTTTCTGCATGCAAGGCAGCTTCCAATATCTCCTGTGCAGACTTGGTGGACCATCCAAGCAAAGCATTTTCAAGAATAGTTTTTATTTCTGACTGTAATCCATTCACAAAAATTGAGGCAAATTCTTCCATTTCACGATTCTGAGGGGAAAAATCTCAAAACGCCAAACACCGAGTATGAAACTGGGCAACAGCCTCATCCCTTCCCTGCTTCATGTCTAATAGCTTGGACAAATCTTTTACAGGGGTGCATTTTTTTTCAATAGCTCTTAACAAATTATTCCGGTCTTCCCGGAAGGCGGTCATTTGGGTAATATCAGAAGAATTGGTGACTGGGTCTGCAAGGGGCCATTCCCATGCTGCGTTATCCCGCAGTTGGGGGTGGGTGACTGCCCGCAACTCTATTGGATTTAAAAAGGCTGATTTCAACAAATTTTGCAAATCTACCTAGGAGGGGTCATAAGTAGTTATTAGCTGGCGCCAATAATCTACAAACTGACCAGGTTTTTCACGGGAGTCAGGACATGATCTAGGTAAATTAAAAACTTCTGCCGGGAACCAATGAGATGCTAAAGTAACTAAACCACCATCCCCCCTGGGGAATGCTCTGAACGGAGCAAGCAGGTCTATTTTCTTACTTCATTCTTTCTCCTCTCTAACCTCCTGGTTTAAGGTTAAAAATTCTCCTAGCTCTAAAGTCAAGTGTTGCAAGTGTTTACATTTAGGAATCAAAGGAGCTGTCATCCAATGGCCAGTTCCTTTGGCAACTGCAGCCATGGCTTCCTCTACCAGCTCCTTATTTTGAATGCACGGCAACAGCATTAGCGTATGCTGTTTTACTTGTAGGTCAAGTGTCTCAAGCGTAGTTATGATGACCTCAGTCAACGTGCGGGCTTTTTCTGCTAAGTGAGCAAGATATAGAGTCAACTGTTCTTTAGTGGTTATTAATTCAAGTTGACTTGCTTCTACCCCTATTAATTGCCCAAGATCCAAAATTTCCTTTTTTAACTGTTGAGCCAGGGTGATGCGGGGGACAACTACAGGTTCTTCAGGGTTAGTGGAAAAGGGACCACCAGGCGTAATTAAAGAGGTGGCATCGGCCACAGATAGAGGGATTGGGGAACCAGGGGAAGGCAGCCTTACACCCGAATTAGAGCTTACGGGGTGAGTATCGGCCATGGATTTAATAGGGGTAGAAGCACCAGGCATATCATCCAATTGGATGAGCGCCAACTCCTGATCTTGGTGGGATGCCGGTGCTGCAGCACTATTCATAGTTAGTGATACAGCCAATGCAGTGAACTCCTCCTCATTGGCTGGAGGAGCAGAAGAAACAGTACTGGGTTCACAATTTTTCAGAGGAGGACTGCTAGAATTACTAGTCTTAATTTCAGCTTCTATCTGTTTAGTCAAAACACATATTTGTTCCTCCATTCTAAACACTTGATCTTTAAATTTTTCAAACACAGAATCAGTGGCTTTTGAGCTTTTTCGGTAGCCTTAGACTGCCACCACAAATACACGACCCATTCGTGACTGGTATGAGGTCGCCCCAAGTCATCAAGGGCCATCTCATACTGTAACCAATGCAGTTTGTCCTCCTGGAAGGTTCCACCAAGCGGGAACTGCAAACTGGGGTTAGAGGCAGTCATCGAATGCCAACGGCCAACATAATCAAGGGCGCTATCACCAAACCTGCGCCTCATTTCATAATTTGGGTTTCCCTTTTTCAGCCCTATACTAGGAGCTTTTTTGCCCCACTCATCTGAGTTTTCTGTTTAATTTTACCAGCCTTATTGCCCATTTTAAATATTCACGACAGAAACCTGCCTCTTAATACACACAACAGAAAACTGCCTTTTAATACTCAGGGCGGAACACTGCCCACGTCCACGCTTTTTCGTACCTGTTTGAAGGGCAGCCGGCTTCACTGTAGAGACGTACCGGTTGTTACAGGTAATCGAAATCTACGGCACCAACTGTTGTGCCCTTTTTGGGGGAGGCCCTCCTACCTGGATTCTTAGGCTTACCTGGCCCTTCTAACAGGAAGGAAAAAAAACAAGACACATACACAGAGAATCAGTTGTATTAATTCCAGAGCTCTAGAAGGAAGATCGTCAGGGGGGCCAAATCAAGGCTCCTCCTCTAACTACCTTTGAAAATCTTCCAGCAGAGATCTGCCTTTTATTAAGAAGTATCAGCTGACATAGTTAATTTTTTAATTAACATCGGATGATATCTTACAAAATTACAGGTCTGGAATAAAATCTGTTTACAGGATAATTTTTCTGCTGATGCTTTGCAAAAAGTCATATAAAAGCGGAAGTTACAAGGCCATGATCATAATCACAAAGCGACAGCAGGGGTCACTACAATTCTTTCATCAAACAAGAGCTGATTAGTTATACTTATAATTTCTTTCTAAATTCTGCTGATTTCTCAAGCTTTTATTTGATTTCCAGTTACATGTTGACCTAAGGTCTCTGATTCTCGGAAAGTTCATGCAATAGTGTTGACATTAGTTGTTATCTAAAATTTGACCCTTCATTTACCACAAGAAGGGCGGAGGGATGTCTGTAACACACAGAAAGTCCTCAAAATTTGCAGAAGCTAACCTTTGGTAATAGTAGCTGTGTACACAATTTACACAATTTGTTAGTTAATCTCTTTTGCAATAACTGTCAGCAGTTTTTAGGTTCTATCTAAAAATGTATGTTTCGCAGTTCAGCCTTGCATTACAATCAGCATATATTTTTACCTGGTTAGGGGTATATAACTATAGCCACCTTCACAGCCCTGTTTCTCCGTCATTATCTGTGCCTTCATTACTGTCTGTATCTATATCAAGAGTACCATAAATAGTGTCATCACTATCCATATCAAGATCATGATTGCCATAGACAGGATGATTTATATTAGTGTAAGTTACCTTATCACACAAAAGCTCATCAGTCTCTGCTATAGTCTCTAACCTTGTTCGGGGGCCTTGGTCAGTCCTTCCTTTCCCACAATTTCCATCGAGAGGGCATTCCAAGCATCCACCACCCTTTCAGTAAAAAAGCATTTCCTGACATTGCCTTTCAATTTACCCCCTTGCAACTTCATGTTAGGCCCTCTAATTTTACAGCTTCCCCGTCTTTGGAAGAGGTTTGTTCGTTCGTTCGTTATTTCTCTTTAAGTATTTAAAGGTCTGAATCATATCTCCCCTGTCCCTCCTCTCCTCCAGAGTGTACATATTTGGGTCTTCAAGTCTCTTCTCATAAGGCTTCTCTTGCAGGCTCCAAATCATTTTGGTCGCCTTCCTCTGAACAGTTTCCAGTCTTTTTATATCCTTTGCAAGATATGGTCTCCAAAACTGAACACAGTATTCCAAGTGAGGCCTCACCAGTGACTTATACAGTGGCATTAGTACCTCTTCCTTTCTGCTGGTAATTCCTCTTTGTATGCAACCCAACATCCTCCTGGCTTTTGCCACTGCCTTGTCGCACTGTTTTGCCACCTTGAGATCCTCAGAAATAATCACACCAAGGTCCTTCTCCTGGTCCGTGCACACCAATCTCTCGCCCCCTATCGCATACATTTCCTCTGGATTTCTGCTTCCCAAGTGCATGACACTGCACTTCTTCGCATTAAATCTTAACTTCCAAACATTAGACCATTCTTCCAGCTTTTGTAGATCTTTCTTCATGTTATCCACTCCCTCAGAGGAGTCCACTCTGTTGCAAATTTTCGTGTCATCAGCAAAAAGACAGACTGTTCCATCAGTCTTCAGCAATATCACTCACAAATACATTGAACAGTGCCGGGCCCAGGACTGAACCCTGGGGGGTACCCTGCTAATCACACTCCTTTCTTCCGAGTGAGCTCCATTTACCATCACCTTCTGTCTGTCAGTCAGCCAATTTCTGATCCAGTTCACCACCTTGGGAGCCTTCCCCAAACTACTGAGTTTATTGATAAGCCTCTTATGAGGAACAGAATCAAAGGCGTTGCTGAAATCCAGGTAGATGACATCCATCGCATGCCCCTGATCTAGTTCTCTGGTCACCCAGTCAAAGAACTCAATCAGATTTGTTTGGCAAGATCATTCTTTGGTAAAACCATGTTGCCTCGGATCATGCAACCTGTTGGTTTTGAGAGAGTCCACTATTCGCTCTTTCAGAAGCGCCTCCATTACTTTTCCCGCCACCAAGGTAAGGCTCATGGGCCTGTAGTTTGTCACTTCTTCTCTGTCACCACTTTGTTGAAGAAGTACCACATCTGCCCTTCTCCAGTCCTGAGGAACTACTCCTGTTTCCAAGGATCTGTTGAAAACATCCTTTAACGGCCCTGAAAAAACCTCTTTGAGGTCTTTCAGTATCCTGGGATGTATCCCATCCGGTCGCATGGTCTTGTTCACTTTGTTTTGCAAGTTGTTCTAACACATCATCTTCAGTGAATGGTGTGGTATCTACTTCATCCCCATTTTTATATTTGGGAGTCACAGATGGTCCTTCTCCAGGATTTTCTTTAGTAAAAACAGAACCAAACTATTTGTTTAGCAGTTTTGCTTTTTCAAAGTCACTTTCCACAAATCCGTTCCCAGCACTTCTGAGTCCTGCAATTCCATCTCTGATTTTCCTCCTCCTCCCGAATATAACTGAAGAAAGTTTTGTCGCCACACTTCACATTTTTAGCCATCTTTTCCTCTGCCTTTGATTTTGCTTTCCTTATTTCTCTTTTTGTCTTTTAGTTTGCTCCTGTATTCCTTACTGTGTTCCTCTGTTTGCAAGCTTTTGAATTTTGTGAAAGCTGTGCTTTTGCCTTTATTTGAGCAGCCACTTCTTTGGAGAACCAAATAGGTTTCCTTCTCCTCTTGTTTTTATTTACTTTCCTTACATATTTATCTGTTGCCCCTTTTATTGCCACCTTTAGTTTATCCCATTGTAATTCCACTTCCCTTATCCCCTCCCACCCTGCCAACTCCTCCTTTAGGTACTTGGCCATTCTACTGAAGTCAGTGTTTTTGAAGTTTAGGACTTGGAGCTTGCTATGATTGGACTGCACCTTGGCTTTTATCTCAAACCACACCGTGTGATGATAGCTGCTGCTCACTGGGGCACCCACCCAGACATTCGACATGCTCTCACCGTTGGTGAGCACTAAATCCAGCATTGAGCTTTCCCTGGTTGGTTCCATCACCATTTGTTTAAGTGACGCATCTTGGAAAGCATCCACAATTGTTTTGCTTCTTGCCAGATTCACAGAAGGAGTACTCCAATCCACATTGGGTAGATTAAAGTCACCCAATATGATCACTTCCCCCTTTGTGGCTATCTTGGCAATATCTATAATCAATTCATTATCTGTTTCTTCAATTTGAGTCGGAGGTCTATAGACTACAGCAGTATGGATGACAGAGCCATATCCTCTTTCCAACACAATCCAGAGCGCTTCTTCTTTTCCCCATGCCCCCTGCATTGCAGTAGCTTTACATACAAGGCTACTCCTCCTCCTTTTCCACTTTCTCTGTCTCTTCTGAATAGGTTATAGCGAGCTATGGCTATATCCCATTCATGCGATTCATTAAACCATGTTGCTGTAATGGCCACAATGTCCAAGTCCATTTCCACCATTAGGGCTTCCAGGTCCGGAACTTTGTTGGCTAAGCTTCAAGCATTTGTGCTCATTGCTTTTCAGCATTTAACTGGCTTGCATGGATTTTGCATGGATTTTGTTCTGCCCACTTCTTCCCACTTGTCGTTGATGTGTGGTTTAAAGGTGTGATTGTTTCTGATGATGATCTGCATTAGCCGGGAGTGACGTCCTGAACTAGTCCTTTTCCATCCATCACCCCCTTTTTCTAGTTTAAATGCATATCTACATACTGCCTGAATTTTTCACTTAGGATTCTTTTCCCTGCAACAGAGAGATGTAGTCCATCAGCACAGTATAGTCTCTTGTTGGTCCATCTGTTTCCCCAGTTGCCAATAAATCTGAATCCTTCTCGTTTGCACCAGGTCTGGAGCCATGTATTAAAGCTGTTTATGCGATGCAGCCTTTCTGCCCCCGTACCATGAACAGGTAGAACTTCTGAGAACGCTACAGTGTTAACAATGGGCTTGAGTTTCTCTCCCAGAGTCTGGAAGTCCCTTTGAACTGCAGAGGAACTGTTTCTAGCCAGGTCATTTGTACCCAGGTGGATGACAAAATCAGTTTTGTAGTGCTTACTTTTTTGCGCTAAGTACATCAACAATTAGGTTTGTATTCCTGCTGGCTGAAGAGCCTGGGAGGCATTTGACTATCTTCTCTCCTTTGAACTGTGTTCCCAAGTTGGTGCCTCTGATGATGGAATCTCCAAGTAGTAGTAGTTTTCTGTTTGGTGAGTTTTTCTTCATATTTGGTGCTTTAGCAGGAGATTGGGCATTGACCGATTTATTTAAGCGCCCTTCAATTTCCATGGATTGTTGATCCTCATTAACCAAAGCAGAGAAGGCATTATGCAAGGATATCTCTTGATGTATAGGATGTCTCTGCGTTACAGGTCGTAATCTACCCGAGCCCACTGTGATCCATGTGTTTCTGGGATGTTTGATTCTTTGTGGGAGCGGTGGTGGACTTTGTTCTGTTTGTATCCTGGAAGAAGTGTGTTTCGTTGCAGCTAGTTCTTCCCTTAGTAGAGTCAATTCTTTATGCATGGCAGCTAGTTCTTCCCTTAGTAGAGTCAATTCTTTATGCATGGCAGCTAGTTCTTCCCTTAGTATAGTCAATTCTTTGTGCATTCTCTACTAAAAAATACGTTCAAGTATAAATGGATGCTTACTCGATCTTCAAAAAATTACCAAAAGGCATTTACAAATATTAACTATTGAGGTCTCAGACTTATTGTGGCTCTGTCATAGGGACTAAACATCCGTTATCGTGGCAGTGAGCCCTTTTGCATCAACGACCTCATGGGTATAAGTGGGTTGAAAAACACAGTCTGGGAATCCCAAAACGATTAGCAAATCAAAAACTTATCATCTTATCTGTGTTAAAAAACAGCCCACTCTCATGGATTTGAGCACTGATCCCGACGCCTCCCTTTGGTACCAGTCTAGCGTTTCACAACGCCACCTTTCATCAGGGGATCTTTCCAATACTCCCATCCAACTTCACAGTTCCTTTTAAAACTTTGTTGCTGCCCACGTTTCACCAAGAAATCTCCAAATCAATGAATGGCCACTAGAAGGAGTGTAATTCTTTGTGCATGGCAGCTGACTTGAGGCACATAGGAAAAGCTCTTAGGTTCCAAATGATTTGTCTCAGAATGAAAACACCACAGTTATTGCACTGAATACACGACATGCTGATTAAGCAGTCCTAGAAGGAGAAGAAGAAAAGGTGGGCTTAACACCAAATTAAAAAGGATAGATGACAACGTATGTGACCACTATATAGGTAATGCAGCCCTGGGGTGGATGGGGTGAGGGGTAGGGTGAGTGGGAACCTAAGTGTTCCTGGCCATTAGGCCTTACATGAACAGTGGGCACACTCAGATATCTGATTTAAGGGCTACACAAGGAATGTAGGCAGTCAGAATATTCCCAAAAGGTAATGTATAATGTGATAAGGAAGCTTATCATAGCTCAGGAAGGAGCTATAGAAAAGGTGAAGTGACTCTGAACAAGCAACCTGTCAGTTCTGGTAGAAATAAGAAAACAGAATTTTGCCATAAAAGACTACCAGTCCCAGAATGCACCAGGTTTCCAACAGCCATTAGAGAAGCTGAAGATTGAACGTGTGTTCAATCAGGAGGGCTATGAGGTAATCCCTAAGCAATCATCTCAAAGGGCAGGGCCTGATTCAGCACAGCTGCGCTGTGTTGGGGAGGAGCACTCATCTAAGCAGAATAAGAGTAGAGTTTATTCTACAGATGACCATCTTCATGATCACCTTGGATATACAGAGAATTATCCTCAGTTTCATCTGAAGGATTATCAGAAGCAGAAGCCAAACCGGACGGACAGAGAGGGAAAGAGACCCTCTGGAAGAAAGAGGAGAAAAGCCTTTGAGAGGTCTAGAAGAGTCCAAAGCAGTACGTATACTGGGAGGTATTCCAAGGGCCAGCATACACCATTGGACTGGGGAAAGCCAGAGGAATGGTGCTGCAGAGCTAGGAATCTCCAGACGCTACCTGTGAGGGAGACGGCTGCACGTGGAAGGGACCCTAAGACCTGTGCCAGAAGGTATGTGAAGAGAGATCCAGTGTCCAGGGATCTGCATTGGAAGGCTGGACATAAGAACTGGATTACATACTGGCCAGGCTATATTGAGAGAAACTCTAACAGCAATGGAAGCTCAGGTATGAACACTGATCTATGCCCTAGCTATAACCTTGAAAGACAGCAGGGAAACAAGTATTCTCCTGAAAGTGCTCCATTGAGAGATTCATCTGTGCCAATCCATGATATTGAACCCATGCTTGTTGAACAAGGGGGAATAATAGCAGATGAAGATCCTGTTTATATGGACTGCTCTCTATCTAAACTCCGTTGGTAACTTTCTGTTATAAAGTACAGCAACCATCACAAAGAAATACAAATTTGTTCTTTAATCTACTCAGAAAAGCTCCTGAAGCAGGATTTGACCCACACAGTAGAAAGCAAGCCAGCTAAGGGGTTTCAGCTGGATAACTGCTAGCAATTAAGCCTTACATAATTGCTTGTGAGCTAGGAGAGAATCACTTCTGAATCTGTGTGGGAAGTAATCAGAAGTTAATCTGAAAATAACAGTTTGTTTCTTGCTTTGTGGCTTTTCATTTGTTGTTTTCCTGATTTTGACTTTGTTTTTCCAAGTTAACACTGAAAGCAAGTTACCTGATTTTATGTGCTACCAAGCATATCTGTGTTGGGAGAAATAACCCCATAAATAAATATCTTATTGGCTTTACCCAAGAGCACAACTAAATTATTGTCAGCAGCTGTGTCTGGTGTGAATGAACTACATTGCCCACAATACCTTGCAAATCATATAGATATATGCACTTGCCAAGAGTGTGAAGATTCTCACCCAGGCAGCCGTCTGACAATAACCAACAGTTAAATCCTATATTAGCAACAGGCAAAAGATAAAGAGCTGAAAGCTTAGCTGTGTGGAGGCTCTGGAAGCTGTGAAGACTGGAGTTGACCAGGTACTTGTGGCAGGCTGTAAGATAATCTAATTAGCCCCTCCCTGGGAGCAGGCTTGCAACAGAAAATTCAAACAATGGAAGCAGAAATAGTCAAACTGAACTGTTTCTTTCTTTGTATCTGCCTACTGTGCAAAGGTCCCTGTAACTTTAACTGATACCTTTGCTTCTAATGGGAGCCGGTGGCTAGATGATTGGCCTGGTAGTGGGGAACGGAGAGGAGCTCACCTCCCCTGCTCCCTGCTGCAGCTCCGATCATCCAGCTGAGTGGTAGTGGGGCCCAAGTGTGCCTCTTCTTTTTAATGGATGATGTTGGCTTGATGATTAGCCTGGCAGTGGAGAGTGGGGAGGAGCTCACCTCTCCCACTCCCTGCTGCAGCTCCGGTCATCTGGCTGATATGGTTTGAAGGGGTTCAAGTTATGTTTAAGCCCGTGATGTAGTGTCTGGGAGTATTATTAGAATCAAGTCTTACCTTTGATGTGCATATTTACCTAGATGTCAATAGTTCTGTGCTTCTATGTATTAATTGTAGGGTTCAATGTACCTGTTCAATATTAATCTGTGAAGTTCTAGTTTTCTATGTTCTATGTAATAGTTCAAAGTTCCCTTAATCTGTACACCACTTTGACTATGAGATACAGTGGCCTATAAAAATAGCGAAATAAATAAAATAAATATTTCTAAGCTTGTTCAGACATCTTTTTATCAGTTGCAACTGAAAATAGCTTAGACCATTTTTAGCATTAGACCAATTACAGCAGCTTGTCTAGGTGACTTTTCTTACTTGCTTGAACTCATAGATGTATTTGCATATGTATTAGGTTATCTAAAAAAATACTAGATGGATAGGAAGCCAGTATAATCAAACAGGCAAGGGATGAGCTGGTGCTCCCAAGATATTCAGAGGGAGCAGAGGTTCTCATTGAGTGGCTTTGACAAAAAAAAAGGAAAGTAACATATTCCCATGCAATATAATTAAAATGCAGAATAAATTGTAGCTGTTTAATTATTTTGCCTGGCACTCTAAGATTTAAAAAGTACTGACACCTGTAAATATATATTCTCTAAAAAATGGAGGAGATGTAAGGTGGGCGGCGGTATGCAAGGTGGAAAGGGCTAGTCACTTGTGAGGAGATGAGAGGCTGAGTATGATGGATGAAGGTTGAAGGGGTGAGTATAGAGGTTAGAAATAGAGAACTAGGGAGTGGGTGAAAGATAGGACATGAACAGGGGAAGGAGAGAGAGCGAGGGCAATGGGAGCAGTAGAGAGAGGGTTAAGAATGGGAGATGGAAAATTGGTAGATAGGTGACAGGTAAAACATGGGAGACTAAAGGACTGGAGAGTGAGAGAAAAGGAGAGTGAGGGGTAAAATCTAGATGAGCAGATAGAGAAACAGATGGGAAAAGTAGATAAAAAGAAAAGAGCATCAAAGACATGTAGAGAAGGAAGAGAAGAAGACAGGAGGAGAGAGAAGAAACGGGAAGGAATCACTGAGAAGACAGACAAAAGGAAAGTGGAAAAAAGACTGGAACTAGCTCAGTTAGAAAAATAAAATTGCCAGACAACAAAGGTAAAAAAATAATTTTACTTTCAATTTAACGATTGGAATATGTCAGTTTTTGTAATTAAGTGATTTACAGAGAACAAGTGAGCCAACATGGCTTTACATAAAACAAGAAGTTAAAACAAGGGAAGATAAAACATGGGTGAGGGCAAATGGCACAAAAGTAAACAAGGTTAAGCAAGTATTAATTAGGTTGAATGTGATTGCGTAGTTTCATTAATCAAAAAATGGTTGAAGAGGAAAAAATTACTGAAGGTCATCAATGCCACGAAGCATGGGAGAAATTGAATTCCATAAAGTTGGGGCGAAAAGCGAGACTGCGCTTTTAGAGGTGGAATTGGTGGTCTTGGTGGTTAAGGCTGGTGTGTGCTGATGAATCGGTGTTGGACTTTGATGTGAAGGAGGACCTCCTTTCACTTTCAGTAGACTGTGAAGAGGCCAGTGTGATCCATCTGTTCCAGAAGGAGGAGCTGGTGGCATTGATTTCCAGGGTCTCATCTGCCTTGAACTTGGCAGATGCTTCCAGCATGGATCAGAAGCCGAAAGTATACCTGCTTCTTCAAGAAGTGTGGAAATCCCTACTGTTTTCTTGTTTCCAGAAGTGATCAGAGATGTGATCCGGTCTGAGTGGAACTCTCCCGGTTCCCTACCTAAAGGGTTAAGGGTCTATAAGAAGATCTGTGCTCTCCCTGAGGAGGAGCACAATGAATGGCTTAACATTCCCAAGGTGGATGCACAGGTCACTGCAGTTACCAGGTGGATCAGCCTTAAGGATGTCCTGGACCGCAAGGTTGATTCCTTGCTGAAGAGTCTATTTGTCGTGTCTGTGACTATTCTCCAGCTGGGGGTTTACACCAGCTTTACTTCTCAAACCCTGCTGCAGTGGATTCAATCTCTTCTGCTGGGTGATTCTATTCCTCTCTTGGAGTCTGCTATGGTCTTCCTTTCTGATGCCATCTACAACCTGGTGCGCCTGGCGGCCAGGGATGGTGCCCTGATTACTGTGTCATGGCATTGGATTTGGCTCCATCACAAGGCGGCAGATGTATCATTCAAAGTCCAGTTGGTTCAACTGGCCTTTAAGGGGAAGCTTCTGTTTGGAACAGATTTGGAGAAAGTGGTGAAGGACCTAGGCAAATCAAAATCTACTGTCTCCTGGAAAATAGGTCAAGGACGACCACGAAGCGGACAAGTGCCCCTTTCTCATCAGCCACTGGCCAGATTCCCGGGGGTCTCAGGACTATCGTCACTACTGACCTGGAAAGCTTTTCTTCCCCTTTGCTTCAGGGCCTTGGACTCATTCTCAGTCCTTTTGTGGAGTATGTAGACTCAGGGACATGGCCTCCTCCAGATGAAGATCCTCCTGGGCTACGCAATGAAGGTATGGGAGCCCATTCTGTGGTACCTTTGGTGGACGGCAGGCTTCGCCTTTTTTTTCAGGAGTGGGCCTGGGTTACCAGGGATCACAGGGTGCTTGATATATCATTCAAGAGCTACTCTGCTTCTCTCCTTAGTCATATCCAAAATAGACTACTGTAATATCATCTACTTTGGAATACCTCAGTATCAGCTTCACTGTATTCAGCTCATTCAAAATACTGCCATCCGTATACTGTCTTACACCTCAAGATTTGATCATGCTACACCACTTCTCATTATCACCATTGGCTCCCTGTACAGTTTAGACTTCAATATAAATTGCTTTGCACTCTGAGTTTCCCCACTACCTCTCTGACTCTCTTATCCCTTGTGCCTCTCACTATGCCCTCCGAGAAATCCATGCCATCCATTTGCACCTTCCTCCTCCTTCACAAGCACATTTATCATCTACTTGTCATCCTAGTCTACTTTCTTGCCCCTGCCCTCTGGAACTCCCTACTCCCTACCCTCAAATTAGAGACATCTTACCCTAAATTCAAGTCTCTCCTAAAAACTCACCTATTTAACCTGGCCTTCAGTCTCATGCTTTCCTGAGTACCCTCCCCTCTCCTAAACTGTGTGTCTTTCTGTCTTTTTGCGTGGAATGAGTTTTTACTGCCCTATAATTCTATGGCATTCCGTTTCTATTTTATTTTTTCTCCAGGACCAAGCAGGAAGTCAGTCCTCACATATGGGTGACGTCGGCGACGACGGAGCCCTCGTGCAGAGCATTTCCCCAGCTTTCAAAGAAAGCCTTTGGGAATTGCAGCGCGCATGCGCTGTCCCCTTCATGCCCAAGGGTGCCATCTTGCTCAGTCTTCTTTTTTCCGCGGAGCCCGACAGACGTAGTTCGTTTTTCCCCGAGGAAAAAGTTGATTTTCCCTATTTTTCTCTTTTTTTCTCCGGTTCAACGCCGGATCCTTTTCCCGCTCGGACCGATACGCCGGTATCGAGTCCTTTCCTCTCTTTTTCGGTTTTTGTCCTTTGTGACTGGCGTTCGCGCCTTTTTTATTTTTTCACTGGCAGCCCGGTCTTTTGACCTAGCAGGGGCCCTTTTTCCCCCGATGGCTACCAGCGGGTTTAAGAAGTGTGATCGGTGTAAGAAACTTATGTCTCTTACTGACACACATGACTGCTGCCTCCGTTGCCTCGGACCTGATCATGACCCGATGATCTGCGGTCCGTGTGGCAAGATGTCCTCAAAGGCGTTGAGGAGTCGGCAGCACCGGAAGGATCGAATTTTTTCTGACTCCGCGTCCGGCCGGGCCCGGACCTCATCAGAGGCCTCGACGTCTCGGGACTCCGGCCCCGAGCAGCATCGGGGTTCCTCTGAGCGGGGGTCTCCTTCACGGGAACATCGCAGGAAGAAGAAACCTGCGAGGGCGGCATCGGTGGACGCTCCTGGTTCCTCGAGGGCCAGGTCGCATAGCCCCGATAGCCGCCCCGGGTCTTCGGAGTTGGAGAGGCCTGCCAAGCATCCTCGTGTTGAGATGGAGTCTGCTGGACACGTAAGTGCTGTTGTCCTCGTGGACTCTCCTCCGAGGGAGCCGACGTCGGGCCCCGAGTCGGGGGCTGCTGGGTCTCCTGAGCTCGAACTCAGGTTGACGGCCTTGGAGAGCAGCTTCGCTGCCTTCATGAAACAGCAGCGGGCATTGATCGCCGGTCTCACCGGTGCATCTGCCCCGACCACTGGGACCTCGACGTCTAAGTCGACCCCGGAGGCCGAGCCGATCCTCGAGTCCATGCGGGCTCGAGTCGATCCTCGGCCATGGTCTCCCTCGACCTCCTGTTTGGGGCCGAGGTCGTCGTCGCCGATACCCTCGGCATCGGGGCGGAGGGCATCGGTGCCCGCCCGACCGGAGCCGCTCGATTCCTCCTCCGAGGAGTCGGGCTGGGAGACGGAAGACGAAGAGTCACCCGACACCCATCGGACTCGGTGTGTCCCATCGGACTCGCCTGAGTCCGAACCACGGAGACGATCCCCACCGGAGGATACTCGGTTCTCGGACTTCGTGCAGCATATGGCCAAGGCCTTGGCCTTCCCCGCGGATCCCGAGGAGGAGCCTCGAGCCGAGGAGCTCGAGGCCCTCCAGTATGACTCTCCCCCGAAGGAGGGAACAAACGGAGCAAGAGACGAAAGTAGGTTTGGACCAGACTGCTTTATTGAAGAATATCTTCAATAAAGCAGTCTGGTCCAAACCTACTTTCGTCTCTTGCTCCGTTTGTTCCCTTGTGCATCTGGAAGAATTACGCTCCTCCTCTGTCTCTCTCCCCCGAAGGAGGCCTTTACTGTTCCGGCTCCTCCGATGCTGGAGCGGCTGCTCTTCCGCATGTGGGAGACCCCGGCCTCGACGCCGGTGTTAAGCAAGCGGGTCGATTCCATTTATCGAGTCCGCAAGAGCCCCGGGTTCCAAAAGGCACAATTACCGCACCACTCCATGGTTGTGGAATCGGCCATGCATCGACTGAAAAGTCAGAAGATGCACTCCTTGGTGCCTCCCGGCTGGGAGGCCCAGAACCTGGATGACCTCGGTAAGAAGTGCTTCCAGGGCTCTATGCTTGCTTGCCGTGTCCAGACTTACCAGCTCTACATGGGCATGTACCTCCGAGACCTGGCAAAGGAGATTGCTGGGTTCTCTGCTGGTCTCTCTGAGGAACCTTTGCAGAGGTTCCAAGCCTTGTCCACCGGTATTCGAGAGTGCTCGAAGTTTATCTCTCAAGCAGCCTACGATGGCTTCGAGGCTTCAGCCCGAGTAGCCGCGGACGGCATTGGTGCCCGCCGACAGGCTTGGCTACAGTCATCCGACCTCGAGCCATGGGTCCAGGACAAGTTGGTCGATGTCCCCTGCCGAGGTGAAAACCTCTTTGGCAAGCCCATGGCTGAAAAGGCTGCAGAACTCGAGACCGAGACTCTGACCAGGACTAGGCTTTCCAGGAAAACCTCTGCCCCTTCTCAGAAGAAGAAGGGCTCGGGAAAAAAGTCCTTTTACCCGAGGAAGTCGTCTGCCTATAAACAATACCCTCATTATCAGGCCTCTGCAGCTCCCCAACAGGGCCAGCAGGCCAAGGGGCAGGGTCAAGGGCCCCGTAGGCAGAAGGCCCCCAAGCCACCTACACCGGCCCCTGCTCAGCAGGGTGGGGGTTTTTGACTCAAACAGCATAGCCTCTTCTCCTCAGCTGGCTTCTCTCAGCACAGGAGGCCGGCTGGCCCACTTTGCCCCCAGGTGGTCAGCCGTCACATCAGATACCTGGGTTCTTCATATAGTCCAAAAGGGCTATCTTCTCCATTTTCACCAGGTACCTCCCTTCTATTTTCCAGGGGAGCCTCCAAGACCCCCTCTGCACAGGGACCTACTCCTTCAGGAGTTAGCAAGTCTGCTAAAGGATCAGGCTGTGGAACCGGTGCCCCACCACCTGAGAGGTCAAGGCTTTTATTCCAGGTACTTTCTGGTACCAAAAAGAACAGGAGGCCTCAGACCCATCCTAGACTTGCGCAACCTCAACAAGTTCCTGGAGAGGGAAAAGTTCAAGATGCTTACCCTTGGGATCCTGCTGCCCTACCTCCAGTAGGGAGACTGGTCATGCTCCTTAGACCTAAAGGATGCGTATACTCACATCCTTATCCATCCAGACCACAGACAATATCTCAGGTTTGTTGTGGGAGGAAACCACTATCAGTACAGAGTACTACCCTTTGGCCTGTCCTCCGCTCCCAGGGTGTTCACCAAGTGCCTGGCAGTGGTGGCGGCCTACCTTAGGCTTCAGGGTCTCTTTGTGTTTCCGTACCTGGACGACTGGCTCATAAGGGGCCAATCTTCCCAGGAGGCCAACCAGGCCACCCTTCGCACTGTGACTCTGCTTCAGCACTTGGGGTTTGTCATAAACTTCGCAAAGTCCACTTTGCTCCCGTCCCAGAACTTAGAGTTCATAGGGGCCAGACTAGACACTCTTCAAGCAAAGGCTTTTCTGCCTCTGGACAGGGCCCACAGGCTAATGGATCTGGCCAGCCAGTTTCGCAGCAATTCCCTGGTCTCTGCCAGGCAATTCCTGAGACTACTCGGCCATATGGCTTCCACGGTTCATGTCACCCCCAATGCCCGCCTGCACATGTGACCTGCTCAGTGGAGCCTTCGCACTCAGTGGCATCAAGCCACAGGGGGCCTAGCGGACTCAGTGAGAATCTCCGACCTCCTGGTCTCCTCTCTGCAATGGTGGCTTCATCTTCTGAATCTGGTGCTCGGAGTGGTTTTTCAATCCCCTCCGCATACTCAGGTGCTGACAACCGATGCTTCTCTTCCTGGTTGGGGAGCACATTGCCAAGGGACATGTACCCAGGGTCTCTGGACCCCTTGGGAGGCTACTCAACAGATAAACTTCCTGGAGCTACGGGCGATACGCCTAGCTCTGAGAGCCTTCCCCACCTCGCCTCTCACCAGTCTGTACTGGTTCAGACGGACAGTCAAGTTGCCATGTTCTATGTGAACAAACAAGGAGGCACAGGCTCCTTCCTTCTTTGTCAGGAGGCACAACGACTGCGCTCTTGGGCTGTCAATCACGGAATCCTTCTCAAGGCTGTCTACCTCCCAGGTCAGGAAAATTGCCTGGCAGACAGACTGAGCCGGATCCTGCAACCACACGAATGGAGATTGAACCCATTGGTGGTTCAGCAGGTCTTTCTCAAGTGGGAGCTCCCCTCCATGGACCTTTTCGCCAGTCCTCTGAACCGGCAACTCCCGAGGTTTTGCTCCAGGCAACCGCATCCTCTCCGAGTAGCGGCGGATGCGTTTCTGATCTCGTGGTCCACAGGCCTGCTGTATGCGTTTCCTCCCACTCCACTGGTGTCCAGAACATTGTTCAAAGTCCTCAGGGACGGGGCTTCATTAATTCTCATAGCCCCAAGGTGTCCGAGGCAACCGTGGTTCCCGCTTCTGCTACAGCTGGCGGTGGACACACCCCTTCCTCTGGGGTTTCAACACGATCTCCTGTCTCAGGATCAGGGGACTCTCTTGCACCCTAACCTCCAGTCCCTTCATCTGATGGCCTGGCTGCTGAAAGGGTAGTCCTAGCTCCCCTACTACTACCTCGAGAGGTGGAGGATGTAGTCTTGGCCTCTCGGCGTCAATCCACCAGGAAATCTTACGCTCTTAAGTGGCGTAGATTCTCTGCATGGTGTGCTCAGCACAGTGAGAATCCCTTCTCGTGCTTGGTAGCGGTAGTATTGCAATATTTGCTCTACCTCTCCAATCTGGGCCTTAAGTCTAACTCTGTCCGTGTTCACCTTAGTGCTCTCTCAGCACACCACTCCCCGGTGGATGGCAGGCCTCTTTCCAACCACCCTTTGGTGGCTCGTTTCCTCAGAGGCCTTCTGCTTAAGCCTCCTTTGCATCCACCGGCCCCTGAGTGGGATCTGAATGTGGTCTTACAGCGGCTTACTTGTCCGCCTTTTAAACCTATGGCTACCTGCCCTCTCCGTTTTCTCTCCTGGAAAACTTTATTTCTGGTAGCTCTCACCTCTGCTAGGCGAGTGAGTGAACTGCAGGCACTAGTGTGTGATCCTCCTTACACTAGGTTCTACAGGAATAGGGTAGTCCTACGGACTCACCCTAAATTTCTTCCTAAAGTTGTCTCACCTTTTCACCTCAATCAGGAGGTGATTCTTCCGACCTTCTTTCCCAGGCCGCATGCCAACTGGGCTGAGATGGTCTTGCATACCCTGGACTGTAGGAGGGCGTTATCCTTCTACCTTGACCGTACGCGGGAGCATCGGAAGGCTGTTCAGCTTTTCGTTTCTTTTGACCCCAATAAGTTGGGGCTCCCTGTCTCCAAGCGTACGTTGTCCATATGGGTTGCTGACTGTATCGCCTGGGCTTATGGGGCAGCCGGCCTCTCGTTGGAGGGTCGAGTCACAGCTCATCGTGTCAGGGCGAAGGCTGCGTTAGTGGCTCATCTCCGCTCTGTTCCGTTGGCAGACATCTGCCGGGCCGCTACTTGGTCTTCAAGCCAGACTTTTGCGGCCCATTACTGCCTCGAGAGGGAGTCCCGCAGGGACAGTGCTTTCGGACAAGCAGTACTCCATAATCTCTTTGGGGTTTAGGCAACTCGTACCCTCCGGCCCTGGTGTTGGGCTACCAGTCGGGAGCGTTCTCAGAGAAGATTCCTTCCTTCTGTGCTGATGAGCTAGAGGGAGCTCATTTTTCCGCTTGGGGTCTCCGGTAGCCTTAAGCTGGGGAGTCCCATATGTGAGGACTGACTTCCTGCTTGGTCCTGGAGAAAGAGTAGTTACTCACCTGTAACAGGTGTTCTCCAGGAGCAGCAGGAATCAGTCCTCACAACCCTCCCTCCTCCCCTTGGAGTTGCAGTCATATGATTTGTTTTTGCTAATTTTTTGCTGTCTTTTAGCTATGTCATCAGACTGAGCAAGATGGCACCCTTGGGCGGGAAGGGGACCGCGCATGCGCGCTGCAATTCCCAAAGGCTTTCTTTGAAAGCTGGGGAAATGCTCCGCACAAGGGCTCCGTTGGCGCCGACGTCACCCATATGTGAGGACTGATTCCTGCTGCTCCTGGAGAACACCTGTTACAGGTGAGTAACTACTCTTACTTTGTTTTTGTATTGTACGTTGCCCTGCTGGTAACGTGAAGGGTGGTTAAGAAAATCTTAATAAACATAAACATCTGTTAATTGGCTAAAACACGCTCAGCCCGATATTCAGTAGTTCTAGCCAGTTGGTGAATATTGACATAGTTAGTGACGGTATTTAGCCAATAACCGGATAGCTAAACTGATTAAAGTTAGATCATCTGAATAGCTGCTCTAACTTCAACTGGTTTTCTCTCTCCGATTAGTGAATGAATATTACTGATAACTGGATAGGTTGGGTTAAGCAGTATTATCCCTTTATTCACTCGTTTCAAACTTTAGCTGAAACAAACACTTTGCAGAACTTTATGCATATCTCACAGGAATTGCAGAATCCATCCTGCAAATTTTTCTAACTACTGTATATGCGTATTCCCATTGTAAGAGGGGACATACACATATATATTTTGGCACACCCAAAAGTGTCCCCTTCAGATTTGTGGATTCTGGGTCATGATGCCACTATTGATACATGGATATGCTGCACAAGGCTTCAAAAATGACCTCCTTAGTAATGTAAACCAGATGTATTTGGTTTTTGATCGAGATGGATTGCAAATTAAGGGTTTCAATTAATTCACAAGCTTCATGGTAACCTGAATATTTATTTATTATAAAAATTTGTTATACTGCTGTATGCACAGAAATTGGCATCATAGTGGTTTACAGTGAGAGTGTGCATCAATGGAACTTAAAAATTCAAAACATAGGACAAAAAAACAAAAAAAAGTAGACCTTTTGAGTAGATTCTTTTTGACAGATAAGCCTGGAATTGCTTAACAAATATATTCACCGATGAAGGGCCGGGATTGGGATACATAAATAAGAATGGAAACGAGGTCTGGAATTTATTTATTTAACATTTCTTATATACCGCCTTTCATGATATCAAGGCGGTTTACATTGATGGAATGATTTTCAGAAGATTCTGTTGATGAGGAGCTAGCTAAACTAAAAGTAGATAAGTTGATGGGGCCAGATGGGATCCATCTGAGAGTATTGAAGGAACTTAGGGAAGTTCTGGCAGCTCCACTGTCTGATCTTTTCCATGTTTCTTTAGTGTCGGCATTGGTCCCGTAGGACTGGAGAAGGAACCTTCTAGACAAAAGCAGAATTAAGAAGAAGGTTGGGATGTTCAGGCTGGCTAGTCTGATTTCTGTAGTGAGTAAATTAACGGAAGCTCTGCTAAAGTGGAGGTTAGTGCAGTTTCTGGAATCCAGTGTATTGCAGTATCTGACTCAGCATGTTTTTGCTAGAAGCAGGTCTTATAGATAAATCTGATTAATTTCTTTGACAGGGTGGCCAGAGAGTTGGACTGAGAGAAAGCTTTAGATGTGGTAAACAGCCTTTGACATGGGTCTGCATCGACCATCCTTACGATGGATCCTAATATGACTGATTAGGTTAGAAACTGGTTGAATTCCACTAGTAAATGGAATTCACTCGGAGGATAAGGATGTTACTTGTGCCGCAGGGATCAATCCTTGGTCTTGTTCTTTTTAATATTTTTGTAAGTGTTATCGCGGAAGAGCTGTCTGGTAAGGTTTGCCTCTTTGCAGATGATACCAAAATCTGCATTAGGGTAGACACCCTTGAAGGTTTAGGTAACATGAAGAGGGAGCTAGAAAAGCTTGGTTGAGAATTTGGCAGCTGAGATTTAGTATTAAAAAATACAGGGTCATGTATTTGGGCTACAAAATCCAAGGGAATGGTACAGTATAGAGGGTAAGGTACGTCTGTCCATGAAGGATGTGGGAGTGATCCTATTGGATAATCTTAAGTGGCCAAAGAAGTAGAAAAGGCAACTGTGAATGCCAGAAGGATGCTTGGTGCACAGGGATGGGAATGGTCAGCAGGAAGAAGGAAGTGATAGTGCCTCTGTATAATTCTCTGGCAAGACCTCATTTGGAGTACTGTGCGCAATTCTGGAGACCACATCTTCAAAATGACATAAGCAGGATGGACTCAGTGCAGGGAACAGCTACTAAAATGGTCAATGGTCTTTGTCATAAAGGATGTGGGGGCAGATTTAAAGATGTCAATACAATACTTTGAAAGAAAATTGGGATAATGAAGATATGATAGAAATGTTTAAATATCTCAGTGGCATAAATGTACATGAGACAGGACTTTCAATGGAAAGAAAGCTGTAGCACAAGAGGGCATAGAATAAAGTGAAAGGGGATAGACTCTGAAGTAATCTGAGGAAATATTTCTTTACAGGAAATGGTGGATGTGTGGAATGGCCTCCCAGTGGAGGTGGTAGATACATGACTGCATTTGAATTCAGTAAAGCATGGGGCAGGTACAGAGGATCTGCGAGGGTAGAGCTTGGTAGATGGCATGAATGAGCAAACTGAATAAGTTGTATGGTCTTTAGCTGCAGTCATTTTCTGTGTTTCTATATTTAGGGCCTATTTGGACTTTTGAGATTGCTTCCCTCTGCACAGTCATAGGCCCCAGTTGATCTCTGGCTTTCCCCTTACTTTTTTTGCAGTTATTGATCCTCTGTGCTTAATCCCTGGATTTCTTGAGTTCTGTTATCGCTTCAGCTTCAGTCTGCACTGGTCGTCCACTTCATGCATAAGCTACCCTTTCCATAAATGTTACTCTCCAGTCTATGCTCTCTGAGCCTCCTATTATGACCTTGTGGAAATTACATACAGCTTGGTTCTAGATTGATGTTATTTAATATAGAAAAAGCATTTCAGATAATGTAGTAGTAACCACAAATGAATAGTTTTTCCTGATGAAAGAGAGATCCTCAGCTATGTTCTGGGCATTTTATACGTGGGAAGCTGAAAGGGGAAAATAGTGAGCTGACTAAAAAAAGAACAACCAGGGCTACCTTTCCTGGATTAGACAAAGACTTTCCGAATGATGTCTGGTTGTATTGGGGCGCTCTCTACTGGCCTGGACTATCAGAAAGCAGAATTCAGCCTGGAAGGAAAGAGGTTGTGTCTGAAAGGACATTGACATTGTTGGTAAAAATGAAATATGAAACTTCTTTCCATCAGATGCTTTTCAGCAGGACGGCAGCAGTTAGATGTAACCTAAGGACGATATGTCAATCTATCCTGCCCGCTGGTCGCTTCTGGTCTCAACTGCATCAGACATACCAAGGGCTAAGAGATGTTTAATAAAGTATAAGGTGTGACTAAAGTTGCAATGACTGTGTAGGAATAGTAATAATAATTCTCAGGCTTTCTTTATTAAGTTCCCCAGTAATATACTGAATTTCATGTGGATAAACATCAAGACAACTGAGCTACTAAAGGCAGTAGTGCATCTAAACATGACATTTGAGCTCTTCTCCATAGGACAGGATAGGTAACTTTCCATCTGGAGGGCAATTTTATAAATCGGCACTTAGTTAATGCGCTTTTGTGTGCATACTTTACACCTATTTTGTAAAGTCGATTATGTGTGTGCTTGGCCATATAAGATAAGGCATAAATGTTTAAGGGCAAGTGTATGTTAAAGGCACAAACAAACGAGTCCTTGAGCTTCCTTGTTCCGCCCATGCTCTGCTGAAACTCCACCCTTTGCCCGTCCAGAATGATAGTACGCACGATGTCGGGCTCTGTATCCCTGTGGTCATCTCCTGCATCCTCCAGTCCTAGAAGTAGGAGGCTCTATACCCCTGTGCTCATCCCCTGAGCTCTCCACTCCTAAAGGCCCCAGGCTTTATATCCCTGTGTCTTTCCTCTGAGCCACCCAGTCCACTAGTTCTGCATTTCCTCAGAGGTAACCCAGATGCTGTTGTGCTAAGAGCTTTTAATTTTTGACATCTTAAGCTTATGGGAACTGAAGAGCTTACTTGACTCTCTCCTCACCAGTAACCTCACTGGGCTCTTGAAGCTACAAAGAACCACACTCACAAGCAATGGGAAGGTTATCAAATACTCAATAAATACACACAGTTCTATAGAAAATACACCAAAGCTTTGGGGAGAGAAACGGAGAGACACACGTTCTCCCTGTTTACTCTAACTTCTCAGCCATGGTTCACTTTATTTATAAGGCTTTTGTAGATGATACAGCATAATTTCACTTTATCATTATACGTCATGTATGTTTATCATATTGTAGGTCAACTTATTCGGTGTGGGTCAATGTGGAGCCATAAATGGAGTCCAAGACATAATTGTTTACTGTTACATGGCCATTATAAGGAGACATACAGGAATCCAAGATATAGAATGACCTAATTGACATAATTGTTTACTCCTGATACTTGATATTTTCTAACCTTGAGCGCTTCTTGATATCTACTAATTACTAACCCTGAAAGTATTTTAGCTAATAACCCTGAGACTGCTATCTGGTATCCCTGAGACAGAGAGGCTGGGGCACAACGTGCCCTTTCTTTATTTCAGGACATGTAACCCTTCACCTAGTAAGCTAATATATGAAGTTTTATTTCTAAGCAAGGTTCTGAACAGAATTAACTCTTTCTCAGATTTATTCAGTCTAATAGTATATGGTACCCCATACTAATATATATGCTTTCAGTCCCTCCTCTGATTCTGGAAAGAATCATTTCTAAGTAAGGAAACTCATATATTGCCATTGAAGTGGAAATACAACTGGATTCTGGGCCAATCTGCAACATTATTGCAGGGGTCAGTGATCCTACTGACTTCTGATTCAGAAAGCTGTGAAAGGTGTAGAGGTGGAAAGAAACCAGTGCTGACATAGAGAAACAATTGTAAGTACATAGAGGAGTAATACTTCTAAAATGAAACATCCCAAAATACCAAACAAAGATGCTAACAGGCCTTGCAAAGGCCTGAATATTGAATTCCAAAATGAAGGAACAAGAATCAGTGAAAGCTGAAAAGGAATTTACATAACTCTCACTTGAATTTAAAGTACAGTTACTAACTTTATCTAATTGGCCTTTCACTATTTTTCCATTATTATCAAGCATATTACAACAAAAATCAACTAGTACTCTGCATACAGCAATTTCCTTTGCTAGGAGAAAATCTAAAAACCATTCAGTTCCTGACTGCATAAGCTGACACTATGTTTACTGGACCTTGCAATTCACACTAATTGCCTAAAAAGAAACAACAGAGCAGTCACTATGACTTCATCCTGAGGGGAAACATCCTATTTTTCTTCCTAAAGATCTGTTTGAAATTGACAACAAATTAATAGTTCAATTCACTATAGGGTATCCATCAGGGCTATATAGCAAGCACCTAACCAACCTCTGGGAAACTCTGCACTACAAAAATACTAACTGAAACATCAATTCTCAAATCGGAGATTACAAAAACAGCTCAACAAAAATAAAATACCCGAAAACTATGTTTAATCAGTAAACCAGTGTTTGAAGAGGTTAAGAAAGAGAATTAGAAGTGCAGAGAGAAAGTTCACAGTTTTAGAAAAACATGCAAGAACCTCAAAGTTCATGTGATCATTCTGCACATGAAAATCCCTAAATGCACAATCCAAAATTAACAATGCAAAAACAACGTGGACAACTTGAAGAAACATCTGTAGCCCTTCTTGCAATTAGAAAAAGAAACATGGCTGTCGTGGGGCGAGCCTACAAGAATTACAGCAGGTGAACAAAAGATTGAAGGAGCTGAACATTCAAAAGGTGCTCTACTTTTGCCAAACCACAAAAAACTAAATTACCAAGCAGACAATATTGAAGAGAGGCAGATACCAGCAATGTCTGGCTTGTAAACAAATACAATGAGCCGCAGCAAAAATGCTTAACAGCTAAGATGTGAGATTCAGAAACTCACTGAAGACAAGATATATTCTGTATACAATTACTCAAAAACCTCTGAGACATGACTATTAAATTATTTCACTTTAACTCTGGTTAAGTATGCCTAGGTCTGAATTAGAGGCATCCAAAAAGGGGTAGCTAAACTACACACTTGATTCCCATTAACTGACATTACTTTGTAAATTACTGAAATATAAGAACCTATACATAGGATCTTCATACCTATATCTTTAATTACTCTAGGTTCTGTGTTTGAATTTGTGTTTGTATATGACTATATGTCACAAAACTCCTCAAAGATCTTAGGCCTCACTCCTGGTAAACTTTCATGCTGAGGAGCTGTCACTGTTGGAAGACAAGCAACAAACTTTGATAACTTAAAATATTTTTCCCATCAAGTGTAAGTGTGCCTCAAAAATATTTGGATATTCCTTCTAACATCCTCATGATTCTGAATACAATACTGCTTCATTAATAAATTGCCACAGCAGATTAGGAAATATGCATAGCCAATATGCATAGAAATATTCCTTCTAACATCCTCAAAAATATTCTAAGACAAACTAAATATATACCTATTCTTCTTAATACTCTTCTTAAGATGATGAGGAGATATACGATTGCTATACTGAACCTCTAACTCTCAAATACTTTAAGTAGAGGTTCAGTACCTAAAGGTCATTACATACATATCAGGAAAATACTAATCTAAACTATCCCCATCCTTCTAGGACATACTATAAATACATTAAAAAAAAACATTTTAAATGCTATATAAAAGTATTTTACATGAATAGTCCATTTAGAATTCACTTAATACAACAATCTCTTTGTAATGTCACTGTTCTTTCAGAAAATACTTTAAATCATAAAAGTCCTTTTCTTCAATTTCACTGTTGTCCAATAAGACTCTTTGCTGCAAATTCTTGATTCACCGACACAGGAAGCCACTTCCTGGACTTGTGAGGGGGCCACCGTATAAGATGCATTCGTTGAGAATGTCTTCTCACTTTACAAGCTGAATATCCCACCAAGAACACACGACATGGACCAGGAACTCCGGAGCTGGGAGTGTCTTCAGATGCAGTCGTAAGCAGGACCCAACCTGGTGACTTCACTTCTGCTAAAACAATTCTGCGGATCCCAGATATAAAGTACTTGCCATCCCGTTAAGAAGAAGTCACTTGCAATAAAAGGAAAACAAACAAGCTGAGTGCAACCGTACACAATAAGTTAAGATAGCGCTGCGCAACACCTGGTGTCTGGGATAACTGCCAAGGCATCCATTAATTATTTCAAATAGTGTCCGGGGAAACACATACCGCCATAAGGGCTAAAAAGGAAAAGCTTTATTTAATCGGAGGCTGTATCATAGTGCCCTAGTAGGGACACCGTCTCCCTCCTCTGATACAGAACAGATACCAAAACAGGGTGCAAAATCAAAATAAAACAACATGAATTCAGCAGGCAGGAGTCTTAATATCTTTCCCTAAACTATCCCTACAGTACCAGTCCTGAAACAGTTGAAACAGATTACTTTTGTACCAAAAACAAAAATAACCAAAAGACGAATTGCATAACCACAGCGGTAAAACGTCTCCTGCAAAAACAAGGCAAAATAAACAGATGATTCCGTTTCCCAGCTGCCCGAAACGTCACGAAGTCCAAAACCGGGTTTCTAAAGAAGCATCTTTAAAAGGAGATAAAAGAGAAAATAAAGTCATCTGTAATAGTGCTACATACTGCAATGTCAGTAACACTAATACTTGAAAAACAACTTGCTGGTTTTCTTTTCACGTGTCAGCAAAATGGTTGTTCATTGGCTAGTTTGTCTGCTAGCCGTCGCTGCAGAACCAGAAACCAGGAAGTTTCAAGTAGAAAAAATACTGCTATTACACAATATAGCCATTGCGGGAGTCCCAAAGTTATTTCATTAGTTTGCTCTGGTTTATAACCAATCATGAAGACTTGCAAAGCACACAAATAATAGAAACATAAAAAAAAAACCTACAGACCATTTGAATAGTTTACAATAATCATGGCACTCTTCCCAGCACATGTTTACATTTAAAACATGGCGCATTTCCCAGTACATTCAAAAACAAACCTTCAACTTGCGATAACGGAGGGACAGAGAGACTCTCTGATCCTTCTGACCAGAGAGTGTTAAGACAATTCCCAGAAAGTTACATGTTTACAATACAGCCCACAGTTTAAACAGATTTAACCCTTAAACCTAACTTAGCAATATAATAAAGAAATCTGACCAGTAATATATGTAATTCAATTTACATTAAAAACAAATTATTCACATAATAAACTAAAAAGAAATGGTTGAGTTTCTTATCAGATAATGCAGGTTCTAGGGCCTTTGCAAATATGCAAGACTAACCTTCAAAAAGAGTAGATAAAAACAAAACTGCATTTTTTTTTCTTTGCCAAGTTAAACTGAAAATAAATCAAATCGCAAATCCACAACAACAGTCCATGGAGAAATTGTCAAAATCACATTATGAACTGCTTATCAGCGTCTTACCGTACAGCCACCCACAGACTCGCTTGCAGCACAAAAAGAGTTGAAGTCTCACATAACGAAGTTGCAGGATACACGTGTCTGGAAATCTGCAAGCACAGACCAACTTTTTTTCACCAGTGGCTGCTGGCAATGGACACAGCTGACAATCTAAGAAACGAAACTTCAGGTCTCACGCCGACCCGTACAGGCAGAACGAAAGGCATCCGATATCTCATCCCAGTACTGTAGATGAAAATTTCCAAGATAACGATGCTTGCATCTGCAGGAAAACAGCACTTCAAAGGAAAGAAACACAACTGACAATGTGCGACACTGGATCCGGGTGCAGCCCACAGAGCAGATAGAAGTCTTCTGAGATCAGGGTGAATAGCTGTGACATCTGCAAAGAATACAGTTGACCAGTAGCAGGGAAAGCATTTCTTCTGACCATCCCCCTGCTCTGATTCCAGGGACAGTTTTTTCTTTGCTTGCAAAAGTTCAATGACATGCGTATCTGAACTGTCTCGCTGAAGATTCCTATGACTTTCTCGCGCTCCAATCTTACCCCTCCTCTTGCTCCTGGAAGGTTGAGCAATCGTCAGATTGAGCGACTCAGTCATTTCACATCAAATGTCAGCTCACTGCACCAGGCACTTTTTCAGACTTACACAAGCACTTTTCAGACTTATATCAGCTGTTCTTCAGACTTACAGCAGCTGTTTTAGCTGGCCAATCTGTTATTAAAGTTGTAAAATACCTTTACTCACGGGATTAAATCATTTACAAAAACAATTAGTGAATCCTGCCTTAAAGATGTTTAACCTCAACCAGTCCTTTTCACAGGTTTGCTATAAGTGCACTACTACTACTGTAAGTGATTTTAACAGAAAATCATTTTTTTTTTAACCACTAAAACAAAATTATCACTTTGAGTTTTCTCCTGGAAAGCTATCACAGGGTATGTCACAAACTGGATAAAAATCAGCTGGGTTATAGAACGCAGTTCTAAGCAAATTATCTAAAGCATCCCAAGTAGGACATGAACTATTATACTGACGCAACACAGTTTGAAAAAAAACTTATAGCACTATGTAGTTGAATACATTTCTCTCTATAGGTCATAAAATGCTTATTCAGACCCTTTTCAATATCATCAACAAGTTTACTAGAAGTACCTAATTCCTTTGTAGCAGAAATATTATTTCTCACTGTTTCCGCTAAGGACTCTATGATACGTACGGTATATTCCGTCTCATGACTAAGAAGGTCATTCATTTCTCTGAGCTGGGACACATTGCAAGTCCCAAAATTCGTGATCTGTGTATTTCCCAATATTCTTAACTTATCTCATAGCTCATATTTTAATTTCGCTGAACGAGTGACTATCTTCCCTTTAGAAACTACATAATTCTCAGAACAGACAGGGGAAGACGACGGAAATACACCTGGAACATCTTCAAATGCAGCCACCTCTGCTTTCTCCAGTGGTTCACTCGTTGTATCAACATTCACTAATACAAACAATTCATTTTTCAATTTATGTGCCATTCGCTGCCACCAACTAAACACTAGCCCTTCATGAGCATCGCATATTTCTGTGTCTAGTCTGCAAAGCACATTTCAGATAACAAAGCTTATCTACAGAAAATGTTCCTTCCAAAGGAAACTTGTAACAGCACATTATTAATAGTTACTGCATGCCAGTGCACAACATAAGTGGTAGCCCTATCTCCATATTTGTCACGCATACAACAAGGGCTACCTTTCTGGAGAGCTAAACGCATAGCCTCAACATGCCATTCACACAATTGAGTCAACTCCTGTTCACCTAACAGATTGCTCATTGCTGGCACCAAAAATACTCACAAACACCTTCCCTCCTTGTCAGGAATGTTGAAATCTGTAGATGAGTCATGGCACCAACTGAAGAGCTTACTTGACTCTCTCCTCACCAGTAACCTCACTGGGCTCTTGAAGCTACAAAGAACCACACTCACAAGCAATGGGAAGGTTATCAAATACTCAATAAATACACACAGTTCTATAGAAAATACACCAACGCTTTGGGGAGAGAAACGGAGAGACACACGTTCTCCCTGTTTACTCTAACTTCTCAGCCATGGTTCACTTTATTTATAAGGCTTTTGTAGATGATACAGCATAATTTCACTTTATCATTATACGTCATGTATGTTTATCATATTGTAGGTCAACTTATTCGGTGTGGGTCAATGTGGAGCCATAAATGGAGTCCAAGACATAATTGTTTACTGTTACATGGCCATTATAAGGAGACATACAGGAATCCAAGATATAGAATGACCTAATTGACATAATTGTTTACTCCTGATACTTGATATATTCTAACCTTGAGCGCTTCTTGATATCTACTAATTACTAATTACTAACCCTGAAAGTATTTTAGCTAATAACCCTGAGACTGCTATCTGGTATCCCTGAGACAGAGAGGCTGGGGCACAACGTGCCCTTTCTTTATTTCAGGACATGTAACCCTTCACCTAGTAAGCTAATATATGAAGTTTTATTTCTAAGCAAGGTTCTGAACAGAATTAACTCTTTCTCAGATTTATTCAGTCTAATAGTATATGGTACCCCATACTAATATATATGCTTTCAGGAACAACTCCCAAGATGTGAATCTCAATGTTCTTGTTGAGTGTATTAGCAAACTTAATCATGTATTAGTGGGAGCAGTACATGAAGATACGGGCATGACTCCGCTCTTATGAATCATTTATTTTCTCTTAAAGCGAAAGGAAAGAAGAAATGATAACAGCGTTGAAAGGTTCAAGAGTAAGAGCCTGCAGCATTTTTTTTTGAATAATTAGTCACTTGATTTCATGTTTATTACCAAGGTAGTGGGGCTGAGCTACTCCCCTTGAGTATTTCTGCCGACAGGTTTCCAGAGAGCACATAAGGCTTCTCTAAGATCTCTGTGTGAATGAAGGATTACCACAGCAAGTGTAGCTGTCTGCTCTAGCGCTCCCATGAGGTTCTGAATAATCCCTATCCAAGATAATTGTTGAGTTGCCGGTCTTCGCCACGTTTAGCCGCTTGACTCTACTGCTCATTGAGTGGATTGTATTGTCATTTATTCATTTCTGGTGACTTTTAACCCAGTCTTCTTGAGACTGTGAAGTTGTGTGAATTTTGCAGTACAAGTAACCTAACTTTGTCCTTGGGAGATGCTTGTCCAGTCCTGTCTCTCTTTAAAATAAAGCAGTCTCAATGCCTTGTCAGAGAACAGAGGTGTCAGCATTGTACTGGGAATTGAAAGACTGGAAGTGGAGAGAAACCCTATAAGGAAATGGAGCTAGGCCGGTAGCACTGATTCCAGTGCATGCTGAAGACCTGTTTGTTATTGAGCTGGTGAATGCGTTCTTGTTTCCCTACTGAACCTCTTCCTTTCAAGTAAAATGACTAAGAAAAAAAATCTAATTGTGAAAAAAGGCTCTAGTTTAAGAGTAGGGCTCCATGACTGGTCTTCAAGTATTAAAGGTATGCGTTTAGCTGAAAGCTCTCACAGAGAAGGGTGACTTTCAAACACAAGGTGTCTGCATAAGCTGAGCATTTAAAAATCAAGTTGCTAGGAGGGTAAATGCAAATTTAAGCGAAGTAAAATAGAGGTGAAGTTAGAGGATTACTGGCATTCTGTCTTCTTGTGTTTCTATTGAAAACGTAAGGTGTGTGCATCAGTAGGGAAGACAATGAGGAAAGCCAATTTCACAGTAGAAAACTCTTGTTTATGCATGTAGCATGATCGATACAATAAGAGCAGCTAAGGGTACCAGTCTGTCAACAATGAGCCGCCTGACTGAAGACCGAACACAATTTAGGATAGCTATCCAGAGGGCCGCCATGAGTCGACTCCGACTCGATGGCACTTAACAACAACAACAGGAGTGGAGGAGTGGCCTAGTGGTTGGGGCAAGGTACTTCAGGCTGGAAGGTCGGGGTTTCAAATCCCACTAGAGGACAGCAACCTTGGGCCGGAAGGACTGGGGTTTCTAGTCCCACAGGTGCTCCTTGTGATCTTGGGCAAGCCATTTAACCCTCCATAGCCCATGTTCCCTGTAAAATAGTTATCTCCAAGTTATAATGTTCTGTTCAATGTAATTTCAGTTTGTTCAATGTAAACCGCACTGATGCAGAATAGCGCGGTATATAAGAGAATGTAAATAAATAAATGTAGCTGGGCTTTTTAAATTACCAACACCTCTACAAGGGTAACACTATGCACTTGTGACCAGGTTAGGTTGGGGGAGGGAAATATGCACATGGATTTGTCTAAAAAAAAAAAAAGCACAAAAGGCTGCCACAAAGTTTTGTGGGTAAATTTCCTTTTCTAATAAAGCAAAACTAGCTAAACAGTTTACTTTGATTTTATCATGACAAACACCTGTTAGGATTACAATGATACTTTATTTCCTTCTAGCTGCATTCCTGTGTCATGTCCCCTCTACATCCTGTCTCCCATTTCTTTCCAGAATGCTTGGGTTTTGTGTGCCCATGAAGATACACATGCATTTTCTGAGTGACTGGATTGAATCAGGCACACAAGTGGATGATGTCATCACACACTGCTGGGGCAGAAGAGCTCTCCTGGAGCTCAGAACTTAGTATGAGTATGCGCCCTTCCTGCGCTCCTGCGCTTCCTGCGCTCCTGTTTTATTTCACTCAGCCAAATAGATGCTGAGCAAACTTTCCCAAAGAGATTTTGTCTTCATATTTACAGAGTACTCAGATGTTCTTTTTTTAAAGTGTTTCTTATTTCCATATTGTCCTGCTAGCCTTAGGCAAGTCACTTTACCCTTCATTGCCTCAGAAGAAAGACTTGGCAAACTACTTCCAGTCACACCTTGCCAAGAAAACCCAAGGGCTGCTGGTTTGCTAGGAATCATCATTGACTCAATGGAACACATTTCTTGGCAGATGAAATTGAATGTGGACAAGTGCAAAGTTATGCACTTGGGGGAGAACAACCCAAACTACAGTTACCTGATGCAAGATTCCACATTAGGAATCACTGCTCAGGAAAAGTTTGTGTTTAGATCTTTAAGTTCTTTACTTACTAAGGGTTGCTGTGGATACTTATACTAATAAAAGTGTATCTAATACGTTTAATATATCTTGTTCACCTGAAGCTTAATTAATCTCAGGTCCTTAATGTATGACTGATTTGGATAAAGAGCTGCACCTGAGAGCAGTTCCTTTCCTTTAAGATGTGTAAGTACCTATAAAGCTACGATTATCCCTGGGGAGGGAGGGAAATAAGACTTATTAAAAGAGGGCTGCTACACAGTACCCTGTCCTGTGCTTCTAAGGTAAGCTGTGACCAACTTTTCTGGGTGATTAACTATTCTTGCTTGGATAGAAGCAGTCTTTCAAAATGGCCTTTTGACCTGTCACCTGGCTTTAACACCTATTTAAAAGGTTTCACAGGTCTCTTGCCCTCTAGGTAGAAGGCCTCTTTGTAAAGGTCTCTAGAAGACTTTATTTGTTGCTCAAAGAATACTGACCCTGTTTTGCCTTTTATGCTAAGTTATATTCTGATTTGATTTAAATTAAAGCTCTTTGCTGCTGCTAGGCTCTGACTTAGTATGAAATTTAAACTAGAAGCTCTCTGCTGGGTTCTAAATTTAACCAGAAAGCTCTCTTCTGTGTTTTAAATTTAAACTTAAACTGCTGCTACTAGGCCCTGATTGATTTAACAATTACACTGGGTCCACAGATTAATCAGCTTTAATCCAAAGAATTCCCTTCAGAAAAATTCCCAGAAGTATATACTCACTATTGGAGATCTCTCTCCAGAAGTAGCAGTCCCCTTTTGTAGTCCGACTCTGCTGGATGGGGGCAGGAAAGAAGAGTTTCTGGACTACTGGGGGGAGGGTTTATGGAATAGAAGAGAGATGCTGGACCGCTGGGAGGAATAGGGAAGGGAAGATGTTGGATATGGGTTTGGGGGGGGGGATAGGGGGAGATGTAGCACTAAGGTGGAGTAGAGAAAAAGAGATGCTGGACTTTAAGGAGGGCACATAGATGAAGGTTTGCCTAACGTGGCAGATTCCCTTGGACTAGCTCTAATCTGGTCATTATATGTCCTACCCCAGATGGTCTATAAGAAAATCTAAAGCTCCTAGAGACCTACTGCAAATCCTGGGCTCTATAAGTAAATCCAGAAAAGACAAAGATTATGGTTGTCCAGAACAAAAAAACATCCAAAACAATTTCAAATTCTTCTTAAATGAACAAGAAGTAGAACACACTTTAGAATATATGGTCCTTGGCCTGACATTAAGTGCATCATGATCTGGGAATTTAACTGGCCATAAAAAGACTTCAAGAAAAACCTCTTAGAGCCTGTATGTAACAGAAACCTCTGGACAAATACAAGCCCCAAGTACAACTGCAATTAAAATTATTTGATAACATTATTCAACCTAACCTATTATATAGAAGTGAGGTCTGGGGTCTGACACTAACCCAAAACTACACAGAATGGAACAAACCCAATAGAAAACCTGCACCTCTAGTTCTGCACATACTCTGCGTACACAGAAATACCCCCAATAACGGATATGGAGCATTATCTCACAGCTCACAATATAAAACTAGATGTGTGAACAAGAAAACTCCTCCATGCCCATAAGGTAATTTATAAAAAATCAGTGTATGCCAAGGCTTTTATGTACATCCCTAGGGCTGAAGGAGGGCTAGGCCTCATAGAGATTGATTACACATAGAGAGCTGCTACCATAGGCCTTCAGGCCTTCCTAACTGCATCGTCTGATCCAAGTGTGCAAAAGATGCTGAAATATGAAAGCAAACGTCCATCATCAAACTTGGACAGGTATTCCGATGACTAGAAGGAATGAGTGAGAATCCACAAGCACACACAGGAAAGGAAGTAACAGAATTTGTAAAACAAGAGAAAAAGCTTTTCAAGAAATTAGATCAACAAATGAGGAAAAACAAGTGGTAAATGCACAAATATAGTGGGAAATTCAGAGTGTTACTCCAGGAACCCTTTGCCGATCAAGAGCAGACACATGAATAGTTAAGGAGAGGTGAAACCAAAGGATGAGAGGTTGATAGCTGCAGCCCAGGGTGGCTGCAACCATCAACCTCTCATCCTTATGGACAAGATGCTTTACAGAGAGCACTGAAAAAACTGGCAAAACGGACATATGTCAATGTCTGGAAATGGTGATTTGCCTCATAGCTGGCTGTGAAGTTCTGATGGCAGAAAATTTCTGTACAGAAAGGCACAATAAAGTAGCGCGCCTTATCCATTGGAAACTCTGGAAGCACTACAGCATCACTGTGCCCAAATAGCACTGGGATCATGACCCTAAAACAATTACAGCGAATGAGGAGGTTGTGATCACATGGGATACTCCCATTCCGATCGATTAAAAAGCTGGATGCAAGGAAGCCGGATATAGTGGTAAAGAAGAAAAACATTGTAGAGTGGTCAGTTCCAAGTGGCTACTCTGTGAATCACGTTGAGAAGGAGAAAATATTCAAGTACCAAGAAATACAGTCGGAAATAAAGAAAATATGGCAGCAAGATACAGAGTTATTTCCCATCGTGTTGGGTGCCATAAGCCTAATTAAGAGGAATTTCCAAGCATACCTTGATAAATTACCCATACATGTAACATTTCTCAAACTCCAGAAGGAAGCTGTCTTTGGCAGGATGCCAGTACTATGCCGAGCATTAGCAGTAAATTTGAGAGACTGAGATCATACTCCACATATCCTGGCTTAGAAGAGAGGTTCATGACTGTCATGATATGGGCAAAACTCACCCATTTGGAGAAATTGCTCTCAAAAGAGAATATGCAGATTTTGGTGTCATCTTGATAACAGCAACAAAAACTCCTTCTACCAGACACTCCATGAAATAATGCAAAATCCTGGAAAAAAATGCTCTGAACATATTTATTTATTTCAAAACATTTCTATACTGCCATATTCTGAAGGCATTCAAGGCGGTGCACAAAACATAAAAAAAAACACAACAATAATAAAATAACAATAGGAAATCTGCACCACTTCCCCCCTACAATACCCTGCCAAAGCCAACAGTTACCCCTGCTGTCCTCCCCTGCCCAGAACCAAAACAGCAACCTTACATATGAGAAACAGGCAGTGCAAACACTACAATATGGCCTGTAACACCAATACACCACCATCCTTATGTCCCCTTACACAAAAGCGGACGTAAGGATGACATGAAGAATTACAGGCCGGTTAGTCTAACCTCTGTGGTTAGTAAATTATTGGAAAGGCTACTAAAGGAGAGAATGATGAGGTTTCTGGAGTCCAATGGATTATCGGATCCAAGGCAACATGGATTCACCAGAGGCAGGTCTTGTCAGACAAATCTGATTGATTTCTTTGACCGGGTGACTAGGGAGTTGGACTGAGGGAGAGCCCTAGATGCGGTGTATTTAGATTTCAGTAAAGCCTTTGACACCGTTCCTCACAGGCAACTTATAAACAAACTGAGCACCCTAGGGATGGACCCTAAAGTTTCTGCTTGGGTTAGAAATTTTTTGAGTGGGAGACGACAAAGGGTACAGGTACATGGAGCTCACGCTGAGGAGAAGGAGGTTTATTTATTTATTTAAATTATTTCTATACCGCTCTCTTTACAATCAGCGTGGTTTACAGGTAACAATTTGTACAATGCAGCGGAGCATGCAATGCACTTACAAGGAGCAGGTATTACAAATTGGGTTTAACAGGGGTAACTATATACAACGTAGCTGATTGTACACAGGTATGCCACAGGTACGGCTGTGAGACCTGGCACGCTCTAAACTATATACATTTTAAATAATCATTTACAGGTTTGTGCAGTGGTATTCTGACTTTGGTGCATCACCATGACCTGGGTGTGCTGGTGGTGTCATTGTGATGGGTGGAGGGTATGCTGGGTTCTGCTGTCTCACTTGACAGGGAGTAATGTAGGAGGAAAAGATGGTGTTTTAGTGCTTTCCTGAATTGGGCGAGGTCGGTAATAGCTCGCATGGGGGTTGGGAGGGCATTCCAGAGCGTAGGTGCATAAAATACAAATGCTCTGTTCTTTGCTGTCTTGGGAGCATTTTGTTATTGCGCTGGGGACTACAAGTATGTTTGCAGTGAATGCCCTTCTAGACTTGTTTGAAGGGGTGGGGAGGATGAGGTCCGTGAGGGAGATGGAGGATTGTTTGTTGATGGCCTTGAAAGTCATTAGTAATACTTTGAAGGTGAGTCTGCAGTGGCTCGGCAGCCAGTGGAGGTGTTTCAGGATTGGAGTTATGTGGTCTCTTCTGGAGGCTCCGTGCAGGATGCGGGCGGCGGTGTTCATTGCTAGTTGCAGGGGGTTCAGAGTGTTCTTGGGGAGTCCATGCAGAATAGCATTGGCGTAGTCGAAGTGGGGGGTTACCAATGCTTGAAAATTTGTCCGGAAATCGTCTGGTTCCAGTAGGGGTCGTAGGTGGCGGATTGTTCGTATCTTGTGATAGATTGCCCTGATAGTGTTGCTTATGTGTGCTTTCATGTCGAGCTGCTGGTCAATGGTGATACCCAGGTAGCGGATGGAGGGCTTGCTCAGGAGCTCAGCATCTCTTACTCTTATTGATGTGGGAGGGGTGAAAGAGTGATTCCTGGTGATGAAGAGGACATCTGTTTTCTTAAAATTAATCCTGAGGCTCTGTGTATGGAGCCAGTCTGTGACAGCATCAAAGCATTTTGTTAAAGTCGAGAAATCAGGTTGGTTGATTGAGAATGGAGTGAAAAGTAGTACATCATCAGCATACACTAGGCAGGAGACATTGAAGGAACAGATGATTGAGCAAATGGGTTGCATGTATATATTGAAGAGGAGGGCAGAGAGTGATAATCCTTGGGGGACCCCTTGCATTTGTTGAAATGACTTGGAGGTCCTGGAGCCTGTTCTTACCTGCTGCTATCTATCTGTTAGGTATGACTTGCACCAATTCAAGGCTGAACCTTGGATTCCCTTCTCTTGGAGATTTATTTATGTATTTACAGTTTCTTTTATACCGCGCTATTCGACATCAGTGCGGTTTACAGTGAACATCAAAACTACACGTCTCAATTAATTGATCAGTGCTTACAATGAACAGGTAAAATAAACTTGGAAATACATTAAACAGGTTTCTTGAACAGTGAAACATGATAACTATGTACAAAACAACTAAATGCAGCTGTATGTAGGGTTATGTGAAACTAGGTACATTTCTCTTAGTGAGAGGAGGTGCAAAGTGAGATTACGGATCTACAGATTAAGAATGTGAAGTGCATGGGTTTAAGGTGTTGGCCTGGGGTGTGGTGGTGGGTTGGTATGAGGGGGTATCCAAAGCAGTTCATGGTTGACTGAGTCAAATGCGGCGGCAATGTCCATGAAGATTAGCGCGTATCCTTTACTTATGTTATCAATCCCTGTGATTAAGGTGCTGAATAGAGTGGTCAGGAGGGTCTCGACGCCATGTGATTCTTTGAAGCTGTGCTGACATGGGTCAAGTGGGGTAGTCGTCTCAATGTGGTGTTGGATTTGGCATTGTACGACCTTCTCTATTATCTTGGCCAACAGGGGAATACTGGAGATTGGTCGATAGGATTCCACTTTCTTGAGGTCTAGTTTGTTGTTTTTGAGAAGGGGCCGGATGGACGTCTGTTTTAGAGCTGGTGGGAACGCCCCTGTTGAAAAAGATAGGTCCATGGATCTTGGTTAGGAATGGGCTGAATTTCGTGCACAGTGTTCCTATCCAGAATGCTGGGCAGGGGTCGTTGGGGGCTGTGGTGGCGTTGATCGATGTGATGGTGTCCTCCATGCTTCTTGTGGATAGAGGTGTGAAAGCTTTCAACGGTGTTAGGTGGTGTTGCTTGGGATCTGGTTTGTGGGTCATGATGGTGTAGGTTTGACTGGATTTGGCCTGAAGGTGGTCTGCGAATTCCTGAGGGTGTAGCAGGTCTGGTTGGGACGAAGAAGGCTCCTTCGTCAGGGACTTCACGATGTTGAAAAGGTTGTGGGGTTTATTTAGGGACTGTCGCAGGAGTTCAGAGTGATGTTCTTTCAGTTTCCTTGAGACTGCTTCTCGGTGTACTTTCAAGTGGGATGTGTAGGCTGCCAGGTCATCTGTGGATCGTGAGCGTCGCCATCGTCTTTTGAGCTTCCTGAGGTGGAGTAGTGAAGTTTGAATTTCTACAGAGTACCATTGCGCAGCTTTTCTTCTTTTTGGTGGCTTGTTTGAGGCAGGTAGCTGCACGACGGAGCTTAGGCTGTCGTTCCATGTGGATATCATTTCATCGAGGCTGGGTGATGCCAAGCTGAGGTTTGGTAGGACTTTTTTGCTGATCTCTTCTTTATCGAAGAGTTGGAAACATCTTGTGGATGCTGAAGGAACCTCGTCTGTCTTGCAGAGGGAGTTATCTTGATGTATGGGCATATGAAATTTAATTAGGCTGTGATCGGACCATGGTACTGGAGTGATGGATATATCGAGGTTGTGGCTCGGACTTATGGTAGGTATTGGAGTGAAGATCAGGTCGAGTATGTTTCCTTTTGTGTGGGTGGGGGCATCGATTACCTGCTTGTATCCTAACTCGTTGAGTGCTTCAAGGAAGGCTTTAGACTGGGTGATTTGGAGAGCTGGCAGGTTAAAGTCACCCATTACCCAGTTTGGTATGCGCGGGTTCTTGGTGTTGCAGGCAAGGTCGCTTATGGCCGATAGGTCTTCAGGGGAGGAAGACAGGGATCTGTAGATTAGACTGATGGTGGAGTGCTTTTAAAAGCCGCAGCCGGCAGGAACAACGGCCTCTCGGCTCCTCTACACCACGCGGCGGCTGATCGAGCGTCGGGGGTGGGGCAGGAGCTGCTCGCCCCTCCCGCTTCCACCACCAAGGCCCAATTGGGGCACCGCCAGAGCCAGTGGGACTTTTAAAAGCCGCAGCCGGCAGGCGTGGCCACGCCTGAGGGCCTCGCCAGAGGGCCCTTTGGTGCGGCACGATGGTGAGGCTCGCCCCCACGGATGCCATTGTGAAGAGCAAGCAAGCAACCCTGGCTCCACCACTGCAGGGTAAGCACCACCACTGCATGGAAAAGTAACATCACCAGCAGACAGTTTTTAAGTTAAACACTCCTAGGCGCGGCACTGTGGAATGGTTGCGGTCTCCTGCTCCCCACTCCAGCAACTCCACCGAAGAGCTAGATCAGAGGCAACGGAACCACAATAAACTGCACCTTGTAAGCTTCCTCTAAATGTAACCCTTGATGTGTTGTAATGTACCCTTGATGTAATGGAATGTAACCCATGAATGTTTGTAATTTGTATTGTGTGTGTAGGTCTTCATTAGATTGTAAGCTCTGATGAGCAGGGACTGTCACTCTTTATGTATCTGTACAGCGCTGCGTACGAAGTAGCGCTTTATAAATGTTCAATAGTAGTAGTAGTAGAGTGCTTGTTGGCTATGGTGATGGATTCCAGGTCAGTTGTGCTATTGGAGGATAGCAGCTGAAATTGGAGATCCGTCTTTACTAGGATGAAGGCGCCTCCGCCTCTGCTGTTAGTTCTGTGACATGTGTGGATTGAGAAGTCGGAAGGAATGAGCTGGTTGAAGAGGACTGAGTCGGACAACCATGATTCTGTGACTAGTAGAATGTCTAGGCCGTGGTTGGTTATAAGGTCAGAGATGGCTGGCCTTTTCCTGTGAACTGAGTGTGCGTTTATGAGGGCACATCTTAGGTTGCGGGGATTTCGGTGCTTTTCTGCCTGGGCCTTCGTGGTATGTTGAAGGGATATGTATAGTAAGCGTGGATGTAGGTTGTGTTTGGCTTCTATGGGTGGTCGGCGGGGGCCCCCAGAGTATCTTTTACCTAGGCCGTGAAGGACTGGGATGGGATTGTGGGTGGCGGTGATGAGGGCAAGGGTGCTGTAGAATAGGTTGGCTAGGAGGTAGCAGCAAGTGAAGGCTAGTAGGGAGGGTGCCATTTGCACTGTAGGACACACAAGAGCAGAGTGGACACACAAGAGCACAGTGGACACAATAGCAGAGTTAGATGCAATCTCTGATGTAACGAGATTTTGCTTGGGCCTTCTGGCAATATGGCAATATCTGGCCTTCTGGCAATATCAAGGTCTTTAGCAAGTCTATACTGTAGGGAATCTGGCAAGTATAATCAGAATTTTGGAGGGCTATTTATGTACTCCTAGGTCGTTACATCAGAGATTGCGTCTAACTCTGCTCTTGTGTGTTGTCATAACGTGGAAGCTATGGAAAAAATAGCTTTAGAAAAAAACTCAGTTTTACATGGAACTGAGAAGATGCAGAGAGCGCAGTTCCAGCACAGTACAGCCAGAGGGCATATGAGCAATTCCACAGAGCCAGAAGCAACGTGCTCTGACACTGATTGCATTAGTAGCAAGCAGTTTCACCTGAGGTCAAGCCCAAAATGTTCAAACCAAAAATCCCTTTATAAAGGAAACCAGATGGTAGGAGAGGGCAGCAATTGGAGAGAGGGCAGCAGCAGCAGTAGTAGGAGAGAGCAGCAGTAAGAGTGGGAGCAGCAGTAAGAGAGAGAGCAGCAGTAAGAGTGAGAGCAGCCTAACCAGGAACATAGCCGGAAGCACAGCAAGTAACACTGCAAGAGGCTCAGGACGGAGCACAGCCTGGAGCAGCAGTTTGGATAGCTGTGGGAAAAGGAACCTGGAACAGGACAGCTTCCACGTACGGCCAACTCAAGGAGACAGAATCCAAAGGAGTTTCACTCAAAGGGATAGAGTCCAGAGAGGCCAAACATATTGGGACAGAGTCCATAGCAAAGCAAACAGAAGAAACAGTTTGCCTGACAAAAGCAACTCTCCTAGCCCAAGTAAGTTTATTGTATCAAACCAGCAAGGAACAAGGAAGGGAAGTTCCTACCACAAAGATACCTTTGCTAAGAACCACAGAGGGTGGAAATCCATACCGGGTTTGCCTGATAGCTCTGAAAGCAGAGCACTGCATAGAACAGCTTGTCTGCCTGAAAAAGCACGTTACAAGGAGAGCTCTGGGTGTGGCAGCTTAGAGAAGCCAAGGTATGCAAAATCCTTAATTCTAAGAGAAAGTTTTACTGATGAAAACCCTGTTCAAAGAGTTAAACTTTATAAGGGGAGTAGAAGTAAAACAGACCTTTTAAAAGCATTTCCCCAAAGCTTAGCAAGAGAGTTTTATGGGAAGCAAAAGAATCCCTGTGAGGAGTTAACAGGGAGTGAAAATTGTCATTCATCTGAGGAGGGCAGTGACCCTGAGTCAATGGACTTTGAATACGAAAACAGTATTCCCATTCCTCAGGAGGAGCCGATGGAATGTAATCTTTGTTCAGCAACTAGCATGAATTCCCTGCAGGATTTGTAGAGAGAGAAGAACTCTGCTAATGGTGAAGCTTGTAACCATTTCTCTGCTGATTTATTAATTTGCTTTGATTTAAAAGAAGCCTTAGCCAAGACTTACACTTAACTGTGAAACCTACAACAGTTGATTGTTTGAAATATTGGTGGAACCTTTTTTTGTTAAAGAGAAGGACTGTATTTACTTTCTTTGTGTCTTACTGGACCTTAGCGTTGACCGGGGAAATAAAGCCTTGTTACTCTACACTCAGGCTTGATTCGTTCTTCATAAGGAGTTCTGCACTACAAGGACCAGAATCCTCTGGGCCCTTCAGGTCAATCACTCCTTAAAAATTAATTAAATGCGCCAGATGCCCTTACTCCAACCAACCACTAGGGGCACCTGGTGACTGTGTCCACTTCGGACCTTTCAGCAATCATTGGATGCGTTACAGCAGACTTGCAACTTAACTATCATCAGAGCATTGCAGGCAGATATAGCTTGGATACGTTTACATTCTACACCAACAGAGCATTATATTAGCTTCATCTGGATACGTTTTAACGATTACACTTATGCATTGCAGTAGTTAATTCAATCTAGCTAACTGAGAGGTTACCAGTGATATGCTGCAGGAATCTGTCCTTGGTCCGATTCTTTTTAACATCTTTGTTAGTGATATTGAGGAAGGGCTGTTGGGTAAGGTTTGCTTGTTTGCAGATGATACCAAAATCTGCAATAGACACGACACTTAGGAAGAAGCAGATAATATGAGGAGGGATCTAGCTAAGCTTGAAGAATGGTCTAGAATTTGGCAGCTGAGATTTAATGTTAAAAAATGCAAGGTCATGCATTTGGGTTGCAAAAATCCAAAGGAGTGTTACAGTGTAGGGGGTGAGGTAATTTTGTCCACAGAAGAAGATCAGGATCTGGGCGTAATTGTATCTGATGATCTTAAAGTAGCTGAACACGTAGGAAAGGCGTCTGCGAAAGCCAGAAGGATGCTTGGGTGTATAGGGAGAGGAATAGCCAGCAGAAAAAAGGAGGTGATAATGCCTCTGTATAAGTCTCTGGGGCGACTTCATTTGAAGTATTGTGTGCAATTTTGGAGACCGCACCTTCAAAAGGATATATGCAGATTGGCGTTAGTGTAGAGAGTGGCTACTAAAATGGTTAGTGGTCTTCGTTATACGAGGACAAACATAAAGATCTTAATATGTATACTTTAGAGGATAGGTGGGTTAGGAGAGAGATGATAGAGACATTTAAATACCTCCAGAGCTTGTCTTCATGCACAGGGGAGTCTCTTTCAATTGAAGGCAAGTTCTGTTACTTGGAGACATAGGATGAGAGTGAAAGGGGATAGACTCAGGAGTAATATGTGGAAGTATTTCTTTACAGAAAGAGTGGTAGATGCATGGAATAGTCTCCCAGTGGAGGTGCTGATAAGGACAGTGTCTGAATTCAAAAAAGCATGGAACAAACACAGAGGCTCTCTAAAGGTAAAAAGGGGACTATTGTAGTTGATATGGAAGGGCAGACTAGATAGGCCATGTGGTCTTTTTCTGATGTCATGTTTCTATGAATAGGAGGCATAGACTGGAAAACAGAACTAATTAGATTGCTATAGATTCCTGCACAGAAACTACTTATTTATTTAACTATGTTTATATACTGCTAATCTATGAGTCTAAGCGGTTTACATCTAACAACTTGGCCTAGTTGGCTGACAAGGAACAGTAACAACTTAGTGAAGTACATGGAACTGGCTTACATTGCTAGCAGAATACATGATCTTGGTCACACTTGCAAAACACAGACAGCCAGGGCCGGACCGTCCACTAGGCAAGCTAGGTGGCTGCCTAGGGAGGCCGGTCCAGATGGGCGACTGCACCATCACCCACAGCTGCTGCTGATTCCATTTGGGGAGGGAGGCGGGCAGCCACTTTGGGAAATATTGCTACTGCCTGCCCCCCCCCCCAAATACTGGCAGCTGAAGGGGGGGGGCAGCATGGCAGCAGCAGTTGGGGGAGGGCAGCCTCACCTAGGTTTCTGCCTAGGGCAGCAGAAACCCTTAGGTCGGCTCTGAAGACAGCCCCTCACAAAATACAGAATAAGTGGCCACAGACTGGAAGTAGAAAGATGCAAAAACTGAACTAAATTGGAAACCCCAAGAAGACAATCTGCCTCAGGTGCAGGACTGGAGAAAAAACAAAAGCAGAAATGCATTTCCTCCTAAACTCTGTAAAATAGACACACCAGCAAATCACATGTCTCAGAAGTGACAGAGAAAATCAAAGACTTCCAAAAAAGGAATGAGCAGGACAACTCCGTATAATCCTGGAAGAAAGAGGAGAAACAGCAAATCTCCAGGAACAAGCAGGAATGAGTCTTCACATATGGGTTTCGTCGGTACCGACGGAGCCTGCGCGGGAACGCTCCCCAGCGTCCAATCAGAAAGCCTTTGGGAGCATCCCACAGCGCCTGCGTGCTGCCTTCCCGCCTTTCCCAACTGCCTCTCTCCAGTTCTTCTTTTTCCGCAGAGCCAGCAGGTCGTGTTCCTGTCACCGCAGAAGAATTTCTTTATTTTCTTTATTTCTTTTGTGTCGCGTCTGCCTTCCTCGATGCTTTACCGGTACTGCCGGTCTTTCCTTTCTTCTTTAAAAAAAAAAAAGAAACTACTTTCCTTTTCTTTTTTCTTCAGGTGCACTTGCGTTTTGGGCCTTAGGCCCAAAAATTTTTTTCCTTAACTTGGAAAAGCCTGCCTCAGGGTTTAAGAAGTGCACAAAATATGGCGGTACCATTTCCGTCACCGACACCCACGACTGGTGTCTAAAATGTTTAGGTCCTGACCATTCCATCAGATTGTATGTCCTGTTCTATGATGTCTAAAAGAGGTCGGCAGAACCGAGCTGCCAAGCTCAGTACCCTGTTTTCCCTCTGATGCGACTTTGGTGGCATCGACGTCTTCCAGGGCTGCTTCTTCCTCACATGGATCTCAGGTAACTAAACATAAATCCAGCCGGTCCTCGAAGGGTAGATCTCCTTCTAAGCATCGAGATGCCTCTGGCGTTGCCCTTGACGATTCTACACCGGCAAAATTACCCCGGCGGGAGGCTTCGGCCTCCAAAGCATCATCGGGGTTCTAGGATGATCTCGATGGCTTGGCCTCGACAGATCACCTGGTGCCATGCTCTGGGGTACCGGTGGCTTCCACCGGTACCGACTTCCAAGCATTGGCGGCGTCGATGGACCAGAGGATTCTGTCCATAGAACGCAGTCTGGTGGCTTTCCTTGTGGCATCGATGCCCCTGGTACCGCAACAGACTACTCCACTAGTACCGGCTCTAGCACCGCCATTGGTACCGATCCCGGTACCGGTGGCATCGACATCGGCATCGGTGTCCGCTATGCTGGTACTCTGTCCTCTGAAGCCCTCCGGTACCGATACCCTGGTACCGGTTATTCACGATACCGATCCTGGTCGGTACGGGTATCGGGCTTTGCAAGAGCATCCGGACAAACGATACTTCGATTCCTCTGAAGACTCTGAGGATTCTGAAGCGTCTGTCGATGCAGTGATGCTTCTTCCACAGGAGGAGTCCTCTCCTAAACGAATGATGTCTCCTCCAGAGGACTTGTCTTTTCAAGACTTCATCAGGGAGCTGGCTCGGGGCCTATCCATCATAGTGGCCCCTGAGACAGAACCCAGAGCCAAAGAGTTAGATATTTTACAATATCCTAAAACTCCTAAGGAGGCAGCTACCTTGCCTGTTCATGAGATTTTGTATGATCTCATGTTGAGGATGTGGGAAACACCTCTTACCACCTCTCCTCATTCTTGCAGGTTAGATACCATGTATCGTGTCCCTCCTTGTCCTGGTTTCCATAAAACTCAGCTTCCTCACCACTCTATTGTGGTTGCGTCTGCTATGAGAAAGATTAGAAGTGCCAAAAGACATGCCTCTAATCCTCCAGGATGTGAATGTAGAACCCTGGATGCTTTTGGACGTAGAGTCTTCCAAGCTTCCATGCTTGCTGCGAGAATTAATTCCTATAGTCTTTACATGGGAATGTTCCTAAAAGAAGTCACTGATCATTTGCAGACTTTAAATACTTTCATTTCTGAAAAGACAGGACTTTCTCTCTTGGCTCAAACATGCCCAAGATATCTCCAAATTCTCCAACCGTGCAGCTTTCGACTCCTTTGAATGTGTAAGCAGATCCTCGGCTATAGCCATAGGTGCATGTAGAATTGCTTGGCTTCAAGCATCTGATTTGGTGTAATTATAGGGGGAATATAGCGTATCACTTGATTTAGTATATTGAGCTTATTGGTTTTCTCAGGTTTCCTTTTAAATTTGATTGCAAATGTGTGAAGCCGCTCCTTGATGTGGACTGGATATTAGTTATGTAATGTTTTCTTTGTAATTTTTGTTTCATTTTGAAATAAATTTTGGAAATTTAAAAAAAAAAAAAAGATTGGCAAGCAAAGGCCAATCAGATGGATGCTGAAAATTCTGCCTTGGATAGACTATCCAAGTCTATAGCTGCTCCTGTTAAGAAAAGGTTGTTCAAGAAAGCACCTTTTTCTAAAAAGGGAAGATTTTATCCTGCTTATAGTCAGCGGGCATCTTCTGCAGCTCAGTTCCCTACCAAACGTCAGCAATCATCCAAACAGAACAAAGCAAAGGCTGCTAGGCCTCCACCGGCGCAGCAACCTCAGCCCCCTCAGGGCCTTTGACTTTCCGCTAGAGAACTTAGCCTTCCTAGCTCTGGAAGGACCAGAGCCCTCCACCATTCCAGGAAGGTTATGTCATTTTGCTCCCAGTTGGGGACAAATTACAGCAGAGCATTGGACACTCCATCATAAGAGAGGGGTACAAACTTTATTTTTCAAGCTTGCCCCCTCACACAAGAGTGAACCAGTTCAATTCTCTGACCTCCCTCCTCAACCTGTTGGGTCAGGAGATTGCCACCCTTCTCGCCCAGGGGTCAATAGAGGAGGTGCCTCTTCAACAACAGGGCACAGGTTTCTACGCCCCCTATTTTCTTATTCCAAAGAAAACAGGGGGCTACAGACCCATTTTAGATCTCAGAGAATTGAACAGATTCCTAGTCAAGGAAAAATTCAAAATGATTTCTCTGGGAACTCTGCTGCCATACCTTCAGAGTCAGGATTGGCTTTGTTCTCTAGATCTCAAGGATGCGTACACCCACTTCGGTTCCTTTTTCAAGAAAAGCACTATCAATACAGAGTGCTCCCTTTTGGTCTGGCCTCTGCACCAAGGGTGTTCACGAAATGCATGGCACTCTGCGCACTCTGGGAATATTCGTCTTCCCTTATTTGGACGACTGGCTCATTCGAGCTCCCACTCAGTCAGAGGCCAAGAGTTCTCTATCCTGCACTATGCGTATCCTTCAGTATTTAGGGCTGGTAATAAACATCCCAAAATCCAATTTAACCCCTACTCAGTCCCTGGAGTTCATAGGGGCGTTGCTGGATACCGCAAGGGCCTATCTCCCCCAGGCCCGTTGCCTTCACTTGGTGCAGTTAGCTTCTCAAGCAGAGTTAAAGCCCCATTTAACTGCTCGAGAAATGTTAGTTACTAGGCCACATGGCATCCACCGTGCATGTGGTACCATATTGCTCGCCTTCACATGAGGGCAGCTCAGTGGACTTTATCCACCCAATGGACCCAGGCATTAGACTGCCTGTCAGACAAAATAGCAAACACAAGTCGCCTCTTTTTGTCCCTCCAGTGGTGGAAGTCCCCTCAAAACCTGTTGCTGGGGTCCCCCTTTCAGCAGTCTCTACCCCAAGCAGCTCTCACAACAGATGCTTCTCCAATGGGGTGGGGAGCTCATCTGCAAGACCCCTTCACCCAGGGCATCTGGTCTCCACAGGAGAGTTGTCTACATATCAATCTCTTGGAGCTCAGAGCAATCTTCCTTGCTCTGCGAGTGTTCCACACCCTGCTCAGCTACAAGTCAGTCCTTATCCACACAGACAATCAGGTAGCCATGTTCTACGTGAACAAGCAGGGCCGAACAGGCTCTCTGTCACTTTGCAATGAAGCTTTGCGACTGTGGGCCCTCGCCAGAGAGCATCAGATTCATCTTCTGGCAGTTTATCTTCCAGGCGTTCAAAACTCTTGGGCAGACAGGCTCAGTTGAGTTCTGCTTCCACAAGAGTGGTCCCTGCTTGTGGACCAGGTGGCCAGGATTTTTCAGATTTGGGGAACCCCGGACATAGACCTCTTTGCAAGAACGTGGAATGCCAAACTTCCCCGGTTCTGTTCCAGAACTCCGGCTCAGGGAGCTCAGGCAAGGGATGCTTTCCTCCTTCACTGGGGTCAAGACTTCCTGTATGCTTTTCCACCCATTTCCCTAATTCCAAAAACCCTGTTCAAGCTTCAGAGAGACAGAGGCCACATGAGTCTCATAGCTCCACATTGGCCACGGCAAGTGTGGTACCCTCTGCTTCTACATCTCTCTCAAGCTCCCTCCCTGGAGTTAGGGTCTGCTCCAGATCTCCTATCTCAGGAGGACAGAAAGTTATGGCATCCCAATCCCCAGTCTCTGCATCTCAGGGCTTGGTTGCTGAAGGCCTAGATCTCCAAGATCTTCATCTTTCTCAACAGGTGAAAGATGTTCTTTATGCTTCCAGAAAACCTTCCACTAGAAGTTCTTATGCTTTCAAGTGTAAGAGGTTTACTATTTGGTGTAATGAAAAAGGTCTTAACCCCCTTGCCATACCTCTGGAATCTTTGCTGGAGTATCTCCTCCATTTGTCTAATGCAGGCCTTAAGACAATTCAGTAAGGGTCCATTTGAGTGCTATTGCAGCTTCCCTTAAGCCTCTAAATGGACAACCTATTTCCTCTCATCCTCTTGTAGCAAGGTTTATGAGAGACCTCCTTTTGACAAAGCCTCCCATTAGACCACCTCCGGTGGCATGGGACTTGAACCTGGTTCTTGGTCAGCTCATGAAGCCGTCTTTTGAACCTTTGGCTACCACCTCCTTGAAATTTCTTTCTTGGAAGGTTATCTTTCTCATTGCAATCACATCAGCACGCCATATTAGTGAATTGCAAGCACTCTTAGCTAATCCACCTTATACAAGGTTCCATCATGACAAGGTAGTCCTTAGGACTCATCCACACTTTATGCCTAAGGTGATCTCGCCTTTTCACCTCAACCAGGAGGTCTACCTACCTGTCTTTTTTCCAGGACCTCATGCATCAAGTGCAGAGAGGAATCTTCATACCCTGGACTGTAAAAGAGCTCTGGCTTTTTACTTACAGAGGACACAGCAACATAGAAAGTCCTCTCAGCTCTTTGTTGCCTTTGATCCTTCTCATTTCGGACTGCCAGTCTCCAAGAGAACACTATCTAACTGGATTGCCCAGTGTATTTCTTTCGCCTATTAGAGTAAGAACCTTTCTCTGGAGGGCCCTGTCACAGCTCACAATGTGAGAGCCATGGGAACCTCAATGGCTCATCTGAACTCTGTGTCTATTGACGACATCTGTCGAGCAGCCACTTGAGCCTCGGTTCATACCTTCACAGCCCATTGCTGCTTGGACAAGGACTCCCGCCGGGATGCCTTGTTTGGTCAGGCTGTTCTTAAATCAACTCCTACCCACCATCCCTGGTAGGATGCCAGAGATCCATGAGGGGAACTGCAGCCCTTCTTAGGAACACACAGCTTCTGGGGTCTCTCCCTGGCATCTAAAGCTAGGGAGTCCCCATATGTGAAGACTCATTTCTGCTTGTTCCTGGAGATAGCACAGTTACTTACCTGTAACAGGTGATCTCTGGGAACAGCAGGAATAAGTCTTCACAACCCACCCACCTCCCCTAGGAGTTGTATCTTTCTGTCTATCTTTCCTTTCCCTCTCTCTCTCTCTCTCTCTCTTTGTCTCAGCTTTAAAACGCGAACTGGAGAGAGGCAGTTGGGAAAGGCGGGAAGGCAGCACGCAGGTGCTGTGGGATGCTCCCAAAGGCTTTCTGATTGGACGCTGGGGAGCGTTCCCGCGCAGGCTCCGTTGGTACCGACGAAACCCATATGTGAAGACTTATTCCTGCTGTTCCCAGAGATCACCTGTTACAGGTAAGTAACTGTGCTATCTAGCAGCAAAACGTGCTGTATCCTGCCACAAAGCAAGAAATGTAAATTGACCAGGGACACTACAGACCAGAACTGGAAATCGTTCCTGTTTACCACTCTGTACATTTATAAGTATTCTATTATATTACTGTTCCATTGTAAATGATCTCCTTTTTCTTTTTCTCTTAAATATATTACTTTGGCAAGTCATGTAAATTTGTCATGCCAATAAAGTTATCTGAATCATTGCAGGCTGCTTCTGAATATGGGATACTACATAAAGACATGAGCAGCAGACAGCAGGAGTGATCAGGCACACAGTCCCTCCCATCTCCCTGAGAGTTCCCTAAATTTTTCATTTTTGAAAGTAGCTGAAGAGCTGAGGGGCCTGTGGCAAGCAGGAAAGGCCACACGTACTGTGAACTTCAGATTTAGTTTTGAGCTGCGGAAGAGCAGTTCCGATATCCATTGACCTTGCCTGATCAATCCTGCTGTTTGCTGAAAACATCTTTTACAGGTACGCAACAGTGCTTTCGCATAGCACAGACTAACACTAGTTGATTGCGTTTTTACCCACATAACAGGCATCTAAGTCTTTAAAAACTTTCCCCTAAATGTGTTGTTGAAACAGAATGCACTTTTTCATTGAGAGACTTCCTGGCAGACCAACAATTCCCCAGTGATCCATGAGTTCTATCTCCATTCGTTCTTAATGGCTTCTAATTTTGTGTGGTTGTAATGTATGCTTATTATACTGCGTTGCTCTGCGGTATTCATTTGATAGTGGTGTCAGGGACACTTCTGTGCTCTTATGTTTGTAGATGAATTATTTTACTTTTTTTTAAAATGGAGTGGAGGAATTGCTTAGTAGTTCGAGCACCAACAGGAAACCAGAGAGATTAGGGTTTGCATTCCACTGCCGTTCCTTGTGGCCTTGGGCAAGTCACCTAACTCTCCATTGCCCTTGGTAAAAACTTAGATTTTAAGCCCTCTGGGGTCAGGTGAATATTTAAAGGTGTGAATGAAATACAGATAAATAAATAAATGCTGCAGTGGGACAACAGGAGGAGGTCTTAGTTTCATAGCTAGGTGGGATGACAGGAAATCTAAGGGGGTAATTTATAAAGCCTTTTACGCATAAAAGGAGTGGAGGAGTGGCCTAGTGGTTGGGGCAAGGTACTTCAGGCCGCAAGGTCGGGGGTTCAAATCCCACTAGAGGACAGCAACCTTGGGCCGGAAGGACTGGGGTTTCTAGTCCCACAGGTGCTCCTTGTGGTCTTGGGCAAGCCACTTAACCCGCCATAGCCCATGTTCCCTGTAAAATAGTTATCTCCAAGTTATAATGCCCTGTTCAATGTAATTTCAGTTGTTCAATATAAACCGCACTGATGCAGAATAGCGCGATATATGAGAGAATGTAAATAAAAGCATCTTTTACACATAGAAAATGGCTTATAAAAGTAATGCAGTTGAATGTGTGCATGAAAGGGCACTTTCCAGCAGGATGATGTGTCCTGGTATACGCACTGCATACAGGTGTCCCTGGGGATGTAGTTTGGTCAGAGTAGAGGTGGAGTTGCATTTGATTTTATAAAATACATATATGCATTGGCGTACATTCACACATCCCGCACTGGAGCAGATGGAAATGTGAGTGTGTGGATATGTGCACTACTGGGGATTGTTCTGGGGGCTCATGAATGCCTGTCTTACCGTTTTTGAAATAATCATTAAATAGGTGCCTTTTTGGGCTTCACATGTAGGTGACCTTTTGTAAAATTACTCCCCCCCCCCCATGTGGTTTATAGTTCTGTGGAGATGGGTGTTGAACTGCTTTCTTTGTTCTTCCTATTCGTAATCGTATGGTACAAGCTTTGCGCTGCTGAATTTCCACATTTGTTCTCATGGACAGAATCAGTCTAAGAGCACTATAGCTTCCTGGTGATGTCGACACAGCAGTATCAAATAGCTGGTGCCTGCTTTTTGAGCTGTCATGCTTTTTCGTGCTAGGTTTATTTTCATTTTGGTTGCGTTTTATTTTAATGGATGCATTTGGCAAAGCTGTGAAACCAGGAGTTTACTGGGAGCAGACCACAACAACCCCCACTCCCCTGCTGCTTCTGTGAAACGGTGCAAACCACCATGCTGCTGAACCATCAGCATTTGAGCTCTGTAACATTTTGAACCATCACCCATCACACGCTTATTTAATGCTTTCTCCCCTCTTCCCAACAGAATGAATTCGTGCCCCAACAATTGCTCAGGTCATGGGAAGTGCACAACAGGCTCCTCTGCTCCGAACAGGGTCTACTGTGAGTGTGATAAGTACTGGAAGGGCGAAGCGTGCGACATTCTGTACTGCAAGGATAACTGCGGCAGCCCCGACCATGGTTACTGTGACCTGACAGGAGAGAAGCTGTGTGTGTGCAACGACAGCTGGCAAGGTGAGAACATCCACTTCACACGCTCACACCTTTCGCTGACCTACTTTCACCTCTGCATCATTTGTGTTCTGAAAGAGCAGGGTGCATCTTGGTAGAATAAAACAAGAAGAATGGGGGAGGAGGACAACTCCTATCAATAAAGGTCCACAACAAAAATTAAAAAGGGGGGGGGGGGGGTTAATGAAATAGCCACGGAGTGGATTTATTCAGCCCGACCTGGCAAAGAACATTGCTGATGTCACAATCTGGTTTTATACATATTTCTCTTGGATTGCAATAAATGTTCCTTGATGCAGGTATATCGTGCCGAAACACAGCCGCAACAGGCTGAATAATTCTACTCTGTGGCAATTAATTTTCTCTATGACTGTTTCATTAACCCCTCCCCATTTTTTCTCTTCAGCTCAGCAGAGCCAGGTGGAATGTTAAAGCGTTTTTGGCTGGGAGGAACAACATTGACCCACTTTTCAGTATTCGCGTTCTGCAAATAGCCAGGAGGAGCCCCCGAATACTGAAAAGTGGATCACTAAACTCAATCCTCGGTATTCATGGCATTTTTGGGGAACCTATCCCCCACAAATACTGAGGATTGAGTGTAATCACCCTCACTCTGTCTTGTGCACTGACCTTGTGAAGAGAGTGGATTCCTGAAAGCTGGTCAGAGATGTGTTGTGATAGCCCCGTGAAAAGTACTCATCTACAACTGGTTTGTTGGCCTTTATTTTCACAGATCCAAATGGAGAGACATGGCAATGCACTGCTTTAGTTAAAGGTTCAGAAGGAAAGTAAATAATGGTAATTGGGGAAGACTATCTCCTACACCCCATCTCCCCTCCATCTCTCATATCCTCAACCTTTCGCTTTCCACTGCAACTGTCCCCGTTGACTTCAAGAATGCTGTTGTCACACCCCTCCTCAAGAAACCCTCGCTCGATCCCACATGTCCTTCTAACTATCGATCCATCTCCCTCCTTCCCTTCTTATCTAATCTACTTGAACGAGCAGTCCACCGCCGCTACCTCGACTTCCTCTCCTCCCAGGCCCTCCTGGACCCACTACAATCCGGATTCCGTCCCCTACACTCCACTGAAAACGTCTCTCACAAAAGTCTCCAATGACCTGTTCCTAGCTAAATCTAACGGCCTCTACTCTATCCTCATCCTTCTTGACCTCTCCTCTGCCTTTGACACCGTTGACCACAATCTTCTCCTCACCACCCTCTCCTCGCTTGGCTTCAAGGACTCCATACTATCCTGGTTCTCCTCCTACCTCTCCCATCGCTCCTTTAGTGTATGCTCTGGCGGCTCCTCCTCCTCCCCTACCCCGCTCCATGTAGGTGTACCCCAGGGATCCGTCTTGGGCCCCCTCCTTTTCTCTCTCTATATCCAGGGCCTTGGCACGCTTATCTCCTCCCATGGCTTCCAGTACCATCTCTATGCCGATGACTCCCAAATCTACCTCTCTACACCTGATATTTCTCCGGCAACCCAGTCCAAGATCTCTGCCTGCCTTTCCGACATCGCTGCTTGGATGTCTCATCGCTGATTGAAACTGAATATGGCAAAGACTGAACTCCTTGTCTTTCCCCCAGATTCCTCCCCTCCTCTTCCCCCTTTCTCAGTCTATGTGGACGGATCCACTATCCTTCCTGTTCCCTTGGCCCGCAATCTAGGGGTTATCTTTGATACCTCTCTCTCCTTCTCCGCACATATCCAGCTTGTAGCTAAGACCTGCCGCTTCTTTCTCTACAACATTAGCAAAATCCACCCCCTCCTATCTGAACACACTATCAAAACCCTTATCCACTCCTTAATCTCCTCTCGCCTCGACTACTGCAACCTACTCCTTGCGGGTCTCCCTGTGAGCCACCTCCTTCCCCTTCAATTTATACAAAATCACGCTGCTCGACTAATCTTCCACCAGTCTCGCCATGCCTACATTACTCCACTTCTCAAGTCGCTTCACTGGCTTCCTGTCCAATTCCGCATCCAATTCAAGCTTCTCCTACTGACCTAATAAATGCATTCACTCTGCAAATGCAATGTGTGCCTTCGAGTCAGTCCTGACTCCTGGCGACCCAGAAGCTCCTGGGTTTTCTTGGCAGTGTCACCGGAAGTAGATTGCCAGGCCTTTCTTCCGAGGCAATGGAGGGTTAAGTGACTTGCCCAAGGCCACAAGGAGTGCCTTGGGCAAGTCACTTAACCCTCCATTGCATTCACTCTACAGCCCCTCAATACCTCTTATCTCTCCCTATGTCCCCTCTCGGAACCTGCGCTCCACTAGCAAAGTACTTCTATCTATGCCTTTCACCCGCACCGCCAACTCCCGACTTCGCTCCTTCCACCTCGCTGCACCGTACACCTGGAACAGCCTACCTGTGTCTGTACACCAGGCACCCTCCCTGGCCCTCTTCAAATCCAGACTGAAGACCCACCTCTTCACCATTGCTTTCAGATCCTGACTTCTATCCTTATCTTATGCCTTGCACTGAACTGACATAAGAACATAAGATATGCCATACTGGGTCAGACCAAGGTCCATCAAGCCCAGTATCCTGTTTCCAACAGTGGCCAATCTAGGTCATATGTACCTAGCAGTTTCCCCAAGGGACACAGGTTCTCTGCTCTGTATTATTCTGACTAGATTGTAAGCTCCGATGAGCATGTCTCTGACGGGTAGGGACAGTCTTTTGTATGTGGGCTGCCTCTTGTAGGTTAGCTGTACAGCGCTGCATGCGTGGCGCTCTACAAGTGCTAAATAGTAGTAGTAGTAGTAGGGGGGAAGGAGGATGGGAAAGAGAAAGATAGAAAAAGCACAAAAGCAGGAGGGTGTCTGTCTGATATTAGGAACATAAATGGAAAAAGGTAGGAAGGAATGGGGTAATGGGAAGTAAGAAATCTGGGCATTATTTTTGTCTGTAAGATCTCACAATGCTTATATTCTGTGTCGGCTTCAAGTAACTTCTGTAACTTGTTAAGTCTAGATTACAAATGGAGCACTCATTTTTCCTGGAGCACTGGCGACATCCTGTGGTTATTTGAGGGAGAGCACTGTGGGCTGCAGTTTCAGCATAGGAGCAGTGTTTCCCTCCAGGGAGTAGGAGATGATGCATTTGTAAAGAGATGTGCCATAAATATTATTGCAAAGCAATATTCCAGTGATGGTCCTGAGAATGTGTCCATTGTTCAGGTTCGATGAGGCGGTTTTAGATTGAATCTGAGCTTTTTATGCATGGACTTCATCCAACATGGATTGAAACACAGACCTTTCTGATCTGTACTTGCCTTACCTTGCATTCTTGTATTCTCAGTGTGAGCACAACAAAGTTTGAGGGGGTGTGCAGAGTCAGTGGTTGGAGCAGCAGGATTAACCTAAAAGATCAGATGATGTTCTGGTCAGTGGGTTTGAGCCCTCCACTCTGCCACTTACTCTCTCTGCAGCTCTGAGGAAAATCATGTCTGCAGGTATCAGGGCTGAGCGTGTGCTTCATTACCGGCATGTGACCAGCATGCATTTTTCCAGCTCAATTTGTTTCCTATTTTTCACCAGTAGACGTATGCGGATCAGGTGCTCCTTTTTTTTTCTTTCATCTCTTGAACTTTCGTAATTTATTTTTTATTCATTTTTCCTTTCGTTTCTCTAGCCTATTATTCAGCTACTTATCACAGGATTTTCAGTCTCCTTCCTACCAAGTTGCCATGCATCCCCTTTCTCCCAATGTCTTGCCAGATCAGTACATTTTCTTCCCCTGTTGTGTTGTTACACTTCTCTCCGCGTTACTCTTCTCTCTCTGCTACACTTCTCTCCCTGTTATACTTCTCTCCCTGCTCCGGACAAGTCAAAATGCTCTCCACTCTGCTGACTACTCATACTTTCCCCTTATGTTGCTTCCTGCAAGGTAGATGCACTTCTCTCTGTGATTCCTTACTCCTCTACAATTAACTAAATCCTTCACTTTACCATTTCTCCTTTTTTATTCTTTCCAACCCAGTGAATGTTGGAAATAAATTATATCTTCCTCCTTCCCCCGCCACAAAAAGCCAATAATACTACTAGGTGACCTTAACCTACCATCCTTACCACACAATCACATGTCAGCCTTTTTAACCTCCTTAAGAGACTTGGATAACATCCAAATAATCAACACTCAAACTCATGTTAAGGGCAACACGCTAGTTCCTACCCAGTTCCCTTCACATAGCATATAACCCATCATCACTAGAAATACAACATATTCCCTGGTCAGATCATCACTTAATAAAGCTCCAGCTTCCATACTATGACCTCATGCACTCAAAACCTACATACACCTGCTATCACAAAAGATACAAGAAATTTGATAAAGATGACTTTCTAAAGCAAACAATTCAAAATCTCACCCAAGTCCCAACTGATATTAATAAAGCAATAACTTCCTGAGGCATCCACTCTACACACATGCCTTGTATACCCTACTAGGAAACAACCCGCACCATAGTTCAGCACTGAACTAAAACAATTGAAAACAGAATTGCGTAAAATCGAATGCAAATGGCGCCACACAAAATCTACAACCTTCCAATCACAATATATGGCTACACTCAAACTCTATAAGGATACCATTATCTCCTGTAAGAAAGACCACTACTCCAGCTTTCTATCGAAAACTCTAAACTGCCCAAGGGAGCTTTATGAAATAGTATAATAACCAAGCAACAAGACACCCAATAAAGGCACCGAGCCCCCCACAGCACCCCAAACCCTGGCTAACTTCTACAAGGAAAAACTAAAACATAAAGACCTATCTAGTTATCAAAACATACTCGCCTCCCAGAAAACATACCTCACCCACCACAAAACTCGCCCTGGTCAAGGTTCACCCCTACATCAAAGGATGCACTCGGAAATATCATTTCCAAGCTAAATTCCACCACCTCCTACCTCAGCTCCTGTCCAGTAAGCTGGATAAAAGCAACAAAATCAGAACTCTCTCCTTTTATCCTCCATATCAGCATCACCCTACAAGGCCACTTACCATCCTCCCTTAAACATGCACTACTTCAAACTATTCTGTAAAACCACTCCATGGATAAAAATTCACCAACATCATACAGACCTATTTCCAGTCTCCCTTTCATGGACAGATAGGCTCTTATCATGACGTTCAAGGCATGTAAGAATCTTACTCACACAACCATCAGCGATCTCCTCAACAGCACACCAGACAATAGAACTAGGAGATCTACTTCGTTGAATAAACTTGAAGTCCCAAAAGTGTTGGTAAAATGTAAGAAATCAACAGCAAGTAGAGCCTTCTCCATTGCTGCACCTATGGCATGGAACGCCCTCCCAGCAGAAATCCGGGCCATCTCAAATTTGGCACTATTCCGTAAAGCCCTCAAACATCACCTGTTCCTACAATATTACCCTGACAGCATTCCCGACATTTACAATGCCCCCACCTCACCTCCCTGCCTAACCCGTCCCTCAGATCATCTTCCTGTAGATAATGGCTAACCACTATCTCTCCCACTGATCTCCTTGACCATCTAGCCAACCCTCTAGGCAAAGGTCATATTTTTATTTATCTGTAAGAGCATTATAATTTGTTTATAATATGTACATAGTCTCTCCCTCGTTTTTACTCCATGTTTACATTCCCTGTTCAATGTAAAAACTTGATGTAACTTGCTTACATTCTTGTATGTTCTGTTTCAAATGTAAACCGCACTGATTATAATAGCGCGGTATATAAGAAATAAAAATAAATAAATAAATAAATAAAATAGTTCAGATTCAACTTCATATTGAACCCTTCTCCCCACTAGATGAGCACCAGTATGGCTTTCACCCATACCACAGAGTGGAGACGCTCCTCACTGTTCTGTTTGACTGACTCACATGTGGTATTGGCGAAACAAACAGGACTTTCTCTTCATATTTTTAGACATCACCGCAGTTTTTGATAGTATAAACCATCAAATTATGATCTCCAGATTACATCAAATAGGAATCAAGGATACAGTACTAAATTGGTTTTCCTCTTATCTGTCAGGTCAAACACAACAGGTAAGAATAGAACAACATCTTTCTGATCCCTATAACCAAGAACAAGGACTACCACAGGGTTCCTCCCTCTCAACCCTCCTTTTTAACATTTATATCCAGCCCATCTGCACTATTTTCAAAAAATTCCAGGTAAACTATCATATATACGCGGATGAACAAGAACAATAAACTTGACCCCACAAAGATGGACTCATACAGACCCATCTCCAGCATACCGCTTCTAGCTAAAATCTCGGAGAAAATAGTCCACCGTCAACTGAGCCAACATATCGAGGATAATTCACCCCTTGATCCCTGCCAGCACGGGTTTCGTGAGCAACATGGCATGGAAACCTTATTAACAATTCTATTCAGCACTCTAACAGGTCTAGATAATGTCAAACAAGGATTCGCCCTCATCTTTCTCGACATTGCGGCGGCTTTTGACTCCGTCAGCCATGATCTACTGCTGTCCCGCCTTGTCGAAAAGGGAATCCATGGCACCGCCCTTGCATGGTGTACCTCATACCTAAATGACAGATGGCAGCACGTCCGCTCCGGTACCTCAACTTCCACCCCATTCCCACTAACGAAGGGCGTCCCTCAGGGTTCCTCACTCTCTGCCCTATTCTTCAACGTCTATATGCAGCCTATCTGCTCCATCATCAGGTCTTTCGGTGTAAACTGCCTAATTTATGCCGATGATGTCCTCATGTTCACCCCAATACATACTGATCACCCAGATGTATCCCGATTATCCTCATGCTTCAACACAGTCACAGACTGGCTACACTCTCAGAAGCTCAAAATCAACCTTAAAAAGACGGAGGTACTTTTCATCAGCAGAGACCAAGCATTCACCCCGCCACCTTCATTGAAAGTACGTGATGCCGAACTTCTCACGAAGACAATGATCCGTTACCTTGGAGTGACGCTAAACCAACATCTCAACTTAAACGCCCAGATATGCAACATCTCAAAAGCAATTTACCACAAAATCTGGATGCTACGTCACATCAGACCACTGCTTGAGCCAGAAGACTTTCGGACAGTCTTTCAGTCACTGGTGATGCCCCACTTCGACTATGCGAACTCAATTCTCCACGGCCTTCCGAAGTGCACTCTACAACCTTTGCAGCTAGCAATGAACACTGCAGCCCGAACCCTTCACCAAGCATCTAGAAGGGAGCACATCACCCCTATCCTGAAAACGCTACATTGGCTCCCAGTACGCTACAGGATCACCTTCAAAATCTTAACAATAACATTCAAAGCCATCAATAAATGCACAGCCAGCGCCCTCTCTGAACTTATCCAACTCACCCCCCCCCAACAGACTGAGAAGATCTGTCGCCACCAACTCCTTAATACTCCCGAAAACCATCACCAAATGCAACAAAGCCTCTAGAGACCGCGCCTTTGCTCTATCCGCACCTTCATGCTGGAACAACGTACCAACCAACATCCATGCCATAAACAACCTTCACCAATTCAGAAAGGCTTTGAAGCACTACCTTTTCCTTCAATGCTTTCCCAACTCTGAAGACGTTATGTAGCCACATCTCATCCATACCCAACATCCATCGAACAGTCATCCCAGTCACCCTCTCCTACCCTCCAACTCCCCTTTCCCGGTTAGTCACCCGACCAACCTCGACTCTACACGTCACAGCGACCTTTAAATAACATGCATAGATATATATATTGAAGAGTTATGTACATAGTTTTACCTGTTCTCCAAGTTTAAATTCCTTGTTTTACTGTAAGCCCAATGTAGACCCCCACACTGGACATTTATGTTACTTGTGAACTGCGCTGATGTTAAATAGTGCGGTATATAAAAAATGTTAAATAAATAAATAAATGATATAATGTTATATCTCCCGTTCAACTGCTCTAACCCCACAATTCAAAAAAATAACAGATTGTTTTGCTGAAATAACAGAATGGCTATTAACTCACAACCTTAGGATCAACTTCAGTAAAACTGAAGCATTATATGTAAAGAGAAACCAGAACTGTACCCCGCCTACAGCCATCAGGATTCAGGACATAAACATTTTGGTGAAAAACGAGGTAAAATACCTCGGTGTAATCCTTGATCACACCCTAAACATGTCCTCACACATAAGACAAATAACAAAAAAGATCTTCTACAAACTTAAAATGTTAAAACAACCATGTCCACTGCTCCACAATCACGACTTTAAATCTGTCATGAATGCAATCATTACAATCCTACATGGACTCACCAAACATACCATAAGACAACTTCAAGTAGCTCAACGTGTTGCAGCTAGGATAGTCACAAATTCCAACCCAGTCGAACACATCACCCCAATATTGTATGATTTGCACTGGCTCCCTGTACAGAGCCGCATAAACCATAAAATTCTAGTTACAACTTTCAAACTTCTCAATGATATCACCCCTTCATACCTTTCCACCCTCATTACCAAGGAAACCAACACTCACATACAATGAGACTGTAACAAAAATAAAATCACAATCCCATCAGATTTCAAGAAATCAAGAAAAATAACAAACAATAAAGCATTCTCCCACATCACCCCTAACCTTTGGAACTCCCATCCAGACTACCTAAAAGAAATGAAAAAAACCTTAAAACACACCTGTTTATCCTTCACTTTGGAAATGAACCTAATAGTAACAACCCCACCCCCTCCACTAATTAACCCCTCCCTCAAAATTCATCCCCCCTAACCGAGCTACTCAAACCAATATCCTTTCACATTTGACAATCAAACTTGTATATAGTTTTATGTTTATGACTGTTTTCTTTTAAAACAATATTAATGTAGTTATAATTCATTCTTTGTAAATGAATACGTACCTTCCATTGCACTGTTCTAAGTTTGTTTCATTGTAAACGGCATTTGATCGCCTGGAAAAGGCGGTATAAAAATGTATAATAAATAAATAAATATATAAGGGATCAAGAATGTCTGTCTGCCTAAGGGGAAAATAACTCTCTGAAAATGGGAAAACCAGTGAAAAACACATCAACACATTTACAAAAATGGTAAAGGAATGGAAGGATATCCCTACAAGGAAAGGATTAAAAGGTTAGGACTCTTCAACTTGGAAGAGATGGCTAGGGGTAGATATGATAGAAGTCTATAAAATGATGAGTGAAATTGGTAAATGTGGATTGTGTCACGCCCTTGCCCCTTACTTCCAGTATGGAGGGGCGTGTTTATCATAGAAAGTTTCACCTTTTAGCCTTTAACTGACTGGTTCCTTTGCCATGCCCTTTGGGAAAGGTAGTACAGTCACAATCCACTTGGCTTCAGGTAGAAAAAACACTTATAGTTGGCTCGAATGATAAGGCAATGACAGAATTTATTGACTCAAACGCAAGGTTCACAAATACTACCCTTGGATACTTTCTCCAGGATTCTTCACAATACACATCAGGACATAAATAAACTCAAAGCAAAACTTTCAGCTTATAGTGTTCTTCAGCTCAAAGATAAAGCCTTTTAACAGTCAATGCTACCAGCTTGGCTAGCATTGCTGTTTAAAGCAAACAAAAACAGCATTTCTCAATGGCTGTTTTCTGTTCTCATAGTCCCAAACACTTCCAGGCTGGTTTGTCTCCTTACAAACAAAGTAAAACTTTTAACAGGACAAAAACATCTCATAAGCAAATAATGCTCTATTCCATGCTTTAGGAATATTCAAAAACAAAGCCAAAAACTTTACTTCCTTTCACCATTAGCTCGGCTTCTTGCCGGTGCACTGCTCTGGATATCAGGTGTTTATCAAGCACAATCAGAGAGCTTCAGCTTGCTCTTGCTTTCTCAGCCAATGTATTTCTTCTTTAACACAGGACATGCACAAAACTATCTACAGGCTTTCAAGGTTACCTGACTCTGAAGGTTTTCTCTTAAGGGTGGTTTTCTTTCAATCCCTCTGCAGTAAAGGATTGGCACAAGGAGCAATCCATGTATGAGTCTTCGTCATTCACAGCTAGGTCTGGTTCACCTAGTTGCATAGGCTCTACCTCTCCTTCCAGTTCACAGGGTTCAGCTGGCTGCCTTCCGTTAGAGCTCAGAGTATCCCTTGCAACTCTGCACTGCTCTGTATTAGACAAGCTTTCAAGGCTCATACCGGGGCCTGGGCTTGTAGCAGCTTCTCCTCCCTCATGCTCTGGCCACCATTCTCCTGTGCTTCCTCGTCCTGTCCTCCAGCTTGTGTTTCTGCTTGGGTCTCTCCCTGAGACTCTCTCTGGGACTCTCCTCCTTCTCTCTCTCCTGCTTATTTCTCTATCCTAGACTTAAATCCCCAAGGCTCCAGCCCCACCTCTTCTCCTCTCAGGTGACGGAGATCAGCTTGCCTCCTGGCAGCTGGATAATTAGGGAACTCAGTGACGTAAGGGTCCTTTACCCTGGGTCTGTATTCTCTCTCCATTTCTCCACTAGGGGGAACTCTGAAACCTATCCCATCTGGGAATTTCCTGCTTTCTATGTGTGATTGGGGTTTTGTTTCTCTGACCTTGCAAAATAGGTCCTTTTATAAGGGTGAATTCCTTTCCTTTATCCCTTTCTCCTCTGTCATGATAAGCTTCCTTATCACAATTGGTTGTTTACTTCTTCAAAAAGTAGAAAGACTAGGGGGCATACAATAAAGCTGCACTATAGCACATTTAAGACTAATCAGAGAAAATAATTTTTCACTCAATGCATAACCAAACTTTGGAATTAGTTACTAGAGGATATAGTAAAAGTGTAGTTGGATTTAAGAGGTTTGGATAAGTTTCTGGAGGAAAAATCCATAAACATTATTAAAGAGGACCAGGGAAATCCGCTGTTTACCCATTGAACAAGCATCATGGAATCTGTGTACCTTTTGGGAACCTAAAATAAAAAAAAGTCCTTTTATTTTCTTTTTTATTAAAATGTCTGCTATTTTTACAAACAGGAAGGAACAAACAACAAAAGTCCTTTCATTGACATTCAGCGATCATGACATGGCCGCGATTTGTCGGGGTAAACTTTCTTTTTATGTTGATATAAACATTTTATAAAGTGGCTAGTCATTTTTCTCCATTTGTCTTCTATAGGGGATCGCAGCCCTATAGAAGACAAATGTTTACATCAACATAAGAAACAAGTTTACCCCTTGACAAAGGCTTAAGCTGAAACGCGGCCATGTCGGGGTCGCTGAATGTCAGTAAAAGGACTTTTTTAGTTTACGTCTCGCTCTTTGTTTCTTGGTCTTTTGTGAGTATAGTGTATTTTCTGAGGACCTTTTGGGAACCTGACAAGTACTTGTGACCTGGATTGGCCACTGTTGCAAACAGAATACTGGGCTTGATGGACCCAAGGTGTGACCCAGTATGGTATATCTTATGTTCTTAGGTTTGAAAAGGGTCACATTGGACCAGCAGTTCCAGAGAAATATGAGGTACAATCAAACAGCATCGAGACTTGTAAAATAACACAAGAAGTATAATACTGACAGTTCTTGCACTCATTTCTCAAAGTAGTCCCCTTCCCATGAAACACTTCCTTCAGCATTCCTGCCACTGCTGGAAACCACTTTGAAATGCCTCTTTCGTTATGTTCTGAAGCTGCTGTGTCGAATTTTGCTTCATGGTCTCCAAGTTGATGAATCTCCTTCCTTTCTGTGGTAATTTCAGTTTTCGAAACAACAAAAAGTCACAGGGTGCGAGATCATGTGAGTACAGTGGCTGACGGACTTGCTCGATTTGATATTTGGCCAAGAACTGCTGGACAAGATATGATGCGTGAGCTGGGACATTATCGTGATGAAGCCACCATTCCTGTTCAACTCTAGCTTCTTATGACAAATTGTCTCTCTCAAATGAGCCTGAATGTGGACATAGTACTCCTTATTGATGGTTTGGCATTTTAGATTCTGGGCAATAGCCATAAACCCATGATTCATCACCAGTAATAATCTTTTTGTTGAAATTTGAGTCATCCAACAGCTTCCTGCCTCAGAGTCGGTCTTCTTTTTGGTCAGAGTACAGGAGTTTCAGCACGAATTTTGCACACACATGTCTTATCCCTAAATTGACAGTAAGAATGGACTCTACTGACCTGAAACTGAAGTCCATGTCCTCAGCAAGCTCCCCTGCTAGACAATTGACGATTTGAGCATATTGCGGCACGCACTGCTTCAACTTTGTCTTCATTCTTGCTTGTGGATGGCCTTCCAGAATGTTTGTCACTGTCAACACTTTGACAGCCCTCTTGGAAACATTTGTACCAGTCATAAACTCAAGCACAACTCATGCATTCATCGCCATACACTTGCTTCAACTTGTCATAAGTCTCTGCATGAATCTTCAAGTTTCTGGCAGAATTTAATTCAAATTCGCTGTTCACTTTTTTCATTCATCATAAATCTGATGAACTGGTTTTACACGATACCAAACATCACGTGATTAAAAAAGTACAGGTGTGCTGCAGTCATACTACACTCTGCACATGCAGAGCACATAACTAGGTCACTGCATACTTAATAGCATCGTGGTGCAATGTATTGTTATATAGCTACACAACAAGTCTCGATACTTTTTGATCATACCTTGTACACTCCTCTAATTAAAAAATGGCCTATTGCATGTCTATGGAAGGCAGATTACAAGATTTCTGGTTGGTGAATACTTGTTCTCTGTAGTGAAGAGTTTCTTTTGGTGGGGAGAAGAGAATAAGGGGAGTCCAGTGGATTCTCTTCTTGGGAAATTGTAATCTCCAGGAACAAGCAGGAATGTAGTCTTCACATATGGGTATCGTCGGTACCGACGGAGTCTGCGCAGGAACGCTCCCCAGCGTTCAATAGAAAAGCTTTTGGGAGCATCCCACTGCGCCTGCGTGCTGCCTTCCCGCCTTTCCCAACTGTCCCTCTCCAGTTCTTTGTTTTCCGCGGAGCCGACAGGTTGCACATCCTGTCACTACAGAAAATAATTCCCTTCTATTTCTCTTTTTTGTGGTCGCGTCTGCCTTCCTTCGACGTTACACCGGTATCGCCGGTTCTTTCCTTTTTTCCAAAAAAAAGAAAATCTGTCTTCTGGAGTCTTTTCCAGTTATTTTCTCCTCAGGTGCCATGCGCCATTTTGGGCACTAGGCTCAACTTTTTCCTTTAAAATGGAAAAACCCGCTTCGGGTTTTAAAAAGTGTTCCAAGTGTGGTGGTACCATCTCAGTCACCAACAACCATGAGTGGTGCCTCAAATGTTTAGGTCCTGACCACTCTATTTCGGAGTGTGTTGCCTGTGGGATGATGTCGAAAAGGGGCCGGCAGAACCGAGCTGCTAAACTTAGCACCCTTTTCCCCTCCGATACAGCCTCTGTGGCATCGACGTCTTCCAGGGCTTCGTCTTCCTCCCATGGATCTCAGGTAACTAAACATAAATCTAGCCGGTCCTCAAAGGGTAGATCTCCCTCTAAGCATCGAGATGCCTCTGGCGTTGCCCTTGAGTTACTTTCACCAGCAAAATTGCCCCGGCGGGAGGCTTTGGCTTCCATAGCACTAACGGGGCTCCAGGATGTTCTCGAGGCCTCAACCTCGGCAGAACTACTGATGCCATGCTCTGAGGTACCGGCTGCTTTATCCGGTACCGATACCCAAGCATCGGCAGTGTCGATAGACCAGATATTTTTGGCTTGAACACAGTCTGGGTGCTCTTCTCATGGCCTCGATGCCCCTGAAACTGCTTCAGACAATTCAACCGGTACCGGCACCGACTGCAGTACCGACTGCATCAACATCGGCAGGTATTCTACTGGGACCGAGTCATGCTTATCCATCCGGTATCGACTTGTCAGTACCGGACCCCTCCGATGCCGACTTCGATTGGTACCGGTACCGTGCCTTGCACGATCACCCGGATCGGAGATACTTTGAATCCTCGGAGGAGTCTGAAGACTCTGAAAGCTCTGCTGATACCAGAGTACTTCTTCCTGAGGATGATTCTTCTCCTCAGCGTAGGATGTCTCCACCAGTGGATATGTCCTTTCAGGATTTTATCCTAGATGTGGCTCGAGGTCTTTCCATCACAGTGGCTCCTGAAAAAGAGCCTGGGGCAAAGGAATTAGAAATCCTACAATACCCTGAAGCTCCCAAGGAGGCAGTTACCTTACCTATTCATGAGATTTTGCATGATCTCATGTTAAGGATGTGGGAAATACCTCTAACCACATCTCCTCACTCTTGAAGACTCGACACCATGTATTGAGTTCCTCCTTGTCCTGGGTTTCAGAAGACTCAGCTACCACACCATCCATGGTGGTGGAATCGGCTATGAGAAGGATCAAGAGTGCAAAAAGGCATGCATCTAATCCTCCAGGACGTGAGTGTAGGACTCTTGACGCCTTTGGACGTCGAACTTTCCAGGCTTCCATGCCTTCTGCTAGGATCAGTTCCTATATATTATAAATGGGAATGTTCCTTAAGGAGGTCACGGAAGATTTAGAGCTTATGAGCCCTCTCCTTCCTGATGATAAGAGGCAGGATTACCTCGCCCTTGTCAAACATGCTCAGGATGTTTCCAAGTTTGTGAATCGTGCAGCCTTTGACTGCTTTGAGTGCATAAGCAGAACCTCTGCTATTGCCATAGGTGCACGTAGGATTGCCTGGCTCCAGGCATCTGACTTGGAACTTTGGGTACAGGATAAACTAGGGAATATTCCTTGCACAGGAGAGAATCTCTTTGGCAAGAATTGGCAGGAAAAAGCTAATGAGATAGATGCTGACAATATCACTTTGGATAGATTGTCTAAATCTACAGCTGATCCTGCAAGGAAAAAATCTTACAAGAAAAGAAGTTTTATCCCTCCTGTACCCAGCAGGGGCATCGTTTAAGTCATTCTGCCCAAAAGGGACAGCAGCAACAACCTAGGCAAAGAAAAACAAAAGCTGCTAAGCCTCAACCGGCTCAGCAGACTCAGCCTCCACAGGGGCTTTGACTCCTATCTAGAGAACTTTGCCTTCCTGGCCTTGAACGGCCCAGAGCCTTCCACCATTCCAGGAAGGTTATGTCATTTTGCCCCCAGATGGGGGCAGATAACAGCAGAAAATTGGACTCTGTCTATTGTAAGAGAGGGGTACAAGCTTCATTTCCTCAGCATGCCCCCTCCTACAATGGTAAGACAGTTCAATTCTCAGACTTCTCTCAACGACCAGTTAGGTCAAGAGGTCACTATGCTTCTTGCCCAAGGGGCAATAGAAGAGGTACCCATTCTCCAACAGGGTACAGGGTTCTATGCCCCCTATTTCCTTATTCCAAAGAAAACAGGAGGACACAGACCCATTTTAGACCTCAGAGAATTGAACAAATTCCTGTTCAAAGAGAAGTTCAAAATGATTTCTCTAGGAACTCTGCTGCCATACATTAAGAGTCAGGATTGGCTTTGTTCTCTAGATCTCAAGGATGCGTACACTCATGTTCTCATCCATCCAACTCTTCGAAAGTTCCTTCGCTTTCTATTTCAAGGGAAGCACTGCCAATACAGGGTTCGTCCTTTTGGCCTGGCCTCGGCACCAAGGGTGTTCACAAAATGCATGGCTGTGGTAGCAGCATTTCTTCGCACCCTAGGAATATTCGTCTTCGCTTACTTAGACGACTGGCTCATTCAAGCCCCTTCAGAGCCAGAGGCCAGGGTTTCTCCCTCTCGCACAATGCGCATCCTTCAGTATTTGGGACTTGTCATAAACTTGCTCCCACTCAGTCCCTAGAGATTATAGGAGCTCTGCTGGATACCAGACAGACAAGGGCCTACCTTCCACAGCCCCGCTGCCTTCGCATTGTGCAGTTAGCTTCCCAAGCAGTGCTAAAACTTTACCTCACTGCTCGGGAAATGTTACAATTGCTAGGCCACATGGCATCCACCGTGCATGTGGTTCCTTATGCTCGCCTCCATATGAGGGCAGCCCAGTGGACTTTATCCACTTAATGGACTCGGGCGTCAGGTTGCCTGTCAGACAAAACAGCAAACTCAGATCACCTTATTTTGTCCCTCCAATGGTGGCAATCACCCCAAAACCTTTTGGTCGGGGTCTCCTTTTCAGCAACCTCCACCCTAAACCACTCTAACAACAGATGCCTCACAGGTGGGTGGGGGAGCCCACCTGCAAGGCCTCTCTACCCAGGGTACCTGGACTCCACAGGAGACCTATCTACACATCAGTCTCCTGGAACTCAGAGCAATCTTCCTTGCTCTTCGAGTATTCCACACCCAGCTCAGCTACAGGACAGTCCTAGTTCAAACGGACAATCAAGTAGCCATGTTCTATGTGAAAAGCAGGACGGAACAGGCTCTCTGTCGCTAAGCAACAAAGCTTTGCGACTATGGGCCCTCGCCAGAGAGCATCAGTTTCATCTCCTTGTGGTGTATCTTCCAGGCATTCAAAACTCTTGGGCAGACAGACTCAGTCGAGTTCTGCTTCCACATGAATGGTCTCTCCATGCAGACCAGGTGGCCAACGTTTTCCAAATTTGGGGAACCCCGGACATAGACCTCTTGCAAGTCCGCTGAATGCCAAGCTTCCCCGGTTCTGTTCCAGAATTCCGGCTCAGGATTGTCAGGCCAGGGATACTTTCCTCCTCCATTGGGGCCAGGACTTCTTGTATGCCTTTCCACCCATTCCCCTAATTCCCAAAACCCTGTTCAAGCTTCAGAGAGACAGAGGTCATATGATTCTCATAGCTCCACATTGGCCATGGCAAATGTGGTACCCTCTGCTCCTACATCTCTCTCAAGCTCCACCTCTGGAGTTAGGATCTGCTCCAGATCTCCTTTCTCAGGAGGACGGGATGCTGTGGCATCCCAATCCACAGTCTCTGCATCTCAGGGCCTGGTTGCTGAAAGCCTAGAACTTCACGGTCTTAACCTTTCCCAGCAGGTAAAGGATATCCTTTATGCTTCCAGGAAGCCTTCCACAAGACGCTCTTATGTTTTCATGTGGAAAAGGTTTATCATTTGGTGCTCGCAGAAAAGTCTTAACCCTCTTGATTCCTCTGGAATCATTACTGGAGTATCTCCTTCATTTATCTAATGCAGGGCTTAAGACCAATTCAGTGAGTTCATTTGAGTGTTATTGCAGCTTCTTTCAAGCCTCTAAATGGGCAACCTATTTCCTCTCATAACGAGATTTATGAGAGGCCTTCTTTTGACTAAGCCTCCCATTAAGCCACCACCGGTGGCATGGGACTTAAATTTGGTTCTTGGGCAGCTTATGAAACTGCCTTTTGAACCATTAGCCACTACCTCCTTGAAATTCCTTTCCTGGAAGGTCATCTTTCTTATTGCAATCACATCTTCACGTCGCATCAGTGAATTGCAAGCATTGGTGGCTGATCCTCCTTATACAAGATTCCATCATAAGGTAGTCCTTAGGACTCATCCACATTTTATGCCAAAGGTGGTGTTACCTTTTCATTTAAACCAAGCGGTTTACCTTCCAGTATTCTTCCCAACGCCTCATGCCTCAAATGCAGAAAGGAATCTTTATACTTTGGATTGTAAAAGGGCTCTGGCCTTTTACTTACAAAGGATGCAGCAACATAGGAAGTCCTTTCAACTTTTTGTTGCTTTTGATCCTAGTCATTTGGGACTTCCAGTCTCCAAAAGAACACTGTCCAACTGGATTGCACAGTGAATATCTTTTGCCTATGAGAGTAAAAACCTTCCTCTGGAAGGCCATATCACAGCTCACAATGTGAAAGCCATGGCAGCCTCTATGGCTCATCTTCACTCTGTGTCTATTGACGACATCTGCTGAGCAGCTACTTGGGCTTCGGTTCATACCTTCATAGCCTATTACTGCTTAGACAAGGACTCCCGCTGGGATGCCTTGTTTGGTCAGGCTGTTCTTCAACACCTGTTCCATACTTAATCAACTCCTACCCACCATCCCTGATAGGATGCCAGAGATCCATGGGGGGAAGTGGAGCCCTTTCACAAGGGTACACCACTTCTGGGGTTTCTCCCTGGCATCTGCAGCTAGGGAGTCCCCATATGTGAAGACTACATTCCTGTTTGTTCCTGGAGATAGCATAGTTACTCACCTGTAACAGGTGATCTCCGGGAACAGCAGGAATTTAGTCTTCACAACCCACCCACCTCCCCTAGGAGTTGTATCTCTCTATCTCTTTCTCTCTTTTGTCTCAGCTTTAAACTCAACTGGAGAGGGACAGTTGGGAAAGGCGGGAAGGCAGCACACAGGCGCTGTGGGATGCTCCCAAAAGCTTTCCTATTGGACGCTGGGGAGCGTCCCCACGCAGGCTCCGTCGGTCCCGACGATACCCAAATGTGAAGACTAAATTCCTGCTGTTCCCGGAGATCACCTGTTACAGGTGAGTAACTATGCTATCTACTCTCATAGTAACATAGTATATGACGGCAGATAAAGACCAACATGGTCCATATAGTCTGCCCATCAAGGTGGCAAGAGTAGGTGCGCTCGCCGCTCCGTGCAGGTCACCTTTCTCCATGCCTCTGTTTAGGGGTGTACCCATCGCTCCGTGCACATCAGCTCGACTTGTTAAGGTATCCGAGACAGTTACATTTATTTTGATTTTATCTTGTTTCTATAAAGGGATCCACTGTGTCTGTCCCATGCCCTTTTGAATTCTGTCACTGTATTTGCCCCATCCACTTCCATCGAGAGGGCATTCCAAGCATCCACCACCCTTTCAATGCAAAAGTTTTTCCTGACATTGCCTTTCAGTTTACCTCCTTGCAGCTTCATGTTATGCCCTCTAGTTTTACAGCTTCCCCATCTTTGAAAAAGGTTTGTTTGTTCGTTAATACTCCTTAAGTATTTAAAGGTCTGTATTATATCTCCCCTGTCTCTTCTCTCCTCCAGAGTGTACATATTTAGGTCTTGGAGTCTCTTTTCATATGTCTTCTGGTGCAGGCTCCAAATCATTTTGGTTGCTTTCCTTTGTGAGATATGATCTGTCCTGTCTATTATTGGCGTTCCTTTTCTTAGTTCGCAGTGCTTAGCCTATTTTTATTGTACACCGCTTAATGTTCCTACAATAGCGGTCTATCAAATGCCGAATAAAGATAAAGATAAAGATCTCCAAACCAATATTCCAAGTGTGGTCTAACCAGCAACTTGTACAGTGGCATTAGTACTTCCTCCTTTCTGCTGGTAATTCCTCTCTGTATGCAACCCATCATCCTTCTTTCCATGGTGACCGCCTTGTTACACTTTTTCGCCACTTTGAGATCCTCAGAAACAATGACTCCGAGGTCCTTCTCCTGGTTTGTGCACACTAACCAATTGCCCCTATCTCATATAGTTCTCTCGGATTTCTGCATCCCAAGTGCATGACACTGCACTTCTTCAATATTAAATCTTAACTGCCAAGCATTAGACCATTCTTCCAGCTTTTGTAGATCTTTCGTCATGTTATCTACTCCCTCAGGGGAGTCAACTCTATTGCATATTTTCGTGTCATCTGCAAAAAGACACACTTTTCCATTCAGTCCTTCAGCAATATCACTCGCAAATATATTGAACAGTACCGACTCCAGGACTGATTCCTGGGGCATGCCACTAATCACCTTCCTTTCATCCGAGTGAGTTCCGTTTACCATCACCTTCTGTCATCTGTCAGTCAACCAATTTCTGATTCAGTTCACCACCTTGGGACCCATCCCCAGGCTGGTCAATTTATTGATAAGCCACCTATGGGGAACAGTATCAAAGGCTTTGGTGAAATCCAGGTAGATCATACCCATCGCATGCCCTTGATCTAGTTCTCTGGTCACCCAATCAAAGAACTCGATCAGATTTGTTTGGCATGATCGTCCTTTGGTAAAACCATGTTGCTTCGGATCATGTAACCTATTGGTTTCGAGAAAGTCCACTATTCTCTCTTTCAGGAGCGCCTCCATTACTTTTCCCTCCACCGAGGTAAGGCTCACGGGCCTGTAGTTTGCCACTTCTTCCCTATTACTACTTTTCTAGTCCTGCAGAACTTCTCCTTTCACCAAAGATCTATTAAAAACATCTTTTGAAGGCCCTGCAAGAACCTCTCTGAGCTCTTTCAGTATCCTGGGATGTATCTCATTCAGTCCCATGGCTTTGTCCACTTTCAGTTTTGCAAGCTGTTCAAATACATCATCTTCTGTGAATGGTGTATCTACTCCATTTCCATTCGTATATTTGTCAATCACAGGTGGTCCTGTTCTGTTTTTACTAAAGAAAATTCTAGAGAAGAAGTATTTGTTTTTCATTTTTGTTTTTTTCAACGTCGCTTTCCATGAATCCATTCTCAACACTTTTGAGTCTTGAAATTTCACCTCTGATCTTCCTCTTCTCCCATATATACTTGAAAAATGTTTTATCACCACGCTTTAGATCTTTAGCCATCTTTTCTTCTGTCTTTCATTTTGCTATCTTTATTTCTCTTTTCGTCTCTTTTAGCTTTATCCTGTATTCTTTTCTGTGTTCCTCTGTTTGCGAACTTTTGAATTTTGTGAAAAGCCTTTATTTGTGCAGCCACTCCTTTAGAAAACCAAATACGTTTCCTTTTCCTCTTGATTTTATTTACTTTCCTTACATATGTATCTTTTGCTCCTTTTATTTTAGTCCACTGCAATTCCACTTCCCTTACCTCCTCCCACCCTGCCAACTTCCGGCACTTGGCCATCTTCCTGAAGTCAGTGTTTTTGAAGTTTAAGATTTGAGATTGCTGTGAGGGGACTCTGCCTTGGTTTTTATCTCAAACCATTTTTTTTTAGTGCCATCAAGTCAGTGTTGACTCATAGCACGACCCAGCTACCTCTGGGTTTTCTTGGCAATGTATCACCGGAAGTAGATTGCCAGCCTTTTCTTCCGAGGCAATGGAGGGTAAAGTGACTTGCCCAAAGTCACAAGGAGTGCCAGTGGGAATTGAACCCTTGATCTTCTGGGTACTAGGCAGTTGCTCTAACCACTAGGCTACTCCTCCACTAACCATCTCAAACCATACCATGTGATGATCGCTGCTTCTCAAATGGGCATCCACCTGGACGTTCGACACATTTTCTCCGTTGGTGATTACTAAATCCAGCATCGAACTTTCCTTAGTCAGTTTCATCACCATTTGTCAAATCAATGCATCTTGGAAGGAATCTGCTTTTTTGTTTCTTTTTTTACTTCTTTCCAGATTTGCAGAAGGAATACTCCAATCCACATTGGGTAGATTGAAGTCACCCAATATGATCACTTCCCCCTTCATGGCTACCTTTGCAATATCAATAATCAAGTCTCTATCCATTTCTTCGGTCTGAGTTGGAGGCTTGTAGACTACACCAGTATGGATGATAGTGCCATCTCCTCTTTCCAACACAATTCATAGCGCTTCTTCTTTTTCCCTATATCACCTGTATTTCATCAGCTTTAATTTTGCTTAACTAATTCATTTTCAGGTATTGTTTTTTGTGTTATCACAAAATTGTTTTTGGCCTGATTCAAAAGCCTCAGGACTGGTGAGTATCTCCTGTATACAAGGGAATTAATTATACACCAGAAAAAAATCAAATTAGCCAATCAATCCAACTATTCTGACATGCAAATATCCAGGTCAGAGATTTTGAACTGGGTTTCAGAACATCCAGCTTACTCCCAGAGCCATATAGTTACTAGATCACCACACTACATATTCTAATCAGACTGAAAATAAAATACTTTTCACTATCTTTGTTGCCTGGAAGGATTGGTTGGTTTGTTTTTACTGATCATGTTTGTCTCAGTCTCTCTTTTTCTGTTTGTTGTCCTTGTTTATTTTCTCCTCACTTCTTCAGGCTTCTTTTCTCTTTCTCTCACCTGTTTTCATCACTCCTTCTCTTACCTCTCTCTAACACTGAATGTTTTCCTTTTATCTAGTTTTCCTCCATTCTCTACCTCAAAATCTCTCCCTTACAGCATCATCTTTTAATTCTATTCATTAATGCAATGCAAGGTGTACCTTCAAATCTGTGCTGACTCCTGGTGATCCAGCAGCTCCTGGGTTTTCTTGGCAGTGTGACCAGAAGATGCAACTCCATCCTGCAAGGTCTACCTAAGCAAACCCTAAGACAGCTCCCAACAGCACAACATGATGCAGCCAGAATAACACAATGAATGGCAATCCAATAAAAAAAATCACCCCTATATTATACAATCTGCACTGTCTTCCAGTCCGGAGCCGCATACAATATAAAATACTCATAACTACATTTAAGTTGATCAAAGACATCGCCCCCTTCATAGCTCTCCACTCTCATTGCCAAGAAAATAAACACTCATATTAAACGAGATTGTAATAAAAATAAACTTGCAACACCATCGGAATTCATGAAAACTAAAAAAATGACAAATAACAGAGCATTCTCCCTCTCCTACTTTATGGAATAAGCTCCCAGACAACTTAAGAGATATAAATGACCTCTTCACATTCCACAAAAGCTCATCTATTTATACAACACTTTGGAAACCGAAACAAACACAACAATCTTGACCCCACCTATCCCATCACATAAGCGATACAAACACAACAATCTTGACCCCACCTATCCCATCACATAAGCGATATCGGACATGCCTCCCCTCAAAAAGCATTCCCCCAAGTGCACCCCGATGCTAGATCCAATCTAATCACTGCATTGAACTTATATGCATATGTGTTTTGACTGTATATAATAATGTTAATTTATATAGTTCTAAACTGTTCCATGTAATTGAATATGTACCGTTTTTTGTACTATTCAAAGGTTGTTTAATTGTAAACCGCATTTGATCTGCTGGAAAATGCGGTATAATAATTTCTAATAAATAAGTAGATTGCCAGGCCTTTCTTCGGATGCAGTGGAGGGTTAAGTGACTTGCCCAAGGTCATAAGGAATGTTCCTGTTCGGTAATCCAGTTTAGTCCTCCACAATCGGGTAGTGCCCCTCCTCCTGCAGCCTGGAGACTGGACCAATCAAGTCTTCTGTAGTATATATGCAGACGGAGCTCCCAGAAGCCCCCAGTGTGTCCAGTCTCCTTGCAGCTTGAGGACTGCTGTGCCCTTTCTGGGCACACTAAGTGACACTTGAAGGGGCAACACTAGTTAGTTAGTTCTTTTGGGGTTTTGTTTCTGGTCCTTTATTTACCATTTCTTTGCTAGGTAGCTGTATCTTTAAAAAAAAAAACATAAATAAATAAAATAAAATCATTACCACAGGGGACATCCTGGGGGAAGCCAGACCTGCATTGGGCTCCTGCCTTCCTGCCTGGGGATTTCTGAAGCCTGGGTTGAGCTCTCCCCTAGGCTGTACGGGGAAGAGCCATACCTGCTACAGCATTGTCTGTTACCTGGAGAAGCTGGCTGAGTTCCTGGCTGTTTCCTGAGCTGGTAGGAGTTTTCATTTCCTTACCTTTCTCAGGCACTGCTGCTCCCTCCTGTTTGATTTGTCAGAGGGTCTGTCAGCTCCCCTGCCTCACGATTTGTATTTTTTCCTGAATATTTTCGCTTGCCCTGTATTTGAGGGTCGTTTTCTTTCTTTTCCATGTTATTTGGTTGCCTTTGTATTTTCGCACCGTTTTTTACCGCGGGTGAAAAAGTGCAGCGGCCATTTTGAATTTCTAAAGAGTGCTTTTTAGGGGCATTTTTTAACACTTGTGCACGGGTTCCCCTGGCATTTTTGGGGTTTCTTATGCTGGCGATTTTGCTCAGGGCACCCCTGGGATTCTGGGGAGTGTTTTATTTTCTGTAAAAAAAAAAAAAAAAAAAAAAAAAGTTTTAAATTTAAGTCTGTACTGATTTGCACAGGGTTGGTCCCTTTGGTGTGGGCTTCCCTGTTTCTGTACCCTTCTTTCCCGCTGGGCGGAGGTTGCCTTAGCATGGCTGCCAAACCCCAATGCATGATTTGTGGGTCCCGCAGAGGTGCAGTGACTGACTCTGGCATCTGCAGGGGCTGTGCTTCAGTTTCTTCAGACCTGGAGCGTCCTATTGAAGTTACGGAACAGCTTATCCCCGGGGACACTTCTCTTTTGGGGGACAGTGTCCCTTCAACGAGCGTCCCCCCTTCTGGATCGGTCCCACCGTCCAATGGTTCGGTACCTGAGCTCCAACATGCGGCTATAGTAGCGCCGCCTATGGACTTTTCCCCTGATTTCGTTCTCATGCATCAGGCTTTCCGCTTGAGCCGGTCCGGTCAGTTGCCGGAGGCTTGGCCCGCCTCTCTCCCCTCAGGACCCGCAGGGGAGGTTCAGCGGTCTTCTCAGCCCACGGTCAAGCGGCTCAAGTTGGTGGACCAGGATCAGGTCACCCGTTGTCTCCCGGATTCCGAGGCGGAGGGTGATCCTGAGACTGAGGCTGAGGAGTTAGAGGACGGGGAGATCCCTGAGCCGGAAGATCAGGCTCGGGTCATTCGGGTGTTTCGAAAGGACGAGCTGGTCCCTTTGGTCACGGAGTCTCTGCAAGCGCTTAGCCTATCTGCAGTGCGGCCCCTGGAGGAGGAGGGTCTTGAGGATCCTCTCATTCAGGCGGTCAGGGATGCCCAGGTAGTTTTCCCCGTGCACCGCGTGGTTGAGCAGATGATCTATGCGGAGTGGGAGCAGCCGTAATCCAGTTTGAAAGGGATTCGGACCATGAATCGTCTTTACCCCCTTGCCGACAAGGACAGGGACTTGTTTAAGTCTCCACGAGTGGATGCTGCAGTTTCGGCAGTGACTAAGAAAACCACCATCCCCGTTGAAGGGGCTGCGGCCCTGAAGGATGTTCAGGACAAGAAGGTTGATAATTTGTTGAAGCAAGCCTTCGACACCAACGCCTTGTCTTTGCAAGCCTCTATTTGTGGGGCGTGGGTAGCTCGGGCTTGTTTGCGGTGGTCACAGCATCTGCGCTCGGGTTCCGGTCTAGACCAACAGGGTCTGCTGGACGTTACCCGCATGGAGTCGGGATCGGCCTACTTGGCGGATCTGTTTTATGATTTAATCCGCTCCTTAGCGAATAGTATGGCCTCCGTGGTAGCGGTGCGCCGGTCCATCTGGTTGCGCAACTGGGCGGCCGACGGTTCTTCCAAGTCTTGCCTCAGTAAGCTGCCCTTTAAGGGCAGATTGTTATTTGGTGAGGCTCTCGATAAGTTGGTGAAGGACCTAGGTGAGTCTAAGGGTGGACGGCTTCCGGAAGATAAGCCTAAGCTCAATAGATCGTCCACCTCGGCGCGCGGTCAGTTTCGGGATTTTCGCAGGTTTCGTTCCTCCCGACTGTGGACATCGCAGCGCGGTCGTTTTGGAACCCGTCATCAAGGATTTCGTGGTTTCAGGGGAGCGGGAAGAGGCTTCTCCGGAGCCGCCTCTTCCTCGGCCTCTTCCTTTAATCGCAAGCCACAATGAAACGAGGCGGGCTCTAGAGGGAGGCCCGGTTATCGGGGGTCGTTTGCGCGACTTTCTTCCTTCTTGGGCCCAAATTACGTCAGATCGGTGGGTGCTGCAGATTATAGAAGACGGTTATGCCCTGGAGTTTGCGTACCCACTTCCAGATTCCTTTGTTCTGTCACCCAGCAAGGGAGCTCAAAGGACGCGGGACCTCCGCGTGACCCTGGATCGGCTGCTTTCACTGGGGGCAGTGGTTCCGGTCCCTCCTTTGGAAAGAGGCGCAGGTCGCTACTCCATCTAGTTTGTGGTTCCCAAAAAGGGCGGCTCTCTGCGTCCGATCTTGGATCTCAAAGGCGTGAATCGTGCTCTCAGAGTGCCGCACTTCCGTATGGAGACCCTGCGGTCAGTCATCGTAGCAGTGCGTCAGGGGGAGTTTTTGACGTCCCTCGATCTCACCGAGGCCTATTTACACATTCCCATCCGGCCCTCTCATCAACGGTTTCTCCGCTTCGCGCTTCCGTGGGGCCACTTCCAATTCTGGGCCATGCCGTTCGGACTCGCCACGGCTCCCCGCACCTTCACAAAGGTAATGGTTGTCGTCGCGGCGGCCTTGCGCAAGGAGGGCATCCTGGTCCATCCGTATCTCGACAACTGGTTGATTCGAGCAAAGTCCAGTCGGGAGTGTGTGCAAGTCACGAGCAGGGTGGTGGCTCTGCTGCGGTCCCTCGGCTGGGTGGTGAACGAATGCAAGAGTTGTCTGTGTCCGACGCAGGGTCTCGAGTACCTGGGGGTTCGCTTCGACACAGCACGGGGCTTGGTGTGCCTTCCGGAGCGCCGCTTTCTGGCATTGTGGGCTCTTGTCCGACTCTTCCGAGGGATGCCCGCTCCGTCGGCGTGGTGGTACCTGAGGCTCCTCGTGCCGTTGGTCCAACCAGTTTGACTCATTGAACAAGAGATTGCCTTGCCCAAGGGCGGTTCGCCGATCACTACGGTGGTGGCTCTCCTCCGAGAACCTGACGCGGGGGATTCCATTGGAGCCTCCACTTTGGGTTCCGTTCACAACGGATGCGAGCTTAACCGGCTGGGGGGCTCACTGGTCTCCCCGGGAGGCTTCTTGGTCGATCAACCGTCTCGAATTACGGGCAGTACGGCTAGCCCTGTTGGCCCTGGAGACTCTAGTTCTCGGCCGACCGGTGCGAGTCCTGTCGGACAAGGCGACCACAGTAGCTTACATCAATCGCCAAGGGGGCACCGGCAGCGTGTCCTTGGAAGCAGAAGCGACGGCCTTGTTCAATTGGGTGCAGACTCGTCTTCCGGCAATCTCGGCAGCACACATTGCAGGCGCAGACAATGTCCAGGCCGATTTTCTCAGCAGAGTGCGGGTAGACCCCGGAGAGTGGGAGCTCAACCCACAGGTTTACGCGCAAATAGTCCGGCGGTGGGGTCCGCCCATCATGGATCTCATGGCGACATTTCAATCGGCCAAGACAGGGCGCTTCTTCAGCAGACGAAGGGAGCGCATGTCCGAGGGGATCGACGCTCTCATTCAGCCGTGGCCAACGTCCGGTCTTCTTTATGTCTTTCCTCCGTGGGCTCTGATCGGCCGGGTCGTGCAACGCATCGAGAGCCATCGGGGTCGAGTGTTACTGGTGGCCCCGGATTGGCCCCGGAGGCCCTGGTATGCCGATCTGGTCCGGCTGCGCGACGGCGTTCCATGGCTCCTGCCCGTGCTGCCGGATCTTCTTCTTCAGGGTCCCTTGCGGATGCCCCAAGTGGATCGATTCTCGCTTACGGTTTGGCCATTGAGAGGGCTCGGTTGAAAAAGAAGGGCTACTCCCCCGCGGTGATTTCTACCCTTCTGCGGGTGAGGAAAACGTCCACTTCTCTTACTTACGTTCAGATTTGGAGGATCTTTGAGGACTGGTGCTCCCGGCGGGGAGTCCGGGCGGCGACGGTTTCCGTGCCCGTCGTTTTAAGTTTTCTTCAGGATGGTTTCGATAAGGGCCTTGCGGCTAGTTCCCTGAAAGTCCAGTTGGCGGCTATCTCGTGTTATCGAGGCAAGGTTTTGGGCTGTCTTCTCGGTGCTCATCCGGATGTACGTCGTTTCCTTACGGCTGTTTTTCATTTGCGGCCCTCCCGCAGGATTTTCGTTCCTCCGTGGGACTTGAATTTAGTGCTGCGGGCCCTGGTTCGTGAACCTTTTGAGCCCCTGAGTAGGGCGTCCCTGAAAGATCTCACGCTGAAGACGTTTTATCTTGTAGCCATCTGTTCGGCACGGCGCATTTCTGATCTGCATGCGTTGTCCTGCCGAGAACCTTTTTTGTCTTTTTCCGCGGATCGGATCGTCCTCCGTCCGGTCCCTTCCTTTTTGCCAAAGGTAGTGTCTCCTTTTCACATGAATCAGGCAGTGTTCCTTCCGGTGCTTTCTTCGCACTCTGTCGGGTCGGCGGACAAAGGTCTTCACCGGCTCGATGTGGGTCGTACGCTTCGTCGTTATCTGAAGGCTACCGAGACTTTTCGGAAAACTGACCGTCTTTTCGTGCTCTTCGGGGGTGCGCGTAAAGGGGAAGCGGCGGCTAAGGCCTCCATTGCAAGATGGCTCAAGGAAGCGATCGCGTCTGCGTATCTGTTGCAGCAGCGGTCTGTTCCGGAGGGGCTACGGGCTCATTCCACTAGGGCTCAGGCGACCTCTTGGGCGGAGTATAGCCTAGTTCCACCAGCAGATATCTGTAAGGCGGCCACTTGGTCGTCTCTGCATGCTTTCAGTAAACACTATCGCTTAGATGTGTCAGCGGCTTGGGATTCCTGTTTTGGTTCGGCGGTTCTGCGCGCCGGATGGCAAGGTCCCGCCCGGTCTTGACTGCTCTGTTACATCCCGATTGTGGAGGACTAAACTGGATTACCGAACAGGAAATGGAAATTACACTAACCTGGTAATTGTAGTTCCTGGAGGGTCCAGTTTAGTCCTCCTTCCCTCCCGACTATCTGCTATAATAATGCGGCGCGCTTTTCCGAACGGTTGATCATAAGACGGTACCTCTTTTCCGTTCGGACCTTTTTTCTTTCCAGCCGCATTTTTTGCTATGGCTCTTCCTTTTCTCAGGTGTTCAGTCAGCTCCTGAGATTTCTGATGGTGAGCTGTGTTTTGATTACCGGGGCGTCGGTACCGGCGCAATGCAGTGTTCTGACTTCCTCGTTTGGGGAGGGGGTTGGATATTTATTGGGGGGTACAAATTGTTCTTTAATTATGTCATTTTGTATATTAATCTAATGTGTTGCTTCGTTAAGTATGCTTTGTTACTAGTACACTGGGGGCTTCTGGGAGCTCCGTCTGCATATATACTACAGAAGACTTGATTGGTCCAGTCTCCAGGCTGCAGGAGGAGGGGCACTACCCGATTGTGGAGGACTAAACTGGACCCTCCAGGAACTACAGTTACCAGGTTAGTGTAATTTCCATTTAGTTGGAATCAAAACCTGGTCTCTTGGTTACTAAGCAAGTGTTCTAACCATTAGGCGGCTACTCCACTCCTTGTTGACTTATAGGTGGATCTTAGAAACATAGAAACATGATGGCAGAAAAAGATCTTCTGGCCTATCTATTCTGCCCTTCCATATTACTACTGTTGTTGTTGTTGTTAAGTGCCGTTGAGTTGGAGTCGACTCATGGCGACCCTCTGGATAGCTATCCTAAATTGTGTTCGGTCTTCAGTCAGGCGGCTCATTACTACTATAGTCCCTTTTTTCCTTTAGAGATCGTTTGTGTTTGTCCCATGCGTTCTTGAATTCAGATAATGTCCTTGTCTCTCTGCTACCTCCACTGGGAGACTATTCATGCATCTACCTCTCTTTCCGTAAAGAAATATTTCTGCATATTACCCCTTTTGTTTTTCTCTCTCAGCCTCATCCTAAGTCCCCTTATTGCAGAGCTTACTTTCAGTTGAAAGAGGATCTCCTCCTGTGCATTTATGCCACAGAGGTATTTAAACATCTCTATCATATCTCCTCTGTCCCACCTTTCCTCTAAAGTTTACATATTGAGATCTTTAAACCTGTCCCCGTATGGTTTATAACTAAGACCACTGACCATTATGGTAGCTACCCTCTGCACAAACCCCATCCTGTTTATATCCTTTTGAAGGTGCAGGCTCCAGAATTGCACACACTATTCCAAATAAGGTCTCACCAAAGACTTATATGGAGGCATTCTCATCTCCTTTCTTCTGCTGACCATTCCTCACCAAAACATCCTTCTGGCTTTCACGGTCTCTTTTTCTACCTGTTTAGCCACTTTAAGATTATCAGAAACAATCACGCCCAGGTCCCGTTCTTCTTTCATGGACAAAAGTACTTCACCTCTTACGCTTTACCACCCCCTTGGAGTTTTGCAGCCCAAATGCATGACCCTGCATTTTTTAGCGTTAAATCAAAGCTGCCAAATTCTCATCCATTCTTCAAGCTTAGCTAGATCCCTCCTCATGTTATCTACTCCTTCCTGGGTGTCTACTCTGTTGCAGATTTTGGTATCATCTGCAAAGAGGCAAAGCTTATCCGACAGCCCTTACACAATATCATTAACAAAAATCTCAAAAGATTTGGACCAAGGACAGATTCCTGCAGCACACCACTGGTAACATCCTTTTCCTCAGAGTGAGCTCCATTTACCTGTACCCTTTGTCGCCTCCCTCTCAACCAATTTCTAACACAGTCAGTCACTTTAGGGCCCATCCCTAGGGTGCTCAGTTTGTTGATAAGTCGCCTGTGCAGGACAGCATCAAAGGCTTTACTGAAATCTAAGTACACCACATCTAGGGCTCTCCCCCAGTCCAACTCTCTGGTCACCCAGCCAAAGAAGTCAATCAGATTTGTCTGACAAGACCTTTTTCTCATAAACCCATGTAGCTTTGGATCCTGCAATCCATTGGACTCCAGAAACCTCACTATCCTCTCTTTTAGAAGCGCTTCCCTTAATTTACTCACCACAGAGGTCAGACGAACTGGCCTGTAGTTCTCATTTTCACACTTACTTCCACTTTGTGTAATGCAGTGGTTCCCAACCCAGTCCTTGGGTATCCCCAGGCCAGCCAGGTTTTCAGGATATCCACCAATGAATATACATGAGATAGATCTGCATGCACTGCTTCCATTCTATGCACATCGATCTCGTGCATATTCACTTTGGATACCCTGAAAACCTGACTAGTCTTGGGGTACCCAAGGACTGTGTTGGGAACCACTTGTGTAAAGGTACCACATGTGCCTTTCTCCAGTCCTCTGGGACCACTCCCGACTTTAAAGAAGCATTGAGAAGGTCAGACAGTGGAGCCACTAGAACTATCCCATCCGGCCCTATCACTTTGTTAAGCAATTCCGCTTTATCCTCATCTGCTTCTACATATTGCTCCCCTTCACCCTTGAATCTGACAATACCACTTTTGCATTACCTCCTCTCGCTAACATATTTGAAAAATGTCTTGTCTTGTCCCCCCATTTTATTTCATTGGCTATTTCTTCTTTTTGTATCTTTGCTTTCCTGACTGTTTTCCTAGTTTCTCTAAGTTTTTCCAAATATTGATGCATGTCTTCCTCTTTCTGTGATCTCTTGTATTTTATGAAGGCCACCCTCTTTTTCTTTACCTTTTCAGCTACTTCTTGTGAGAACCATAGTGGCCTCCTTTTCCTTTTACATTTATTTACCTTTCTAACTAAAAGGTTTGCTGCAGTTAAAGCAATGTGCAAAACTGAAAGGGGATATTTTTTCTACATCCCCCAGCTGTTCCGATCCCACTAATGACTCTTTGAGGTATTGGCCCATCTTGGCAAAGTTAGTTTTCCTACCTTCGCTTTTGAATGGACTTTATCAGCCCTAGTCCTAATACTGAACCACACTATCTGGTGATCACTGGATGCAAGATGATCTCCCACTCTAGCATCAGAAACAGTTTCCCTATTAGTAAGCACCAGGTCCAGTATGGCCCCTTCACGTGTGCTACCAGTTGCCGGAATAGTTCTTCCTGCAGAGAATACAGGATTTCCTTACTTCTAGATGACACCACAGCAGGGATGTGCCAATCAACATCTGGCTTATCCCCCCTTCTTCTCTTCTATCCTTTATCATCTCACCATCCGTTTCTCCCTGTGCCAACACTTATGCTAGCTCCCCACCATTAGTGCTTTATTTGCCGCTACAGTCTGCACCTTCACTTACTATGTTGGAAAATTACCATTTCTTTGCAATTTCTTAGCTTACATCTGGACACACTTGTAGCCTTCCAAACAGACAGTACAGAATTCGTTGTAGTGGGACTCCTGGGGTATTCTCACAACATGGAAAGACAGTGGCAGGTGTTCTGCTAACAGTCCCACAACATCACATGTCTTGACTTTGTACCATTATTTGCATGAGGATGACTTGAATTCTGATAGTGATGGATTGACTTATGACCCCACCCCCCCTAAATTTGAAGTCTTTGCTGCAGCTCAGACCTCATCCCTATTTCCCAAAAAATGTGAATGTGGAGTTCCTCTGCTCAGCATGTCAATTTCCCTATTTCTCACTTCTATTTTCTTTGTCCTTCTGTTTCTCTCCCTTTAATTTTTTTCCTTTGGTTTTAATCTCCAGTTTTATACCCATCCCTCTGACCTCCTTTCATAGCCCAGTTACTAGAGTTACCTTGATATAGGGCTAATGCTAGGGAATTAGAATAACCTTTGACTTTGCGCATCTTCCCTCCTCCTCCAACTAAGTTTGAAAGTTTAATACCATGTATTGGTATAAAGTTATAATTACAGATGCATTCTACAGGACAAAGGAGAACATAACATTGTAGTATAGTAGATAATGGTAGAAGAAGACCAGTTGACCAATCCAATCTATCAAGTTGTTGTGGTTCATGCTGCTAGGAATCTATTCTAGCTGCCAGCCATAGAAGCAGAGGCATTGCTAGGTACTTAAGGTTTGTGGACTGTAGCCTATAGGGGGCCCCCTCCTGAGATTTTGATAATGTAATGGTCCTCTTACTACAGAGTGAGGGTAAACCCAAAGGGGTACAGAAAACGTAGGGGAAGCCCCATAGAAATAGAAATACAGTAATGGGTTCTGGTGGGCAGGGTTGGCAGTATGTCCAACGGCCTTAAAACACTCTGCAAACTCTCAAATCCCTAAAAGAAATTCAGGTCCGCATTAAAGAATATCTTTAAATAAAAATATCTTTGTTTGATGTATCTCCAAAAATTAAGTATGTACAAGACAAAAAAAAAGAAGAAAGAAAAACAGAGCATCAAGAGAAGTAATAAAGTTCACCAAATGTTCATTACCTCAAGTCTTTGATCTTGAGCAGGATCTTCCTCTTCCCCTTTAATCCTTTTCTGGGGCCCTGTGGACTCCCCTTTTCTTCTTTCTTCAGGGTCCCAGGCTGAGCAATCCAGACTCTCCTGTAACCCCCACACATAGTAGATACTACATTTTTATAAGAGCTATTTCCGTAGAAGTTAGATCAAGCTCAGTTTCAGTACTTTTGGATGCCTGTATCCAAATGACCACACAATCATAATTCTCAACAGGTACCTTTTGGGAAATGCACAGGGCAAAATTACAAAAGGCCCACAAGTGAAAAATACATTATCTCTCTGTCTCCCTTACTGCTGAACAGGGTCTGGTCCCTTGCAGCTCAGCTTGGACCAAGATGTTTGAAAACGATGCACCTTCTTAGTCCCCAAAATCTCAGGTATACCAAAATCTCTTGCAGCTCTCTGGTTAATGGCAGGCTTCTGTAGATTTCCATTGCAAAACAGCTGCTGTAAAAATCAGCTGGTTATTCATCACTTTAATCCAGACCCTCTTTGGTCTAAACTCATTAAAAATGTCTTCAGCTTGGATAGGCCAAGCTGGCTTAGGGAACTTCCCCTCCTTCTTGACAAGGGTTAGTTGGCCAGGCAGAGAGCTATCTTCCCTTAGGCTATCCCAAGCAGCTCTGAGCCCTGTGGGCTCCAGCAGTCCCCTTGCCCAGTTCTGAAAAAAGTCCTCTTAAACCCAGCCTAAGCAGGGCCTTTCATATTTCCCTCCAAAATTTCAAGGGGAGACCTCCACTGACCACTGATGGACAACAGGAGGAGTTTGAAGAGTAATTGTTTAGCACTCAGTCCTATCATATCCCACACAATGTGAATTACAGGCCATTGCACTTCCCCCACTTTCACAAATCACGCTACTATTTTCTCATTCAACAAATAGCAAATCTAAGTGTGGAAAGAATAATTGGATAATGAGTTCTGATCTGCTTGTAAACTGTTTCTGCTGTATTAAGATCTCATGTTCTCAGTCATTCTCACTATATAAATTCTTCATTATTTTTAAAGCTTTCCAGTCCTTGCTGACTGTTCTATTTTGTGCTAGCATCTTTTCTCTCTCCTGCTTATGTGAGACAATCGCTTAATTTTCTTTTTTTATTATTTTAGTTGGTGTGTATGTGGGGAGTGGACTGATAGTGTTTTGGAATTGCGATATCCAGTAGGTGTTGAAATGGTTGCATCTACAGTTGATAAGAGAGGAGGGGAGTGTTTCCTGCTGTCTTTCATTTGGGTTGTTGCTTTGGGGAAGGGTTAGTCATTTTTTTCTTTTCCTTTTTTTCTCCTTTTTCTTTTTTTTCTCTCTGTTTCTTCTCTTTTTTTCTAGTTGGTGTGTGCTGTATTGGGGTATGAGTTCTTCTAGTTGGTGTGTGCTGTATTGGGGTATGGGTTTTTCTTTTTAGTTTAGTTTATTCCGTCATTTGTTATACTGGTCAATGGTTGGGGCCCAATGGCAAGAAGTTTGATGTCAGTGGGGTGCTTGTATGAAGGGTATTTCAAGGTGCACTGATATGTTGTGTGTTAGGTATGTGATATGTGAGTTTAGGGGACTTGTCTTGTTGCTGGTTTTATTTGTTCCTTTTGAAGTTGTTTGAGGGGCTTTTCTTTTAGTGATATAATTTTCCTCTGATACGATCAGAATGGCTCTAAATCTGGTGATGTGTGTGATATGAATAGTCCTATTAAGTGCAACAGAATTCTGTTATTTTTGAAGAAACTTTCTATTGTCTTTTTACAAAAAAAAAAGCATCTTCCTAAATCAAAACATGTCAAATTGAAGGATGATTGGATTGAACAGATCTATGCAGTTCTTAAAAGTCAGATTAGCATGGGGTGGCTGTACTGGTAGCTAGATGCTGTTGCTTTGTGCTGGATAAATTTCTACATGATCCAAATGGTAGATAAATTATTTTAAAGGATCCCTTTCTTCGACTTCAATTACTTAATGTATATGCATGTTAATCTGATGCAGCTTTTTTTTCTAGCTGTGCATGCCGATGGGAAGTTTATTTTAGGATTCATGTGCCAAACCTCATCGCAAGCTCTTACACCAGCCCTAGACTTGGTATGAAGGCGCTTGTCTAGATTTGTTCAAAAAACATGCAAGGTAGAGTATTTTATAACTTGTGGGTAAATTTAGGTTCCTTCCATGCTCTACCTATGCTCCACCCTGTGTTTGCCTTCTCCAAAGTACACGCCATCGGCCTGAGGCATGTACTTAATAGAATAGCAGCCTCCTAAAATATACACACAAGTGTCCATCCATTCGCATAAGTCTGGAAAATACATAATTTGTGCAAATGGATAGTGCGTAACTTCACGTTGCTCATTATAAAATTACCTCCAAAAAGTCCAAGGATAAAGTTTTTCTACGGAATTGATTAATCTGAGAAGTGAAATTAATTTGCTACAGAATTCTTATGTAGCTTATTATGTTCACTTAACTGAGAGCGCGCGCCCACTTTATTATGAGAATACTCGTAAATGCACTGAGCTCTTAGTCTGACACATAAAGAAGCAGAGAGGTACTAAAGCATCATATCTTCGGGGATTATGTTTACGAGTTTTCCAAGATTGCAAATGATTTTGCTCTGTTTTATTGGGATAGTTATGCTTCAGAACTCTGCTTTCCCTTCCAGGGTCCAGAGTAGTTGCATTCTCTTAATATCCCTAAATTAGATGCAGAAATTGAAGTCACTTCATAGGCCCTTCACCCTTGCTGAGGTCTATAAGGCTATATAGTTTCTTAAGGCTAGTAAATCTGCTGGACCAGATGCGATTCCCACTGAATTTTATAAGTATATGAAGGAATATTTGGCTCTTTTGTTAAATGGAGGTTTTCAGTAAGATGACTACTAGTGGTAAGCTTCCGGATTTATCTTATGGCAATATCTGTTCCAGAAGAAGTAAAATATCCCACCTTCCTTGTGTGTTATTAACTGATTTTACTATTAAACACAGATTGTAAAGTTTTTGTGAAACTTCTGTATTGCAGACCTGAAAGGTATATTTCGGGTTTCATTTATCTAATGAAAAAAGGTTTTCTCAGTGGCCATTTTGGCTTGACCCAATACAAGCATTGAGGAAACTGCTAGGTTCTTGTGACCTAGATTGGCCACTGTTGGAAACAGGATACTGGGGTTGATGGACCTTGGTCTGATCCAGTATGGCATATCTTATGTTATAGGACATCCTGTTTTCCTAGTAAGTGTGAATGGGGTTAAGCCATTTAGCTCTCTCTAGCTAGAGGTACATGCCAAGATTGTTCTGTCTCCCTAATTATTTGTCCTAATGATGGAGCCTTTGGCTATTGGTATTAGAAATCTAGGGCCTCGATACAGTAATTGTGCTGGAGGGGAGTATCTCATGTGGTTGAAACTCTTGTATTACTTGTCTGATCTGTGGGAATCTTTTCCAGGCCTGATGGAAGGACTGGTTTCTGCTTCTCTCAAGTCTCCCCCTATATACGTAGTAAATGACATGGCAGTAGTTAAAGACCAGCACGGTGCATCTAGTCTGCTCAGTAAGATGTCGAGTTGCACATGCTGCTTCAGGAAGTTTACCCCTCTTCATTTAGAAGTTATTTGCGTTTGATTTAATTCCATCCTCTTGCTATGTAGTGATCCTGTGTGTCTGTCCCACGCATTTTTTAATTCTGTCACGATTTTTGCTCCCACCACCTCCTTTGGGAGGGCATTCCAGGCATCTACCACCCTTTCCGTGAAAAAAAAAAACATTTCCTGACTTTGTTTTTATGTTCCCTGTAACTTCATCGCATGCCCTCTAGTTCTAGAGCTTCCCCCGCCTTTGAAAAAGATTTGTTTGTTCATTAACACCCTTTAAATATTTAAACGGTATTATCGAACAAACCGTTTTCAAAGTCATCTCTCTCCCCTTCAGTCTCTTCAAAGCTCAGCTGCATGATTGATCTTTCGCCAGTGTCGCTATACTTGTATAACCCCTCTTCTCAAATCACTTCACTGGCTCCCTATCAGTTTCCGTATCCAGTTCAAACTTCTCCTACTGACCTATAAGTGTGTTAATTCTGTGGCTTCTCACTACCTTTCCTCCATCTCTCTCCCTACATGCCTTCTCAGGAACTCCGCCCCTCTGGCTGATCCCTTTTTTCTAGCTGTTCTCTGCCACTGCCAACTCCAGACTTCGTTTGTTCCACCTTGCTGCTCCATACGCTTGGAACAAACTACCTGAGTTGGTGTGTCAAGCTGCATTTCTGACCCTTTTCAAATCCAGGCTAAAAATCCACCTCTTTGAGGCTGCTTTTGGATCCTGACCCCCTTAGTCTCCGGTTTACCTCCTATGTGTATCTTTACTATTCCCCTAAATATATCCTAGTCAGCAGTTTGTTGTGTTGTCTGTCTTGATTAGATTGTAAGCTCTATACAGCAGGGACTGTTTCTTACATTTTATATGTACAGCACTTACCAACACACTCCGGTGCTGTGTCTCGGCTTTTTTCTCTTACTATCTGCTGCTGCCACCCCAGGATGTTTTTCCATTTCTTGACTGACCCTGTGTTCTGGTTTTCTGTTGCTGTACCTTCACTTCCTACTGGCAGTCATGCAATCGATGTACTGGTACTAAGAAATGAAGCTGGAGTGAGAGAAAAGCAAGAATAATGCGGCCACTTTCTGGCCGGACCAGAGAGCAAGATCCAAGCTTTTTCTATTACTCCTAGGTTTTCGGGATTTCTTTCCCAGACTTACACTGTTTCCCATAGCGAAGCGAGAGAAAGAACTCTTGTTTGCAGAAACTAAGATAATGTTTTGGCTCATATAGCGTGGATGTAACTAATGCCACCCCAGGCACGGTAATTGCAGTGGGATACCCAATACCTTCCCCATGCAGTTAGCCTACAGCCCTGTGCTGGTAGCGCAGCCCACATGTTACCAATGCAGAGCTTAGTAAACATGCCACTAAATGTGCCAAACAACAAGAGGGGCTTGGCAACCCCAACTTAACTCCTGAAAGTGCACATTGGACCAGCATGATGATGATGTAAATATATATTCTAGGTAAAACAAAGGAAATGCAAGATGCTTGCACATCAAGGAACTCGAAGAAAAAGCGAGAACCACGGTGAAGTTTATAACACCAAATTATGAAATTATAGCTCATTTAATTTTGTTATAAACTGTTCTTGCATTTGCTTTTTGAACATATATTCTGCATCCACCGAAACGTCTCCTTCAACAGTGGGTGCAGAGCAGAACTAGGACATTCACCCATAGAAATCAATATATAAAAGAAAATCTGATTCTGGTCCTCCCAGTAACAGCAACATAAACATTCTCCAGTATCAGGCATATTGTGAATAAAAAAAACCCTACAAAGGGATCTTTAGAGCAAATCTACCATACCATACCAGCACCAACTTCCAAAACTCACACAAGGAGCCTATCTAGAAAAAAGCAGCACTGTAAATATTGTATGAACCCTAGACTATCCATATACCTATTTGAAAAGCTGAAAAAGTCAGATTACTACAGTACAGATCCCTACATACTGTACAAACTCCATTTTAACAGAACACCAGGCCTTTGTCACACATTCAGAACACAAACCCTTATCAAGTACACAATATGCGACCACAACCTAAAAATAAAAATATGTAGACAAAAATTAAACTGAAACCCCAAGAAGCCAGACTGCATGTAATACAATATCAGAGAACTAGAAAGATGCATTTCCCTGTACTGCATAGAATATAAAGATAGTGCAGTCCTGATCACTAAATTGAAAATAAAGTTATTTCCATATCATCCTGTTAGACCAGTCCAGACAAGTGAATTGTGTTCCCTACCAGCAGATTAGTAGAGACAAATAACCAATGAAAAGCCCATGTTTCAATGGCATCAGTCCCATGCCTCTATCTGCCTCAGCCATCAGAGGTCTCTTCAGTATTTCTTTGTCTCCAGCAGATGGTGGATGGATTTTCTCCACTTTGAAGAAAGTCTGAATAATTGAGAGGAAAAGATTGATTTAAATGCTCTCCACTGCAACTGTCCCAGCAGCCTTCAAGCATGCTGTAGTCTCACCTCTCCTCAGGAAACCTTCACTTGACCCTACTTGTCCCTCTAATTATCAAATCATTTCCCTCCTCCCCTTCATTTCCAAGCTTCTTGAATATGCGGTTCTCCGCCGTTGCCTTGATTTTCTCTTTTTTCAAGCCCTTCTGGATCCACTGCAATCTGGCTTTCGTCCCTTACATTCTATTGAAATGGCTCTTGCCAAAGTCTCCAGTGCCCTGTTCCTGGCAAAATCCAAGGGTCTTTACTCAGTCTTCATTCTTCTTGACCTCTCTGCTGCTTTTGACACTTTTGACCACCGCCTTCTCCTCGACACCTTATCCTTCTTTGGTTTTAAGGGCTGTGTGTTATCCTGGTTCTCTTCTAATCTCTCCCATCCCTATTTCAGTGTTTATTCTAATGGATCCACTTCTACTTCTTTCCCACTCTGTTGGTTTACCCCAAGGGTCTGATCTGGGCCCGTGCCTTTTTTCTCTTTATACCCAGTCCCTCGGTGCACTCATCTCGTTCCACAGCTTTGGAGTACTATTTTTACGCTGATGACTGTCAGATCTCTCTACACCTGATATCTTTCTGACACTCCAGGCCTGCATCTCTGCCTGTCTATATGACATTGCTGCCTGGATGTCTCACCACCGTTTGAAATTGAACATGGCCAAAACCAAGCTTCTTATTTTTCTTTCCCCTTCCTCCTTTCTCAATCTCTCTGAATAACGCTCTTCTACTCACTGTTTCCTCAGCCCGTAACCTTGGGGTCGTCTTCGACACCTCTCTCTACTTCTCCACACACATCAAATGGCTTTAGCCTGTCGTTTCTTTCTTTATAATATTGCCAAAATTCGCCCCTTCCTTTCTGAACATACTACTTGAACACTTATCCAATCTTTAATCACCTCCCGTCTGGACTATTGCAACCTCCTCCTTGCTGGTCTCCCTCTGAATCATCTCTTTCCCCTTCAATCTGTCCAGAATTCAGCTGCACGACTAATCTTCTGCCAGCTCTGATATGCTCATATAGCTCCTCTTCTCAAGTCTCTTCATTGGCTTCCTATCCATTTCTGAATCCAGTTCAAACTTCTCCTTCTAACCTATAAATGCATTCATTCTACTGCTCCTCGCTATCTTTCTGCTCACATCTCTCTCTACACCCCTCCTCGTGAACTCCACTCTTCTGGTGGATTCCTTCTCTCTATGCCCTTTTCTTCCACTGCCAACTACAGACTTTGATCCTTTCACCTTATTGCTCCTTACGCCTGGAACAAACTACCTGTTTCTGTACATCAGGCTTCATCTCTGCCCCTTTTCAAATCCATGCTAAAAGCTCACCTCTTTGAGGCTGCTTTTGGATCCTGCTCCGCTTAGTCTCCTATGGTCCTTCTCACCTTTCCCTAGTTGTATCTTTGTTTTCAGCTATTGTATTGTCTGTCCTAACTAGCTTGTAAGCTCTGATGAGGAGGGACCATCTTTTTACATGTTTTTGTGCAGCACTGCTTACGCTTTGTAGCGCGATATAAATAACACAGGTACACTAAAAAATTTTTTTTTAAACTGCCTCTAATGTTTCGATTGATTTTTACGTTTTTTGGTGCGCTGAATCCAAATCTGGTAACCAATTTGCTCCATCACGTACAGATTTTTTGCTACATTGGGTTAGCAGTTTGAGGTGAACGTTTCAGATTGAGTGCGATCGAGATAAAAGTTTCTTGGATGAATTCTTTATACTAATTGTTTAGTAGTTATTCAAATAAGAATAAAGAAAATTGTAACAAGGCAGCACATAAGAATAGAGTAATGTCAACAAAACACACTGTGATGGTAGCAAAATTGTCTGCACTTAAAACAGCCACATACATGTGCACAAACATTGAGCATATAAGAGCGAGGTTAGACACAAAGCAAAGCAAAGAAATGTGCAAAAAATGTTGTACAGGTATGTATGTAAGAATAGAAAACGCAAACCGCACCATTGCAATACATGAAGACAAACACCCGATGGTGTGAAAATAAAATTCTAATAAATGAGATCCGACACTGTGGTAATAACTAGCAAATTTTTATTTCAAAGTTTAGTAAAAACACGATATTTGTCAACACAGTTTAGATTTTAAAGTCATTCTTGGGTCAATCAATCTCCTGGTGGGCCCGTTTCTTCTTCCCCCGAATACTTCTCTTGGTGCGCTGCTTGGCGTATTTTTCATCTGGGGTTTCCCGCAGCAGCAACCAGCAGAAATCAGCCATCATAGTGGTGTTCCATCTTCCTTGGTACCTTCTTTCTGCGTCCTTGATGTCCTGGTGAAACCTTTCACATTGTTCTTCACTGTACGCCCCCAAGTTTTCGGGAAAGTAGTTCACATGGGAGTGCAAGAAATGGACTTTCAGGCTCATGTTACAGCCTTGTTCTTTGAAGGCATTGAGCATCCTGGCAACAATATCCTTATAGTTCTCATCCCGCCTGTTCCCCAAGCATTTGAGAACAACATCCTTGAAGGAATCCCAGGCTTTTTTTTCCTTCTCAGACATCGTTTCAACGAATGCTCCATCTGAAATGAGTTTCCTTATATCAGGGCCAACAAACACTCCTTCCTTTAGCTTTGCTTCAGAAAGTCGGGGGAACTTTGAGCAAAGGTACCGAAAGCACTCACCATCTTTTGGAAGGGACTTGATGAATTGCTTAATGAGACCCAACTTAATGTGGAGAGGTGGTAATAGAATTTTATCACGAGGTACCAAGCTCTCATGAAGAACATTTTTCTCACCGGGTCTCAAATACTCCCGAATTGGCCAGTCTTTTTTCCCCCAGTGTAGGTCGCGGGCCCGGCTATCCCACAAGCAAAGGAAGCAGGGATATTTGGTGAAACCGGATTGCTGCCCTAATAGCATGGATAGAATTTTAAAGTCTCCACAAATCATCCACTTATGCTCATCATAACGAATCTTCTGAAGAATCAGGGCCAAATTCTCGTATTTTTCTTGGAGAATAACAGAGTGAGCAATAGGAACTGAAGCAAATGTGTTGCCATTATGAAGAAGAACACCTTTTATGCTGTCTTTTGACGAATCAATGAACAGCCGCCATTCAGCAGGATCATACTTGAGTTTAAACTTTTCCATCACTCCGTATATATCGTTGCAAAATACCAAATCTTCCTCTTTGCTGAAATACTTCAAAATTGTGTCTCGCAGTTGCGGTACCAATAAAAAGTTGTTCCTGGTGACAATAGATTTTTCTGTTTAAGCCGAGAACCTAGCAGTTGGGCAGCATCTTTTGGGAGTCCTAAATCCCGGACTAAATCATTCAATTCAGCTTGAGAGAAAAGTTCAGGTTTCGGATCTGGTTCAGTTTCAAACTCGGAAGTACTGGACTCATCGGGAAAAGCCATCTGATGAGTCTCATCATGATCAGAACCGTCCACACAAATATGATCCAAAGATTTTGGTGGTTCAGGCACAGGTACTTCGTTGCTATGAGGCATAGGCCTAATTGCTGAGGGAAGGTTGGGGTAACTTATTACGTTCTTATTTTTTAAGTTGTATCCTTTCACAATGCAAGAGCAAAAATAGCAGTCACTGCTGTGGTCTCTTTGTTCACGCCACATCATAGGTATTCCGAAACGAAATGCTTGTTTTTTACCTTTCATCCATAAGCTAGATCTTCCTCACATGTCTTGCACACTTTGTGAGGAGCCCACGGTTTGTCTTGATCGCCTAACTTCAAACCGAAATAGGCGAAATATACTTTTTTAATAAATGCAGAAATGTTCCTCTGCCGCTTTTTCACGGTATATTCCCCACAAATAAAACAAAAACTGTCCGGAGAGTTGACGCAACCTCTGGCTCTGTGAGCCATCACAAATACACAGCACTGCAAACTACAACTGTAGTGAACCACTTCGGAATAAAGCTGGATTACGACTGAGCAAACAAAAGGTAATAATGAACTTGCAAGAAACTGAAATTTGACAGGAACGTTCATGTCGCAACCACCGTGTTTGAGCGAGCGAGCGAACGAGGCGAGGCGAACAGGAAAGAACATGCGCCAGCGCGAGTACTGGATTTAGCCCCCCGCCTCCCAATTGTCCTGTTAATGTATAAAATGAATACAAAACACTCTACAATATCATGAGGGAGTGTTTCTAGTTAGTTAACCATTACAACCTCTATTTTGGGCCAAGAAAATAAACTGCAGTCGGCTAAAAAGAAATTATGTGAACATTCCTTATATGGGTAAGAAATCTAATTTTGCAAGAAAACGTGACGTGATGGAACATTTTGGCTATTTTTCCTGGATTCAGCACCCCAAAATCTATAGGAATCAGTTGCAAAACTGGAGGCAGTTTTTTGGTAGTGTACCTGTGTAATCAATATTAGTAGTAGTTTTGAATGATCACCTTGAGGGTGACTGTCTCACTTCAGCATGGCATGGGAGGCTTCATGACGAGGAATAGCAGCCTAATGGTTAGAGGCTGACTAGGGAACCAAGAGACCAGGGTTCAGTTCCACTAGCATTCCCTGTGGTCTTGGGCAAGCCACTTAGCCCTCCATTGCCTCAGAAGAATCCAAGTTATCATTGTCCCTGTTTAATGTACATTACTAAGTTTAAGTTACAATGTAAACCACTTTGACTGCAATGATAAAGCGGTATAAATTAAAAAAAAAAATAGACTGTGGTCTTTTCGGTAGTCATAGGAGGAGGGAAAATTGGTTCAGCTCCGCGCTCTTATTCTGATAAGAGCCTGTTGAACAGCCAGAAAATTGGAAGGATTGGAAGAGTTCAGCACTCTTACACAACCTCAGCGCTCTCTCCCTCCTCCTCTGTCCCCACTGCTCTCTGGTGAAGATTGCAGAAGGCTCTCAGAGGAATCTGCCTGCCAGCCACCTTAAACACAGTGCTAAAGAAATAGTTTCAAGGGAGTAGAGCTAAGCCCAGCATAGATTTTTGCCTGGGGCTCTCAGGGTGAATATCAAGGCTTAACCTTATCATTGTCCTTGTTGGGTGCTCCCAATTCTGTCCATCCGAGTGCAATTTGGAGTGGACCATTGGTGATGTGTGGGGGTTTCCCACCTTTTTTTGCACATGTCAATATGTTTTTACTATTGTGTGCCTGGTTGTTACATGGTCCTTCCGTGCGTTCTGTGTTTGGGCCACAGTTCTGAAGTCGGTGCTATCTATCATCGGTCGTAGCTGTTGGATTGTCCTTATTTTAAAGTATATTGCTTTAACAGCTTGTTTTATGTGTTGAGTAAGGCTGAGTGTCCTGTCAAGCGTGACTCCTAGATATTTGACCTCTGCCTTGACTGGTAGGGAGATGTTTCCGATGTTGATTTCTGTCGGTGGGGTGAAGTTCGTATTTCTTGTTACAAATAGTACTTCCGTCTTTTTGAAATTAATATTCATGTTCATTGATTTCAGCCACAATTCCACTTCAGTTAGGCAGCGGGATATATTGTCATATTCAGGGTTGGATACATCGAAAGATGAGTACATCATAATGTCGTCTGCGTAGATGTGATAATTTATCTTGTAGCGTTGAAATATGGTACAGATGGATTGAAGGTACAGATTAAACAGTAATGCAGAGAGGGCGGAGCCTTGCGGGATGCCTTGTTCTTGTGGAAATGGCAACGATGCGACTTGATCTATTTGTACATATTGGGTCCGGCTAGTGAAATAGGATTTAAACCAATCAAGGGTTTTATCATGAGGGGCAGGCTGAGAAAAGAAGTCCTCTTTGATTGCCTATGGATAAGTGTCCCTGGCAAAGGATGCCACCTGCAGATGGAGATCAGCTGGGATCTCTCCGAGATTTGGACTGTGACTTGGATTCAGATGCCTCAATTCTCGGCTCTGAGGTGGACAAAAAAGTACTCTCGTCTTCGAAGGATTATGAAAAGGCCGGTGTTACACATCTGTTCTGGAAGGAGGAACTGGTGGTGTTGATTGCCAGGGTCTCATTCTTCTTGAGTTTGGTGAATGCTCCAGGCATTGAGCAGGAGCCAAGGTGCATTCACTCTTGCAAGTTGTGCAGAAATTCACTACTGTCTTCCCATCCCCGTAGGTGATTAAGGACATGATCCGGTCAGAGTGGGATTCCTCCAACTCCCCACCTAAGGGGCTTAGGACATATAAGGAAATGTACACTCTCCTGGAGAAGAAGTGCATTGTGTGGTTTGATATGCCCAAGGTGGATGCACAGGTCATGGCAGTTACCAGACGGACCACCATTCCTGTGGAAGGTGGATCGGCTTTAATAAATTCTCTAGACCGTAAGGCGGATTCGTCGTTGAATAACCAGTTCACCACAGCAGCTGCTATTCTTCATTTGGCGGTATGTTCAGGTCTGATGTCTCGAGCCCTGCTCCAGTGAATTCATTCTCTTCCATTGGATGATACTACCCCTCTTTTGGAGTCTGCTATGGCCTTCCTTTCTTTTCTTTTTTTTTAATTTTATCTTTATGCAAATTTAACAATACATCCAAGAATATAATCTTGTACAGAAACTGGGATATGAGAAACAAACAAAATCCAAAAAAGAAGAAACATATTTCAGGAAAAACAAGATAATACACTCAATCCCACTCTAGCCCACAATAAAGACCCAAGAAAAGGTAATCACCCATACCAAAGCCAAAGGAAAAAATAGCACAGGCTAAACAACCAGTATCACATAAAATTCACGGTGGATCGGAAGGAAGCCCAGTCGAGACTTCCAGACGGGTGAGAGTTCAAGAAGGTCAACAGTTGGGAGGGCTCAAAAAATATATAGGAACACGACTGAGATTTAATCAAACACTTAAAAGGGTACTTAAGGAAAAAGAGACCTTCCAACTATTGTATACCAGGATATAGGAGGAGAAACTCTCTCCTCCTTTTCTGAGTTTCACGAGCAAGGTCAGGATACATTCGAACCAGTAAACCTTTAAAACGAACATTTCTCTTTTTTAAAAAAATCTTCATTAAGCAATCTTTATCTGACAATAAAGCTAGGGTAATCAAAAGTATAGCAGGTTTAACTACATCATCAAGAAACTGTTCCAGAACTCCAGTAATATTTAGGATATCAGCTGAACCCAACTCAGGGACACCATTCTTTACCACCTCCTTTTTAGAAGAAGCAAGATAGTAAACCCTCACTAACGGTGGATGAGTTTCAGGAGGAATACCTAAAATATAAATCAAGTAACTATGGAGCATATTTCTAGGAGGTAGTAATGCAGCCCAAGGAAAGTTCACCAACCGTAGATTTACAGATCTCGCTGAGTTCTCTAAAGCCTTCAACTTAACTCTAATAGCAGAAGACTCCTTAATATGACAGTCAGAACACTCCTCCAAAGTAGCAACTTGAGCTTGAAGTGTAGCTACTGAAGATTGAAGTGACAGTACCTTTGCAGAAGACTCCTCCAAAGCCTCTGCATGTTGTTGAACTTTCTGAGACAATGAAGTTACCTGTGGTAGCAAAGCAGACCCCAACTGTGCAATAACATTCCAAATTGATTCCAATGTAAAAGTCTCCGGTTGTAGAAGAGTAGAGGTGGAAAGGGACTCCTCCATTGTCCCGGAGCAAACCTCTCGTTCTCCCAACGATGAATCCTGACTCTGTAGAGCAGCTGCAACTGCTGCCTGCTCACCAACCGTCTGAACGGAAAGAGCTGCAGAAATCTGCTTTTCCAGAGAGATCACCGTTCCCTCAACTGGAGAACTCAGGAGAGCCCCTCGGCCTCGGGCGACGCCAGCGCTGACAGTGTCAGCACCCCGCAGCTCATCCGGAGACTCCTGTATGTAAAGCTCCTTCGCCACACGCCATGCTGCAGGGGAGACAGAGTCACTGCCCAACGTAAGCTCCAAGCCACCCGACTCTGGAGCCGGCGAAGCCGGGCGATACTCCCCTTCTTGGACTGGTTGCTGAACTGAATGAAGTAAGAAAGGATCAAGGGGCCCGAAGACCTGCGGTAATGGAGTGGAGGTCAGGGGAGGCAGCGAAGGGCAACCAACTCTCTTTCCCATCTGCTTCCTTCCCATTAGGAAAACGCTGGCAGCTCACCCATGCCTACAAACTGCCATTTTGGATCCTCCATGGCCTTCCTTACTGATGTCCTATACGAGGTATGACAAAAAAGAAACGAGACTGTCCCATAAATGTTTTATTACAAAATCTACAGAGAAATTATGCATTCTCCCCTTCAAAGTAATCCCCCCTAGAGTTAATGCACTTCTGCATTCGCTTCTGCCACGTACGGAAGCACTTGGCAAAGTCCTCCTTCTTGAGGTCCCTCAGCTCCCTCGTCAAAGTGGCCTTGATCTCTTCTACAGAGGCGAAATGAGTTCCTTTGAGCACAGTCTTCAGCCTAGGGAAGAGCCAGAAGTCGCATGGTGCGAGATCTGGGAAATAAGGAGTGTGGTGGAGAGCTGTGATGTTTGTTGGCTAAGAACTGCTTCACACTGAGCGCGGAGTGTGTGGGCACATTGTCGTGGTGGAACAGCCACAGAGCACGCCTGTTGCGCCAAATCCAGTCATGGAGGCAATTGAGGACCTGCTGGTAGAAGTGCTGGTTGACTGTATGACCCTCAGGCACAAACTAATGATGGACCACTCCCTTCTGGTTGAAGAATGCGATCAGCATGACCTTGATCCTTGATTTGGACATGCACGCCTTTTTGGGTCTGGGTGACAGTTGAGTCTTCCACTGCAGGCTCTGTCTCTTGCTTTCAGGGTCATACTGGAAGACCCAAGTCTTGTCTCCTGTGATGACTTGGCCAATGAACTCTGGATCTTCTCCAATCTTCTCTAGCAAGTCTCGACAAACATTGACCCGGTGCTCCTTTTGGTCATCCGATAAAAGCTTGGGCACCATCTTGGCGCACACCTTCCGCACCAAGATGGTCCGCACTGACTCCCTGTTCAGGCTGAGCTCCTCAGCTATCATCCACACTGGGCAGCAGACACATTTTCCAAAGCCTGGTGACCCAACTGGCCTTTAAAAGGCCCACTCCTCATGGGTGCGCTGGCCAGACTCCTGTCTTTACTGGCCTGGAAAGCCCTTCTTCCCCTCTGCTTCCATATTTTAGGTTGGTTCTCAGTCCTTTAGTGAAGGGCATGGGCCCAGGGACTCAGTCCCCTCCATAGGAGAACTCTCCCAGGCTGAGCATGTTTTGATACTTGAGTGGGCAGAGTCTTCCTGCCAGAGGAGAAAGTCAAAAGGTTGTTGGATTGCCTGATGCTTTCTGTTTGCAGTAGGCTCCCTGAGTATGGGATTCAGCTGCTCGGATTGATTATGGCAGCAAATGAGTTGGTGCCATGGGCATGTGTGCACATGCTCATATGTGGCAGCTCCAGTGGTCCTTGTTGACACCATGGTCCCTGAGTTCTCAGGAGTTCGAGCTCAGGCTTCCACTCTCGATGATGGTGAAGGCCAGCCTGCAGTGATGGCACAGCCCTATCATATGAGAGAAGGCGTGCCACTGGACGATTACTCGTGAGCTTTCTGATGACAGTTGCCAGTCTCTCGGGCTGGGGAGCCCATCGTAAAGACCAAATGGCCAGAGCCGTTCAAACCATAGGCAGTGTGGTCCATCAACTGCCTTGAGATGAGGGCCATCATGTTGGCTCTTTTGCGTTTCTGGCCCCTGGTCAAAGGCCGGGAAGTTCGGGTATTTTCGGGCAATGTCATGGTGGTGGCTTATGTCAGTCGACAAGACAGCACAAGAAGTACTAGGGTAGCCCTAGCGATGGCTTTCCTATTTGTCTGTTTGGAGAAGAACCTCTTATTGTTGTTGGCTCAGCACATTGCTGGGGTGGACAATGTGGAAACAGACTTTCTCAGCTGGCACTCTCTGGATCCAGGACAGTGGGAGTTGAGTCAAGGGGCATTTCAGTTGATTCTGTGCCACTTGGGTCACCTCGAGATGGATCTGATGATGACCTGCTCAAATGCCAAAGTGTGCCACTTCTTAAGTCCCTGTACGGAGATAGGGGTCCAAGGACATCAACACCCTGGCTTTGCCTTGGCCAAGTCAACGCCTGCTGTATGTGTTTCCTCTGTGGCCCCTGTTGGCGCATAGAGCACCACCTGGGAAAGATTATTCTGATGGCACTGGAGAGCATGGATCAGAGATCTGATGTGACTCCTGCAGGCATCATTGAACGGTGGTTTCCACTCTGTTCAGAGCCTGGAGGAGATCTTCCAACCTGGCATACGTGTGGGTCTGGTGCCTCTTTGAGCAATGGCATTGGTGCATGGCAGCTGGTTCCTGAGGCGGCAGAGGTGCCATCTCTGCAGGCCTTTCTGCAGGAAGGTCTAGAGAAGGGTCGTTCTTTTAACTCCCTGAAGGTTCAGGTGGCAGCTTTGGCATGCTTCAGAGGTCCAGTGGCTGGTAAGTCACTAGCATTACACATTCATATATTTCATGCTTTCTTCAGGGGATTCAGCATCTGCGTCCTCCCCTCCGGTCTGTGATCCCTTCCTGGAATCTGTGTCTGGTGCTCAGGACCCTGATGTTGGAGCCCTTTGAGCCATTGAAACGTGCTACTCTGAAGGATTTGACATTCAAGGCGGTTGTGATTTGTTCCGTAAGATGGATTTCTGAGTTGTCTTGCTGAAATCTTATTTGTCTTTTTCAGAGGAGACGTTTTCTGTTTGGCCTGTGCCTTTCTTCTTGCCTAAGGTGCTTTCTCCCGTTCTGGTGAACCAGGTGGTCTGCCTGCCCTCCTCCTCTAAGGAATGCAAAGATGGGCCAGGCAGTAAGAACACCATAAATATATAAAGTAGCAAAAATTATTCTTTGTCGCAATCCTGCATTTCCGGTCTGTCCAACTTTCAAGATCCTGTGTCAGGTATTCTGTCATTCACGAACCATGCTGAATGAAAATTAAAAAAAACAAAACAAAGAAGCCCATGCTGTCAGCCATAAGTTGTCACTTAGCTCAAAAGATTGCTCTTTTGGAATCCGCTTGGCATTTGATGTCACAGCTGACCTCATTACAGAACTGCAAGGCTAATTAGGGGCCAAAAAAATGAATGAATGTAGACACCACCTAAAAAGCACCAAAAAGACAGAAAACACGATTGGAGAATATTTAGCCAGTCTAACTCCCCCTGGAGTGACAATTGTGAGCGGGTTTCACGATCACCACCCCTGGGTGAAGGGGGAATCCAATCAATGATCCGCCAAGTAAGTTGTTGAAACAAATGATCATACTGAACATTGTACAGTCAGAGCAGTGAGAGTTTTGGTGCGAAGATGGGGGAGGCATGTTCAGATAAAAGGATCTTGAAAGGCCGGATCGTCCATCCAACATATTTTAAACCACAAGGTCAGAGAAGTAAATATACTACATAGTCTATTTCACAAGAAGTATGGTGATGAAAATGCCATACCTTGCTCGTTGTGGTATCAGTCTAAAATTCCCCACTCATAGTGCCCTGACAATAGGAGCAAGTACCACAAGGGAAATGACCCTTCAAATCTGGGGTGTGCTGAGATGGAAAAACAGATCTTGTGCAAACAAATCTTACATTTTCTTCATTGTTTTCAAAAACCTTTGGGCATAGCCTTCACTAGGGGCAGGAATTTGAGGAATAGGCTGGTGCATACTGTTTTTTTCATCTCAGCACTGCATCGTATGTAATCTTGCTTGTCTTGCTGGCTTCCTTTACTGGCTTTCGCTGGAAGAGCTTTGCTGCTCTGTTTTTTCCTTGGTATGGTGCTGTTATTGACTGGTCCTTCTTTGAATTTGTTAACCTGGTAGCTGGATGTATTGGGTATTATTTCCTTGGATTGTCTTTTTCTAATGAGCAGTGTTGGGGGAAGGATAAGGATCGTCCCCTTGCGGATGTCCAGAGGGTGCTTCTCTAGTACTTGGAGGTTTCAAATGCCTTTTGTAAGTCCAACCATCTTTTTGTGCTGTTCGCTGGCCTGTGCAAGGGAGACATGGTGGCTAGCTATATTGGGGCGCTGGATTAGGGAGGCTATCGCCTTGGCATATCTGTTGCAGAACTGGTCGGTTTCGTGGGATGTGTGCACCCATTGTAACCGAACACAAGCGTCCTTGTTGGCGGAGCGGAACTGGGTAGCTCCTGCAGACATTTGTTTGGCGGTAATGTGGGCATCCCTTTCCACTTTTGTCAAGCATTACTGCTTGGATGTCCACGCTCGGGTGGACATGGCCTTTGGCTCAAGGGTTTTGCAAACTGCTGTGTCTTCTTCCCGCCCATGTATATCCCACTTGTCTGGACTGGTCTAGCAAGATGAAATGGAAGGTGACATTTTACTTACTAGATAATATCTTTTTCTTGAGTGTTGCTAGACCAGTCTTGGGCTCTGTTCTTATGCGGCAGTTCTCTTGGGTCCACTATGATTCATATACTTGTCTCTGCAGGTCCATCTTTTACTGACAGCATTCTCTTTATGCTTTCCTGTACATAGTTCTCTTCTGTTTGATTACTCATTGTTGCCCATGTTGAGGTTGTGTGAGGTTTGCCGTGTTCTCCCATATGCTTTGGGACAGATACTGAAGAGACCTTTGGTGGCTGAGGCGAATAGAGGCATGGGATTGATGCCATTGAAACCTGGGCTTTTCATTATTTTTTTGTCTCCACCAATCTGCCACTTCTCTGGACTGGTCTAGCAGGACTCAAGAAAGGGACATCTGGTAAGTAAATACCACCTTTTTCTAGTCTTGCTGTCTGACCATTTTATTCGCTGATCATGCTAGTCCCAATCTGAGGTTTTTTCCCTCTGTTTTCTCTTAGCTTTCCTTTTGTAGTCTCTAGTCATCTTCCTTTTTATTTTCTTCACTTATTTCTGTCTTGGAAATTGATATTTTCCTTTCAGTTTTCTTCCATTTATTTTTCTATCTCTGACCACTCAGATTTCACTTCTCCTTACTATCCTCAATTCCTCCTTTGTTACTACATCTCCCTACCACTTTTTAATCCTCGCCTCAGTCTTCCCATTCCCCATCTCTTTTTTCCTGGTCCATTATTCCCCAGTCTTTTGCTCACTCTCTCTCTGTCTCCTCCATGTCTAACATTCCCCCCCCCCCCCCATGTCTTTCCCCTCTCGCTTGCTCTTTCTCTCCATCCAGTATCTCTACTTTCTCTTTATCCTTCTGCTCCCCCCTCTCCATTCCTATGCCCCTGTGTTCAGTATCTCCCTCGTTTCCAGACCTTCTCCCCTATTATTCTCATGTCCAGCATCTCTCTGTCTCTTTCTTTCTCACCCTATTTACCTATGTGTCTGTCTTCCCTCTCTTCCTCCCTATTACCCCTATGTCTAGCATCTCCCCTCTGTGCATCTTCCCCCACTTCATTTCAAAAGTTGCCACACCTTGCTTCTCCCTATGCGCCTCTTCCATGTCCAGTATGTCCTCTTTATCTCCATAGCTCCCTGCGTCTAGCATCTCCCCTCTGTCTCCCTATTCCACCTCTGCATCCAGCATCTCCCTTTTGTCTCTTTGTGCCCCTTCACCTCCCCATGTCCAGCATCACCCTGTTATCCTGTGACCTTCCCTTGTCCAGCATCTGCCCTCTGTTTTTCTGTGATACCTCCCTTTATCCAGTATCTTCTCTCTATCTCCCTATGCTCCTTCTGTGTCCAATAGCTCCTTCTGTCTCCCCAGCCCTCCATCACTATGTTCAGTATCTTTCCTCCACCCTCCCACCCCTCTCCTGCTGCGCCCAACTCTCTGTTCCCCTTCCCAGACTCTCCTTTTCTAACGCCCCCTTTGCACTCTCACCCCCCATCTTCCTTTCCCTAAACCACTGTCCCTTTAAATTTATCCCAACTTCTCTGCCCCCCTGGCCACGAGCTCAAAAACTGCCTATCATGCAGTGTTGCAGCAGCTGCGATCTGACTGGTAGGTCTTATGCCTATGATACTTGCTGCTCCTGCAGGCAGGATTTTCCTCTCTTTTGGCTGCGCTTCTCATTCTGCTTGGGGGGGAGGTGGCTAGCAATGGTGCCCCCTGTCATTGGCGCTCCCCTGCCGCTTTTACAGACTGATGCAGAAAGCCGGTGCTAGACCCGCGCTGAAGCGATTTTTTACGTTCCTGACAATGCACACATTTTAACGTGCGATGCAGAAAGAATAGGGTATGCAAATGACTCCCACATTAACAGTGCACATGCAAATGAGCCACTGCAGCATTAAACTGGGAGAGCAAGCCAAACACATGCGAACAAGAAGCTTGTGCTAGTTCGCCTTGCTCTCTGGGCACCATGTAGCTGATTTGCATATTAGCCCTGACAGTATTTTGATGGTATTGGGAAAAGCCACCGATGCCATCAAAATACTGTCGGGGGCCGGTACCCCAACAATAAAAGAATCCCTGGTGGTCTAGTAGGCCCTGTACCCCCATCCTCCCATTAAATACAAAAAAGAGTAACCTGGTGGTCTAGCGGCCCCTGTACCCCCCCCCCCCCATTAAATAAAGCAAAAATAACCTGGTGGTCTAGTGGCCCTTCCCACATGGTACCTTAAAATAAGCGGGAGCGCTGTCTACGCGCTCCCGCTCTGCATCCTCCATCTTGAAAATGGCGGCATCTGTTCCTGCACGATGCATCCTGGGATGCACCAGGTGAGGTCAGACTGCATATAAGGCATGGTCACATTATATGGCAGTCTGACCTCACCCGGTGCCATTTTTCAAGATGGCGGACACAGAGCAGAAGCGAGTATGCAGCGCTCCTGCTTATTTTAAGGTACCGGGTGGGATGGGCCACTAGACCACCAGGTTTTTTTTATATATTTAATGGGAGTGGGGGGTACAGGGGCCGCTAGACCACCAGGGATTCTATTATTGTCGGGGCACCAGCCCCCAACAGTGTTTTGATGGCATTGGGAGCAGTAAAACCTTTGTTATGGCTGGTTGCAAAATCCTCTATGCCCGTCTCTGCATAGCCATGATTTGCATATCAGACCAGCTGATTAAAATGCATTTAAATAATTAAAAGTTCATTTAAGTAGATTTAAATACACGTAGCGTTAGTTGGGCGCTAATTTTTCCGTCGGCGTTTACATGTGTTTTCTGCATTTAAATGATCATAAAGTGTGCTTAAACGTGGCATTAGGGACTCGTAAAGCCCGTGCTAGCTTTCTGCATTGGCCCGTTACTGTGTAGTTCCGGCCCTGTCTCTTGGTCTCTTACTTCTTCAGCCTCTTTACTCACATTCTGACCCCATCACTATTTGCTCATATTCTCTTCATTCATTTTTTGCTTCCATCCTCTCTTTTTACTCCCTTTTAGATGTTACCACCTACCCCCATCCACTCTATTTCTTTACTCTCTTCCAGCATCATTGCCTTACCATGGCAGGGGTAAAATATTGGCAGCCTTCTTTTCTACAATTGCCTTCCGGTTCACTGTAAGTTGGAACCTCATATGACCAGACCTTCTGGGCTTGCTTGAGGTCAAACCTTTTAGCAAATTTGCAGAAGAGAAAGCAGTTAGTTGCCGATAAGAAGCGCCGCTGTGGGAAGACAGATGAGGTTTTCTGGAAATGAGAGAAGAGAGATGGATAAGGTAAGGAGAGGAAAGGATCCCAGAAGGCAAGGGGGGGAGGGGGATTTGTTAATGTGTTCTGATGCCACACAAAAGAATTACCCCTCTGGGCGTACATTCCTCCTACATCTCAAATAAGTTCACTAAGGCTCAGTTTGTCACTCACGTTCTTGAACATTATATCTGTCATTGTTGTATAGTTATCATCAATTTTCATTCTTATGTGAACGATATTCAGTTATATTTTCCTTGTAATTTTAACATTGCCAAATATTTTCTCGTTATTAATTGATGCCTGCAATCCATTTCAAGCTTGATGAAAGTGAATAGGTTAAAACTTAATCCCTCCATTTGGGGGTTCTCTGGGTTAGCAAGAAGGATCCTCCTCATTCAGCTCCATCTAGAAATAGATGGAATTCCCCTCTCGCTAGTAGGATATCATAATCTACTCTCTTCAGGTGCAGAGCCCAAGGCTTCAGGTTGGTGTTTTGGATGGATGTTTTGTACACCTGAGTATGGATGCCCAGGGTTTAGATTACTGTATTATCATATTCTGTTGACTCCATATACAGTACAGGTTTTCAGTTTTTCAGGTTTAGGTGTCCTGTTTGCCATTGACCACTAGATGTCACCAATGACCATGATATATTATCGAAATATTAAAGGATGGGAGGAAAATGAGTCGGTAAGGATGCTGTTTTTACAGAGGACATTGCATGCCCTTTTCACTGACTGTCCTTGCCCGTGAACACACCCAGCCTTTGCTTAGAATATTGAAGGAAGTTCTGAATGGTCTTTGTGTGGCTGTTCTTTAGAAAGATAGTGCATTGCTGTGTGAGACATTCAGCTCTTGCACAGGGCCCCATGTATATCACTGGAGCACTTTTAACAAGCCAAAGGATTTGTGCTCTAAACTTGATTAATGTACCCGGTTGGCCAGGGAACATAGGAAGATATATTTGTTAGCCTGTGTGTGTGTGTGTATATATGATCGATGCACTGTATGTGAAAACATTTTTTCCCTTTCCATCACCATCTCCTCTCTTCCTTTCTCAAACGTTTTTGGGGAGTAATCTTTCCTCTGTTTTATATATTTGATCGAGAGAGTCACAAGGCACGAGAAGCACATGTGCGCTTACCAAGTCACAGTAAAATACTTGACTCAGCTTGCATTAATTTTGATGAAGTTGTGTGGTTGTCAGGGTGTAGTAGTCCATTTGGACATAAAGAAAGGTCAGTGAAGAGGCTGGAGCTATTACATGCCAACATTAGTCCATGGAGAAGGTATCACCTACAGCACTTGAAAGAACATTTTAATACGAGGAGCTGACAAAACCAAGCAGAAGGCAGTATCTATGGGTCTAGTCTTCTTTATCAGGAAGGAGGTAGAAAAAAGTGGTACTATATTTGGTTTATCTCCAAGAATGTATGTGCTGGGAATTTATGGGGGTTGGGGATGAGGAGAATAGGTTCCTGCTCGATTGGAACAATATGTTTGGGGAGAAGTCAGCAGGGTAATTAGTATATGGCACCCTGCTTCTTGAAAAGTATGTGTGCAGAGCAGGGGGATTTCTGTTGCTGGAACTGCATGGTTGGGTATTTTTGGCTGGGGAGTAAGGAAGGGAAAGATAGCAGAACTCACTGGCATACTGGGAGGAGGGAGAAAATCAGATGAACACCAATACGGTTTCCGCTCATATCACTGAGTAGAAACTCTTCTTACAGTATTAACTGACACGCTCTCAAGAGGAATAGATAACTCTAAACAAGCATTTATTCTTCTATTCCTGGACATCACTGCAGCATTCGATAGCGTAAACAACCTATTGATGCTAAATAGACTTCAACAGATCGGGATAAACGCTTCCATCCTCAACTGGTTTACATCGTACCTACAAGACAGAACTCAAACAGTGAGGATTAACCAAGACAAGTCAACAACTTTCAAACAGGAACAAGGTCTCCCTCAGGGCTCAGCACTCTCGACCCTCCTTTTCAACCCATTTGTAATATCCTCAAGAGATTCCGCGTATTCTACCACATATATGCGGATGACATAATGTTGTACCTCCCCTTCACGATCCCAAACTCGCCAACACAACTTCTATCCAAGTGTTTCAAAGAGATTTCACAGTGGCTTAAAAACCATAACCTATACATCAATTCCACCAAAACGTAAGTACTTTGTCACTAGAAATCAAAATTTTGTACCACCTAAGTCAATCTGCCTAAAGAAATCTAACATTATGGTTAAAAAAAAGAGGTGAACTACTTAGGCGTCACACTGGACCAGACCCTCAGTATGGAATCTCACATCAAAAACACTGTGACAAAAATACATTATAAGTTAAAACTGCTAAGATAGCTCCGTCCACTGATCCATCTAAATGACTTCAAATCTGTTATACAATCAATCATCACTCCTCACTTTGACTTTGACTTTGCAAACTCCATTCCACCTGGACTATCAAAACACAATCTCAGAAGGCTACAACTAGCCCAAAATGTGGCAGCCAGATCAGTCCTAAACATTAGTTCCATAGAACACATTACACCCATATTATCAGAATTACACTGGCTACCGATCCATAGCCACATAAGCTACAAAATTCTTGTGACAACCTTTAAAATAATCCACAACATAGCCCCATCCTTTCTGAGCAACTTAATCACAATCAAAATCTCAAACAGAATCCAGAGAAGCAAAAATAAACACAGACTTGAAATCCCAAAGAACTACAGAAAAGCCAAAAAATTAACAAATAAAAAAGCATTTTCACATGCTGTGCCGACCCTCTGGAATGAGCTCCCTGAGGACACCAGAGAACAGAAGGACATCAAAATATGCCGCAGAAAACTTAAAACATTCCTCTTTACCTCTCACTATGGTACACAATCTGACTATAACATCCTCTGGTAACAAATTCCAGAGTTTGATTACACGTTGAGTGAAAAAATATTTTCTCTTATTAGTCTTAAATAGTTTACCCTATAGCTTCATTGCATGTCCCCTAGTCTTCCTATATTCTGATAACGTAAACAATTGATCTACGTTTACCCATTCCACTCCGTTAATTAACACTATGGGCACTGACAAGTGCTCTTCGGGTTTTTCAACCCCAGCTATCAGGGCAACCTGTTCTAGTCAGAAAGGACAATCAGGTTGCCATGTTCTACATAAATAAACATGGGGGAACAGAGTCCTGTTCTCTCTGTGAACAAGCGGATCGCCTCTGGACCTTTTCCATCTCTCACCGCATCCACCTCAGAGCAATGTTACCTCCCAGGCAAACTCAATATCCTAGCAGACAGGCTAAGCCATATCCTTCGTCTGCACGAATAGACCTTGCATCAGGAGATGACTGCTCGGATCTTCCAAACGTGGGGAACCCCACTCATAGATCTTTTTGCTACTCTACAAAACACACAGTTTCTGCTCTTTTGCTCCAACAGGCCCCGAAAGCCTTCTTTCTCCACTGGGGACAGGGACTGCTCTATGCATACCCTCCCATTCCCTTGATATCCAAGATGCTTGATACCCAGGCCAACAGGGGCTCGATGATTTGCATAGCTCCGTTTTGGCCATGTCAACCATGTTTTCCTCTGCTTCTTTGCCTTGTGCAGACTCAGCCACTCAGTCTGGGATATGCGCCTGACCTCCTCTCTCAGGGCGATGGGAGAGTCCTCCATCACAATCTTCACTCCCTAAACCTGACAGCATGTCTGCTGAAAGGCTAATGCTCACCGACCTAGACCTTCTACAGGCAGTCAAATATGTCTTCCTTGCATCACGTAAAGATTCCACCAGGTGATCTTATGCATTCAAATGGCGTAGGTTTGTCCTTTGGTGCTCCCGAAAGGACCTTGACCCCTTTTCTTTCCCGGTGGCGTCCCTTCTGCAATATCTCCTCCACCTATCCTTGACAGATCTTAAAACTAACTCGGTGAGAGTTCACCTTAGTACCATTGCAGCCTCTCACAGACCAGTGAATGGACACCCTATCTCCTTACACCCCTTAGTAACACGCTTCATGTAGGGTCTCCTGCTGTCTAAACCACCCATTAAGCCACCTCTGGTGGCCTGGGATCTGAATGTGGTTCTGTCACAGCTTGTAAAACCACCCTTCAAACCTCTAGCCACCACTTCACTGAAGTTTTTATCTTGGAAGGTCATCTTCCTTATTGCCCTCATTTCAGCTTGCCGCATCAGTGAGCTGCAAGCTCTGATGGCGGATCCACCCTATACTCTGTTCCATCATGACAAGGTGGTTGTGCACACCCATCCACATTTCCGCCCGAAGATGGTTTCCTCCCTCCATCTAAACCAGTCGGTAATCCTCCTGACTTTCTTCCCTAGACCACATGCGTCTCGGGCTGAAGCAGCCCTACACACCTTAGACTGCAAGCGAGCACTGGCCTACTACTTGGATAGAACTAAAGATCACAGAAGATTCTCTCAATTATTCATCTCCTTTGATCCTAGTCACCTGCGTCTACCGGTGACTAAGCATACTCTCTCTAAATGGATAGCAGATTGCATCTCTTTTGCTTATACACAAGCAGGACTCTCATTGCAGGGGCATGTCACTGCCCATAATGTGTGGGCTATGGCAACATCCGTAGTTAACCTCTGTTCAGTAGCCACCGAGGACATCTGTTGGGCAGCTACCTGGTCCTCCATTCATACTTTTGCTGCGCACTATTGTCTAGACAGAGACTCCACTGGGACACTGTCTTTGGCCAGGCCATACTCCAGCACCTCTTTAGGACTTAAACTCAATTACTATCCTCCGATGTTGACTTCTATAAGATACTAGACTATCATCGGGGGAGTATCACCTTCTGGAATCAAGTCCAATAGGCCACAACACTTCCAAACTCATCGGCTACAGGTTTTGCATCAGGGATCACACTACTCTCCCCTCCATAGCAGTCTGGTATCTGGGAGCTAGTGAGTCACATATGTGAAGACTGATTCCGGCTGTTCCCAGAGATCACCTGTTACAGGTGAGTAACTACACTTTATATGTGTATGTGCAGAAGGGTTTGGGGAGAAGGGGGTAGTAGAAGCTGAGGAGTGGGTTTGTGGGATGAAGAAGAGCAGTAGACGTCACTGCTTTTGTCTTTTTGGCTGCATTAGTCCGAGTGTCAATGGTTTTTATTTTCAGTATCATCCATATTGCTGGTAAGCAAATTCCAATTCAAGTTTTAATTTTGATGTAAACATCCCAGGTTGCACAGGGTGGATTATGTGAAATAATACACTAGGAGAATACATGAGGAGGCATATAAGAAGGGAGGATTAATGCCTACAGTTAGCATCTCCTGTGTGGCCGTGAGGTTTGTGGAAGACCAGCAGGGCCAGGAAGATGAAAATACCACAGTGTGGAGTTAAATGGGTCATTCACCCCAAGGCTTGCAAAAGGATCTTTAGATCTGGGTCTGTTCAGGAGACTGAGTATCAAAATATGATATCACACTTTTCTGTATGCTCTGACACAAAAGCAGAGCTCTCTTCCCACTTTCTAATATGTAAATTGTGCGTATGGAGTTTGAGTTGAACCTTGGGATTCATCTTCATTAGTTCTACAAATGCAGCTTGTCTTCTGTCATTTGCTTCCCCACTTTAATCTAAATTATGCCTTCTGTTACCATTAGGCACTAAAAGTGATCCCAAGTAATGCATTTTTTGTCAGCAAGTGCGTTTGGCGCTTGCAATGAAGCCTTTCGATTTTTACATTTCCAGGTGTTTTTGTATCCCAAGGTGAGAACAGTTTATTCACCCTCAGCGTGCTTCTGTGTTTTCATCCAGGCCCCGATTGCTCATTACACGTGCCATCCACTGAGTCCTACTGGATACTTCCCAATGTGAAGCCATTTAGCCCATCTGTGGGTAGGGCGTCCCATAAAGCGGTATTGCACGGGAAATTTATGTGGGTGATTGGCGGCTATACCTTCAACTATAGCTCCTTCCAGATGGTCCTGAAGTAAGTACGATCCCTTGTTTTAACTGCTTGTTTAGGCTGGCTATGTTGCTCTGTTATAATGTTATACTCCAAGAAATGCTTCCTCAAGATCGGTTATTTGCAATTACTTTTTTATGTCTAGGTGGTATTGTGTCAATGACTGCTGTAAATCGCTTGGCTTGATAGCACTGTGAACATTACATAAATATACAGAACCCATATTAGTAAGCTGAAAACAATTGAGGTCATGGAAAGCATCTCTGAACAAGTAAATGTTTTAAGGAAAAACGTTCATGATACACCCAGCCAGTCAGGGTTTCAGGATATACACAATGAATGTACACCAGACAGATTTACACACCATGGAGGCAGTGTATGCAAATCTATCTTATGTATATTCATTGTGGATATCCTGAAAACTGGACTGGATAGGTGTCCTCAAGAACTGGGTTGAGAATTTCTGCTGTAAAAGGTCGTCATACATAAAGGTAGCAGACCACAGTGTTACTAATCCCTTTTCTTCTGAAACATTTTCTCTCCTAGTGACAAAGTTATTAAAAGCAAACATTTATCCACAAAAGCATTGTTGTTGTTAAGTGCCATTGAGTCGGAGTCGACTCATGGCGACCCTCTGGATAGCTATCCTAAATTGTGTTCAGTCTTCAGTCAGGCGGCTCATTGTTGACAGACTGGTACCCGTAGCTGCTGTTATTGTATCGATCCATCTCATTGCTGGCCTTCCTCTTTTGCGTTGACCTTCTATCTTGCCAAGCATGATGTCTTTCTCTAATGATCTCTCTCTTTGCATGATGTGTCCAAAGTATGAAAGTCGAAGTCTTGTCATCTGAGCTTCTAAAGAAAGCTTAGGTTTGATCTCCTCTAGTACCGACTGGTTTGTTCTTTGGGCAGTCCATAGTATACACAGTATTTGCTGCCAGCACCATAATTCAAAGGCATCAATTTTCTTCCTGTCTATCTTTTTCACTGTCCAGCTTTCACATCCATATTATGATATTGAAAATACCATGGCTTGAACAAGTTGAATCTTTGTATGGAGAGAGACATCTCTGCTCTTGAGAATCTTATCTAGGTCTTTCATGCGTCATCTGATTTATTTTTTTTTTTTTTTTTTTTTTTACTTTTCATCATGCAAACTTGTCAAGCAAGTATGTTGTCTGATTTCTTGACTGCTTGTTGCTTCTTTATTGATAGTTGATCCAAATTTTTATTTATTTATTTAACATTTTTTATATACCGCACTATTCATCATCAGTGCGGTTTACATTGAACAACAACATACCTGTCAGTACATGACTGATCTAGGTTTACAGATAACAGGGAAAATCAACTGGGTGTGAACTGGGGAATAACTATCTAAATAATTATACATAATTATATATACATTGAATAGGTTACAACAAGATTTGATATTCGATAAGAATACAGTGTTTTCACATTTTGATCTTTTGTTCTGGGTGGTTGTTATGTGTAGTAGTTTTCTGAGTAATACGGGAGCAGGTTTTATTGTGTGTATGGTAGCTTGAAGTGTAAAGTGAATAAATAGTGCTTGATGGACTTTCTAAATTGAGTGATATCCCTGATTGATCTGATGTTTGGAGGTAGTCTGTTCCAGCACTGGGGAGCATAGGACACAAAAGCTCTGTTAGTAGTTTGTTGTGTCCATTTTGTGGAGATACTAGGAGTAACTAGTGTGTTTTCTGCTACTAGTCTCCTGGGTCTGTTGTTTGGTGTGTGGGTGATGAGATTTGAGATCGATGCAGGAGATAAATTATTAATAGCCTTGAATGTGATGAGGAGGGTTTTGTATGTTTTTCTGCAATTTATCGGAAGCCAGTGCAGATCGATCAGTATTGGTGTTATATGATCTCTTATAGAAGCTCCAGATAGGATGCGGGCTGCTGCGTTCATCGCCAGTTGAAGTGGATTTAGTGTATTCTTGGGGAGACCATGAAGGATGATATTTGCATAGTCGAAATGCGGTGTGACTATTGCTTGGAAAACTGTACGGAAGTCCTTGGTCTCCATCATTGGTTTCAGGTGGCGCAGTGTTTTTAGTTTGTAGTAAATTGATTTTACTGTGTTAAAGGTTAAAGTTGTTCATGATTTCAATTTCTTCTCCTTCAACGATGAACTGTTGATTATGCCAGTTGTCATGATCTTTGTCTTCTTTATATTAAGGTGCAGGCCCATTTTGAGACTATGTTCTTTGATTGTGAGAAGCAAATGTTTCAGATCATCTTCACTTTCAACCAGTAATGTGGTATCATCAGCGTAGCGAAGGCTGTTGATGAGTCTTCCACCAATCTTCACACCTCTGTTGTCTTCATACAATCCTGCTTCTCTGATGATTTGTTCTGCATATAAATTAAACAGGTATGGGGAAAGTATGCAGCCTTGTCTTACACCTTTGCTTATTTTAAACCATTCTGTTTCTCTTTGTTCCGTTTGAGCTGTTGCTTCTTGATCAATGTACAGATTGTGCAAGAGTATGATCAGGTGTTCTGGTATACCCATGCTTCTTAATGTGGCCCAGAGTTTCTCATGGTTTACACAGTCAAAAGTCTTGCTATAGTCGATAAAGCACAAATAGATATCCTTTTGGTATTCTTTAGTCTTTTCAAGGATCCATCTCACATCCGCAATGATGTCTCTCGTTCCTTGCCCTTTCCTGAACCCTGCTTGCACTTCAGGTAGTTCTTGTTCCAGGTATGGTTGTGGTCTCTTTTGAATAATCTTCAGTAGAATCTACAGTGGCATGTGGGATCAGAGCGATTGTGCGATAATTTCCACAGTCAGTTGGATCACCTTTCTTTAGTATTGGTACAAACACAGATCTTTTCCAGTCAGTTGGCCATGATGTTGTCTTCCATATTTCTTGGCAGAGCCTTGTAAGTACGGTAACAGCTGCATCAGATTGCTGTAATACTTCTATGGGAATGCCATCAATGCCTGGTGCTTTGTTCTTTGATAAGGCTTTCAATGCTGCTTCAACTTCTTCTTTCATCACCAGTGGTTCCCGATCATAAGGTACAGGTCTTGATCTTCTCAGCATCATTCAACATAGAACCTTGAGCATCTTGTAACATTCCAATTTGAGGCTGGAACTTTTTCTTTAACTCTCATAGCTTTAGGAGAGCCAATCTTGTTCTTCCTCTAATAGTTTCTGCTTCTATTTCCTTGCATGCGTCGTTGTAGTACTTTTCCTTGTCCTGTCTTGCTGCACATTGGAAATCTCTGTTGAGTTCTGCGATTGTCTTTCTTTCTCCTCTGGCTTTAGCTTCTCTGCGTTTCTGGGCAATTTTCAGAGTTTCTTCCATCATCCATTTTGGCTGTTTTTTCTTTTTCACCTTTTGTAGAGACTTCTCGCTTTCTTCTAACACAACCTTCTTGATGTCATTCCATAACTCTTCTGAAGCTCTGTCATTTGTATCTAAAGCAGAAAATTGATTTTGCAGGCAGTCTTTAAATTCCAGTGGTATATTCTCAAGGTCATATTTTGCTGCATTCATGAGTGGTTTGCTCTTTTTTAACTTTAGCTTGAGTTTGCATACTAGTAATTGATGATATGTACCACAGTCAGCTCCAGGTTTTGTCTTTGTTGATGTTATAGAGCTTTTCCATCGTTGGCTTCCACAGATATAGTCAATTTGATTTTTAGACAATCCATTGGGTGAAGTCCATGTGTACAGTCGCCGCTTGTGTTGCTGTAAGAAGGTGTTTGAGATGAATAGATCGTTGGTCTTGCAGAATTCTATCAGTCTTTCTCCAGCTTCATTTCTGTTGCCAAGTCCATATTTTCCAACTACTTTGCCGCCTTCTTTGTTGCCAACGTTTGCGTTCCAGTCACCCATGACTATCAGGATATCCTGTTTGCATGTTCTGTCAGTTTCAGCTTGTACTTGTTCATAGAACTCTTCAAGTCCATTCTCCTCTGCAGCTGTTGTTGGGGCATATACTTGAATTATAGTTGTGTTGATAGGCATTCCTCGTAGACGAATAGAGATTAAGCGTTCGCTGACTGCATTGTATTTCATTACAGTTCTTGCAAGTTTCTTCTTTATTATAAATGCAACACCATTTCTTCTTTCTTTCATTTCCAGCATAGTAGACCATGTGATCATCTGATGCAAAGTGTCCGATGCCAGTCCATTTCAGTTCGCTGACACCCAACAGATCAAGTTGTACATGTTCCATTTCATTCTTGACCACTTCCAGCTTCCCTTGATTCATGCTTCGTACGTTCCATGTTCCAATGTGTAAGACATCTTTACAGCTTCTGACTGTCATTTCATGCGCCAACTACATCAGCAGTCAGACGTCTCGAGGGCTTTGATCCAACCACATCATAAATGCTGGCTTTACTCTGAAAAGTCTTCAGCTCTTCCCCAGTAACTAGTTGAGTGCCTTCCGACCTGGGGGTCTCAACTTCCAGCACTATTGCACAATTTGTTTTGTTGTAACTATTCATTGGGTTTTCATGGCAAGATACAGAAGTAGATTGCCGGGCCTTTCTTCTGCGCAGTTTAAGTTTGGTGGTGTTGCCGTTGTCACAGAAATGTGATCCTCCGCTGTCACATTGGGTGGTTTGTCTTGCTCTGGCACCTCAGCTGAGACCTGTCCATCTTGGGAGACCCTGCCAGTAGTTAAACTACTGATAGTTTAGCTCTCAGCATCACTGATGCACACAAGCCCTCACAGCATGACAAGCTGCAAACCAAGTGAGGGACAAAAGTATTAAACAGTTCAAAATAGCAATATGCAAAAATCAAACCCAATTACTTTTTAACATCAGAAATCTTGAAACAAAACTCCCATGGTTGGGGAAATGGTAAAGTCAGAAACTGCTTGAAATAAAGTGGAAGAGTAGCTTAGTGGTTAGAGCACTGACTTAGGAACCAAGAGACCAGGGTTCAGTTCCCACTAGCACTCCTTGTGGTCTTGGGCAAGTCACTTAACCCTCCATTGCCTCAGAAGAATCCAAGATATCAACGTCCCTGTTTAATGTACATTACCAAGTTTAAGTTACAAAGTAAAGGGTTTTTACTAAAATGATAAGCTGTATGGAAAACCTGTTAAATTAAACTAAATAAATAAGTCTGACCTGGGCCAGGTATCAATGATGGTCTTCTTCGGAGAATCCTTTGTCATTTAAAAAAAAAAAAAGCATAATTCAGTATTTGACAGCTCTTAACCTACCTTTTAAAAACAAAATCACCGCAGGAGCTTCTGACGAGAGTTAACCACTCAGAAACAATGAATCTAGATATAGCCAATGGCAATATGAAAATAAATTCATTCTTTCAAGAGGACGGCAGCCTCTCTGAGCAGCCCAGTCATAAGCGATGTATCTTGTTCTACTGATGTTCAGTGCTGAATAAAGCCATTCATCTGTGGAAGTGTACCATTGATAAAAAAAAAAGCCTAGCAAAACACACAATGCATGTTGCAAAGAGATGAAACTATTATGATTTCATCTGTTTCTTCGCAATAATTTGAACAAAAGACAGTAAAAGAAATAACATAGCTATGTATACAAATGCATTTCTTATTTATTTAAACATATATATATATATATGCCACCAGACCACAATGTCTTAATGGCATGCAATAAAACATTGGAAATATATTGGTGTAAAACATTACAAATACATCGACACGACTAGGGTAATTTTATTACCGGAAATCTAGGTTAATTGGGCAGGAAGGCCCCTATTTTATAAAGACACAGAGGCATGTATAAACTACTAGCATAGATCCTACAGATATTGTGGCCACGTTGAAGGTGTGGACATTCGTAGCACATTTAAAGTACACACATAAATCCTAACCCAATGCTCCTTCTGAACTGTGTCCCCGAGCACACGTACTCCACATTTATGCTTACTTGGGCCAAGAATTCTTTTAGGTATGACCTAATTTTATAAGACGTGAAAAAAGTTTATAAATGATTTCCAACATACTGTATAAAAGCTCCAAACATACCAAAATGTTATGAAATCCTAACAAAAAAAACCTACACTTATCCCAAGAATGTAACTCTTTGTTTCATTATTTAATTCAGCAGGAGTGACAGTGTTGAAATGCTAAATCCAAAGTCTGCACCTTAATTAGCAATTCTTGCTGTAACAGAAGTTTAAAATTATATAATCAAGCCTCTGGTCAGAATAGACAAGGCTTTGGGTGTGGCATTCCAAGCTGGAAAATTACCCTGAAGCCTATGAAGTTTAAGAGATTGCAGCGTAGAGGTATTGTTAGGACAAATATGACTCCTAATTAACACTCCACATTATCTGAGAAAGGATTGCCTTGAGCCATAACTCTGGCTCATGAAAAGGTTTCAAGACACTTTACAAAGGACATGGAGAGGGGAATTTGCATGTCCAGGATGTGGAGAATTATGACAGGATTTTGCAAGAGGTTCTACTAAGTGTAGAGCCTCTTGTGATATAGTTGCAGGACTGCATGGGTACGCCTCTCCATGTCTGGCAGGAACAGCGATTTTAAGAAGCTTCATGGGGAAAAATGGCTGTGGAAACCCCCCCACTTAGACATGGGAGCAGCTGCTTAAAATCATTGCACCAGCACAGACTGCATACCACCTGCAGACCTGACCACCAGGAACCCCACCCTTGGCTGCTCTCTGCAGGCAAAGCCCCCTCCAAAGCATCCCTCCAATCTCCCCTCTCTCTCCCCTCCAAAGCATCTCTCAGATCTCCCCTTCCCTCCTCAAGGCAGTACCATGAGCTTACTACTGGGGCATCTGTGCCATTTTGGAAAGTGGCCATGTTCTGAGAAGCAGCAAGCAAGCCTAACTCGCTGGCTACCAATAATACTGGTAAGCCCAAGGATGATAGTTGGGGACTGGGATCTTTAAGGGGGGGTGAGATGGTGCTCTTCTGTTGGGGGAGGGGGATCGGCAGGATGCTTCGGGGAGTTTGCCTAGAGGTTCTGGGGACAGCCAGGGGAGAGGTTCCTGGGGTCAGGTCTGTGGGTGATAGCGGCCTTGACGTAGGCATACACATTTGCCCTATCAGCAGGCACTTATTTCTGCCTGGAGACAGGTGTAAATGCTGATGCCTACATTTTTTAATTCAGATGTGGATTCCTTATATAAAATTGGTAATTCACATCTGCATTGTAGGTCCTGTCCAAACCACTCCCCATCTCACCACTACCCCTGCAAGGTAGACGAGGTAAACATTCTCATGTTTGCAAAAAGCATATTCCAAGCTGGCAATGAGACATGTGCCAGTGTGCAGTGTACACATGCCAATGCTGCTTTTTGGACATGGGAATGCTTCTAAAATACCCCCTTCCCCCTTACTGTATAAATCAGAATGTGGCAGTAGCTATAAAGGAAGTTATTTTTAGTTCAGGAAAACAGCTAACTTGGCCATAAAATACATTTCTTAAAAACATGGATTCACTTGCACGTGGCATAAAACAGATATGTAACTTGCCTTGAACAGCTAATGGAAAGGCTTGAGCTAAATACTAATAAATAGAAATCTTTCATTTATTTTATTTTTTATCTAACCCCAAAGCCAAAATGTAAATGAAACCGTAGCCTTATGTAATCTTTTGGAGACCAGTTTCTGAGATCAAGAGAGAACTAGACTTCAGTCTACTTCAGGCAGCTGGCACAGCACCAAGATCTAAGGCAGGCTAATTTACAATGCCTCAGACTCTTTAAGAAATAGTAGGTTGAGCAGAATCTGTACAAAGCCCCAGAGGGTGGCAGATAGGGGAAGGTAGGTGAGGTTACGAGACTCAGACGAGATGACAGTAGCAAAACATAGGGTGGAGACTGAAAAGCTGAAAGCCAAAAGTCAAATCTTTTGTTGGTAGTTTTTAATACATTTCTCTGGTTTTATCAGTCTTGTATGTAAATGTTACATACAAGACTGATAAAAAAAATGAGTCAGAAGCTGTAAAGATGTCTTACACATTGGAACATGAAAAATACGAAGCATGAACCAAGGGAAGTTGGAGGTGGCAAGAATGAAATAGAATGTGTACAACTTAATCTGTTGGGTGTCAGCGAACTGAAATGGACTGGCATCAGGCACTTTGCATCAGATGATCACATGGTCTACTATGCTGGAAATGAAAGACAAAGAAGAAATGGTGTTGCATTTATAATAAAGAAGAAACTTGCAAGAACTGTAATGAAATACAATGCAGTCAGCGAACGCTTAATCTCTATTTGTCTACGAGGAATGCCTATCAACACAACTATAATTCAAGTATATGCCCCAACAACAGCTGCAGAGGAGAATGGAATTGAAGAGTTCTATGAACAAGTACAAGCTGAAATTGACAGAACATGCAAACAGGATATCCTGATAGTCATGGGTGACTAGAACGCAAACGTTGGCAACAAAGAAGGCGGCAAAGTAGTTGGAAAATATGGACTTGGCAACAGAAATGAAGCTGGAGAAAGACTGATAGAATTCTGCAAGACCAATGATCTATTCATCTCAAACACCTTCTTCCAGCAACACAAGCGGCGACTGTACACATGGACTTCACCCAATGGATTGTATAAAAATCAAATTGACTACATCTGTGGAAGTCAACGATGGAAAAGTTCTATAACATCAACAAAGACAAAACCTGGAGCTGACTGTGGTACAGATCATCAACTACTAGTATGCAAACTCAAGCTAAAGTTGAAAAAGAGTAAACCACTCATGAATGCAGCAAAATATGACCTTGAGAATATACCACTGGAATTTAAAGACTGCCTGCAAAATCGATTTGCTGCTTTAGATACAAATGACAGAGCTCCGGAAGAGTTATGGAATGACAATCAAGAAGATTGTGTTGGAAGAAAGCGAGAAGTCTCTACAAAAGTTGAAAAAGCAAAAACGGCCAAAATGGATGACGGAAGAAACTCTGAAAATTGCCCAGAAACGCAGAGAAGCTAAAGCCAGAGGAGAAAGTAAGACAATCGCAGAACTCAACAGAGATTTCCAACGTGCAGCAAGAGAGGACAAGGAAAAGTACTACAATGACACTTGCAAGGAAATAGAAACAGAAACTATTAGAGGAAGAACAAGATAGGTCGGCTTTCCTAAAGCTACGAGAGTTAAAGAAAAAGTTCCAGCCTCAAATTGGAATGTTACAAGATGCTCAAGGTTCTATGTTGAATGATGCTGAGAAGATCAAGAAAAGGTGGAAGGAATATACAGAGTTTTTATACGATAAAGATCAAGTGGAACAACAGCCGTTTCAACCTGTACGTTATGATCGGGAACCATTGGTGATGAAAGAAGAAGTTGAAGCAGCATTGAAAGCCTTATCAAAGAACAAAGCACCAGGCATTGATAGCATTCCTATAGAGGTATTGCAGCAATCTGATGCAGCTGTTACCATACTTACAAGGCTCTGCCAAGAAATATGGAAGACAACATCATGGCCAACTGACTGGAAAAGATCTGTGTTTGTACCAATATTAAAGAAAGGTGATCCAACTGACTGTGGAAATTATTGAACAATCGCTCTGATCCCACATGCCAGCAAGATTCTACTGAAGATTATTCAAAAGAGACTACAACCATACCTGGAACAAGAACTACCTGAAGTGCAAGCAGGGTTCAGGAAAGGGCGACGAATGAGAGACATCATTGCGGATGTGAGATGGATCCTTGAAAAGACTAAAGAATACCAAAAGGATATCTATTTGTGCTTTATCGACTATAGCAAGGCTTTTGACTGTGTAAACCATGAAAACTCTGGGCCACATTAAGAAGCATGGGTATACCAGAACATCTGATCGTTCTCTTGCACAATCTGTACATTGATCAAGAAGCAACAGTTCGAACGGAACAAGGAGAAACAGAATGGTTTAAAATAAGCAAAGGTGTAAGACAAGGCTGCATACTTTCCCCCTACCTGTTTAACTTATATGCAGAACAAATCATCAGAGAAGCAGGATTGTATGAAGACAACAGAGGTGTGAAGATTGGTGGAAGACTCATCAACAACTTTCGCTATGCTGATGATACATTACTGGCTGAAAATGAAGATGATCTGAAACATTTGCTTCTCACAATCAAAGAACATAGTCTCACAATGGGCCTGCACCTTAATATAAAGAAGACAAAGATCATGACAACTGGCATAATCAACAGGTTCATTGTTGAAGGAGAAGAAATTGAAATCATGAACAACTTTAACCTACTTGGATCAACTATCAATAAAGAAGCAACACGCAGTCAAGAAATCAGACAACATACTTGCTTGACAAGTTTGTATGATGAAATGTAAAAAAAAAAAAAAAGAAATCAGACGACGCATTGCTCTTGGCAGAATGGCTATGAAAGACCTAGATAAGATTCTCAAGAGCAGAGATGTCTCTCTCCATACAAAGATTCAACTTGTTCAAGCCATGGTATTTTCAATATCATCATATGGATGTGAAAGTTGGACAGTGAAAAAGATAGACAGGAAGAAAATTGATGCCTTTGAATTATGGTGCTGGCAGCAAATACTGTGTATACTATGGACTGCCCGAAGAATAAACCAGTCGGTACTAGAGGAGATCAAACCTAAGCTTTCTTTAGAAGCTCAGATGACAAGACTTCGACTTTCATACTTTGGACACATCATGCGAAGAGAGAGATCATTAGAGAAAGACATCATGCTTGGCAAGATAGAAGGTCAACGCAAAAGAGGAAGGCCAACAATGAGATGGATCGATACAATTACAGCAGCTACGGGTACCAGTCTGTCAACAATGAGCCGCCTGACTGAAGACCGAACACAATTTAGAATAGCTATCCAGAGGGTCGCCATGAGTCGACTCCGACTCGATGGCACTTAACAACAACATGTAAATGTTAGGATTCTGGAAGCAGTCATTCTGATTGGTTAACAGAGCTCGCAAAATGGGCAAATCAAAAGTCATCCTTTATGATCCAAAGAGAGCCAGGCGATGAGAGAGGGATGCTGGTCTTTACTTTGTGGTGGAAACACAGTTTCTTCAAGGGTATCACAGCAGAGGCCTCCAATCACCTGCATTTTTATAGTGTCGGCGGTTTTCAGTGAAGGACAGTGGCTTGTTTACAGCGGCATTTTCAGTGCCGCTGTAGCATAGCAAGTCTAGAAATCCTTGCACACAGTGTTATGCAGCTCAAAAGACGGCAAAGGCTGAATTCCCTAAAAGTCTTCATTCTCCAGCTCCAACTGGCCAAATATTTTTCTCATCAGTTTTGTTCATACTTGGTGCCGTATCAACTCACTGCACACTGAAGTTGATCAATCATGGGATGCAGTGGAAAAGTGAACTATATAGCAGGCACTTTGAACAGTTAGGCGCCACTGTGATTGCCGGTCAGACATAACTTCAATTGCGCTAGTTAATGGATAGGGACACGTAATATACTAATCAAGGTGAGGGCTGGTGCTGGCACTTTACCTTATATGCAGATTGGGCTAGTTGAATATCAGGTCCTATTTTCAGCTGAAAATGCATGTAAATTTAGAATACTAAAACTTAGCTTCCTAAATTTAGAACTGTAGGTTAGAATCCTAGTGCTGAAAATCTGTTCCAATACTTTCTCCTGCACAAAATTCGCCCTGTAGCTATCCACTTCTTAGGCTTCTAAATTTAGATACTTGGTCCTGGTCTGTTTTCAAAAACGCCAGTTTAGGATTGTGACCCCTAAAGTTAGGAACCTAAGCCCTTTGAATATAGGCCTCTGAGAGGTTAATTGTATAAGACATTTCCATGTGTAAAGCAAGTTATACATGCTGAGAATGACTATAATATTGGACAGCCTTATACATACATGCCTATAAAGAGACGTGCCAGCAAGATGGCATGTAAATCTCTAGGAACAAGCAGGAATGTAGTCTTCACATATGGCTGAGATCAGTACCAATGGAGCCTGTGTGGGAATGCTCCCCAGCATCCTATAGGAAAGCCTTTGGGAGCACTGCACTGCACCTGTGCAACTGCTTTCCCACTCTTCCAACTCCTTCTCTTCAGTTCTTCTTTTTCCATGGAGCCAACAGGACACCATTCCTATTACCACAGGGAAAATCTTCTGTAAGCGCTTCTGCCTTCCTGTTCCACACCGGCATTGTGAAAACTGATTCCAATACCGTTTCTGCCCTTTATTTTTTCATTTACTTATTTTTAATTTCTTTTTCAAATTTTTTCATTTTTCCTTGTGGGCCTCGCGCCTTCTAAGGCCTCCGGCCTACATTCTCCACTATGAAGAAAACCCACAGCGGTTTGAAAAAGTGTACCAAGTTCTCCAGCACCATCTCTCACTGACAAACATGACTGGTACTTGAAATGCCTTGGTCTGGATCATTTGCCAGAATCTCACTCCCTATATAAGCTCATGATCAAGAGGGGTCTTGGAAACCGGGCCAAAAAATTGGGTGAACTATTTCCCTTGGACTCAGTCTCCTTGTCCTCGGTGTCCTCGAGGACATAGTCTTCCTCCCTAGTTTCAAAAATCTCTAAGAGCTCCAAACATGGAACAAGCTCCAAAAGCCAGAAAACATCGAGATCCCCATTGAACATTTCACGGGATCCAAAAGAAAAACCTCGGGGCTCCAAAGATAAATCTATGGAATCGAGTGACAGATCCAGGGATTCCAGAGAGAAGTTGCAAGGATTGAGGGAGCGGTCCCGCTCCAAGCACCGAGATTCTTTGAGGACCTCTTTTAACTCTGGCTAATGAGCCAAGCATCCCCGGTGGAAGGACTTGTCCTCCAACACCTCTGTGGGGAACTGGGAGGCTACCAAGGCATCGCCCCTGTAGAGCCCCGGTGCCGTGCTCTGTTACGGTGGCAGTAAGCCCCATTCTTCTTATAAACCAGACACCGGCAACCTTCTTGGATAAGCGTATGCTATCCATAGAGGATCTTGGCAGTACTCCTCGCTGCATCGGTATCCTCTACACAAGGACTGCCGACATCAGCATCGACATCAGTATCGATACCGGCACTGACATACGATACCCCAGGTCTCCATATTCCAGCCCAAACGCCGGGACTAGCTTTAGAGGCTACATCCAATTGGTTGGTACTGGGCAAGATATCTCTACCAGGACAGCAGCATGATGTCACTGAGGAGTACCGGTATCGACAACACCAATCCCATGTGCATCGACACCGACAGAATTCCCAGTGCTCAGAATCCGATTCTGATCATTGATCCTTTGACTCCACAGAGTTCTAAGATGTTGCCTCGGAGCCCTCACCTCCGAGTACCAGCACCCGCTGGAAGTCACCCCTGGAGGACATGTCCTTCCAGGAGTTTATACGGGACATGGAGCAGGATTATCGATTATGACTGCAGCTGAACTGGAATCTTGGGTGGAAGAACTTGAGATATTCCAGTACCTAATAGCCCCGAAGGAAGCTGCTATCCTACCAGTACATCGGATACTGCACAACCTTATGCTCCGCATGTGGAAGACACCCCTCATAGTGTCACTCATAAGTAGGAGGCTCGATACATGTATCGAGTACCGGCCATCCCGGGCTTCCAGAAGTCGCACTGGCCGCACCTCTCCATGGTAGTGGAATTGACGATACGCAGGATAAAAGGTGGCAAAACCCATGCATCGATATCCCCGGGAAGGTAATCAAGAAACCGTAATTCCTTTGCACATTGGTATTTCCAGGCTTGTCAGACGGCTGCCTGGGTGAGAATCTTCACAGTCTTGACAATGCATATATTTATATGATTTTTGCAAGGTATTGTGGGTAATGTAGTTCATTCACACCAGACACAGCTGCTGACAATAATTTAGTTGTGCACAAGTGTTAAAGCCAATAAGATACTTCTTTATTTATGGGGTTATTTCTCCCAGCACAGATATGCTTGGTAGCACATAAATTAGGTTACTTGCTTGCAGTGTTTAACTTGGTAAAACAAAGTCAAAAATCAAAATCAGGAAAACAACCTTCAAACTTGTCAGGCAATTAGCTAATGTTTTCTTAGCATATCTCTAACAAACGAAAAGCCACAAAGAAAGAAATAAACTGTTCTTGTAAGGTTAACTTCTGATTATTTTCCACACAGATCCAGAAGTAATTCTCTCCTAGCTCACAAGCAATTAGGTGCAGCTCAATTGCTATCAGTTATCCAGCTGAAACCCTTTAGCTGGCTGGTTTTCTACTGTGTGAGTCAAATCCTGCTTCAGGAGCTTTTCTTAGTGGAATAAAGAACAAATTTATATTTCTTTGTGATGGCTGCTGTGCTTTATCACAGAAAGTTACCAACGGAGTTTGGATAGAGAGCAGTCCATATAAACAATATCTTGATCTGCTATTATTTCCCCTTCATCAACAAGCATAGGGTCACTATCATGAATTGGCACAGATGAATCTTTCAATGGAGCACTTTCAGGAGAACACTTATTTCCCTGCTGTCTTTCAAGGTTATAGCTAGGGCATAGATCAATGTTCATACCTGAGCTTCCATTGTTGCTATAGTTCCTCTCTATATAGCCTGGCCAGTATGTAGTCCAGTTCTTATGTCCAGCCTTCCAATCTAGATCCCTGGACACTGGATCTCTCCTCACATACCTTCTGGCATAGGTCTTAGAGTCCCTTCCACGTGCAGCCGTCTCCCTCACAGGTAGCCTCTGGTGATTCCTTGTTCTGCAGCACCATTCCTCTGGCTTTCCCCAGTCCAATGGTCAATGCTGGCCCTTGGAATACCTCCCAGTATACGTACTGCCTTGGACTCTTCTAGACCTCTCAAAGGCTTTTCTCCTCTTCCTTCCAGAGGGTTTCTTTCCTTCTCTATCCGTCCGGTTTGGCTTCTGCTTCTGCTGATTCTTCAGATGAAACTGATGATCCTTCTCTGCATATCCAAGGTGATCATGAAGATGATCATGGAGAAGCTGATGCTTGTCATCTGTAGAACAAACTCTATTCTTATTCTGCCTTGATGAGTGCTCCTCCCTAATACAGCGCAGCTGTGCTGAATCAGGCCCTGCCCTTTGAGATGAGTGCTTAGGGATTACCTCATAGCCCTCCTGATTGAACACACGTTTCCCCACTTCAGCTCCTCTAATGGCTGTTGGAAACCTGGTGCATTCTGGGACTGGTAGTCTTTTGTGGGAAAATTCTGTTTTCTTATTTCTACCAGAACTGACAGGTTGCTTGTTCAGAGTCCCATCATCTTTTCTATAGCTCCTTCCTGAGCTATGATAAGCTTCCTTATCACAGGCTTCAATTTTGGTGAGTCAAATCAACTCCTATATCCTGTATATGGTTATGTTCTTCAAGGAACGAAGCAAGGACTGGGGGGCCTTCTTTCCTTTCATCTCTGAGAAGAAACCCGACTTTGAGACTGTCCTGAGACATAGCCAAAACATCTCCAAATTTGTGAACAGAACAGCCTTTGATTCCTTTGAGTCCACCAGCAAGGCCTCTGCCGTTCAGGTGTCAGACCTGGAACAATGGGTCGAAGATAAATTGGGCAATATCCCCTGTACAGATGTGAACCTGTTTGGAAAGAATTGGAGGGAGAAGGTTGGAGAGCTGGATACAGATGATACCATGTTGAAGAGGCTCTCCAGAAAAACTGCTGAACTCTCAAAGAAGAAATCAGCAGCCAAAAAGCCTTTTTACACAAAGAAAAGGAGATTTTACCCCTCCTGTTTGTATGCATTCTAACAGGGTATCTTCCTGCGGGCAGTGTACCTGCCAGGCCAGGACAACCTGCTGGCCGACATGCTCAGCAGAGTTCTCCAGCTGCACGGATGGCTGTTGGACCCCAAGGTAGCCAGTCGGCTTTTCTCAAAGAGTTATAGAAAAGGTTCCACAAAGCCAACTTCTCGAGGGCTTCTACTCCTTTTACTTCCTTATTCCAAAGAAGTCAGGAGGCTACAGGCCCATACTCTACCTCATGGATCTCAACAAATTCCTAATCAAGGAGAAGTTCAAAATGATTTCTCTAGGAACTCTTCTACCCTATCTGCAGGAACAAGACTAGTTATGTTCCCTAGACCTCAGGGAGTCATATACCCATATCCTCATTCATCCAGGATACAGACAGTATCTACGCTTCATCTTTCAAGGGACCCACTACCACTTGATTCCTTTGCACGCTGATCTTTCCATGCTTCAATGTTGGTGAGTCAAATCAACTCCTATACCCTGTATATGGCTATGTTCTTCAAGGTTCTCAACAAGGACTGGGAGGCCTTCCTTCCTTCCTTTCATCTCTGAGAAGAAACCTGCCTTTGAGACTGTCTTAAGACATAGCCAAAACGTCTCCAAATTTGTGAACAGAGCGGCCTTTAATGCTTTTGAATCCACCAGCAGGGCCTCTGCCATAGCCCTAGGAGCATGCAGATTGGCATGGCTTCAGGTGTCAGACCTGGAACAATGGGTCCAAGATAAATTGGGAAATATCCCATGTATAGATGTGAACCTGTTTGGAAAGAATTGGAGGAAGAAGGCTGGAGAGCTGGAAACAGATGATACCATGTTGAACAAGCTCTTCAGAAAAACTGGCATCTGCTCCCAGGGCATTCACAAAATGCATGGCAGTGGTAGCAGCATATCTATGCAACATGGGGTTCTTCATTTTCCCCTAGGTAGATGATTGGCTGATAAAGCCAGACTCTCCTGGAGAGCTCTGCACATCACTTCAACGAACCCTTGTAATCTTTCAACATCTGGGTTTCGTAAATCTCCCAAAGTCCCATCTATCCTTAACTCAAAGGTTGGAGTTCATTGGAGCCGTGCTAGATATTCAGCAAGCCAGAGCCTTCTTACCATTAGATTGCCTGCACCGACTAGCGAACCTAGCCAACCACATATGTCAGCAGACAAGCGCAACAGCTTGAGACTTCCTCTGTCTCTTTGGCCACATGACGTCCACAGTGCATGTAGTTCCATATGCAAGACTACATATGCGCCTACCACAATGGACCTTAGCATCCCAATGGATACAGGCCATAGGGAACTTATGGGACCTGATTGAAATTACCCACCCCCTGGTCCAATCCCTCCGCTGGTGGTGCACCTCAGTAAACCTCCCCAGAGGATCACCTTTTCGGGTGCCTCAACCTCAACACACACTCACCGCGGATGCGTCCAAGTGGGGTTGGGGAGCTCACCTGAACTCCATCTCCACCCAGGGACTGTGGACATCCCAGGAATCAGATCTTCAAATCAACCTGCTCGAACTTCGAGCAATCATGAATGCTTTGCAGGTGTTCCAACACCATCTCTCGAACAGCTGAGTGCTAGTCAGGACAGACAATTTATTTACATTTACATTCTCTTATATACCACGCTATTCTGCATCAGTGCGGTTTACATTGAACAAACTGAAATTACATTGAACAGGGTATTATAACTTGGAGATAACTGTTTTACAGGGAACATGGGCTATGGAGGGTTAAGTGGCTTGCCCAAGACCACAAGGAGCACCTTTGGGACTAGAAACCCCAGTCCTTTCGGCCCAAGGTTGCTGTCCTCTAGTGAGATTTGAACCCCCGACCTTCCGGCCTGAAGTACCTTGCCCCAACCACTAGGCTACTCCTCCACTCCAATCAGGTCTCAATGTTCTATGTGAACAAGCAAGGAGGGACAGGCTCTCTTCCCCTCTGCGATTAGCCCTGTTGCCTTTGGAACTTTGCTATCTCCCAGCACATCCACTTCCGTGCAATGTATATTCTGGGCGATCTCAGTCACCTGGCAGACAAACTGAGTCGGATCATGCACGCAGATGAATGAAGCCTTGATACTCGCACAGCTGCACAAATCTTTCAAGCCTGGGGAATCCTTGCCATCGATCTCTGTGCCACTCCATGTAACAGTCAACTCCTGCAGGTCTGCTCCAGAGTACCATCCAAACTCAGCCAGGCACCCAATGCCTTTCTCTTTCACTGGGGTCAGGGTCTACTATATGTGTTTCCCCCACACCCCTCATACCAAAGACCCTCTTCAAACTCCAGACAGACAGGGGCAATATGATACTCATAGCCTCTTCTGGCCCCATCAGCCTTGGTTTCCCTTTCTACTATGTCTGACACAAACACAGCCAATGCAGCTGGGTTGCAATCCGGGTCTTCTATCCCAGGACAACAGAACAGTCTTACATCCCAATCTGCGATCTCTCCACCTAGCTGCATGGCTGCTGAAGGGATGATGCTCTCACATCTTGACCTTCCCCCAGGAAGTAAAGGACATCCTCCTGGCTTCCAGAAAAACATCCACCAGACGAGTGTACTCATTTAAATGGTGCAGATTTGGATCATGGTGCTTGCAGAATATCCTGAATCCTTTTGACACACCAGTGTCTCCACTTCTACAGTGCCTACTGCATTTGTCCTCTTCAGAACTCAAAACCAACTTGGTACATGTTCACCACAGTGCAATCGCAGCTTTTCGCAAACCAGTTGATGGTCACCCATCTTCACCCACCCTCTCATGGCACATTTTATGAGAGGTCTTCTATACTCTCTAAGCCACCCCTTCAACCTCCACTGGTCACGTGGGATCTTAACGTTGTCTTGACTCAACTTCTCAAACCTCCATTTGAGCCCCTAGCGACCAGTCACCTATGGTACTTGTCTTGGAAAATCATAATTCTCATTGCCCTGACTTCAGCCAGGTGCATCAGTGAACTGCATGTCTTGGTGTCTCATCCACCATATACCAGGTTCCATCATGACAGTCGTCCTGCATAAACACCCCCACTTCCTACCAAAAGTGGTATTTCTCTTCCATATCAATCAATTGGTTATTCTTCCAGTCTTTTATTTATTTATTTTATTTCTTTCTTTTTTATACCGCACTCTTTAGAATCAGTGCGGTTTACATGTATACTAACAGGTACTTTTTATTCCCTTGTCCCTGAAGGGCTCATAATCTAAGTGTACCTGAGGCAATGGAGGGTTAAGTGGCTTGCCCAAGGCCACAAGGAGTAGCCATGGGACTAGAGACCCCCAGACCCTCCGGCCTGAGGTTGCTTGTCCCCATGCGGGAATTGAACCTCCAGCCTGAGGTAACCTGTCTCAACCACTGAGCCACTCCTCCCTTCTTTCCAAGACCTCATTCTTCTCATGCAGAAGCAACTCTGCACACTCTGGATTGTAAACAAGCCCTGGCCTTCTATCTCCAAAGAGCCCAGGATCTCCGAAAATCCTCACAATTGTTTGTTTCCTTTGACCCTACTCACTTGGGGCTTCCTATAACAAAACAAACGCTCTCCAAATGGATAGTGGACTGTATCTCATTTGCTTATGATCAAGCAGGCCTAACCCTCACCGGACACGTCACTGCTCACAATGTCTGAACCATGGCAACCTCTGTAGCCAACCTACACTCAGTAGCCATTGATGAAATCTGTCGGGAAGCAATTTGGTCCTCCATACACACGTTTGCCACCCACTATTGCTTAGACAAGGACTCCCACCGGGATGCGGCCTTCGGCCAGGCTGTCCTCCAACATCTCTTTGAAACATAGCTGCAGCTCTTCCTCCCGCCCACACTCTTCTTACCAGATCTCCACGGTGGGATGTCTATGTCAAACTGAACCATGTCCGACTACTCTGACCTGGTTTCTATGTCTCCTGAGATCTGGAAGCAAGGGAGTTCCATATGTGAAGACTACATTCTTGCTTGTTCCTGGGATAGTGTAGTTGCTCTCCTCTAACAGGTGATCTCCAGGAACAGCAGGAATTTAGTCTTCACAACCCACCCTCCTCCCCATGGAGTTGTAGGTTTTTTTTTACTCTTTCTTCTCAGTTACAAACTCAACTGAAGAGAAGAAGTTGGAAGAGCGGGAAGGCAGTAATGCAAGCGCAGTGGAGTGCTCCCAAAGGCTTTCCAATAGGATGTCACCCATATGTGAAGACTAAATTCCTGCTGTTCCCGGAGATCACCTGTTACAGGTGAGTAACTACACTTTATATGCACGCCGTGTGTAGCTATTCCTGGGGATAGTAGTTTGTGTCGAGCAGGGTTAGTGTTGCATTGTTTATTTTTATTTATTTTATTTTATTTATCTGCATTTATATCCCGCTTTTCACCGGGTCAAAGCAGTTGGGGGATACATTTAACACGAGGGGATATGAGACACATACACTAATACTTACAGGGAACATGGGCAATGGAGGGTTAAGTGGCTTGCCCAAGACCACAAGGAGCACCTGTGGGACTAGAAACCCCAGTCCTTCCGGCCCAAGGTTGCTGTCCTCTAGTGGGATTTGAACCACCGACCTTCCGGCCTGTAGTACCTTGCCCCAATCACTAGGCCACTCCTCCTCATTGTACCTACATATTTTGTAGCTACATATTTTGTATCATGGGATCATGAACTTCAACGGTTGGACTTCCTAAGTTCCTTATGAAAGCTAAATGAAAGCTAAGTAATAATATTTTTGAGTTTACTTCGGAAACCACCAGTTGTATCAATATTGCTAAGCACTTAAGCATTCAGCTTTTCCTTGACACATTGAAAAACGTTTTTATAAGAAAGAAAAAAATTGTGGCTGAAAGAAATCTTTAAGGTCGTTGATGTATACAGGGCAGTGTACCATCTGGCTTTCTGGTAAAGTCAGAGGTGGCCCGCAATTCTGAAACCTTTGCTGCCACTGATTTTCAATCAATAATATCATAGCTTTTTTATTTGAGAAGAGCAATTAGCTCAAGTCGAGAAATTAGTACAATATACTTTCTAGATCGAATGTGGAGTATTGTATTCATCTGATCTCCTACATATTTTGTAACATCCACATGTATGCACATTGATTAGACACCCACATTTACACCTTCAGAGTAGGGCTGAAACAACGGCAGCTTTAGAGAAAAAGTAACGAAAGTCATGTGTTTCAGATAGGTGCTGTGTTTTGACCAAATGTGGATGTATATATGACTCCAAAAGATTTCAGCATTTACTAAGTGAATCAAAATAACAGCTCGGGGTCATAGCCAGTGGTTTGATTTGATATGAAGAAATAAATGCCTTTAAAACAATGGACTGTAGAACTGATGACTGGTGAGCTCAAAAGCTCTATATTACATTTAAGTCAGGGGGTTTAGCACTTAGAAGCAATTCGGTTTTCTCTGACTTTGTCTCTTTTCTTTATTGGTGTATTCTCTTGCATAAAATAGGTGCTTTTATCAGGCGTTACACATAAGCAGCCTTTTATAAAATTATTCCGTAAGGGTAGAGTTATGCATTTTAAGGAGACTTTCTAGTCAGTGTATCAATATTATTTGAGAAGGAAAGATCATCTAAATTCAAATTGTACAGTGTCTTTGTTTTGTTTCTCTTCATTTCCTCTTCCTGCCTCCTAGACAAGACTAGAAAGTGACAGGAATTGCCCATCTCCCATCCCAGGTATTTACTATTTGTTTCTTTACATTGCAGTTACAATTTGGAAAGCAGCATATGGAATGTGGTTCCTGTATTGCACGGTCCTCTCCAGAGATACGGACACTCACTGGCTTTATTTCAGGTTTGTATAACTTTTCCTCAATGTGATGTATTCCTGCATAGTGCACACTTAGGGCTAGTCTTGCATGAGCCGCAGCACTGCGATGTGGCTGTGTAATGAGCCAATGCCCTCAGCTGAGATGCAAAAGAGACATCGCGCAGATGGAAGAGCAAGGTTAGAAGTGGGGCATTAAAATGTTTATGCAAATGTGTAAAAAAGCAGTCCCTTGATATTGAGAGGAAGAAAATCAAGATAGGTGTGATATTTATTATAGAACTTCCTTGGCGGTTGAAGATATCTGTTGTTTTACTTTGGCATGAGCCTATTGTACTAGCAGAATTTAACTCTGTTCTTTACTGTTGAGCATGCCCGTAACATTTGACAGGTGCATTGGGGTTTCAGTAGAAAAAAAGGTAAAGCAAGACATCACTGTTTCATGAGATCTGTGGTGCAATGGTTCTTTGCATCATTTTTAAACATACACAAAAAGATATGCAACATAAACAATGTACAATCCATAGTAAAACAAACAAAGCAACAAAGGTACTAGCAGATGGAAGAACCTGCTCCAAGTCTGCTGGATTGTACATTAAAGCGTTACATGGAATCCTGAAAACAAAACACATTTTTTGTTTGGATTTAATTATATTATTGCAAAGTCTGTAGTGACAGCTGTTTTCCTCTCCTAAATTTATAGCTTCAAATGGCCTTCGTCTAACTTTTCACTCCCTCTGAAGGATTTTTTTTACATGTAAAATTATCTTTCAGTCCTTTGGTATCATGTTCAACTGGCTCAGATTAAATTCTTCCACTGTTAGAGCACATTGTGATGTTATTAGATATTGCTAAAGCTGTCTTGCTATTGGCTGGCATCTCATTAATAGGAAATCCTTTGAAAGGAGAAGGCAATGGCACTGGGTGTACTACCATCCACCTTGCCAAAACTGAACAGATGGATGATGAAATACTAAAAAAGTCAGGGATACTGACAGAAGTTACAGCATAGTAATAATGGGTGATTTCAATTACCCCGGTATCGACTGGGTCAGTGTCGCAGCAGGGCATGCTAGGGAAATAGTATCTAAATGAAATAAATGACTGCTTCTTGGAGAAGCTGGTTTATGAACCGACAAGAGGGAAAGCTATTTTGGACCTAGTCCTTAGTGGAACACAGGATCTGGTGCAAGAGATAACGATGTTAGGGCCTCTTGGCAATAGTGATCACAGTATGATCACATTTGATTTAGTAAATGGAGGGAGAATGGCAAGAACATCCACAGTACTGCCTTTTAACTTTTAAAAGGGAGACTATGATAAAATGAGGAAAATAGTTAAGAAAAATTAAAAGGAGCAGCTGCAAAGGTTAAAAATACTATTTTGGAAGCCCAGACCACATATATTCCATGCTTTTAAGAAAGGTGGAAGGAAGTCCAAAAACCTGCCAGCATGGTTTAAAAGTGACGTCAGAGATGCTGTTGTAGCCAAAAAAGCACTTTCAAGAAATGGAAAAAGGAGCCAAATGACGAAAACGAGAAATATGTCAAATACATAGCTGTCAAAAGGACTCCAGGATTAAGTTATTCAGAAGTACAGATTGTGGATAGACTATAAGAAAATTTTAATGTTGTTGAAGATTCCTGGGACACTCTTAGGTCCATCCTTTTAAAGTGCAAATAGTTTTCCACCAGCAACACACTGCCTATCACTTCGCAGTTATTAGCTGTGGATTAAGAAAACTGTGGAGGAAATATTGTGAGGCCTACGAAACACAGATGTCTGAGACTGGAAGAATATTGACTGTTCAACTTTTTCAAGAGAACTCCACTTACATGGCCTGTTGGGTAGGTGGCAAGAAGGAAACCACTGCTGAAGAAAAGTCGTATGATGTGCTGCATAGCATTTGTAAAACAACACTTGGGGGCACTGAGTGCATGCCGGAGAAAGTTTTGTATTCTGATAAGGCCAGAAATAGGAGTGGTGTAAAACACCGTAACTAACTCTACAGCAGAAGGGGCAGAGAGTCTTGTGAAGACTGAGGGAAAAGATGAATGTGCAAAGGATAAATCCCAAATACAAAAAGAAACTTCTAGCTTAAGCAAATAAATAAAAAAAATGTCAATATTCAGTCAAAAAAGAGCATCCAAACAGAACAAAACAAGCACTCAAAAAGACCTCAGCTGCCCTCTTCTGTAAAATGAGGGTGAGCCAGTCAGTATGACTCAATTCGGCAATGTCTGACTGAACTCAGATATCAGCGGTCAAAACCTCATAATGAGAAGAAAAATACTAAATATTAAATACAAAACACAAAAAATTTTCTACGAATAATTTCATAGGTTATATCCGCAATTATATCCACGATCAAAGATCCATATGTAGTAAATGTACAGTTCTGAAATGCTTACTCTGGCTTAAATGCACGGTGCTCATACACTCGCTATGGCTTGTTCAGTACTAGAATAAACATTTCTCCAGGACCAAGCAGGAAGTCAGTCCTCACTTATGGGTGACGTCGGCGCCGACGGAGCCCTCGCGGAGCAATTTTCCCCAGCTTTCAAAGAAAGCCTTTGGGAATTGCAGCGCGCATGCGCGGTCGTCTTCCCGCCCGAGGGTGCCATCTTAGCCAGTCTTCTTTTTTCCGCGGAGCCCTACAAACGTCCCCGTCTTGTCCCCGCGAAAAAGTCGATTTTCTTCATTATTTTATTCTTATTTCCTTCGGTTCGACGCCGTTCGTTTTCCCGCCCGGACTCGCGACGCCGGTCTCGAGTCCTCTCACTTTTTTCGGTTTTTCTGACTTTGTCAGCTTTCGTTTTCGATTTTTCCCTGGCAGCCCGGTCCTTTGACCTCGCAGGGGCCCTTTTTCCCCCGATGGCTGCCAGTGGCTTTAAGCGGTGTGGTCAGTGTGACCGAAATATGTCACTAACTGACACACACGACTTTTGCCTCCGCTGCCTGGGCCCGGATCATGAGGAATTGATCTGTGGGCCCTGCGGCAAAATGTCCTCGAAGGCGTTGAGAAGTCGGCGGCATCAGCGTGATCGAATCTTCGCTGACCCCAGCTGTACCCGGACCTCGTCGGAGGCCTCCGCGTCAAAAGGCTCCAGCTCGGACCGTCGCCGGAGTTCCTCCGACCGGGGTTCTCCCTCCGGGGACCATCGTCGGAAGGTGAAACCCGCGGGGGCGGCGTCGGTGGACGCTCCTGGTTCCGCGAGGGCCAGGTCACATAGCCCCGACAGCCGCCCCGGGTCCTTGGAGAAGGAGCACCTCACGAAGCGACCTCGCCTGGAGTCGGAGATGCCTGCTCGGGTAAGTCCTGTGGTCCTTCTGGACTCGCCTCCGCGACAGCCGACGTCGGGCCCGACGCCGTCGGGGCCCGAGTCGGGGGCTGCTGGGTCACCTGAGCTCGGACTCAGGTTGACGGCCTTGGAGAGCAGACTGTCTGCCTTCATGGACCAGCAGCGGGCACTGCTCGCTGGCCTCGCTGGCGCCGCTGCCCCGACCGCCGGGACGTCGACGTCCAAGTCGACCCCGGAGACCGAGCCGATCCTCGAGTCGATGAGAACTCGAGTCGATCCTCGGTCGAGGTCACCCTCGGCCTCCCGTTCGGGACCGAGGTCGCCGACGCCGACTCCCTCGGCGTCGGGGCGGCAGGCGCCGCGCCCTGCCCGGGCCGACCCCTCCGAGTCCTCGTCGGAGTCGGTCTGGGAGTCTGAAGAGGAAGAGTCGCCTGATTCTTTCCGGACTCGGTGTGTCCCCTCGGACTCACCGGAGTCCGAGCCTCGGAAGCAGTCCCCCCCGGAGGATGCCCGGTTCTCGGACTTCGTTAGGGATATGGCCAAGGCTTTGGCCTTCCCTGCGGATCCCGAGGAGGAGCCTCGAGCCGAAGAGCTCGACGCCCTCCAGTATGACTCTCCCGCGAGGGAACACTTTACTGTACCGGTTCCTCCTATGCTGGAACGACTACTCTTCCGCATGTGGGAGAGTCCGGCCTCCTCGCCGGTCCTGAGCAAGCGGGTCGATTCTATCTATCGGGTCCGCAAGAGCCCTGGCTTCCAAAAGGCACAGCTACCACACCATTCCATGGTAGTGGAATCGGCCATGCATCGTCTTAAGAGCCAGAAGATGCACTCCTCGGTGCCCCCTGGCAGGGAGGCCCGTGACCTGGATGGCCTTGGTAAGAAGTGTTTCCAGGGCTCTATGCTCGCATGTCGTGTCCAGACTTACCAGCTGTACATGGGCATGTATCTCCGGGATCTGGCTAAAGAGCTAGCCGGATTCTCCGCTGGTTTGTCCGAGGAACCCTTGCGGAGGTTCCTGGCCTTGTCCACTGGCATTCGGGAATGCTCAAAGTTCATGTCCCGGGCAGCCTATGATGGCTTTGAAGCATCGGCTCGAGTGGCCGCAGCCGGCATCGGTGCCCGCCGACAGGCTTGGCTTCAGTCGTCAGACCTTGAGCCCTGGGTGCAGGACAAGTTGGTCGATGTCCCCTGCCGAGGTGAAAACCTCTTTGGCAAGCCCATGGCGGAAAAGGCTGCACAAATTGAGACTGAGACTCTCACCAGGACCAGGCTTTCTAGGAAGACCTCCGCCCCTTCCCAGAAAAAGAAGGGCTCGGGGAAAAAGGCCTTTTACCCGAGGAAGGGGGCTGCCTACAAACAATACCCCCATTATCAGGCCCCTGCAGCTCCCCAACAGGGCCAGCAGGCCAAGGGACGGGGTAACGGGTCCCGTAGGCAGCAAGCCCCCAAGCCTGCACCACCAGCCCCTGCTCAGCAGGGTGGGGGTTTTTGACTCACAAAGCATAGCCTCTCCCCCCCCGCTGGTTCCTCCCGGCACCGGAGGCCGGCTGGTTCACTTCGCCCACAGGTGGTCCAGCATCACCGCAGATGCCTGGGTGCTTCAAGTCGTGCGAGAAGGCTATCTTCTCCACTTCCACCAGGTCCCTCCCTCCTATTTTCCGGGAGAGCCTCCGCGACCCCCTCTGCACAGGGAATTACTCCTTCAGGAGTTAGCGGGTCTTCTGCAGGAACAGGCGGTGGAACCGGTGCCACACCACCTGAGAGGTCAAGGCTTTTACTCCAGGTATTTCCTGATACCAAAGAGAACAGGAGGCCTCCGACCCATCCTGGACCTACGCAACCTCAACAAGTTCCTCGTGCGGAAGAAGTTCAAGATGCTTACCCTTGGAATCCTTCTGCCCTACCTCCAGCAGGGAGATTGGCTATGCTCCTTGGATCTAAAGGATGCCTACACGCACATCCTCATCCACCCAAGCCACCGACAATACCTAAGGTTTGTGGTGGCAGGAAATCATTACCAGTACAGAGTACTGCCCTTTGGCCTGTCCTCCGCACCGCGAGTCTTCACAAAATGTCTCGCGGTGGTGGCGGCCCATCTCAGGCTTCACGGCCTCTATGTATTTCCGTACCTAGACGACTGGCTCATCAGAGCAGCGTCCACCCTGGAGGTCACCGACGCCACGCGCCGCACGGTGACTCTTCTGCAGCACTTGGGCTTTGTTATAAACTTCGCAAAGTCCACTTTGCTCCCCTCACAGGATCTCGAGTTCATCGGCGCAAGGCTGCACACTCCTCAGGCGCGAGCATACCTACCGCTCGACAGGGCTCAACGGCTCATGGACCTAGCCGACCGTTTTCGCAGCCAGCCCCTGGTCTCCGCCAGGCGCTTCCTGAGACTACTCGGCCATATGGCTTCCACCGTCCATGTGACCCCCAATGCCCGCCTGAATATGCGGCCTGCACAGTGGTGTCTCCGCCAGCAGTGGCGACAAGCCACAGGCGGCCTGACAGACCTTGTGCGCGTCTCCGAGCCGCTGATCTCGTCTCTCCGGTGGTGGCTTCAGCAACCGAACCTGATATTCGGAATGCCTTTCCAGTCACCTCAGCCGGCCCGGGTGCTGACAACAGATGCATCCCTCCTGGGCTGGGGTGCGCATTGCCAAGGGGCACGTACTCAGGGCCTCTGGACCACGTGGGAGTCTGCTCAGCAGATCAACTTCCTGGAGCTCAGGGCGATCCGCCTGGCTCTCAAGGCGTTCTCCCACCTGACTTCTCACCAGTCCGTCCTTGTCCAGACGGACAATCAAGTTGCCATGTTCTACGTGAACAAGCAGGGGGGCACGGGCTCCTTCCTCCTCTGCCAGGAGGCACAGAAGCTCTGCTCTTGGGCCGTCAGTCACGGCATTCTCCTCAAGGCAGTTTATCTCCCGGGCCAAGAGAATTGCCTGGCGGACAAACTCAGCAGAATCCTCCAGCCGCACGAGTGGCGTCTGGATCCCTTGGTAGTTCAGAAGCTCTTCCTAAAGTGGGGCCTCCCCACGGTGGATCTCTTTGCCAGTCCTCACAACCGGCAGCTTCCTCGCTTCTGCTCTCGTCAGCCACACCCCCATCGGGTGGCGGCGGACGCTTTTCTACTCTCATGGTCGGGGAGCCTTCTATACGCTTTCCCTCCCATCCCGCTAGTCTCTCGGACTCTTTTCAAGGTTCTCCGAGACAAAGCCTTCATGATCCTGGTGGCCCCTCGCTGGCCCAGACAGCCGTGGTTTCCGCTCCTACTGCAATTAGCGGTGGAGGATCCATTCCCCCTGGGGGTGCAACCGGATCTCCTCACTCAGGATCAGGGGTCTCTGCTACACCCCAACCTCAGGTCTCTCAACCTCATGGCCTGGCTGCTGAGGGGGTAGTCCTTGCTCCCCTTCTCCTGCCGGCAGAGGTGGAGGAGGTCGTCTTGGCTTCGCGACGGCCTTCTACCCGCAAATGCTACGCCCTTAAATGGCGTCGCTTTGCCGTCTGGTGTACCCAACAGTCTCAGGATCCCTTCTCCTGCCCGGTGTCGGTGATCTTGCAGTACTTGCTTCACCTCTCTAATCTGGGACTTAAGTCCAACTCCGTCAAAGTTCACCTCAGTGCTCTTTCGGCGCATCATGTACCGGTGGACGGTAGACCTCTCTCCAGCGACCCTCTCGTAGCGAGGTTTCTCCGAGGTCTCCTTCTACTTAAACGCCTGACTGGGACCTGAATGTGGTTTTGCAGCGGATCACCTGTCCGCCTTTTGAACCTATGGCTACCTGTTCTCTCCGTTTTCTGTCTTGGAAAACGCTGTTCTTGATAGCCCTCACTTCCGCTAGACGCGTAAGTGAATTGCAGGCCCTCGTGTCTGATCCCCCTTACACTCGGTTCTACAAAAATAGGGTAGTCCTACGGACTCACCCTAAATTTCTTCCAAAAGTGGTCTCCCCTTTTCACATCAATCAGGAGGTGGTACTTCCAACCTTCTTTCCCAGACCACACTCCAGCCGAGCTGAAACGGTCCTCCATACCCTGGACTGTAGAAGGGCATTGAACTTCTACCTTGACCGTACGCGGGAGCACCGTAAAGCTGCTCAGCTTTTTGTGTCTTTTGACCCCAATAGATTGGGGCTCCCGGTCTCCAAGCGTACTCTGTCCATCTGGGTTGCGGACTGTATCTCTTGGGCTTATGGGGCAGCCGGACTCTCCTTAGAAAACCGAGTCACGGCTCATTGCGTTCGGGCAAAGGCTACGTCAGTGGCTTACCTCCGCTCTGTTCCGCTGGCAGACATCTGCCGGGCCGCTACTTGGTCTTCGAGCCAGACTTTTGCGGTCCATTACTGTCTCGAGAGGGAGTCCCGCAGGGACAGTGCTTTCGGACAGGCAGTCCTCCGTAATCTCTTTGAGGTCTGAGCAACTCCTACCCTCCATCCCGGATGTGGGCTACCGGTGGGTGATAATTCAGCGAAGATTCTTTCCTTCTGTGCTGCTGAGCTAGAGGGAGCTCATTTTTGTGCTTAGGGTCTCCGGTAGCCTTGAGCATGGGAGTCCCATAAGTGAGGACTGACTTCCTGCTTGGTCCTGGAGAAAGCGTAGTTACTCACCTGTAACAGGTGTTCTCCAGGAGCAGCAGGAATCAGTCCTCACTACCCTCCCTCCTCCCCTTGGAGTTGCAATCGTCTGCTTATGTTCTTTTTGCAAATTTTTATGCTGTCTTTTTTAGCTATGTCATCTGACTGGCTAAGATGGCACCCTCGGGCGGGAAGACGACCGCGCATGCGCGCTGCAATTCCCAAAGGCTTTCTTTGAAAGCTGGGGAAAATTGCTCCGCGAGGGCTCCGTCGGCGCCGACGTCACCCATAAGTGAGGACTGATTCCTGCTGCTCCTGGAGAACACCTGTTACAGGTGAGTAACTACGCTATCTTTGAATCTTGATGGTGATATAGAGCTCATTCAGTAGCAAACAACGTTCAATGTGTATCTGGACTTTCAGAAAGCCTTTGACAAGGTCCCTCATCAGAGACTTTTGGCAAAACTAAAGAGTCATGGGATAGGAGGCAGTGTACTATTGTGGATCAGGAACTGGTTAAACGATAGAAAGCAGAGGGTAGGGCTAAATGGCCAATTTTCCCAATGGAGAAAGGTGAATAGTGGTGTACCCCAGGGATCTGTGCTGGGTCCGCTGCTTTTTAACATATTCATAAATGACCTGGAAAGTGGAATAACGAGTGAGGTTATCAAATTTGCAGATGACACAAAACTATTTAAAGTTGTTAAAACCCAAGAGGATTGTGGAAAATTGCAAGAGGATCTTGATAAATTGGAAGACTGGGCATCAAAATGGCAGATGAAATTTAATGTGGACAAGTGCAAGGTTATGCACCTAGGGAAGAACAACCCAAACTATGGTTACACGATGCAAGGTTCCACATTAGGAACCACCACCCAGGAAAAAGATTTAGGTGTCATTGTGGATACCATGTTAAAACCCTCGGCCCAGTGTGCAGCGGCGGCCAAGAGAGCAAATAGAATGCTAGGTATGATAAGGAAAGGAATGGAAAATAAAACAAAAGATATTATAATGCCTCTATATCGTTCCATGGTGAGACCGCACCTTGAATATTGTGTGCAATTCTGGTCGCCGTATCTTAAAAAGGATATAACGATTTTAGAAAAGGTTCAGAGAAGAGCCACCAAAATGGTAAAGGGGATGGAAGGATACTCCTATTAAGAAAGGCTAAAAAGGTTAGGACTCTTTAACCTGGAAAAGAGACGGCTGAGGGGAGATATGATAGAAGTCTATAAATTAATGAATGGAGTGGAACGGGTAAACGTAGATCGATTGTTTACGTTATCAGAATATAGAAAGACTAGGGGACATGCAATGAAGCTACAGGATAAACTATTTAAGACTAATAAAAGAAAATATTTTTTCATTCAATGTGTAATCAAACTCTGGAATTTGTTACCGGAGGATGTAGTAAAGGCTGTTAATGTAGCTGGGTTTAAAAAAGGTTTGGACAAGTTCCTGGAGGAAAGGTCCATAAACCATTATTAAGAAGTGACCGAAGATATCAATGCTTGACCCAGTACAAGCATTGTGGAACTTGTGTCTCTTGGGGAAACTGCTAGGTACAAATGACCTAGATTGGCCACTGTTGGAAACAGAATACTGGGCTTGATGGACCTTGGTCTGACCCAGTATGGCATATCTTATGTTCTTATGACACCACAAACTTCCTGAAGGGGGGCTCTGCAAACGGGCCAACTATCCTGCCCAACCGCAACTCAACGTCTAATTTCTTCCGCACCACCGCCTCAAAACGGCGCACCGACGGGGCATTCCGTGACGCCGCAGCAACTACCCCGCCCTGAACAGGTATCACAAACCCCTCGCGAAACCCCCTCATCAATACCTCCCCATCCCTTTTATTTGGGTAATGGCGCCCTCACCCATACTTGGCTGTCGGCATTGAACCCCCAACGGGACCTTTTTTAACACATTTCGTCGCTGAGTGTCCACCCTCACACACTGAGCAGACGTGCCGGAACTTGCAATCTGGGAACGTGCAGGAGGACTTGTTGAACCTCCAACATATGTCTCCCCCTCCCCCTGCCCCCAGCCTGCTCAGCACCACGGCTCTACCTGCACAAAAGGAACGTATACCCCCAGCATTACCCCCGCCCCGAGTTTCACCCCACCCCCAGCCCCAACTGCCACATTTGACCTCACCGACATTTGTGTCAACCACAAGTTGATATCCTGAGTGCCCCATGACAACAACTAGTTCTCCTCCATTTTATCCCGGAACTTCTCGTCGTAGTTAAGCCATGACCACCCGTCATGGGTCTGCGACGCTTCGAGAATCGAGTCCGCATACGACAAAAGCATCCCATACTGTTCCGGGTAGCGCTGCCCCCAGACACTCGCTAAACGCAAAAAAGCCCGTACCCAATTCACTACGGTCCTTGACACTTTCCTGACTCTCCCAGCCTTTTCGTCCTCTTTCCGTTTCTTCTTACTCTCAACCAAACGCTTGCGCTCTCCAACAACCGGAAAATGTCAATATACTTTCTCCTCCTTATTCGCCTCCTCAACCTCTTCGGTACACCCTCCCACAACTCTGACAAAGCGATCACTGCCGCGGACCCCCCAACAGATGCGCCCCCCTCCACCCTATTCCCGCTGCCTGCCGATGATCCCATGGATGAACTAGAAGACGTTGAAGTGGATGATTCCGAACTGCGCCGCCGCCGCCGGCACGTGTGTCGCTGCTTATGGGCAGCCTTCCCAGACCACTCTACCCGCCCCCCACCCCCTACCGCTTGCTCAGTCAGCAACTCACCCGTCTCTGCAGCCACCGCCAACTCTGGCACTGCCCTTCGCTGCCCCTTCTGTGGCAATTTGACACACCGCCGATCTCTCCCGCCTCGTGACATCGAACCTGCCACTGGACCTCCATGAACCTCCATCGCTGGCACCCCGCTGTTCGCCATCCAGAATTGCTGGCTCACACCGTGTGTTGCTCCCGGAGACGCCATCCCAGGAATCTGCGGAGACAAAAACGGCAACGCCGCTGGGGAAACAACCGCAGCCCAAGCCTGCCGCCATGCCCCAGCCCAATCAGCCCTCGAGGGGCCTTGGCCCCCCCCCCCCCAGCCAGTGCTCCCTTACCTGCGGCCCCATCACTCCCACACTCCCTGTCCCGACCATCCTCCCCGCTGGACACCCACCACCCCTACTCACTCCTGCCAATACCCCCACCCTATCCCCTCCGCCACACCCCCAGCCCCCCGTCATGTTGTCCCATTCCTTCTCCCATAGTCTGCGCCCTATGCCCATCTCCCCCCCACTCCTGCCCCACTCCCGCTACCCCCAGCTCGCCCCCCTGTTCCACACTGCCCCCAATCCTCATAACTTCCCTAGCACCCGAAGTTCCTTGCGCCTGAAGCCTGCGCCCTATGCCATCCCTCTGCACTGCTGGCAGTGGCCCCCCACGCCCTCTCCCTACAGGCACCGTCCCACCAGCACCCCGTGCAGCAGTCCTGCCCCCCACACCCCGTCCTGAGCCCCCCCGCCGCCCCCTTCCTCCCCTCTTACCCCCCGGACCTCCAGCATGCGGCTCTGCCTCTACCCGACCCTTTCCTCTACCACCTCTCCCGCGCCTTTTCCCACCCGGCATCCCAACTTGTCACAAACCACTTCTTCCCCTTATCGCCCTTCCCGGTCTTCACTTTCTCGTCTTTTTTTTTTTTTTAATAGCTCCCTCAACACTCTCCTCCCTTCCGCCTCACAGGCTGCCCTATTGCACCCGCACCCAATTAAACTATTATTTTATTTTATTTTTTTCTTGCCTGCACCACTTTCACTGCGCTCCTCCGACCCTCCGATCACTCTCCGTCCCCTTCTGAATCCTTTAAAACTTCTTCCCGAAGCCGCCGCTCTCTCCGTGAACACCGTCCGCTGGCCTCTCACCAACCATGTGCTCGGCGAGCGTCCCCGCTGCCGCAGCACATGGCTCTTCCTCGCACCTGATTGGCTCGCGCCGCGCAATCCCGCGGCAGAGCCAATCAGTTTAAAAGATGCTGCTCGCGTCTCGGCTCCCCTTTCCTCCCCCCTCACCTATCCTTTCTCCTCCACGTGGGCAGGGTCCCACGCTGGGGCATGCCCCCGATTACCGTCGGCTGCCGGAACCCTGCCCGCGGCCTTCTCAAAAGCTTATACCTACGTTTATACAGTCTGCATGTAGGCAATCCCTTGGAGCATATTTTGGGTTGAACAAAGGCAGAGTTGTGGTATACGCTTATTTTATGAAATATGCAGGTGCGCATGTAGAGTACATATGCATGTTTACACCTTCGCAGCAGATATAAATTGTGCATTGACATTCCCGTGCTTTTGGGGTTGGATCCCAGAACTTATTTTATCAAGACACATAGGTACCTGTGTTGATTTTATAAAATAGGCTTAAAATAAGCACATTCATTTTGGTGTTTTTATGTAGGTGTCTACCAGAGGACATTGGCATTGTGGCATTGGCAGTGTGGCCAAAGTCATCATGGGCATTCAGAAGCCTGAGCTTGAAAAGCTTCTACGTATTTACCAATTATTTTGGTTTCAATGCAGGGCTTTGAAATATTAGTAGACGAAATGACTCAACTGTTGTAATATGCCTTTGTTACAGGCAGGTTGTAGAGCAAGAGACATCCTCTCTGGGTTTTCCCTTTTCTGGCTTCCTTCTATCAGACCACATCCTATCACATTGCTCTTGAGGGCTCTCATTGTCGCAGAAGACTGTTGGTTCTAAATGTGCTCTTGTGTCAGTTTGTTGTGCTCCTAGAACTCTGCTTTTCTTTCATGCCTCCCCAGGAGCTCTTCCACGGTTTTCCTCGACACTAACCAACAACCTCACATCTCAGGCTTGCCTGTGTACCTTTAAACGCAAGCAGGAGGAGCTAAGCGAAAAAAAGAACTTAGTATGCTCAGTTTAACATGATCACGATACCTTCCCATAAGGGACACATTTCAGTTGGTATATTTTCCAGGACTCAGTGTGGAAGCTTTCTTACCCATAATAGATTTTTAATCATTTGGAAATAACAGGTAGGCTTCCTATTGAAATACAAGTAGTATAAAGAGCCTGGTTTGTAGCTGCTGGGATCTGTCTAGAGGATGAATTCTTTCTTTCACCAGAAGGACTCGTTCCTGTGATTTTGAAGAGGAGAACACAGTTTGACACCGTCATAAATCACCAGCCGTGTGTGCATACTTGTCTTTTGGATGTGTCACTATGATTTTGGAAAATATGTACTGAGATCTCACCCATCTTTGGAAAATAACCCTCCTCTTGTTTTTTAATGAATTTCTGAGGTTTTCTTTTCATTATTATTATTATTTAAATAGGAACTGAAGCTTTGGTGACATCCTTCTCATTCTAAGTTACTAACCGGATCCAGGAGACTGATTACCGAGGCAGCAGTTGCCCTTGATATTCAGAAGCTGCACTGTGCTTGTTTACATTTATAAAGCTCTGTCTTTGTATCCAGTGATGTGTGTGTTGCTCTAATATTCTGTATTTATGATGTGAGCTAAATAACTTTGTGATGTCTCGCAGAGTAACCAACTGATTCCATTTCATCTGGGAAAGAGGATGAGGTCGAACCCATGTCCCGCAGGGTCTGTCCTGCCTGTAGGGCAGTAAAAGAGAAGCTTCAATGTGTAGTACGAAATATCAGGAGAAAAGGGGAACAGTCACTGAGGCAGAATCCCGACGGAAGAGCCAGGTCCTAGTGACAAAAAGAAGCAGATCAGGTGTTTCACAAGGAACAAATGGGGGGAGAGAAGCGGGAGAAAGAAAGGGTGAAGGGTGTGTTAGGGATAAAGTAATTGGGTCTAAGTGTGCTGTGGCTGGGATTGGTACCTCGAGCTTGGGGTATGGGGAGAGCAGATAATGAGGAAATTAAGATGATAGGAAAGGATTCAGAACTGCTATAAGGTAATTAGCTTAGGATGCTCTACTAGAAGGCAGTGGTGGATGGAAGGGACAGAGTCCTCCGGATATAGAAATGGGCACTTGTATATCACAGGGGAAGTACTAAGAAGAGACAAGGAAAAGAAAGCTCTTAGACAATAGAGGGTAATTTATATTCAGTTCTGCTTTTACTTAGTATATGTACAGGGTGGCTGACCGGAAACAGTACTACACAGGCACACACAGGAGCCGGCATCTTCTCTATGGAACTCGCATTCTGGCCAAAATAGACTAATAGGAATTTGGGGCGGACCAAGGTGGGGGAGAGGTATGCATCTCCAATCTAGGATAATGCAGTTGAGTCTAACTGAAGAGAGGGATCACTTCACCTCACTGGGTAAACTAGTAGGAAAGGCTCTCTAAACAATTTCTGTAAGAGCAGAGCAAAGGGTGGGAAGGACCCTAATAAATGTCACCAGCAATTTTAGACACACTGCCTTCTCTGAAACCAAAATTTGAATTAACAACAAAAATAGCGCAAGACTTAAGAGGAGAAAACTCTGATGTTTCTGTAGATAGGAAAAGACCTATTTTAATGGTGTACCGTATGTAAACCGCTGTGATATTTATTTCTGAAATTGTGTATATACAGACTAGTGATAAATATAAAATAAACTTACAGGGCTGTATCAGATTCAGGCGACCCTTTTACCTTAAATGATATTACATTCCGTAGCTCCTTACTCCTATTCATTGGGAACCTGGAAAACTAACTCGAAGGGGAACCCTTCTTATGCCTTAAATTTAAAATTTACAGCTAATGCTAGGGAATATATTGAAATGTAGGTATAAACAGGACAGTCTAAAATATTACAACAATTATATCCTGATGCATAAACTTCGTATTTGTAACCAGAGAGCATGTGTGTACCCTCTGGTGCTAATAGCCAGATCTTAAAAGTGTTTTATTTACTGTTAGAATTGTCGACCAGCTGCATCTACTCAGTCAAAGATGCCATAAGAAAGTGAATTGTAGCTGGTACCTTTTTTATTAAACTAGCAGAGATGGATTTTAGGCCAGCTATTGAGAGCAGTAAAATAGTTTGGAAGGGACCAGGATGAGATTTTTATATAATTTTACAGTCCTTAAGAGAAGAAATTAATCTTTAATTCTGACAAGAAACTTTTCATGAGGTTTAGTTTGTTAGACTATTCTCTATCTACACCGAGGGGCCGCCTTAAAGATTTTGGGGGGGGGGGGGGGTGTGGATGAGGGAGAGTAAGAGAAGCTGGTTGGATAGCTAATTTTGAAAATACTTTTGCTTCTTTTTTTTTCAATTAAATATTTGAAAAACATGAACCACTGATTTGGATCCACAATCCCCAGAGTGATGTATGTTGTCCGTCGAAGCAGTATATACTGTACAAACCATCGGATCCAGGCTAAAAACCCACCTCCTCAAGGCTACTTTTGGATCCTGATATCCTTAATCTCCTGTGTGTCTTTAGCATTACCCCTCGATTTCCCCTAGTTTCCAGTCTTGATCAGGCTGTAAGTCTCTAGAGCAGCGCTGCATATGCTTGTAAAAATGCAATGTGTGCCTTTGAGGACGTGCTGACTCCTGATGACCCGGCAGCTCCTGGATATTCTTGGTGGTGTGATTGGATGTAGATCTTCAGGCCTTCTAAGGCAGTGGAGAGTTCAGTGACTTGCCCAAGGCCACAAGGAGTGCTAGTGGAAATTGAGCCCTGGTCTCTTTGTTACTAAGCTAGTGCTCTAACCGTTTGGCGGCTACTCTGCTCCTGCATATACCTTGTAGCACTATACAATGATAATTAGTAGTAGTATCAGTCTGTGCATAAAAGTAAAATATAGAAGATTGAGTGATAATCGTTATCAAAACATCACAAGAAGCTGTAAGCCGTTAACGCCCACCAGCAGTTCTGCTCCAGTAATGGCTTGTGCAAAGAGGCTTAAGGATTAGCCATGGAAGGTGGCCAGATGCAGTATGTTCATCACTGGGGCTGCCATAACCCTTAGCTCTCTTGGTAGCCCCTGTGATCTGGCTATCTGTGCCATGCTCCACAAAATACATTTATTTAAACAAGCTGATTAAACTGTGTTCTTGGGTGAGACCAAGATCTCCTGGGAGGCCTATTGCACTCACAGGAAGAAGGATCATTCTTTGATTCAGTAACTAAAGAACTAGTCTCTCTAGGGCTGGCCCAAGGATTTCTGTTGCACTAGGCAGGCCTGCTACGCCCCCCCCCCCACCCCCGTTGGCATCCGTCTTTTCACTTGGGGGGGGCAGCACAGCGATCCCTCCCTTCTTCCTTTGAGGCGGTGACAGCCACTGCTTTGGTGTCACAGTGGACATTGAAGCATTCCGCATGTGTGTGCGCACTCACGTCCTGCCGCTCCAGCTCCCTTTGTCGCAACTTCCTCTCATAGAGGGCAGGAGTGGCAGGCTGTGACTGCAGCAGCATATGTGATGCTTCAAGACCTGTGGCGGCGCTTGAAAGAAGGAAGGATCTTTGTGCTGCCTCCTAGAGTCTGCTCCTCTAGGCAGTTGCCTAGTTTTCTTAGTGGGCGGGCTGGCCCTGAGTCTCTCAAACAGACGTTGCTTCTGAACACGATCCAACAGTTTACTTTTAACTTTGTTAAACAGGTAACATTTCAGGGCTGATAACACTATTTTTCATAGCCACTAAACCAACGAAGTGCAGAACTTGGTTTACTTTCAGGAAGCTGGGGTCAAGTGGCACTGTTAATGTCCTTAATCAGTTCAAAGTCCCAGCAGCGCCATTTCTATTTACAAAAGGAGGAGTCTCTGAGCCATATCTATTTATTTATTTAACAAGCTATATATACTGCCCCTTCCTGAAATCAGGGGCGGTTTACATGGAACGTCACAACAAACTTTACATTAAACTTGGAAACTATGTACAGTTAACTTGTTATAACTGTATACAATAAACTGTGCAAAGCATGGTCGTAGACATATTTATCATGAAAATCTGATGTATCCTTAATTTATGATCACACATTGTCAGGGCCTTTCTTCCAAGGCAATAGAGGGTTCAGTGACTTGCCCAAGGCCACAAGGAACTGTTCTCAGTTCACTTCACTTCTAGAGTCAACATTTCATTCAATCACATTGGCTGTGTACAGTCCCCCTATGCTGTGGCAAAGTGCAATCAATGAATAAGTCCAGGAGTCAATTGACAGGGTCCAAGCCAGTTTATTGTGCACAGGTCCAGTCAGTCAAAGCTTCAAAAGGAACTGAGCAAAAGTTTATACAGAGACATAACCATTTATACCTCTTTTTCAGTTTGATACATGAGAATTTTCTATTTGTTCCAACTTGATACATGCAAACTTTTCATTGGTTATGCATTCCCTGCACCTGTCCAATTAGAAATCCCTCCGGAGCCTAGCAACCGGCCCCCTCCTTTAGGATTGCTTGAACAATGGTACAGTTCTGAATTTCGTTACTTTTCTACTGGAAGGCATATACTGAAACATTTCTGTTCTTTCACACACAAGAGAATAATAGAAGACTTATGAATTCATGAAAACTTCTTATTAAGCATTTTAAAACAGTTTTCTCATTTTCCACAGATTTTTGGTTCTTTTCTAGCTATAATGGGAGTTAGGATCCAGGCCTAACTTACAGGCCTTTCATAGTAGCAGGCCATGCTAGGCCATAGCCTACCACATACTGACTTGGTAACCAAGAGATCAGGGTTTGATTCCCACTAGCACTCCGTGTGGCCTTGGGCAAGTCACTTAACCCTCTATTGCCTTGGAACAAAGGCCTAGTAATCTACTTCTGGTCACACTGCCCAGGAGCTGCTGGGTCACCAAGAGTCAGAATGGATTCAAAGGCACACATTGCATTTGCAAACATGGCTGGTATGTTATTCAACTGATTTTCATTTGTGAATTTTAATCTTTGGGAAAGAGACCAGCTTTGTTAATCTTTGAAATTGAAGTTGTTTATTCATCCAGGATATATAGACTCACAGGATATGACAATACACTTTTCTATAGTGCCCTGTTCGTGTGCTGCAGACTTGTGGGTGGGCCATTTGTAAGTCTGTGAAAGAGTGTGTTGGGTTTTTCCTGTTGCTTCAGTCCTCGGCCTGCCTTCTTAGACCACCATTAAAGGGGGCTAGTTAGTGCTAATGGTGGGTAGTGCTTTTTTATTTCTTCAGCGATGTGAACACAGGGACTTAGACTGAGGTTAGCAACTTATTTTACATTTGCAAAAAATAACTTCAACACTTGGTCATTGCCAACCAGGGACAGATTTCAAACACTGACCTAGACTGCACTGTATTATCTGCGTTATGTAAGCGGGGAGAAGAGAAAAGTGGCGTTGAAGAGGAAAATTCATAACAATTATCACCATGTAAAATTACCTAGCTTTTTCACTTGAACTGTTTGGGAACAAATTCATTTTTTGAAGAACATTTTTTCATGCTGTGGGATATGCACTTGCTTATTATAGAAACTAGAAAATGTTCAGAGGTTCACAACTTGAAAAGTTTCTGGTAGAAAAATATTAATTAACCCTAGTGAATGAAAATAATTCAGATTCTTTGTCAGAATAAAATGTCAGCTGGAGGCCCTAGATATTTTGGAAGAAAACTCATAGCTTTCCTTTAGACCTTTTGAAAAAAAGACAGGTTTGGCTCTGAAGCATATTTTGTGTTAGCAACTCTATTAAAATATGCTCGGCCTTCAATATTCCTTTCTCAATGTGCAGTAACTCTCATGACATCTCCAAATACTGGAATTGGCTGCGAGAAGCATACTGCGCTGGATTATTCAATGATGCCAGTTCAGACAAAGGGCGAGGGAAACAATTGCTTGCCATCGCTTTAATAAGCACGTGACCTTATTTAAATATGCTTAAATATACCAAAGGAAACTGGAAAAAGGAAAAATAAAAATGTAAATCTATCATGGTGAAAAAAGTCACAAATAGAAGGAGATTAAAGAGAATATAATATACAGGCATTAGGGAAGAAAAATAAAAACAAGAAAGAAAATAAGATACCAACTTATTTTTTTTAAGCAAACACTGCTTTATTAATAGAATTCTATATCAAGAAAATTAAGCTTCGGTCTCTTCTTCCTCTTCCCTGATATAGGATACCCTGACAGCTCCGTCATAAAAGCATAAGAGGGTGGGGAAAGATGTGCCAATCTTTCTCGCGCAATAAAATCATCAGTTTATGACCTGAGACAAACTATCATAGTAGAAATGTATTACCAACTGCACGGGCATCACTCACCGATACACACCTGATCACATGCTCAAACCAGTTAGCCATGGACACCAAATCCAATCAGTGCAACGTCATAACTGCTTTATAGTACTCTGCTGAAGTACAGCCTCGGTTCCGTCTCTTGGAGATGCCTCCTTATCGCTGGATAGTTCCAGCTCGTCTTCAGCCTCCTGCAGATTTCTCAGCTCATATCGCAGACGCTTTTCTAGCTAAGGCAGAGGATAAATATGAGTATGGAGAAGTTGCAGTATACTAAAAAATTTTTGCATGGACCACAATGCAAAGTGACCCCCTTGGCAGACCGAATGTACAATATAGAAACACTGCGGTGAATTTACAACCCACCTAGGCTGTCACTGCTGAGACCCTCATACTCTTTGCAATAGCTAGCCAGGTAAAGGGGAAATTGCAGTTCATATGCATACTTAGACCTAGTCCAAGAGTATCTGAAACCCTAGGCAAACCATTGTCCATGCGCCCCCCACCATACCAGTAGTCCAGCATCTCCCTTTCCCTACCCCCCCCACCCCCCCTCCAGGTCTCCATCATATCCCCTCTCTTCTCTTCTCCCTCCCCAAAGGTGAATTTTTTCTTTATTTTAATGGACCCTCCCTCACACTGTTCCTAGTGTTCTTTTTGCACTTATGATCTTGCAACTGGGGTCACCCAGGACTCCTTTCGGAATTCTGCATCAGGGCTCTAAATCCAGCCACTAGGTGTCACTCTTATAGCTAACTATTTTACATCCATGGTAATTCCCAAATTGAGGATCAAACCAGGAACCTTCTGCATACTAGTGCACAACATTGCCACTGAGCTATACCAAACCAGTCAGCTTCTAGTATTTTAATCAGAAAACAAAGGTGTATTAGCATTCTGACAAAGTCAGTATTATGAACAGCACAAATGGAATGACCTTTGCCTTCTAGATTCATAACAACCTTAACAATCAAGTGCTCATCGGTTAACAGCTGATCTTCAGGGCATTTATTCTTTCTCTTATTTCTGCTTTTCATGTCTCTTGCTCTAACAGGAGGAAATATATATGTATGGAGGAAAAGTTGAGACCAGCAATGGGAATGTCACAGATGAACTGTGGGTGTTCAGTCTCTCCAATCAGTCCTGGAGCCTCAAGGTGCCTGTGGTCCTCACACATGGGCAACACTATGCGGTGGAAGGACACTCCGCACACATTGTAGAGCTGGAGAGCAAAGACGCCGCCATGATCGTCATCTTTGGTTACTCCTCTGTGTATGGTTACATCAGCAGCATACAGGAGTATTACATCAGTAAGTTACCGTCTCATAAGCAGTCACTGTTTCGTTATGTAAGGCAATCCGTGTTTAAAGAAGTAATTCCATTGAACAAAGTAATTGGGTTACATATTTGTCAGAATAATTTGCTCACCTCCAGGAAGTTCCTGCTGGATTTGGTGCCGTGCTCTAAAGAGTGGTGGAATAGCTCAGGCCTGGATTTAAGGTTTTGGGCCCCTTAGGCTAGACCAGACAGTAGCCCCCAAAGAGCAGGGGAAGGGGGTATTGTGTCACATATCCCCAAGATCGGAGAGCCAAAAGTAGCAGGGGGAGGCCTTAGTGACACAGTTGTACCCCTCTGAAGCAGCAACTACAGATAGCCCTAAATTGGCACATTTTAGTATATCTAATAACTAAATTGGGAAACCAAAGCAAATGGTAGGTAATCAAGTTAAAATAAATAGATTGTAAACTCTTTGGGGCAGAGAACTACTTACTATGCCTGTGTATCTTGTCTTCAGCTTGGATTTGGAAAAGCAAGCCATTAAATCTAAAATCTCCAAACCCAAGAGTTATAAATAGGCAAAGATCCGTAAGCATATTTTTCTTCTCTTTGGATGTGTACACCATGGAGGCAAGCTGGCAGCATAATTTGCCATTCTGTTATAGAGTGCTTACTAAAGGACTATATTTGGATTGTCTTTCCCAACAGTGTATGTTTTGTGCTATAGTCCGATGATAATCAACCTTTCTGACCTTAGTTACGGTAAGTGCCATGCATCTAGAACTATCATAATTATCATTTTTAAATGCACCAGAATCAATCTACATATGAAACTAATGTTAAATAGCGTCTCTGCAGAATTTTTATTAAAAGAGACCAGAAAACTCTCAAATACCAGGCACCCAAAATACACAAGTCTGGTGTGTAAGTTATAATAAGGGCCTCAGATGAGGGAACCTGGTCACTGCCCAATGTTGTGTAAGGATGAGCACAGTTACAAACACAGGTTAAAACCCCCCACATATATTATTCATTGGCTCCTCCTTACTGTTTTTTTTTTATTCTGAAATGCATTTACAATTAAAAAGCATTTAGCTGACAACTTTCCTAGAACCTCTTCACGCCAAACAAGTGAACGCTGGACGAAAATGTCAACTCGAATTTGCAACTGTGCTCATCTTTACTTAATGTTGGGCAGTGATCAGGTTCCCTCATTTGAGGCCCTTATTATAACTTACACACTAGACTTGTGTATTTTGTGTGCCTGGTATTTGAGAGTTTTCTGGTCTCATTTAGTAAAAACTTTGCAGGGACACTATTTAACATTAGTTTCAAATATAGATTGATTCCGGTGCATTTAAAAATGATGATAGTTATGATAGTGGTCGCATTTTTTTTGTTATGTGATATTTTAGTGTGCTTACCTATAGTGGAATTTTATATTTATAGATGCATCTAGAACTTTCAGGTGAATGGGTGACTGTGTTGGTGAGAAGTTTCCATTGGAAGATTTACCCCTTGAGTACCAGTGGAAACTGCTGTATCTTGAGGGGAACTTTGGGTGTTTATGCAATAAGTTAGCCAACATTATTGTTCTAAAGGTGTAACCATCCTTATAGGCATTCATGAGCCTCTTGGATAAATAGGATCAGCTCTGTTCAGCAGAATAAAATTCCCTTCGTGCTATAGTGGTAAAACCATGGAAATAGGAGGGAAGATTGGTGCAGTTGGGCAGGGCAAAAGTGCACAGACTTGCAGTTCGAGTTCACTTGGATTTCTCCCTCCCATGAACTTCTCTTTTCCACGTTGACTTCTACAGAATTAATTTTGACATGTGGTATTTTCGCCAGAGACTAATGAATTATCTGCTGTTAGCTTCAATGATTGCAGGAAGCAAAACATTGCATATTTTCCATACTCACCATAGATATGTTTTCTAAAACTTTGTGAATGGAGGGGCATCCCAACTCCAGTGCCTTGAGCAAAGACTACAGAGGGGTCTATTTTCAAAAACATACAAAGTAGATAAGATAACTGGTAGGGATATGTTTTCATTTGGGGGTGTGGTAGTGTGGCGTGCGGTGGGAAGGGGTTTTCTTTACAACACAGGCCAGACAGAAGTTCAGGGAAAACAAAAGCAGCTTTACTTCTGTCCCAACTTGTTAAACCTCCACAAGCTGGTTCTCCCAGCCCTTCCTCCAGCACCAGTTAATGTTCCTACCTCAGATCTCCTTTGCACAGCTTTCCTTGGAAGAACTTCTGGCTCCACAGGCCTTTCTCCCTCCTGCAGCCTGCTGGGTTCTTAACCCCTGCCTCTGAGCCACACCCTCCCTGCAGACTCTCTTAAAGGAGATATTTATTTGTGATTTTCTTTTCTATACCGCCCCTTCTCAAGATCAAGGGCGATTTACAATAAAGCTAAACCAAATTACATAAAACTCAGGATAGCACTGATACATTAACTACCAGTGAATTATTTACATGAATATTATTTACAAGTACATTATTTACAGATTAACTATCTACAAGAGTAAACACACTGGTAAAACCTGCAATGCTAATGTATTATTCATTGGTTGGTCAGGCTTCTGTGCGTGATGTGGGGATATGCATATTAGCAGCTAGGTTGGGTAAATATAATTGCCATATGTATTACTATAGTATTCATTGAATAAATAGGTTTTGATTTCCTTTTGGAATGTTTGTAGGTCTTTAATAGCTCTTAATGTATCCGGTAGGGCATTCCACAAAGGTGGAGTGACATAGGTAAATGCTCTTGTTACTTGTGGATTGGTTCATTTTACAAAAGTCTGTGGGAACAATTATTGTATTTTGTAAGCATCCTCTTCTGATTTTTTCAGTAGTGGGTATGTTAATTGGGATGGAAAGGTATGATGGTGCGATGTTATTAAGGAGTTTAAAGGTGATCATTAGTGTTTTATATTTTATCCTGCTTGTAACTGGTAACCAATGAAGTCTATAAAGAATGGGGGTGATATGTTCTGAGCTGTGGGCTTTGCTTATTATACGTGCTGCAATGTTTTGAGCCATTTGAAGTTGATTAGTGACCTTCCTTGGCAAGCCTTGTAATATGCCATTATAGAAATCAAAATGTGGTGTGATCAACGCTTGGAGTACTAATCTAAAATCATGACTAAATTTAGAAGCACTGTGGGATGCGATGGCGACTATGAATGCTTCCCTACAGACTGTTGTGTGTGCTGTAAGTGCTGATATAATTTCTTTAAGGATTGTTGTTTCTGAGGCAAAAAGAATCCAGGAGGAATAGGCTGGACGTTTGACCAGTGTGGAAGCGGAGCTGGAGCATCTTCGAGGACTGTGTGTTGCCCAAGTTAAGGACAAAACTTTGCTATCCAGGAATGCTGAATATTTGGAGAATCAAGTTCGTAGAAATAACTTAAGATTGTTGAATTTCCCTAAATCTCCTATTATGTCTGCTTTAGAGATGGTTCACAAATACTTCCTGGAGGTGCTTAAACTCCCTGGGGATAATTTGCCTCCCATTGTGAGAGCACAGTATTTATGGCTCTGCTCCCGAGAATCCGTTTCAGAGAACCGGAGACCTTACTGCGTTTCTGGAAGATTCTCTGGAAGTGGTGACTGGCCGGACAACTTTGCTTGTAACCCTGGCTCTAGAGCTGGATAAATCTGTAGTTCTTAGGGCTTTTTTTTAGAAATTTCAATGTAACCTTTCTAGGCTCTAAAGTTTGTGTTTTCTGATCTTTCACGTGTAACCCAGTTGAGGATGAAGGAATTCTTCGGTCTTAGACCTAGGGTCCTTTCTCTAGGAGGGAGTTTTGTTTTACGGTTTATTATTTTTATTTATTTATTACAATTTTTTATATACCGCACTATTCGGCATCAGCGAGGTTTACATTACAACACAACTACCATAACAACAAGCTGTTAGGTTTTACATCGAACAGGGGTACAAACATGGATAACAGGGGTCAACTATATACAAGTATATGCATACATGAAATAATTATATGGCAATAAGTAATGATATCATAATAGGAGTAAGGATTATTTCATAACTGTGGCAATTCTTCAGAAGGGATGTCTAGGTGGCATTGGTGGTTGGGTAGCATTGGAGGAAGAGATGGAATTTGAGTGCCTTCCTGAACTGCACAAGGTCAGTGGTAGCCCTAATGTCAGGGGGTAGGGCATTCCAGCATTTAGGTACATAGAAACTGAACGCCCTGTTTGTGGTTGATATGTTGCACTTCGACGATGCCTTAGGTGTTACTAGTAGGTTTATGGCTGTTGATCTTCTGGCTCTGTTGGGGGGCACTATGTGAACAAGGTCTGTGAGTGAGGCGGAGGAAATACCCTTGATCGCCTTGAAAGCAAGGAGTAGGGTTTTAAAAATGATCCTCCCATGGATAGGTAACCAGTGAAGTTGTTTGAGAATGGGAGTCACGTGGTCACTTCTGGCGGCTCCATGTAGGACCCTTGCTGCAGCATTCATGGCCAGCTGTAATGGGGCCAATGTGGATTGAGGGAGCCCTTGAAAGATGGCGTTTGCAAAGTCGAAGTGAGGCAGAATTAGCGCTTGGTATATGGTCCGGAAGTCATCTTGGTCCAGCAGGGAGCGCAGATGTCTGAGTGTGCGGATTTTAAAATATACAGCTTTGACAATGTTGCTTATGTGGTGTTTCATATCTAGACGTTGGTCCAACGTAACTCCAAGGTACCTTATTGTTTCTTTGGTTAGTAGGTCAGCTTCCTTGACGCTGACATGAGATGGAGGAGTAAAGTTGGGGTCTCTGGAGATGAAAAGAACCTCCGTCTTTTTATGTTGAATGCGTAGATTCTGTGATTGAAGCCACGCTGAGACAGCATTGAAACAGTCTATTAGTGGAGCTAGGTCCATTTGGGCTGTGGAGAACGGCATGTATAAAAGAATGTCATCTGCATATATCAAACAGCTCACGTTAAATGATCTTATGATGTTGCAGATGGGCTGCATGTAAATATTGAACAGAAGGGAGGACAACGAGGAGCCTTGAGGTACACCTTGTTTTTGATGGAAGTGTTTTGATTCCTCTGATCCAGACTTCACGTATTGCCATCTTTCTTCCAGATAGGATTCACACCATCCTAGCGCAGTGTTGCAGATGCCCTTCTCTTTCAGCCTTCCAAGGAGAATATCGTGACTCACCGAGTCAAACGCAGCAGCGATGTCTAAAAAGATGAGAACAAAACCTTGGTGGATGTTGTCTATGCCTGTGATAATAACGTTGAATAGGCTAGTAAGAAGGGTCTCGACTCCATGATATTCTCTAAAGCCATGTTGGCAGTGATCTAGGGGAGTCGCGGAGTCTATGTGATTTTGAATTTGCCGTTGTACTTCCTTTTCGGTTATCTTGGCTAGGAGGGGAATGCTTGCTATTGGCCTATAAGAATCGACCTTTTGCGGGTCAAGCTTGGGGTTTTTTAATAGTGGCCTAATGGATGTCTGCTTGAGTGTTGTGGGGAAATATCCTGTTGTGAAGGAGAGGTTCATTAGGTTTGCTATGAAAGGGCTAAACACATCACGTAATTCCTTGATCCAGAAGGCTGGACATGGGTCAGTCTGTGCTGTGGAGGTGTTGAGGGATGCTATGGTATCTTCTATGCATTTAGTGGAAGGTGTAAAAAACTTGTCAAGTGTGGTTAGGCCCATTGGTTCCTGGAACTGTGTTGTTGACTCCTTTTTGGTTTGAATGATCTTGGATTGCAGGTAGTCAGCGTATTCTTGTGGGTGGATCGCACTGTGAGGGTCGGGGATGGTTCCTTTGAGAGGGATTTGACCAAGTTGAAGAGGTCACGTGGTTTATTCAATGATCTCTTTAGGGTGTCGGTGTGATATTGTTTCATTTTGGATGTGATTGCTTCACGATGAATAGAGAGGTGAGATTGGTAGGCGGTCTGATCTTCGATAGAGAGCGATCGGCGCCATCGGCGCTCAAGTTTACGTAGTTGCGTAAGAGAGGATCTTAGCTCAGGAGAGAACCACGGGGCAGAGCTTCTCTTCATCCTTGCTGTGGTGTTGGAGTCTGGGCGTTGTGCTATGGCATTTAAGTTGGAGTTCCATGATGAGATCAGTTCTTCAAGGTCAGGCGTAGTTTTGTTGAGGAGGGATTGTGTCTCCGATATAATGTGTTCCCTGTTAAAAGGGCGAAAGCTTCTTGTAAATGCTCGTGATGTGCTGTTCTGGTTCTTGCTTCTGTGCAGCTGCTCATTGTTGGTAGGTATCTGGATAATAATCAATTTGTGGTCTGACCACGGTACGTCAGTTACTGAAGTTTGTAGATTATGGTTTTGCTCGATGATTGGCTGAGGAGCAAATACCATGTCAAGAACATTCCCCTTTATATGTGTGGGTTCATTGATGATTTGCTTAAGTGCTAGTTCTTCCATGGCACCAAGGAAGGCATTTGCGTGGTTTTGGGGTAATGAAGGGAGATTGAAATCACCCATTATCCAATTAGGTTTATTGGGACTGAGGGTATTGGCAGCAAGGTCAAGAATGGTTGGGAGGTCATCTGGACAAGCTGAGGGTGTTCTGTATAACAGGTTGAGAGAGCAATACTGGTTTGCAATAGAGAGGATGTCTAGAGTGGTTGTGCTGGAGGAGTCTAATATATGGAAGTCAAGGTCTGTTTTGGTGATTATTAGCACCCCACCTCCTTTTTTGTTTTCTCTATGTCTTGTGTGTATGGAGAAATTGGGGGGTAGAAGTTGGTTGAGGATAACGTTGTCCTCCGATGATAACCAGGTTTCAGTAATCATAAGTATTTCTAGGTTGTAGAGTGAGATTGTGTCTAGTACAACAGGCCATTTTTTGCGAATAGAGCGTGCGTTAATGATGGCACATTTCAATGGTCGGCAGCTCAGAGGTTTTTGCTGAATGGGTGTTTTAGATAACTGGAGTACTACCTGGATAAGGTGGGAGCGGCGCGTGTGGGTGTCACTTCTTGGGTGGGAGTATGGGGGATCAGACCATCTTTTTCCGTGGCTACTCAGGATAGGGATATTGCTGAGGGACGTGTAGAGGGCCTGGGTGGCTCCAAGCCAGTGAGTGAGGAGGTAAATGCTAAAGAGGGAGGCGAAATGGATGGCCATTTTGTGAGTAGCAAGTAACAGTGAGGCACAATGTGAATTACCTATAAAATTTTTCTTTTCTTTGAGCCTAGTCAGCTATTGGACTTTCTGGTAGCTAGGGAGGAAATTGTGGTGAATGCCGCACTCAACATGGCTGATGCATAAGTCTCATCCTTCCTTTATATTTCTTTTTTTCTATGATGTTAATTTTCCTGGAGCCCCTGGTGATTGCCTAATATTGTGGTCTAAATATGATGATAAATTTTCCCTGTGTTTTTCTTTTTGTTTTTTCTTTTTCTTGATTATAGTGTATCATCTTGTTTCTATCATTCTTGTTTCACTTGAATGTTGGGAAATAAATAAAAATGTATAAATTAAAATCATGACTATCAAGTAGTGGCTTTAAGAGTTGGATCATTTGTAACTTAAAGAAGATAGATCTAGTGACTAATTTTATGTGTGATGTCATATTGAGAGACTGGTCTATGGTAACCCCAAGGTACTTTACTTCATTTTTTTTACTTCTAGATCAGTTTCCTGTATTGTGATTTTTGGTGGTATGGTAATGTTTTGATTCCGGCTAATATATAGAACTTCCATTTTGTTGTAGTTTATTTTTAAGTTATGTGTCTTCAGCTACTTCACTGTTTTGTCAAGGCAGGGTGATAGTGATCTAGTGGTTGGGGAAAGTTGCCTCAGGCCAGGAGGGCTGGGGGTTCAAATCCCACAGGAAGACAGCAACCTCAGGCCAGAGGGACTGGGGTATCTAGTCCCACAGGCACACCTTGGGCAAGCCACAACCCTCCATTGCCTCAGGTACAAAATGTAAATTGTGAGCCTTTTGGGTACAAGGGAAATATATAATGTACTTGAATGTACACCGCTGTGACCTGGTGAAAAGCAGTATATAAGTATTGCTAAATAAATAAAATAAATTTTGAGTGGGATTTGTTATATCTATGGGGATGTATATCATGATATCGTCTGTATAGATATGTTATCCCACTCTGAATTGTTTGAAGATATTACAAATTGGTTGACAGTATAGATTAAATAGTAGTGCAGACAGGGAAGACCCTCGCGGTATACCTTGTTTTTGTTTAAAGGTTGTTGATGGATGTTGGCCAATCTGAATTTGTTGTATGCGGTCCGATATATAGGACTGAAACCATTGATATACTGTGCCCTTTATTCTTATCTGTTGGAGTCTGCTAAGAAAGATATTGAGATTAATGCTATCGAAGGCAGCTGTAATGTCCAGGAATACGAGGACAAATGAGTGCTTAGGGTTATCTGTTCCTTGAATAAGTTTATCGAAGAGGGCTAGGATAAGGGTCTCTTCTCCAAGAAATGGCCTAAAGCCATATTGATGCTCATCAAGTGGGGAATTTAGGTCAAAATAGTCATGTAGCTGAGTTTGGACAACTTTTTCTATTACTTTAGCCATGAGTGGCAGGCTAGCTATTGGTCTGCATGAATTGTTGTTGTTAAGTGCCGTCGAGTCGGAGTCAACTCATGGCGACCCTCTGGATAGCTATCCTAAATTGTGTTCGATCTTCAGTCAGGCGGCTCATTGTTGACAGACTGGTACCCGTAGCTGCTGTTATTGTATCGATCCATCTCATTGCTGGCCTTCCTCTTTTGCGTTGACCTTCTATCTTGCCAAGCATGATGTCTTTCTCTAATGATCTCTCTCTCCGCATGATGTGTCCAAAGTATGAAAGTCGAAGTCTTGTCATCTGAGCTTCTAAAGAAAGCTTAGGTTTGATCTCCTCTAGTACAGACTGGTTTGTTCTTCGGGCAGTACATGGTATACACAGTATTCGCCGCCAGCACCATAATTCAAAGGCATCAATTTTCTTCCTGTCTATCTTTTTCACTGTCCAGCTTTCACATCCATATGATGTTATTGAAAATACCATGGCTTGAACAAGTCGAATCTTTGTATGGAGAGAGACATCTCTGCTCTTGAGAATCTTATCTAGGTCTTTCATAGCCATTCTGCCAAGAGCAATGCGTCGTCTGATTTCTTGACTGCTTGTTGCTTCATTATTGATAGTTGATCCAAGTAGGTTAAAGTTATTCACGATTTCAATTTCTTCTCCTTCGACGATGAACCTGTTGATTATGCCAGTTGTCATGATCTTTGTCTTCTTTACATTAAGGTGCAGGCCCATTTTGAGACTATGTTCTTTGATTGTGAGAAGCAAATGTTTCAGATCATCTTCACTTTCCGCCAGTAATGTGGTATCATCAGCATAGCGAAGGTTGTTGATGAGTCTTCCACCAATCTTCACACCTCTGTTGTCTTCATACAATCCTGCTTCTCTGATGATTTGTTCTGCATATAAATTAAACAGGTAGGGGGAAAGTATGCAGCCTTGTCTTACACCTTTGCTTATTTTAAACCATTCTGTTTCTCCTTGTTCCGTTCGAACTGTTGCTTCTTGATCAATATACAGATTGTGCAAGAGAACGATCAGGTGTTCTGGTATACCCATGCTTCTTAATGTGGCCCAGAGTTTCTCAGGGTTTACACAGTCAAAAGCTTTGCTATAGTCGATAAAGCACAAATAGATATCCTTTTGGTATTCTTTAGTCTTTTCAAGGATCCATCTCACATCTGCAATGATGTCTCTCGTTCCTCGCCCTTTTCTGAACCCTGCTTGCACTTCAGGTAGTTCTCGTTCCAGGTATGATTGTAGTCTCTTTTGAATAATCTTCAGTAGAATTTTGCTGGCATGTGGGATCAGAGCGATTTTGCGATAATTTCCACAGTCAGTTGGATCACCTTTCTTTAGTACTGGTATAAACACAGATCTTTTCCAGTCAGTTGGCCATGATGCTGTCTTCCATATTTCTTGGCAGAGCCTTGGTAACAGCTGCATCAGATTGCTGTAATACTTCTATGGGAATGCAATCAATGCCTGGTGCTTTGTTCTTTGATAAGGCTTTCAATGCTGCTTCAACTTCTTCTTTCATCACCAATGGTTCCAGATCATAAGGTACAGGTTGAAACGGCTGTTGGTCCACTTGATCTTTATCATATAAAAACTCTGTATATTCCTTCCATCTTTTCTTGATCTTCTCAGCATCATTCAACATAGAACCTTGAGCATCTTGTAACATTCCAATTCGAGGCTGGAACTTTTTCTTTAACTCTCATAGCTTTAGGAAAGCTGATCTTGTTCTTCCTCTAATAGTTTCTGCTTCTATTTCCTTGCATGCGTCATTGTAGTACTTTTCCTTGTCCTGTCTTGCTGCACGTTGGAAATCTCTGTAGAGTTCTGTGATTGTCTTTCTTTCTCCTCTGGCTTTAGCTTCTCTGCATTTCTGGGCAATTTTCAGAGTTTCTTCCGTCATCCATTTTGGCCGTTTTTTCTTTTTTACCTTTTGTAGAGACTTCTCGCTTTCTTCCAACACAACCTTCTTGATGTCATTCCATAACTCTTCTGGAACGCTATCATTTGTATCTAAAGCAGCAAATCGATTTTGCAGCAGTCTTTAAATTCCAGTGGTATATTCTCAAGGTCATATTTTGCTGCATTCATGAGTGGTTTGCTCTTTTTCAGCTTTAGCTTGAGTTTGCATACTAGTAGTTGATGATCTGTACTACAGTCAGCTCCAGGTTTTGTCTTTGTTGATGTTATAGAGCTTTTCCAACGTTGACTTCCACAGATGTAGTCAATTTGATTTTTATACAATCCATTGGGTGAAGTCCATGTGTACAGTCGCCGCTTGTGTTGCTGGAAGAAGGTGTTCGAGATGAATAGATCGTTGGTCTTGCAGAATTCTATCAGTCTTTCTCCAGCTTCATTTCTGTTGCCAAGTCCATATTTTCCAACTACTTTGTCTTCTTCTTTGTTGCCAACCTTTGCGTTCCAATCACCCATGACTATCAGGATATCCTGTTTGCATGTTCTGTCAATTTCAGCTTGTACTTGTTCATAGAACTCTTCAATTTCATTCTCTTCTGCAGCTGTTGTTGGGGCATATACTTGAATTATAGTTGTGTTGATAGGCATTCCTCGTAGACGAATAGAGATTAAGCGTTCGCTGACTGCACTGTATTTCATTACAGTTCTTGCAAGTTTCTTCTTTATTATAAATGCAACACCATTTCTTCTTTGTCTTTCATTTCCAGCATAGTAGACCATGTGATCATCTGATGCAAAGTGCCCGATGCCAGTCCACTTCAGTTCGCTGACACCCAACAGATCAAGTTGTACACGTTCCATTTCATTCTTGACCACCTCCAACTTCCCTTGGTTCATGCTTCGTACGTTCCATGTTCCAATGTGTAAGACATCTTTACAGCTTCTGACTCTCATTTCATGCGCAGCTACATCAGCAGTCAGACGTCCCGAGGGCTTTGATCCAACCACATCATAAATGCTGGCTTTACTCTGAAAAGTCTTCAGCTCTTCCCCAGTAGCTAGTTGAGTGCCTTCCAACCTGGGGGTCTCATCTTCCAGCACTACAGCACAATTTGTTTTGTTGTAACTATCCATTGGGTTTTCATGGCAAGATACAGAAGTAGATTGCCGGGCCTTTCTTCCGCGCAGTTTAAGTTTGGTGGTGTTGCCGTTGTCACAGAAATGTGATCCTCCGCCGTCAACACTATCCCATTCTGCTGCTGCCCAGATGGGTGGTTTGTCTTGGTCTGGCATCTCAGCTGAGACCTGTCCATCTTGGGAGACCCTGCCAGTAGTTAAACTACCGATAGTTTAGCTCTCAGCATCACTGATGCACACAAGCCCTCACAGCACGACAAGCTGCAAACCAAGTAAGGGCTGCATGAATTAGGATGTTGCTTGTCTAGTGATTTGTTTTTTAGTGTCGGGCAAATCATTGATGTTGATAATACCTTTGGAAAGAGATAGGTAACATTCTATGTACCCAATTACACACCCTCGCCCTCAGATCAACCATGCCCTGTTGAGCACCTGCCTCACCCAGGACCCCCACCCAGGAAAGGAAGCCTGTGCTCAGATGAGTCTGACCAGCTCTATGACGGACCTGGAACTAGTAGAGTTGGAGACCCAAAAACCATCCCTTAACCCGTTTTGGACCAGCGTATGTTTTACATACATAAGGTTTCCATACTTACTACTCAACTGTTTACTAATTAATGGTTATAAATTCAATGGAACTTTGTTTAGCTATTATCGTTATGTCAAAAAGCGTTATATACAGATTTTTTTTATCTGAGATCTAGTTAGTTTAACAGGTATTTGAAGTTTGCTGATTTTGACGGTACTGGCGGCTCAACATAAAAAGATCACAAAAAATAGTAAGTACCTTATAATGCTGTAATAGCTACTATTTTGCAAATAAAAGTATTTGTAGACTTTAGAAAATAGGTTTAGATAACTGTAAGTTACTTAGTGTCAGAGTTATTGGTGCGTATATCGGCCTTGTATATTTTTCATACGCTGGGCTAATATGTTGTCGAAACTAATTGCTGTCAAGCATTCTATTCTAGGTGTTTCAATGGTGCAATATTGACGCACTGCATCAGAAGTGTTTTCACGTGTATCATATTCCGCCGACAGAATGGACTGTTGACAAAACTATATTATATTATAATAAAGTGTTTTAAATTAAAACTGCAGTTTCAATAGTATCATACAGTATGTTTATGTCAATGAATATTGGAACTGAATCCTATCTTTTCTGAAGATGGACAATATACTATATTGGACCAGTGTATGAAAAACATACACTATATGAAACTTCTATTTTCTGCAAAGTTTTAATATTTTTTATTAATGCCGGTATTTCATAGTTGTTTGAGTGTAAAAATTCTAATAAATCATCCAGAACAGAGAGAGAATATGCGAGCTGTCCAATACGGGTTAATATGGCCGCTGGACAGCTGAGCAGATAGTATTTGAAGGTTTGAAACACCCACTTGACAGCCAGGGCCTCCATCTCGATCACTGCACAAACCCCACAAACTACACAGAATCACACACAACCACCCCATCCTCATCATTCACACATTATGCAATTAATAAACACAAGTAAAAGCCTTAAACAGAAAATTAAAAACAGCAGACATACTAGTACACACCAGCAGACCCTAATGTATTTATTTATTTAATAGTATTTCTATACCGCCTTATCTTACAATCAAAGCGGTATAACAGCAAAACAATCAAAAGAGGTGATGGTATAATCATGCAGTGAGGGTTAAATCGTAGTTTGAGATTATGATGTGTGCTGTGTGTTAGAATAAATTGAGCTATGTACATTGTGCGCTATTATACAACATGTGCTATAATACAATCTTCTATATGTTTAGTGTTAAGAAACAACAAGTGCCGATATACATTCTTTGTCCGTGTGTCTGAGGGTAAGAAGTTGGTCGTTCCTGGTATATGAATTGATTATGTAACTTGTCCATAGTGTTCTATGAACAGCGTTGTCTTCAGCTGTTTGCGAAAGTCCTTGAGGTCCAATGTTGATCTAAGATCGTCTGGGAGGGTGTTCCAGATTGTTGGCGCAGCAAGAGAGAGTGCCCTTTCTGTAGTGTCCTTGCATGCTTTTCTGAAGTCATTAGAGGTGATGACTCTGTTGGAGGTTCTTTTTCTTCTTGGTCGTGTGCTGGTATCTGTCTGTATGAGAGAGATCAGGCTGTTTGCTGAGGTGTGTTGCTTGATCTTGAATATTGTGGCACTGCAGACCCTATGCAGGCAGAAGAAAATGTTTTAAACTCAGAAAAAAGAGGCAGACACCGGCTGCAGCATCACGAGGAGCCATATAGGGGGAGCAAGAGGGACCTATGGAGGACTGAGGAACCACGCCCTAGAGCCAATGATGCAATACCGGCCTGCACCCAATCCAGAAAGGGAAGGATTCCTTTTAAAAACCCAGATGACTGGAGAAAGTCAGACTGGCAGGGAGTTGTGCAAGGAGTTCCAGTTCCAGATTCGCATGGAGATCCAGATCCAGGAAGGAAGCTAACTTTGGAAGGAGAAAGGAGAGCTTTCCTGGAAGGAGAGGAGGACCCAGGAATAGGAGTCCTAACAGATGGAACCGGCCTAGCAGACTCAGGAGAGCCAGGTGAAGAAACTTGCTTTAGATATCTCAAAAGGGGAGAAGACACACTTTCCAGGAGGGAAAGATACCGGGTGGAAGCTAACCCTGGAAGGAGAAGGAATGTACCAGAGAGTCCAAGGCCTGAGTATAGCAAGGGCCAGCAACTGTTGAAAGGCGCAACAGGAAGTAACCAGGAGAGAGGTGAAAGAGGAATTTTGAAAGGCAACTTTCAAGGCCCTGGGAGAAAGAAGCTGTGGTGTACGTGCGGCTTAACCCCAGCAGAAGGCCGACCTGAGAACCGGAAGCCTACCTGGGTGCCAGAGAAGCCGAGCCCCAGCAGGAACAGGCCTCAGCCTTCACATCACTGTGATAACCTTAGAAGAAAAGGTAATTACTATTTTACTATGATTTTACGAATGCTGTGAAGCAGAAGGAGCAAGGCACTGGAGAATGCTGTCCTTCTAGATGCATTCATGCTACAAAATACAAACCTGTACCAAACAGGAGACTTTCTAGAGAAGGAACAGTGTGCAGGAGAGACTGTCCACATGCTAAAAGTGTACAAAGCAAAGGCTTACCTTTAGATGCTGAACATTGGGGCATCATACAAGCATTATACAAAAAGCCTGAAGGCGAGCCCCTAGACATTCCAGACTGCGAGCCAATGCAGGTGGAATTCCCGGATGATCCCTCGGACCTCCCGATGGATTGTAGCTATTGCCTGGCCGAAAGAATTGAGCCCTTAGCGGAGGAATAGCTGTGGTCTGGGGTAAAAGCTTGATTCTGTATTCCGTTTGGTATTGCTGTGAAGTTAACAGGTTTTCTTCAGTTCATGTTTTCTTTTAACCTGGAGCAAGGACATTCTTTTGTGTTGATGTAAGCTGTGCTATTTGAACCTATTTGCAACACGGGAAATAAAAGCCTTAATTTTTCCCTACCCTCGGACTGTGATATTCTTGGGAGCTTTTAGTTACACAGAAGGCTACCAGGCCTATAAAAGCCTGGGCCCTGTAATTGAGCTAAACTCCTCCACAAACAAACTTTGCATGTCCACCCCCTTTCTGCTGTGACCCGCCATTGCCACCAGGGGGGGGCGGTGTGACATGTAAAAATGGCGTAGCTATAGGATTTTGCCCAGAACTTACCTCAGCACTGAAAAGGAAAGGCTTAAAATTCCAGAGAGGAAAAAAAAAGAGGAAAAGTCTGGTTGTGCTGCTGAAAAAAAAAAATCACTAAAACCCGGAGTGGATCAGCTAGAAACTGGACCGGAGGAGAGAAAAACCCGCAGCGGAGTAGCTGAGAACCCAGAACGGATTGGGGGAAATCCTGAACAGAGAAAATCCTGTTGCCGATTCCTCAAGCAGAGAGCGGTGGCGAGCAACAGCAACTTCCATTCCAATGCTGATTACACACCAGAATCAGGTAAAATGTAATTAAGCTTGTCTAGTGTGGGACACCGGAGGAAGTTTAAAAAAAAAAAAAAAAAAAGAGAGAAAAAAAGTTTAGGGAACCGCACTTGGTTGTGTCTTTTTTTTCTATCCTTGCAGGTGCATCATGGAGCCAAGAGAGCTATGCGCGTGGATGGCCCACCAATTTGACAAACAAACTTTGCATGTCCACCCCCTTTCTGCTGTGACCCGCCATTGCCACCAGGGGGGCAGTGTGACATGTAAAAATGGCGTAGTTGGCAGGATCAATGCAGAGAAGTCGACTAGTCTAAACAAGCAAGCGGTTGGACAATGGACATGTCATGATTTAGTGGTAGGAAAATTGAGTCCTGAAGATAATGTGGACGATTTTCTAGACTCTTTTACTAGAATAGCTAGTTCAGCTAACTGGCCACCTGAACAATGGTCAATACGTCTCGCAGCGTCCCTTACGGGCGAGGCACTGGCTGCTTATCGGTCAATGCCGCCTGCCTTAGCCAACACCTATGAAGAGGTAGTGTTAGCAATTAGGGATCGCCTAGGTCTTACCCCATTGACGTACAATAAAATGTTCAGGGCTACTACCCTTAAGGCTGACGAAACGCCAAAAGCCCTGGGGTACAGAATCAGGAGCTTAGCGTACAAGTGGCTACAGCCGGAGAGGAAGAATATAGAGACACTAATGGACGCCGTAGTATTAGAACAATACATGACAGCGGTGCCCAGTAGGGTACAGAACTACCTAATGTTACAAAATTGCTGTACCACTACAGAGGCAATAACCCTTACTGAGCGGTACCTAGAGGCTGAGAAAGTCACCCAACATAGGATGGGTAACCCCAAGGTAGCCATAGGTATGGGAGCCAGGAAAGTAGGGAGCCCTTCCCAACCAGTATATGGTAATGTAAAGAGAAATAACCTTCCAGATAAGGAAAAAGTTAAACGCTGTTTTTCCTGTGGTAAAATGGGACATTTAAAAAATGACTGTTATGCTCGAACTGCTCTTGTGGGAGAGGCCCCAAAGACAGTCCGAGAAGGGTTTGTGTTGACTGTACAAATACATGGAGTGGATGTAAGGGCGCTTCTGGATTCGGGCGCTGATCAAACAATGATGTCCCAAAAGTTATGGTCAGTGATCAGAGGCCAGGGAGGATCAGTTCCTGAATATCCAGAAGGCCGTATTAAGATCAAATGTATTCACGGGGCAGCCACAAGTTATCCTCTCTATAGGCTATGGGTCAAAGGCTTGGGAATAAAGAAGGAAATGCTGGTAGCAGTCGTGCCAAAATTGCCCCAAGAATTAGTATTGGGCCGCGACTGGCCGCAGTTCCGGAGGAGCCTTAAAGAGGGCTTGACTCCAACTAACATCCCAAATTCCACCTGTAGTTGGCATGAGTCTGTAGACAACCCGGAGTCACGGTCTAAGCCGGCCGATCACTGCCATGTACAGCCAAACAGTGCAAAGAAGAGTGAGCCTCCCAAAAAGGCTCTAGTTTCCACGAGATCCCATACCCAGGATGATGAACAGCCCTCATGCTCCAGAGATAATTCTTTAGGAACCCTCCCCTCGCATGAGGACCTAATAGGAGATCCCTTACGGAGAGAGCGAAAGCCGAAGGCTGAATGAAGGCGTGAACGAAGATGTCGCTCTCAGGGACGGGCCGAATTGGAAGCCGGAGGAGGAATGCCCTGGGTACCGGCCGAATTGTTGGAGAAGTTTCCCTCCTTCAAGAGAGAGCAAAAAGCGGACCCAGTACTAGCTCATGCCTTTGAGCAGGCACAAGACAAAAGGGATTCCTACCCCAGATTCTGTATGGAGGATGACCTGCTCTATCGAGAGAGTAAAGATCCACGAACAGGGGTACTACAGAAACAACTGGTGATACCGAACACATTTAAATCATTGATTCTACGCCTGGCCCATGACCATCCCGTAGGGGGTCATAAGGGAGCACAGGGTACGCTAGACCAGATTCTGGCCAGATTCTATTGGCCAGGGGTATTTCGGGAGACAACTCGATTCTGCGAATCCTGCGCAACGTGCCAAAGAGTGACCGCCCGAAAACCTCCTGCCGTGCCATTAGTACCTATGCCTGTGATTTCAGACCCAGTGAGAAGATTGGCCATGGACATTGTAGGGCCCCTGGTTAAAACACCCAGGGGATACCAATATATCCTGGTAATCATCGATCAGGCGACCCGGTTCCCGTGGGCCATCCCATTAAGAAGTATTTCGGCTAAGCCTATTGCCAGTGAACTGGTTAAACTATTCTGTGAAATTGGATTTCCGCAGGAAATACTGACAGACAGGGGCAGCAATTTTCTGTCAAAATACCTCGCGCAGGTATGGGACGCCTTTGGCATCCACCATAAGAAGACCGCTGCATACCATCCCCAGTGTAACGGTCTGGTAGAATGCCTTAACCAGAGCATAAAGCAAATGCTCCGACGAGCGCTAGGTGGACAAATGTCAGAATGGGACACCATGTTACCATTCATTATGTACGCTTGCAGGGAACGGAGACAGACTTCCCTGGGCACGTCCCCGTATGAACTCCTGTATGGACGGTCCCCGCGAGGTTTATTAGACATCCTAAAGGAACAGTGGATCGAACCCGTTGAGGCCGAAATAGGGGTGCCCCTATTTCTGCAGAACCTCAGGACTCGTCTAGAACGAACTTCCCAGGTTGCGGGTGAAAATTTGAAGAAGAGTCAACAAAAACAAAAGCATTATTATGACCTGCGGGTAAAGCACAGACAATTACAAGCAGGAGAAAAAGTAATGATCCTGGTAGCAGGTGCAACCCCGAAGTTTGAGGCCCGATGGAAAGGATCGCATACGATAGTCAAGTCGATGGGACCGACTTCCTACGAGGTCAAGGATGACAAAGGGCACACGCAAATTTATCACATTAACACTCTTCGGCCATGGCATGACCGATCTGTTCTGCTAGCATCAGCGACCAACGTATTCTACCCTGAAGAGATACTGACGGATATCAGGCGGAAGAAGTATAGTACCAATCAACTACATTTTAAGGCGGATGCAATATTGCGTATTCCGTGCTGTGTGGAAGAGGCTTCACCAGCCCATCATATTTTAAGAGGGGGGATATGTGGCACTGCAGACCCTCTGCAGGCAGAAGAAAATGTTTTAAACTCAGAAAAAAGAGGCAGACACCGGCTGCAGCATCGCGAGGAGCCATATAGGGGGAGCAAGAGGGACCTATGGAGGACTGAGGAACCACGCCCTAGAGCCAATGATGCAATACCGGCCTGCACCCAATCCAGAAAGGGAAGGATTCCTTTTAAAAACCCAGATGACTGGAGAAAGTCAGACTGGCAGGGAGTTGTGCAAGGAGTTCCAGTTCCAGATTCGCATGGAGATCCAGATCCAGGAAGGAAGCTAACTTTGGAAGGAGAAAGGAGAATTTTCCTGGAAGGAGAGGAGGACCCTTGAATAGGAGTCCTAACAGATGGAACCGGCCTAGCAGACTCAGCAGAGCCAGGTGAAGAAACTTGCTTTAGATATCTCAAAAGGGGAGAAGACACACTTTCCAGGAGGGAAAGATACCGGGTGGAAGCTAACCCTGGAAGGAGAAGGAATGTACCAGAGAGTCCAAGGCCTGAGTATAGCAAGGGCCAGCAACTGTTGAAAGGCGCAACAGGAAGTAACCAGGAGAGAGGTGAAAGAGGAATTTTGAAAGGCAACTTTCAAGGCCCTGGGAGAAAGAAGCTGTGGTGTACGTGCGGCTTAACCCCAGCAGAAGGCCGACCTGAGAACCGGAGGCCTACCTGGGTGCCAGAGAAGCCGAGCCCCAGCAGGAACAGGCCTCAGCCTTCACATCACTGTGATAACCTTAGAAGAAAAGGTAATTACTATTTTACTGACTATGATTTTACGAATGCTGTGAAGCAGAAGGAGCAAGGCACTGGAGAATGCTGTCCTTCTAGATGCATTCATGCTACAAAATACAAACCTGTACCAAACAGGAGACTTTCTAGAGAAGGAACAGTGTGCAGGAGAGACTGTCCACATGCTGAAAGTGTACAAAGCAAAGGCTTACCTTTAGATGCTGAACATTGGGGCATCATACAAGCATTATACAAAAAGCCTGAAGGCGAGCCCCTAGACATTCCAGACTGCGAGCCAATGCAGGTGGAATTCCCGGATGATCCCTCGGACCTCCCGATGGATTGTAGCTATTGCCTGGCCGAAAGAATTGAGCCCTTAGCGGAGGAATAGCTGTGGTCTGGGGTAAAAGCTTGATTCTGTATTCCGTTTGGTATTGCTGTGAAGTTAACAGGTTTTCTTCAGTTCATGTTTTCTTTTAACCTGGAGCAAGGACATTCTTTTGTGTTGATGTAAGCTGTGCTATTTGAACCTATTTGCAACACGGGAAATAAAAGCCTTAATTTTTCCCTACCCTCGGACTGTGATATTCTTGGGAGCTTTTAGTTACACAGAAGGCTACCAGGCCTATAAAAACCTGGGCCCTGTAATTGAGCTAAACTCCTCCACAAACAAACTTTGCATGTCCACCCCCTTTCTGCTGTGACCCGCCATTGCCACCAGGGGGGGGCGGTGTGACAATATGTATATGATTGTTTTATATTTGATGCGTGAAATTATTGGTAACCAGTGTAGCTCTTTCAGAATGGGTGTGATGTGCTCCTGTCTTGACGATCCAGATATTATACGTGCAGCCGTGTTTTGTGCTAGCTGTAGTGGCTTGAGTGTCTGTTTTGTTAGACCAAGGTATATAGGGTTGCAGAAGTCCAGTAATGGGGTAATTAGAGCTTGGCATACATTACGGAAGTGGTCGGTTGCGAGGAGGGGTTTTAGTCTTCTAATGATTCTCATCCTGTAGTATGCATTTTTGATTGTCTTGTTTATATGTGCTTTGAGATTCAGTTCATTGTCCAGGGTCACTCCGAGATATTTTACTTCTGATTTTATTGGTATAGTTGAGTTTTTTATCATGATGTCCGGTGGATGGGCGAAGTCAGGGTTACGAGTGATGAAAAGAGCCTCGGTCTTGCTGAAATTAATTTCGAGGTGGTTGTTTTTACACCATATGGACATTTGTGTGAGGCAGTTTATAATTTTAGGTCCCCTTGGCATTTTACAGTGATGACATCAGTAGAATCGCCGATGGTACAGGCACATAAACAGTCCAGTCCAGCAGAATGAGGCACAAGCAGGTAAAAAGGCAGCAAGAAACTCCTACTGATACTCGCACCACTCTCACTCTCACCAAGAGTGCCGTGCGTGAGGTAAGGTACATTATTTGAGCTTTATCGCCCTCCACAGGTCCTCTTGATCCCTGTCCTGTTTGGTGGGTGAGGTCTATTCAGGAGGGAGTGTGCCTCAGTTTTTTAGGGACATGGTGAATCTTTCTCTGTGGTCAGGTACTGTGCCGGAAGTTCTTAAGCTGGCTTTTGTTCAACCAGTGATTAAGAGGGATACTCTTGATGCATTGTCACCTGCATCGTATCACCCCATTTTGAGTCTCCCTTTTCTGGCTAAGCTGCTTAAGAGGTTAGTGTTGATGCAGCTGTCAAGAGTTTGTGGAGTCTCATGGCTAGTTAGATGCACAGCAGCAGCACAGTTTCAGTCAGGGTTTTTGTGTTGAAACCTTGCTGCTGTCATTGTTTAATACCCTATGGTGTAGTTTGGATTGGCCGAAAATGGGGGTTATGATGATCTTCATTGATGTTTCTGCAGCTTTAGATTCCATTAATCATATGCTGTTTTTGCAGTGCCTCCATTCATTGTGAGACACAGGGCAAGTGTTCAATTGGTTTGCATCTTATTTAACAGATTGATTTTTTTCAGGTTCATATAGGTTCAGACGTCTCAGACTGGATTCCTCTGTACTGTGGGTTGCTTCAAGGTTCCGCATATGCCTTGCTATTTAACTTATATAGGGCTCCTGTGTGTGCTTTATTTCAGAGTTTTGGTGTTTTTTACCACATATATGCTGATGACTTTCTAGTGTACATGCCTTTTGATGTTTTTGAAGGGTACGCTTCTTTGCCACTGTTGTGGTGTTTGGAGGTTGTTTCATTGGGGTTTGCCCAGCATGGGATGAGTATTAATTATTGGAAGACAGAGGTCTTGTTTGTCTCCTGTGATAGGTCCTTTGTTGCTCCTGAGGAGGTTTTGTTAAACGGGCATAGGGTTGTTGTGCGTCAGGAAATTGTTTATCTTGGAGTGACATTAGATGGCCGGCATTCTTTGATCAAATCCATGATTGATATAAAGCATGCTCCACTGAGTCACTTATTAGATCATCTACTCTGGACATAGGATATGTTTCCAGTTTAGAAGCTGCATTGACCCTCTGGACGTTAATACAGAATCTGATGCTTTGGTCAGATTTAGGAGCCAAGATGTGGGTGATGACCAGTCACTCATAGACTCTTCTATAACACCAAGGTTAAGCATCTCTTCCAGCTCATTGGTGACGGCCTGTCACCAGGCCTCCGGAATACAATAGGATCATTGCTGGATAACCACTCCAGCGTCAATAATGATACCATGACAAATGAGGTGGGCTCGTCCCGGGTGGGGGGAGGACATGCTAGGGAGATAACGTTTCTAGATGAAATAAATGACTGCTTTTTGGAGCCGCTAGTTCATGAACAGACAAGAGTGGAAACTATCTTGGACCTAGTCCTTAGTGGAACATAAGATCATGAGATAAGGATGTTGAGGCCACTTGGCAATAGTGATCATAGCATGATCGCGTTTGATTTAATACATGGAAGAATAATGGCAAGGAAATCCATAGTACTACCTTTTAACTTTCAAAAGGGAGACTATGATAAAATGCGGAAAATAGTCAAGAAAAAACTAAAAGGAGCAGCTGCATAGGGTTAAAGATTTACATCAAGCATTGATGTTGTTTAAAAATACTATCTTGGAAGTCCAGACCAGCTGTATTCCATGCTTTAAGAAAAGTGGAAAGAAGTCCAAAAAACTGCTAGCATGGTTTAAAGATGAGGTCAGAGAGGCTGTTGTAGCCAAAAAAGCATCTTTCAGGAAATTTAAAAAGGAGCCAAATGATGAAAACTAGAAACAACATAAGCACTGGCAAGTTATATGCAAGGCATTGATAAGGCAGGCAAAAAAAGAAGTTGAAAAAAAGCTTGCTGTGAAAGCAAAAACGCATAATGAAAACATTTTCAAGTATATTTGTAGCAAAAAACCTGTCAGAGTCAGTTGGACCATTGGATGATAGAGGGGTAAAAGGGGCACTAAGAGGGGACAAGGCCACAGCGGAGACAATGAATTCTTTACTTAGATCTTTACTGAAGAAGATGTAGGGAAGTTACCGATGCCTGAAATGGTATTTAAAGTTGATGCAGCAGAAGAATTGAAATAAATATCGATAAACCGGAAACATGTATTACAACTATTTGATAAACTGAAGAGTAGCAAATCACCTGGACCGGATGGTATACATCCAAGAGTGTTGAAAGAACTGAAATATGAGCTTGCAGACTTACTGTTTCTAATCTGTGAACTATCATTAAAAACATCAGTAATACCTGAAGATTGGAGGATGGCCATATAACGCCAATTTTTAAAAAGTGTTCCAGGGGTGGTCCAGGAAACTACAGACTGGAGAACCTGACATCAGTACCGGGAAAAATGGTAGAAACCATTATGAAGAACAAAATTTATAAACACGTAGATAGTCATGGTTTAATGGGAGTCAGCCAACATGGCTTTAGCCAGGGAAAAACTTGTCTTACTAATCTGTTATATTTTTTTGAAGGTGTAAATAGAGGTAGACAAAGGTGAGTCGGTTGATGTAGTTTATCTGGATTTTCAGAAAGCCTTTGAAAAAGTCCCTTGTGATATTCTTGGCAAAATTAAAAAGTCATGGGATAGGAGGCAGTGTACTATTGTGGATCAGGAACTGGTTAAAAGATAGAAAGCAGAGGGTAGGGCTGAATGGACAATTTTTCCAATGGAGAAAGGTGAATAGTAGAGTATCCAGAGATCTGTGCTGGGTCTGCCGCTTTTTAACATATTCGTAAATGACCTGAAATAGTACTAACGAGTGAGGTAATCAAATTTGTAGATGACACAAAATTATTCGAAATTGTTAAAACCCAAGAGGATTGTGAAAAATTGCAAGAGGACCTTAATAAACTGGAAGACTGGATGTTCAAATGGCAAATGAAATTTAATGTGGACAAGTGCAAAGTTATGCACCTAGGAAAGAACAACCCAAACTGTGGTTACACGGTGCAAGGATTTACATGAGGAACCACCACCCAGGAAAAAGATTTAGGCATCATCATGGATAGCACATTGAAACCCTCTGCCCAGTATGCAGTGGCGGCCAAGAAAGCAAATAAAATGCTAGGTATGTTAAGGAAAGGAATGGAGAATGAAATAAAGGATTTATAATGCCTCTGTATCGTTCCATGATGCGACTGCACCTCGAATATTGTGTACAATTCTGGGTTACTGTATCTTAAAAAGGATATAGCAGAATTAGAAAAGGTACAGAAAAGAGCAACCAAAATGGTAAAGGGGATGGAAGTATACCCCTAGGAGGAGAGGCTAAAAAGATTTGGGCTCTTCAACCTGGAAAAGAGACGGCTGAGGGGAGATATGATAGAGGTCTATAAATTTAATGAATGGAGTGGAACAGGTAAACGCAGACTGATTGTTTATGCCATCAAAATCTAGAAAGACTAGTGGACATGCAATGAAGCTATAGTGTAACCCATATATGATTGATAAGAAAAAAATTTTTTTTTACTCAATGCATAATCAAACTCCTGAATTTGGATGTAGTAAAAGTTGTTAGTGTAGCTGGGTTTAAAAAAGGTTTGGGGATCACGTGTGCACATGAGCGAGTGAGGAGCTGCCTCGCTGCGCTCCCGGGCCGCCTGTAGAACTTTAGCAATTTACTCGGCAACACCGGTCCTCTAATTGAACCGAACGGTACGGTCCCCTGTGCAACTACTGTGTGCTATCTTCGGAAAGGCTGGTGGCAGCTAAATGCCAATGAAAGCGGCAGCAAAGCGAGACAAAATCGCGGGTGCCCGAGACCCTAAAATGGCGGCGGCGGCCCGGGCGAGTTCTGTGTTGGACTCGCCGGGAAAAGACAGTGTTAACTCGGGCCCCGGTGAGATTGCTCAGGAAGTGGTGAAATTGCTGGAGCCTAAATTCGACGTTGTTATGCGAAAACTTGATGAGATGGGTGAGCGGTTTGGAGAAGTTGCTAAACGTATGGACGAGGTTGAGCAGCGAGTAACCGCGCTCGAGGAGGGAGAGCTGACGCTGGAAAGAGCGACCGAGAAACAGCAGAAGCAGCTAGATGAACTCCTACTGAAGGTCGACGATCTTGAGAATCGTTCCAGACGGAACAACCTACGGCTGATCGGTGTGCCTGAGTCTTGGACGGGTGGCCAGCTGTTCACCCTGTTTGAGGAATGGCTCCTGCAAGCGCTAGGCCTGGCAGAGCTGCGAGGAAAAATACATGTGGAATGTGCTCACAGGCTTGGCCCACTGCGCGAAGACCACGGCCGACCGAGGCCGGTGCTGGCGTGTCTTTTGAACTTTCATCACAAAACTCTGATACTCCAAGCATATCGGAAGAAAAGAGACCTGCAGCTTGATAATGCAAGGCTTCTGCTGTTCCCTGACTACTTGGCATCTCTAGCTGCACGACGCAAGGCATTTGCACCCATCTGCAGCACACTGATTGAGCGCGGGGTGAAATTCGCGCTGCTCTATCCAGCTACCTTAAAGGTCTTTTACAAAGGTACTACCCGCTCCTTTGAGCAGGCTGCTGCGGCAAAGAAATATGTGGCAACGCTGGCCGACCCTGTTGAGCCAACTGGGGAGTGAAGGACTTCTTTGTGTGGCCATAGTCATCGGGCTGGCTTGCTGATTCAATGCAGGGCCGTGCTGGAGTGTCTTTCTGTTGTTTTCCCGTGGCATGGCCTGATAGCCACCATGTATTGGACGTATGGCTATGTTTTGCCATCCTTTTCCTGCGGGACTCCCGGGACAGGCTTGTTGCCATTTATACTTTGACTTTGTGTCACCTGGAGGCGGCCCGGAGGGGCACTGACTGTGATCTTACTCCCCTCGGGGAGTGCCCTGCTATTGCAGGGTTCTGTATTGATGAATGGTAGGGGTAGGGAAGGAATGAATGGTGGTGTGACTGGTGATGCGCAAGGTGGCTTGTTTGGTGAGCGCGTGGATTATGTGGGAAGGGGTGTCTGGTGGAATGGATGGGATGAGCGTTTGCTGGAGGGAGTATGGTTTGGGGTGAGTGTGTTGGGGGGGTCAGGGGGGGCGTGGATGAGTCGGACGGGGTGGGGTGGGGTTGGGGTGGGGGAAGGGGGATTGGAAGGTTGGGTCGGGTTGGTCGCAGGGGGGGGGTGGGAGTTGTGCCTGTGATATCTGGAAGATTGTTTCACTTTTGGGAGAGGGTTTGTTCTCCTTCTGTAAATTACTCCTCCTTGATGGGCTGTGCAGTAAATACCCGGAGACGAGGCTGGGCGTCTCTAGGTAGCTTTTCCTATCATCTTCTGTACTTTTCTGATGATTCTACTATGCTGCTGATATGCTAAATGCCAAGATAATCTCTTGGAACGTGGGAGGCATCGGGTCCCCGGTTAAACGCACAAAAATTTTGCAAATGTTAAAACGTAAGGGCGCGCACCTTGCACTCCTACAAGAAACGCACTTAAGTGCGTTGGAGCATAGTAAGCTTAAGAGGGACTGGGTGGAGACTGTATATGGAGCATCATCGGGGGTAAGAAGGCGGGTGTGGTGATATTAGTGAAGCGGGGACTCCCCTTTGAGGTGGTTAAGTTGCAAGCCGACCCCAATGGCCGATATGTCTTCCTTGCTGCTAAGCTCTTTAATGAGGAGGTTTGGATAGCGAATGTCTACGCACCCAATGTATATGACCATGAGTTTTTTAAGAAATTGCTCCGTTTTGTGAGGGACACGGGGACTCATAAGGTGTTGGTGGCTGGAGATTTCAATTGCCCGCACAATCCCTCGCTTGATAAATCTAAAGTGGAGGGGTCGGCTTCCTGGGCACGAAGGGGAGTGGCCTATCTCTGCAAAATGGGCGACCTTGTGGATGTCTGGCGCTTGCTCCATCCGGGGGTTCGGGAGTACACACACCAGTCCCGAGCCCACCACACCTGGTCTCGTATTGATAATATTCTGGTGAGTGAAGGGGGACTTTCGAGGATTGTACAGGCTAAAATTGACCCGATAGTAGTGTCCGACCACGGGATGGTGTGGGTGTTGTGGGATTGTCGAGGATTGTTGCAGCGGCGATGGCGCTTCCCGGCTTATCTGTGCCAGGACCAGGGATTTCAGACTTTTTTGGAGAAGCAATGGGATGAGTATGTTGCTTTTAATGATCGGCCCGACTGCTCTCCGCTCCTATTTTGGGAGGCTAGCAAAGCGGTAATGAGGGGAGCCATCATTTCCTATACTATTCAACGGTGGCGCCATATGGATCGAAGTATACTTGTTCTAGAGCGAAGGCTTCGGGAACTACAGCGGAAACTCGGTAGGGGGGCTGACGGAGCCCTCCAGAGGGAATATGCGCGCTCTCAGCTGGCCCTAAATGAGCTGCTACAGCGAAGAGCGGGTCTTTCGATGTCCTATTATCGACATCAACTGTATCGATACGGTAATAGAACGGGGCGGCTCCTCGCAAAACTAGTCAGGGACCCGGGGGGAGCACGTTTTATACCTGTTCTTCGTGATGACCGGGGGTGCCTGCAACACCAGTCTCAGAAGATTGCTAGAGTTTTTCAGGATTTTTATGCAAGTCTTTACAGTGAAGAAGACCGTGACTATGGGAAAGGCCATGCGTTTCTGCAGGGCTTGTCCTTGCCGCAGGTGACTGAGGAACAATTGGAGGCACTGAATGAGCCTTTGACGGTGAGTGAAATCCAAGCGGGGGTCATGAGAGGGAAGTCTCGTAAGGCACCTGGGCCTGATGGGTTTAGTATCGAATACTATAAATTACTTGTGTCCCGATTGGCGCCCTCCATGGTGGTAATGTATGATGCCGTCCGTCAGGAAGGGATCTTTCCGAGAGATATGCGATGTGCTGACATCACTGTGATCCCGAAACCGGGGAAAGACGCGATGGAGCCGGCATCTTATAGACCTATCTCCCTCATTAACTGTGATATGAAGATTCTTGCGTCGGTCCTGGCGGGCAGGCTTAGTGGAATATTGCCCTCCCTCATAGCTCCTAGGCAGGTGGGTTTTGTCCCTGGGCGAGAGGCGACTAAGAATCTTGCCAGGCTGCTCCTTGGTATGGAACATTGCTTGCAGACTGAAGCTGCTTTATTGTTAGTTAGCCTGGATGCTGAAAAGGCGTTTGATAGGGTGGCCTGGCAGTATCTCTGGGATGTTTTGGCAAAGTTCGGGCTGCAGGGTACTTTTGTGCAATGGATCCGGGCCCTCTATCAGTGCCCCATGGCGCGTGTGGTGTTAAGTGGAGCTAGCTCAGACGTGTTTGAACTGAGGCGTGGAACGCGGCAGGGATGCCCCTTATCCCCCTTATTATTTGTGCTTTCCTTGGAGCCATTACTGCATGCTATTCAAAGCCACTCGGGCATTCGAGGCATTTTACTCGGTGGTGCAGAGATGAAAGTCAGTGCGTTCGCCGACGACATGCTCTTGTGCTTAACGGATCCGCAACCCTCTTTGGAACGAGTTTTGTCCCTTATTCATGACTATGGAGAATTCTCTGGTCTAAAAATTAATGTCTCTAAGTCTGTAGTGCTGGATGTAGGAGGGAGGGGGCGGCCACTATGGAGCAGTGTGTTTCCGCTGGTCTGGGCGGTGGGGGAGATCAAGTACTTAGGTATACAGCTGCCTGATAACCCGGCTAATTTGTACAAAGCCAATGTCCCGGGTATGTTGTGTAGAGCCCGTCAGACTTTTGTGAAATGGCGGGGTCTGCCTTTGTCTCTCAGGGGGAGAATCGCCTTGTTCACTATGGTGGAGATGCCCCGCTGGCTGTATGTCTTACGATTATTGCCTCTGTGGGTTCGGGAGAGTGACTGGCGGTGTTTAGAGAAATATCTGTGAGGCTTTTTGTGGAGAGGCAGGCGTGCGCGTATACCTCTACGGGCTCTGATGTGAAGGCGAGAGGAAGGTGGTGTGATGCTCCCGGACTTGCGCAACTATAACCTCCTGTACTTGCTCAGGCATATTTGGTCTCTAGCTAGTGGGACCAATGGGTGTGCTCCGGTTCCGCAGGTCAATGCTAGTTGTGCCCCTTATCATAGCTTATTAGTGCTGCACTCACCTAAGGGTCGGCGGAGCTGCTCTCTGGGGGGCTGGACATATATGGCGGCCCTGCAAGCGGCGTGGCGGGCGATCTGCCAACGTTTTGGATGGAACTGGCAACCAACGCCGTTGTTGCCCCTGGTGGGGAATCCGGATTTTCTCCCGGGGTTTACGAAACTTAGTGTCTTCCATGACTGGGCCGCGAAAGGAGTTAATTGTATTGGTGATCTTTTTACTGTAGATGGCTCGTGCTTGGAAAGTTTTCGGACACTGCAGGCTAGGTATCAGCTTTCCCGGCACGATTTTTATGGTTACTTGCAGGTTCGGCACTATGTGGAAACATTGTATGGTTCTGGCGCCCATGTGCTCCAGCCGGATGCGTCGGCAAAAGCGTGGCTTGAAAAACTTGACTCTGGTTCCCCGGGAGGACTGGAGCGATGGGAACTCTTACACCCGGGGGGTGATGATGATTACCTTTTGGACCTGGCCCAGCGCTGGGACAAGGATGGGCTTGTAGGCCTGACGGCGGCAGATCTGCGGGAGGCTTTTGCGGGGATACCGCGGGGGGTCTTCTGGGTATACCTGCAGGAACTGCAGTTTAAGTTCCTCTGGAGGGCCTACACTACGGATGAATGGGCCTTTCGGGCGGGGTTGCGTGTCTCACCTACTTGTGGCTTGTGTGACTTGGATAGAGGCACACTGCTACACAAATTTTGGGAATGCTCTAAGGTTCAGAGATTGTGGGGCCATGTTTGTGGGAAGCTTGACCGTTGGCTGGCTGTCGGAGTTGGGTGGAGCAAGGAGGTTTGTCTCTTCTATTGGTGGGGTTCTGCCAATCACACACTTACGCCATCTCAGAGGATGTTGCTAACCCGGGGCCTGTTGTTAGTGAAGAAAGTATTGCTGAGTTGTTGGGCCGCCGCGTCCCCCCCCCGGGGTGCAGATGTGGGAGCTCGCCCTAGGGGACTTATTGTACATGGAAAAATTGACAGCTAAACAGCAGGGTGGTAAGGCTTGGGACTCCTTTCTGGAACTCTGGGCTCCTATTTTGACCCAATTGCCCCCACGCGAATGCAGCATGGTGGTAAATGTCTGACCCTTGTACATGCTTATGATTGCCTTCTTTCTCTTCTTTGCTCATCCTTGATTGTTGAGCGCAGCTTCTTTCTCTGTCTCTTTATCCCTCCGCTTCCCCCCCCTGTGCACCGCTCTAAGGTGGGGAGATGCTGCCCTTTTTCGAAGGGACGCTAAGTATCTTGCCATGATCTCTGGGCCTTGCGGTGCGTAGCGGGGGACTGCGGGGCTGGGGAGGATTCCTTGACGGTGTGAGGAGGGTCCTCTTCCACTTTTGGTAATGCTAGGGGTGAGGAAGGGGGGCTGGGGGGGGAGTTCTTGGGATGGGGTGGGTTGGAGGGGGGAGGGGGGAGGCCTCTTTCCTTTCTTCCTTTCTTTTCTTTTCTTTGTTTTCTTTGTCTTCTTTTTTCTTCTTCTTTTTCTTCTCTTTTCTCTTTATCATTCCGATTTGTGAAATGTATCCTCTGCTACTTTATTATATGCTGCACATGCAGAACATGTGCTGGTTTTTTCCATGTGCCTGACCTATGGGTGGATCCTTTGTCTGCCTATGAGACCTCCTCTCCTAGTGGGAGGAGAGTGTCGCTTCTGTATGTATCCGACTTGTTCTGGGAGACATGTTTATCTTCTGTGCAATCCTGGATTGTTTAATATCTGTAGTTCTATGGTTATGTACGGTGCCATTGACTGGCAATTGTGGTATGTTCTGCCATTGTTCTGCTGGAGTGGTGTGTTCTATTTCCTTGTCGTGAGGTTCTGTGATAATGAAAACTTTGAATAAAAATGATTTGAACTAAAAAATGTTTGGACAAGTTCCTGCAGGAATGGTCCATAAACCATTATTAAAGGGGACCCGGGAAATTCACTGCTTGTCCCAGTACAACCTGGAACCTCTCTTCTGGGGAAACTGCTAGGTACTTGTGATCTAGATTGGCCACTGTTGGAAACAGGATACTAGGCTTGATGGACCTTTGCTAACCTAGTATGGCATATCTTATGTTCTTATGTTATGTTAAACCTTCTAGATTTCTTCTCTGGGCAGCAGAGAGCTGGTCTCCAGTCAGGATTTGAGCTGGTTCCAATGGGGCTAAAATTTCCGACCCAAAATCATCTCCCTGTTCTATCATAGCCATCTCTTGATGGTAAATTTTGGCTTTCTTCCATTTATCTGGCTGGGCAATCTTGTAGTTAACAGGTATCACTTTCTCTTCTACCTCATAGGGCCCCTGCCTTTTACAGAGTAACTTGCTCTTGGATGAGGACAGCAAGACTCCAACTCTGTCTCCTGGTTGGAAGGTGAGATGTATGGCTGCCCGATTTCAGCCTCTGGCCTGCTCGTCTTGGACTTTTCCAAACTGAGTTTGGCCACCTATCCGGCTTTCCTCAGCTGGTCTTGCATTTGTATAATGTACTCCACCAAATTACACCAAGCATGGAGTTCCTCTTCCCAGCTTTCACTTACCACGTCTAATATGCCTCTTGGCCGTCTTCCGAAGAAAACTCAAAAGGCGAAAACCCCATGGAACTCTAAGGGCAAACATCAAATAGGATGGGAAAATGTCCCAATTCTCCTCGTCCTTCTGCATGAACTTTAACATCTGTTTCAGAGTTTTATTCACTCACTCGATGAGGCGATCCATCTGTGGGTGATTATACTGATGTTCACAGCATCCTGACCTCCACCATGACACACACTTGCTTCATCAGCTCAGATACAAAGGGTGTTCCTTGATCTGTGAGGATCTCATTGGGTATTCCCACCCATGGCAATACTTCACAGAGGACATTCACAATCGTAGTAGTCTTCATATTCCTTAGAGCAATAGCCTCTGGGTATGGGTAGTCTAGTATGACTAAAATATACTTGTTGCCTCGAGTGGTTCGTTCCAAGGGACCTACCAGGTCCATGGCCACTCTTTCAAATGAGGTTTCAATGATAGGCATAGGCACTAGAGGGGAGATTGGACTCTGGCCAGGTTATGGATTTGGAGGTGGAGCATTTTATTTATTTATTTATTTATTTAGACAGTTTTGTATACCGCCTTATCCTTCAATCAAAGCGGTCACAACACAATTGGGGGATACATTTAACACGCGGGGATATGAGACACATTCACTAATACTTACAGGGAACATGGGCAATGGAGGGTTAAGTGGCTTGCCCAAGACCACAAGGAGCATCTGTGGGACTAGAAACCCCAGTCCTTCCGGCCCAAGGTTGCTGTCCTCTAGTGGGATTTGAACCCCCGACCTTCCGGCCTGAAGTACCGTGCCCCAACCACTAGGCTACTCCTCCCTCACATATTGCATGATTGGCAATATAACTGCACATGGCCATAAAAATTGGGCTAAAACACCCTCTAGTGTTTTCTCCACGCTCCAGTGCCCTCCTAATAAGTGGCTATGGGTCAACGATAACACCTGCTGATGATAGAGTCAGGGAACTATCAGTTGTGCTACCTCTTCCTCCTCTAGGGCCACCTCAGTCACTCTGTATAATAAATCTCCCTTTAGCACAAAATAGGGAAATCTTCTTGCAGGGGGCCCTCTGTTATCTACTGGAACCCCATCCACCTCCAAAACCCACTCTCGAGCCTGTTTAAGGGACTCATCCTCTTGCTGGGTCCTCCTGAAGCTCCCTGGGTCCTCCCTCAGCCCCTACTCTGGGTAGGGGACAATTGTATTTGTATCACTACCACTGAGCCCTGAGCTATCCCCGGAGGTTTCTTCTCTAGACTCCCCCTCTCCAGATCCCTCTCCCAAAGCCTCCCCCAGATACTGTTGGTAGTGTAGCTTTTCCTGGTGATGCAGACTCCAAGACTTAGCATGCTTGGGAGTGTTGACATATAGATCTGGGTCTTCCAGTGGGAAGATCTCTGGGAAATCTTCTTGGTCTACCACACCGTACCTTGCGCTAAACTGACTAATGCTCTGTACTGTTCTACCTAGATTGTAAGCTCCGATGAGCATGACTCTGATGGGCAGGGACTGTCTCTTGTATGTTGCCTACCTCTTGTAGGTTAGCTGTCCAGCACTGCGTGCGTGGCGCTTTGTAAGTGCTGAATAGTAATAGTAGTAGTAGTAGTCAATTAGTCAGGCCCATATCACTCCGAAGTTTGGATAGTCTTGGCCAATCACCACTGGATATGGTAGCCAGGGCAGCACCATGTCCTTGAACGTGGCTTGCCCTGCTGGAGTTTTAAGTAAAACCTGTGCCGTTGAATGCGGCCTCTGGCTCCATGCATACAGACCAGTGTTACTGTCTTTACACAGTCAATTTGAAATCTGGTTCTGGTTTCCCAGCAAATGAGGGTCTGCATACTCCTAGAGTCTATCAAGACCTGGGGGCGGGTTCCCCTTGAGCTCCACTGGAATCACAAAGTTCTGGGTCCCTGGGTGGTGAGTGTCCACAAAAGCTTAGGTGTTAGAGGTAGTTAGGTTGACATCCATTATTTCTTCCGTACACAGGGAACATTCCTGAGCAGTATGTCTCATAAAACATGTGAAGGGATCATTGCTGAGGCCATGCTCTCGCCTAGAAGGTGACTTTGGGGTCAGAACACGGGATTCGTCATCCATTCTGGCTTCCCCTTCCGTCCTCCTGGGTTAACGGGTGACTTCGTCCCCTTCTCACAGTCCACTTCGTTCACTAGCTGGACTTCATGATACCCGCGCTATTTCCAGTGCACTCTCCAGTGTAAGCTTGCCCACTACGTGTGTATCTTGTCATACTCTAGTCCCCAGTTTTGTGATGTTTTTTCATCTTGATTAGATTGTAAGCTCTGATGAGCAGGGACTGTGTTTTACATCTAAATGTACAGGGCTGCGTATGCCTTGGAGCGCTCCACAAATAATAATAATTATTAGTAGTAGTAGTAGTAGCTGCTGACATATCCATTGTTTCATTGGGGCAGTCAAACCCTCCAAAAATTGGTTCCAGTAGCACAATCTTGGCTATCTTGGGCCCAGTCCTTTCCTCCAGTTGCAGCCACTTCCATGCAAGATCCTCAACTAATAGAGACACCTCTGAGGGCTCTCCTTTATCTGGAGCTCTCCCTTACTGAACTGCTGGCAGTAAGCCTCTGAGGTACAGCCAGCCTATTCAAGTATGGCGGCCTTGACAGCTGCATATGTAGCTCATCCATCTGAGCTGGCATCCTGGAATGCAACCTGACTGCTGCCCATCAGCAGATTTCCCAAATAAGTAGTCCATGTCTCCGGCCACCTGGCCATGTGGGCAATTCATTCAAAGTTACTACTACTGAACATTTGTATAACGCTACAAGACATACACAGCGCTGCACAGAGACATGTAAAAGACAGTCCCTGCTTATCAGAGTTTACAATCTAGTCAAGACAGACAACACAGTAGCTGTAGACATGTGATACACCTAGTGGGAATGGTAAGGAAACACAAAGGAGATCAGGTGAGTCAAGTTCCGAAAGCCTCAGTGAAGAGGTGAATTTTTAGCCTGGATTTAAAAAGGGTCAGAGAAGGTGCCTGATGTACAGACTCGAGGGTAGTTTGTTCCAGGCATTAGGAACAGCAAGGTGAATGGAGCAAAATCTGGAGTTAGCAATAGAAGAGAAGGGCATAGATAGAAGCGATTTGCCAGAAGAGCAGAGTTCCTGAGGAGGGGTGTAGGGAAGTGTGCAGACCCTCATTCGCTGGATAAGAGAGGAAAGCTATTGAAGAGCTTCAGAGTGAATGCATTTATAGGTCAGCAGGAGAAGTTTGAACTGGATGCAGAAATGGATAGGGAGCCAATGAAGTGACTTGAGAAGAGGGGTAATATGAGCCTGTCGAGGCTGGCAGAAGATTAGCCGTGCAGCAGAGTGTTGAACAGATTGAAGGGGAGAGAGATGATTCAGAGGGAGACCAACAAGGAGTAGGTTGCAATAGTCTAGATGGGAGGTGACTAAGGAGTGGATGTGTCTTAGTAGCGTGTTCAGGAAGGAATGGGCAAATTTTGTTTTTGTTATAGAGAAAGAAATGGTAGGTTTTAGCTGTCTGATGTATGTGAAGGAGAGAGAGGAGTCAAAAACGACCCCAAGGTTGTGAGCTGAGGAGACAGGGAGGACTAGAGAATTATCCACAGAGACTGAGAAAGGAGGAAGGGGAGAGGAAGGTTTAGGGAGGAAAATGAAAAGCTTAGTTTTGGCCATGTTCAGTTTCAAATGGCAGTGAGAAATCCAAGCAGCAGTGTCAGAAAGACAGGCAGAGATCTAGGCCTGGATTACTAGAGAGATTTCAGGTGTAGAGAGGTAGATCTGGGAATCATCAGCGTAAAGATACTACTGAAAGCCTGGGAAGAGATGAGTGCACCAAGGGGCAGGGTATAGAGAGAAAAGGCATGGACACAAGACAGAACCTTGGTGTACACCAACTGAGAGCGAGATAGGAGTAGAGGAGGATCCACCAGAACAAATACTGAAAGAATGATGGGAGAGGTAAGAAGAGAACCAGGATAGCAAAGATCCCTTAAAATCAAGTAAGGACAAGGTATCAAGGAGAAGATTGTGGTCAACCATGTCAAAAGCAGCATAAAGGTCAAGAAGGATGAGGATTGAGTAAAGACCCTTGGACTTTGCCAGGGACAGGTCACTGGAGACTTTGGCAAGAGCCATTTCGGTAGAATGTAAAGGACAAAAGTCAGATTGTAGAGGATCCAGAAGGGCTTGAGAGGAGCGAAAGTCGAGGCAACAGCAGTGAACCACACATTCAAGAGGTTCTGAGGGAGATGGGTCGATAGTTAGGACAGGTAGGGTCTAGTGAAGGTTTCTTGAGGAGAGGCACAACCACAGCATGCTTGAAGGCTGCAGGGTCAGTTGCAGTGGAGAACAATAGGTTGAGAATATGAGAGATGAAAGGGACACAGTAGAGATGATGGAGCCTAGGAGACGGGTGGGAATAGGATCAGAGGGAGTAGGTAGATCACCATAAAGTGGTCCGGTTCATTTTCTGCTATCATTTTAGAAGCGCTTGCACTGCAGGGTGGCGTTGTGGTCTCTGTAGGGCCTGAATCAACTACCGCTGCTGTTGTTGTTGCCCTTTCAGCAGGGCACATTGAAATGGTTGCTGTTGCTCCTGATACTGCTGTTGTTGCTGCAGCCTTTCGGCCAAAATCTGGATGAGCTGCTACATCCTGGCTTGTCACTGTTCTCTTGCAATGCCATCACAGCTTCCTCTTCTGCAGCTGAGTTAACCCTACAGTATTCCAACAACTTTTAGCGGCCACTGGTGGCCAAAACAAAGCCTGTCTGTCCGGCCCTGACTAGATCTTCTTCAAACTCCCTAACTAGGGTGAGGCTAACCCTCTTAGCCCACATAAACCCCTGACATGCTGTAGAAGCTCAGCCCTAGAGGTACCTGGATTTGCTCTCAGTCATGTGGTTAGAAGAAATCCCCAGGCTACCACCATTTGTGGTAGTGTGGGGTGAAGTGGGAAAAGGTTTTCTTTACAACAAAGGCCAGAAAACAGTTCAGGGAGAACAAAAGCAACTTTACTTCTGTCCTAGCTTGAACGTGTTAAACCTCCACAAGCTGGTTCTCTCACTCTTTTCTCCAGCCCCAGTTAAAGTTCCTACCTCAGAACTCCTTTGTATGGCTTGCCTTTGAACATCTTGCTCCACAGGCCTCTCTCTCTCCTGCAGCCTGCTGGGTTCTTAACCTCTCCCTATGAGCCACACCCTCCCAGCCCTGAACTCTGGGCTGCAGACTCTCTTAAAGGGGACTGTTGGAGGGAGACGGGTAACATTCTATATTCCCCATTACAAGGGGGAAATAGAGAATTTGAGATTTCCTATTTCGTTTTGTTTTGGAAATGAAATAAAAATGAACACAATTTTTTTTTCATTAAACAACCCTTCCCCAAAATTGTGTGCCCACTTTTTCAACCTCCTGGACCTTCCCAGATCTGCTCCAGATTATTTGCTATACTTGAGGTTCAAAGGGGCCAGTTGCTCCTACTTGCTGTTGACATATTCCAGAATGGCATCGTCTGGCCATTTTGGAACACACGACAAAAAACAGCAGGTGCGCTGACAGGTGCCAGAAGGCACTTTATTATCCAAGCTAAACCCCAATGCATTTCGGTCACACAGGCCTTCTTCAGGGGGTGCAAAACCTTGAAAGGAACAATAAAAATACAATAATGAATAAAAAAATAAATAAGTATAAACTTAATACATCATAAATAAATAAACAATTACATAGCTAATTCAATAGATAAAACACAAGATAAAAACACTTAAATGTGTAACTGTTCAAAAATTAAAATCCATATAAAAGCAACATGTAAACAATATGATTTTAGATGCAAACCAGATAAAAAGCAAACGTGCAAGGCTGAAAACAAAAGGAGAATATTGTAAATAGCTGTGCTCTTTGCTAAACTTCATTTTGGAGGGTAGGATGAGGAGGGCCATTAAAAAAAAAAACTATACCACACATCAGGGACGATATTTTTCTGAACAATTCAGATAGAAAGTACTAAGAATACATAAAATTTGATCTGTGAACTAAAACTTAAAATACCTGGTTTTTAAAAAAGTCTGTATAATGGGTACTAATGTCAGTCAAATACCACATTTCAATAGAACTTATCGGAAGAATGGTTTGAAATAAGTAAAAGATTTTAAACAGTGTGCAGTCAACTGTGGCCAATTCTAATCCATATGGAAATGTGAACATTCATTTTAAATTAGGAGGTCTCTATGCTTGTACTCATGATGCGGTAACCCGTATAGGCGAAAGGAGGGGGAAGGGGAGTGCGGGGAGGGGGCAAAATGATCTAACATTGGGCAATACCTAGTACCAAACGATTCCATATATCAAAATTAAACATTCAACACTGCTTGATTCAATTTAAACCAATACTCAAAAAAGCCCTGATTCACAAACATTGACTAATCGACAGGAACACCGTCTCTTTATGTAAATATAGGCAGGCTTATTTATTTATTTAACATTTTTTATATACCGTCTTTCTTTGATTCAAGACGGTTTACAGTGAACATAACGTAACAGTGTAACAGCTGTTTTACATGGAACGGAACTTTTAACATGAGTATATTTGATTCTAACAGGAACTTTATACATAAAGGCATATGGTTCAATCAAGTAACTATTTACATAGTTACAAGTTATTAGGGGGTAGGGGAGGGAGGGAGCAAGGAGCATTAAGGGAGAGGGTTAGGGTGGCTGAGAGAAGTGTTCTTGGAAGGGGTAGGTTTTGAGTCTCTTCCGGAATTCAGCAAGGTCGGAACAGTTCCGTAATTCACTTGGGAGTGCATTCCATAACGAAGGGGCATAAAGTAAGAAGGTCCTGTTGCAGGTAGTTTGCTTGGCAGCTTTCCTTAGTGTTGGTATGTTTAGGAGGTTTTTAGTATTAGAGCGGCGTGATCTTCTATTGTTGGGATTGGATAGAAGCGATGAAAGGCATGGGGCCGATTCGTTGAGCATGATTTGTGTATGAGGGTAATGGCTTTGAATTTTATTCTGGATAGTATGGGGAGCCAATGGAGATCATAGAGGATTGGAGTTATGTGTGTACGTCTAGAGTTATTTGTGATTAGCCGGCTATTGTTTTCTGGGCCATTTGGAGGGGATGTATGCTGCTTTTGGGAAGGCCATGGTAGATGATATTACAGTAGTCAAGGGTAGGTGTGGTGAGGGCTTGGCAGACAGTACGAAAAGAATCAGGGTTTAAGAGCGGTTGGAGGTTTCTAAGAGTTCATAGTTTGGCATAGATTGAGTTCGAGGTTCTTCTTATCTGTTTGAGGAATGTGAGATTCTGGTCAAGAATTAGACTTAGGTATTTGATTTGATTTTTTATGGGGAGGGTGAGATCACCGAGTGTGAGATTTGTTGGTGGGGTATAAGAGGTGTTGGTGAATATTTGGAGAGCTTCTGTTTTTGACTGGTTAATTAATAGATTGTGCTGGGTGAGCCAATTCCTTAAGTTTGTAAGGCATTTGCTTATACTCGTGAAGTCGGGGTTTGTTATATTGAAAGGGCAGAAGAACATTATGTCATCCACGTATATTTGATAATGGATTCCATGGTTTTGGAAAATCTTGCATATGGGTTGTAGGAAGATGTTAAACAAGAGGGCGGATACACTATATCCTTGAGGAACTCCCTGTTTTAGTATGAATGGTTGGGAAGTGCTGTTACGTATGCAAACCTGTTGTGTTCTGTTTTCTAGGTATGAGCGGAACCAATTCAGAATTGTGTCTCTGAGCCCAATTTCGTGGAGTCTAAGAGTTGGTGGTGGGGAAGTGAGTCAAAGGCCGAGGATATATCAAGAAATATGAGTAAACATCCTTGAGAGGGATTTTGGGTGTATAAGGTCACAGTGTCTAAAAGTGATGTTATGAGGGTTTCAACTCCGTGGTTCTTTTTGAAACCTTGTTGGAATGGATCTAGGGGAGAATGATCATCCATGAAATTCTGGAGTTGCGTTTGGACAATTTTTTTGGTTATCTTTGCGAGGAAGAGGATGCTTGAGATAGGTCTGTATGAGTTAGGAGATAAGGGGTCTAGTTTCAATCCTTTAAGGATTGGGCGGATAGAGGCACATTTTAGAGGAGCTGGAACAGAGTCAGTTTGGAGGGAGGTTTGAACTATGTGATGTAGGTATGTGCTGATGGAGCTTTTTGTGGTCTTTATCCAGGGGACAGGGCATGGATCTAGGGCAGAGGTGGAAGCATTGAGGTCTGTAATCTTAGTTATGTTCTTACATGGGAGGGGATCAAATTTGTTCCAGGTATTTAGAGGGGAGGTATTATTATTGTGATTGATTGGTTGGGGGTTATTTGATAGGGGGGCTGGGTGGAATATCCATATCAAAAATAGAATCTTTCCTTGCATAGTCTTGTGTGTTTAAAAGCATATGTACTATAAAAAGTTTTAATGTAAATCCAGGCCTTTTTATTTTAAAGAGATGTCACATTAAAATGCTGTCCCTATCTTGGTATATAAGGTCAATGAAGTAAGACTCAATGTTTCCTCGTAATCCCCATATGGAAGTCTATTAATTGATCTCCAGGAACAAGCAGGAATGTAGTCTTCACATATGGGTATCGTCGGTATCGACGGAGCCCGCGCGGGAATGCTCCCCAGCGTCCAATAGGAAAACTTTTGGGAGCATCCCACAGTGCATGCGTGCTGCCTTCCCGCCTCTGTACCTCTCTCACTTCAGTTCTTCATTTTCCACGGAGCCGACAGGACGTGGTATCCTGTCACTGCAGAAAATTTACCTTTATTTCTTGTTTTTTGTAGTCGCGTCTGCCTTCATTCGACGCCTACCGGTACCACCGGTTCTCTTCTTCTTCTTTCCTTAAAAAAAAACAACAACTTGTATTTCTTCAGGGATCTTTCCCTGCTTCTAGTGATAGGCGCCATTTTGGGCACTAGGCCCATTTTTCTTCAAGCATGGTGAAACCAGCTAGTGGTTTCAAAAAATGCTCAAAATGTGGCGGTACCATTTCCGTCACCAACCCCCATGATTGGTGTCTAAAATGTTTGGGTCCTGAACATTGTCCAACGGAGTGTCTCTCCTGCACAAGGATGACCAAAAGGGACCTGCAGAATAGAGCTGCAAAACTCGGTACCCTTTTTGCCGCCGACATGATGTTAGTTGCATCGATGTCTTCCAGGGCTTCATCTTTCTCCCATGGATCTCAGGTAACCAAATTGAAGTCTTCTAAGACTAGCCGGTCCTCGAAGGGTAAATCTCCTTCAAAGTATCGAGATGCCACTGGCGTTTCCCTCGAGGATACTTCACTGGCAAAACAGCCCCGGCGGGAGTCTTCGGGCTCCAAAGCACTAACGGGGCTCCAGGATGTTCCAGAGCAGCGGTTCTCAACCTGGGGGTCGCGACCCCCATGGGGGTCGCCACAGGATTTAGCAGGGATCGCCTCACTCAATCTGGGGTCGCCCCACTCAATCTGGGGCAAAAAAAAAAAAGTGCACAAGTTGCTGCCACTGCCGAGTTTGCTTCTCGGCAGCGGCAAACTCACCGCCTCCCTTCTAATGCAGCCACGGCTCCCTGTCTCTTAGGGAACCGCGGCTGAGCTTGTGAAACCATTGCAGAGTCGTCGAGTGTCTCGATGAGCTCCGTGCAGCATTGTCCCGCCTCCAAAGGAAGTTGTTTGCCACTTTCTTTGGAGGCGGGACAATGCTGCATGGAGCCCGTCGAGAGACGGGAAGGTTCCGCAACGGTTTCACGGGCACAGCCGCGGTTCCCTAAGAGAAAGGGAGCCGCAGCTGCATTAGAAGAACAGGCAGTAGCAGGCAGACAGGGAGAGGGGAGGAGGGGGCAAAGAACCTGCAACGGGGCTGACATGAGGGAGGGAGGGGGCTGACATGGTGGGAAGGATGGTTGGAGGGGGGGGGCGGACATGGACAGAGGGGGCTGACATGGAGGGAGGGGGGCTGACATGGAGGGATGGATGGATGGAGGGAGGGAGGGAGGGAGGGGGATGACATGGACAGGAGGGCTGACATGGAGAGAGGGGGCTGACATGGATAGAGGGAGGGAGGGGAGGGCTGACATGAAGGGGGCTGACATTGATGATGGAGGGAGGGGGCCTGATATGGAGGGAGGGAGGGGGCTGACATGGAGGGATGGATGGAGGGAGGGAGGGGGGCTGACATGGACAGGGGGGCTGACATGGAGAGAGGGGGCTGATGGATGGAGGGAGGGAGGGCTGACATGGACAAAGGGAAGAGACAGGGGGATAAATGCTGGACAGAGGGGAGAGTGCAGGTTAGGATTATAATGGGCAGATGGGGGGCTAGGACTGGGAATGGACTGATCAAGGGGGGGGGTTGGGACTGGTAATGTGCTGATAGGGGGGTAGGACTGGTAATGGACTGATGGGGGGCTAGCATTGGAAATGAGCTGATCGGGGAGGCTAGGACTGGTAATGGGCTGATTAGGGGAGCCTAGCACTGGTAATGGGGTTGAGGAGGGACTAGCACTGGAAATGAGCTGATTAGGGGAGGCTAGGACTGGTAATGAGCTGATGGGGGGGGGTAGGACTGGTATTGGGCTTATTAGGGGGGACTAGCACTGGAAGCGAGCTGATTGGGGGGCTTCGACTGGGAATGGGCTGATTGTGGGGAGGGGAGGATAGCGCTGCTGGCCCTGGAAGAAAACTGGGGGCTAAGGCTACAAATGGGCTGATACGAGGGGATGGGAGAATGGAACTGGAAGGGAGTGGATCTGAGAGGGGCTGCCATGGTGCGTATTTGTACTAGAAGCGACTGGTCAGTGGGGAAGGGGGGGACTGGAAGGGAATGGACACCAGTGGCAGTCATGGGAATGCAAGTTGACATTGGAAGGTACTGAGAGTGAGGACTGGGGCTGATACTGGGGAGGGTTACTGAGACTGGAAATAGACTGATGGAAAGAAGTGAAGAAAACAAAAGAAGAGATAAGAAATGGCAGATGGACCATAGACCACAGAAAGAGAGCTAAGAGAAGACTATAAGAATATAGAAAGACTAGGGGACATGCAATGAAGCTACAGGGTAAACTATTTAAGACTAATAAAAGAAAATATTTTTTCACTCAACGTGTAATCAAACTCTGGAATTTGTTACCGGAGGATGTAGTAAAGGCTGTTAGTGTAGCTGGGTTTAAAAAATGTTTGGACAAGTTCCTGGAGGAAAGGTCCATAAACCATTATTAAGAAGTGACCGAAGATATCAATGCTTGACCCAGTACAAGCATTGTGGAACTTGTGTCTCTTGGGGAAACTGCTAGGTACGTATGAACTAGATTGGCCACTGTTGGAAACAGAATACTGGGCTTGATGGACCTTGGTCTGACCCAGTATGGCATATCTTATATTCTTATGTTCTAAGACAGGAAAGCAGAAGCCTCAGATCGGGACCAGCATGATCAGAGAATAAATTGGTCAGACAACAAAGGTAGAAAAAATAATTTTATTTCATATTAGTGATTTGACTACAAAATCATCATAATTTTGAAATCAGATATTGTTACTTGTTATTGTGATTAATTATTGTGGTTTAAATAAGTAAATTTTATAAATAAAAACATATTGCAAAGGCCTATAATATATTAGTAATTCAACAAATGATTACAGCGACAATGCGTTAACGGTAAAGGAAGAGAGACGCATTTGATTTTATCATTGGGGGTCACCACAAGTTGACCAATGGTAAAAGGGGTCACGGTACAAAAAAGGCTGAGAACCACTGTTCCAGAGGCCCCCACCTCTGCGGAACTACTGGTGCCATGTTCTGGGGTCGTAGCCGCTTCCACCGGTACTGGCACCCAGGCATCGGCAGGAGCGATGGATCGCAGAATCCTCGCTATCAAACGCAGTCTAGCGGCCCTCTTAGCGGCTTCGGTTCCGCTAAGACCGCAAGAGACGGTTCAACATGTATCGGTACCGACAGTACCTGTTTCGACAGGACTGCTTTTCCCCATGCCAATCTCCGGTATTGGGGATGAGGAACCGAGACATTTCGGTACCGACTTCGAGCGGTACCGATACCATGCGTTACAGGAGCACCCAGTGCTTGAGTCTTCCGATTCCGATGACTCTGACGATTCTAACGGTGCCAGAGTGAATCTATTAGAAGATTTTTTTCCTTTTCCTCAACGCAGAATGTCTCCTCCAGAGGATATGTCCTTCCAGGATTTCATACGTGATTTAGCAAAGGGTCTTGCAATCACTGTGATTCCAGAAAAGGAACCTAGGGTAGAAGAATTAAGAATTCTACAATACCCTATGGCTCCCAAGGAAGCAGCTATGCTTCCCATTCACAAGATCTTACATGATCTAATGTTGAGAATGTGGGAAACTCCTTTAACAATATCTTCACATTCCCGACACCTTGACACTATGTACCGAGTGCCAAGTTGTCCTGGTTTTCAAAAAACTCAGTTACCACAGCATTCAATGGTAGTGGAATCGGCCATGCGAAGTATCTATTTTATTTATTTATTTATTTAAAGCTTTTTTATACTGCGCTCTTCGGTATCAGTGCGGTTTACAGTTAACAAACTTGCAAGAGACAATGCGAACTGCCTAGTGCTACATTAAACAGGATCAAAACATGGATTCATAACTGGGCAAACTATCTACATCTCCGGCTAACACAACTGTAGTGGAGTAACTATTTACAAATTAGACGTTGGACCCCTACTGATTGTTTGGGGCTGAGTCTATACAATTATTACATAGTATAATCAGAATCAGCACATGTCAGTATTTATTTTATTTATTTAATAGTATTTCTATACCGCCTTCTCCTTCAATCAAGGCGGTCTCACAGCAAGCAATCAAAAAGTGAACAAGTGTTTTCATGCAGTGATGCGTGTTAAGTGTTTGTGGTGGTGAGCATTTGATTTAAATTGTGCTTTCTACATTGCGCGCTATTGTACATTGTGAACTATTATACATTGTGAGCTATTATACAGATTTATACACAAGGTTGGGGGGGGGTCCGTAGTTCTGGCTTGGTTAGTAGATCAAGTGGTATGTCCATAGTGTTCCATGAATAGAGTTGTTTTCAGTTGTTTACGGAAGTCCTTGAGGTCTGTGGTTTGTCTCAGTTCAAATGGGAGGGTGTTCCAAATTAATGGAGCAGCCAGTGAGAGTGATCATACTGTTGGAGTGGTTCCAGAACTGTTGGAGTGGTTACGGAACTCGGTTTGTCTTATTCGGAGTTTTGAGTCTGATCAGTTGGGTTGGGGTGTGATATGTGGATGGGTCATATTTGGTTGTGGGAGGTGTAAGAGGAATAGATGGTGCTTAAGGGCTTTCCTAAATTGTGTAAGATCACTGATTGATCTGATGTTTGGTGGGAGGTTATTCCAGCACTTAGGGGCAAAGAAAGCGAATGCTCTGTTCCTGGTCGTTTGTGTGCATTTAGTGGAATCAAAAGGGATAATCAGTGTGTTGGCAGCTATTGACCTTCTCAACCTATTGTTGAGGGTGGGGGTGATGAGGGCTGAGAGGGGCGAGGGGGATATCATTTTGATAGCTTTGAAAGTGAGGAGTGTAGTGCCTTGTAAGTGGGTCTGCAGGATAATGGTAGCCAGTGAAGGTCCCGGAGAATGGGTGTAATATGGGAACTTCTGGATAGCCCATATAGCACGCGGGCAGCCGTGTTCATTGCAAGTTGTAATGGGCTGAGTGTGCTCCTGGGGAGGCCATGCAGAACGATGTTCGCATAATCAAAGTGTGGTATTATCAGCGCCTGGATTATTGTTCTGAAGTCTCCAGGAGCTAGCATGGGTCTTATGTGCCTTAGAGTCCTGATTTTGTTTGTATATAGTCCTGGTGGTGTACTTTTATGTGTTCTTTGAAATTGAGATGTTGATCTAGCATCACACCCAGGTATCATATTACAGTTTTGCTTGGGAGCTCGGCATCTCTTACCTGAATGGTAGTGGGGGGGAGAGACGTTTTTGTTCTTTGTGATGAACAGGACCTCCGTTTTCTTGAAGTTAATACGGAGGTTCTGACTTTTAAGCCAATCCGTGATTGCATTGAAGCAGTCTACTAGGGCAGTAGGGTCGGGCTGCATCACTTTGATTGGGGCAAATAGCAAGACGACATCTGCATAGATCAGGTTGGAGACGTTGAACGAGCGGATGATCTCGCATATAGGCTGCATATAGGAGTGCGGACAGAGGTGAGCCTTGGGGTACTCCTTGATGTTGCTGGAATGGTTCAGATGTGGTACCTCCCATCTTTACATGCTGCCATCGATCGGCTAGATAGGATTTGCACCATTCTCAGGCCAGGCCCATGATTCCCTTTTCATGTAGTCGTGTAAGGAGTTGGTCGTGGTTGACGGAGTCAAATGTGGCAGAAATATCGAGGAAGATGAGTGCAAATCCGTTTTCAGTGCTGTCTATTCCTCTGCTTAAGGTGTTGGTCAGAGTGGTGAGTAGAGTCTCAACTCCATGGGATTCTCAAAACCCATGCTGGCAGGGATCTAGGGGGGCTGAAGTGTCAATGTGTTGTTGGATTTGTCTTTGGACGACCTTCTCAATTATTTTGGCAAGTAAGGGAATACTCGAGATCGGGCGGTATGAATCGGGCTTTGTTGGGTCTAGTTGGTTGTTTTTCAGGAGTGGGCGTACGGATGTCTGTTTGAGCGAGTCTGGGAAAGTTCCTGTTGAGAAGGAGAATCTCATGATGCTGGCTAGAGTTGGGCTGAGCTCCTTACGCATCGTTCTGATCCAGTAGGCAGGGCATGGGTCATTAGGTGCTGTGGTGGTATTGATGACAGCGATAAGGTCTTCAATGTACTTCTCTGTTGGAGGTGTGAACTCTGTAAGTAGTGACTGTGAGTGAGGAATGTTGATGTTTGTGGGTGCTGGTGCGCTGTTTAAAACACATTCTTCTAATCCTCCAGGCCGTGAATCCAGGACTCTCGATGCCTTTGGCCGTTGATGCTTTCAATCCTCAATGCTATCAGCCAGGATCAGTTCCTACATTCTTTATATGGGAATGTTCCTGGAAGAAGTCACAAAAGACTTAGAGCTCCTTAGTCCTTGTGTTTCAGAGGAAAAAAGAGCAGACTGCCTTATTCTGGTCAAGCATGCCCAGAATGTCTCAAAATTCATGAACCGTGCTACCTTTGAATGCTTTGAATGTATTAGCAGAACCTCTGCTATATCCATAGGAGCATGTCATATTGCTTGGCTTCAAGCATCAGCCGTAGAACAGTGCGTGCAAGAAAATCTGGGAAACATTCCTTGCACAGGAGAAAATCTCTTTGGCAAGGACTGGCAGGACATGGCTAATCAGCTTGAATCTGACAATACTATTTTAAACAGATTGTCAAGGTCTACAGCCAACCCAGCAAAGAAGAAAATATTCAAAAAGCCCTTTTTCAGTAAGAAAAAGAAGCCTTACCAATCTTACACCCATCAAACTCACTGTCTGCTCCATGTTCCCCAGAAGGGGCAACAACAGAACAGACAGCAAAGAAAGCTGCAAGCTCAAAAAGCTCAACTGACTCGGGCTCCTCAGGGTCTTTGACTTCTATCTAGAGAACTTAGTCATTCTGCCCCTAAAAGGTCCAGAACCCTTGACCATTCCAGGAAGACTATCCTTTTTTGCCAAAAGATGGCAACAAACATCAGAAAATTGGACTCTGTCCATTGTACAACTGGGGTACAAGCTTCATTTTCTCAACTTGCCCCCATCTACAATAATAAAACAGTTCAATTCTCAGGGTCCTGCCACCAACCTCTTGTGGCAGGAGGTCCACATCACTTCTTCGCTCAGCACATGGGAATCACCTCTTCCTTCCCTCCCCTTCCTCAGCTCACCTGGAATCCACATATCATTCCGCTTTCTTTTTCTTGGTCCCTGCCCTCTGGGACTCTCTCCCTCTTGCCCTCCGTACTGAACCGTCTTATCTACGCTTCAAGACCTCACTCAAAACCCATCTCTTTCAGCAGGCATTTGACCTCCCAGATCCTTAAGGCATCCACATTTCACCAGCCCCCCCTCCCCCCCCCCCCCACCGGGCCTCTCCTCTGCCCTCCTTCATTCTGCCTAACTGTCCTTTTCTGTCCCTCTCTATCCTGTCTAAATAATGGCGTTCCTTTCTTTTTCCACTCTCCAATTGATTTTATTGTACACCGCCCTGACGCATGTGCTTGGGTGATATATCAAGCGATAAATAAAGATAAAGAAAGGAGCAATCGAAGAAGTACCCATTCCCCAACAGGGGACAGGGTTTTACTCCCCCTACTTTGTTATTCCAAAGAAGACAGGAGGACATAGACCTATATTAGACCTCAGAGAATTAAACAAATATTTGTTCCAAGAAAAGTTCAAAATGATCTCCCTCGGAACACTTTTACCATACCTCCAAAGTCAGGACTGGCTATGTTCTCTAGATCTAAGAGATGTGTACACGCATATTCTCATCCACTCAGATCACAGGAAGTTCCTTTGATTCCTGGTCCAAGGAAGACATTTCCAGTACAGAGTTCTTCCCTTCGGACTAGCCTCTGCTCCAAGAGTCTTCACAAAATGCATGGCAGTGATAGCAGCATTTATGAGGACTCTGGGAATGCTCATCTTCCCTTACTTAGACGATTGGCTCATTCGAGCATCGACAGCTCCAGAGGTCAGCTTCGCTCTGTCTCGGGCAATGAGAATTCTTCAATACTTGGGGCTGGTCATAAACCTCCCAAAATCTCATCTCACCCCCTCTCAATCTCTAGAATTCATAGGGGCTCGTCTAGACACACGGCAGTCAAGGGCTTTCCTGCCCCAGCCATGCTGTCTACATATAATACAACTGGCATCTCAAGCATCTATGAAGGTATTCCTTACTGCTCGGGAGATGCTTCAACTGCTGGGACACATGACATCCACTGTCCATGTGATTCCCTATGCTCGCCTCCACATGCGAGCAGCCCAGTGGACCCTTACCTCTCAGTAGTCACAAGCCTCGGGTCGACTAACAGACAAAATCAGAACTACCACAAGTCTGATTTCGTCCCTGCAATGGTGGCAATCCATGGAAAACCTCCTTGTAGGCTCTCCTTTTCAGCAGCCTCTATGCCAAACCACTCTGACGACAGATGCGTCCAAGATGGTTTGGGGGGCCCACTTGCACGATCTCTCCACTCAGGGTCTTTGGACCTCACAGGAGGTTTCCCTTCACATAAACATCCTAGAGCTGAGAGCCATTTTCAATGCTATTCAAGTCTTTCAGGACCATCTCAGCAACAAAACAGTTCTGGTCCAAACCGACAATCAGGTAGCTATGTTTTTTGTGAACAAGCAAGGCAGAACAGGCTCTTTGTCGCTATACAATGAAGCTTTGTGAATATGGGCCCTCGCCAGAGAGTTACAAATTCACCTGTTTGCGGTATACCTTCCGGGCATTCAAAACTTGTGGGCATACAAACTCAGTCGAATACTGCTTCCACACGAGTGGTCCCTCCACTCATACCAGCTTGCTCGAGTTTTTCGAATCTGGGGAACACCAGATATAGACCTCTTTGCAAGTCCACAGAATGCCAAACTTCCCCGATTCTGTTCCAGAATTCCGGCTCAAAACTGTCAGGCAAGAGATGATTTCCTATTCCACTGGGGGCAGGACTTCCTCTATGCCTTCCCACCCATTCCCCTCATTCCCAAGACTTTATTCAAACTTCAGAGAGACAGAGGTTGTATGATACTCATGGCTCCACGTTGGCCATGGCAAACATGGTATCCTCTTCTGCGTCTCTCGCAAACCACTCCTCTGGAGTTTGGGAATGCTCCAGATCTCCTGTCGCAGGAGGACTGATCTTTACTGCATCCCAATCCCCAGTCCCTACATCTCAGGGCCTGGTTACTGAAAGCCTAGAATTCCAGGATGTTAAACTTTCTCAACAAGTAAAGGATATCCTCCTGGCTTCCAGAAAACTCTCCACAAGACGTTCCTACGCTTTCAAGTGGAAAAGGTTCTCTATCTGGTGTTCACAAAAGGGACTTAACCCCCTTTTAGAACTTGTAGAGTTGCTACTAGAGTATCTAATACAATTATCAACTTCTGGTCTGAAGACAAATTCAGTTAGGGTCCATCTTAGTGCTATTGCTGCTTTTCATAAACCTTTCGATGGACAACCTATTTCCTCTCATCCACTTATATCAAGATTTATGAGAGGCCTACTTTTAACAAAACCTCCCATTAAACCACCACCGGTGGCATGGGATCTAAATCTTGTTCTTGGTCAGCTTATGAAACCACCCTTTGAACCTTTAGCCACTTCAGACCTAAAGTTTCTTTCTTGGAAAGTTATTTTCCTAATTGCCATCACTTCTGCAAGACGCATTAGTGAACTACAGGTGTTAGTAGCTGACCCTCCTTATACAAGGTTTCACCATGATAAAGTAGTCCTCAGGACTCATCCTCACTTTCTGCCAAAGGTGGTTTCGCCTTTTAATTTAAACCAGTCGGTTTATCTTCCTACATTCTTCCCTAGGCTTCATGCCTCCAGTGTGGAAAGGAATCTTCACACATTGGATTGTAAAAGAGCCTTGGCTTTTTATCTCCAAAGAACTAAGCCACATAGAAAATCTTCTCAACTTTTTGTGGCTTTTGACTCTAGTCATTTGGGACGTCCAGTTTCTAAAAGAACTCTGTCAAATTGGATTGCAGATTGCATATCCTATACATATCAGAGTAAGGGACTTTCTCTCGAAGGCCATGTCATGGCTCACAATGTGAGAGCAATGGCAGCCTCAACGGCTAACCTTCATTCTGTCTCTATTGATGACATCTGCAAAGCAGCCACTTGGACTTCGGTACATACCTTCAGAGCCCACTATTGCTTAGACAAGGACTCCCGTCGGGATGCCTTGTTTGGCCAGGCTGTTCTACAACATCTCTTCCATATTTAATACAACTCCTACCCACCATCCACAGTTTGGATGCCTAAGGTCCATGGGAGGAAGCATGACCCATCTCACCTGGGTTCGCAGCTAGCTGGGGTCACCCCTTGGCATCTTTCAGCTGGGGAGTTCCCATATGTGAAAACTACATTCCTGCTTGTTCCTGGAGATAGCGTAGTAACTCACCTATAACAGGTGATCTCCGGAAACAGCAGGAATTTAGTCTTCACAACCCACCCACCTCCCCTAGGTGTTGTCTCTATCTCTCTCTTTCTCTACTTCTCTCCTTTGGTCTCAGCTATAAACTCAACTGAAGTGAGAGAGGTACAGAGGCGGGAAGGCAGCACGCATGCACTGTGGGAAGCTCCCAAAAGCTTTCCTATTGGACGTTGGGGAGCATTCCCGCGCGGGCTCTCTCGGTACTGACGATACCCATATGTGAAGACTAAATTCCTGCTGTTCCCAGAGATCACCTGTTACAGGTGAGTAACTACGCTCTATTCACAAAATCACCAAAGTTCCACCCCATTTAATCAGGTCAAACCATTGTGACATAGTTTTTATGAAATTTGCATGAGTGGAAATACTTCAAAATATTCACTCAACCTCTAGTGAAGAAAACAGCTGGAACAATCAGCTTGTAATATTCATGTGCTGGCAGTATTGAGTGTTTAAACCGTCAAAATTGCGCCAAAAGATGGATTGAAAGGTCAAGCTGTCACTGCCGATGTGATAGACAAGGTTATCTTACCCATGCTTCTGGGTTGGGCGTATTCCTATCTATATCTTTCTAGCCATCCAACCATGTTTAGTCAATCTTCTGATACCAAATATGAGCAAATCAACATATTGTGGAAACTGGCTACATTAGTGCATGCGGCTAAATGAAAACACCAAAGTACTATGTTGGCATGTAGCCAATCATATAAATACTCATACCAATTAGGTGAAATTTCTTATCCACATACTTTAGCCAAAATGTGGGGGGACTATATTCAAATGGAAATGAGTTGGCCCTAATCAACAAACAGACATGAACTAGACAGAACATACAGAGTAAACTGCAGTCTCTTTACATGAGCGTTAAAATAGCAGCAGCTAAGTGAAAACGCCAAAGTACTATGTTGGCATGTAGCCAATCCTTTAAATGCCCATACAAATAGGTTGAAATTTGTTATCCACATACCTGGGGCTCTTTGCAGTTAGGAAGGTGATCCTTTGTGCATGGGTGGAGGAGCAAGGGCTGAGTGAACAGCAATGGTGCCACCTGATGTCTGATCTTGCGACCTGTGAGCTTCTGACTTATGAGAGTAGTATGTGGAATGAATGGAGAGAGTATGTTTAGGGGTGTGTGGCTGGTGCGTGGTAGGTGGATGGAAGGAGCTTGAATGGCTGGGAGAGTGCGGGGGTAAAGAGGAAAATGGTGGCATGCAAAGTCAGAAGGAAGGGGGAGAAGTACACAGATCTGACATGGTCACCTTGTAGGGTGCCCAGAGTGTGAAGATGAGATGGCCTTTCTAATTATCATGAGTGTTACACATAGGGATATGTTGCTATGTTGCAAGGTTGCAGTGTTTTATGTTGTCATGCTTTGTTCTATGCCATGGAGAAATAAAGTTTAAAAAAAAATACTAATTTGAGAAAATATTTTCCTCTCAATGCGTAATCAAACTTTGGAATTCGTTGCCAGAGGGTGCAGTAAAAGCTGTTACTGTAGTTGGTTTAAAAGACGTTTGGACAAGTTCCTGGAGGAAAAGTCCACAGACCATTATTAAAGTAGACTGGGGGAATCCACTACTTATCCCAGTCTGCATGGAATCTGTCTGCATTTTGGGAACCTGACAGGCACTTGTGACCTGGATTGGCCACTGTTGGAAACAGGAAACTGGGCTTGATCGACCTTGGTCTGACCCAGTATGGCATTTCTTATGTTCTTATGGTGCAGAGATTCTCTTTTCAATTGGGGTTCCTTTTTCACAGTGTTCTTGCTGTTTAGTTGGGTTTATTCTTTGTATTTTTTTCTTTTTGCTACTTTGAGCTCACCTGTAATGCCAGGTGCATGGAGGTGTGCTTCTTGCAGCTCTCATTGGGTGAACTTTGCAGATGGTTCCTTTTGCCCTGAGTGTGATGGAGAAGCCTCAGGGCACATTTTTTGGCAATGTCAGGAACCAATGCCGACTTTGCTGCCTCTGCCATGTCTCCAATGAGGCAGGAATGGTGGTTATCTCGGATGGCCTTGTGGTCCAGACAGAGGGAGAGCTTAATGAAGTAGTTGCAGGCTCTTGCTTGCAGGCTTTTGAGGGTCCCCTTGGGTCCTTTTTTCAGCAGGAACTTCTGAAACAGCTTATGGGATGTTTTCAGTCTGTTTTAGCTGCATGGCAAATCCCTGTGGGGAGAGATCTGGGGCGCTGACCTCTTCTAAGGGAGACTCTGGGCCCTCGGAGTCTCCTCTTTGGACAGCCAGGTTTCTCACCTTCTTGGAACTTTGAGGTATAGTTCCATATTCCAGCCAGGGAGCAGCATCAGCTGTTCCTCCACTTTTGCATCCCAGGCTGCCATTTTCATTTTCAGGACCTGCCCTTTGGTCTAGCTACGACATCTTGCCCCTTCTCAAAAATCATGGTGGTGGTGACCTTTCTGCACAAGCAGGGGATCCAGGTACATCCATATCTGGATGCCTGGCTGATTCAGTCCAACTCCATGGAAAAATCCAGGGCAACATGATCCAGGTGATCTGGTGGCTGGAAAGGCTGGGTTGGGTGATCAATTATGTTTATGTTTGTTTATTGCATTTGATAAAAACCGCCTTTCACAATAACCAAGGCGGTGTACATTAAAATTCAATAAAAGAAGGCCAATGGCCAGCGAAAAGGAAAAGAAGTGTACAATATCTGACAGGACAGTGGAAGAATCAAGAAAACAGGACAAAGCGTAGGCAAAGGATGGGCCTAGGGAGGAACAAGAGGTGGGGGAGAGTATAGATCACACAAAAGGGGAGGGAACATTAAAAGCTAGGGAAAACAGGTGGGTTTTTAAATTTTGTTTAAAGGTAATAAACTGAGGTTCCAGACGGAGGGGGGGAGGAAGGGCATTCCAGAGGGCGGGACCAGCAAAAAAGAAGGCAGAGGAGCGGGTAGACTGCAGGTGAGCACGAGAAGGGGAAGGGAGGTTAAGGCGATTGAGATGGAAAGAACGAAGGGTGTGTCTGGGAGAGTGAAAGAAGAGGAGATCCATTAAATATTGTGGAGTGCTTGTGTGGAAGGCTTTATGTATCAGAGTCAGTAATTTGAATGTGGCCCGGAAAGGGACAGGCAACCAGTGAAGATGAAATAGTAGAGGAGTTATGTGATCCCGAGGTTAGGAGCATGTGACAAGGCGTGCGGCAGTACTCTGAATCCGTTGAAGTCGGGTAAGTTGATTTTTTGGAAGACCGATGAATAGAGAGTTGGCAAAGTCCACACGAGACATGATTAAAGACAGAACCAATGTGACAAGGGCTGAAGGGGAGAGAAAAGGGCGAATTACCCCAAGAGCAACCTAGTGCTCTCATATCACACATGCTTAGGCAGAGTATTTCTTACCCTGGAGAGACTAGTCAAACTGCGGCTTCAACTTAGGAGTATCTGCTTTCAGGCAGCTCCCAGAGCCTAGGATTACCTATAACTCCTGAGGTGATGGTTGACTTTGGAACTGTTGCCTTAGGCAACCTTTTCATGGCCACCTTCTGTCTCACTGATCTTCCAGCTGTTCAATCAATGCCTGCTTTTTCCCTAAAGGATCAAGGTGGAGTAGGCCTGGTGCTACAGCCTCACCCCTTGATGGATGGGATGCTGTTGGATGCTCCAAATTGGGTGATAGTCATAACCAATGACAGCCTTCTGGGCTGGGGAGTGCATAGTCAGGGTCAGTTTGTGCAGGGGTGCTGGTCCCCTCAGGAAGCCTCCTGAGCAGTCAACAGCTAGAGGCCAGGGCAATCTTCCTGGCTCTGAAGAGGTTTCAGACCCTTCTGAAGAGCAAAGTGGTCAGTCTGTTCTCAGACAATGTCATGGCAGTAGAGTACGTAAACAAGCAAAGTTGCACTTGCAACTCTGTGGTGGCCATGGAAGTGACAGAGCTCTGTCTTTGGGCAGAGGCTCTTTTAGTGGCCAACATAACAGAAGTCTAAACACCATGGATGCAGGTGAATGGGAGCTCAGCCCATACGCATTCAACCTCATTGTGCAGAGGTGATACCTGTCAGTGTTTGGCATTCAAGAGAGTGTCAAAGTGGGGAACTTCTTCAGTTGCAGGAAAGATCCATGAATGGCAGGTTTGGATGCCCTTCTGCATACTTGGCCACAAGAGGAGCTTCTGTATGTCTTTTCCCCATGGCTCTTGATGAGGCATCTTCTGAATAAAATCTGGTCTTTCCTATTGTCATTCTTACAGTCAGGACTGGACCCTGGCTTGGTGCTGAACTCTCTGAAGGTTCAGGTGGCTGTCTTTGCATGTTACTGGGGGTGAATTTAGAGAGTTTCCTTAGTGACACACCCTGTGTCCCACTTCCTCAAGGGGGTGAAGCAGATCCATCTTCCCGTGCACTTGGTCATACCACAGTAGTATCTGTCACTGGTACTTAAGGCATTGAAAGACCTCTCTTCAAGCCTGCTCAGCAGGCCTCACTCAAAAATTTGACCCTGAAGATAGAATTCCTGTTAGCCATTGTGTCTCCCTGGAGGGTGTCAGAACTATAGGCTCTGTCCTGCGAGGAGCCATTCCTGGTCATTTCACCCATGTCTCTTTCTCTGAGGACAAGTGCTGTCATCTTTTCATTCCAGTCAGACACTGATTCTGCCCCCTTTCTTAGAGGAAGATTTTTGAGCATACCTCTTGCTGCATCTGTTGGATGTGAGAAAGATTATAGTGAAGTATCTAGAGATTACTAATTCATTTTGTTGGATGGACCATCTTTTTGTCCTGCTCAATGGTCTGAGGAAAGGAAAGGCTGCAGCCAAGTCCTCGATTGCCCTCTGGATTGAGGAGGCTATTAGTTCAGCCTATCTCCTGTGTGAGAAGCAGGTGCCAGACGGAGTCTGAGCTCATTCCATCAGGGTATAATCAACGTCCTGGGCTGAGTTCATCTTGATGTCTCCGGAACACATCTTTAAGGTGGCTACCTGGCCCTTACTGAGTACCGTTGTGAGTCACTATAGGTGCATGTGGAAGCTGGAGTGGATAACACTTTTGACAGAGCAGTTCTGTCTGCTGTGTCATATTCCTCTCACTCTGCTTGGGTACATCCCACTAATCTGGATTGGTCTAGCACAGCGATGGCGAACCTATGGCACGCGTGCCAGCTGTGGCACGCGAAGGCCTTGCAGCTGGCACGCGGGAAGGTCCGCATTTAAAAAAATAAAAAAAAGCTGTCTTCTGTCGCTTCCGGGGCCGCCGCGGCAGAATCGAGTGTGCCGCGGGCCCCCACCTGTGCCTGGGAGAGCCTGCCCTCCAGATCCTGCCTTCCCCGGTATCAGTCCCTGTTTCCAGCTTGTCACACGCGCCGGCTTTCAGAGCGCGAAGGGAACTAGTTTCCCTTTCGCGGCTCTGTTAAGCCCGCGGGGGCTGATGGGAACTTCCCATCAGCCCCCGCGGGCTTAACAGAGCAGCGAGGGAGAAACTCTCCCCTCGCGCTCTGAAAGCCGGCGCGTGTGACAAGCTGGAAACAGGGACTGATACCGGGGAAGGCAGGATCTGGAGGGCAGGCTCTGCCAGGCACAGGGGGGGCCCCGCGGCGCACTCGATTCTGCCGCGGCAGCCCCGGAAGCGGCAGAAGACAGGTTTTTTTAATTTTAAATTTTGGCTGGGCTGGGCTGGGCTGAGGGGGTTAGGAGTGGTGATGGGCGCTGCGGGGGGATTAGGAGTGGTGATGGGCGCTGGGGGGTTAGGAGTGGTGATGGGCACTGTGGGGGGTTATGAGTGGATATCGGCAATGTGGTGGGTAGTTGTGGTGATGGGGGATGTGGGGGTTTAGGAGTGGTGATGGGCTATGGGGGGGGGGCTTAAACTAAAAATTTGGGTGATGGATTAGGACTGGAAATGGGGCTGGTGGGATTAGGACTGGAAGTGGGTTGATGGGGGTTAGGACTGATAATCGGCTATGGGGGGCTTAATCTAAAAATTGGTTGAGGGGGGATTAGGACTGGAAATGGGCTGGTGGGATTAGGACTGGGAGTGGGCTGATGGGGAGGTTAGGACTGGTAATGGGCTATGGGGGGCTTAAACTAAAAATTGGGTGATGGGGGATTAGGACTGGAAATGGGCTGGTGGGATTAGGACTGGGAGTGGGCTGATGGGGAGGTTAGGACTGGTAATGGGCTATGAGGGGGCTTAAACTTAAAATGGGGTGATGGGGATTAGGACTGGAAATGGGCTGGTGGGATTAGGACTGGGAGTGGGCTATGGGGGGCTAGGACTGGTAATGGGTTGGGGGGTTGCTAGGACTGGAAATGGGCTGAGTGGAAGGGGGCTTGAATTGCAAATAGCTGATGGGGGACGGGGCTTGGAATGGAAATGGGCTGAGAGGAAGTGGGGGGCTTGAACTGCAAATAGCTGATGGGGACGGGGCTTGGAATGGAAATGGGCTGAGGGGAAGTGGGGGGCTTGAACTGCAAATAGCTGATGGGGAGGGGGACTTGGAATGGAAATGGGCTGAGTGGAAGGGGGCTTGAACTGCAAATAGCTGATGGGAAGGGGAGCTTGGAATGGGCTCTTAGGGGAGGGAGCTAGGACAGGAAATGGGCTGATGGAGGGGCTAGGATAGGACTGGGAATTGGGTGTTGGGGGAGCTAAGTTTGGAAATGGGCTGTGGTGGGGGCTTGGATTGAAATGAACTCATGGAGGGGCTAGAACTGGAAGTAGGCTCATGGGGGGCTTGGATTAGAAATGGGCTGAGTGATGGTGGGGCTAGGAAAGGACTAGAAATGGGCTGATGGGAGGCTGGTATTGGAAATGAGCTGATGAAGGGACTCGGATAGGATTGGAAATGGACTGATGGGGGGCCAGGACTGGAAATGGTCTGATGTGGGGACTAGAAGGGAGCGGATACTGGGTGGGGCTGGAATTAAAAGGGAGCTGATGTTGGGGGAGATTAGAAGGGGATGGGGCTGGGAGAGTGAAATGGAGAGGGGAAAAATATTTTGTGTGGGAGGGAAGAAAAATGTACAATTGGCCGGGTATTGGGAGACTAAAAAAGGAGAAAGATTATTATGTTAAAGCAGATGAAGAGAGAGAATGGAAAAAAACTAGAAGAGAAGAAAGGAGAAATGGACAGCAGACGATGGAGAGATAGCAGAAGACACAAATAAACCAGAAGAAAGTGGCTGGAACAATTGCAACTGAAAAAAATGCACAAAAGGTACAAAGATATCTCTTTATTTTGAATTTATTAACTGGAATATGTCAGCTCTGGGAAATGTGCATCATTAGTGTCTGTGCTTTGTTTAGTACAAGAGGAAATTAATTTATAGTTTTATTTCTACAGTGTTGTTGTACATTCCAAGTTTGGCTTTTGGGGTTCCCAGTTTAATTATTGTCTTCCTGTTTCTAAATTGAATGAAATCATTAAAACATTATAAATTGCCAATAAATTGAAATGAAAACCAAAGGATTGTGAATCAAATTGATTCTCTGACAATACAAAGATTCCAAACTTTACAAATGATGTTACATAGTTCAGGCAACTTTATAAAGAGTTTTTAGATACTAAAATCTTGTTGTTAAGGTTTAATTGACGTGCTGGCACTTTGAGGAAATTCTTTGGTTTTGTGCGGCAGTTTGGGCACTCGGGCTCAAAAAGGTTAGCCATCACTGGTCTAGCAGGATGAAAAGAAAGGAGACGTTTTTCCATACTTGTTAATTTTCTTTCCTTGAATCCTATTAGACCAGTCCAGGACCCACTCTGGGACTATTTTGCCTACAGGTTGGGATGCCCTGTTGCCTTGTGGCTGCACTTGCAGTATCAGTGCCTGATGCAGACTTAAGAAGGGTAAGAGAACCAATAGTTTGTCTACAGTTATTGTTGCTTAGTTCCTTTCAGACTTTTTCTGAGTTTTTCAATTAAATCACTCCAACTTAATATATCTGATTGAAGTTAACCAGATAATCTATTCAGGTAATTTTAGAAACAACTTATAGGCATGGGGGGAGCATATTCAAAAGGATTAATGCAGTTAGCAAACCTGCTAGCTGCATTAATCCCATTGAGCGGGATATTCAGTGGCACATACCCGTTTTTTGCCGCTGCATACCCCAATGTTAACCATGTAGCATCGAGGCATTCCAATGGTGATGGTTGAGTAAATCGGTCAGCGGCGATATTCAACCGCTGACTGGTTAACTTAACCCCGGCTAAAGTTAGGTAAAAAAAAGGTTGACTTAACTTTAGCTGGTTTAGCTATCTAGCCAGCAGCTGAATACTGCTGCTGACCATTTAACTAAAAATTTAACTCAGCAAACTGGATATTCAATGCAGGGGCCGGAAAAATCTACTCTGGGGTGCTGAAGCAAGGAGGCCATAGGGTTTGCATGCTCATTTCACTCAGGTGCAAGCATCCTTGTGGGGCGGAATGTAGCTCAGTTGCCCCCTCAGATATTTGTTGGGCTGCAATATGGGCATCACTTTCCGCTTTTGTCAAGCATTACCACTTGGATGTCCACACTTGGGTGAACCCGGCCTTTGGCTCAGAAGTCTTGAAAGCTGCTGTGTCTTCTTCCTGCCCAGTGGAGGCATAGCTTTGGTACATCCCACTTGTCTGGACTGGTCTAGCAGGACAATATGGAAGGTGACATTTTACTTAACAGATAATGCCTTTTCCTTGAGTCCTGCTAGATCAGTCCAGGACCCACCCCTGCTATTCTCTGTGGTGGCCTGCAGGCTGATACCCTTGACAAACCACCTGTCTGAAGCTGTTCCTGCAAAGTCTGCGGAGCACTCTCTCTTGCAAGTCCAAACAGCCACAAGCTGCAAGATGAAGAATTGATGACAGCCCATGAAATTATTTTGTGTATGAAGATAAATTTATTGTACTATATCCACCCGGTAGAGTACAATAAATTTATCTTTATATACACAATAATTTTGTGGGTTGTCATCAATTCTTCATCTTATGGCTGTGAAGCTGTTCCTGTACATAGTTATGGTTCTTGTTCTGTTAAGCCTTGTTATCTTCACTGAGGTTGTGTGCAGTCATGGATTCTTGACCATTTATTTGGGTATGAATACTGGAGTGTCCCCTCTGGAATGTTTCTCTGTCTCCACATCTGTTGGTATGAGAACACAACCCACTTGTCTGGACTGGTCTAGCAGGAACGTAAGAACATAAGATATGCCATACTGGGTCAGACCAAGGTCCATCAAGCCCAGTATCCTGTTTAGGACTCAAGCAAAATGTCGCCATATATGTGAATAATTAAAAATTCAGTACATCATAGCTAGGGCATTATTAGTAATCCCTGTGTGTGTGCATGTTTGCGTGTGTATGTGTGTGTATTTGTGTGTGTGTGTTCTAATTGTGCTGTACGTGTGTTGTGTCTGTGGGCAGGGTAGCTGGGGGGTGGTTGGGACATTTTTTGGGTTACATAGTTTTGGGGGGGTGGGATCAGATGCAAGGAGGTAGTTTTTGGAGGTGGGTAGTTTACAAGTTGGTGAAGCAGTTGCTGGGGGGAGGGGTCGTTTTTGAGTGTGGGGAAGTTGGCAGGGTAATGAGGCAATTGCGGGGTGGTAGATTTTTGGGGTGGGGCAGTTTGTGGCAGGGCTGTGGAGTCGGTAGATAAATGTTCCGACTCCGACTCCTCAGTTTTTTGTACTTCCGACTCCGACTCCCCGACTCCGACTCCTCTGTATTAATATGAAGGAAAGAAAGGCAACATACATGTCATTACCACAGGACCACAGTTAATGCAAGATTTTCATTGTCCATTTCTTCTATGAAGTCTTTAAGTTCAAGCAAACGCTTCACCATTAAATAAGTGCTTCCCCAGCGAGTTGTTTGATCTAAAATGGCTCCTTTTCCTGCACGTCTTTTCAAAATTGCATCTGTTTTCGGGGCCCTGACTGCAACAGTTACTTGCCATAATTTGCCAATTAGTGTAGCTGCATGGCGATCTTTTAATCCATCTCTTATGGCAAGTTGCAGTGTATGAACAGCACATCGCATATGATGAATAGTAGCAAGCTTCAATGCTTCTTCAACAAAGTTGTCTAAAAAAATGTCAGCATTCTCTTCAGTTTCTAAACTTTCTCCAATACTTGCAGAGCTGTCTTCCTCTAACTCTAATATCTGTTTGTTACCTTCTTCATCTGCGTTCATGTTCTCAATTGTGCTCAACATGTTAGAAGCGTTATCTGTCACAACACATAAAATCTGTTCCTTTTTAATTTCAAAATCTTCTAGAACACCCTCCACTAACTTCTGAAGGTAATCACTGGTGTGATGTGCCTGAGTGTCCTTTAATCCGAGGGTCACTGTTATTGTTTTGTTATTTTCATCCACAAATCTAACATTAATAGCGAAATAATTGACTCTGTGATGTGTGCATGCATCCATTTTAAGGAAGACAAAATGTCCTTTCAGAACTTTCTGTAGTTCTTCCTTTTTACATTTGGCCTCCTCAATTATAAGTTTCCTTATACTTTCTCTTTCCAGAGAAACACCAAGTTTTTTGCCATTTCTCCATTATATAAACACTTACAGTTGAATCCAAGAAGCTGTTCCACCAAGTTCTTCTAAGCTCTTCTAGCAGAGAGAGGTAGTTGGGCAGAAGCTGCTGCCTTCTCCTTTTTGTGTGTTTTTTTAATTCCAATCTAAATTTAATCGGAGTCGGAGCATTGTTTGCCGACTCCGACTCCGACTCCAGGTACCCAAAATTGACTCCGACTCCACAACTCCGACTCCGACTCCACAGCCCTGGTTTGTGGGGTGGTGGGGCAAATGCAGTGCACTTCACAGGGTTGTGTGAAAGTTTGGAATCATTTTTGGTGGCGGAGCAGTGTGCAAATTGGTGGGGAAGTTGTGGGAGATATTTTTTTATAGGTGGGGCAGTCTGCAGAGTGGAAGGGCAGTTATGAGTTTCTTTTAGCAGTATTGCAGTGTGTGGGGTAGTGAGGGAGTTACTTGGGAGTAGCTTTTTGCAGTGGGACAATATGCAGGGCAGTGGGGCAGGGTAAGTTTGAGAAAAGGGGCAGTTTCCAGGGTGGTGGAGCAGTTGCGGGGGTGCGGCAATCGAGAGTGTGGTGAGGCATTTGCAGGAGGGTTTGGGTTTTGCTGGTGGGGTAGTTGGGAGGGTATTATCTCCAGTAAGAAGCAGGAATGCAGTCTTCACAGATGGGTATCATCTGTACCGATGGAGCCAGCGTGGGAATGCTCCCCAGCATCCAATAGGAGAGCTTTTGGGAGCACTCCACAGCTGCCTTCCCGCCTTCCTCACAGTTCTCTTCAGTTCTTCATTTTCTGTGGAGCCAACAGGAAGCCTTTCCTGTTACTGCCAAAAACCTTTTTTTTTGTTTTATTACTGTGCTCTGCCTTCCTGTTGATGCTGTTACCCTCCCCGGATACCAGCTCTATTCTTTCTTAAAATTTTCTTTTCTTTTATTATCATTTTTCTTCAGGTGGTTTCACCACCCTTTTAGGCCTCATTCCCACCAACTCCTTTGATTCTCAAGACTGTTCAAGCTGCAGGCCGACAGAGCCTCTCAGATCTTGGTGGCCCCTAACTGGCCTCATCAGCTGTGGTTTCCTCTGCTACTTCATCTAGCACGGGCTCCACCCCTCAATTTGGGTCATGCTCCTGACCTCCTTTCCCAAGATTGGGGACTTCTCTTTCATCCCAATCCACGAGCGTCTCACGGCGTGGCTCCTGAAAGCATGATCTTTGATGACCTCAATCTTCTGCAACCATTAAGGATATCCTGCTTGGCCCTCACAAGCCTTCTACCAGGCTATCTTATGCCTTCAAGTGGCATCGGTTCACTCTTTGGTGCACCCCAAACAGGTGAACCCATCTGATTGCCCAGTGGCGCTTATTCTACAATATATTCTCCACTTGCCCTCCACAGGGCTCAAGACTAACTCTGTCAGAGTTCATCTAAGTGCTATTGCAGCCTATCACAAACCTCAAGATAAACTGTTTTCCAAGCCTCCAATCAGACCACCGCCAGTGGCTTGGGACCTTAATGTGGTCCTAGCCCACTTATCAAAGCTCCATTTGAGCCCCTGGCTACCACTCCTCTAAAATTCCTATCATGGAAGGTCATCTTCCTTACTGCCCTCACCTCGGCTCATTGCATCAGTGAGCTACAGGCTTTAGTGGTGATTCCTCCTTACACTCAATTACACCATGACATGGTGATCGTTTGGACCCATCCACATTTCCTTCCAAAAGTAGTTTCCACTTTTCATCTCAACCAGTTGGTGATGCTACCTGTCTTTTTCCCCGACCGCATGCCTCCGGAGCTGAGGTGGCATTACATACCCTGGACTGCAAGCGTGCTCTTGCTTTCTACTTGCATAGGACTAAGGATTTTAGAAAATCTATTCAGTTATTTGTTTCTTTTCACCCCAGCCACTTAGGTATTCCAGTGTCAAAGCGCACTCTATCCAAATGGATTGTCAGCTGCATCTCGCTAGCCTATGATCAGGCTGGTCTCTCTCTCGAGGATCATGTTACCACTCACAGTGTTAGAGCCATGGTGACATCTGTCGCCAACCTCCATTCTGTCTCCTTACAGGAGATCTGCCGAGCAGCCACCTGGTCCTCTCTTCACACCTTTGTGGCTCACTACTGCCTGGACAGGGACTCCCGTAGGGATGCTGTCTTTGGCCAGGATATGCTTCATCATCTATTTGGGACTTAACCTCAACTCCTACCAGTTCTATCTCTGGCAGCTGACTCCCTCTTCCATGCTCTTGGATACTGCACTCAAATCTGCTGAGGCTAATTTGTGTCCATACCTACTTGACTCCAATCTCCAGGAACAAGCAGGAATGTAGTCCTCACATATGGGTATTGTCGGTACCGACGGAGCCTGTGTGGGAACGCTCCCCAGCGTCCAATAGGAACGCTTTTGGGAGCATCCCTCAGCACATGTGCACTGCCTTCCCACCTTTCCAACTGTCCCTCTTCAGTTCTTCATTTTCCGTGGAGCCGACAGGATCTATTCCCTGTCACCGCAGAAAATTCCGTCTTTAAATTTCTTTTCTTGTGGTTGCATTTGCCTACTGCACGACACCTACCGGTACCGCCGGTTCTTTTCTTTTCTTTTCAAAAAACCCCCCAAAAACTTAGGCTTTAAACTGTTTCTTTTCAGAAACTTTTCTCTTTGGTGCTAGGCGCCATTTTGGGCACTAGGCCCCATATTCCTAAAACATGGAAAAGCCAACTAGTGGTTTTAAAAAATGTACTAAGTGTGGCGGTACCATTTCCGTCACTGACACCCATGACTGGGGTCTGAAATGTTTAGGACCTGAACATTCTCCAATTGAATGTCTCTCCTGTATGGGGATGACTAAAAGAGGAAGACAGAACCGGGCTGCAAAGCTCGGTACCCTCTTTTCTTCAGATGCCAGATCCATTGCATCGACATCGTCAGGGGCCTCTTCTTCCTCCCATGGATCTCAGGTAACTAAACATAAAAGCCGGTCCTCAAAGGGTAGCTCTCCTGCTAAGCATCGAGAGGCCATTGGCATTGCCCTTGAGGGAACCATACCGGCAAAACAGCCCCGGCGGGAGGCTTCGGCTTCCAAAGCATCAATGGGGCTTCAGGATGTTCTCGAGGCCTCAACCTCGCAAGAACTACCTGTGCCATGCTCAGGAGTTCCGGCTGTTCTTACCGATACCGACACCCAAGCATCGGCAGCGTCGATAGAACAGAGGTTCCTCGCTATCGAGCGCAGCATCGCAGCTCTTCTTTCAGCTGCGGTACCAGTGGTCCCATGGGCACCGGTACCGACACCAACGATACCGGTACCGACAGTACCAGCCCCGGTGGGAACTCTTCCCATGCCATCTCTGGCTGGAATTGACAAAGTGGTACTGGGTCAACTCGGTACCGACTTCGATCAGTACAGGGATAGTGCTTTGCAGGAGCATCGGGGTCAGGAGTACTTCGATTCCGAAGACTCTGACAATTCTGCTGGCACTGGAGGGTTTCTCTTAGAAGATCCCTCTTCTCCCCAACGCAGAATGTCACCTCCAGAGGACATGTCATTTCAGGATTTCATCCGTGATATGGCCAAAGGTCTCTCAATCACAGTAGCTCCTGAGGAGGAACCTAGAGCAAAGGAATTGGAAATTCTCCAATATCCTAAAGCTCCTAAGGAGGCAGCCACTCTGCCTATCCATGAAATTCTGCATAACTTGATGCTCAGAATGTGGGAGACACCTCTGACTACTTCTCCTCACTCTAGGAGACTTGATACTACTCAGCTGCCACACCATTCAATGGTAGTGGAATCAGCCATGCGTAGGATGAAAAGTACAAAGAGGCATGCATCCAATCCTCCAGGTCGTGAATGCAGGACTCTGGATGCTTTTGGCGCAGAACATTTCAAGCTTCCATGCTTTCAGCTAGGATCAGTTCATATATCTTATATATGGGAATGTTCCTCAAGGAAGTCACAGAAGACTTGGAACTTATGAGCCCATTTCTTCCAGATGACAAGAGACAAGATTTTCTTGCTCTAGTTAAGTATACTCAAGATGTCTCCAAGTTTGTTAATTGTGCAGCCTTTGACTGCTTCGAATGCATCAGCAGAACCTCTGCTATTGCCATTGGTGCATGACAGATTGCCTGGCTACAGGCATCAGACTTGGAGACTTGGGTACAGGCAACATTCCTTGCACGGGGGAGAATCTCTTCGGCAAGAACTGGCAGGAAAAGGCTAACGAGTTAGATGCTGACAATTCTACCTTATGTCAAAGTCTACAGCCACTCCTAAGAACATAAGACATGCCATACTGGGTCAGACCGAGGTCCATCAAGCCCAGTATCCTGTTTCCAACAGTGGCCAATCTAGGTCCTACGTACCTAGCAATATCCCCAAAAGACACAGGTTCCACATTGCTTGTACTGGGTCAAGCATTGATATCCTGGGTCCCTTTTTAATAGTGGTTTATGGACCTTTCCTCCAGGAACTTGTCCAAACCTTTTTTAAACCCAGCTATACTAACAGCCCTTACTACATCCTCCGGTAACAGATTCCAGAGTTTGATTACACGTTGAGTGAAAAAATATTTTCTCTTATTTGTCTTAAATAGTTTACCCTGTAGCTTCATTACATGTCCCCTAGTCTTATAAAAAAGTTTTATCCTTCCTATACCCAGCAGAGTCAAACTCAAGGTCAGGTTGCCCAAAAGGGACAAACTAGACAGCAAAAGAAGCCAAAAGGCCTGAGAGCCCAGCCAGCTCTCCAGGTTCAGCCCCTTCAAGGGCTTTGACTCCCTTCCTAGAGAGCTTTGCCTCCCTGCCTCTGAGAGGTCCCCAACCCCCCCAGTATTCCGGGCAGGTTATGCCACTTTGTCAACGGATGGCATCAAATAACAGCAGAAGATTGGACTTTGTCCATTGTAGGAGAGGGGTACAAGCTTCATTTTCACAGCATGCCCCCTCCTACAATTCTAAAGCAATTCAATTCACAAACCTCTGCAGACAATCTGCTAGATCACGAGGTCTCCACACTTCTTGCCCAAGGGGCAATAGAAGAAGTACCCATTCTTCAACGGGGTGCAGGGTTCTACTCCCCCTGTTTTCTTATTCCAAAGAAAACAGGAGGACACAGACCCATTCTAGACCTCGGAGAATTGAACAAATATCTGTTTCGAGAGAAATTCAAAATGATTTCTCTAGGAACTCTTCTGCCATACCTTCAAAGCCAGGAGTGGCTTTGCTCTCTAGACTTAAAGGATGCATACACTCACATTCTCATCCATCCAGATCACAGGAAATTCTTACGTTTCCTTTTCAGGGGAAAATATTTTGAGTACAGGGTTCTTCCCTTTGGTCTGGCTTCAGCACCAAGGGTATTCACGAAATGTATGGCAGTAGTAGCTGCATTTCTACGAACCCTGGGAATTTTCGTCTTCCCTTACTTAGACGACTGGCTCATTCGAGCCCCTACAGTTGCAGAGACCAGCATTGCACTGTCCCGTACAATGCGAATCCTGCAATACTTGGGATTGATAATAAACTTCCCAAAATCTCAATAGTTCCTTCCCAATGCCTAGAATTCATAGGAGCCTGTCTAGATACCAGACAGGCAAGGGCTTTCCTTCCACAAGCCCGGTGTCTTCGCATAATACAACTAGCTTCTCAAGCAGCAGACAAATCCTCCCTCACTGCTCGAGAGCTACTGCAGTTACTGGGACATATGGCATCCACAGTTCATGTAGTCCCATATGCTCGCCTCCACATGCGAGCAGCTCAGTGGACCCTCTCCACACAGTGGACACAGGCCACGGGTCATTTGTCAGACAAAATAATAATCTCTCAGCGACTAATTTTGTCCCTCCAATGGTGGCAATCACTAGAAAATCTGACAGTGGGGTCTCCTTTCCATCAACCCCTCTTTCAGGATACCCTAACAGAAGCATCACAGGTGGATTGGGGAGCACACCTGAATCATCTCTCTACCCAGGGCACCTGGACTGCACAGGAGGTTGGTTTACACATAAACCTCCTGGAATTAAGAGCAATCTATTTAGCTCTTCGAATATTCCATGCCCAGCTCAGCTACAAGACAGTCCTAGTCCAGACGGATAATCAAGTAGCCATGTTCTATGTGAACAAGCAGGGCGGAACAGGCTCTCTGTCGTTATGCAACGAAGCTTTACGACTGTGGGCCCTCGCCAGAGAGCATCAAATTCACCTTGTAGTGGTATATCTTCCAAGCACTCAAAACCTTTGGGCAGACAAACTCAGTCGAGTACTGCTGCCTCACAAGTGGTCCCTCCACCTAGACCAGGTGGCAAAGATATTTCATCTCTGGAGCACTCCAGACATAGACCTCTTTGCAAGTCCACTGAATGATAAACTTCCCCGGTTCTGTCCAAGGACTCCGGCTCACAACTGTCAGGCAAGGGATGCCTTCCTCCTTCACTGGGGTCAGGACTTCCTTTATGCCTTCCTACCCATTCCCCTCATCCCCAAAACACTCTTCAAGCTTCAGAGAGACAAGGTTCACATGTTTCTCATAGCACCACGATGGCCACGCCATACGTGGTATTCCCTGCTTCTACATCTCTCTCAAGCAGCACCTCTGGAGTTAGGGCATGCTCCAGATCTCCTTTCCCAGGAGAACGGGACGCTATTGTACCCGAATCCCCAGTCCCTGCACCTCACGGCCTGGTTGCTGAAAGCTTAGACCTCCAAGATTTCAACCTGTTCCAACAGGTAAAAGATATCCTTCAGGCTTCTAGGAAACTTTCCACAAGAAGATCTTATGCCTTCAAGTGGAAACGTTTTACTATATGGTGCTCCAAGAAGAGATTAAAACCCCTGGTCATACCCTTAGAATCGATACTAGAGTATCTCCTTCACTTATCAAATTCTGGTCTAAAGACCAATTCGGTAAGAGTCCATCTTAGTGCAATTGCAGCTTCTTATAAGCCTCTGAATGGACAACCAATTTCCTCTCATCCACTCCTATCAAGATTCATGAGAGGCCTTTTATTAACTAAACCTCCCATCAAGCCACCACCGGTGGCATGGGATCTAAATCTAGTTCTCGGGCAGCTCATGAAGCTGCCTTTTGAACCTTTGGCCACTACAGCCCTTATGTTTTTGACCTGGAAGGTCATCTTCCTAATTGCAATCACCTCTGCCCGTCGCATTAGTGAATTGCAAGCTTTAGTGGCTGATCCTCCTTATACTAGGTTTCATCATGATAAGGTTGTTCTTCGAACTCATCCACATTTTATGCCAAAGGTGGTTTCGCCTTTTCATTTAAATCAATCAGTTTATCTTCCTGTATTTTTTCCGAGGCCTCACGCCTCTAATGCAGAAATAAACCTTCATACTTTGGATTGTAAAAGGGCCTTAGCCTTTTACATACAAAGAACACAGCAACATAGAAAGTCCTCGCAACTTTTTATAGCTTTTGACCCTAGTCATTTGGGACTTCCAGTCTCCAAAAGAACTTTATCTAAATGGATTGCCCAATGCATATCCTTTGCTTATGAGAGTAAGGGTCTTCCTCTTCAGGACCATGTCACAGCTCATAATGTGAGAGCCATGGCAGCTTCTATGACTAATCTCCACTCTGTGTCTATCGATGACATTTGTCGAGCAGCCACCTGGGCTTCGGTACACACCTTCACAGCCCACTACTGCCTGGATAAAGCCTTCCGTCGGGATGCCTTCTTTGGCTAAGTTGTTCTTCAAAATCTCTTTCAAACCTAAGCCAACTCCTACCCACCAACCCTGGTGGGATGCCAGAGATCCATGGGAGGAAGGATTCCCACCTTCTAGGGTGGCACCTTCCTGGGGCTATCTCCTTGCCATCTTCAGCTAGGGAGTCCCCATATGTGAGGACTACATTCCTGCTTGTTCCTGGAGATAGCGTAGTTACTCACCTGTAACAGGTGATCTCCGGGAACAGCAGGAATTTAGTCCTCACAACCCATCCACCTCCCCTAGGAGTTGTCTCTCTATCTCTCTGTCTCTTTCCTCTCTCCCTCTATCCTTTCACTCAGCTACAAACTTAACTGAAGAGGGACAGTTGGAAAGGCGGGAAGGCAGTGCGCATGTGCTGAGGGATGCTCCCAAAAGCGTTCCCATTGGACGCTGGGGAGCGTTCCTGCGCAGGCTCCGTCGGTACCGACGATACCCATATGTGAGGACTAAATTCCTGCTGTTCCCGGAGATCACCTGTTACAGGTGAGTAACTACGCTTTCTTCCACGTCATGGACATGCTGTGTCTGGTGCCTGGGAGCTAGTGAGGCCCATCTGTGAAGACTGAATTCCTGCTTGTTCCTGAAGATAACATTGTTACTCACCTGTAACAGGTGATCTCCGGGAACAGCAAGAATCAGTCTTCACGTCCCACCCTCCTCCCTAGGAGTTTGGTACAATTTTTTCTTCTGTGTCTCAGCTACAAACACAATTGAAGAGAGCTGTGAGGAAGATGGGAAAGCAGTAGCGCAGGCACAGTGGAGTGCTCCCAAAAGCTCTCCTATTGGATGCTAGGGAGGATTCCCGCATGGGCTCCGTTGGTACCAATGATACTATCTGTGAAGACTCATTCATGCTGTTCCCAGAGATCACCTGTTACAGGTGAGTAACAATGCTTTATGGAAGTGAGGCAGTTTGTGATAGTTCTGGGGGTGTAGTTTTGGGGAAGTGCAGTTTTCAGGGTGTGAGACAGTTGCAGGAGATTGTTCTTTGAAGTGGGACAGTTTGCTTTGCGGCTGTAGTTTTTGGAGGTGGAGCAGCTTGCAGTGTGGTGAGGCAGTTGTTGGGAGTATTTATTCAGAGTGAGAGCATTTGGCGGGTTGGTAGATCATTTGTGGGGCAGTGTGCAGGGTGCTGGGCAGTTGGGCATTTTTTAGGGATGGGGCAGTTTTGGGGTTGGGTGATTAGAGAACAGGGAGAGAAATTTTGAAAAGAGGAATTCCGTAAATACTGCATTTCACTGTATATACATTTCTATGCTACAGAAGCTGGAACTCCTTCTCCTTTAGAAATGCATTGAGCTGATTTTTTTTTTTGGGGGGGGGGGCTTGTTTCTTTGGAACTCACAGTATGGTTTGATACATTTTTGAACTCATTCTGTCGTCTTATCAGTTTTTTCCCACATGAAAAAGTTTCATCCCATTCTGTTAATTTTTCAGTTATTTTTCCCACAGACAGATGGGCAGACAGATATTCTCTACCCCTTTTGTATGTATTTTTTTTTCCATTTTCTGTTGGTTGGAAAGTACAATAAAACTTCATGCTGTGTAACCTCTGTGTGGCTGTGGATGGATCACTTTACCTCACGCATCTCACTTTATGCACCAGTTCATGCTGCGGACCATAGAACAAATCAAACTTATGTATAATGAAGAGGTAGCTTATATACATGAAGGCCGAGTGTACGTTTGGTAGGTTATTTACATTGGTTGGCTATATACAGGGTGTGTACAAGAGGGTTTTGCGTCGGAGCATATTGCACCAAAATGTTCAATGAACAGGTGGGTGTTCAGGTGCTTTTGGAAGTTATGGAGGTCTGGTATGTTTTGGATTGGGTCTGGAAGAGTGTTTCAGATAGATGGTGAGTATAGTTCAAAGACACATGCTTTCTGGTTGTTTTTTGGTTTTGCATGTGGGATGATAAGTGTGTTCTTTGTAGATTGTCTTCTTGGTCTCTATTGTTGTGGGGTCTGGAGTAGGGTCTGAAGATGTGAGGTGGTGTGGCAGTGGATTGCCTTGTGGGTGAGGAGGAGAGTTTTGTATTTGATTCAGATTTTGAGGGGCAGCCAGTGTAGGTGCTTCAGGATGGGTGTGATATGGTCATAAGAGGCTCCTTTAAGTATGTGTGCAGTGGTGTGTAGAGGGGTACATAGGAGGAGTAAAGTGGACTGTGGTACGCCTTGGTAGATGGAGTTACAATAGTCGAGATGTGTGAGGATCAGGGCCTGGAGATCAGGGTCTTGGCAGTCTTGAGTATTTGTGAGAAGGAGAGTTGCTGATCTAGGATGATGCTGAGGTATTTGATTTGGGTTTGCACTCTTATTTGTGTGTTGTTTATGGTCAGGGAGGTAGGAGAATTGAAGATAACGTTTTTTGAATTGTATAAGGCTTCTGGGTTTTTTGTAGTTAATTGCCAGATTATTGCTTGTTAGCCATCTTGAGATTTCATCAAAGCATCGTAGGAGGTTTGTGAAGATCAGTTTCTTTGTCTTGAATGGGCTGTATATCATGATGTCATCGGCATAGATATGAAAATTGATGTTGTGGGATATGATTATGGTGTAGAGTGGTAGTAGATAGATATTGAAGAGGAATGATGAGAGGGTGGATCCCTGGGGTATGCCTTGAGTTCGCTGGTAGTGTGAGGATGTGGTATTTCCAAATTTTATTTGTTGGTGTCTGTGGGTCACATAGGAATGGAACCATTGTAGGTCAGTGCTCTGGAAGCCGATGAATCGTAGACGGAATAGAATGTTGTGATTGACGGTATCAAAAGCAGCAGATATGTCGAGAAAGGATGATGTATCCTTTGGTGTTTTGAATTCCTTTATGGTGTTTGTAAGGGAGACCATCAGTGTCTCTACTCCATGGGGGGGTCAGAATCCGTGTTTTTGGGGGTTGAGGAGAGAGTTTTTGTCAATGAAATCTTGGAGCTGAAGTTGGATGGCTTTCTCTATGACCTTGGTTAGGAAGGGAGGCTTGCTATCAGCTTGTAGGATGCTGGATCAGATGGGTCGGAGTCAGGTTTCTTGAGGGTGGGGCATATGGAGGATAGTTTTAAGCAATTGGACATATAACCATGTTGCAGTATTGATTGAGTGATTTTTGCAAGTGTGGGGCTGATTCTGTCTTGAGCGCTTTGATCCAGCTTACTGGGCAAAGATCGGGGGGGGGAGTTAGTTTTGTTGAGGGAAGCAATGATAGACTCTATGTTGTCTTTTCTGACGGAGTCAAAGGTGGGCCATGTGGAGGAGGAGGTGTTTTGGGAAGGAGGGAGGGTGGGTGGTAGTTGCTTGTAATGGCTGGCTAGCAGTTGCGGACTAATGCTAATGTCAATGGTGCTGGTGAAGGGGTATTGCGAGCTGTTTGACAATGTTGAATAGTTCTCTGGAGCAGTTTAGAGAATTGTTGAGTAACCTGTCATGGTATGTGCGCGTGGCATGGTCAGTTGCGGTGTGGTTGTCGTTGAGAAATTTTATGTAGTCAGTTCTATTGGAGTTGAGTGCTGATTTGCACCCGAGTCTTTGGAGCTCAGTTTTTAGTCTTTAAAGGTTGAGGGTGTAGCAAGGTGTCTTTGTTTTTTGTGAGTCTTTGCTGGAGTGGTGGTGGTTGTATTTGCGCTTTGCCGATTACGGTGTTCCTGTTGGCTATGAGGGTGTCGGGGTCCATTGTCTCAATGTCCAGCTGAGGGAGGATGTCACTGGTGAAGTTGTCTTTATCAAATGTCTTGAATTGACTGTTGGGTTGAGGGCGACTAGTGTGGTTTGGAGATGCATTGCTGGGTATTGAGAATGTGATCAGCTTGTGGTCTGACCAAGGTACTGGGTGGGATTGTATTGAGTTAGGTTGTTGATGAAGGTTGAGGGTGTTGCCCTTCTGGTGAGTAGGTGTGTGGACGATCTGGGTGAGGTCCATGGCTGTCATAGTTTCCATAAACGAGGCAGCGTGTTTGAGTTGGAGTGAAGGGAGGTTGAAATCACCCAGGACAAGGAGGTCTTTGGTTGTTTTGGTGCTTTCAAGTACTATCTCTAGTAAGCCAGATAGGTCGGTGGTCGATGCAGTTGGTGCCCTGTAGATGAGGCAGATGGTGAATTGCTTGTTGGTTATAGTGAGGGTGGCAGATGGTGAATTGCTTGTTGGTTATAGTGAGGGTATCAGTGCTACAGTATCAAAGGCTTTGCTGAAATCTAGGTATATCACATCCATCACATGCCCTTGATCTTGTTCTCTGGTTACCCAGTCAAAGAACGCAATCAAATTTGTTTGGCATGATCTTCCCCTGGTAAAACCATGTTGCCTCAGATCACGCAGAAAGTCCACTATTCTTTCTTTCAAGAGCACGTCCATTATTTTTCCCACCACAGAGGTAAGACTATAGTTTGTCACCTCTTCCTTATTACCATTTTTTTGAAGAGGTACCACATCAGCCCTTCTCCAGTCCTGCAGAACCTCTCCTGTCTCCCAGGATCTATTAAAAATATCCTTTTAAGGCTCTGCCAGAAACTCTCTGGGCTCTTTCAATATTCTGGGATGTATCCCATCCGGTCCCGTGGCCTTGTCCACTTTCAGTTCTGCAAGCTCTTCAATCATATCATCTTCTGTGAATGGTATAGTATCTACTCCATTCTCATTTGTATATTTGTTACTCATATGTGGTTCTCCTACAGGATTTTATTTTGTGAATACAGCAGTATTTGTTTGGCATTTTCGCTTTTTCAATGTCACTTTCCGCAAATCCATCCTCTGCATTTTTAAGTCTCGCGAGTCCACTGCTGATTTTCCTTTCTCCCAAATATACCTGAAAAAAGTTTTGTCTCCACTCTTCACATCCTTAGCCATCTTTTCTTCTGCCTTTGCTTTTGCCATCCTTATTTCTCTCTTTGTCTCTTTTAGCTTTATCCTGTATTCTTTTCTGTGTTCCTCTTTTTGAGATCTTTTGAATTTGTGAAAGCTGTGTTTTTTTGCCTTTATTTGTGCAGCCACTTTTTTGGAGAACTATATAGGTTTCCTTTTCCTCTTGTTTTTATTTCCTTTCCTTACATATATATCCGTTGCCCCTTTTATTGCCTCTTTTAGTTTAGCCCACTGCAATTCCACGTCCCTTTTCTGCTCCTACCCTGCCAACTTCTCCTTCAGGTACTTTCCCATTTTACTGAATTCAGCGTTTTTGAAGTCCAGGACTTTGTTTACTGTGATTGGACTCTGCCTTGGCTTTTACCTCAAACCACACTGTGCAATGGTCACTGCTGCTCAAGTGGGCACCCACCCAGAAATTCGATACACTATCTCTGTTGGTGAGTACTAAATCCAGTATTGAACTTTCCCTGGTCTGTTCCATCACCAGTTGTTTGAGCAGTGCTTCTTGGAAGGCATCCAAAATCGTTTTACTTTTTTCCAGATTTGCAGAAGGAATACTCCAGTCCACATCTGGTAGATTAAAGTCACTCAATATGATCATTTCTCCCTTCATAGGTACTGTCATGAGGTTGGTGCCAATAAAGATGCAGAGTTGAAAAGAAACTCTGTTTTTCACAGAGCTCCGAAGCACAGCTAGAGGGGGCAGGAGTGATTCTACAGAAGCTAATGAGGGTAGGAGAGCTAACCAGTTGCACCTGGAAATGAGCCCGGGAGATTCAAAGGGAAGATCCCTTTATAAACGGAAGCTTAATGCTAGCAAAGCAGAAGCAGAAGGAGACACAGACGCAGACACAGACGCACCAGGAAGAGAAGGAACAAGGATTACGGCTGAAGAAGGAAGGAGAGACCTGAAGGAAGGAATCCTACTTGAGCAAGCCCAAAAGGACAGAATTCACAGAGGTAGAGTTCAGAGGGGCCAAGCTACAAGAGCCGCTGTTCAGAGGGAGTCTGCTAAGGAAAGCAGTCAGGCTGGAGGGTATGCCACTCCCTGCTTAAGCAATGTTCCTGAGTCCAAAGCTGAGAGACATACAGGGAGAGCCAGAGAACCAGGTTTGGAGGAGAGGCTGCAGGCATTGGAGTATGCTGAACAAGTTTTACCAGGTACCCGAAGGGAAGGGGTTTCTAACAAAGCTACTGTGTCACTGAAGCATAGAGCTGGAGAATCCACACCAGGTTTTACTAAGCTTTCAGGAAGTCCAGCACTGCCCAGAAGCTACCGACAGAAAACCTGTTGTCACAGAGACGTGCATGAGAGAGAAGGCTCCAGAGCTTCAGGCTACAGAAACTCAAGGTATGAAAGTTTTATTCCTGCTAATGAAAGCTTAACTCCTAAAAGCACTGCTAAAGCTAAAACTCACTTTATAAGGAGAGGAAAGAAACCAGAGTGGTTTGAAGAACTACCAGAAGACTTTAAAGCACAGTCTTGGAGGCAAGATACCAGAGACATTCCATATAAAGCTGTAACTGCCAGGGACAGCATGTGCTCTGAGGGGGAAAGTAGTGACACAGAATTTATGGAAATAGAAAGTGCAAACGCTATTCCCATTCCTCAGGAAGAAGCTATGGATTGTAGTTTGTGTATGGCTTCTAGCCTAGAATCCTTAGCCACCTTGTAAATAAGAAGAAGTCTTGTTTAAATTGCTTTGCCTGGAATGAATTGAATTCCTCCCTTTAACCCTTACAACTAATTGTGAAGATATTAACAATTGGTTTTACCTGCTTATTACTGGAACCTTTATGAACAAAGGACATTCTTTGATTTCTAGTGTCTTAATGAACCCTTGCACAGAGGGGAAATAAAAGCCTTGTTTCCCTACACTCGTGGCTTACTTATTGAGTTCTCACAAGGAGCTGAAATACTTAAGACCAATCTCCATTTTGGCCTTAAAATACCCCACGCTCCTTAAAAATAAATGTTGTACAGCATGCCCTTACCGCCATTGGCCACTAGGGGATGCCACCACGACAGTACCTTTGCAATATCAACGATCAAGTCTCTATCCATTTCCTCAGTTTGAGTTGGAGGCCTGTAGACTACACTATTATGGATGATAGTGCCATCTCCTCTTTCTAACAGAATCCACAGCGCTTCTTCTTTTTCCCATGTCCCCTGCATTTCAGTGGCTTTATTATTGCTTTTCACATATAGGGCTACTCCTCCTCATTTTCTGCCTTCTCTATCTCTTCTAAAGAAATTATAGCCAGCTATGGCTATATCCCATTCATGCAACTCATTAAACCATGTTTCTGTAATGACAACAATGTCCAAGTCTATTTCCATCATCAGGACTTCCAGGTCAGGAACTTTGTTGGCTAGACGTCAAGCATTTGTGCTCATTGCCTTCCAGCTATTGTTGTTTAGCTTGCTTGTATTTTGGATGGATTTTGTTCCAGACTCCTCTTCCCTCTTGTCATTGATGTGTAGATTAATATGATGACTATTACCAATGTTATGTTTTTTTGTTGGGAGTGAACTTGTCTTTTTCCATCCATCACTCCCTTTCTCTAGTTTAAATACTTGTCCACATACTGCCTTAATTTTTCACTTAGGATCCTTTTTCCTGCCACAGAGAGATGCAGTCCATCAAGACAGTACAGCCTTTTGTTCCATTTATTGCCCTAGTTGCCTATATATATATATAAATCCTTCTCATTTACACCAAATTTTGAGCAACATATTAGAGTTGGTTGTGTGATGCAGCCTCTCTTCCCCATTATGAACAGGTAGAACTTCTAAGAATGCTATAGTGTTGACAGTGGGTTTAAGTTTCCCTCCCAAAAACTGAAAGTCCCTTTGTACTGTAGAGGTACCGTTTCTCACCAGGTCATTTGTACTCAAGTGGATAACATCAGTTTTGGAGTGCTTACATTCTGCACTGACTATGCCAATAATTTGGTTTGTATTCCTGCTGGCTGAAGAGCTTGGGAGGCATTTGACCAACTTCTGTCCTTTGGACTGTGTTCCAAAATTAATCCCTCTGATGATGGAATCTCTAAGTAGTAAGTTTACTATTTTGTGATTTTTGTCTTCATGATTGGTGCATTATCAGTAGATTAGGTATTAACCTTCTCATTTAAGGCCACTTTAGTTTCCACTAATTGAGCACTCTCATTTTCCAAGGCAGAGAAGGCATTATGCAGGGATATCTCTTGATGGAGACGGTGTATCGGTGTTACAGGTGCAGCCTACCAGAGCCCACTGTGATCCATTCGTTCCTGAGATATTTGATTCTTTGTGTGAGCGGTGATGGATTGCTTTCAGATTTTACCCTAGGGGAGGTGTGTTTCATTGCAGCAAATGTTTCCCTTAATAGAACCAATTCTTTATGCATAGCAGGTAGCTTAAGACATATAGGGTAAGCTCTAAGGCTACAAATGATTTTTCTTATTCTCCAGGAACAAGCAGGAAGTCAGTCCTGACATATGGGTGACAGCGTTGACAGAGCCCGCGTGGAGCATTTCCCTGGCTTTCAAAGAAAGCCTTTGGGAATGCTACCATACATGCGTGGTCCCCTTCCTGCCCAAGGGAGCCATCTTTCTCAGTCTCCTTTTTTCCGCGGAGCCCAATGGATGCATGTCCCATTTTGCCGGAAAAATCCTTAAAAATTATCCTCTATAGTTGGTTTTTCTCGGTTTGCATATCAGTTCCTCTTCCTGCCTCGAGTCAGCATCACCCTCGATGTTGTTCTCGGCTCCTGTCCCTTTTTTTTCATCGAGGCTTGCCTCAACTGGCGTTCGTGTCATTTTTCGCCTGGAGGTTGTCGACCCTGCCCCAGTCTGGTCCACCATGTCTCTCCCAATGGCTTCAAAAAGTGTGACCGCTGCAGTCAAATATGTCCGTCACAGCGTCACAGATACCCACGACTGCTGCTTGCACTGCCTGGGCCCGGACCAAGACTGTACCTCCTGTGACCTGTGCAGGCCATCACTCCACAAACCAACAAGAAAATGTCGTAGTTATAGGAGAAGATGTTCCCACAATCCGGCTCAGCCCCAGCTTCCCCAATGCTGAGTCCAAAGCCGAACACTTCCCGTGAGGCCCTTGTGCCTTCGGAGTCCCGCAGCAGCAGCTCCTCTGGAAAGATGCCAGACCCTGGCAAGAAAAAGAAAAAATCCTCGAAGCCAGTCGAGTTTCCACCGTGGAAACCCGGTAAGGTCCCGCGGCAGGACTTGGGCGACTCTGAGCAGCGCCCCCCTAAGGTCTCTTGGAAGGAGTCCTTGGCCGGTGGTGACTGTGTGAGGCTCCCCAAGCCTCCTCGAGGACGCATTCACAAGAGTGCTGGTGCTGGGCCAGAGACCCTTGGTGCCAGCGCTGAATGCTGTGGAGCCTTCTGGCATCAAAGCCAGAATGGTGGTTCTGGAGCAAAACATCTCTGCCATCCTGACCATGCAGCAGGCGATGATGTCAGGTTCATCTGCATTCTTTGCCCTGACAACCAGGCCCTGACTGCAGTGGCGTCCCTGGGCGTCAAGCCAAGCCTTGAGCGCCACCGACCTCGGGCGAGCTCTCTGCACTGATCAAGATCACTGTCCTTGGATATATGGTGCTCCCCGGCTAGTTTCCAGGAGTCTGTCCTGAGATTCATCAGGGGATCTTGGTTCCCCGATGCAGGCTCGAAGCTCGTGAGCCCCGAGCCTTGGACTCCTCAATGTCCTCGGATTCAGACTGGGAGACCAACGTCAAGGCCTCACCCAAGACTTCTTGACCCTGAAACATTTCCTCGGAGCTGTCTCCTCCGGATGCCCCGGCACTATCCCCCACCTAATGACGTGGCTTTCCATGACATCGTCTGGGACATGGCCTGAGTGCGAGGAGGACCCGTGCACCAAAGAAGTAGAAATCCACCGTCAAAGGAAGCTGTGTCGGTGCCGGTGCAAACTGTCCTCGAGTGGCTGCTCCTGCGGATGTGGGAAACCCCAGCACCAGTGGTCAGCCAGCGCCTCAATGCCATTTACCGCATCACGAGGAGCACAGGCTTCCAGAAATCCCAACTCCCCCCACAACTCCATGATGGTGGAATCATCTATGCAGAAGCTCAAGAGCTAGAAAAATTACTCTTCTGTACCCCTGGGTAGAGAGGCCAGAGCCCTCGACGCCCTTGGGCATAAGTGCTTCCAGGGGTCCAATCTGAGTTACCAGATACAAACCTATGAGTTCTACATAGGCATGTATCTAAAGAGTCTCATTCAGGACCTCTCTGGCTTCTCAGCAGGACTTGCCGGGGAACACCTACAATGGTTCCAGACCCTGGTTGCGGCCATCTGGGACTGCTTTAAGTTCCTGTCCTGGGCCGCCTACGATGGCTTTGAGGCTTCAGCATGGGCAGCAGCTACAGGCATCGGTGCTCACTGTCAGGCCTGGCTGCAGACCTCAGACCTCGGGTCCTGGAAAAGCTGCTGGATGTCCCCTGTATCAGGGAGAACCTGTTTGGAAAACCTATGGCCGACAAGGTGGCCAAGATTGAGGCCGGGGTGGTAACCAGGCAGAGGCTCTCAAAGAAGACCTCTACCCTTCCCCAAAAGAAAACCTTGGGGAAAAGGTTAATTTTCTCGAAGAAGAAAGGCCCTTTCTACCAGAGGCATCACTACCAAACCTTCCCGAGCCAGCAGCAGCAGGGATTCCAGCCTAAGGGTCAGGCACACAGACATAGGAAAGCCAAAGGCCCCAAAGCCGCAGACCCCAGCTCTGGCTCAACCTGGTGGGAGCTTTTGATTCCCAGGGCCAGGCCCCTTGGGAGACCCTCACCAGCCCACAGGGGGCTGCCTGGCACTCTTTGCCCACATGTGGCCCGGGGTCACCTCAGACCAGTGGGCACTTCGAGTTGTAAAGGAGGGTTACCGCCTCCACTTTCAGCTGCCACCACTGAGGCATTTTCCAGGAGAGTCAGTGCGTCCTCTCCTTCACCAGGCCCTCTTGCTCTCAGAGCTGGAAGGTCTGTTAAGGGACAAGGTAGCACCTTTGGGGCAGGGGCTTCTACTCAAGGTACTTCCTTGTACCCAAAAAAACAGGGAACCTCAGGCCCATCCTGGACCTTGAGAACTGAACAAGTTTCTGGTGAGGGAGAAGTTCAAGATGCTCTCCCTTGGGACACTGCTGCCCTACTTCTACTAGGAAGATTGGCTTTGCTCCTTGGACCTAAATGATGCCTACACCCACATCCTGGTCCATCCATCTCACCGGCAATACCTGAGATTCATGGTAGGGGAAGGCCACTACCAATACAGGATACTTCCCTTCGGCCTGGCCTCCTTGCCAAGAGTTTTCACAAAGTGCCTAGCAGTGGTAGCCGCCCATCTGTGCCTACAAAGGATGTTTGTCTTCCCCTACTTGGATGACTGGCTCATCAGAGGCAGCACAGCTATAGAGGTCAGTCAGGGCACAGAGCGCACCATCCTCCTTCTCTAGCACCTGGGGTTCGTCATCAATTACCCCAAATCACATCTCTCTCCGGCGCAAAACCTAAAGTTCATTGGTGCTCAGCTGGATATGGTGCAGGCCAGAGCCCTCCTCCCTCAGGACAGAGCAGAACACCCCAGACAGCTGGCAGGCGAGGTCTAACACCAAAGAACGGTGCCGGCTCGCCGCCTCCTCCGCCTGCTAGGACACATGGCCTCCATGGTCCATGTCACACCCCTAGCCTGCCTGCACATGTGGACAGCCCAGTGGTGCCGGTGTTCCCAGTGGACCCAGACCACAGGCAGGCTCTGGAACAGAGTCAGGGTCACCCTCCTTCTGGCGAGGTCCCTCACCACAGAGTCCCTGACCACAGACGCCTCTCTCCGGGGCTGGGGAGATCACTGTGGTGCTCACTGCACTTAGGACTGTTGGTCCTGGGAGGAGTCGCTGCTACAGATCAACCTCCTGGAACTCCAAGTGTTCCTCGCACTACGAGCGTTCCGCACCCTCTTGTGGAACAGACCTGTCCCGATCCAAATGGACAACCAGGTTGCAGTGTTCTACATAAACAAGCACAGGCTCGTACTCCCTCTGCCAGGAGGCCGTAGCCCTCTTCTCATTTGCAGTACTCAATGGCATACTCCTGTGAGCTATCTACCTCCCGGGCCAGGACAACTACCCAGTGGGCAGACGCAGCAAAGTCCTGCTCCCACACGAGTGGCGTTTCGACCCTACAGAGGTGGAAAGCTCTTCCACCTTTGGGGCTGGCCCGAGATAGATCTGTTTGCCTCCCCAGACAGCACACAATTGGCTCACTTCTGCTCCCATCAGCCACATCCACAGAGGGTCGCGGCAGACACGTTCCTGATTTCATGGTCCGGGGGACTGCTATATGCATTCCCACCAACTTCTCTAATTGTCAAGACTCTATTCAAAATCCAGAGCGAGAAAGCATCAAAGATACTGATCACCCCCAGGTGGCCAGGCAACCCTGGTTCCCAGTATAGCTCTCGCTGTTGGCAACACTCCCAGTCCACCTGGGTCAGGCCCCAGGCCTCCTGACCTAAGAGGAGGGCTCCCTCCTGCACCCCAATGTGGGGTTGCGGACTCTGACGGCCTGGCTGCTGAGAGGGTAGTCCTGGCCCCGCTCAACCTACCACTAGAGGTTGAGGAGATCCTGCTGGCCTCCAAGAAGCCCTCCACGAGGAGGGCCTACTCCTTTAAGTGGCAAAGGTTTATTTTATTTATTTATTTATTACAGTTTCTTATATACCGCGCTATTTAGAATCAGCGCGGTTTACATCATAACAAAACGACCATAACGACAAACTGTCAGGTTTTACATTGAACAGGAGTACAAACTTGGATAACTGGGTTAACTATATACATAAACTATCTACACTGCAGTGTGAGGGCATTTCTAGATTGGGTCATTTCTTGACCCTGTGGTGAGCGGACAGGAGTAGGAGAACCTGTTCTCCTGCCACGTATAACTGGTACTCTAGTACCTAGTGCTTCTGTCGCGCATAGGACTGAAATCAAACTCTGTCCGGGTACACTTGAATGCCATAGGTGCTCGCCATCACCCAATAGGGGGCAAGCCTTTATCCAGCCAGCCCCTGGACTCCCGGTTCGTATAGGGGGCTTCTGCTATCCAAGCCCCCTATCCGCCCCCCGGTGGCAGAATGGGACCTCAGGATGGTGCTCTTACACCTCACCAGACCACTGTTCGAGCCCCTGGCCACCTGCCACCTCACATACCTCTCCTGCAAGATGGCTTTCTTGGTGGCCCTGACCAGCTTGCAGAGTCAGCGAGCTTCAAGCTCTGGTTGCGGACCCCCCCCCCCCCCGTATACCACATTCTTCAAGAACAGGGTAGTGTTCTGCACCCACCCTAAGTTCCTCCCAAAGGTGGTACCCCCATTTCACCTCATCCAGGAAGTGGTACGTCCCACCTTCTACCTATGGCCTCATGCCAGCAAGGAGGAGCTCATACTCCATACACTGGACTGTAAACGGGCCCTGTGCTCCTATTTACAACAGACCCAGGGCCACCGCAATGCACCTCAACTTTTCGTGTCCTATGATCCCAGCAGACTGGGACTCCCTGTGACCAAGTGCACCATATCCTCTTGGGTGATGGACTGCATTGCCCTCACTTGAGAGCATGTAGACCTCTCCCTGGAGCACTGGATCACAGCTCATCGCATGAGGACGATGGCCACATCAGTGGCCCACCTCCATTCTGTGCCGGTGACAGAGATTTTCAGAGCCGCCACTTGGTCATCCATCCATCCATATGTTCACAGTGCACTACTGCCTGGAAAGCGAATTCCGCAGGGACAGTGCCTTTGGTCAGGCAGTACTGATTATATCTTTGGCGTGTAGGCAACTCCTACCCTCTGACCCTTTTGTGTTCAGGCTACCGGGGTAATAGTGTTGCTGGACACTAGGGTCTTGTAGAGTCTCTCAGCAGGGACTTACCTTCTGCAGCTCGCGGCCACCCGACGGGTCACCGTTGGTACTGTTGTAGTTCAGTCCTCGGCAGCCTAGAGCTAAGGAGTCCCATATGTGAGGACTGACTTCCTGCTTGTTCCTGGAGAAAGCATAGTTGCTCACCTGTAACAGATGTTCTCCGGGAACAGCAAGAATCAGTCCTCACAATCCTCCTTCCTCCCCTCGGAGTTGCCGTCCTTCTGTGTTATTTTCTTTTTTACTTCCGTCTTAGCTATGTCATCTGCCGGAGCAAGATGGCACCCTTGGGCGGGAAGGGGACCATGCATGCATGGTAGAATTCCCAAAGGCTTTCTTTGAAAGCTGGGGAAATGCTCCACACTGGCTCTGTCGGCGCCGATGTCACCCATATGTGAGAACTGATTCCTGCTGTTCCTGGAGGACGTCTGTTACAGGTGAGTAACTATGCTGAATGAAGGCACCACAGCAATTGCATTGAATACACGACATATTGATTAAGATGGTATAAAGCAGTTTTAGCACAAGATGCCTGTTCCACCTAATTAGAGGACAGATTTCTGTCTGTGATATGAAGACTATATAGGCAGTGCTACTCTGGGGTGGGTGGGGTGAGGGGTAGGATGGATGAGAATTTAAGTGCCCCAGGCCAGTAGACTTTATATGGATTGAGGATACACTCAGATTTCTGATTAAAAAAGCTAGGAAAGGAATGCAGCCAGCTAAATCTTCCTAAGTTTATAACAAAAATGTAGGTTGTTTGCCATTAGACCATAGATCAAGGCAGCTGTGGACAGATAGAAATTTGCAAGAAAAAAAGATAAAAAAAGGAACAAAGAGGAAAAACATTTTTTATGCAGCTTCCCTAACACACCACAGTAGCTAAGTAGTATTATAAGAAAATTAAACAGGTAGTAAATAGGCAAGGGATATCTATATCAAAAACAAGTCTAAAAGTTAAAAAAGTTAGAAAGCTTAGCTGGGTAGGTTCTCTTGAAGTTGTGCTGGAAAGTACCTTTAGAAATCTATAGATAATGGCTCGGTTACAGGCTGATAATTTTGTACTGCATGTTGTCACAGAGATCAGTTTGCACCTCCCAGTCGTTGCTTCCTAACATTAAATATGAGTTCTACATATCCAGACAGTTTAATTATGTAAATCTGCATGAAACTCTGTCTGCATTGAGGCCCCTCAGGGGTGGTTTATGGATTAGGGAGAACATTACTGCCCTCAGGACTCCCATCATCAAAGGTTGCTATGCCTCAGTGCTTATATATTTTCTTTGTCTTTACATATTTCTTGCCCATAATCCACAATTAAAATGCAATTTGTTCCTAAGAAACACTGTATATAAATTGGCACATTAAAAAGTGTAGCCTATGTTATTTTGTTGGTGAATGCGCTTGATGGATAAAGATAATACAACAAGATTTGTTAATAGAATAAACGCACAGCTCATGCAATAGCTATGAGCAGACTGGTTTATCATTTTATGAACATGACTTGCTAAAACAGACCAGAGAATGCGATGCAAGGAGGGGTATTGTGGTTTATTAGTTACACTAAAGAGCCAGACTTCTAGGGTAGACTTCAGATCTCATGTACTCCGTGATTGTGGCTGGGCAAGTCATCATTTGACTACCCTGTGCTTTGTAGGCATACTTGTGAAAGTCACAGATTGCCTCACATACTGGATCTTTTTGGACCATATCAGTATCACATCAAACACAAAGATGTGTTCTGCATGAACAAATCTGTTTTCATTCCTCATAAGGCCATTGCCATTGCCGATATTGTTTTAGATGTGACTGTTCCCAGTGGTAATGGGGGATTCTAGGGAAGTAGCCTACAATTATATTTCAATAGAAACAGAGAAAACTATGGCAGATAAAGACCATACAGTCTACCTAGTCTGCCCATCCATAAGAACTATTGAGTTCTACAGCCCCTTCCTCTCCCTCGGAGATCCTCTGTACGTCATGTTTTCTTGAATTCTGATACAATCCTCATCTCCACCATGTTTACTGGGAGGCTGTTCCATGCATCCACCACCCTTTCCATAAAGAAATGTTTCCTCAGATTACTCCCGTTCTCTTCAAGAACGGGAAACTCTCATTTCTCAGACAGTGGTTCTGAAAGAAAAGATCTTGGAAACTTTACTTCCCCAGAGTTTTGAGACTCAGTGGAATGATATTGAAAAACAACTGGCTTCTTTTCGAGACCATGTTCGAGGACTCAAGATTAATAAATTCAAAAGGGACAAATTGGATTATGACAATAATTGCGTTTACAACTGGCCTTCACGAATGCCTCAAAAACAAACCCATAAGAAAGTTTCCTTTGCTTTTAGTTCAGATGAATGCTCTGACACGGATTCCAGTGAGTCAGGCCAGATGACTGGAGGTAAAAAGACACAGCAATCTTCTGAATTCTCACGGGGTAATTCTTTTCGGACACGACGACCTCGAGGCAATTATCAGGCGGATTTTTGGGAAGGCCCAGATACCAGGTCCAGAACGCGGAAACGTCAGTTGTGAACATATCGGGAGTGACTCTTGCATCTGAACAGCTTCAAATTTTAGAATTAGGTCTGTCTTTTATTCCGTCACCGCGCTACGATGGTTTTGAAATGCGAGTAGCATTGCATAAGTTTTTTCGAAAGTTGCAGGTTATACAGCATATGGCTGAGCAAACAGCTCCAGAAGACACTTCATTGGTGAAAAATCCCTCTCGTTGGCAACCGCCGGGTCAATTGGATGCGGCTATTTCGACCTTTCAAATGTTAACTTTGCAAGCCTTATCGCAATTGGAGCAATCAAATTTTTCCTCCTATAATAATTTTCCTAAAATCCATCGAACAGCGTTGCATGAGTTGTCTCAGTCATCCTTGATCATCAGACAGGCTGACAAGGGGGGTGCAACAGTGGTGCTATCTGCTGAACAGTATGAATGTGAAATGCATGTTCACTTAGATAATCGAAATCATTATTCTTTGATTGATGATCCAACAGCGAGTCTCAAAGATCGTATTTTTCAGACAGTTTCCCAGGCGTTCCTCAGCAATTGGTTGACTCGGAAGGAAGCTGATTTTCTAATTAAAAAACATCCAAAGACCCCTATTTTCTATCTCGTACCCAAAATTCACAAGTCACTGACTGACCCTCCGGGACGTCCGATCGTGTCCTGTAGAGACTCCATATTAGAACCATTGTCTCAGTTTTGTGACCTCTTTTTGCAACCATTTGCTGTAACTGTGTCATCTTACATAAACGATACAGGAGATCTTTTGCGTCAGTTTATACTGATTCCTCTACGTGCTCATTTCTTGTCACTCTCGATGTCCAGGCCTTATATACTAACATTGATCAGAGAGAAGTTATGTCTGGTCTTTTACAGCACCCTATCCCATTACCGGATCGTATTCCAAAGCATTTCTTTTTGGAACTTTTGGATTTGGTGCTTAATAACTTTTTCTTATACCAGCAGCAATTCTATTTACAGACCTATGGAATTGCTATGGGTGGAACGGTGGCTCCTTCTATTGCCACAATTTATATGGCCTGGTTTGAAGAGCTATATGTCTATTCACATTCGTTGTTTTCTTGTGTTTCGCTGTGGAAGCGATTTTTGGATGATGTTTTTTTCATTTGGACTGGAAACAGAAAGGATTTGGATTCTTTTTTGGGTTCCCTGAATTCTTTTAAACCCAATATACAGTTTACAGCCCAAGTGGAGAAGAATAAAATTCAATTTTTGGACATCACGATAGAATGCACTCCAGGAGGTCTTTTGACCTCTGTATCGGAAGCCGGTTCAGCGCAACACGTTACTGTGGTTTGATAGCTACCATCCCCCAGCTCTTAAACGGGGCTTACCCTATGGTCAATTCTTAAGGCTTTGAAGAAATTGTACTGAGATGTCACAGTTTAAACTCCATGCAGAGGAATTAAGTTCCCGACTTTTATCTAGGGGATACCCATCTAAGGTTGTCCGTCTGGCATACAAAAGGGCTTGCCACACTCACCGGGAATGGCTCTTGGCACCTAGAGATCACTCACCTTCCATTGAGAAAATAACGGGTATTTTTACATTCATGTGTGGTACTACTTCAGTAGTTCGTCTGGTTCATAAATTCTGGTCTGTTTTAGCTATCCATTCATGTTTTCGAACACCGCTTCAAATTGCTTATTCTCGCAAGTCTAACTTGCGTGATTTATTGATGAAGACCACGGCTCCTTTAGATCGGCCCCCTTCAAGGCACGATAATGCCGGTCATTTTTCATGTGGGACCTGCTCTTTTTGTTCGGGCACTTTATCGGGTCTGACTTGGATGGACAGTCGTACCAACAAAAGTTATTATACCCGTTGGCACACGGATTGTACTACTACTTATGTAGTTTATTTAATTGTTTGCCCTTGCCAGCTACCTTATGTCGGAAGGACTTCGCGGACTTGCAAACAGAGATTGACAGAACATGCTTCTCGCTTACGCACTCAGCTGTTGACAGCTCCTTTAGTCAATCATTGTTTGGAATACTCACACGAATTTGATGACCTCCGGTGGCGAATTTTGGACCATGTGCCCCCTAATCCTCGAGGTGGTGACAGGATCCAGCGGTTACAGAATTTGGAGCAAAAATGGATTTTCAGATTGAATTTGGTCCACCCTGATGGCCTGAATCAGCAGCTGGATTGGCATACCATTTTTTAACCTTTCTGATCGGGAGGTGACACCTGATTGGTGGTTTCACTTCCCTGCTCGGATTGGTTTCTCTGTATGGGCTACACCTGATGGGCGTGTCCTATTCAGGATACATGGCATTAACTCAAGAGCCTGGGTTATAAAAACCACTTTACTTAGCTGTGTTTCTAGGGCTAACGTTCTCTATACAGTGGTCTGACCTGAAGCAGGGGGCTTATGTGTATACCCCCGAAACGTGGCACGTCGTACATTTGACCTACTGTTGATTACAGCGTTTTTACAGCCTGTTTTTCCTTCAGAAAGCTAAGTACCAGCTATCTTTTGAACAAGAGCTGTTTTAAATTGATTTTCAAACTGATTAAAAAGGACGGGCCACGGTGGTAGTAGGTATTTTTTCCTTTCTACTGTGCTGGCCATTCCGACAAAAAAATTAATTTGTACAATTGGTTTTTTCTACTGAGTTTTTTATTATTTGTCATTTATTGAAGCTCAGTTAGAAGGTTTTTTGGTGTTACTTCAGATTACTCCCGAGCATATCCTCTTTCACCTTCATCCTATGATCCCTTGTTCTGGAGCTTCCTTTGAACTGGAAGAGGACCACTTCCTGTGCATTTATACCATGGAGGTATTTAAATGTTTCTATCTTATCTCTCCTTTCCTGCCTTTCCTCTAATATATACATATTGAGATCTCTAAGTCTATCCCTATATTCCTTATGGTAAAGACCATTGACCATTTTAGTTGCTGTCTTTTTCATCCCTTTTAAAATTTTTAAAGGTGCAGTCTCCAGAATTGTACACAGTACTCCAAATGAGATCTCACTAGAGTAGTGGTTCTCAACCTTTTTTGTATTGCGACCCCTTTTACCATTGGTCAACTTGTGATGACCCCCAATGATAAAATCAAATGCGTCTCTCTTCCTTTACCATTAACGCATTGTCGCTTTAATCATTTGTTGAATTATTAATATATTATAGGCCTTTGCAATATGTTTTTATTTATAAAATTTACTTATTTTTCTACCTTTTGTTTGGGCATTTTATTTTTCAATTGCAATTGCTCCAGTCACTTTCTTCTTGTCTCTTCTGTCTTTTGCTAATTCTCTATTATCTGCTGTCCATTTGTCGTTTCTTCTCTCTTCTAGATTTTTTCCATTCTATCTTCTACATCTGCTTTAACATACTGATCTTTCCCCTTTTGCTCTTTCCCCAATTTCTTTTTTTCTCCTTTATCATCAACTCAAATTTCACCCTTCCATTCTCAATCCCCACTTACTCTGCCAATATCCAACAATTTGTAGATTTTTCTTCCCTCCCACACAAAATATCTTTTCCCCCTCCATCCTCATTCCCCCAGCCCGATCCCCTTCTAGTCCTCCCCCAAAATCAGCTCCCTTCTATTTCCAGCCCCACTCAGCATCTGCTCCCTTCTAATTGCATTCCCCCCCCCCCCGCATCAGCCCATTTCCAGTCCTAGCCCCCCATCAGCTCATTTCCAGTCCTATTCCACCCCAAATCAGCCCATTTCCAGTCCAAGCTCCCCCCATCAGCTCATTTGCAATCCTAGGCCCCCCATCAGTCATTTCCAATACTAGCCCCCCATAAACCAATTCTAATCCTATTCCAGTGAGCTGATGGGGGGGCTTGGACTGGAAATGGGCTGATGGGGGGTGGAATAGGACTGGAAATGAGCTGATTGGGGGGGGGTGTTCTTAACCATTAGGCTACTCCTCCACTCCACTCGGTTGGGGGGGTGTCTTTATTTTTGGGAGAGGCTGAGCCCTTTATAAGGTGGCAGGCTCAGGATGGGGGTCTGCCACTGTACATCAGTGTAGCTAGGACTATATGAGGTGACCGGCCGTATTAAAAACACACAAAAAAATAGCATGGAATTTACTAATGTAACAGTTCAGGTCCTATACATTAAAAATCCCCTCAGGATTCACACTTTAGTAAACAGAGGTTGGCAAAGAGAGGTTGGCGAAAGTGAGCAAGAACTGAGCACACGATTTCTTTACTACTGTGCTAAAACAATGTGACCAATGCAATAAGCTAATCATATGCAAGCTGTTCAGGAATAAACAAAGTGCGCAAATGGCAATAAAGTTAAAAAACACACAAATTTTACTGCTGTTTCTGACCTCAGATGGAAGCCCAAGCCCTCCTCCCCGAAGAGCCCCGCAGCAGGCTTCAGCGACTCCCGGCAGGCTCAGCACAGCTCGTTACAGCCGCTGAAGTGAAGAGCGTTGTTCCCTTCACTTCGGCAGCTGTATTGTAATGAAGATCGCAGGCGCGCTGAGAGTCGGGACACAGGAAGTGTCCTTTGACCTCCAGCGCGCCTGCGATCTTCATTACAATTAAGCTGCCGAAGTGAAGGGAACAACGCTCTTCACTTCGGCGGCTGTAACGAGCTGTGCTGAGCCTGCCGGGTGCCGTTAAAGAAGGCAACCCCTGGAAAATCCTGAGGCGACCCCTGTGGGGGTCACGACCCACAGGTTGAGAACCGCTGTACTAGAGACTTATACACTTCCTTTTTCCTGCTGGTCATTCCTCTCCCTGTGCACCCAAGCATTCTTCTGGTTTTTGGTGTTGCTTTTTCTACTTGTTTGGCCATTTCATGTTAATCTGATGCAGTCACCACCAGGTCCTGTTCTTCTTTCGTGCATTGATGTACTTCACACCCAATACTGTACCACACCCATGAGGATTTGCAGTTCAAATGCATGAAGTGTGCTGTAAACCAGAGCTGGCCCATCCATTAGGCAGTCAGCCAGGGAAGCAGCTTCTGAGGGGCAGCAGTAGTCAAAGCAAAACAGATCCTGAGAGATGCACAAACTCAAGGAAGCGTTAGCGCATCATTTTACCTGCAGGGTGAATGAGAACGCACCGACATACGAAGCAAGGCAGAAAGATACCAAGTTATTTTCTATTGTGCTGGGTGTTGCAGGCTTGATTAAGAAGAATTTCCAAGCACACCTTGACACATTACCCAGATATGTTTCATCTTATGAACTTCAGAAAAAGGCTCTCTGTGACACGATTCAAGTGCTATGTCGAGCATTAGCAGTAAAATTTGAGAGACTGAGATCATATTGCATATAGAAGTGAGGTTCATGACTGTCATATGTGCAAAACTAACCCATTTGGAAAAATTGTCCCCGATGTTTCATACAGTTGTGGTCAACGGCATTGGCACCCTTGCAGTTCAAACCCTTAATGTCCATTGTCTCCTAAAAAAAAAAAAAAAAAGTGCCCAGTGAAATAGCTTTGGACTATATACACACACATATTTGATACACAAAAGAATCAAATAAAACGACCATAAAAAAAGGAAATAGTAGGAAATAGTATACAAACTGGGACATTGCTAGGATATGATTATTGTGCCACACAAATCTAATATCGGTCTATCTATTAAATCAGAAGTGAAATATCTTGGAGTTACTCTGGATAATGAGTTGAATCTCAGATCACACATAAATAAGACAATTAAAAGCGCTTATTACAGAATGAAGCTCATCAAAAGACTAAGGCCGCTTCTTGATACTGTTCACTTCAGAAATGTTTGTCAAGCATTGATTACTCCATTACTTGACTTCTGTAATCCAATATATCTGGGTTTATCTAAGCAAGCACTTAAGCCTTTACAACTGGCGCAGAATACTGCTGCACGTATAATTTTTGGTCTATCAAGTAGAGAACATATAACTCCCATCTTGAAAGAGCTTCACTGGTTACCTATAGCTTCACGTGTAAAATATAAAACTATAATTTATATTTTCAAGATAAAACAACAATATTCTGCAGAAAGCCTGACATATCTCATACAGTCAGATATTAGCAACAGACCTAGAAGAAGAGGATCTGACAACAGAATCAGCTTATCAAATGATGTCAGAAAAACACGTAAAGACACCTCTGAAAGGGCTTTCTCTTTTGCTGCACCTTCCATCTGGAACTCTCTACCTAATGAGCTGAGAGCAGCTCAGGACATCAATGACTTTAGAAAGCAACTGAAAACATCTTTGTTTATAGAACACTACGGTCATGCAATTAACTAACTTAATTTGTCTGGAATGTAAATCATATACATATTGTATAATAGCTCACATTATAGTATAGCTCACTATGTAGATAATGCAACTCACTCTAACACATTATACCATAACTTTAACTTTTATTTCTTTACATTTTCTCACTAATACTCTTAATATCTTTGTTTGTAAGACCGCTTTGATTGTATGATAAGGCGGTATAGAAATCCAATTAAATAAATAAATAAAATAAATCTTTCTCAGAGCTATATCTTTGTCAATCTAAACTATCGCTCTGTATATATAACGTGAAAGTACAGATGTATCCTTTATGCTGACTTGTTCATATGAAAACTTTTAAAATTGTTATAACTTATTGTAGCTTATTTAAAGCAGCTATTAGGTCTCAGACTCTACGGGCAAACAGAACCCAGTCTGAATGTATCGACTGGTCATAGCCCTTATTGCATCAAGGACCTTTAAACTTATAGTCGCTTGTCTTCTATCAACAGACAACTTGAATCAAAAATGTTTAACTTTCGAGATAATGCTTAGCTTTAAACAGTGCTTAGTTTTCGCCGTGGTCCCCAACGCTATCAATCGCGCTTTCTTTGCGTTTCACCTGTATATGGTTTCATCAGGGGGTAACTGTAAAGCACTGCAATTTAAAGCATATCACAGTTCATTAGGTACATACTTTCTATCATTATTTTTCTTCTACATATCCAGTGCAGGCCACCTTCCGAACCATATCCCTGCTTCAGCACCTGGGGTTTGTTATAAACGTCCCAAAGTCCACTTTAGTCCCCTCACAGGGCATGGAGTTCATAGGGGCAAGGTTGGATACCATCCATGCAAAGGCCTATTTGCCTGTGGACAGAACTCACAGGCTGATGAAGTTGGCCGGCCAGTTTCAGACGAACTCTCTGGTCTCTGCCAGACACTTCCTCCGGCTCTTAGGTCACATGGCTTCCACAGTGCATGTCACCCCGAATGCCTGTCTGCACATGAGGCCGGCTCAGTGGTGCCTCAGGGCACAGTGGGTACAGGCCACAGGGAAGTTGTCAGACAGGATAAAGGTGTCCAAACTCTTGGTGGACTCCTTACGCTGGTGGAGGCTCCCCAAATCTGGTCGAGGGAGTTCCCTTTCGGGCCTCCCCGCACACTCAGGTACTGACGACCGATGCTTCCCTGCAAGGCTGGGGTGCACATTGTCAGGGGACCTGCACCCAAGGCCTGTGGTCTCCGTGGGAGGCCACCCAGCAGATCATCCTGTTGGAATTGAGAGCCATTCAACTAGCCTTACGGATGTTCTCTCCGGTCCTCTCTCACCAGTCTGTCCTAATTCAGACGGACAACCAGGTGGCTATGTTCTAAGTGAACAAGCAGGGAGGCACAGGATGTGATTGGTAATCAATAATGTTGAGAAGGCTATTAAAAACTAAGGGACTACTGCAGAGGTGTTGCACGGGAACTTCATAAATTAAAAACGCTGCCCATCATAATATAAAATGATTTTATAAAAATGGAGCAAAATAAACATGGTGGGAATTATGATCACAGCTATTTCAGTGCGCTAATTGTCAGAATAGATGAAAAATCGTCATACCTTTCCTTGCAGAGTAACCGCAACCTGATCTGATGCGAAGGGATATTATATGGAGTGGAGGAATAGCCTAGTGGTTGGGGCAAGGTACTTCAGGCCGGAAGGTCAGGGGTTCAAATCCCACTAGAGGACAGCAACCTTGAGCCTGAAGGACTGGGGTTTCTAGTCCCACAGGTGCTCTTTGTGGTCTTGGGCAAGCCACTTAACCCTCCATAGCCCATGTTCCCTGTAAAATAGTTATCTCCATGTTATAATGCCCTGTTCAATGTAATTTCAGTTTGTTCAATGTAAACCGCACTGATGCAGAATAGCGCGGTATATAAGAGAATTCAATAAATAAATAAATAAATATTATAACTGTACATCATCTTACATGTATGAAATGCACTTGCAAAGGATATGATTAACGATCAATAATGTTAAAAAGGCTATTAAAAACTGAGAGACCACTGCAGAGATGTTGCATGGAAACTACATAAATTAAAAAACACTGCCCATCGCAATATAAAATGATTTTATAAAAACAGAGCAGAATAAACATGGTGGGAATTGTGATCGCAGCTGTTTTAGTGCGCTGAATGTCATAATAGATGAAAAATCGTCATACCTTTCCTTGCAGAGTAACCGCATGTAGATCGCAAAAAGAATCACTGGAAAAACGCTCGCTCATGGGCAAGAAAAAAGGAAAGCAAGGGGGCGGAGCAAGGTCAGGAGGAGCGGGAAAACTCTACACTTAGAAAAAAAGGGTGACGTGAACTTATCATAACATTGCTATAAATTTAAAAAGGTGAAAACTAAAAAAGGGGTTGGACAAAGGTACTAAAGGGCTGCTGATAAAAACGAAAAACCGTGTGTATACAGAACCACACCACAGAAGTGTAGCTATGCAGGATGTGTAAACCTGTGCATAAAAGAGGAACCCAACTGTAAGCTGTAAAAAAAACTCTAGTGTAATAAACTGTAATAATAAATAGGCTACTTGGAATAAATGGGAAAATTAAAACCTGCGTGAAATATCATCCAAATGTAACGAGGCAATCTAGTAGATGCCGAAAGCAGTGTGCTAATATATAAATTTATTTTATTTATTTATTTATTTGGTAAACATTTATAAGCCGCCACTTCCAGCGATCAGCAGCGGACGATGGTGTAAATACAGGGAGTAACTTATTCAATCAAAGATACAGTATGATTTGAGGGAAGGGTACACCAGAATCACAAAGAATTTCAAATATACATTACATTTTGATCATCCAGGTGTGAGTAACAAAAATGAGCTACAATCACATAGAATTACAAATATACATTACATTTTGATCATGCAGGTTTGGGCAACAAAGTGAGCTAATATATATACACTTGTTTGATCAGATTTTAAATATACATTACAGGTTTTTCAAGTACATAGAATACATTTGTATATGCAATCCTACTAACATTGACATCAGGTCTATTTTGCCTCCTAAGCTTCAGGGGTTAGGCAACTTGGGTAGTGAGAGGGTGATGAAAAAACTGTCTAGGTGATACCGTAATGTTCTTGGAAAAGGTGGGTTTTAAGCTTCTTTCTGAAGTCCTGAAGTCCTAAAGTCCTGAAGTCTGAAGTCCTAAATAAAACTAAAATGGTTAAGAAGCATCATGTTGGAACGGCAGAAATAAATAAATACTAGGTAAAAAAGTAAAAACATAAAAGAGGGATTAAAAGTGATAAATAATATCAAAAAGTCCATTTAAAAAGTAATCTATATAAACCGACTTAGAGACAGTCATTATAAAACAGGGAACTATTAAACAACCAGAGGCAGTGTATGGCCCTGGCAATACTAAAATGATCGAGATGAATTCCACAAACAGATGCAAAAATAAAACAAATAAAAAACAATAAATAGAAACAAATATACTATATGAATCAAAGAAAAACTGATAGATCTCTATCTAGATTTGGTCCATTGGGTGCCATAGTGTCTAATAAAAAAATGTATCTCTTCTCGAGTCTCTTGATAGTTTTGTCAATGTCACCACCCCTCCAATTAGTTCTAACTTGTTTTATGACAAAGAATTTTAAATCTGTGACCTTATGGTTAGCCTCCTGCCAATGTTGAACAAGTGGTTTGTCAACCAGACCTCTGTTGATACAGCTCTTATGTTCTACTATTCTGGTCCTGATGTTACATGTGGTTTTACCCACATACAATTTTTTGCAAGGGCACTGGAAAACGTATATTACATTTCTGGTTTCACAATTAGCAAAATCGTTAATATGAAATATACGATTGGTGAGAGGATGAATAAAACTATTGCGCACCGGTAGGGAGTTCAAACATACCGAACACTTACCACATTGATATTGCCCTTTGAATTTAGACAGCATCTTTTTTTCTGTGAATGCGGAAGGCACAAGCAAATTCTGTAAATTAGTATTACGTTTGTGTGCAATTGTCAACTTTAAATTCTGGAAGGCTGGCAAAGTTTGTACCAAATGCCATTCTTTCTGTAGTATCTTGATTATACTACTAGACTTTGAAGTGTATACCAGAGGGCATACGATACCAACATTATCATTCCATTCTTTAACTTTGAGTAAGTCCTCACGAGAGGTGCCACAGGCTCGTTTGTAAGCTTGATTAACATGGCAATGGGGATACTGCTTGGCTAAAAATCTTTCTTTCATTTCCAAGGCCTGTGTTTCAAAGTCCTCGGTTTGGTACAGATCCTCTTAGCTCTAAGAAATTGGCTGACTGGTAAATTTTTCTTGAGTGATGGATTGTGAAAACTCATATAGTGTAACAAATTATTTCTATCTGTGGGTTTCCAATACAGTGTAGTAGAGAAACCATCTTCTTCTTTTCTAATTAGTAAATCTAAATAGGGGATCTGGTGCGGATCGTATGTCATCTGGAAACGCAAATTGTCATCCAACTGATTTATCCATACATTAAATTTAGTAAGTGTATCCATTGTGCCTTTCCAAAGAATTAAAATATCATCAATATAATGTATCCAAAGGGCAACGTTAGACTTAAAAGGATGAGTATTTAGAAAATTTGTTTCAAAATTAAACATATATTAATTTGCTACATCAGGGGCCATGGAGGACCCCATAGCAACCCCTTTGATTTGTTTGTAAAATAAGTCTCTGAAACAAAAAAAAGTTCTCGCAAAGTGCTGTACATGCTAATGTAGTCAGAAAAGCTGTGGGCATACGTCTGTGTGTCGTTCTTTTAAGGAAACATTGTTCAATGATATGCAACGCATCAAAGTGGGGTATATTAGTGTACAGAGACTCTACGTCAAGTGTAACTAAAATAATATCAGTACTATCATCAAAAGTGGACAATATCTGTATGACATGTGTTGAATCTCTGACGTAAGACCACATGTCTTGGACAAAAGGGCGTAATAATACATCTAAAAATTTCAAAAGAGGCTCCAATAAGGAGCCAATGGCAGAGACTATGGGTCGACTGGGTGGAGTTGCTAAAGATTTATGGATTTTTGGAATAATGTATACAGTAGGAATAATGGGTTTGTCTACAATCAAAAAGGCCTTTTCCTTTGCAGTAATATATCCGATTTCAAAAGCTGATAACACTAAATTGTCTATACTTCTCTTTAGATTTGCGGTGGGATCTCCGTCAAGTCTCTCATAGAAAACACTATCGTTTAATTGACGGTGAATTTCAGATATGTAATATTCCTTATCCATTATGACAATTGCGCCTCCTTTATCAGCTGGTTTGATTATAATGTCATTATTTTTTTGTAAAGATAAAATAGCCTTCTTTTCATTATGTGTAATGTTATGAAATGAAGAGCGATGTTGATTAAGCACATCAGCAACTTGTTTAGTTACTACTTTTTCAAATGTTTCAATAACAGGATCTGTGTCAGAGGGGGGGGATCCACATGGATTTCTTACTGATGATAGAACTATCTCCGGGAGAGTTAGTATCCTGATTAGCAAAAAATTGCCGAATTCGCACCTTACAAAAAAATTTGTAAAGATCTACCTGGATGTCAAAGGGATCTAAATTCTTTTTAGGAACAAGAGACAGGCCTTTATTCAGTAAAGATAACTCATCTGGTGTGGGGGTGTATTTAGATATATTAATGACATTATTGAGGGGTTCTATCATCATTGTCTCCTCTCTTCAGATCTGTCTATATTCCATCCTCCTCTTCCCCCTTGGCCGCGACCACGTCCTCTGTAATAATTCTGATGTGTGATTGACCGATCGTCTTCTAGTGGGTACGGCCTGTCTAACTCTATTGGGCGTGGACGCCCCCGAGAATGATCGCGGCCACTTCCCTTCCACATTTGATACATGTTAAAAAAAAGGTTCCTTCTTTTGTCCTGGAGGGAGGTCTCTCCTCTTATCTTTCTGTGATTGGACGCGATCAACTTGATTCGAGAAAAGAGACGCCGAAGCATCAAACTCCACTGACTCACTCCTGCTACGTTTCTTTTTCTGTTCAAGAGGTGTATCACTATGTTGATAATCTGTACTGCTATCTTTACGATCAAAGATAGATTTCCTCATCTTGAACCATAACCGGTCTTGATCTACTTTTTTGTTCCAGTAGTAAACATAACCTGTTCTATAGTCTTCTTCGTCTCTCTTGTACTTATCCACTTTCTTATTTTTTTCTTATTCCTTAAATTCTTGAATGTTTCTATGATAATCATCATGAATAACCTCAAAATTCTTATCTCCTTTCTTAAGTGCATCTAATTTCTCATCTAATTTAGCTGTTAAGATTTCCGATTGTTTATTAGCTGTAGTGATGAGCAAAATCATTAAGTCAAGCGAGCATTTGTTCAGTATGGCGTTCCAGCACTTTACAAAGCCTTCTTCGTTCGTATACAAGCCGGGAGCTTTGTTGACTCGTAATCCTCTAGGGATAATCTTAGACTTGCAACACTCCAATAGATAGGCTGAGTGCATCTGTTCCTTTATCAATTTCTTGGTCAAAAGAACCACATCCTCCCATTGGGTCCAAAAATTGTCAGGTTCTTCTTCAGAAAATTAAGATGGGGTTCTTGTGGAATGAGATTGTCCAATGCATCTTCCCCGAAACTCAAAATGTCCTTCCACGGGGAGAACATGCTGACAAGTAGGAAACCACAGTAAGAAAGCAGCTACCACGCAAAAGCCAAAGAAACCAGTCCAGGGCGTGACAGAAGTGGAAAGAAAAAACCTTTATTAATTCCTTGACAACCCGACACAGGCCGTGTTTCGTTACCCTTCGTCAGGGATTTATCAGGTATAAGCTAAAAAATAAACATGTAAATACTTAAAATCATAAAAACAGACAGACTGCAAAAAACACTATCTATGAAAACAATAAATAGGTAAAAGCAGTTAAATAATAAATAATTAAACACAGTACAACATTTCATATACAGATAATATAAAACCAACTGAAAACATGTGCTCAAAGAATAAAAACATAAATACCTTTGAAGACCATGAAAAACAGACGGTCCAATACTGTATTGTACTAAGGTAATAATGAGAAAACAGTCGCACTAAACAAAATATATTAAATAGGTTAAAAAACAAATGAAGTTCAAAACAAAAGGAATATACATTACAATGATCAATATGTCAGCTGTAAATATGGTAAGTACTAATACGAGACGTACAAGACATGTCCTAATCAGATTGAGAACTGGTAATGCCTTGCTATATCAAAAAGAAGGGGGAGATCTTTCATGAAGTAAAGATATGATACCTATTTCAATCTAAAGAACAGCAGGAGTGAGTCAGCGAGAGTAGGGGACAAAAGAAAGCAAACTTAACTGTGAGCAATCGTAACTAGGAACCAGGACTTAAAACTAAAAACCGGATTAACAAATGATTGCCTCGTTACATTTGGATTTCATTTCACACAGGTTTTAATTTTCCCATTTATTCCAAGTAGCCTGCTTATTACAGTTTATTACACTAGAGATTTTTTATAGTTTACAGTTGGGTTCCTCTTTTATGCACAGGTTTACACATCCTGCATAGCTACACTCCTTGGTGTGGTTCTGTATACACACGGTTTTTCGTTTTTATCAGCAGCCCTTTAGTACCTTTCCCCAGCCCCTTTTTTAGTTTTCACCTTTTTAAATTTATAGCAATATTACGATAGGTTCACTTCACCCTTTTTTTCTAAGTGTAGAGTTTTCCCGCTCCTCCTGACCTTGCCCCGCCCCCTTGCTTTCCTTTTTTCTCGCCCATGAGCGAGCGTTTTTCCAGTGATTCTTTTTGCGATCTATATGCGGTTACTCTGCAAGGAAAGGTATGACGATTTTTCATCTATTATGACATTCAGCGCACTAAAACAGCTGCGATCACAATTCCCACCATGTTTATAACCGGGTAAGGTGGACCGGCCTCCGCCACATCGCAACACCCCCACCCCCTCAACCATCATAACAAAGGTAGACCACACATATATGGGAATTCAACTGGTCGCAGCTTTATTGCCATAAACCATAACATCAACAATCCAAACCTTAAATTGTATTCCCCCCCTCACCAACCCTCACCAGCCATGTGAGTAGCAAAGTGATGCCGCTTCCACTTCCGCCTTGTCCAGGCCTGGCAAATTGCCTAGCCTCCCTCATCCGGCTTCGCAATATTATTAGCAAAAGCCTGAGGGACCGCCCGGGTGGGGGTACCCCACCCCCGCCCTACTGCTTGGCTCCGGCTCCGGACCCCGGAAACCTCCGGGATCCCGCCCCACCCCCCCAGCTGCAACACCCCTCCAAAGCCACCTCACCCCCGAACCCCAATAAAGGGCGGGAGGGCAGGACGTCCGTCACCTCTGGCCACCTCGAGGGAAAGGCCGGAGGACACCGCAACGCTCCCCTTACTCCCCCCCGAAACTCCTCTACTCCTCCCATTGGCTCCCGCGCCCTGCCATGTGCCGCGGGAGCCAATGGGAGCCCTCCACGTGCCGCGGGCCCTCCCCGTGAACCGCGTCGCCACGCCGCGGCGGGCACACGGCCGGCCACCCCCCCGGTTAACGCCGGCCGCTCGCACGCCCCGGGGGGGGGCCACGCGGCCTCGCCATAACCGGGTAAGGCGGACCAGCCTCCGCCACACCGCAACACCCCCCCCCCACCCCCTCAACCATCATAACAAAGGTAGACCACACATATATGGGAATTTAACTGGTCGCAGCTTTATTGCCATAAACCATAACATCAACAATCCAAACCTTAAATTGTATTCCCCCCCCCCCCAGCAGAGCGAACCCTCACCAGCCATGTGAGTAGCAAAGTGATTCCGCTTCCGCCTTGTCCAGGCCCCGGCAAATTGCCTAGCCTCCCTCATCCGGCTTCGCCATATTATTAGCAAAAGCCTGAGGGACCGCCCGGGTGGGGGTACCCCACCCCCGCCCTACTGCTTGGCTCCGGCTCTGGACCCCGGAAACCTCCGGGATCCCGCCACCGGCTCCGGCCTGAGCCATCTCCCCCCCCCCCAGGCTAAGCTGCGACCAGCGCCCCTCCGGTTCAGCCTATCCTCCAAGGCCTCCTGCCAATCGTTGAGGAGCAAATCCATCCCCACCGGGGATAGATGGACCCCATCGGCCCGATACAGGCCCGCACACTCCGCATCAGCCCAGGGGTGCAAAATTGGGCCCCCACCCTGCTCCCCCACCCATCTGCCAATTTGGCGATTGATCTTCGTTAGACCCCCGCGACCACCGCCGCTGAGCCGTGCAAGCAGGCCTTGGAACGATATCTGACCACAGCAAAATCACACCAGGAAACATCTCAAGTAGCGCTTCCATGTCCCGAATCACAGTCCAACTCCACTGCCGGCCCGTCCAGGACACCAGATCGTTGCCACCCAGGTGGATCACCACGGCATCCGGTGGCCCCTGCAGCCGCTCGTGGTGCTGCAGCAAAGGCAAGAGCTGAATCCATTGCAGACCGTGCTCACCCAGCCATGAAACGGTCACCCCGAACTGGTCCAAACCAATATTCCGCTCCACCGGGCGTGTTGCTGCTCGCCAATCGGCCCAGAAATCAAACGAGTGGTCAATCACCCAACAGCGACACGAGCCAGGAACAACTTCTGCAAAACAAACAGATCCACAGTTAGCCAGCCCCCCAGCGCCCCTACAGGCGCACATATCTCCAATTCGCCCAGGAAGTCCACCTTCTGATCCGCCTGATATCCCCCTCAGGTAAGCCCACCGCCGCCGCACTAGTAGCTGCTCAAATACGAAAGGAATGCGGCGCATACAACCCCGCACCACGAACGCTATGGCAAAACACCGCCCGGAAGCAGGCGCCCTCGTAGCTGGACGACAACACCTGTGGCACAACAGCACACAAGCGTTGCAGCAACTCATGCGTAATGGGCAGCCTGCTGCCCCCGGGCGACGGACCAGAGCGCTCCCAGCCCTGCAGCATCTGGCGCGCTACCAATCCCCCCGACCACCCCCCACCCCACTGCCGTAGCAAAGAACGAGAACCCCGCCAAATTCCTACTCGCCGTAGCCCGGGACACTCCTGCGACTTTCACCGCCGCCACATACAGATTTATCAGGTGATCGAGGGGTGTTCCCCCCCCATCCACGCTCCCCCAGAAACTGCACCAAGCAGTCGCAGCCCAACTGGTACTCCACCCACATGGCCGCCAACATTGAACCCTTCAAAAGCTCCATCATCTCTCGAGGCCAATCCACCATAAATGTCCGGGGACTACGTAACCTTCCACCTCCGCTTCCGGAGCCAATGTTCGGAACAGCTCCCACTTGAAACGGGAAAGAGCATCAGCGACCTTGTTAGTACTGCCGGGTATATGCCGTGCCCGAACCACGGTATCCAGCTGCAAGCAAGCCAACACGACCCGCCGCATCAAGTTTGCTACCGGTTTACAGCGCGGAGTGTAGTTGTTCACTACGCTTACCACTGCTGCGACGTCGCACCACCATACGAGCCTACGATTGCGAACCCTGTCCGGCCAGACCTCCAACACTACCAGTAGCGGAAACAACTCCAAGAAGGTTATATTGGCCGTGAGACCGACTGCCTTCCAAGAATCAGGCCACTCCGCCGCACACCACGAGCCGCCAAAGTACACCCCAAGGCCCAACCCTCCGGCCACGTCGGTAAACAACTGCAGGTCCCGACTGGAAATCTCCCGATCCCGGAGCACCGTAGTGCCATTGAACTCCCGCAAGAACTCATCCCAGATGGCTAGATCGGCCTGAATACTCTGCGACCTTCAGACGATGAGGCGGTCTGGAGAGACCTGCCGTAGCGGCTGCCAAACGCCTCATAAACACTCGCCCCTTAGGGATAACTCTACAGGCAAAATTCAGGGACCCGATTAATGCCTGCATCTCCCGCGATGTCATCCTTCTAGAACCCAAGGCGTTCGCCACCAGAACCCGGAGCCTCTGGATCCTACCCACCGGCAGGCGCGCCACTAACTCCCCAGAATCCAGCTGGATCCCTAAAAAGGTTAACCGAGTCGTGGGGCCCTCCGTCCTCCCCTCCGCCAGCGGAACTCCCCACTCCCCTGCCATCTGCACGAGCCCGTCCAACAGCGCAGTGCACTGCCCAGTCCGCGCCTCCCCCACTACCAGAAAATCATCTAGGTAATGCACCACCTGAGCACACCCCACCCGGTCCACCAACGCCCCATGCAGGAATGTACTAAACCGCTCGAATTGCGCACAAGAGATAGAACACCCCCATAGGCATACACCTATCGAAGTAATAACTACCCTCGAAGCAAAACCCCAACAACGGGAATGCCGAAGGGTGCACCGGCGATAGCCGAAAAGCCGATTCAAGGTCCGCCTTGGCCATCAGGCACCCCCGCCCGCACCAACTCAACCGCCTCGTCGAAGGAAGCATACCGCACTTCGCACAACTCCTTGGGGATATGATCATTCACCGAACCCCCGATAGGGTGGGACAGGTTATGGATCAACCTGTATTTTCCTGGCTTCCCTCCCCAACCCGATCTCCACCGCTAGCTTATCCTGGACCACACTGGCAAAACGCCGCACCGACAGGGCATTCCGGACACTGATAGGCCTCCAGGATGGAGTCCGCATACGCCAGCAGCATCCCGTACTGGTCATGATACGCCATCCCCCAAACACTAGCCAGCCGCAGAAATGCCCGCGCCCAATTCGTTACGTTGCGCGCCACCTTCCGCACCCTACCCGCCTTTTCCTCCACCTTCCGCTTCTTCCTACTGTCCCCAAAATGCTTTCGAACCTCCAGTAACCGAAAGATATCGATATAGCGCCTCTCCTTAATTTTACGCCGCAGCTTCCTCGGCATGCCTTCCCACAACTCCGAGAACGCTACCACCGACGACGCTGCCCCCGCCGAACCAACCAACCCGGCCTTGCCCCCGCCGCCCTCGCCCTTGCTCCCATACAACCCGGACAAAAACGACGACGATACCGAGGACGTAGACGACCAGGAACCCGAAGCCCGACGGCCCGAACGCCGCCGCTTCCTGGCCGCCTTTCCCCCCGCCGGGATTCCCCCCGAAGACCCCGCCCCCACAGACTCACCTGCCGCAGCCGTCGCCTGCTCAGGCACTGCTCCTGCCTCTGACCAATCCAGCACTACGCTCCTAGGGGCCCTGTCCCGGTTCTGTTGACCCAGCTGCAGGGATGCTCTCCTCCCCGCTCTGCACTGCGCCGGCCCTTGTCAGCGGACTCTCCTGCCTCGGGGTCCCGGTGACCTGCTATCTCAGAGTGTCCTGTGGGGAGAAAAAAGGGAAAGACGCCGCAGCACCCGCCCCCGCCCAAGGCGGCTGTCAAGCCCCCAGCCAATCCACCCGGGAAGGGCCTTGCCCCCCACCCTGCCAATGTTCCCAACCTTAGGAGCCGCCTCCCCCCATCCACCCCTACCCGCCCGCCGGGCCCCGCCAGCCCCACCAATCACGCCTGCCCACCTCAGCAGCACCCACGACTCATCCGCCGATGCCCCTGCCCCCACCCCACCCCACCGCCGCCTGCCGCGACTCCCACCTGAACTCCTCCTGGCCCAAGCCAACCGCAGCCGGGCCCTCCACAGGCCTACCAGCACGTCCGCGATGCAATGCGGAGCCCCGCTGTGCGCCCTTCGCCCCCCGGGGACTCCCACCCCCGGTAGCCACGGTACCAACCCCCACCTTTGCGCACTGACGCGCTGCCGGATGCCCCCAAGCCCGACCCCCACCCGGCCCTCTAAGTCCTCTGCCTACCAGAGCCGCCCCCCTGTTGCCTCCCCCGTGCCGTACGCTCATCCCCCTGCCCCCAGCTGCCCTTCTCCCCCCCCCCGCCCCCTTCCGAGCCTGCCTGCCCACTCCCCCCATACCCCCCCAGCCTCTGTATATTACTGGGTGCTCTTCTCGCCTGCCTCGAGGTTGGGGTTTTGTTTTTTTTTTTTTAATAGTACCCCCGGAGCTATCAAGCCCCCGGCCTTTCAAACCGGCCCAAACAACACCTCCACGTTCTACTCGACCGCTCAACAAAAAGGGGTGTCCTACAGGGAACGGTGGGTTTACCCTAAACAAAGACATGGGGGGGATGCACAAACTTTTGCCATCTTACTGGGCAGACTAGATGGACCTTACTGGTCTTTCTCTGCCGTCATTTACTATGTTACTATTGTGAACCACTCGATGTTAATTATTTTAAGAGCATTGCACTAAAATAGCATCTAATATAATAGAATGTAGATGATAAATGTACATGATAAAGCGGTATATAAGACCTGTTGAATGAATAATTAACTAAATAAGAAATAACCATAAAATAAATACAAAACAATAAGCAATCTGTATAAACATAATAAACACTATAATAAAATAAACCCTAAATTAATCCAATAACGAAAACTGAGGAATCCCCTTCAACCACCTAGAAAGTTCAAAAGGCTAGTGCCTCCACGATGAACCCTTCCCGAAATCCACCCCGGGCCCGAATCCAGGCGCACAGCACTGCACCACGCCCAACCCCCCCCCTCCTCCAGGCGGCTTCAACCCTCAGCCTCCACGCTAGTCACCGGGCATGCCGCCTACACCAGGCGCGCCGGCATCCACGCCCCTTGCTCACCATCCGCACCCCAAGTTGGCTCGATCCGTCCACACAACGCCACGACATTCCAAACATCCTTCAAAAAAAAAATTTCATGCATCCAGGACAAACCCCCCTCCGCGATCTGCCCCCTCAACACGGAGCTCCAACACATCTCATCCAGACAATGCTGGACAAACCACAACCAGAGCCCCTGTTCAGCCCGTTCCATGGGCTGATCTGTCCTGGTCTCCCATAACGTCCATCACCTCCGGCCACCTCGAGGGAAAGGCCGGAGGACACCGCAACGCTCCCCTTACTCCCCCCCCCCCAAAACTCCTCTACTCCTCCCATTGGCTCCCGCGCCCTGCCATGTGCCGCGGGAGCCAATGGGAGCCCTCCACGCGCCGCGGGCCCTCCCCACAAACCGCGTAGCCATGCCGCGGCGGGCACGCAGCCGGCCGCCCCCCTGGTTAACGCCGGCCGCTCGCACACTCCGGGGGGGGGGGCCACACGGCCTCGCCATTCTGCTCCGTTTTTATAAAATCATTTTATATTATGATGGGCAGCGTTTTTAATTTATGAAGTTCCCGTGCAACACCTCTGCAGTAGTCCCTTAATTTTTAATAGCCTTCTCAACATTATTGATTACCAATCACATCCTTTCCAAGTGCATTTCATATAAGTGAGATGATGTACAGTTACAATATCCCTTCGCATCAGAACAGGTTGTTCTTTAATGTATGGAGTCTTTTAACATGAATACATTATTTCATCTCTGTAGCAGACTTTCAATTTAAATACTTTTGTTAACAATACTGCTCATTAACAATATTCTCTGCAACTACAAGTTAGACACGTGAGATGTTCATATGAATACTTGTTTGAATATTTATTATGCAGTTTATACATATCACGTCTTATTTGTTAATCCGGTTTTTAGTTTTAAGTCCTGGTTCCTAGTTACAATTGCTCACAGTTGAAGTTTGCTTTCTTTTGTCCCCTACTCTCGCTGACTCACTCCTGCCATTCTTTAGATTGAAAGATCTTCCCCTTCATGAAAGATCTCCCCCTTCTTTTTGATATAGCAAGGCATTACCAGTTCTCAATCTGATTAGGACATGTCTTGTACGTCTCGTATTAGTACTTACCATATTTACAGCTGACATATTGATCATTGTAATGTATATTCTTTTTGTTTTGAACTTCATTTGTTTTTTAACCTATTTAATATATTTTGTTTAGTGCGACTGTTTTCTCATTATTGCCTTAGTACAATACAGTATTGGACCGTCTGTTTTTCATGGTCTTCAACAAAGGTATTTATGTTTTTATTCTTTGAGCACATGTTTTCAGTTGGTTTTCTATTATCTGTATATGAAATGTTGTACTGTGTTTAATTAATTATTTATTATTTTAACTGCTTTTACCTATTTGTTTTCATAGATAGTGTTTTTTGCAGTCTGTTTTTATGATTTTAAGTATTTACATGTTTATTTTTTAGCTTATACCTGACAAACCCCTGATGAAGGGTAACGAAACATGGCCTGTGTCGGGTTGTCAAGGAATTAATAAAGGCTTTGCCTTTCCACTTCTGTCACGCCCTGGACAGAACAGGAAGTTGGACACTTTGCTGAAAAAAGCCTTCGACGTTAGTGCCATGGCTCTTCAAGCTTCGGCATGCGGGGCCTGGGTGGCCCGGGCTTGCTTGCGGTGGTCCCAGCAGCTGCAATCGGCTGGGAAGTCGCAGGTAGGGCCGCAAGGGGATGCGGCACGAATTGAGTCCGGAGTGGCTTATCTGGCAGATAGCCAGTATGACCTCATTAGAAGCTTGTCAAAGAACATGGCTTCCGTGGTGGCTGCTCTTCGGTATCTTTGGCTCCGCAACTGGACAGCAAATGCTTCCTCCAAAGCCTGCCTTAGCAGGCTTCCCTTTAAGGGGAAGCTGCTCTTCGGAGAGGACTTGGACAAGTTGGTGAAAGACCTACGGGAGTCTAAAGGGGGCAGGCTTCCGGAGGATAGGCCCAAGTAGGGTCGCCTTGCAACTCTGGGGCGCTCTCAACAAAGGGAATTTCGGAGGACCAGACCGGCTCGTCAGAACCCCTTTCAGAGGGGCCACTTTCCCTCCACAGGTCATGGTTTCCAGGTGTTTCGAGGAGCGGGGAGAGGTTTTGGGACCTCTTCAGCATCCTCTGGCCAGAGAAAATCACAATGAGACAGCGGGGGCTCGGGTGGGGGTTCTGTCAGTAGGAGGGCGTCTAAGGCAGTTCCTCTCCGCCTGGGCCCGGGTAACATCTGACCAGTGGGTCTTGGAGATCATACAATTTGGTTATGCCTTAGAGTTTGCAAGGCTGGTCCTCCCCTCGTTCATCCAGTCGCCTTGCAAGACTGTAGCCAAGCGTGCAGCAGTAGAAGAAGCCCTTGCAAGAATGGTGGCGTTGGGGGCGGTGGTCCCAGTGCCAAGAGATCAATACGGCTGCGGTCGGTACTCAATTTACTTTGTGGTTCCAAAGAAGGAATGTTCATTGCGACCAATTCTAGACCTCAAGCGCGTCAATCGGTGCCTTCGGGTTCCGCACTTTTGGATGGAAACTCTGAAGTCGGTGATAGTGGCGGTGAGGCAGGGGGAATTTCTGACTTCCCTCGACCTCACCGAGGTGTATCTACATATCCCCATCAGAGAGGCTCACCAGCAGTTCCTGCGCTTTGCGGTGCCACAGGGTCACTTTCAGTTTCAAGCGTTGCAGTTTGGCTTGGCGACAGCCCCACGCACTTTCACCAAGGTGATGGTAGTGGTGGCAGCGGCATTTCGCAAAGAAGGTATTCTGGTCCATCCTTACTCGGACGATTGGTTGATCAGGGCCAAGTCTAAGGAAGAAAGTTTGAGGGCAATGGCCAGGGTAGTAACTCTCCTTCAAAGTTTGGGGTGGGTGATCAATCAATCAAAGAGCAAGTTGGTGCCCACTCAGGAGATCGAGTATTTAGGGGGAAGGTTCGACATGCACGCCGGCAAGGTATTCTTGCCAGCTTAGAGGGCAAAAGGCCTACGTCGACTAGTGCGAGAGCATGTGGCTCGGAAGGCTCCCTCAGCATGGCATTATCTGCAAGTACTGGGGACCTTGGCGGCGACGTTAGACCTAGTACCCTGGGCCAGGGCTCATATGCGACTGATCCAGTGGTCTTTGCTGCGGTGCTGGTCACATCAGAAGCAGCCTCTGGCAATGACACTACCCTGTACAGCAGCGGCCAAGGAATCTCTGCAGTGGTGGCTCTTTCTGGGGAATCTGGAAAGAGGAATGCCCCTCGAGACCCCTCTGTGGGTGCAAGTGACGACAGATGCGTGTCTGTCAGGCTGGGGGGCGCACTGCGAGGGACACTTTGCCCAGGGACACTGGAGTGTCCAGGAGTCGCAATGGCCCGTCAACAGATTGGAGTTGTGGGCAGTGACAATGGCTCTCAGAGGGTTCCGGTGCTGGGTTCTTGGGAGAGCGGTCAGAGTTCTTTCGGACAATGTTACGGCAGTGGCCTACATCAATCGTCAGGGCGGCACGAGCGGCCTTCTCTTGGAGGAGGAGGCAGAAAGCCTTTTGGTATGAGCCGAGGATCATCTCTTAGCCCTATCAGGATCAGCTGTTTACAAGAGCTCCTTCCCTCTGCCAATAGGATTGCAAGTACAGCACTTTCAACGGCCACTGAGGGGGCGTGCACAGTGCCGGGAGAGCAGAAGCCATCAGGATCAGCTATTTACAAGAGCTGCTTCCCTCTGCCAATAGGATCGCAAGTACAACACTTTGAACCGCCACTGAAGGGGCACGCCTGAGGGCCTCGCCAGAGGGCCCTTTAGCGTGGTCCTTAGGCCGGGGACTGCAGAAAACGTGAAACTATCAGCATTAAACTATGAAAATAAGGGTAAACAAATAATTTAGTTTAATTTAATTAGGTTAATTACATGAACTTTTAAATTATCAACTCACTTTGAAAACCTAAATAACCTGCTATCTTTCTCCTAAACAAAACAAACGAAAAAACTATAATATAGTGAATTTAATTCATATGTAATTTAAAAGTTTACCTTCTTAATTTAAAACAAATCATTTATCTAACTCCTTTAACGTTTACATAAGTTTCTCAAACATGCATACAGCATATCAATTTATACTTCTTTATTTTAATATGTTATTTATTACACAGCAAACTACCAAACGCTATAGTAATCAATCCTATTTGTCCAAATTATGTTAGGTATAATAATAATAGTTTCAAACACCATCATCATCATAAACAAAAAGATAAAAAATTAAATAAAATTCATTCTTCATCATTTAAACTTAGCACCAGAAACCCAATTCTTCATTCACCTATTACATGTGTCTTAATAAATTCAAGGTCAATACGAAATAAGACAAACATTATCTATGATTATATCAAAGATCATAACCTTGATATCATCTGCATCACAGAAACTTGGTTAAAAGATACAGATCAAATTATTTTAAATCAGATTACCCCTTTAGATTATGAAATATTTAATTGTCCTAGAGAACAAAAAAAAAAGGAGGAATCCTAATATTAGCAAAAACAATCTACAAATTTAAATCTATCACAACGAAGAATTCTACTGAAACAACCTCATCAAACCACCACCTCAATGTTTGCCTCACATGTAGACCACCTAATGCTGCAAAGGATCACCTTTCAACAATTTTGGAATTAATGTGCATGTATGGCTCTCAAATTAAACCTCTAATTGCACTAGGTGATTTCAATCTATCATCATCACCTACTAATGAGTCCAGAACTTTTCTAAATGCAGTAAAATCGTTGGGTTATCAACCGATAATTAACCAGCCTACGCACCAACATGGAACCACTCCAGATTTGATCTTCTGCTCAGAGCAACTCTTCACAAAATCAAATTACAGTCCCAAAAACTACTCCAGTATCTTTGTCTGATCATTACCTAATTTCATTTTCCTTGCATCTACAAACTTCATCCAACAACTTAAAAAGTGATTGCAAAACTAGAAAATTTAAAGCTTTCCATAAAGACAATTTTCTTAAAGAAATTATTCCACAGTTGCTATAAAACTACACTGAATTGGATAAAGCCATAGAAAATTGGAACAACATCATTTCAAATGCTGCTATAGCCCTGAAAAATAATAAAAGTGCAAACATGCAGGGCGAAAAATGCACCATGGTATTCAAATGAAATCAGGGAGACAAAACGCATTTTAAGAAAACTTGAGCGTAAATGGAAGCTAACTAAATCTCAAGATATAAAATTTCTATTTAATGTTAAACAAATAGATTACAATAAGCTAATAAATGATCGTAAACAACAATACCGTACAAATCTAATAATGAAAGCAGCTAACAAACCAAGGGAACTCTTCAACATTGTTCAACAACTCACAAAAGTGAACACTTCAGATAGTGACTTTCAAATAGATCCCCAAGTATTTGTGAACTACCTGGTAAACAAAAATTCACTTTCGCCAATCAACTTACCTACGACACAAGACCACCAATTTTGGATGAAACCTTGCATCGAATTCACAAAACTCTGGAGGAATTTTCTATACCAACTTCAAAACAAATTGAAAATATAATCAGCACAATTAATACAACAACTTCCCCAGCTGACCCATGTCCAGTGGAATGGATTAAAAGTTCTAAAAATCAAATTAGCTTTCACATTGTAAATATTGTCAACAACTCTTTAAAACAAGGTTACTATACTAAAGAAAGCTATAATTTGACCAATTTATAAAGGTAAATCACTAGACTTTACTGACCCCAAGTCATAGTGTCCTATTTCAAGTTTACCTTTTATATCAAAAATTATAGAAAAAGTAGTACAAAAACAACTGCAAGATCACATTGACTTACATGCCCCACTGGATATACATCAGCATGGCTTTAAACCAAATCACAATGTGGAAACGCTACTGATTTCTCTCTTTAATAATCTTATAACAGGCCTTGACAAAAACAAATTATTCCTATTAATCTTTATTGATGTCTCAGCAGCTTTTGATACTGTGTCTCACTCAATAATGCTGCAACGTCTACGAAATATTGGTTTATGCAATAATACAATAAAATGGTTTCCCTCTTACTTAACCAATCGTTCACAACTAGTAAAAAAATGGAGACAAAAGGTCCTCACAATTTACGATTGTACAAGGTATACCGCAAGGTTCAGCTTTATCATCTATCCTCTTTAATATTTATATTCAACCCATATGTCAAATTATTAAACATCATGAAACTGATTATCATTTATATGCTGATGACATTATGGTTTATACTTTAATTGATCAAAATACCTTTGATACAACAAAAATTAATAGCTGTTTGAATGATATGAATAATTGGCTCAATAACAATTTAAAAATAAATTCTGCCAAAACGGAAGCATTGTTCATATCGAAATGTCAGTCCTTAAAACTACCAAGTGAAAATAACTTATTAAATAAAGAAATAAAAATTAAAGATGAAGTAAGATATTTAGGTATAACCTTAGATAAATATTTAAGCTTAAAATCTCATATAAACAAAACTGCAGCTAAAGCATATCATTGTTTAAAGATTATAAGAAGACTAAAACCAATATTGAATACAAATTACTTTTGCATGGTATGTCAAGCTGTCATAACACCTCTACTTGATTTTGGAAACGTCTTGTATCAAGGTCTTCCTAAAAGCTCTATCCATCCTCTCCAATTAGTTCAAAACACTATTGCACGTATAATAACTGGCTCTGCAAAATTTGATCACATAACTCCTGTTCTTAAACAGTTACATTTCCTTCCAATTATTGCAAGAGCAAAATACAAAAAACTAATGATTATTTTCAAAAATTTTCACCAATCTTCAGCAGATATTCTACAGCATATAATATCCAAACACAAGAGCCTAAAACCTAGACAATCTCAAAACTCCAATAAACTTAGTACACCTTTAAACTTCAATAAATCAAAACAAATGACCTCTAAAAAAGCATTTTCCTTTATGGCACCAGAGATATGGAATTCTATTCCTGAAGAATTAAGAGCTCAGGGAGACATCAAAGACTTTCACATATCTTTAAAGACTTATTTATTCATAGAATCATTTGGTCAAATAATTTAAATTGATCAACTTGTATATCCAATTTCTATAAGAGATAATATTGTAATTTACTGTTTGTACTGTATTTATATTGTAATGTATTGTTTATGATCTTCCCATGCCCTCAACATGTTAGCCCTTTGTTGTCTTGTCAGCCACTTTGATTGAAGGATAAGGTGGTATACAAAACTGGTTAATTAAATAAATAAATGTCAGCTCAGCATGTCACCGGAGTGGAAAACACCACGGCCGACTACCTCAGCAGGCACAAGATACATCACGGCAAGTGGGAGCTCAGCCAGGAAGTCTACAAGCAGGTGGTACACCGGTGGGGGTTGCCGGTGATGGATTTGATAGCACGCTGGGAGTTGGCTAAAAACAAGCAGATTCTTCAGCAGAAGAAGAAAAAGAATGTCGGAAGGGCTGGACACCCTAGTTCAATGCTGGCCCTCGGAAGGGTTGCTTTATTTATTTATTTATTTATTTACATTCTCTTATATACCGCGCTATTCTGCATCAGCGCGGTTTACATTGAACAAACTGAAATTACATTGAACAGGGCATTATAACTTGGAGAGAACTATTTTACAGGGAACATGGGCTATGGAGGGTTAAGTGGCTTGCCCAAGACCACAAGGAGCACCTGTGGGACTAGAAACCCCAGTCCTTCCGACCCAAGGTTGCTGTCCTCTAGTGGGATTTGAACCCCCGACCTTCCGGCCTGAAGTACCTTGCCCCAACCACTAGGCTACTCCTCCACTCCGTGGGCGCTCATAGGCAGGGTTCTTCAGAGGATAGAAGCGCATCAGGGGTTGGTGATCCTGATAGCTCTGGACTGGCCGAGACGGCCGTGGTATGCCGATCTCGTTCGCATATTGGCAGACCGGCTGTGGAGGCTCGCAGTAAGAGAGGACCTTCTCAGGCAGGGACCTGTAAGGATGCCACAGGTGGATCGGTTCTCGCTTACGGCATGGCTATTGAAAGGGCAAGGCTGCTTAAAAGAGGATATTCGGGAGCAGTGATTTCAACATTGCTGAAAGTCCACAAGCGTTCTACCTGTTTAGCGTATGTGAGAGTTTGGCGCATTTTTGAGAACTGGTGTGAGGAGTGGCGGAAGAAGCCATTGTCCGTTTCAGTCTCAGAGGTGTTGGACTTTTTACAAGCTGGTCTTGAGAAGGGGTTGGCAGCCAGTTCCTTGCGAGTGCAGCTAGCTGCTATCACTTGTTACAGGGGCAAGGTTAAGGGTAAAGCATTAGGCCAACACCCCGATGTGGTTCGATTTCTTAAGGTGGTGAGGCGTATGCGGCCGCATCAGAGTTTGGTGATGCCTCCTTGGGATCTCAATTTGATGTTGGACTCCTTTGCCGGGGTGCTGTTCGAACCCCTTGAGCATGCTTCACTGAAGGATTTGACTCTTAAGTCGGTGTTTTCAGTGGCCATTTGTTCAGCCAGGTGAGTCTCTGAGCTGCAGGTGTTGTTTATTTTATTTTATATTATTTATTTAACGCTCTTATATACCGCACTTTTTATCATCAGCACGGTTTACAGTAAACTTAAAGTACTCACCGAGAGCAACAGGCTGTCGTGAGTTTACATGTAACAGTTGTCTTGTCGTCCGCCTTTCCTCGTTTTCTTCAAGGAGAAGGTGGTGTTGAAAACGGTTCCGTCCTTTTTGCCCAAGGTAGTTTCTCCCTTTCATGTCAATCAGTCGGTGTCGCTTCTTTCCTTTGCTGGTTTGGGGCAGGGAGAGGGAGATGGCGCGGCTGTGCCTTCTGGAAGTGTGAAGAGTTTTGAGGCGGTATCTGAAGCGTATAAAGACTTTCCGCAAGTCGGAGCGTTTATTTGTGTTGTTTGGAGGGCCATGCAAGAGAGAAGCAGTGGCCACAGCCACTATTTCCAGGTGGATCAGGGAGGCCATTGCATTTGCTTATATTCTAAAGGGAGGACAGGTTCCGGTGGGATTGCAAGCTCATTCCACTCAGGCTCAGGCCACCTTGTGGGCGGAGTTTAGTTTGGTTCCTCGGTTGGATATTTGCAGAGCGGTTACTTGGTCTTCTCTACATATTTTTGCCAAGCACTACCGGTTGGATGTGCAGGCAGCGGCGGATGCCGGTTTTGCGAGAGCGGTGCTTCGATCCGGTTTGGCAGGACCCTCCCAAGCTTGAACTGCTCTGTTACATCCCAGAAGAAAGGGACTGGACTGGAGAGACAATTAGGAAGAAGTAATTAGACCTTACCTGCTAATTAGTGTTCCTGAACGATCTCCAGTCCTGTCCCTGGTCCCACCCGGTGTGCTTAGTGCCGGTTCGAAGCAGTTCAGGAGGGGTAGTTGGCACAGGGGGTTGACTGGACCGAAGCAGGGCCCTGCTATCAGAAGTGCTGCATAACCTGTTAGGTAATTTTACAAGGAGCTTTGTCAGGTAAGCCTCCTCCTCCTCCCTGGAGGGGGCGGTGGGGTCGTCTCCATTCAGGGAGCAGGAGGGGCTGTATTATAGTTTGTAGTTTTTTATAGTTGGTTAGTTGTCTCTCCGTTAAGTTTGCTTTGTCAACAGGATACTGAAGCTGGTGGGTGGTGCCAGTGCTATATATATCCTGATGTCATCAAGAGAATGACGTACTCAGTCTCCAAGCTGCAGGAATAGGAGCACAACCCAGAAGAAAGGGACTGGACTGGAGATCCTTCAGGAACACTAATTAGCAGGTAAGGTCTAATTACTTCTTTTTTTGAACAAAAAGCATTCTCACAAAATTCACTCTGATGATGCAAAGCAAGAGAATCTTGTACTGAGGAGGCAAGGGCAGACTGGACCAATGAGGTCTGAGATTCAAGTTTAGAACATCGATTATCACATAAAGAAAATTTAACCTCATGCTCGTCAAGAGCAGCCACCACCTCCTCAGAAAAAGTAGAAATACGAGAAAGAGAAGATTGCAAAGATAATTCAGTCCGTTTCACCACTTCTCATATATCTTTAAGTGAAATATCTTGTGGAGGTTCAGGTTTCTCAGAAACCTCTAAGAAACTGACTGGTTTAGGTAAAACAAATTTAGAGTCAGAACGAGGTAGGAAAGAATCCGGCAGGGGAATAGGTCCCAATGTTCCCCCACTCTACTTATGTAGAGAAGGGAGAGCATTAATAGAACTACTACTCAGGTAGGGAGGAGTAAAACTCAACGAGGTTGAGGAGGAGGAAGAGACAGTACTCACAGCTAGAGATTCCTTCCCGGTGGTGGAAATTGCAGGAATTTTCTCCGTAACTCCAAAAAGAGTGTCAAGAGGGCCAACAACCTTAACAGCTTTCACCGTCGGGGGAACAAAAGGTTTCTTTTTTCGTTTCCCCATGCCACGAGCAAGCAACTTCCTTACTCCTCCTTTATGCTCCGAAGGGGCTCCAAAGGGCCAGATCCTGCCCCTTTGGACAGGCCCCTTTGGAGCATACACCCACGGCCACATCCCGCGGTGGGGCTAGATGAAAAAGCCTTACAGCCAACGTCACAGGCTAGTGCAAAGCAGCTGAGACCAGGGTCCAAATCAAGAGGTAAATGCAGCAAGCAGGAACAGAGCACTCGCAATATCCCAAGGTGGGGCTGGATGAAATAGGAACAGGAACAGAACACACACTTATACTACACTTTTAATGTATTGCACTGTGCAGCCTAGGAGCAGCTGAACATATTCTGAGATCTGTTGCTCTCCCAGTCTACAGGTACCATCAGAATCTCCTGGGTAAATTCTGTAGTGTATTCTTATAATTATCATTTTACATTGATCATTCACTGTGTTTAAAAAGTTTAATGATGATACATGTGTGTTTCATGCATCTATATATCTGTATTTTTATTTTTGCAGGAACCAATACTTGGCTGGTCCCAGAGACACGGGGAGCAATTGTGCAAGGTGGATATGGACACACCAGTGTATATGATGAAATGACCAAATCTATTTATGTTCATGGCGGGTACAAAGCATTGCCAGGGAATAAGTATGGACTTGTGGATGACCTTTATCGATACGAAGTCAACACAAGGACCTGGTATGTCAACTGGAAATGTTCATTAAGTCAGTTATAAGTGTAACCCCAGCCAAAGGTGTAGCCTGTATACTGATGGGTTCTCCTTGGTAAATGGACTTCTGGAAATAAGGATTTTAACAGTGCACCTGACCCTCTTTCTTTTATATGCCAGCAATTGACCATCTCTTCATAATATCAGGAAACGAGTTGTCAGTAGAACAGCTGCACATAAAAAGCTTAAAAATATTTTGGTCTAGGACACTAAGAGGCTGATGCATAAAAATGCACTAGGCTTTGTGCACAGTTTTTAGCTCAGTTTGAGCACACAGTTTTGAGGCCGATGCAGTAAAGTGATTTGAACTAAGCTGTACACAGTCTGTTTTTGCGCACAGGTTTTGTAGACTATGCAGAAAGTAATTTGTGCACAAGCTAACTGTGTCCAAAGCCTGGAGCAGGCAATGGCACACAACACATTTAAATCCACAGTAATGAAGAAATTAGCTATTCAGCGCAAATGCAGAGAAGTGTGCACAAAACCCAAAGGCTGAGCTAAATGCTGGGATTTTAACGCAAGGTCTGAGGAACATGAATGGTTAGCTCATAAGTCTGTAGTTAAGCACTAGTGAGGAATTTATGCCCGTTTATTCTGTCTTGAGCATACGGTACCCACAACCTTTCTGGCTTTGCTGAAGGGAATGGTGAAAAAAAATGGCAGGGGAGGTGTGCTTATATACATGTGCTGGAATAATGTTATGTGCATGTGCCTGAATGCTATCTGAGACTATATTCACATGCTCAGAATGTCTCAGACTCAACGGCACTCAAAATGATATTAAAAAATATCAAAGCGTAGCGCCTAATAGCATCAATGACCTTTCTGGCATATAACTTTTTTTGTTTATATATGGTTTTCCCACAGATGAAATCTCCAAACTCTATTTAAATAATACTGCTTAACTTTAGGTGCTCCCCAACGCCATCCTCGGGCGCCATTCCATGCGTTTCACTCTAAAATGAGTTTCTTCAGGGGGGTCTATGGATAAAACAAAATAAAAAATAAAATTCTACAATAACTTCCCACGTTTTCTGTCACAGCACCCAGGCCTCGTAGGGGGAAATGACCGTGTGTGTTACAGGCAGGGAGTAGCTACAGATCGTGACATTGTGCAGTTCCTGTGCTCACCCTGAGGGTGAGGTGGGGCACCCAGCACCAGGTATGCAGCACCTGGCTTGGCTGAGATAGGCTGTGCTGCAGGTTCCCTTCAGTGCCAGTGTGTGATAGGTAGTCCTTGCAGACACTCCTAGGATACACCTGTGTCCATCTGTATTTCCCAGTCACGTCTAGCCATTGTGGACTATGATGCACCCAGAATAGTGCATATCCTGTGTGGTTGCCATTTTTTTTTCTTTTTTCTTATATACCGTGCTATTCTGCATCAGTGCGGTTTACATTGAACAAACTGAAATTACATTGAATAGGGCATTATAACTTGGAGATAACTATTTTACAGGGAACATGGGCTATGGAGGGTTAAGTGGCTTGCCCAAGACCACAAGGAGAACCAGTCCTTCGGGCCCAAGGTTGCTGTCCTCTAGTGGGATTTGAACCCCCGACCTTCCGGCCTGAAGTACCTTGCCCCAACCACTAGGCCACTCCTCCACTCATGGTCACATGTTATAAGAGAAGGGTGGTGTTTGGACCCAAAAGCGGATTATGTAGCACCACCCAACCCGTCCTTTGTGGGTCAAGGTGGGGGGCAATTTTATGAAGCCCCTTTTGCATGTCTCAGTATTATGTTTTTTTGTGCATACTATTGCTATTGGGCTTGTGCTGGAAAAGCTCAGCTGCCCCCCACCACTATCTGACATTCACCAGCAGAGGGCACAGTCAGTCTCCACCCTGCAAGGTGTTCCAGCCATACACATGCTAACTGCAGTCTGCTAGCTAATGCATAGTGCATGTTCCTGGAGGAGCTGTGTACACCCACAAATGGGATGTGAGAACACACACCAAGCAAGTATGTCAGTGATTGGGCTTCAGAAAAGGGAACTCATAGATATCACTTGAGAGAAATACTGTATAGCACTATGGGGGAACCTAACCATGCCATGGTCACTGCTCAGTCAGGGTGAGAGTGACCTCCCAGCATGACATGCTGTGGCCACCCTGTCCGTGCAGGTGGTGGTCGGGCACTACAATGTCCCAGCCATTGCCCTATGCCCTGTGCAGATGCATCCTGCCCAGGCCGCCCTGTCCTGGTCATACCCACAGTACCTTGCTCCTCATTATGCACATTGGCAGGCTAACACTGGAAACAGTGCAAGCAGTGTGGGCTCAGTAAGGTGTAGGCAGCCACAAAACACTGGATAGACATACACACACTCCCACACCTATGCCAGCATTGTGCAAATATAGAGGTTTTTGGCAGCCCTGGCCACCACACCAGTCCTGGGCACAGTGCAGGCATTGCTATGGTACGCAATACTGTTGGGGTCACTCCCTGGAGTGATAAACACTGTCCGAAACCACAACTGAAACACACTCCACAGATATCAGAAAGGTTGCTATGATGCATTTCTGTCAACAAATTGTGTTTAACTTAGGATTTGTTATCTGACATTAATCATTGCAACCTTTTGATATATGTGTAACGTGTTCCCAAGTTTAGGACAGCATTGCTAAGGTATGCAGGTGCTAGTATTGGGAGATGCTGCTCCGCGCAGGGCCCAACAGCCTGACTCTCCATGAGGCTTTGGATATTGGAGCCTGTGGGTGTGGTTGTTTGTGCCTCTGTTGGCCGCTGCTCTAGGGCAGAGGTTCCCAACTCCGGTCCTGGTGGGCCTAACATGGTTCAGGTTTTCATGCTGTCCCTAATGAATATGCATGAGAAACATTTGCATACAATGGGGGCAGTGCATACAAATGCAGCACAGGCATATTTATTAGGGACAGCATGAAACCTGAATGATGTTTGGCCCTCCAGGACTGCAGTTGGGGAAACTCTGCTCTAGGGATTGCACATGTTTATGGTGTCTGCTCTGTAGGGTAAAATATAGGCATTTATGGCATGTTTATTTAATCTGCAATAAAGGTTCCGTCTTTATTACCACGGTTTAGTACTGGGTAAAATACAGGGACATGGTTTGCAGGAGCCACAGCTGGGACTTGAACCTGTGACCTTCTGCCCCTGAACACACTGGCTGTGTGTACTGCACCAAACTGTTGCCACAGAGGCAGATCATTACCTGGGGATACCATGACTGTTTGTCAGACAGACCTTGTCTGTTGTAGTGCACGGCACCCACCTAAACGGGGCTTGGCCGTGTTCTGCTGTGGGCAGATGCCACTGCCCTCTCCGCCACCATGCTGACATGCCCTTGTGCCGGTGGTGCTGGTGGTATGCAGTCCCAGGCCATCCAGTGTGCCGGTAGGCATCTGCCTATGGTGCGTGATATGGGGTAGGGGTGCCTGCATAGACATCCATGCTTCCCCCCCGGCACCGCCTGCCAATGATATGTGCCCTTTGGGGTAATTGTTGGATACTGTCCCCTGGGACACTGTGGGACACATACTCGTGGCCATCTTTGCCCTTGGTCAGTTGCTGTCTTGCTGGTTTTCCGCTTCTACATTCCTATGTGTCAGCTAGGCATCTGCCTAGCCCACCCTGTGCCCCAGCTGCCCCACTGCATGTCCCGCCTGCAGCCCCCTGTACCCCATTTGCAGCCTCACCGTATTGTCCTTTCGTACTTGGGCACTATGATGTTGCTGCACATGTATCACTATTATCACTTTTCTTGGTTTCCTTGCCTTTGCTGCACGTTGCTGACTGAAATGGTTTCTCTCCCCTGCAAATGTGCCTCTAGCGCGAGGTTTTCACTGGCGCTACTTTTCAGACCCTCATTTCACGGCGTTAGTGTGCATGGAGCCTCTCCCTGCCCACTCTCCGCCCATTGACCCCTTATCTCCACCCCTGGGGAGCCTTACTCCACCCTCTCCGCACCTTAACGCCGCCGGAGACGTTATCGCGTGATACGTGACGTTCTCACACGGTAATGCGCCATTATCGCGCGATAACGTCACAGCTGCGATGTTAGCGCCGTTTAGTAAACATACCCCATAGTCTCAACATAGATACAAAAATATAGATGATGCCAGTCACTAAGATGACTTTTAGCCTCTCACGCTGCTATCCTAAGGAGGCATAGTTTATCATGTCTCTTTGCTCCCCTTCCCAACTATGTATGAGTTTGCAAATGGAGGAAGGGAAAATGCACCGTTTTGTCACACTGGAAGTTCATTAATCCTTTTGCAAGTTTTAAGTACTCCATCTAGTAAGTATTTAGTTATATTGTTACTTGTAAAAAGTTTACATTTGTTTTATGTAAAATGACTAGGTATGTACTTTACCGTACCTTGTAAACCATTGTTCTTTGTAAACCACACTTGATCCATGGGAAAGAGCGGTATAGAAATGCTTGTAAAATAAATAAATAAATAAACCTAGTCACTCACGTATACAACCATGCACTGCATAAGTGAAACACCCCTTTGTGCAATGCTTACAGCATGTTCTTTTCAACTATTGAGTTTTGCAGCAGGGTCAGCCTGTTTTATTTTTCTTTTTTTGTAAAATTATTCCCATAATGGAGGTTATGGTCAAGTCTTAGAACAAATGGTGTAGTATTAGGCTTAGGGGCGAGCAGACTTGACAGTATGTTACGGAACTATTTTTTCATAGAAAGAGTAGCAGATGGATGTCATAGCCTTTCAGTTGAGGTGGTAGAGCCTGAGATAAGCACAGAGGATCTTTGGTGGTGAGGACGTGAAGGGGCAGGCCCTGGGTCTGGTCTGGTGTGCAGTATTGCAACAGGACGGATAAAGTGGGAAGGCTCAATCAGACTTTACATTTATTTCTTTTGTAACTTTGTGATTTCATGGTTCCATATATATAAATATATTCTTTTAAATGGTAAAATAAATGGTGAAAGCAGATTGACCTCATTTTCTCAAACTGTTTATAGTGGACCAGAAAAGTTAAATTGGAGCACCAGTTAAGAAGCTGAATGAGCTATTCAAAAATGTTGATAGGGAGCCAGAGTGTTTCACACTCAGTGCCTGCACATTGTGCATTAAAGAGTGACTTGTTTTGGCAACTGTGGGCTTGGCCTACAATGAGCTATGAAGGCAGAGTTTGGGAGGAAGTGACAGAGAGGAGGGGCATACTGTCTGCCCCTTTCTTAGAAGGTTGTTTATTATTTAACTGTAATTTTGATTTTGGATTTCACTGTTCCTTTATTGAAACTAACAAAATATAAATCTAAGAGAGGTACATAAGTGGGAGCGGTGTTTGTTTCTCAGTCACTTTGCATCCCACATATACTTGCTTTTCCATTTAATACAGTCTAAAACAGTTTTCTCTTCGTTAATTATATTTATTTAATGATTTAGATCATGGCTTTTTATAAATTAATGAGCATTTGGTAGGTCTTTGCCCCATAGGGTCTACAGGCTAAGGGCCAGATTTACAAATGAGCATGAATATTGCAAGCTAATGCACATTATTTGTTAAGGGGGTGTGTTTACTAATTGCATAAATAGTATTATTGAACGTTGGTGTGTGTTAATGCATGTTATGAAATCTAGCTCTTAGTTTGTATGTAAGGCAGTGGAGGGTGACATGACTTGCTCAAGGACACAGGCAGCATCAGTGGGAGGAGCAGAATTAGAATCTTGACTTCATTTGGTTCTCAGTTCCATGCTTTAACCATTCGGTCGCTTGCTTAGATTTCAACACGCACAGCAACAGTTCGGTGTTTGTAAAACCTGTTACAGCATGAAATAATGGCTTAGTTCATGCTGCTACCTTTGAAGACGACCCAAAAAGTATTGGAAGGAAATGGAGGTTAGCCATGCACACACAAAAAAACATTCTAAACTATCCCATTTGTTTTTGCTAAGTCCCCAAGTGCAAAATCCCAAATGACACCTAAGTCAGGGCTTAACAAACCCCAGGTTTGAGGTCGCCATAGCGACTAAAAAAATCGGGCCTTGGGATTGGAATGCCTGCAGCATGACCGGCGCCGGCTGCCTACACGGATCCCATCCCTCACAAGCAGAAGTGTCTCCTAAGGCTGTGATCATGGTGGTACCCGCAATCACTGTTCCCTCTAAGCTGTGCGCATGTACACGCGCACACACCTCGCCGAGCGAGCGCACATACTTTACAACAGAGCGCACAAAAATTACGGTTCTGATTTTGATAGAAAATAACACAGACATCTTAAAATTTAAAAGTTGTGATTATAATTGCTAGAAATTTTCTGCTTCATTTAGTAATCGTCTATTTTCATTTAATTTGATTAAAATCAGTGTGGTGTACATACTGTATTCTGACGTGTAGTCAAATTTTAAAGTATATAACTCCGAGTGTCGTTATTTATTTTTATTTATTTATTTACATTCTCTTATATACCGCGCTATTCTGCATCAGTGCCGTTTACATTGAACAAACTGAAATTACATTGAACAGGGCATTATAACTTGGAGATAACTATTTTACAGGGAACATGGGCTATGGAGGGTTAAGTGGCTTGCCCAAGACCACAAGGAGCACCTGTGGGACTAGAAACCCCAGTCCTTCCGGCCCAAGGTTGCTGTCCTCTAGTGGGATTTGAACCCCTGACCTTCCGGCCTGAAGTACCTTGCCCCAACCACTAGGCCACTCCTCCACTCCTGTGGTGCACAAAAATTTAACCTTCCTTCAAAAGTTGCACAGCTGATATTTTATGCGCACACAGCCTACAGAAAATTAGAGGGAACATTGCCCGCAATCACTGGAAGCCTGTGGGGATCCCATCCCCCATGGACGGAAGTGCTGCCCAATGCCTCAGTCACTGTAGTACCAGCTCTGGCTGCCCACAGGGATCTGTTCTCCCAAGGGCAGAAGAGAAGGGGATAGCCGCAATTGCAGCACAGATGTAAGCTGTTTGACTACAGGAGATGGGATCCCTGTGGGCAGAGAGCGTGTATCTAGGCTGAGATGGCAGCTCTCTCCTTCCCTTCTGCCCGTGGGATATCAGATTCCTGCAGGCAGAACAGGAGAGGGAAACGGGCTACTCCCGAGGATCTAAGCCGGTCAGGGCTGCAATAAGGGGAAAAAAAGTTAGATAGGGTGTGGGGGAGTGAACTTAAATCTTAAAGGACCAGAAACTAAAAACTAGAAAAAAATAAAATGGAAAGAGAATGGGGGAATCCAGGGCAGTGGGGTTGGGAGTAATAGGACGGAGGGGGAAGGGGAGAGAGTCTGGAAGGGGAACAGAGAAAGGTTAAAGGAATGAATGCATGTGGACAAAAGTACACAATGCCTATTTACCTGAAGATACATTCACTCTCCGCCAAGAACACACACACACACACACACACACACACACACGCACACGCACACGCACACATGCACACCACACACTCGCACATACAGTCTTCCCACCTCTGTAGGAGAAACATGTACCGTAGCTTCACACTACAGAACACACCTACACACACAGGAATCTCACCTCTGCACCGCACACACAGAAGCTTCCCAGCTCTACAGCACACACACCACCTACACAAAGGCACCCACCACTACATCCCACGCACAGACTGGTACATTTATTTTTTTATTTATTTATAGTTCTTTTATACCGCACTCTTTTTCGTCAGCGCGGTTTACATTAAACAGAATACTCATTGCACGCAACAGATTGTAATGAGTTTACATATAACAGGCAAATACAACTAGGAATTTAACCATGGGAAACTTTGTACATATTTGTAAAAACTTTGTAAAACTTAGTACATATTTGTAAAGAACTTTTATACATCACTGTTGCAGCACACACCCACACAGACACTTGCCAGCTGAAGCTGTAACTGTTATCTAAAGATGGCGCATGGTGTAGGAACTCTGGCACAGATCTCACAAGACTTGAGAACATGAGACCAGCGCGAGAGAACTGCAGGGGGGGGGGGGGCATGAGGTAATCATGAGTACTGGCTCCTAAATCGGCACAAAATTTGTTAAGGCCTGACTTAAGTCCATTCTGTGGATTCTCTGTTGAAATAAGGTCACAGACTGATGGACACAATCTCCCTTTTTAGATGTTCTTATTTTTACTGTGTGAACACATTCTTAACAGAATGGACCAAAGGAAATATTACATCTCTTATTCTCTGAATCTCTCATGTAGCTAATAGGAAGACGTTGATATTAGAATGATATCTTGAGATTCGTCTTCTGGTATGTGAGGCCAGAGGCCATAGATCAAAATGCAATGGTTAAACATTGTGAAACTAGTTGTAATTAAATTTCACTAGCAGTAGGGCTTCCATTCTCAGAGCTGCCACGAAAGAGCAAAGTCTCTTCTTTCAGTTACTAAATTATGATCCCAGTTGACCTTCTAGGCAGTTTCATGCCTCTAAAGTTTGTTGTAATTTATGAGTGTTGCTCTGTGTCCCGCGCACAACTGACCTTTATATTTCAAGATCAAGCTACATGTCTCAGAACATTTTCTTCCTTCACTTTAAGATTTGCCGTTGGCTTTACTGGATTCAGCGTATGCATGGTTTGCTATGAAATCAGCACTCTGCAAATGCTAAGAAATGCTCAACTTGATTTGACTACTGACTCCTTTTATTTTTAAATGCCATTGGTCTTGGGGCAATTTGGCAACATTAGCAAAACTATTTCCTTTCCCTTCCCTCTCCACTTCTTTCCTTCCTAATTTCTGCCTCTCCTTTCAGTATATCTTCAGTCCAGAATTTCATGGGCTCTTTCCCATCTTCAGAGCTAACAGAATTTGTGATGCTCTCTTTGAAACAGTTTTCAAAGGATCCCGTACTCCAACAGTATTTCCAAATTAAAAGCTAGCTTTATATTTCAGAAAGCATTCAGCAGCACAATGCAGGGTATCGGAGCCTTTCTCTGGCTGAGTTAATTCATGGGAATAATATAGCTTTTAATAAGTGTTCAGAGGCAGTGTTTGAATACAGTTTGCTATCCTGCAAAAAAGGAAAAATTGGTTTTGACATGAATTACCACAAGAAATCTATTCTTTCCTCTTATAAAGTGGACGCTGTCATTTTGGTGGTGGAAAAATGTGGCTTTAAATACCATCTATATAACATCCAAATTTTGATACCTCTGGATAGGGATCTTCTGGAGTTGACCAGACAGATCAATGCTTGTTTGAAGACTTTGGTCCTTTGGTTTGGCCTAAATAGATTTTAGTTAGACAGGAGGGAATTTGTGGCTGAAGCTTTCAACTGAGGATGTTTTCTTGAAGGTTTGTTCTGTGGTGAAGTTTAGGAATTTATCTTGACTTTAAGCTAGCATTTGATAATCGGGTTTCAGCAGTGGTTCAGTCTTAGTGAACTAACATGGCTTTCACTCTTCTTTATCCACTATTTGTTGGGCTTCAGGTGTTCTGCTTCCCATCAAACTGGGAATTGTTGTTAAGTGCCGTTGAGTCGGTGTCCACTCCTGGCAACCCTCTGGATAGTTGATCTAAACTTTGTTTGGTCTTCAGCCAAGCGACTCATTGTTGACACAGTGGTACCCATAGCTGCTGTTATTGTATCGATCCATCTCATTGCTGGCCTTCCTCTTTTACGGTGACCTTCTACCTTTCCAAGCATTATGTCTTTTTCTAATGATCTCTCTCTTCGCACGATGTATCCAAAGTATGAAAGTCGAAGTCTTGCCATCTGAGCTTCTAAGGAAAGCTTAGGTTTGATCTCCTCTAGTACTGACTGGTTTGTTCTTCAGGCAGTCCATGATATACACAGTTTTCTTCGTCAGCATCATAATTCAAAGGCATCAATTATGAGAGATGTTGGTTTCATCTCTTTATCTGTTTGCATATTTGTGTATTGACCTGCTCTTGTTATTCACTGAATTTATGGTCTTTTATGATGTTTATGTATTTCTTAATGTATCTTTTTATTTATTGGCTTATTTATATTTATTACACTTCGGTCGTTCATGAGTATTTTTATTTGACTATTCATGGGTTTTTGTTTTTTTTTCAAACCTTTTTTATTGTTATTACACCAAGAACAGAATCAAACATCCAACACTGGTCAGTAACATATATAATACTGTGGTTTATATTACATTCAGCATCAGCCCACAAGTTTTGTCCCCTATTTCGCCTTGTTAGTTACTCCCTCTTCTTCCAATTCCAGATCTGAGTTTTTCATATGACTAATTGGAGTTGGACATGTACATCTTGAGGAGACAAGCCAATTATAATGCCGCTTCTTATCCATGCAGAATTAATGCTCACATCTATATTTGCCATATTTTACCCCCCCCCCACACCCTCCCACCCTCCCACCAACCCATCCCCCTCCCTCCCTAGGGGACAATCTGCTTTCTGTCACCTTCGTTCATCCCGGCAATCTATGTTGCTAATATATCATTCCGTGCTCTGGCGGAGAGGCAATCCAAATAAGGGGATCATACCCCAAGAAAGAATTCTCTCTTCTTCGCATGGCGTCTGGATGCCCCCCCCTCCCACAAGACCAATTGGTGTAGTGTGTTATGCCAATCCCAATATCTTGGTCCATCTGGGTCTCTCCACCTGCGGAGTATACACTGTTTAGCAATGAGACAGCATTTTCTGAGCATCAATCTGCTCCCTGTCTTGATGAGACCCAGGGGGTCCAGGGCATCCAAAATAGCAAAACCCAGGACTAATATCTGTGTCTGCCCCAGAAATTCCCCTAGATACTTCAGAATGTTACCCCAGAATTTATGACCTTGCACACAACCCCAGAACATATGCCCCAAATGGGCTCCCCCCCCCCTCTCAATACTATGGGCAACTGCTATTTTATGCAAATCCCGCTTCCCATGTCCTGTAGAGTAAAATATATGCACGCTTCAGTATCCTGAATTGCATGTCTCTGAGTCTGGCCCCTGTGATCATTCTTGGTATTTGCCCCACTGCAGCTGCTCATGCAAATGTGCTAAGGGTAACTACCAATTCCCATTCCCATTGTGCGGCGAGCTGTTCATAGCTCTTGTCTGGGGCATGTTCTCTCAGAGCCCTGTAATATCCAGAAACCTTGATCCGTTCCCTGTCTTCTAGCTCAAACCACTCTGTTAGTTTATCAAAATTTTCCTGCCTCAATCTTCGCTTACCATCTTTTAATGAGGCCAAGTAATGTTGTAGTTGCAAGCTGCATACGCATGTCCACTGGGCAGGTCATAGAGCTCCTTTAGTTCTGAGAATGGTTTTAGCTCCCCTTCCTCGTTCACCACCTGCCGCATCTGTGTTAAACCTCAAAGTGCCCACTCCCGAAAGAATCTAGAGTCTGAGCTCGGTGGAAAGAACAAATTACCTTGCTGGGGTAAGTAGCATGATACCTCTAAAGGAACACCTAATTGGTCACATAGAGATCGCCAATCCCAGTGAACCCCCTCAAGCAATATATTATCTTGGAGATGTTCCAGCAGCTGTGTACGAGGTACATGCATCACTGATAGAAGGGAATGAGGGGCAATCATCGTCGACTCAAACTCATATGGGATATGCACTGAGCTCCCCCCTAACCAGTCTCTTACATGTCTTACCATGCATCCCAGATTATATTGGTTCACCTGTGGTAGCCCCACTCCTCCCTGCTGCCACTAGCCCTGTAACTGGTCAATTTTAAGTCTGTTATGTTTGTTTATTCATATTTGATATACCGCCCTTTATGACATCAGGGCGGTCTTCCCCCTCCATAGAAAGGCCTGTACTGACCACTTCAATGTTTGTATGTCTCATCGCAATAGCTGTAACGGGAGTAGCTGAAAAATATATACGATTTTTGGAAAAAGCATCATTTTGTAAGCAGCCACCTGCCCTAAAAGAGGGAGCGGGAGTGGGGTCCAATCTCTTAGCTTATCTTGAATTCCTTTAAGTAGAGGGTGAACATTTAGCTGGTACAGCTGCGCTGGGTCAGCAGGCAACCAAATTCCTAAATATTTCTTATTCTCTGCCCATCTTAGGGGAAAGGGCCCCCACCCAATGCACTTCGCAGCCTGCCTAGGACATCCAAGGTCTTAGATATTGCCATATTGAATTTTAAGCCCACAAGCACCCCATATCTCAAGATGACATTGAGGAGCCTGGACAAGGAAGTCTGTGGTTCCATCAGCATGACCAGGAGATCATCGGCAAAAGCCGAGATCTTAAACGTACAGGACCCTAGGGTTACCTCGGCTATTTCCTTTTGTGAATAAATTAATCGTAGCAATGCGTCAAGCGAGAGTACAAATAGTAACGGGGAAAGAGGGCATCCCTGCCAAGTCCTTCACTCTTTCTCAAAACTTGAGGTGACCATTCCATTGACCCCCACCACTGCCTATGGCCACTGATAAAGCCCCCATATACTTTGTATGAACCCTTCCCCTAATCCATATGCTTCAAGGGTCTCGAATAAGTATATCCACCCCACCCTGTCAAACGCCTTTTCAGCATCAAAGCTCACTAGCAAGGAAGGGATAGTCTGTTTGTGCACCCAATCAAGTGACCCGAGAATATGCCAAACATTATTAGTTGGGTACCGCCCCTGCACAAAACCTGCAAAGCTTGCCACACGTTTATCACTTGGCACCTTTGGCGAAATCGTCTCAGATGCCGTGCGGTCTGCAAGCGGCTACTCCCCTGCCTTCCTGAGGCATCCATGGCTGGATCAAATGCCCCATTCCAGTCGCCCCCGATGATCAAGGGACATTAAGACAATTTATCTATTTCTGCTGCCACCTTGGCGAAAAACCTAGGGTCTGCAACATTAGGAGCATATACAATTCCCAGTGTCACCATTTGCCCATGCAATTCACCTTGTACGAACACAAACCGACCCTCTGGATCAGCAACCGTGTGGGCTACTTTGAATCCTACACCTTCCCGGATAAGAATAGTGATCCCTCCTTTCTTACCTTGTGCTGATACCCCAAATATTTGTTCTATTCTACCTCCTTTTATCCTCTTCAAGGCATCTGGATTGCCTTCTCCCCCGACATGGTCCTTTGTCTTCTATGGTGGGGGTCCTCCACTGTATACTGAGGGGAGATCCCTTCTCCCCTCAGTATATAGGTTACCTCCTCAGCAGATGCCCCCAAGGCCCCTGATTCCCCCTTTCCCTACCCCTTGCCTTCCCCCCATCCCCAACCCCATTCCCTAAACCCCTCTCACATTTCTTCCCCCTCTTCATTGGCTGTCACTATTGATGTTGGGCACTTTCCCCTCCCCGCTTCTTGTATTCCTCACTCCTACCCATTTTAACTTTACAATTTACCTAAAACTATCCCCACTTCCCGGGAGCACCTCCTTTGAGGACCCCCCTGGGTCAAACACCCAGAGGACATTATTATTTCAGCTTCTCTTGTCCCCCACCAGGCCACGTGTACCTTCCCCGGTAATACATCAATTACTCTTCAGGTCTGCTCCATATTAGTTATTAATTTTGGTACAGTGCATATCGCATACTAGTTCCCTCCTCAGTCCTGGTTATAGCAAGTCCTCCATCCCTGTTCTGCCCAGCTCTCCTCTGAGCAGTACTATGTCTCATAACAGGGGGAAAAAACAAAGGAGCACTTGTGCTTGCAAAAGTCCAGCAGGAACCACAAAAAGCAAGAACCAGAAGTCAGGACTATTCAAAACCAATTTATTGATAACAGACCCCGACGCGTTTCGGCAATGATGCCTTCATCAGGGGGTAACAGCTATAATGTAAATAAAAATAAAAATAATAATATACATCAACCGTAAAAGAAATAAATAAAATAAAATAAACGAATACTTGAAATGTTATAATCTGGATAAAAACTGGGACTGGTGGAGCTAACATCAATAAAATTAAACAAAGACAAATGTATAAAAATGTATAAAAACGCAGGACATAGAAATATGATAATCAAAAGTAATAATGGTAAACATAAACACTTATAAACAATTATGAATAAAAGTATGTCTGAGAAAAATAAATGAAAAACAACATAAGTCTCATAACATCAAGAGAAAAAGAAAATGATTCAAACAATTCTGGTACTTACATACAATCATGTGCATGGGCTAAAAGTATAATCCTAAGTTCAAGGCTGTGTACGTTCTGTCTCACTATATTGAAGAGACTGAATGTTGCCTAAGTTGGACTACAAATATAATAAGTAGCAAGGTAAGACATCAGTTGAACTCAAACATGTTAAGAAAATCGTAAATAGTTAAATTATTGAACAAGATAACAACAATAAAGTAAATATATAATATAATACATTATTATATTATTTTATCAATAAATGTTAATAAGCATATTGATTATCGGACCATCAGAATGTATACGGCTGTTTTAAAATGAGACTAATAAACAGAGAGTCAAAGGTTGAGAATCTATATCATGGCAAAAAAAATATAAAACCAGGAAAGACATAACAACTATTCCAATGAGGTAAAATTGCACAAATCGAAGGTGCCAACACATAAAATAACATTAAATAGTCTGAGTGGTAAGTCTTTTATACGTATGAAGATAACATCAAATAATTTAAATAATAAATTGATGATTATGTGTGTTTGTACCTATATCTTTGTATTGAGAGGGAAGACCAATGATAGTAAAAAGATTAGCTCTAGTAAAATTACTATAAAGGATATATATATATAATAACATGTGCGTACCCACTAATGATATGTTTGATAGAACACACGCTTATCTAAATCTTAAAAAACTATATGTATGCATAATTAATTAATTAAATAATTGAATAAATATGGTTTATCTTAAAAATTTGATAAATTAAAAGACAATGATCTTAATTAATCCTGTATCAGGAGATACAACAAGAGTATTATGATCAAGACTCTGATATTGAGACAATGACATTAATTGAGAACAGTATGTAATTGATTTAAAGGACATATATGGATTTCTTGATAACGTTATATCATTCTCTAGATGCAGTAAGTTAACGATATAGAACTTATGTAGTGGAAAAATTCATATGTCTTGATATAATGTCACGTAGTGTTGTTGTGAGCTAGAGAAAATCACATGTGATCATTAAATAGCGGGCTTAGGAAGGAATGGGCCAAAGTTTATTTAAAACTAACCGGCATGGTGGTTTGACTCGAGGAAAAGAGATATAATGACTCAGATACAATTATAGTGACCCAAAGTGTAAATTACCTTAAAAAGGTCTTATTCCTTCCAAGATCGTTGCCTAAATATAAAAATGCATAAAAATGTTCAATTACTGTATGAAAACAGGTTGTTACTTGGAAAAGGTTTTATAAAAGAGAAAACTGAGTATAGAATTTAACATGTGCATTGTGAATAAAACAAGTATTGAATCAATGTAAAACTACATTTGAAACTACTTTGTTTACATGTGTCAAACTAAACGCAGTGGGGATAATGCCGTGAGACACGGAGGAGAATGAAAGTGACAATAAAGATACCAAAACGGACTGTTTCCATGATATAGCATTATGTATTGCTTAACTCACACTACTGCTATTGTATAGTGTGCAAGTAATTGACACATGTAAACAAAGTAGTTTCAAATGTAGTTTTACATTGATTCAATACTTGTTTTATTCACAATGCACATGTTAAATTCTATACTCAGTTTTCTCTTTTATAAAACCTTTTCCAAGTAACAACCTGTTTTCATACAGTAATTGAACATTTTTATGCATTTTTATATTTAGGCAACGATCTTGGAAGGAATAAGACCTTTTTAAGGTAATTTACACTTTGGGTCACTATAATTGTATCTGAGTCATTATATCTCTTTTCCTCGAGTCAAACCACCATGCCGGTTAGTTTTAAATAAACTTTGGCCCATTCCTTCCTAAGCCCGCTATTTAATGATCACATGTGATTTTCTCTAGCTCACAACAACAGTACGTGACATTATATCAAGACATATGAATTTTTCCACTACATAAGTTCTATATCGTTAACTTACTGCATCTAGAGAATGATATAACGTTATCAAGAAATCCATATATGTCCTTTAAATCAATTACATACTGTTCTCAATTAATGTCATTGTCTCAATATCAGAGTCTTGATCATAATACTCTTGTTGTATCTCCTGATACAGGATTAATTAAGATCATTGTCTTTTAATTTATCAAATTTTTAAGATAAACCATATTTATTCAATTATTTAATTAATTAATTATGCATACATATAGTTTTTTAAGATTTAGATAAGCGTGTGTTCTATCAAACATATCATTAGTGGGTACGCACATGTTATATATATATATATCCTTTATAGTAATTTTACTAGAGCTAATCTTTTTACTATCATTGGTCTTCCCTCTCAATACAAAGATATAGGTACAAACACACATAATCATCAATTTATTATTTAAATTATTTGATGTTATCTTCATACGTATAAAAGACTTACCACTCAGACTATTTAATGTTATTTTATGTGTTGGCACCTTCGATTTGTGCAATTTTACCTCATTGGAATAGTTGTTATGTCTTTCCTGGTTTTATATTTTTTTTGCCATGATATAGATTCTCAACCTTTGACTCTCTGTTTATTAGTCTCATTTTAAAACAGCCGTATACATTCTGATGGTCCGATAATCAATATGCTTATTAACATTTATTGATAAATAATATAATAATGTATTATATTATATATTTACTTTATTGTTGTTATCTTGTTCAATAATTTAACTATTTACGATTTTCTTAACATGTTTGAGTTCAACTGATGTCTTACCTTGCTACTTATTATATTTGTAGTCCAACTTAGGCAACATTCAGTCTCTTCAATATAGTGAGACAGAACGTACACAGCCTTGAACTTAGGATTATACTTTTAGCCCATGCACATGATTGTATGTAAGTACCAGAATTGTTTGAATCATTTTCTTTTTCTCTTGATGTTATGAGACTTATGTTGTTTTTCATTTATTTTTCTCAGACATACTTTTATTCATAATTGTTTATAAGTGTTTATGTTTACCATTATTACTTTTGATTATCATATTTCTATGTCCTGCGTTTTTATACATTTTTATACATTTGTCTTTGTTTAATTTTATTGATGTTAGCTCCACCAGTCCCAGTTTTTATCCAGATTATAACATTTCAAGTATTCGTTTATTTTATTTTATTTATTTCTTTTACGGTTGATGTATATTATTATTTTTATTTTTATTTACATTATAGCTGTTACCCCCTGATGAAGGCATCATTGCCGAAACGCGTCGGGGTCTGTTATCAATAAATTGGTTTTGAATAGTCCTGACTTCTGGTTCTTGCCTATGTCTCATAACAGCCTGACCATCCCACTCACATGACATTGCTTTTTGCCTGCATTCCTCCCGGGGATGGTCCTTTTCCTAGGTCCCTTCTGCTAATCATTGCTCCCCAAGTGTATGGATCACTTGTTCTTAACTCCGCCCGCCAGAGCACAGGGCCACGGTCGACCCAGACCGCCGCAGGCACACACCTAGGCAAGCCGTGAGGACCCCCAGCAGGGATCCAACATATCCCACTGAGGCATGTACATTCCCGACACCTGGGTGCAATAGCTAACCAAAGGACCATTTCCTCACTCGCACATCAGTCATATATTGAAACAAGAGCAGAACATAGTAACACCGTGCCCCCCCCCCCCAAATCACTGTATATACAAACCCTCTCCATCAATTAAGAGTTCCAGGAGTGCTACTAAAATTATGATCTCCTCTGAATGTCCAGTTTAAGGGGGACACTGCGATTTGGTTTGGGCCAAGTGAGCGCCAAAGTCGCAGCCCAAAGCCAGGAGACTCCGGTTTTCTTGGTCCTCTTCAGCTAACCAACTCTGTTTGCGAAAAGTCCACTCTGCTACCTTCATTTGACTAGATTTGTCATTCTTAGGTGGACCTGCAGCAGCTCCATTCCCTTTAATCCATCTCCACACAGTGTCTGACATCCGCTAACTACCAGCGTCTATCTACTTTTTAAGTGGAGCAGGTTTGATCACTCCTTGGAAAGGCCCTGGCAGGCTTGGATCCATCTTTGAGCCTTTCCTGGTGTCTTGAATGTCACGGTGGTCCCATTGGGGAAAACACGTAGTCGAGCGGGGTATTGTTCCACAAATGTAATGCTCGTTGCAATCAGTTGCTGACAAACATTGGCATAGGCTTTATGGCGCAGTCCAAGTTGTGCCGAGTAGTCCTGGAATAACTGAATATGTGCAGAAAGTTCAGAAATCTGGCGAGCACCAATCTGGGCCGTGTGTCGCCCTCGCGGACAGGCTCCAGTCTATGTATTCGCTCTATGACTATGGAATCGCAGTCTTCTCCTAATTGCAGAGTTGTTATCAAGCCAGTCAAATACCTGCGCAGGTCAGTGTCTTTTATCACCTCCGGGATTCCAGTAATTCACAGGCTTTTCCTACAGTCTGTTTTCGAGATCGAGTTTTTCTCCTTGTCTACTGATGGTTACCTGAAGGGCTGTGGCCTGAAGCTCGTCTTCTAACTGTGAAATTTGGCTCTCTGCTGCTTTTTCTTCTTCCGATGGCCTCCAGTTGCTTATTGATGCCATTGAGCTGTCCCGTTATTGAATCAAATCTGCTGTTCAGTGCATTAACTATGGTGTTAGTCACCTCCTCTGTTAATACAATGGACTGCTCTGGTGAGGGAGGTCCGTCCGCCATTTTTGCAGGCGTTTTAGTTGGTTTTTCTCGGTCCCGATGGGCTTGCTTCAATCCCGGCAACGAAGTTACGGTTTTCCTGGCAATTGCTATATTCACTGAGTGTTTAACCGCTCTGCCCAGTATATCTTGTCTTAATTAGGGTATGATTATGATCCGTCAGTCAGGGAAATGCCCAGAACTAACCCAGCACACGTCTGAGCGCTCTCAGCACATCACATGATCTCCTTTTTTTTTTTTTTATTATGTATTGCTCTCTTTGAGGTACCCCCTGATGAAGTTTACACTGAAACGCGGCCGTGTAGGGGTCAGTGAATAAAGGATTTTTTACTTGTTCATTTCAATATTACTATTGTTACATTGGCTTCCAGTTGAGATTCAATCCAAGTTTAAGGCATTGTGCTTGGTCTTTTGGATGATGCATTATCAAAAGCCTAAGTATCTACCTGGGGTATGAGTTCCTTATGTTCCTCAAAGATCTCTCCGTTCTTCCCAACACTTACTGTTAGAAGTTCCTATCCTTGTAAAATTAGTGTTTTAGACAGAGAGCATTTGCTTATTTTGGGCCATAGTTCTGAATTCGTTATCTCTAGCCATTCCTGCAGAGACAGATTATATCAATTTCCGAAAATTGGTTAAAATGTGGCTTGTTACAGAATGTTGACTTATTGGGATGTAGAGATGATGCAGGTTTTGTTTGAGGCTGAGGGTGTATTGGGCCGGGAAAAGGTAGTAACATGGTAAATGATAGACTAGCATGATCCGTCTAGTCTGCCCAGTAAGGTGGCTAGAGTTGCATCCCCTGCTTTATGCAGGTTACCCACCCCTCTCTGCCTTTGTTTAGGGTTGTACCCACAGCTCCGTACAGGTTATGCCCCTCTATTTTTTAAAGTACAAAATGTTTGCTTTGATTCCATCCTCTTGCTATATAGGGAACCTCTATGTCTGTCCCATGCCTTTTTCAGTTCTTTTACTGTTTTTGCCCTCCCCCCCCCTTAAACTCCATCAGCAGGGCATTCCATGCAACAACCGGCCTTTCGGTGAAAATTTATTTCTTGATGTTGCTTTTAAGTTTACTTCTTTGCATCTTCATTTCATGTCCTTTAGTTCTATAGCTTGTCCGTCTTTGAAAACGTTTTGTTTTTTAATTAATACTATTTAAGTATTTAATCGTTTGTTTCATATTTCCCCTGTCCCTCCTCTCTTCTAGGGTACACATATTTAGGTCTTCAAGTCTCTTCTTATGGATCTTCAGGCACAGGCCCCATATCATTTTGGTCATCTTCCTTTGAACCATTTCAAGTCTTTTTATATCCTTTGCAAGGTACGGCCTCCAAAATTGAACACAATCCTCCAAGTGAGGCCTCAGCAACAACTTGTACAGGGGCATTAATTCCTCCTTCCTACTGCTGGTTATGCCTCTCTGTATGCAGCCCATCCTTCTGTCTTTGGCCATTGTCTTGTCACATTATTTTACTAGCTTGAGACCTACCGAAATGGTCACCCCAAGGCCCCTTTTCTGCTCTGTGCACACCAGCCTCTTGCCCCCTGTGGCATACAGCTCCTTTGGATTTTTGCATCACTTTGTACTACTTGGATAAAGAAGAGCAAAAGCCATGTTAGTCCACTATAATGGTAGCGAAATAAAAAGAGAAGCTAAAAGGAAAATAAGGTAACACCTTTTTATTGGATTAGCTCAGTGGCATAACCTAAGACCCTTATCCATTCTCTGGTCACCTCCCATTTAGACTGTTGCAACCTCCCTCTGACTGGTCTTCCTTTGAATCATCTCTCTCCACGTCAATATGTTCAAAACTGAATTGCACGGCTAATCTTCCTCCAGGGTTATTATTCTCATGTCGCCCCTCTTTTGAAGTTACTTCATTGGCTCCCTATCTGTTTCTGCTTCCAGTTCAGACTTCTACTCCTGACCTACAAGTGCCTTCATTCAGCTGCTCCTCACTACTTTTCCACTCTTATCTCTCCCTACACCCCTCCTCGGGAACTCTGCTCTTATTTTATTTATTTATTTATTTTATACCGCTCTATCATTTCAGTCAAAGCGGTTTGCATTGTAACTTAAACTTGGTAATGTACATTAAGAACATAAGAGATGTCATACTGGATCAGACCAAAGTCTATCAAGCCCAGTATCCTGATTCCAGCAGAGGTCAATCTAGGTCACAAGTACCTAGCAGTTTCCCCAAAAGGCATAGGTTCCACAATGCTTGTATTGTGGCAAGCATTGGATTTCCCAGGTCCCCTTTAATAATGGTTTATGGACCTTTCCTCCAGGAACTTGGAACATTAAACAGGGACATTTGTAACTTGGATTTTTCTGAGGCAATGGAGGGCTGAGTGACTTGCCCAAGGCCACAAGGAGTTCTAGTGGGAAATGAACACTGGTCTCTTGGTTCCCAAGCCAATGCTCTAACCATTGGGCTACTCCTCCACTCCCCTCGATCTCCTCCAGTCTTCTGGCACATCCTTTCGATCTTTGCCCTTCTCTTCCACTACAAACTCCAGACTTCTTTCCACCTTGCTGCTCCTTATGCCTGGAACAAACTACCCGTCTCGGTACGTCAGGCTCCCTGTGGGCAAAAGGGCTGAAAAAGGCCACAAGCATGGCAGCAATGCTACTGGAGTCTGCAAAAAGAAGCAATAAAGATGGCGGGGGGAGGGAGAAGTGGGACCATATGGGGAGTGGGGGAGAACAGCAGAAGGGTTGGAGTGGGGGGGGGGAGGAAATAGTGCAAACAGTTGGAGAGCGAGGAGATAAATGCATGGAAGTAAAGGACACAATATGTATGTGCAAAAGGTGCACCTGTTCCATCACACACATGCAGGCACCCTACTTCCGCACCCTCGCCCACACACACACACACACACACACACACACACCCCTCACTTCCGCACCCTCGCCCACACACACACACACACACCCCTCACTTCCGCACCCTCGCCCACACACACACACACACACCCCTCACTTCCGCACCCCGGCTCCGCATCCCCATGACACGCATGCACACACGCATATATATGCAGGCACCCCACCTCCACGCCCCCACCGCACACACAGACACACACACACACACCCCTCACGTCCGCACCCTCGCCCACACACACACACACACACACCCCCCTCACTTCCGCACCCCAGCTCCGCATCCCCATGACACGCATGCACACACACCCCTCACTTCCGCACCCTACCCTCACACACACACACACACACACACACACACACACCCCTCACTTCCGCATCCCAGCTCCGCATCCCCATGACACGCATGCACACACGCATATATATGCAGGCACCCCACCTCCGCACCCTCGCCCACACACACACACACACATACACACACACACACACCCCTCACTTCCGCACCCCGGCTCCGCATCCCCATGACACGCATGCACACACGCATATATATGCAGGCACCCCACCTCCACACCCCCACCGCACACACAGACACACACACGGGTGTAGCTTAAGAGTCAGTGAGGTTGGTGGGAGGGGGAGGAGAAGAAGAGTGGGGCCGCTGCCTTCTGTTGGCACTGTGTGGTGCGGCCCATTAGGAATCTGATTTATTAATCTTTTTCCGATAGAAAATAGGAAAACAGCTTTGGTAAATCAGGCCGTAAAACTTAAAAGAATAACTGTGACACATTATTTTGGAGGGGCGTGCACTGTGACCCAGGTTTCGGCAGCTGACTTCTAGATTCCAAAACGTTTTGTCAAGGCCTGGACTAACAATACATTTGGAGGCTAGCGTTTGAAGGAAAAACCTTCTTCCCCAGGTCAGGACAGTATGAACAACAAATGTTAATACCAAACTATTACAGGAATCAATACTGCATTACATAGATTGGAGGGGGGGGGGGACGGATGGCTTGATCAGAGCATGACCAGGCTGTTAATGCTTATAGGGTGACAGAAATTACGTGTATTTGTTGAGTTTGGCTGGTGATCAGGCTGTAAATATTTATAGTTTATAATGTGACAGGAATCCAATGTCCTGTTTGAACTGATTCAAAGTATCTTATCTTCATTTCAAAAGTTTTATGGTCCTGGATAGATTTAAATGTTCCCCTCAGAACCCTCACCATAAAATCTTCAATGCTGTGCTCTGGCCCTGTGAAGCGCTGTCAGACAGCAAGTGCTGGAGTGGCTGAATTCACACCTTGGTCTGTTCTGTTTTGCATAATCACATATCTGTGAGCATTCATCCTGATCTTTAACATTTGGCTTGCTCTCCAACGTAGCAGCCCGTTGTACTACTACTACTACTGATCATTTCTATAGCGCTACAAGGCGTACATAGCACTATACAAACATGTAAAAGAGAGTCCCTGCTCATCAGAGCTTAGAGTCTAATCAAGACAGACAACACAACAGCTGATGACAAGGGTATATCTAGGCGTTTAAATCATATAAGCTACATCTGAGGAGCAGCTTGTGTAGGATCCCCTTATGATGGATTTTTTTTCCCATATGGGTAATTGTCAGATCCTGTGATGCGTGTTGGCATAATTTTCAGCTTGGTATATTTTCAGGAACTTGTGTGGAAATGATTCTTTGCGAAAAGAGTGGTAGATGCATGGAACAGTCTCTCAAAGGAGATAGTACAGACCAGGACAATATCTGAATTCAAGAAAGCATGGGGCTGACACGGAAGATCTCTAAAGTTTAAAAAAAAAAAAAAAAAAAAAAGTGAGGCAGGCCCAAGTGGATGTGGTCCTGGTAGGGGGTCAGCCACAACAATTTTATTCCCCTGGGACAGAATCACTACTGACCAGTGGGTGCTGGAAGTAATCTGAGAGGGGTATGCTCTGGAGTTTGCTCATCCACTTTCCGAAGCCTTCATTGAAGTTGCCCTGAAAAGCCCATTCAAAACAGCAGGCAGTCCAGGCCACGCTGCAATGCTTACTGCACCTTGCAGCTGTAATGCCAGTTCCCAGCGACATTCCATTTACTTTGTGATTCCCAAGGACGATGGTTCCTTCTGGCTCAACTTGGATCTCAAACATGTAAACCAATCCCTTTGAGTGCCACATTTCCGAATGGCAACCTTATGCTTAGTTATTGCGGCAGTCAGGAAAGGGGAGTTCCTTTCAGTGCTAGATCTCACAGAGGCATTCCTTCACATTCCCATTCCAAATCAACCAGATTATCAACAGTGCCTGAGGTTTGCCATGCCAATGGGCTATTTTCAATTCCAAGCATTGTCGTTGGGTTCCGGCCACTGCTCCACGGACCTTTACCAAAGTCATGCTGGTGGTAGTGGCTGCTCTGAGACAAGAGGGCATCCTGATGCACCCTTATCTGGATGATTGGTTGACCAGGGCAAAATCAGAGACCGAGAGTGCAGCTACTATCCAGCGGATGGTAGACTTCCTCCAGAGCCTAGGTTGGGTGGTCAACCTAGCCAAAAACAAGCTCGACCCAGTCCAGGATCTGGTTTATCTGGGAGCACAATTAGACACCAAGATTGATCTCATCGTCCTGCCGGTTGAGAGGGTGCAGAAGATTCAAGTCCCAGTACGGAACTTCCTCGACATGATTGCACCTTCGGCATGGTACTATCTTCAGCTCCTGGGGTCAATGGTGGTGACCCTGGAGTTGGTGCCTTGGGCACGGACACACATGAGGCCTCTACAATATGCTTTGTTCCTTATCTCTCCAGTCTAGTCCCGAACATCTAGGTTTTGCACCTCCTCCCGCAGTATTGGAGACTGAGCATGTCACTCTTTTGGTGACACCGTATATCTAGTCCAGAGTCCGCCCCCACCGCTCCAGTAATCTCAGTCTCCATGCTGCAGAGGAGGTGTGAGCCCTAGAGGATCGGGGCTCACTGGAGAAATAATTAAGGATAGTTAGTTGGATAGAGTTGATGGTATATTAAAAAAAAAAAAAAAAAAGGTAATACCTCTTTAAATTGGCGATTTTCTTCAGGTGGATTTTGGCAAGTAAGGAAGTGCTGCTCTGGCTGCCCCCCTTCTCCCCCCTCCCTGAGTCAGTAACTGTGCAGGGGAGATGAGGGAATCGTTGGAGGGGCCTCCTACCTCTGATCCCCAGATCGGGTGTGAGACAGTAGAGGCAGGACCCGCGGGGCGCGTTGGTTGGACGGCCTGACTTCTGCCGCGGCTTAGTCGGCCATGGACTGCAGCGGGTGGTGAGCTGTGCCGGGGAGCCTCTGCTCTCTCTCTGCGGACTTCGGGGGTCTGCGCGGCAGCTGAGAACCGGCGGAAAGGTAAGCACTGGCAGTCAGGAGCTCACACGCGGCAAGCGCTCTTAGCTCGGCGAAGGAGAGGCCGGGCCCAGACCGCGTGTCTGAAGCGCGGGAAAACCGGGACAGTGGGAGAGGGTTTGTTCCCTTCGGTCCTCAGGTTGGTGTAGCACAGAGGAGTCCCGATTTTGTGCACAGTAGCTGGGAAGTACTGTAGATAGGGAAAAAAAAAACCAGGAGATTTTTTTGTTTTCCAGTTGTTTTATTGCACGGCCTCCAGATGCCTTCTAAGTCCATGTGTTTGATGCGTGGGGTTAGAAGGAGCTCTGTTTCAGAGGCAGGAGTATGTAGGGGCTGTGCACAGGAGATGGTGACAGCGCAGAGGACAGGGTGTCCGGAGAAGGAGGGGGGCAGACGGGGTCAGTTGAGGTTTTAGACCCATCGGGGCCTCCTCTGGAGCCGGTGGCGTGTACGTCCGTGGCGGCGGATACCCCCTCGGTGCAGCTCTCCTTTCCAGGGGGGTTGGGTGCTATTGTTATGGGGGTTATGCTACTGCTACAGCAGGCCCTGGGGGGGTCTAAAGGTGGGGTACCAGAGTCGGTGATTGGTGGAGCAATCGGGGCAAAAAGGTCGGTGGCCCCACTAAGAGGAGGGGCGGGTGGTATGCCACTTAAGAGGCCCAGGCTGGACCCAGGGCAGGATGAGCTAGGGGGAAGCCTAGAGGAGCAATCCGCATCTATGGAAGATTTGGAGGTAGAGTAGGACCTAGAAGAAGGTGAGATACCGGAGCAGGAGGACCAGGCGAGGGTGGTCCGGGTGTTCCGACGGGAGGAACTGTCAGCATTAATCTCGGAGACACTGAAGGCCTTGAACATGCCAGTGTCGGGTCGGACAGAGGACTCTACTCTGGAGGATCCTTTGTTGCAGCAGTGCGGAAGACCCAAAGGGCGTTCCCAATACATAGAGTATTCAAGGAAATGATTCAGGAGGAATGGGACATGCCGGAGGCGAGCCTAAAGGGTTCTAGAGTGATGGCGTGCCTAAGGATCTGTTTAAGTCGCCAAAGGTGGATGCCGCAGTTTCGGCGGTTACAAAGAAAACCACGATTCCAGTGGAAGGGAGTGCCGCTCTTAAGGATACTCAGGATAGGAGGTTAGATACCTTATTGAAGCAGGTTTTTAAGGTTAACGCGCTATCCATGCAGGCTTCAATTTGTGGGGCATGGGTGACGCGGGCCTGCCTTCGATGGGCCGTGGGAATCAAGGGGTCACAGGAGGAGGCAGTCGAAGAAGCGGCTCGCTTGGAATCGGGGGCGGCGTATTTAGCAGATATTCAATATGATCTTATCCGAGGACTTTCAAACAGTATGGCGTCCGTGGTAGCGGCACGGAGTTACCTCTGGCTGCGCAATTGGGTGGCAGATGGGGCCTTTAAGGCTAGGTTAGGTAGGTTTCCCTTTCGAGGCAAGCTTCTCTTTGGAGAGGATCTGGATAAGTTGCTCAAGGACCTAGGTGAATCCAAAGGAGGGAGATTGCTGGAAGACAAGCAGAAGCAGAGTCGACCGGCAGTGCCTTCCAGGAATCAGCAGAGGGAGTTTAGGAGATTTCGGCAGTCGCGATTGCCTCAGTTTCAGAGAGGGCGGTCGCAATATAGATCGCAGGGGTTTCGGGGGTTTAGAGGAGCAGGCAGAGGCTTTGGAACTTCCTCTTCCCTGAATATCAAGAAATCTCAATGAAGCGAGTGGGGCCCAGGCAGGGTTGGTGCCCGTAGGGGGACGGTTAAGAGAGTTTTTCCCTGCCTGGGTCAAAATTACCTCGGATCGGTGGGTATTGGAGGTCATTCAGAAAAGATATGCACTCGAGTTTCAAAGGCTGGTGACTGACTTCTTCGTGCAATCTCCCTGCAGGACGAGGTCAAGGTTGGCAGCAGTTCGCGAGACAGTGGAAAGACTGCTAGAGCTAAAGGCAGTTTATGTTTATGTTTATTGGCTTACTATACCGCTAAATGAAAAAAACATCTTAGCGGTTTACACATTACAAATCAATAAAGAGAAGAAAAAGGAAAAGAAGTTACAATGGCAGATAGGAAAGTAAACCAGGCAGATTCATACAACAGGACAGTAGAGAGGAGAGAAAGAGAGGGAAAAGGGAAAGGCAGTAACATGTGGGGAGGCCAGACAGGGTATAGACAGGACAAAATCATGCAAAGGGGTCAGGGAGGTCGAAGGCAAGGGCAAAGAAATGGGTTTTGAGGCTGTTCTTGAAAGTGGTATGTTCTGATTCGAGCCAGATAGAGGAAGGGAGGGAATTCCATAGGGCAGGGGCAAGGAAAAAGAATGCAGAGGAGCGGGTGGACTGGAGGCGAGCACAAGAGGGTGAGGGAAGGTGCAGGCGATTCAGGTGGAGGGAGCGCAGGGAGCGAGCTGAGGTGTGAAAGTGGACCAGATCTGCTAAGTACTGAGGTGAATGGGTGTGAAGAACGCGATGAAGGAGTACCAGGACTTTGAAGTGAATGCGGAATTTAATGGGGAGCCAATGGAGACGGATGAGGAGAGGAGTAATGTGATCGCGCAGAGATGCATGAAAAATGAGCCGGGCAGCGGTATTCTGAATGCGTTGAAGGCGGTGCAGTTGTGTGGCGGGGAGACCTGCTAGAACAGAGTTACAGAAATCGATGCGAGATATAACCAGGGACAGAAGGAGGGTAGAGAGAGCCTGCGTGGAGAGAAAGGGTCTGATGGCGCGTATCTGACGTAAAAAGTAAAAGGAAGTCTTTGAGATGTGTGCAATGTGATCACGAAAAGTCAGATCGGGGTCAAAGAGGACCTCTAGATAGCGAAAGGAAGAGACTAAGGGAATAGGTGAACCAGAGAAGGAGGGGGCGATCAGATCAGTGGTGCCGGTTCCGGCAGGTCAATGAGGAGGCGGTCGGTACTCGATATATTTTGTGGTGCCAAAAAAGGAGGGAACTCTGAGACCTATTCTGGACCTAAAGAGGGTGAACAGATGTCTCAGGGTGGTGCATTTTCGTATGGAAACACTGCGTTCGGTTATAGTGGCAGTCCGGCAAGGAGAATTTCTCACGTCGCTAGATCTTTCGGAAGCATACCTTCACATACCCATTCGATTGGAGCATCAAAGGTTTCTGCGGTTTGCGGTGCCCATGGGGCATTTTCAGTTTCAGGCAATGCCATTCGGGTTGGCGACAGCTCCCAGAACTTTCACCAAACTAATGGTGGTAGTGGCAGCGGCTTTGCACAAGGAAGGGGTATTGGTGCACCCATACCTGGACGATTGGTTGATTCGGGCAAAGTCGAGGAGCAAAAGCGAACAGGCCACCCACAGAGTGGTGCAGGTGTTGCAGACTCTCGGGTCGGTGGTAAATTTCTCAAAGAGCAAGTTGGTTTCGTCGCAGGAGTTGAGTATTTGGGAGCTCACTTCAACATGACCTGCGGGAGAGTGTTTCTGCCCAGTCTCAGGGCACGGAAGCTGAGGCAATGGATAAAGGCCTTTTTGAAGAGACGAGCTCCATCGGCGTGGCATTACTTGCAGCTACTAGGGACGATGGCGTCTACGATAGAGTTGGTGCCCTGGGCCAGAGCGCACATGAGACCACTGCAGAGAGCACTTCTCAGAAGATGGTCGCATCAGTCGGATCAGCTATCCCAGCAGCTGAGCTGTCCTCTACAGTGGTGGCTGGTGAGGGGCTGTCTAGAGAAGGGAATGTCCCTCGAGTCTCCGGAATGGAGGCCCTTGATGACGGACGCCAGCCTGTTCGGCTGGGGGGCCCACTTCGAGAGGCAGTATGCCCAAGGTCAGTGGACGGACTGGGAGAGGTCTTGGTCAATCAACAGGTTAGAGTTGCAGGCAGTTACTCTGGCACTGAAGGCTTTTCAGCATCTCCTGCAAGGCAAACCGATTTGGGTGCTGTCAGACAACGCCACCGCGGTGGCGTACATCAAACGGCAGGGCGGCACCAGCAGTGTGGCCCTCGAGGAGGAGGCGGAGGAGCTTCTGAGTTGGGCCGAGTTGAATTTGGAAACCTTATCGGCGGCGCATGTCGCAGGAGTGGAGAATGTGATGGCAGATTTCTTGAGTCGAGTCAAAGTAGATCCGGGAGAGTGGAGTCTCAATAAAGAGGTGTTTGAATTGCTGGTAAATAGCTGGGGCAATCCGGTGATGGACCTCATGGCGTCGTTCGCATCCACAAAGGTGGACAGATTTTACAGTAGACGAAGAGAGAGAATGTCCGAAGGCCTGGATGCGCTGATACAAGAATGGCCGGAGGAGAAGCTCTTGTATGTGTTCCCGTCGTGGGCCTTGGTAGGGCGAGTTCTGCAGAGAATAGAAAGGCACAAAGGTACGGTGATACTAATCGCGCCAGATTGGCCAAGGAGGCCATGGTATGCAGACCTGATGCGCATGCTAGTAGTGGAACTGTGGCGATTGCCGGTCAGGAGGGACCTGTTAGTGCAGGGACCGTTAAGTATGCCTCAGGTGGATCGGTTCTCACTTACGACATGGCTCTTGAAAGGGCAAGGTTGAAGGCCAAGGGCTACTCGGCGGCGGTAATTTCTACGTTACTGAAGTCCAGACGGAGATCTACATCGGTTGCGTATATCAGGGTCTGGCGGTTGTTTGAGTCGTGGTGTGTGCCGAAGCAGGTGAAGGCGATGAGCGCCTCCATTCTGCAAGTTTTGGCCTTTCTGCAGGATGGCTTTGATAAAGGGCTGGCGGCGGCATCCCTGAGAGTGCAGTTGGCAGCGCTTTCCTGCTTTAGGGGGAAGGTGCAGGGGATAGTGCAGGTTTTATCATGTAGAGAGCCTTTTTTGACCTTTGATAGCAAGAAGGTGGTTTTGAGAATGGTGCCCTCCTTTTTGCCTAAGCTAGTCTCGGCGTTTCATGTGAACCAGGTGGTCTCTTTGCCGGTATTTGAGGGTGCGGGCAAGGAGGCGTCGAGCAGGAGGCTTCATCGGTTGGATGTTGGCAGAGCTATGAAGAGATACTTGCAAAGAACGTCGTTGATCCGCAAGACAGACAGATTGTTTGTGTTATTTGGGGGTCCGAAGCAAGGTGAGCCGGCGTCAAAGTCGTCCATTGCGTGGTGGATTAAGGAAGCGATTGCGGCGGCATATATTTTGGGGAACAAGATAGTTCCGAAAGGTTTAAAAGCGCATTAGACTAGGGCTCAGGTGGCTTCCTGGGCGGAGTTTAGCTTAGTGCCAGCAGTGGAAATTTGCAGGGTGGCGACGTGGTCATCCTTGCATATTTTTGTGTAGCATTGTAGAATTGATGTTCAGGCGGAGGGGGACTTTAGGTTTGGATCAGCGGTGCTACAGGCTGGTCTGGCTGGGCCCTCCCGTTGAAGTGATTACTGCTCTGTTACATCCCTAGAAGTTCGGGACTAGACTAGAGGGACAATAAGGAAGATAACATTAGACTTACCTGCTAATTGTAGTTCCTTGAGTAACTCCAGTCTAGTACCGCTTCCCTCCCCGGATGAGCTGGACCAGACCGCGGCCCGTAGCATGGTAAGAAGGGTCAAATGGACCGGTTAGAAGGATTGTTGGGCAGCGGTGCTGGGGGGGGGGGGGAGCAGGGATAAGGGCAACTGCTTCGTATGGTGTCTAGGCTTGCGGAGAGGCCTGGGGAGAAGGAGTTAGCAGGCCTAGGCACTGCTTTGAAGGGGAGTTAACAGCACAGAGCATTGTTAGCTCTTTAAATTGTTTGAATAAGTTAGGTTTACAGCGGTTTAAAGTTTAAGAATATTTATAGGAGTACTTACTTATTGCTCTGGTGAGTCTGCTTTGTCAATAGATTACTGGAGTGGTGGGGGCGGACCCTGGACTAGATATACGGTGTCACCAAAAGAGTGACATGCTCAGTCTCCAATGCTGCGGGAGGAGGTGCAAAACCCTAGATGTTCGGGACTAGACTGGAGTTACTCAAGGAACTACAATTATCAGGTAAGTCTAATTTCATCTTCTCTCTCATCAGTCTCCAAATTACCACCTGCTGTCAAAGAAGTTGGTCTGTCTGATGGACACAATGAGGCTTTCCTGGTGGCTGCAGCTGGAGCACCTGGCAGAGGGAATGTCGCTGGAGCCACTGAACTGGATTCTGGTGATGACTGATGTCAGCCTCACGGGATAGGGAGCACATTGCGAATCGCAGGTGGCACAGGGACTCTGGTCTCTGGAGAAGAGTGCTTGGCCCATCAATTGGCTGGCGATGAGGACAGTCTTTATGGTGCTACAGTTTTTACACCCTCTGATTCAGCGGCGGGCAGTATCGGTTTGCTCTGATACATCGACCACGGTGGCATACATCAATCGCATGAAAGCATGGGCAGTGCAACGTTGGTAGAAGAAATTCACTCACTACTGCAGTGGGTGGAAGAGAATCTTGTGGCTTCTCTGTGGCTCACGTGGCAGGCAAAGAAAATGTGCAAGCGGATTTTCTCATTTGCCACCTGTTGGAGCCAGGAGAATGAGAGCTAAACATTGCGCCTCCTGAACAGTATCAACTTGCGCTCACAGGGGCCGATTCTCATGCCACAAGTGGATCAAGTCTCGCATGACATGGCTCTTGAAAGTGCAAGGCTGAAGTGGAGGGGCTATTTGGCGTCTGTGGTAGTCATCCTATTAAGAGCCTGTAAACGTTCTACCTCCTTAGCCTGTGTGGCAGGTGTTTGATAACACAGGTACACTAAAAAAATTTTTTTTAAACTGCCTCTAATGTTTCGATTGATTTTTACGTTTTTTGGTGCGTTGAATCCAAATCTGGTAACCAATTTGCTCCATCACGTACAGATTTTTTGCTACATTGGGTGAGCAGTTTGAGGTGAACGTTTCAGATTGAGTGCTATCGAAATAAAAGTTTCTTGGATGAATTCTTTATACTAATTGTTTAGTAGTTATTCAAATAAGAATAAAGAAAATTGTAACAAGGCACCACATAAGAATAGAGTAATGTCAACAAAACACACTGTGATGGTAGCAAAATTGTCTGCACTTAAAACAGCCACATACATGTGCACAAACATTGAGCATATAAGAGCGAGGTTAGACACAAAGCAAAGCAAAGAAATGTGCAAAAAATGTTGTACAGGTATGTATGTAAGAATAGAAACCGCAAACCGCACCATTGCAATACATGAAGACAAACACCCGATGGTGTGAAAATAGAATTCTAATAAATGAGATCCGACACTGTGGTAATAACTAGCAAATTTTTATTTCAAAGTTTAGTAAAAACACGATATTTGTCAACACAGTTTAGATTTTAAAGTCATTCTTGGGTCAATCAATCTCCTGGTGGGCCCGTTTCTTCTTCCCCCGAATGCTTCTCTTGGTACGCTGCTTGGCGTATTTTTCATCTGGGGTTTCCCGCAGCAGCAACCAGCAGAAATCAGCCATCATAGTGGTGTTCCATCTTCCTTGGTACCTTCTCTCTTGATGTCCTGGTGAAACCTTTCACCTTGTTCTTCACTGTACGCCCCCAAGTTTTCGGGAAAGTAGTTCACATGGGAGTGCAAGAAATGGACTTTCAGGCTCATGTTACAGCCTTGTTCTTTGAAGGCATTGAGCATCCTGGCAACAATATCCTTATAGTTCTCATCCCGCCTGTTCCCCAAGAATTTGAGAACAACATCCTTGAAGGAATCCCAGGCTTCTTTTTCCTTCTCAGACATCGTTTCAGCAAATGCTCCATCTGAAATGAGTTTCCTTATATCAGGGCCAACAAACACTCCTTCCTTTAGCTTTGCTTCAGAAAGTCGGGGGAACTTTGAGCAAAGGTACCGAAAGCACTCACCATCTTTTGGAAGGGACTTGATGAATTGCTTAATGAGACCCAACTTAATGTGGAGAGGTGATAATAGAATTTTATCACGAGGTACCAAGCTCTCATGAAGAACATTTTTCTCACCGGGTCTCAAATACTCCCGAATTGGCCAGTCTTTTTTCCCCCAGTGTAGGTCGCGGGCCCGGCTATCCCACAAGCAAAGGAAGCAGGGATATTTGGTGAAACCGGATTGCTGCCCTAATAGCATGGATAGAATTTTAAAGTCTCCACAAATCATCCACTTATGCTCATCATAACGAATCTTCTGAAGAATCAGGGCCAAATTCTCGTATTTTTCTTGGAGAATAACAGAGTGAGCAATAGGAACTGAAGCAAATGTGTTGCCATTATGAAGAAGAACACCTTTTATGCTGTCTTTTGACGAATCAATGAACAGCCGCCATTCAGCAGGATCATACTTGAGTTTAAACTTTTCCATCACTCCGTATATATCGTTGCAAAATACCAAATCTTCCTCTTTGCTGAAATACTTCAAAAATTGTGTCTTGCGGTTTGCGGTACCACCAATAAAAAGTTGTTCCTGGTGACAATAGATTTTTCTGTTTAAGCCGAGAACCTAGCAGTTGGGCAGCATCTTTTGGGAGTCCTAAATCCCGGACTAAATCATTCAATTCAGCTTGAGAGAAAAGTTCAGGTTTCGGATCTGGTTCAGTTTCAAACTCGGAAGTACTGGACTCATCGGGAAAATCCATCTGATGAGTCTCATCATGATCAGAACCGTCCACACAAATATGATCCAAAGATTTTGGTGGTTCAGGCACAGGTACTTCGTTGCTATGAGGCATAGGCCTAATTGCTGAGGGAAGGTTGGGGTAACTTATTACGTTCTTATTTTTTAAGTTGTATCCCTTCACAATGCAAGAGCAAAAATAGCAGTCACTGCTGTGGTCTCTTTGTTCACGCCACATCATAGGTATTCCGAAACGAAATGCTTGTTTTTTACCTTTCATCCATAAGCGTAGATCTTCCTCACATGTCTTGCACACTTTGTGAGGAGCCCACGGTTTGTCTTGATCGCCTAACTTCAAACCGAAATAGGCGAAATATACTTTTTTAATAAATGCAGAAATGTTCCTCTGCCGCTTTTTCACGGTATATTCCCCACAAATAAAACAAAAACTGTCCGGAGAGTTGACGCAACCTCTGGCTCTGTGAGCCATCACAAATACACAGCACTGCAAACTACAACTGTAGTGAACCACTTCGGAATAAAGCTGGATTACGACTGAGCAAACAAAAGGTAATAATGAACTTGCAAGAAACTGAAATTTGACAGGAACGTTCATGTCGCAACCACCGTGTTTGAGCGAGCGAACGAGGCGAGGCAAACAGGAAAGAACATGCGCCAGCGCGAGTACTGGATTTAGCCCCCCGCCTCCCAATTGTCCTGTTAATGTATAAAATGAATACAAAACACTCTAAAATATCGTGAGGGAGTGTTTCTAGTTAGTTAACCATTACAACCTCTATTTTGGGCCAAGAAAATAAACTGCAGTCGGCTAAAAAGAAATTATGTGAACATTCCTTATATGGGTAAGAAATCTAATTTTGCAAGAAAACGTGACGTGATGGAACATTTTGGCTATTTTTCCTGGATTCAGCACCCCAAAATCTATAGGAATCAGTTGCAAAACTGGAGGCAGTTTTTTGGTAGTGTACCTGTGTAATTGGTGTGATGACAATGGGTTTTGAGCTTTTTTATCCTCTCTTCCAGATATTCTGGCCTTCTTGCAGGCCGGGTTGTACAAGGGGTTGGCCTTGAACTCCTTACGAGTCCAGATAACGGCTATCTCGTGTTACCGGGGGCATGTTTATGGGTATTGTTTGGCTGTTCATCCAGACATGACCTGCTTCATTAGGGCAGTGAAACAACTTTGTCCGCCAATATGGGCTATAGTTCCTCCATGGGATCTCAACCTCGTGCTTTCTACCTTGATGGGCTCACCCTTTGAGCCTCTGGCTTGGGCTTCACTGAAAGACCTTACTCTAAAGGCAGTCTTCTTGGTGGCTATTTGTTCAGTGCAACGGATTTTAGAGGTTCAGGCCCTATCTAGCAGAGAACCTTTCCTTGTAATGTCCAAGGAGAAAATGATCCTGTTCTTTCTGCCCAAAGTGGTATCGCATTTTCATCTGAACCAAACAGTAACCTTCTGGGGGTTTTTTGCATTTGGCGGAATCAGAGGAAGATCGTCAGCTTCACTGACTGGACTTGTGCAGAGTGTTACACCACTATCTTAAACAAATGGAGTTTCTGAGATCGGATCATTTATTTGTCTGGTTTGGAGGTCCACGTAAAGGAGAGGTGCATCCAAGGCCTCGGTGCCTCGTTGGGTGATGGAAGCTATTGCCTCTGCCTATTTGCATCCTGGGTGGAGAACAGCCTAGTTCCACCAGTAAAGATCCACAGGAAGAAAACACACTTTAGAAAGAGGTTAAAACCTCACCTATTCACTGAACACTTTGGGCCAACAACTTAGTATCTGCTTCAACGCTTCATGCTACTAAGTTAATTTGTAAATAAGCATTTTTCCCTGTTAATTCCTCGCCCTATTGTATCAAAACACACAAGCTTTAAAATGTAACATAATTACTTGCCTCAGTTCAGTGTAACAGAGTCAATTCTCTTGGTTCCATGTAAAAAAAAAAAATCTGATTTATTTATTTAACATTTCTTCTATACTCTCTTTCAGGCTTATCAAAGCAGTTGGAATTCAAGAACCTTCATTAGAAAACCCCAGTGCGTTTTGTCAAAACTTGCCTTCTTTGGGGGATAAACCTCAAACAAAATAAAAAAAACTTATTAAAACACAGTTGTACAATAAAACTCAAATATACATCAAAGTTAATAAAAATATTGTTACTGTAAAACATAAGAACATAAATGTGTAAAAATAACATAAATACATTGTACATAAGACTTACAGTAGTAACATGATATAAATGAAAATATATAATATAATAAAATTAAAGTTAAAAATTGAAATAAAAAGGTGTTCATTGGACCAAACATGCAACTTTGTACATGTATATAAAACGATGCGCTACACGAAAACAAATCATAAAAGTATATTATAGAAATTTGGCGTGCTACTAATGAGCTATACAGAGGCCTATAGGAGCAACATGACTCCAGGGGAAGTGCAAATGCTAAAATTGAGTAGTAAAAGGAGAGAGAAGCCAATAGTGAAACTCTGTGTTTATGGTAAGGAAGTGTAAAGGCTGTAAAACGCTTTTTGATAACTCCAAATTAATAGAAAACCTAAACAAAAAAACAAAAGAGAGAGGGATAAAAACAGTGGAAATGTCTTACATGCACTGGTGATCCCAGATATTGGAAGCACCATCTCGGGTGAATCTTTAAAAGGGTCTACTTAAAGACAACAAAAAGTCAACTTGAATAGCAGATCCAAAATAATCAAAACCATATCTTGCTGTGGGATACTCATAAAAAATCTGATTAGACATGGCATGAAGATTGTGTGATTTAAAATATAGTTCATTGCTTTGACTATAATCACGTGTTCAGCTTCACTGAACACTTGATTATAGTCAAAGCAATGTCGTATTGAAAATGACCAAACTTGTATCCGACCATTGCGTGAAACAAAAAAAATATCTGTTTGGTAATATCAAGACTGACCTACTGGGTTTAGGGACTTCCACATTCTCTGTCAGCACAAACTTACTTGGACATTGTCAAAATTTAATTAAAAAATTAATCAATTCAGATACAGTGAAAGAATTCATAAAGAAAATGGTTCTGAAGTTGCCTTGAGTATGCAGAGGAGTGGCTCCACTTCTTTTCAGTGCTACTATGAAAACGCCACAGGCAGCTGACACCGCAGTTTAAAGATCCTCTTGGTGCCAAAACCAGTAGGTTTTAGCAGACATTCAAACTGGTTAAGGAAGAATGTGAAGAAATAACGTATGTACTATAATCGTGAACAAAATGATTTAGGGGAATCCAAAATAAACATACCAAAAATATTGCAAATAAAAAGTGAGAGTACTAGTAGTGCCACACAGTTTGTTAATCTCAAAATCATTTTGAGGAAAAGAGCACTTTGTTCGAGACCGTAAAAGGAAACAGCATTGTGTTAAGGGAGATACAAATGGGCCAAATCAGCAAAGCAGTGATATTGCATAATTAATACTAGATATATAAAACAGATATACAAATAGCATATTTATTTAACAGGATTTTTTATATACCGCTTTAACATTTCAGTCAAAGCGGTTTACATTGTAACTTAAACTTGGTAGTGTACATTAAACAGGGACATCGATAACTTGGATTTTTTCTGAGGTAATGGAGGTTTAAGTGACATGCACAAGGCCACAAGGAGTGCTAGTTGAATCGAACCCTGGTCTCTTAGGCTACTCACTCCTTTAGCATATAGCTGAGTAAAAGAGAAACCAAAAATAATTAAAACTATATGGAAGAAAATGAAATCATGTAGTTACAACAACTCTAGCCACCTTACTCGGCAGACTAGATGGACCATACTGGTCTTTATCTGCTGTCATGTACTATGTTACTATGTATATGCTGTACAGGCACCAGCAAACCAAAGGAACTGGCACATATTACAAAAAGGTGTGGGAAGTATATGTAAAGGAACAATGTAACTAAAAAGAAATGCAAAGATAAGAGAGCAATCAAAACTGCTTCCAAGTAAAAAGCTGCTAAAAAAGATAGATAAAAACAGTGCTTAATGCACCAGGAATGTAGAGCTAATATGAATTAAAAAAATAGTTAAAGCATACAACAGAATTAAATAGCTAAAACAGCATTATTAAAAATAGATCAAAGATAAAACATTGATGTACTGCACCTTACAGTGGAACATTTTAAAAAACACTATGAACCACGAAACAGAGAAATATATTGGTTGCTCATTTTATTTTGATTGAGGCTTATCCCCCTGAAGATGGCAAGTTTTGCCAAAATGCGTTGGGGTTTTCTAATAAAGGCTGTTGAATACCACCTCGCTCTTGTCTGTTGCCAAGTTCCACAGGTAGACGTTGGCAGAAGTGCTACTTGGTTGTCCCTACATACCTTCATGCATCATTACCATCTGGATGTGCAAGCATCTAACAATGCGTGTTTTGGGGTTTCTGTGTTTCAAGCCAGATTCACAGGTCCCTCCCATGCTTATTTATTTATTTAACAGGTTTTATATACCTTTATCATTTCAGTCAAAGCAGTTTACATTGAAACTTAAACTTGATAATGTATATTAAACAGGGACATTGATAACTTGGATTTTTCTGAGGCAATGGAGGGTTAAGTGACTTGCCCAAGGCCACAAGGAGTGCTAGTGGGAATCAGACCCTGGTCTCTGAGTTCCCAAGACAGTGTTCTTAACCATTAGGCTACTCCTCCACTAATTATTGCTCTGGTTCATTCCACACATACTAGACTGCACTGGAAGGATGATAAGGAAGGCAAAATTAGACCTTACTTGCTAATTGACTTTCTTTGAGCCCATCCAGTCCAGTCCAGTCCAGGAGTCCCCCTTCAGTATCGAGTACTTTTCTTTGTTTTTAGGTCTTAGATGATCGGGCGCGTCCGGCTGTTCTCCCTGGAAGGCCCATTTAAGAATCACATCACTTCACTTTCTGAAGTTCCTCACGGATGATAGTCAATGGAATGGCAAGGATGACCATGACTTCTTGCTTCATTCTCCCTTTGTAAATAGTTCTGTATTTTTTAGTGGCACAGTTCAATCATAAGTTTGTTTTCCATTTTGCAATTAGGGTTCATGCCCTTATTTAGCTTGATATGCTCTCATGGAGTCTGCCTTGTCAATAGGATACTGATTTCTGGAGCCTAAGGAGGGAGCTCTTCTACTGTGATATCAGAAATCTGACATGCTCAGTTGCCAGCTGCTGGAGGAAGGAGATAACCCACATGGACTGGACTGGATGGACTCAAGGAAAGACAATTAACAGGTAATGTCTAATTTCACCATTAACTACTACTACTAATCATCTGTATGATGCTACAGGGCATAGCAGCACTGTACTTATAGATGCAAGACACAGTCCCTGCTCATCAGAGCTTACAATCTAATTAAGACAAAACACATAGCAAAACTGGGGACTAGAGTATGGTAAGATACACATAGCTAGTAGACAAGAGAGTGAGGAGCATCAGGATCCAAAAGCAGCTTCAAAGAGATGAGCTTTTAGCCTGGATTTGAATAGTGGTAGAGGAGCCCAATGCATAGTCTCAGGTAGTTTGTTCCAGCCATATGGAGCAGCAAGATGGAATGAACAAAGTCTGGAATTGGCAGTGGCAGAGAAGGGCCCAAATAAAAGGGATCTGCCAGAGGAGCGAAGTTCCCGAGGAGAGGTGTGGAGTTGAGATACTGTAAGAGAGGAAAGGTAGTGAGGAGCCACAGAATGAATGCACTTGTAAGTCAGTAGGAGAAGTTTGAATTGGATGCGGAAACTGATAGGGAGCCAGTGAAGTGACTTGAGAAGAGGGGTTACATGAGCATAGTGACACTGGCGGAAGATAAGCCGTGCAGCTGAGTTTTGAACCAATTAAAGGGGATTGAGATGATTCAGAGGGAAACCAGTAAGGAACAGGTTACAATAGTGAAGGCGGGAGGTAACTAGTGAGCGGATAAGGGTCTTAGTAGTATGACTAGAAAGGAAGGGACAAATTTTGCTAATGATATAGAGAAAGAAGTGGCAGATTTTAGCTATCTGTTGGATGTGTGCAGAGAAAGAGAGACTGGAGTCAAAGATGATCCCGAGGTTGCGAGCTGAGGAAACAGGGAGGAGTGTAGTGTCATCCACAGAAATAGAGAAGGGAGGAAGGGGGGAGGTGGGTTTAAGGGGAAAGATAAGAAGCTCAGTTTTGGCCATGTTGAATTTCAGATGGCAGTGAGACACATAGGCAGCAATGTCAGATAAGCAGGCAGAGATCCAGAACTGCATTCTGAGAGAGTTCAGATGCAGAGAGGTAGTTCTGAGATTGTTGGCATAAAGATGGTACTGAAAACCATGAGGGGAAATAAGTGCACCAAGGGAGTGAGTGTAGAAAGAGAAAAGTAGAGGTCCAAGATAGAGCCTTGAGGTACACCAACTGAAAGCAAGATGGCAATAGAGGAGGATCCACCAGAACATAACAAATTGCTGCTTATAAAATAGCAGATGAATATGTGCCACAGACTGTATACATATTACTTTTATACCCAGATTGAGTGGAGCTGTACCTGGAATAGATTTGGAGAAGGATTTGCACTTCTCAGTAAACAAACAGGAAGAAGTCCTCATGTATGGGGTGACATTCCCCGACATAGCTCTGCGTAGGAACTCTCCCCAGCTTCCACCTGAAGCTTTTGGGAGCCTCTATCATGTATGCGCACCTGCCTTCCTGCCTGCTGCAGTGCCGTCTTATCCTCAGTTCACTTTATCTGCAGAGCTCTACGGACGTGTTCTTGCGCTATCCAGGAAAAGTTGTTCTGTCCTTTGGTTGTTGCAATTTTTTTTTTGCGTTTTCTTTGCCTTTTTCCTGCCAAGTTCATCCGCCTTCATTGAAACTGTGGCTGTCCATTGTTCAGGGTTTTCTTTTTTCTGCCTATTTTTGCTAGTTTTTGCCTGGGCGGTTCCATTTTTGTTTTTCCCAGGAGTTTTGTACCATTCGACGGCATTGAGCTCTTCAAACTCGCGGAGGCCATTTTCCCGACAATTTCGAAGCCAGCCAGTGATTTTAAAAAGTACGCAGCCACTGTGCACGCACCATTTCAGTGATGGACCATTACAACTGGTGTCTACAGTGCCTTGACTCTGAGCACAAGCCCTCTACCTAGGCTCTGTGCCTACAGATGACCAAGAAGGCCCTCAAGGGCTGACAGAAGCAGCATGAGTCCCTCTTTGGGCCATCAAACTAAGCGTCCTTCGCACTGGCATTGATGCCCTCAAGGGGCTCCACTGAGACATTGACCGTGCAGTGCTTGTGCTCATTCGGAGCAAGGAGCAAGGGAATGGAGGCTCTCCATCAACACCTGGTCGGAGCCTCAGAAGGACTTGTCGTCTGCCTCGTCGGTGTCGAAGGGGGCAGCCAAAGACTGTGCCAAGCAGGAGCTTCAACACTGGAGCCCCTCTTAGTGCGATGTTGAGGGCGATGGCCAGGAGCAGCCTGCAAAGGTGCCCTGATGGGAGGCATCAATTCCCAATGTCCCGGAGAGCCCCTGGCAGTCTCCTGTTGATCTTACCATTGTGGATTCCCCGGAGAGGGTGCTGGAGTTGGTTTCCGAGGTCATTGTACTGGCTTTGATGTCTGCAGAGACCGCAGTGCTTAGCGAGTGCTTTTGGGCTCTCGAGGTGCACATGGCAGTGGTGCATGGGCCCCAGTGATGTTGCCACCAGTGGTACAGCCTATCCTCAATGCCCACACTCTCCCAGCTGAGCTGGGGACGTTGGGTTGGCATTTGGAGTCCTCCCTGGACTCGGCCACAATTTCACACTCCAGTGTCTCTCTTCTGATGCCCCCAAGCACTGACACTTGGAGAGGACCACCATCGGCCTTGCCGGCAGTTATCGCCTCCGCCGAAGTAGAGCCGATGCCGGGATGAGACCAGAAGGTATTTTGACTTCCTCTTGGAGTCTGATTCTGATAGCTGGGAGACAGGGGAGTCATCACCAGCCATCAAGAGGGAGTCCGAAGCCATCCCCACCATAAGAAGGGCGGAAGTTGCTCCTGGAAAATGTGTTCTTTGTTAAGGTGATTCCCTTTTCTCTGGAGGCGGATGATGAGCCGAGGGTAGAGGAACTGGAAATTCTCCAGTACCCCTCGGATCCAAAGGAAGTCATCATGGTTCTGGTGCACCAGATTCTTCAGAGGCTCCTTCTCCGCATGTGGGTGAACCCAATGTCTGTGCCAGCCATCAGCCCCTGACTAGGCTTGATGAATCGGGTGCAGAAGGCCCCCAGGCTTCAGAAGCCCCAACTGCCACACCACTCCCTCATCATGAAATCCGCCTTGCATCACGTCAAGAGCTCCAAAACCACTCGGTGCCCCCAGTAGGGAGCAGAGGACTCTCGATTGGTTTGGAAGGTGCTGCTTTCAGGGACTCATGCTCGTCACCCAGGTCCTGTTATATCATCTCTATATGGGTATGTTCTTGAAGGACATCCTGGGAGATTTTATTTATTATTTATTTATTTATTTACTTCTCTTATATACCGCGCTATTAAAATCAGTGCGGTTTACAATTGAACAAAAAACATACTGCAATGTCACACGACAATTGAGTTTTTACATTGAACATGGACGAGATAACCTGGAGGTAACAGGGGTAACTAATTACAGAGTAATTATTCATGGAGTATGGTGAGAAATTATACATATAGTATGGTGAGAAATTATACATATAGTATAGCTTGGTTTCAACATATTTATAAGAGGTTTAATCAATAAGATGTGTGATCAGTACCAATAATAAATAAGAGAGGGGATATGGTGGTAGAGCTAGTCATTTTCTTTATGGTGTTGGATTTTGGGTGGGGTGGAGTAGGGTGTAGGATGTGAGGATGGGTGGTTGTTTCTGGGATTTGATTCTGGGTAATGGATGAGGAAAAGGTGTTTGAGGGCTTTTCTAAATGACAATAGGTCTGGGGTGGAACGGAGCTCAGTGGGGAGGGCATTCCAGGTCATGGGTGCAAATAGGGAGAAGGCTCTATTGGCAGTAGCCTTTTTGCACTTAGTTAGAATGTTGGGGATCTCTAGAGTGTTTGCTTGATTAGATCTCCTGATCCTGTTGAACGGCCGTCTTTGAATGAGTTTGCTGATGGGTGAGGTGATCTGGTTCCTTAGGGCTTTGAATGTTAGTACTAGGGACTTATACTGGATTCTAGCCTGAAGTGGAAGCCAGTGGAGATCCATCATGACTGGGGTTATATGTTTAGCTCTTGATGTACCTGCAAGTACCCTTGCTGCAGCATTCATTGCAAGGCGAAGAGGTCCTAGTGTTGACTGAGGGAGGCCATGAAGGATAATATTTGCAAAGTCTAGATGTGGGAGCACCAAGGCTTGGAAGATAGTTCGGTAGTCATTAAAGTCCAATAGGGGGCGCAGGTGACGTAGTATCCGGACCTTATGGTAAATTGCTTTTGTGATGTTCTTCACATGTGTAAACATGTCGAGTTGTTGGTCAAGCCTGATGCCGAGATAGCGGATAGTTGATTTTGCTATCAACTCAATATTGTTTACTTTTAATGTGGGGGGTGGGGAGAACATCTGGTTCTTGGTGAGGAATAAGACATCTGTTTTACTATGGTTGATCCTTAAATTTTGTGTTGTAAGCCATTGTGATACAGCTTCGAAGCAGCTTGATATAGGTGAAAAGTCAGGTTGATCAATCAGGAATGGTGAGTAGATTAGGACGTTGTCTGCGTAGACTAGGCACTGGATGTTGAAGGAGCGGATTAGGGTACAAATTGGTTGCATATATATGTTGAACATTAATGCAGATAGGGATGAACCCTGAGGTACACCTTGATTGAGAGGGAATGGGTCAGAAGTCATGGGACCTGTTCTGACTTGTTGCCATCTGTTAGATAGGTAGGACTTGCACCATGCTATAGCTGAGCCTTGTATTCCTTTATCCACAAGATGGAGTATCAGAGTTTCATGGTTGACTGAATCAAAGGCTGCAGCAATATCCATGAAAATGAAGACAAATCCCTGGCGGATGTTATCAAGTCCTGTAACTAGATCATTGAAGAGAGTTGTGAGGATGGTGTCGACACCATGAGCTTCTCTGAAGCCATGTTGAGATGGATCCAGTGGAGCTACATCGTCAATATGTTGTTGGATTTGTCGTTGAACTACCTTTTCAATGATTTTGGCGAGTAGGGGGATGCTTGATATTGGGCGAAAGGATTCAACTTTGGAGGAATCAAGTTTGTTGTTTTTTAATAATAGGCGGATTGAAGTAAATTTCAGGCTTTGTGGGAAAGATCCTATGGAGAGGGATTGGTTTGTGAACTTAGCGGGACTAAGATCTTGGCGTAATTCTTTGATCCAACTAGCTGGACATGGGTCACTAGGGGCAGTGGTAAGATTAATGGATGTGATAATATCTTGTATTTCTTTGTTGGATACTTCGCAAAATTTGAGTAGAGGGGTTTTACATGTAGTAGAGGAGATTGTGCAGGTTGATAACTTGTTGGCTTGGATTATCTTTGATTGTAGGTAGCTTGCATAATCTTGTGGGTGAGGCATAGTTGTTTGGGCGGGAGCTGGGTCACCTGTTAGGGACTTAACTATGCTGAACAGATCATGGGGTTTGTTAAGCGATCGCTCTAGAATATCTGCATGGTATTGTTTTCTTTTTTCCATCGTCATTGCTCGATGAGATTGTAGATAAGAGGTGTATGTACGTAGAGATTCAGGGGACCGGGCGTGGCCCCAGTGTCTCTCTAGTTTACGTAAGTGAAGGAGCGACGCTCTAAGGTCATTGGTGTACCATGGAGCATGTTCTCACTTCTTGATGTTTATTCTTGTGGTTGGAAGGGAGGCAGCTGATTTAAGGGCGTGGTCCCAGTTGGAAACTAGTTTATCTGGGTCAGATAGTGTGATAATAAGGCGAGGTAAGATTTCCTCAAGGGCTTTATCCTTAACAAAAGGCTTAAAACGTGTAGATAGAGAGCTCGGTGGGGCTTGTGCCTTGATAGTGCTGTTAGTCTGATGGATGGTGGGTATCTGAAATGTGATAAGATCATGATCAGACCAGGGTACTGAAGTTATTGATGTGGCGAAGTGGTGAGCTATATTTGTTGCTATCTGTGGGGCGAAGATCAGGTCAAGTGTGCTTCCCTTGATGTGGGTAGGTGATTCAATAATCTGATTGTATCCCAGATCTTTCATAGCATCAATGAAGGCTGTTGCATGTGCAGTTATTAGAGAAGGCAGGTTAAAATCTCCCATTATCCAGCTTGGGATACTGGAATTGCAAGCAAGATTGATTATTGTTGGTAATTCGTCTGGTGAGGGTGTTGGAGCTCGATATAAAAGGTTGATAGAGCAGAGTTCATTTGTTATAGTAATCATATGAAGGTGAGTGGTGCTGGATGCATTGCTTGTTTTGAACTGGAGATTGGATTTTGTGAGGATGAGTGTACCTCCTCCTTTTTTATTAGATCTGTGGCAAGTGTGGATGGTGAAGCCAGGTGGTGACATCTGGTGGATGAGAGCATTATCGCAGTCTGATAGCCAAGTTTCGGTTATCATTAGGATATCAAGATTGTATTGAGATATCAGGTCGTGGACCACTGGCCATTTTGAACGTATAGATCTTGCATTTATAAGTGCACATCTGATTGGGTGTTGGGATTTGTTTTTCTGGCTATGGTCCTTTTTGAGGTTTTGCAATGGGATGTATAGTAGGTGGGGGTGGGTTGTGATGGGTCTTGATGAAGGGTGACGGGGGGTTTCAAACCATTTTCTTCCCGTGTAGCGGAGAATTGGGATGAAACTGGTGTCAGGGTTAAAGGCGTGAAGAAGGTTGGGGTAGTAGGAGGTAAGGAGGAGTAGGGTTAAGCTCAAGATTGAGTGCATTTTTGGTATCTTGAGTGAAGGGTACATATGTGATTGCAAGGTAGGTAGATTTTAGGATAGTAAATTAGAAAAGGCCTGAATGTCTTAGTAGATCTGTATTATTGTGAAGTAAATAGAAGAGACTATAGGGTGTCTATAATGTGGTTATGTACTATGGGTTACAAGATATATACTATATACTATACTATATATACTATAAGTACATTGTACACATTTGTATAGTAGCAACATTAATTAAAGTAATGCAAATATAAGGAACAGTAATTGTATCAGTAATGGTGGTAACTAAATATAGGTAGTCAAACATCCTAGCAGAGTGTTTGGAAGCCTTCCATACCCTGGTTGGCCATGGAAGAACGTGTCCAAGTATATGGTGAGAGCTATATATGACATGTTTGAGTCAGTGGGCAGGGTGGCGGCAGTAGGCATCTATGCACACTGGCTGGCCTGGCTCCAGTCTTCCAACCTGGAGCAGTGGGTCCAGGACAAGCTGGTGGACATGCTGTGCACTGGTGAAAATCTCTTTGGCAAGCCCATGTAGGACAGGGCAGACAAAATTGAGACTGAGCAGTTGATCATTTCCTGCCTCTCATGTAAGATGGCAGATCCCACAAAAAAGAAGTATCAGAGGAAGAAGCCTTTTACTGGCTGAAGCACCAGTACTATCAGAACCCACAAGGAGCTCAACCCAAGATGCAGATGCAGCAGCAGCTGTGCCAGGCTAAGCTGCAAAAGGTCCAGCCCACGCCACAGTCAGGAGGCAGGGTTATAACATCTTCTTCCAGGGCATAGTAAGTCGCTGGATTGCTGAGGGGGTACTCTCTCAGGTGGGTGATCAGTTCATCCACTTTGCACACAGGTGGCCCATAATCACCATAAACACTTGGGTGCTGTAGATAGTGTGAGAATGGATGTCTGCTGCATTTGCCCATCCCCCACCCCTTTTCTTCCCATGGGAAAGTATCCTCTAGTCCCACACCACCATGGTCTTCAGGCAGAGGTCGCTGCTCTGCTGGCCAAACTGGCCATCGAGCCTGTGCCCCTGGTCCAGATAGGGTAAGAGATTCTACTTCCACTACTTTTCCATCCTCAAGAAGACAGGGGTATTTGGGCACATCCTCGACCTCGGGTCCTGCACTGTTTTCTGGTCCAGGAAAAGTTCAAGATGGTCTCCCTGGGAACCTTGCTCCTGTATCATATCAAGGGCCATTCACTATGCTCCTTGGGTCGGAAGGATGCATACACACACATCCCAGTCCACCCCTTCCATGTAAAATATCTGCATTTCATGCTGGGTGCTACCCTTCAGAGTGGTGTTGGCCCCCAGGGTCTTCACAAAGTGTCTAGCGGTCATCGCCGCTTACCTATGGACCCTGTGGGTCTTTGTCTTCCCCTACTTAGATGACTGGCTGATAAAAATCCTCCATGCTGGATGGCGTGTGGCACTCGGGGGACTTGATGATACAGGTGCTCAAGCAACTCGGGTTCATTGTCAACTACTGGAAGTCTCAGCAGCTGGAATTCATTGATGCCCTCTTGGACACCACACAGACCCAAGCCTTTCTCCCAAAAGACCGCTTGCAACGGCTCATGGAAGTGGTCTCCAATGTCCGTCAAAAATGGCACACAACAACAAAAGGAATGCTGCACATGTTAGGCCAAATAGTCCCCATGGTGCATGTGATCTTGTTGGCCCACCTTAGGATGTACCAGGTGCAGTGGACACTGCACCCAGTGGAAGCAAGCCACAGGTCATCTCAGGGACCGTGTGGCCATTACAGCGCCCCTCGTCAAATCTCTCCGGTGGTGGCTGTAGCAACAGTACCTGCTTTGAGGTCTTCCCTTTCAGTCGCTGCCACCCCACAAAACATCTAAACTGGGCTGGGGTGCACACTTGGATAACCTGTGGATGCAGGGCCTCCGGTTGGAGTAGGAGAGCCTGCACCAGATCAATTTTATGGAATTGCGGGTGATTGCAAATGCCCTCAGTGCCTTCCTGGCACATTTGCCCAACCAGGTAGTCCTCATTCAGACAGACAACCAGGTGGTGATGATCTTCATCAACAAACAGGGAGGTGTGGGCTCGTGCCTCCTGTGCTGGGAGGCGGTGTGCCTCTAGAAGTTCGCACTGGCCCATGGGATGGAAGTGCGGGAGTTCCCTCTATCTGCCTGGGGAACTCAGCACTCTGGTGGACCATTTCAGCCGGGTCCTCCAGCCCCATGATTGGACCCTCAACAGGAGGGTGGTGGAGCGCACCTTTCGGGAATTGGGCACTCTGACTGTGGACCTCTTTGCTTCAGTGCACATTGCACAGGTGGACTGCTTCTCTTCCCACATGGCTGCAAGGGGTGGCTGGCATCTGACGACTTCCTCCTGAGCTGGGGGGTGGGCCTGTTCTATGCATACCCCCTGATTCTGCTGGTGGGGATGTTCCAGGCGTACAGTGATCCTCATCATCCAGGCAGCTGTGGATCTCCCTGCTGCTCCAGCTCTCCTGTTGGGAACCTCTCCGGTTAGAATGTGATCCCGACCTCACCTTTCAGGATGATGGGACCCTTCTGCACCCGAACATCCAGTCCCTGGCCCTCACAGCATGGATGCTGAGTGGGTAGTTCTGTCCAAGTTTAACTTACCAGGTAAGATGACGGATATCCTCCTGGCCTCCCGCAGGGACTCCATTCGTCATTTATTTATCAACCTCCTGACAAGTCTGCTTCTATCTTTCTCTCTGACTTTGACTCGTGGCTTTCCTTCTTTCTGGCTTCCTCTTCCCCCACTCTTATTCTCGGGGATTTTAACATTCATGCCGATAACCCCTCTGATCCCTATGCTTTAAAGCTCCTCTCCCTTACCTCCTCGTTTGACCTCCAGCTTTGCTCCACTGCTCCCACTCACCAGCATGGCCATTGCCTTGACCTGGTATTTTTCTCTAGTTGCTTACCCTCCAACTTCTGTAGCTTAGTTCTTCCCTTATCTGACCATCACCTTTTAAGCTTCAATCTTCTTCACCCCCTGCCTCAACCTCGTCCTATCTCCTCCAACCTATTTAGAAATCGTCATGCTATTGATCCTTTGGTTCTCTCTTCCACTGTTTCTTCATCTTTCTTCCACTATGTCATCTAAGTCTGTTGATGAAGCAGTAGCTTCCTATAACACTGCACTCTCCTCTGCTCTGGATGCTCTCGCTCTGCCCATGTCACTATAACACTGCACTCTCCTCTGCTCTGGATGCTCTCGCTCCGCCCATGCCATGTCCTGTAAGGCGTTCTGCACCCCAGCCCTGGCTTTCATCCACTACCTGCTATCTACGTTCCTGTGCTTGCTCTGCTGAGCGTTCTTGGCTGAAATCCCGCTCCTTTGCTGACTTTCTACACTTCAAATTCAAGCTTGTCTCTTTCCAGTCAGCCATAGCTCTTGCCAAACAAGACTGTTATGTCCATCTGACTAACTCTCTTACTTCTGACCCTCGCCATCTCTTTACTACTCTCAGCTCTCTCCTCAAAGTGCCTCTGCCTCTTATCCCTCCCTCCCTTTCTGCCCAAACCCTGGCTGACTATTTCCATGACAAAATCCACAAGATCACCCTCCAATTCCCCACAAAGTCAGCTACTTCCCCTCCTCCCCCTCTTCACTCCCAACTTTCCTCCCTTACCCTCTCTTCCTTTCCTGTGATCTCTGAAGAGGAAACTGCCCACCTTCTTTCTTCCTCCAAACTCACCACCTGCTCCTCTGATCCTATCTCCACCCGCTTCCTAAGCCCCATCTCTGCCACTGTTGTCCCTTCCATCTCATATTCTCAACCTTTCGCTCTCCACTGCAACTGTCCCTGTAGCCTTCAAGCATGCATTGGTCACACCTCTCCTCAAGAAACCCTCACTTGATCCCACCTGTCCTTCTAATTATCGACCCATCTCCCTCCTTCCTTTCATTTCTAAACTACTTGAGCATACTGTTCACCACCGCTGCCTTGACTTCCTCTCCTCTCATGCTCTCCTGGATCCTTTACAGCAGGGGTGTCAAACTCAAATACACAGTGGGCCAAAATGTAAAACTTGAACAAAGTCGCGGGCCAGCATTGAACAAATGAACCTTTTAATATGGACCCAAACAAGATTTGCTTTAACATTGAATATGAAGCAACACTTATTACTATACAATTTATAACTTAATAGTTCAGATATGCAAAAACCAATTTCAAATAAAAAAAAAACCCATCAATGACATTCATTTATTAAATAAGATTTAAATAATAATAAATAATAATTTTTAAAATAAAATAATAATAAAATTAATCAACCATTCAAGCCCATGTCTTGGAGTAGCAAGAAAAAGTGCATAAAGAAAACGTTAATTATTGCTCAGTTTGCTGCACACTGATCTAATCTGATGTGCCCAAGCCAGATACCTGGCATCTCTTCTTGGATGATAGTTCATCAATGTCTGGGCTCAGGCTTTGAGCTGAGGAAATCCTCAGTATCGAGCGAAGGTGTTCATCAGTCAGACATCTCCTGTGAGATGTTTTGGTCATCTTCATCGAGGAGAAAAGTTGCTCACATAGATAAGTGCTGCCGAACATGGAGAGCATCTGAGCAGCTTGGGTGCGGAGCTGAGGCATTGTGTCAGGGATGAACTGTGGAAACTGGGCGGCGCCCACAGCATCATACTTTGACTTCAGCGTGTCATTACACTGGAGTTCAATTAGCTCCATTTGGAGGTTGGTTGGTGCGTTTTCCACATTAACTGCAAAGGGATTACTGAGCAGTTCAAACCTACATTTCTGGACATCAAAGTCGGCAAATCGCCGGCTAAACTCAGCGCCGAGTACACTGAGTTTTTCAGCAAACTGTGCGCATGGGAACAAGTTGGTAAAGAACTGCGTTTTCATGGTTTGGCAGCAGGGAAAATGGCCAAGGTTTCCTTGCAGCATCTGATTCTCCCACAGGCACAGTTTAGTTTTAAAAGCCCTCACTGCAGCGTACATGTCTGTGATGATGCGCCCCCGCCCCTGAAGCTGCAGGTTCAGCGCATCGAGATGGCTCGAGATGTCACACAGAAAGGCCAGCTCACACAGAAACTTTTTCTCCCGAAGCTCTGCTGTGTCCTTCCCTTTGCTTTCCAGAAACTGACATATTTCCTCATGCAGCTCAAAACATCTATTCAGTACTTTTCCTCGGCTTAACCATCTCACCTCTGTGTGATACGGCACGTCTGCGTATTCCGAACCACACTCCTCCAGAAAAGACTTAAACTGGCGGTGATTCAGACCTTTGGCTCTTATAAAGTTAACTACTTGTGTTACTGTGGTCATAACATGTTCCATCTTTAGGGCTTTGCCACACAATGATTCCTGATGTATGATGCAGTGATAAACAGTTAGTTCACCTGCACAGTTCTCTTCCTGCATCTTCTCCCGGACCCTGCCCACCAGTCCACTTGTTTTACCGCACATCGCTGGCGCACCATCTGTCGTTAATCCCACGAGTTTATCCCACGGCAGCTTTATTTCAGTTACGCATTTGGAAACCTCAAAAATTTCCTTTCCTGTGGTTGTGCCATGCATTGATTTGAATCCCAATAGCTCCTCCGTAACACACATATTTGAGTCCACTCCACGGATGAAGACTGACAGCTGAGCAGTATCAGATGCGTCGCTGCTCTCATCCACAGCAAGGGAGAATGCAACGAAATCTTTTCCCTTTTCCAAAAGCTGGTCATACAGATTGGTGGCAAGATCACATGTGCGATCAGCTACTGTGTTTCTGCTCAGGCTCACGTTTGAAAAGGCTTGCTTTTTCTCTGGGCACACGATGTCACAAACTTTCAACATGCACTTTTTCACAAACTCTCCCTCATTAAAGGGCCGGGCTGATTTTGCGATCTCTGCTGCCACAATATAACTAGCCTTTACAGCAGCCTCACTTTGTGATGTGGCTTTTTTGAACATATTCTGTTGTGAAACCAAACTTCTTTTCATCTCCTCCACTTTCTGGCTCCTTTGAGTCATGTCCAGGTCCTTGTACTTGTCATGGTGTTTTGTTTCATAGTGTCGTCGAATGTTATACTCCTTAGTTATAGCCACGTTGACTCCACAAATCAGACAAACAGGTCTGTCTTTTACATATGTAAACAAATATTCTGTCTACCACCTGTCCAGAAAGTTCCTGTTGTCTGCCTTTCTTTTTGCCATTTTTGGGAAGGGGTTCCACAGTGACAGTTGTAGCTTGAGATCGCTATGACTTCTGTCACACAGGAGAGGGCGTTTCTGGGACCTGTCCTGATTGACGCGCCAAAACAACAGCAAGGCATTATGGGATTTGTAGTATTAGCGATGAATGAATGCGCTGTATAATACCGGCGGGCTAGCTCTAGTAGTCATTTGGTATAGCCTCGCGGGCCAAATATAATTACACTACGGGCCAAATTTGGCCCGCGGGCCAGAGTTTGACACCTATGCTTTACAGTCTGCCTTTCGTCCTTTACACTCTACTGAAATGGCTCTTGCCAAAGTCTCCAGTGTCTTGATCCTGGCAAACTCCAAGGGCCTTTACTCTGTCCTCATCCTTCTTGACCTCTCTGCTGCTTTGACACTGTTGACCACAACCTTCTCCTCGATACCCTGTCCTCGCTTGGTTTTAAGGGCTCTGTACTATCCTGGTTCTCCTCCTATCTCTCCCATCGCTCTTTCAGTGTGTGTTCTGGTGGCTCCTCCTCCTCTGCTATCTCATTCCCAGTTGGTGTACCCCAAGGATCTGTCTTGAGTCCTCTCCTTTTCTCTCTCTATACCCAGTCCCTTGGTGTGCTTATCTCTTCCCATGGTTTTCAGTACCATCTTTATGCTGATGACTCCTAAATCTATCTCTCTACGCCTGACATCTCTCCGGCTATCCAGACCCGGATCTCTGCCTGCCTTTCTGACATTGCGGCCTGGATGTCTCACCGCCGCTTGAAATTGAACATGTCCAAGACTGAACATCTTATATTTCCCCCTAAAACCTCCCCTCCTCTTCGTCTTTTCTCAGTCTCTGTGGATAATTCTGTACTCCTTCCTGTTTCCTCGGCTTGCAATCTTGGGGTTGTCTTTGACTCTTCTCTCTCCTTCTCTACACATATTCGTCTGATAGCTAAGACCTGCCGTTTCTTTCTCCATAACATCAGCAAAATCCGTCCTTTCCTTTCTGAACACACTACTAAGATGCTTATCCACTCCTTAATCACCTCCCGTCTTGACTACTGTAACCTACTCCTTTCTGGTCTCCCTTTGAATCATCTCTCTCCCCTTCAATCTGTTCAGCACTCTGCTGCGCGGCTAATCTTCCGCCAGCCTCGTCATGCCCACATTACTCCTCAAGTCACTTCACTGGCTCCTTATCCGTTTCCGCATCCAGTTCAAACTTCTCCTACTGACCTATAAATGCATTCACTCTGCAGCTCCTCACTGCCTTTCTTCTCTTATCTCTCCTTACAACCCCCCTCGGGAGCTCCACTCTTCTGGCAAACTCCTTCTATCTGTGCCCTTCTCTTCTATTGCTAACTCCAGACTTCACTCCTTTCACCTTGCTGCACCTTACGCCTGGAACAAACTACCTGTGTCGGTACGCCAGGCACCTTCTCTGACCCTCTTCAAATCCAGGCTGAAAACTCACCTCTTCGTTGCTGCTTTTGGATCTTGACTCACCTGATCTCCTTTTTCTTTCCTTTCCCCCTTGCTTTATCTATGTTTACACCTTCTGTGTGTCTGTCTTGACTAGATTGTAAGCTCTATGAGCAGGGACTGTCTCTTACATGTCTGTGCAGCGCTGTGTATGACTTGTAGCGCTATACAAATGCTCAGTAGTAGTAGTAGTAGTAGTGGTAGTAGTAGTCATGCCTTTGCCTTCAAGTGGTGCAGTTTCTCGCTCTGGTACATAGGTAAAGCACTGGACCCTTTCTTCTGCTCGGTGAAGGCTTGCTGGAGTATCTCCTGCATTTCTCCAATTCGAACCTCAAGTCTAACTCTAAGTGCATCTGAGTGCGATTGGGGCCTACTAGTGCCTTGTGAAAGTATTCATTCCCTTGATGTTTGTCTTGTTTTGTTGCATTATAACCTTTATCTTTATCTTTATCTTTATTAAAAATTTGATATACCGCTTGGGCAATAGCATTAAGCGGTGTACAATTAAAAACAATTTGCACCTCAAACCAGGAAAAGAACGCCAAAGGTAGACAGGAAAGCCAGTAGGGGAAAGAAATAGATAACACACAAGAGATTGTTCAACAAAAAATCATAAAAATTTACAAGTAATTTTACGTAGACAGAGTAGTATCAAATCATACCAACAATCATAAGAAATAAGGTAACTAACCAGTAGACAACATATGGGTTGGGACATACATACATACAGACAGGCCAGTTAGGGGGGAATGTCAGTGGGCAAATCAAAGGCTTTCTGAAAGAGGTAGGTTTTAAGGGACAACTTAACCTGGTGGTAGGAGGGTTCTAAGCGCAGTGAGGTAGGTAACATGTTCCATAGTGAGGGACCAAGGAAAAACCAGGCTGAGTGCCGCGTCCGTTCCAAACGGGCTTGTGATGGTGAGGGAAGGGACAATCGGTTTGTATAAGTAGAGCGGAGCAGTCGGTGAGGAGTGTACCGGGAAATGCAGTCGGCCAAGTAACGAGGGGTACTGGTGTAAATAGTCCGGTGGAGGAGGATCAAAAACTTATAATGAAAACGGTACTGAAGAGGAAGCCAATGTAATCTAAGTAAAACTGGAGTAATATGATCAAATTTGTTGGAAAAGGTAACAAGACGGGCTGCGGCGTTCTGAATACGTTGCAGCCGCTGAATACAGTATTTAGGGAGGTTGGCCAAATACACATTACAGTAATCTAATCTGTTAACAACCAAAGCAATGACAAGGGTAATGAGAGAACTGGGAGGCAAAATGGACCGAACAGCCCTAATCTGTCGTAGGGCAAAAAAGGAAGAACAGGAGACCTTAGAAATGTGCTCGGAGAAAGTTAAGGAGGAATCTAAGGTTACACCCAGGTACCGAATGGAAGAAGTAAGGGGAATGTTAGATGAGCCAATGGAAGGTGCAAGAGTAGGACAAGCACCATTGAAAGAAACCCACATTGCTGAGGATTTGGCGGGATTGAGATGTAAAAAGTTTTCAGATAGCCAAGAGGCAATACGGGAAAGGCATAGGTTTAACTGTGTAATGTCAGGGGAGAGGGGTGAAGTATGGAGTACGAGAACTATATCATCGGCATATAGGTAGGATGAGATTGCATATTGCTGAATAATTAGAGGCAAAGGAGCAAGAAAAATATTGAACAGTAGGGGGGAGAGAACGGAGCCCTGTGGAACACCACAAGTGAGAGGGAAAGTGGGTGAGGATTTATCATCTACATGAACCGAGAAAGAACGGGATGCAAGAAAAGAATAGAACCAATCCCAGACAGTGCCCCGGAGCCCGATACCAGAAAGCCGAGAAAGAAGAGTGTGATGATCAACCAGATCAAACGCAGCGGATAAGTCAAGAGATATAAGAAGAGTGATATCACCACGATCGTGGGCCGTGTGTAATTCATTAAGAAGAGCCAACAGCACAGTCTCCGTACTATGCCCCTGGCGAAAACCTGCCTGCCGTGGATGGAGGGCATTAGTAGCCTCCACGTGAGAGCTAAGTTGAGAGAAGGCACAACGTTCAAGGAGTTTTGCGAGGAATGGTAGATTGGATACTGGACGCCAGTGCGAAAGAATGGTTGGGTCTAAGGATGGTTGTTTCAGTAATGGACGGAGAATTGCCGACTTCCAAGATGATGGAAAGCGACCAGAGGAAAAACTGGAATTGATAATGTCGGTAATGACTGGAACTAATTCAAGAGAAGGTTCCAGGAGCCATCGGGATGGAACAGGGTCAAGGGCACAAGTAGTTTTTCTGGATGCAGTGAGGCAAGTAAGCACTTCTGCTGCAAGAACAGGTCGAAATGATGACCAGGTATGGGTACAGATAGAGTCAGTGGAGACATCAGTAGCGAGTGGAAAAGTAGATTGGGAGGCGGAGGAGGGGCTGGGGACCACAGTAGAAGAGGTAGAGAGAGGAGGGGGAGGGGATGGCGTGGAGAAAGAGGCGCGAAGAGCCGATACCTTATTAGAGAAGAAAACAGCAAGGGCTTGGGGATCTGGGGTCAGAGCGACTTTAGAGTTTCCAGGTTTAGTAGATGAAAGTGTCCGCAGAATACTAAACAGTTGGCGGGAAGAACTAGCTGCGGCTGCAATTTGGGTTGAATAAAAATCAGAACGGGCAGCCCTGGAATTAAAATGGAGTTTTGGGGGATAACACTATGTGATATACACAACATGCCTATGACTTTGAAGGTGCAATATATCCTTTATTGTTACACAAACAACAATTTTTAAAAAATGAAATCAGGAGTGTGCATATTTATTCACCCCCCCCCCCCCAAGTCAGTATGTGTACAGCCACCTTTGCCGGAATTACATTTCCTTCAGTGTTATCCTTGGTGTCTTTGTAGCATCACTGATTAATGCCCTCCTTGCCCAGTCTGTGGGTGTTGGTGGGTGGCCTCCTCTTGTCAGGTTTTTAGTGGTGCCATATTCTTTCCATTTTGTTATGATGGATTTAATGTTTCTCTGTGGGATAGTCAGAGTTTGGGATATGTTTTTTATAACCCAACCGTGAACTATACTTCTCCCCAACTTTGTCTCTGACCTGTTAGGAGCACTCCTTGGTCTTCATGTTGCTTGCTTAGTGGTGTTGCAGTCAGGGGCCTTTCAGAACAGGTATATTTATACAGGCATCATGTGACAGATCATGTGACCCCGATTGCACACAGGTGGACCCTAATCGATAAATTATGTGAGTTTTGCAGTTAATTGGTTGGACCAAATCTTATTTAGGGGTTTCACAGCAAAAGGTATGAATACATATGCACTCACAACTTTTCTGTTTGACTTTTTTTGTGATATACAAGTTATTTTATTGTCATTCCACTTCTCCGTTCAGCCGCTGCTGGCCCACTTCATAACGGTGTTTACTCCTATCGAGGCGAAATGTCCAAATATGTCCCCAGCGTTGAATATCCAGGTTTAAGTTTCAGCGGCAGCTGCTAGCTGCATGTGAATGATTAGTCACTGCCGTTGGATATCCCCTCCTGTGTGTACTATTTATGTGTGCACTCAGTTATAACATTGCTCCCATAATGAGTTCAACAATGCTTTTAATGCCCAGAGCTATTTAATAAGAGCAGCGAGATGCTCCAGGCATATGCTGTTATCCAGCACAGATTACTTAGGTAGGTGATGCCACTGGGTCTTTAGCTTGATGTCTCACAGCGCCCTTAAAGCAGGTAATAAATGCCGCACCTCGCTTCTGTGCTAAATGTATGTTTCGCAGGATTTGATAACATTATGGTACAACTGACAAGCATTCTTAAACATTTGTAAAACATTGATATGGACAGAGAAATGTATGTAAAAAATCACAATACTAAAGCACAGAGCATTGTGATGATTTCAAGTGTTACTGTGGCTTTCTAAGGCCATAGTTCATACACTGCCCACATTATATGTAAATGCATTGCCTGCATATTCCTTGTGTGTATCTTAAAATGAGATGGGCTGGATGTGGTCTCTGAGGACTAGGCAAGAGTTACCATTCCGAAGGATACTAGGTTGTGAGGGAAACTGGCAGCATCCTATTTGCACCTCTCTATTTGTAGTTGTGTTTTAACCAATAAGATTGAAAGAAACAGACATCATTCAGGATAGATTAGGCCAGGCTTTAAAATCCCTACTGACCAAAACTTTAATTCTTGCAGTGGATGTGTTCCCTTTATATTTTCATCTTTTGCACACTGCAGTGCTGCACATTTTCCACTGCAGGGTTCATCCAACCCATTCCATATTTCCTCTCCTCTCCAATAACAGAATCTGTGTTTTTCTGTTGACAAGCAGGATTGAGTCAGGTACACAAGTAGGTGACATCATCTGAAAGCACAGGATGAAACTGCTCTCACACAGCTTAGAAACCAATGAAAGGTTCTGAACCTGTGCGGCCCTTTCTGTGCACAGCGGGTCTCCTCAGTTTTGATTCTTTCACTCATCCATATGAACATGTGACAAAGCTCTCCCGCACAAACATTTTTCTTTTAAGATTTTCTATTTGTTTCCGAGAGAGATTTTTGCTGTTCTCAAAATATTTTACTATTTCTCTTATTTTTCACAGTTTCCTCTTGCTTTAACAAGAAAAATTTAATCTCATTATGTCTGGTTTTGTGCCTTTGCGATGTTCTCAAATCTTCCATAAAGACCACCATCCAGCATGTCTTGTTTGTCTGAGACCTGATCATGATTCTGAATCCTGCATATTCTGCATGGGCAGATTCATTGCTTTCCATCATGAAGAAGTTGCTGAACTCTATCACCATTGAGACAGAATGAGAGAATTTTGAGATGATACTGTGGCGTGGCGCCTCCCTTATGCACAGAGGTCCAAGAAGAGCTGAAGAGCAGGACATGGATGCAATTTCTGGTTCCCAGGTGGCACATGCCTCTTCCAAGATTGAAGGAAGGCCAAACAACAGCCAGCATGGCTTAAAGGTGAGGTCAAAGAGGCTGTTATAGCTAAGAGAAAATCCTTCAGAAAATGGAAAAAAGAGCAAAATGATGAAAGCAGGAAACAACATAAGTACTAGAAAGTTAAATAGAAGCCATTGATAAGGTAGGCAAAGAGAGAATTTGAAAAGAAGTTTGCCGTGGAAGCAAAAGTGCATAATAAAAACTTAGCAAAACACTTTTGAGAGAACCAGTTGCACCATTAGATGATAGAGGGGTAAAAGGGGCACAAAGACAGGACACGGCATTGCTGAGAGACTGAACAAATTCTTTGCTTCAATCTTTACTGAAGAAGATATAGGAAACTTACCCATGCCAGAAATGATATTCAAAGGTGATATATCAGAGGAATTGAAACAAATCTTGATAAATCACAAAGATGTAATACAGCTATTTGATTTACTAAAGAGCAGCAAATTACCTGGACCTGATGGCATACATACCAGGGTGCTGAAAGAACTGAAATATGAGATTGCAAACCTACTTTTAGTAATCTTTGAGCTATCCTTAAAATCATCTGTAGTACCTGAGGATTGGAGAGTGGCCAATGTAACACCAATTTTTAAAAAAGGTTTCAGGGGTGATCCGGGAAACTACAGACCGGTGAACTTAACATCTGTACTGGGCAAAATGGTAGAAACCATTCTAAAGAACAAAATTACTGAATATATATATATATTTTTTTGTGCCGTCAAGTCAGGGCTGACTCCTGGCAACTCAGCTGCCTCTAGGTTTTCTTGGCAATGTGTCACTGGAAATAGATTGGCAGAGCTTTTTTTCTGAGGCAATAGAGGATAAAGTGAAGTTCTTGCCCAAAGTCACAAGGAGTGATCTTCTGGGTGCTAGGCAGCTGCTCTAACCACTAGGTAACTCCTCCACTCCAACATGTGGATAGTCATGGCTTAAATCCTATTGAGGCCAGGATACAATATAAAACTTTGGTAACCACATTCAAGCTCATACATGACCTAGCGCCATCATTCCTCTCAACCCTGGTCAGCAAGCAAGCAACCAACAGAGACAGGAGAACTGTCAACTCTGACAAACTTCAAGTTCCTAGTAACATCAGATCAGTAAAAGCCAGTACCAGCAATAAAGCTTTCTCATTCTCAGCCCCACGAACCTGGAATCAACTACCACACGAACTACGAGCTATAAAAGACATAAATGCTTTCAGAAAGAAACTAAAAACCCATCTCTTCAAATATCACTATAACCAGATGTAATCCAAAGTGGAATCATGTAGCTGATCTGTATAAATGTAAATGTTGGTAAAGCTGTAAATATGTAAATATGGAAACACAACCTTGAAGTGCCTAACCCTGCGTGGTGTGACAGACCCTAAATCTATGTATATATTGTCACATTTTTTTCTGTCCTGATTTGACATCTCCCAAATTTGTAATCAAACCGCTACTGATCGCTGGAAGTAGCGGTATATAAGTTTAAACTAAATAAATAAATAAAATAAAATTAATGACAGAAGGTCAACATGGATTTAGCCAAGTAAAGTCTTGTCTCATTAATCTATTATATTTTTTAAAAGGTGTGAATAAACAGGTAGATAAAGGAGAGACCGTTAATATAGAGGCACATTCCAAATGGGACTTTGACGTGCAATCTGGGACGTTAAAGCCAGAACTTCTGAAAAGAAAGGCAGGCACATGCAAGTTCAGGCACAGTTCCAGAAAAGTGGTCGTGCCTGATATGCATATCTATCAAATATCTATATAGACGTCTAGTAGCATAATGGTTAGAGAAGTGGCTTAAGAGCTGGGTGGCCAGGTTCAAATCCCAGTGTGGGACTCTGTAATCTAAAGCTAGTCACTTAAGTGTCCATCTTCTCTACACTCTCTGGATGTTTTAAGGTGAAAACGCACAATTTCCTGATACTTATTCGTGCCTGGAGCAGGAATAAACATGCATGTGCCTGCAGACAGCTCTGCTGCTTCTGGGATTGAACGGGGATGTGTAAGTCCATAGCCCCTCACTAGACCCACCACAGCCATACCCCCCGTGCCTACTTGAACATCGCCATACTGGAGACGTCTGTGAACGGCATTTGTGGAATGGTTACGGAGATGTGTCCATGATTCCGATATCTGTGCATGTCTGCAGATGTCCAAACCACGATTAAACCTTTTAGAATGACCCTCAGAAAGCCTTTGACAAGGTCCCTCATGAATGACTCTTGTGGAAATTAAAATGTCAAGGGATAGGAGGCAGTGTACTATTGTGGATTAGGAACTGGTTAAAAGATAGAAAGCAGAGGGTAGGGCTAAATGGCCAATTTTCTCAATGGAGAAATGTGAATAGTGGAGTACCCCAGGGATCTGTGCTGGGCCAGCTGCTTTTTAACATATTTATAAATGACCTGGAAATGGGAATAACGAGTGACTGATCAAATTTGCATATGACACAAAATTATTCAACGTTGTTAAAATCCATGAGGATTGTGAAAAATTGCAAGAGGACCTTGAAAAATTGGAAGACTGTGCATTCAAATGGCAGATGAAATTTAATGTGGACAAGTGCAAAGTTTAAGCACCTAGGAAAGAACAACCTCAAGTACGGTTACACGATGCAAGGTACCAACTTAGAAACACCCACCACCCAGGAAAAAGATTGTGAAAAATTGCAAGAGGACATTAAAAAATTGGGAGACACTGTGCAGATGAAATTTAATGTGGACCAGTGCAAAGTTATGGAAGGACAACCCAAACTATAGTTACACAATGCAAGGAATTGCATTTGAATTACCATGCAGAAACTATAGTTACACAATGCAAGGAATCCACATTAGGAATTACCATGCAGAAAAATGATCTGGGCGTCATTGTGGATAGTATGTTGAAACCCTCCAAAAAAAAATATAGAATGCTAGGAATCATAAGGAAAGGAATAGAAAATAAAACCAAGGATATTATAATGTCTCTGTATCGCTCCATGTTGCGACTGCTCCTTGAATATTGTGTGCAGTTCTGGTCACCATATCTTAAAAAGAATATAGCAGAATTGGAAAAAGTACAGAGAAAAGTGACCAAAATGGTAAAGGGGATGGAAAGATATCCCTATGAGGAAAGGCTTAAAAGGTTAGGACCTCTTGAACTTGAAAAAAAGATGGCTGAGGAGAGATATGCTAGCGATCTATAAATTAATGAATGGAGTGGAACGGGAAAATGTAGATTGATTGTTTACTCCTTCAAAAATACAAAGACTAGGGCACATGCAATGAAGCTGCAGTGTGGCACATTTAAGACTAATTGGAGAAAATATTTTTTCACTCAGCACCTAATCAGCATTCACTTACACTGTCCCCAGTCTATGGAACTTACTTCCTGACTGAACCTGTTCAATAAAAGACCTACAGGTATTTAGAAAAGGTATTTAGGTATTTAGCATACAAAACACTCAGTAGATATAGTACAGTACAGTAGATATAGTTCCGTGTACTCTGGAACTGTCTGCAACTTCTTTAAGGACATAATTACTTACTATTAAAGGAAGCATGAAAAAATAGATTCCTTCTAGTTTTATTAAACATTTTTTTCTGTCTTTTTTTAGGAATCTTTTGCAAGTCTCTAACAGAAATAATAAATGTTCTCCTCATTACTGTAACTTTTGTATTTCCTTATCACAGTTTATTTTTTCCTTATGCGCTCAGACTTCTGATGGTGCTTCTCTCTAAAAGGCTAAAATAACATCATACTTTTGCCTTCACAGCAAATGGATAGGAAGACTACTGTATTTCCATAAGTCTCACATATAAGTTATATGACACTCAGATTACCAGTGTACAATTTTAATTTCAGATTTCCAACAATCCTAGTTTCTTTGATTCATGTGGGAAAAGAAAAAAAGACGAAGATGGGTCTTTGGTAATAAATACCCAATACTAGAGGTAATTTTTACAGTGCACAACACAGACTCGAGGAGCAATCGGTCTCTAGACACTTTCTCTCGCTAATGCACCACACATGCTACACTCATGTGATTCATAGAGTTTTTACAAGACCAATCTACTTATTTTTGAAGTTCAATTAGCCTGAAAATCTCATTACGCTTGAAGATTTCACAAAACAAAATGGTAAAAAAGAGGAAAGCAGACATGCCATTCTCACTGTTCTAAAATATTAACCTCGAAAAAGAGCTTGACTGTGCACCAGTACATTTCAACCAATGATGTGAAAAAAAAAAGAAGTCAGACAGAATACTATATCTCCAGGAACAAGCAGTAATGAGTCTTCACATATGGGTACGTCGGTACCGACGGAGTCTGTGCGGGAACGCTTCCCAGCGTCCAATCAAAGAGCTTTTGGAAGCATCCCACCATGCCTGCGTTCTGCCTTCCCGCCTTTCCCAACTGCCTCTCCTCAGTTTTCTTTTTCTGTGGAGCCGGCAGGACGTCCTCCTGTCACCGCAGAAAATTCTTCTTTTATTTCTTTAGTTTTCTTGTGGTCGCAGCTGTCTTCCCGACGCCACCGGTACCGCCGGTGTTTTCTTTTCTTTCTTTTCTTGTAAAATCTTCCTTTTTCAAGGAATATTTTTTCTTCATAGTGTCTTAGGCCTTTTAGGCCTCTTCTTTTTTTTTTCCTTCATGGACCCGCCAGCCACTTTCTCAAAGAAATGTTCAAACTGTGGCAGTACAACTTTATTTTTAGACCCTCGAAGTCGCTGTCTAACCTGCTTGGGTCCTGACACCAGTTTGGTGAGAAGAGGTCTTCAATATCGAGGTTCCCTCGATACACGGTTTCCCTCCAACTTCAGGGCACCGTCCCCTTCTTCTACACAGGATCAGGTAACCCACAAACAGTCTGTTAAGACTAGCCAGCCCTCGAGTGGTAGGTCTCATGCACAGCATGTAGACGGCTCCGGCCTTGCCCTCGAGGGCCTACTGGCTTCAAAACCCCGGTGGGAGTCTTCGGTCTCAAAAGCCTTTCAGGGGTTTCAGGTTGTTCCTGGGGTTTACCCCTCACAGAACATACCTGAGCCGTGTCCGGTGGTGGCATCTGCTTCGAGCGGTACCGATACCCCGACATCGGCACGGTGTTGAATGAAACACTCCTAACCAGGGATGGTCATCTGGCGTCCTCGGTGCCTTCGGGACCGGTGGATACACTCCAGACTGACCTTCCATTATCGGTACCAGCACCGATACTACCACCGACGTCGGTACCCTCCAGACATGCATCGATAGCCTCGCTTCCTTCGATGCCGAGTCTGGAATCGATCTCCAGTCTGGAGGACTGGGTACCGACTCGCCTTGGTACCGGCTTTCGGCGGTACCGAAGGCTCGGTTCTGATGATTCGGATCCACAACTCTCGGTTCCCTCGAGGCCCATTGAGTTGCCACTGGTTGACCTTCATTCACCGGTATCAGACACGTTACCGAAGTCGGTGCCGATGTCCTCATTACCCTTACGGTCGGTGCCTTCCATGCTTCGCTTATCGATGCCGAGTTTAGAATCGCTCTCTAGTCTGGAAGACTCGGTACCAATACGCTTTGGTACCGATACTGGTGGCTCGTACCGAGGATAGCGGCCGGAGGTTGTCGGTTACCTCGGTACCGATTGAACTGTCACCGATGACTGCTCCAATGTCTCTGTCGGGCTCGACTCCGACATCGGTACCGGTATTGGGATCGGTACCGGTATCCACAGTAGCATCGTGGCCAACTCCTGCCATGCTTTTTTCAATAGGATCGCTCCCTTCTATGCCAAGCTTGGAATCGATACCTGGCATGGACAGTGTGGTAATGACGGTCGCTGCTCCTGACAGTCAGTACCGGTGACCATCCCTTAAGCATTCCACACTGCACTGTTCAGGATCTTCTATTCCTATATATTTGGATAGCTCTGTCGGTGCTCAGGCTAGTTCTTCAGATCTAACCTGTCCAAGAGAGATTCCTGCTGGGGAACCCTCTTTTCAGAGTTTCCTTCGGGATATAGCAAGATCTCTTGCCATTCCTATCCCAGGACATGATCCTGCACAGGGCTCTCTTTCTACCAAAGCAAAGGAGAACATAATGCTTCCTTTGCATCATTCCTTGCAGGATCTCCTTCTAGGAATGTGGGAAACACCTTTTAGGGTACCCCCACCTTCCAAAGCAACTGATTTCTTATATCAGGTGCCCCCTTCTCCAGGGTTTCAAAAGACTCAACTTCCTCATCATTCCATAGTTGTGGAATCAGCAATGAGGCGGGTAAAGAGTAAGAAAAAGCACTCTTCTTATCCGCCAGGTCGTGAGTCTAAGACACTAGATTTTATTTTTATTTATTTATTTGAAAACTTTTATATACCGCCCCTTCCCAAGATCAGTGGCGGTTTACATAGAACATTGGTGAACAAATACATAGAACGTTATGTAACATTGCAACTATATACAAGGAACATTATAAACAAAAGTAATCATGTATAGCTCATAACTAGATGCCTTTGGACGTCAAACCTTCCAGACATCTATGCTTTCTGCAAGAATACTCTCATATATTTTTTATATGAGTCTATCTCTTGAGGAGGTCGCAAAGCAATTACATCTTTTGACTCCTTTCCTTCCAGATTCCAAGAGTGCACACTATTCCTCACTGCTTATGCATATCCAGAATATCTCTTGGTTTCTTTCTCGTGCTTCCCTGGACTCTTTTGAGTCTGTTAGCAGGACTTCTGCTATAGCTATAGGGGCACGACGTAGAGCCTGGCTCCAAGCTTCAGACTTGGACAAATGGGTACAACAAAGACTGGGACATACACCTTGCACTGGAGAAAATCTCTTCAACAAGGAGTCTTTACGTCAGGTTACTCAGTTGTCCACTGATTTACCTGTTCCTAGGGGTTGTTCTACACCTTCTTCTGTCCCAGTAGGTAGGAAATGTCCTACCAAACTTTCTTCCCACAGGAGAAGTTGGTTTTATTCATCACTTGCCCATCATACAGATGTTCCCAAACAGGGGAGGCATCGTCCTGGTCTGAAGAATCCAACCTCCCCCATGTTCAATTCCCTGTTATTTGTAAACTCAATGTTATTTGTATACATTGCAGTATTCTTGTTCGATGTACACCGCGCTGATTTTAATAGCGCGGTATAGAAGAAAATGTTAAATAAAAAAAAATAAATAAATAACCTCTCACCAGGCTCAACAAACCCAGCAACCACAGGGTTTCTGACTCTTGGGGTTAGAATCTACAGTTGCTTCTTCTCAACATAGGCAATCCACCGCTTCATTCTAACCCCTAGACATGGATCTCTTTCCAAAGACCTCCATTTTTTCTATATTTCTATGAGCTGTCAGGATGTTCATGCCTATAGGTCACAGGTTTCTCCTCTTCTTCCTGCTAGGGAAAGAGGTCTAACCACTATCAAATGATAGTTCCTGTGCCAGCATGTCTTTTTCCTTCTATAGACTTACTACTTGGTAAGTCTTCTTCAGCTCCATTCCCTTCACCCTCTTACCAAGCTTTTCCCCTGTAAGAGTGGAATTACTTTAATGGAGGGCTTTTTCTTCAGCCTCTCTAATTTTGTCACTTTCCAGTGCGGAGTTTTCCTCTCCAAGTTAACTCCTCTGTTTCAATCTTGCTTTGGGGCAGCTTATCAGACATGTCCAGAGTTTTCTACTCCTGTTCTGTCTGTTCTTTCTGTTTTTAAACAGTAAGATTATTTCTGCTGTCTTGCTAGCAGCTGCCTATGCAGGAGCCTTAATGTTTGGACCACTGGTTCTTGTCCACAAACAACCAGATTTGTCCTCCACTAACATTCTGTCTAGTGTTAGTAGTGGCTCCAAGTCAGTGCTTTCTTCTGTCTTGGAGATCATCTCACTACAAGCTTTCTAGATTGTTTTCTATTTCTGCCATCTCCTTTCTCCTGGGTTTGGCAGCATAGTTGGCAGAGATTCTGGCTTTCCAGCAGCCAGTTCTATCTCCTCATTCTCCTGCATCATGCTCTCTGCAATTCTACAGAGAAGCTTTCCACTATGAGCCCTTGCTAGAGAGCATGGGGGTTTTTCCTCCAACAGCTATCCTAGATGGTTGGAAAAGGCTTTTCAGTCATGTCTCCCATGACTAGAAGGGTTCTCCCTTCTCTTCCTATCTCCTTTTTGATATAAGGGACATAGGCCTTCTCTTACGTGAAAACTTAAGGAGTTGCCAATTCCCTGCTTTGGTCCATAGTATTCCCAATCGGGGATATGCTCTTTCTCCTTGCAGCTCGTCCTCATGGTAAGAAGTGGAGGAGTGGCCTAGTGGTTGGGACAAGGTACTTCAGGCCGGAAGGTCGGTGGTTCAAATCCCACTAGAGGACAGCAACCTTGGGCCGGAAGGACTGGGGTTTCTAGTCCCACAGGTGCTCCTTGTGGTCTTGGGCAAGCCACTTAACCCTCCATAGCCCATGTTCCCTGTAAAATAGTTATCTCCAAGTTATAATGCCCTGTTCAATGTAATTTCAGTTAGTTCAATGTAAACCGCACTGATGCAGGATAGCGCGGTATATAAGAGAATGTAATAAAATAATAATAATAAAGAACGCATGATACTTTTGCCCTTAAGCAGGTCAACATGGTATCTCATCTCTATGCGTCTTCTGTCCTCTTACCATGCTAGAGTTCTGGAAGACTCTGGACTTGCTGGCTGCAGACTCAGATTATCCTCTGTTTTTCACGTACCTGTCCTGGTTATTTCACTAGCTAGCATCCTTGCAGATAATAACCAGGAGGAATAGATTCTCTATATATGTTCTCAAGTAGGTTCCACCTCCTTGTTATGAATATGTGGAGAGGAAAGATTCATCTAATATCTATTTTTTTTGTGTATTTTATGCCCTTCCATATCTCACTATAGATATATTCTTATATGTCTATCTATATATCTATATGTATATATATATATATATATATATGTATGCATACATATATATATATATATCTGTTGAGATATTTTATTATAGATAGATATGTACCCACATACTTATCTATCTCACTGTCTATCCTCATATAGCTATATGATTCCGACAGATGGGCTTACCCGATTCCTATGCTATCCAGCAGGTTTGGGGTTCTACACACACAACCACTCCTGTGGTAGTCAACAACCTTTATACCATAACCTTAGGGTTTAGGTACCTCTGAAGCTCTCCATGCTCCAATATCTCTCCTAGCTTACCTCAGTTCGGAGAGATATTGCGGATCTTCCTTTACTCACAGGCTTAACGCCTCAGGCATTTGTCCTCTCTTTTTGGGATACAAGGGGTTCCCATACCCTTTCTCCCCATAAGGACTGTACCTGTTTGTCCAAATCGGTTAGCCTTTCTCTTTTTGCTCCTAAGAATGAACCACTCTGCCGCCAAAAGAGTTCGGTTTTTGTCTTAAAGCCTTCCGCTGAAGGCCCATCGTTTTTGTACTACCCCAGTTTTTCTTACTGGGGTTACCTGTTACCTTTCAGGATTCTGACCTCCACTGTTTTTTTCCTACAGTGAGGTCCTCTTCGAGATTCCTCTACTGGGTTCCCCAGTAGATCCCATGGACCTCCATACTTTTGTCAAATCCTATTAGGGGAGGTCCATATTGCAATATTTCATTTCAATATCATTGATGACAATTATCATCCCCACATGGACTTCTTGTCTGCAGTCCTATGCTAGGTTAAGCTGTTTTCCACAGCACCTTTCTCTTTTCAACTCCTACCCTCCATCCTCAAGATGCCTGGTGTTATTAGGTATAGCATGTTCCAATCTATAACATGCTGGGACTCCAGGTATCTTAGCTTGGGAGTCCCCATAATTGAAGACTCATTCCTGCTTGTTCCTGGAGATAGCACAGTTACTTACCTGTAACAGGTGATCTCTGGGAACAGCAGGAATAAGTCTTCACAACCCACCCACCTCCCCTAGGAGTTGTATCTCTATGTTATGTCACCACCAGGTGGGCAGACTGCTTCTAGGCTAGCAGGCCTGCGCCTGATGGCAATGAAAGTAGTTGTAAGACTCGAGTGGTTGAAGGTAAATTAGGATTTATTCCCCTCCCGGGGTCGGATTATTCAAATAACAAACAAAACACAAGTACTCAAAGGAAATAAGCCATATTCTCTGGCACAAACATAAAGAATATTAGAACAATTTCTTCTTGCTTCAAAGTAAGTAATAACGTTATGCATTCAACTGCAGCACACAGTCTCACTGTGTGGAAACCAGCCTTTATCAGTTGTAGTGTTTTCCTGTAACACTATGCTCAGCTCTGACTAGCATAAAGACATTATTTTGTCAGATAAAATCAGTGTACAGTCCATTGGGTCACAGATGGATGAACACTCACTGAGTGTGTCAATTATCATTGGTTCTTGCACGTATTCAGAACCCTCCTTATTTCTATCCTCAGGTTGGGATAGATAATATCCTTTTACCCTCTTGCTATCAGGTTTTAGCCTGCGGGGTTTTCTCTGAGGTTTAGGGATTTCTACCAGGTCATCTTCTGACATACACACGTCATCTGGATAATATCTCTCCTTCTCTGGAGGTTTCACTGGCTCCTTGCTCAGCTCTCTGCTTAAATCTCTTGGTTGGGAGTTACAGCCCTGCCCCCACCTTAGACTTCCTGCATGAGGCTGCTCTGTATTCACACTGTAGGAATTTCTATCATTCACAACTTTTAACTTCCCCTTATAATCATTCCTCAGGTCACAGCTTCCTGATACATACAGTTTTGTCTTTGGTTTCCACTCACTCCGGCTGGAACGTAGCCTCCGTGCTCCAAAGTGTTTGCAATCAGCAGACCAGTCACACCTGTTCTCTGCTCTTGCTAGCTGCTTCCTCCTGTAGGACTCTGGGTAGTTACTTGGGTGAATCCTTCCTGTCTCTGACTCACTTCCTAGGTCAAAGTAAGAAACTCCTCCTGCTTCCTCTTGGCCAGCTGCTTCAGGTAAGACAGCCTGTTCTCTCTGCTTACGCTGCTCACGCTGTTCTGCCAGTTCTAACAGTTCTCCTTCCTCTTCTCGCTGTTCCCGTTCTAACCCTGTGTTCCCTGCACTGTCCTTATAAGGGCTGTAAGCTCTTCCCCTTCTCAGGTGCACGCTATCAGGAACTAGGGAGTTTCTCTCAGCTGAGTGTTTTTTCAGACCTCGTGGCTGCCTTTGTTTCTGTTGTCCCTGACAACAGCTGCTCACATGGTCTGTTTCCCTGTCAGCTTCAGGATTAAAATGCCGTGAATCTTGTGCTTTTAAGGTAGAGAATGGAGCTACTTCATCACACTATCTATCTATCTTTCCTTTCCTCTCTCTCTCTCTTTGTCTCAGCTTTAAAACTTAACTGAGGAGAGGCAGTTGGGAAAGGCGAGAAGGCAGCATGCAGGCGTGGTGGGATGCTTCCAAAAGTGCTTTGATTGGACGCTGGGAAGCGTTCCCGCGCAGACTCCGTCGGTACCGACGTACCCATATGTGAAGACTTATTCCTGCTGTTCCCAGAGATCACCTGTTACAGGTAAGTAACTGTGCTTAATCAAATAACTGATGAGGCTATTTCAAAATCTGAGAAATTCGATGTGATGTAGAAATGATTTTTAAACTACTCTGGATATCCTTTCTTTTTGCTGTAATAATAAAATAACCCTGCCAGAACAGTTCCTTCTGAAAAAGAGTCATACCTATATTTATTTTTGCATGAAGCACCCATCTCTGCTTGTCTGAGTTTTTTTTCCTATGCTGTTTTTTATTCAGCCTTCAAAAAGAAAGGTTTTGAATTTCCAGTCTCTATTTCATTAGGGTCCACCAGACATCCTTGACATAGAAAGATATATTCCCTCAGTTCTCCACAGGTTTCTGCAGAGACGTTTCCTCACCATGCATCTCATCATGTACTCAGGACCTCCTAGCAGTCATACTGCTGGGTGTTCATGTCTACCCATCCCATCTTATATGATTTATGTGAACAGTTTTCACACTGTTGCTGAAATGTGCATGGTGGCAATTATAATAACGGATTTGTTCTACTTCTGAGTCTTTCCTACAAAAAAAAATAAACGAAAGACAAATCATTCTTTCAGCCTTCATGTGTTTTTTCCAAGGTCCACAAAGTCTCCCTCAGAAGCTTCACATATTTGACTTAACTCCTCCTAATCATTAGTTCAATGAGTGTAGATCTGCTAACTCATTGGGAACTGGAGAGGAGGTGGGAATCTGAAAGAGCAAGGAGAAGGCACTTTGTTCCCTAATCTAGCCATCTCCTCTTGTCCCTTCTGGAATGGAGGGGTACGACTAGAGCAGACTCTTCATAGCAAAGGAGAACCCCCTGCCCTCTCTGCTCTAGCCCCTTTCTGTTCTGTCACAGAAGTAGAAAAATAGCATTTTATTTTCAGTTGAGTGATTAGAATAAGTAATGCAGTGATCTAGTAGCTGTTTGGCTACTAGAGTAAACTGAATTCTCTGGACACAGATAAAATTTCTGGCTTAAACATAATCTCCTACAAAGAATTGAGGTATTGGGAATGGTTGTATTGTGTTGGCTGATGATTTTGTTCTGTGAATAATTAATTCTCTTCTATGCAGGATGTACTGGCCATGAGCCTTTTGTATGATGCCCAAAAATATTTTATACAGTTACAGTTTAATTTATTTGATATACCACCCATCACAGAAACATAACTGGGCGATGTGCAATAAAATTACAATTGATTATGATAAAACTTAATACATTTTCTAGTATAGTTTGAAAGTAGATTACTACAGTTTTTCATAGATAGTCCACTAGACTCCTCCACCCTCTCATCAAACAGAACCATTTGCTTAGAACTAGCACTACAGCAAACAAGTCTCTCAAATTCACCATCCAGATATCTGGTAGACTTTACTGCTCTCTTTCCCTCCCACTGGTAGAAGAGAGCAGAACTAATTACCTGTTTGTCTTTTGCCAGCATCAGTCTAAATGAGTGTATGACCTCGAATGTTCACACATTAGATTTAAACCAGCAGAATGAGATCCAAACAGGCAAAAAATGCTGCACGTTCAGCTAGTGGTGTGTCACAGGAGCTGAATAAACTCAGAAAGTGTGTCACAAAGAAGAGGTCAAGAAGCAGTGGTCTGGATGATCCTTGAGGTCATACCCAAGTCAGAAACTATCTACAATGCCAAGCCTACAGAAAATACTCTTCTGCTTTGCAGCCCTTGACTTCTACTTGCACTAGTCTGGAATTTTCCATGGATAAGTGCTATTCACCTCAAAGTGCATTCACCCCAGATATTTAGTTGAAGTAGAGATTCACTGCTCCCTCTTTCTTATTAAATAATCCTACCTGGAGGATGCAGCCTCCTACTGCAGACATTTCTTGGGACTTTGAGAAGTCCTAAGAACCTTTACTTGTTTAGTCCTGGAAGGGCAGACAAGATAGGCCATGTGGTTTTTCTTCTGCCATCTCGTCATGTTTCTAATTCCCTAAATAAATGATGCAATCATCTAGACAAGCTCCTTCTTAGGAATTGCAGTCTGCGATTTGCCCTAGAGTGGCACATAACTATATGATACACAGGATGCTTCTGTGAACCAGTGAAGGAGGCATTATAATATCTTTTGTTTTATTCTCCATTCCTTTCCTTATGATACCTAGCATTCTATTTGTTCTCTTGGCCACCGCAGTGTGCTACAAACAAACCTGTAAAAGAAAAACAGAGTGAGAAAGATGAAAAATATTATAGCAGAATAGTGGCGAGATGTTGCACAACACAGTGACATAAGCGGTTAGCCAATTGGCATTGAGTCATGGGCGTGGCTGCCACAGTCTCATTTATTTTTTGTCACACCTCATAGATAGAGAAGTCATCATGTAGCATCTCGTACAAGTTTGAGATTCCCTAGGTCCAAAGTCAATGGTTTGTCTCTTAGCTCAGACTTCATTTCATTTAATAACTATGGCAACGCTCACACTGTTTATTCCTGGGTTGCTCCTGACACTACACTATGTTTAAAAAAAAAAGAAAACAAACCGTTGCATCTGTAAGCTAGCAAAACATTTACTTGTGTGCCTGACTCAGTCCTGCTTGTTGTTGTAAAAAGCAATGTTGCTTACCTGTAATAGGTGTTTTCTGTAGGCAGCAGGATTGATATGGCACACAATCCCCCTCCCCCCTTTGCCTCCCTGAGAGCTGCCTACATTCTTGAGCGTTAGGAGCGTTAGGAGCATCTGAGGAGACCGCTGTGTTCAGGAAGGGCTGCACATGCTCAGAATCTTTCACTGAGTTCTAAGCTGCGGGAGAGCAGTTGCACTGTGGCATTATTGGTTGAGGTCGCTCATTTGTTTGCCTTATCAATCCTGCCATCTACAGGAAACACCTGTCACAGGTAAGCAGCATTGCTTTGAAAAGTTGCTTCACAAGATCTAGGTGGAAAAGTAAGGTGTAGCAAATAGAAATTCTGAAGTGCTCCTGCATTCAGTGGCTTACTGAAAAGTCAGCTCTGAAAACCTTCACTTACCCTTAGAAGAAAATAACAAAATGGTTGGTGAAAAATTATCTTATCTGCATTGCTTTGGATAATGCAAACCCCAGAAAACATTTCCCTGTCACAGTTCTACCATGCCCCTTCCCTCTCCCTCTCCCCCCATTAGACAATAACAACTTAGGCAGGCTCTGTGAGCTTTTCCTTCATGTTGGCCCTTGTAAGGATCCTAAATCCAGTTTGAGTCCCAAAAAGCAAGGAAAATTGTGCAAGAAAACACTGTGAGGGTTGAAGTCAAAATCCTGTGCTGAATGCATGTGTGCCTTTTTTTTTCTTAATTGGGGCCCATATATGTATAATTTTGAATACATAATTTTTTTGCATGCACAGAATTATACATCTGAAAAGGGAGAGGGGCTTGTAGCCTTCTCTGGTGGTGCTAGCTGGGCATGTGGAGGGTAACTATACCAGGTCGGCTATGTAGTAAGGCTACAGTGGTACCTATTTTTAAGACTACTTAAACACATAGGAGCCTATAACGTCTTTATAAAATATGTACTAGGGATAAACCCGTAGAAATAACAAATTGAAGACATGGACCTTTACATCTGCTTGGGTGCATAAAGTATGTGTAAATCTTGAGTCCCCTGTTCTCCTCCCAGACACTATCCTAGAACATGCCTACACATGGGTCATGTAAGAGAATACATGTGACTCTTGTAATACTTTTATAAAAGTCCTTTTACACACAAAAAAAACTTTAAAAAATTACCTCCCTAATATATACTTGTAAGTAACAATATTCACTCACTAACCATATCAATTGCATTCAGCTATGCCAGACAAAAAGGCAAATCTAATTTAGACATTTTGCTTTACCTGTATAGTGCTGATGGTCATGTGAGGTGGTAAGGAGAAGGGACGATACAATTGCTCTGGGCTCCAGGCCTTCCCTGCAATTTGCCATATAACCAGTAATAGAACATGGACCCTAGTTATAAAATTACTCAATATCAGTACCTATAAGGCACATGGGTATGTGATTGGCATCCTGAAAGTGGATGGTCACAAAAAATCTGCAAAAGGGGAAAGAGGAAATCTAAGGCATCCAAGGCAAAGATGGTAGCCGGTGTGGATGTGGGATCCCGGTCACCTACCTCAAGTGTGATGGTGTATGAGGTATGAGAGGCAGTGGTATGAGTGCTTGACCATACATTCGAGCGCTTATATGTGAAGATGGACGAGATGAGCATTTGTGTGTAGTTCTTCCAATGGCGGGTAACTGAGATAGAACAGAGATTGGCTGCTGCAGAAAATACAGCTCAGCAGGTGATAGAAGAGCTATTGGCATTGACGGAGACCTTGACGTTGCAAGCTGACAAGATTGACATCCTGGAGAACCGGTTTCACCGGAACAACCTGTAGTTCCCGTAGATTCCGAAAAATGTGGCACAGGCAGAGTTGCACGGCTTTCTAGAAACATGACTGTTGCTTAACCTAAAACTTGAGATTTCTTTGGGCTCCTTTGTGATAGAGTGCATCAAGGTCAGCTCTTGGTGGGAAGCTGTTTCTTGGCCTCATGCTATCATAGCCTGATTCCTCAATTTTGTCCAAAAAGAGGCAGTACTTCAAGCAGCATATAAAATATAGTCTGTGATGCGCGAGGGCCGTAAGATTCTAGTATTTCAGTTCACACAATGATGGAAGAGTTCTTCTTGACTTGCACCTGGAAGAGTTCTTCTCGACTTGCACCTGGTTATTTGATCACAATATATGGTTCGTGCTTTAATACTCTGCGAGAACTTTGCATCTGTCATAATGGTATTACCCATGTGTTTGCCACCCCTGGAGCCACAAAGACGGCAGTGATTGGAAGTTAGCGTTGTTGAATCACAGGATCTGTGACCACCTATGCTTAGAAGACAGGAGGTGGGATTGTGGAGCTTATGAGTGGCGTAGGGTCAGAGCCCTCATTCTGTGGGCTTGAGGTAGTTTTGTCACTGAGTTTGACTATCTTTGGAGACTTGGTATCCCCTTCTGCATGGACTGGATTGCATTAGTGAGACCCAGCTATCATGCCGAACAGTGTGATGCCAGGGAATGGGAAGAGTAGGGCTACTTGTGCCAGGCATGGTGGCCCATTTACTTCGCCACCTCAGAAAGGGCACTGGGAATGTGCTTGGTAGTAGACAGTGTCAGTTTGGGAATTTTGAGGATATGGACCCACTGTTTTTGCAATGATGTTTTTGTGCTTCTGTCTTTATGTATCTAGACAACTTGTCTTTTGTTTTGACTTGGACCAAATGGCTTTAGCATGGATGTATGCTTAGGGGTGGGTCTGTGTTCATGTTCAGTGAGCTAGATATTGTCTGTAGTGTACTATCTAGTTGAACTGATCTGGATCCTCATTTGGCCTTACCTTGATGTGTTTCATTCCACCCCCTTCTCCTGTAACGGAGGAGATGTGTGCAGTGCCTATAAGCTCTGTTGCAGAGCAGGAACCTTTGTTGATGACATCTGGCTCCTGGCTTGTAGGACTTTTGCTTTTACTTTTATTCTCCTGCTAGCTTATTGTACCATTTGTAACTTGAAGGGGAGAGTGGTTGGTTATTAGTAGAATGGGAGGGAGATGGTCTGTGAATATTGGTGTGGTAATAGAATGGGCTGACTGAACAGTGATTTGGGTGGGCTTACGGGAGTAATGAAGTGAAGTTACATTGCAGAGTGAATATCAAGGTTAGATGGGTACTTTATTAAATGGTGGTGCTGCATGAGTGTAGGGGTCTTTCGTACTGGGTGGTTGGATTGTGAGGGGTCATCTCTGGGCTTGTGCAGGATGGGGGGGGGGGGGTTGACCAGTAACATGTAGGAATCCTTAGAGAGGCAGATTTCTGTTATGCCCATCAGGTTCATTCCAGGCATGTATGGGGGAGTGTATGTTGGGGGAATTTGTGTGTCTGTTGGATGGAAGGATATTGATTGAATGCAGGGTGTATATGGAAATGGTTGGAGAGGTGACATTCTGACTGAATCACTGCTATAAGGGAATGTATGAGATTTGTGAGGAGAGACAGACAGATGATGTGTGATGAGTATGGTGGGCGGAAGTTTATGAACTTTTGTAAGAGGAGAGGGTGTGGCAGTGTAGGAATTTGCTGTTGGGTTTGGGTATGTGTGAGGATAAGGGAATAAGCAGGAGGAGTTGGGTGGGGATTGGAGTGGATTATATGGACTGTGTGGACTATATATGTGGTGTGTGGGGGAGGCTCCAGACTGGGAGAGCCTCCCTAATTTGAGCTTGGGAGTCCCAGAGGTGGGTCTATTCTCCAAGGGATTGAGAAGAAGGAGGAAGGAATCTATCTTTTTTCTTGGAATATTTATGGAATTGGGCCCCCCATCAAGTGACATAAGATCTTAAAGGGATCAGCGTGCTGACATTACCCTCTTACAGGAGACACATGACCAACACAAAGCATGAGAAGCTGAAATGCTAGTGGGTAGGAGAGTTTCAGTGAGCCCATATTGGGGAGGGAGGTCAAAAAGGCAATTAAAGTTGAAAAATGGTGTAGGCTCTGGGCCTCAACAATTTTAGTAGTGAGTTCTATAAATTGTCTCAAGACAAAGTGAGCATTCCAGTGTGCAAAATGAACATGCAACTGGTTGATTTAAAAATTTTTGCCTATGGCACCGGTGAAGCCCTAATTACAGTTATTACAAAACTTGGGAAAGATCCATTTTGCCCTGAGTTCTACCGTCTGATATCTTTGCTTAACATTGACGAGAAACGTTTAGCCAAAATTTTGGTTGATCAATTAGCTCCTAACATAGTATAGTATATGATGGCAGATAAAGACCAGTATGGTCCATATAGCCTGCCCAGTATGGTTCTTCTAGTCTGCCCAGTAAGGTGGATAGAGTAGTTGTACCCGCTGCTCCTTGCAGGTTACCCCCTCCCCTCTATTTGTTGAAATATAAAAGATTTAAGTTTATTTTGATTTTATCCCCTTGCTATAAAGGGATCCACTCTGTCTGTCCCATGCCATTTGAATTCTGTCACTGTATTTGCCCCCAATAGCAACAATATCATATGAAGAACCAAAGGCACTGGAGCCAATATTAATACTTTATAAAGTAGACACACGGATGTCTCAGACAGACGGCTTAAAACGAAGGCACCAAAGTGTCTAAGATTGCCGTAATAGCATCAAGGACTATCCACTGGCCATTTAATTCTCATACTTGAGACTCCAATAAAAACATCAAGAAACAGTGTCAAATAGTAAGGGTATGAAAAAATCAGTACTTAACTTCAGACACCCCAACGCTGGCTATCATAGCGCCATGCAATGCGTTTCACTCAAGGAAATGAGTTTCTTCAGGGGGATTTAAACTGAAGGTATAAACTGCTGCTGCCCACGTTCCATCACAGGAAGCTACATACAAAAAAGAAGAACATTGCTCCAAAAACGCTGAAGAAACTCATTTCCTTGAGTGAAACGCATTGCATGGCGCTATGATAGCCAGCGTTGGGGTGTCTGAAGTTAAATACTGATTTTTTCATACCCTTACTATTTGACACTGTTTCTTGATGTTTTTATTGGAGTCTCAAGTATGAGAATTAAATGGCCAGTGGATAGTCCTTGATGCTATTACGGCAATCTTAGACACTTTGGTGCCTTCGTTTTAAGCCGTCTGTCTGAGACATCCCTGTGTCTACTTTATAAAGTATTAATATTGGCTCCAGTGCCTTTGGTTCTTCATATGATATTGTTGCTGTTGGAGTAATTAACCTTATTTTTGGTCATTTACTATTACTCTACGAAGTGACCTACAATCATACTGTATTTGCCCCCAGCAGCCCTATCAGGAGGACATTCCAAGTATCTACCACCCTTTCTGTGAAAAAGTACTTTCTGACATTGCTTTTAAGTTTACCTCATTGCAGCTTCATTTTATGTCCACTAGTTTTACAGCTTCCCCTTCTTTGAAAAATGTTTGTTCATTAATACCCTTTAAGTATTTCAAGGTCTCTATTATGTCTCCCCTGTCCCTCCTCTCCTCTGGGGTATATATATTTAAGTCTTCAAGTCCCTGCTCATACGTCTTCTGGCGCAGGCTCCAAATCATTTTGGTTGCATTCCTCTGAAGCATTTCAAGTCTTTTTTATATCCTTTGTGAGATATGGTCTCCAAAAATGAACACAATATTCCCAAGTGAGGTCTCACTGTCTACTTGTACAGGAGCAGTAATATCTTTTTCTTTCTGCTAGTTATTCCTCTCTGCATGCAACCCAGCATTCTTCTGGCTTTGGCTACCACTTTGTCACATTGTTTTACAACCTTGAGAGCCTCAGACACCGTCACTCCAAAGTTCTCCTGGTCCGTGCACACCAACCTCTTGCCCACTATTGCATACAATTCCTTTGGATGTCTGCATCCCAGATATATGACTCTGTACTTCTTTGCATTAAATCTTAACTGCCAAGCATTAGACCATTCTTCCAGCTTTTGTAGATCTTTCCTCATGTTATCCACTCTCTCGGGGGAGTCCACTCTGTTGCAAATTTTATGTCATCTGCAAATAGGTAGACCTTTCTCTTCAACAACATCACTCACAAATACATTGAACTGTATCAGTCCCAGGATTGATCCCTGGGGCACGTCACTACTCATCTTCTTTTCTTCTGAGGGAGTTCTGTTTACCACCACTTTCTGTCACCTGTCTACCTTTTCTAGTTCATTCTTCACAAGCTGGATTTGTGAGAGGAGGTCATTCAGTGGTCAATGTGCAGCAGATTTTTTTTTTAAGTGCCATCAAGTCAATGCTGACTCCTGGTGACAAGCAGCCACTGGGTTTTCTTGGCAAGGTATGACAGGAAGGAGATTGCCAGGCCTTTTCATCCAAGGCAATAGAGAGTATAGTGACTTGCCCAAGGTCACAAAGAGTGCCAGTGGGAATCAAACCCTGATCTCTTGGATTCTAGGTTGTTGAACTAACCACTAGGCTATTCCTCCACTCCGCAGCAGATATTAGCAACTTTGAATTATTGTTTGCAGTTGGGGTTGTCCTTATTGCATATATTTTTTGCCACTGAGAAGATGTTTAATAGGATAAGTAGGAAGTACATTTTTTTTGTTTTACAAGAGTTTGGAATAAGGGGGATGTTTTTGCACACAATTCAGCACTTGTGTTTGGCCCAGAGGGCTGTGGTTTTGGTAAATGATCTTAAGACCCTGGGCTTTTATCTCTGGAGTGGTCCTAGTCAGGTGTGCCCCTTATCCTCATTGCTCTTCCTGTTAGTGCTAGAGCCTTTGCTTTGTAAAATTTGGGAGAATGCTCAGATTTTTGGGGTCCCACTATGGTTTTATGAATACATGCTGTCTGCTTTTGCAGACAACTTGTTGGTACATGTCATGGATTTCATTCATTCTTTGCAGAATTTTAGGTGAGTTTCGAGAATTTGATAGGTTTTTTTTTGTTACAAGCTGAACCTAGAGAAATCTGAAGCTCTCTCAACCCAACCCAATATCTATAAAAATTGGGGGATTCCTTTATTGAGTTGTGCCCATAAGTCTTTTCGGTACCTAGGTATTATCTTGCTGGTATCATTGTAATGTACTCCCCTTGATGAGGGATACAACTGCTCAACTGTGTACATGGCAGGACTTGGCTTTGTCCTTGGGTGGGAGAGTTGCGATATTTAAGATGGTCATTTTCCCCTGATGGCTCTATGTTCTCAGATAATACTGCTATGGCTTTTAATGAGGGAACCTCACACCTCAGATGGGTTGTTGAGAAGGTTCTTAGGGAAGTGGGGTGCAAGGCCTGCTATCTTTGCAGGTTCTGAGGGGTCCCTGGGCTGGAAGAATTGGGACTTGAGGAGCTATAACCTAGCATGTTTATTGAGATATTTGAAGGATTGACTGTTTGACATGAAAGTCTACACTTCTCTGGGATGTGGGCATGCCTTTCTAGCTCCTCTATCTCTTAAGTATGTGTTCCATGCCCTACCAGGGAGGTTACGTCACTAGCACATAAATTAGATGTGTTCCAAGTTGTGTGTTATGCCTGGCATCTGATCTGTAGTTAGTTGTATTGCCCATTCAAGTTAATGCTGATTTTGACCTTGAAATGCAGACCATCAGGTTCAAGAAATGAAGAAATGAGGGTCTAGTGCAGCTAGATCAGGTGTTAATGGATGAGAGGAAACTAATTTCTTTCAGAGTGCAAGCATCAGTATGGTCTGGAAGCTGAAAACTTTGTTTATTTACAGCTTCAGATTTACATTAGAAGCTTGGAAAGAAACAGGCGGTGACCACGTCAAAAGTGCAACAGACTTTTATGGATGAATGTTCCAAAATGAGCTGTGAGACACTTGTGGCTAAGTACAATTTAGGGGCTTTGTAAACAAGCCCCTTAGAGTTAGGAACCAATCTAACAAGTGATGATTTGATGCAGACAGTGGCTAGGATCCATCAATTAACAAGAAGTGTGGTCTTGCAGAATATGCAATTCAGGAGGTTACATCAAGCCTTTTTGTCCCCATTGTGGGGGCACATTGCCTGCATGTCTCTTTGAGGCTGCATTTGGATCCTCATTCCCTTAATCTGCTGCTTAGCACCTAGTAACATACATAGTAACATAGTAAATGACGGCAGATAAAACCAGTATGGTCCATCTAGTCTGCCCATTAGATGGGTCAGTTTATTTCGATTTTATCCTGTTGCTGTAAATGGATCCACTGTGTCTGTCCCATGCCATTTTGAATTCTGTCACCGTGTTTGCCCCCTCCACTTCCATCAGGCGGGTGTTCCAAGAATCCACCACCCTTTCAGTGAAAAAGTATTTCCTGACATTGCCTCTCAATTTACCCCTTTACAGCTTCATGTTATGCCCTCTGGTTTTACAGCTTCCCCGTCTCTGGAAGAAGTTTGTTTTTCCATTATTTCTCTTTAAGTATTTAAAGGTCTGAATCATATCTCCCCTGTCCCTCCTCTCCTCCAGAGTGTAAATATTTAGGACTTCAAGTCTCTTCTCATAGGGCTTCTGACGCAGGCTCCAAATCATTTTTGTCACCTTCCTCTGAACAGTTTCCAGTCTTTTTACATCTTTTGCAAAAATCAAGATATGTTCTCCAAAACTGAACACAGTATTCCAAGTGAGGCCTCACCAGTGACTTATACAGTGGCATTAGTACCTCTTCCTTTCTGCTGGTTATTCTTCTTTGTATGCAACCCAACATCCTCCTGGCTTTTGCCACTGCCTTGTCGCACTGTTTTGCCACCTTGAGATCCTCAGAAATAATCACACCAAGGTCCTTCTCCTGGTCCGTGCACACCAACCTCTCGCCCCTATCGCGTACATTTCCCTTGGATTTCTGCTTCTCAAGTGCATGACACTGCACGTCTTCGCATTAAATCTTAACTGCCAAGCATTAGACCATTCTTCCAGCTTTTGTAGATCTTTCCTCATGTTACCCACTCCCTCAGGGGAGTCCACTCTGTTGCAAATTTTCATGTCATCTGCAAAAAGACCGACGTTTCCATTCAGCCTGTCTGTATCTTGCCATGCCTCTTGATTTACTCTAGTCCCCAGTTTTTGTGTTGTCTGTCTCGACTATATTGTAAGCTCTGATGAGCAGGGACTATCTCTTACATGTGTCTGTACAGCGCTGTGTACACCTTGTAGTGTTATACAAATGAAAAGTAGTAGTAGTAGTACTAATTCTTCCAGTTGTGTGGAGAGGAGCATGCAACCCTAGATCATATGCTCTGGATTTGTCCAAAGATCCAAGAATTTTGTGGAGAAGTTCGTGCTTATTTGGAAAGGGGTTTGCAACAAAACTTGGATTTGTAGGCCCAGGTAGTCTTATTTTATGAATAAGTGGAAGCAGGGGTACCATGTGCAGGGTGGAGATAGTGGCTTTGACATATGTGGCTGTTAACACAGAAGCCAGTTGTGTTGGTATGGGTGGGTTTCAGATCCCCATCTATCTAGCAGTGGAGCAATCTGCTGCACCAGCATATGCAGATGGATCATTTTTGGGTCCATGGAGTTTCCCCAAATAGAGTGCCCTGTTTTTAGAGGTCTGGGGAGATTATCTCCATACGCTTTCTCTGTGGGCCCAGAGTAATATTTTCAATACTCTAAGAATTTATGGTGTCAGTCATGACTTTTGTGGAGTGGCCTATAATGGCTGGAGCACTGAAATGGGGAGAGCAACTACAATCTGATACAGGATTCCCAAAGTGAGGTGGGGGGAGAGAGGGGATCAGGCTGACAGACAAGTATGAATGTCTGTATGTGTTTAGTGGTGTGCTTGAGGTGGATTAGGGATAGGGTGGAGGGCCTTAGGGGACAAATTGGTAGGGCCTCCCTTGGACTTCCAGCTCAGCCTGTGCCTCATGGATCTAGTTCTTACTGATTTAGGGCCCCCTGGGGATCTTTTGCTTTGAAATTCTAGGCCTACAGTGCTGGTCAGGAACGGAGGCAGCTCCATTTGTTATCTTGGGTTTGGTGGCTAAGTATGTATGTTTGAATATGGGAGAGAGGGAGGTATTTGGGGTGAAAGTGTAAAATTTAAGATCCTGTTAATGGTTGTGACTATAGTCTCCTGGCATATGTAAGAAACACCACACATAAGAAACACCACACATAGGGGCAACGTTTTTGGTTTCTAGGTCAATAAACATATTAAAGTAAAATGTATAGTGCCACCAAATAAATGTATAATTCATTTTCATTTATTTTTTATTTGTATATATTTTTATTCTGTTTGCCTTTGTAGTTTTAGGTGGAGTGCAAATTAATATTTATAATATAGTAAAACAATATATAGACATATATAAAAACATGTCTTATAAAACATCACAGGTAAGAAAACATGTGAGCATGGCTCATGTGATTTTTACCTTCCCCACTCTATATGTGGTATGTGAATGTATGTATGCCTGGGTTACCTGTGGGTTGATGGATGTTGGGGTATGTGCATGTTTGTGTACCTAGGCTTATATGTATGTGCTACTTGTGTGTTTGTGAATCTATGTGTGTAGGTTGTGTATATCTGTGTGTCACACACCTCCCAGGACTCTTAGGAGAAACCTAGAAGGCTTAATTGAGCATCTCATTTGCAGTAGATTTTCTTAAACTCAGCCATTGATGGTGATTTTGGTAAAAATGGCATGAAGCTGGGTATTACCATCGGGTGATAGTGTTAGGAAGCAGTTGTGGGGGAGAGGGGTAGTTTTTTTGGGGGGGAGGACATTATGAGAGGGGTTGTGTTTGAGGTGGAACAGTTGCAGGGAGATAGCTTTAAGGGGTGGGGCAGTTTGCAGGGAGATAGCTTTAAGGGGTGGGGCAGGTGAGGTAGTTATTGAGAGAGAAACAGTTTGTGTGGTGGTGGGACAGGTGTGAGGGTAGTCTTTGGATGTAGGGTATTTTGTGAAGTGGTGGGGCAGTTAAAACAGAACCAAGTCACAACCCCAAGGACTACTCCAGTTCCCTGGCTGGACCACCACATACTCTCCTTCACCTTACACCTAGAAACCCCTCTACACTACACAAAAGGGGAAAACAAAACAAGAAGATTCAGAGCCTACCAAAAGGAAACTTTCCTAAAGGAAATAATTCCACAAATACAACAAGAATGCAATCACCTAGATGAAGCCATAAAAGATATCCAAAGCCGCATCAGCTCCAAACAAGGAAACACAGGAAAACCTATGCTCCCTGGTATTCAAATGCAGTCAGAGAAGCAAAACGCGCTCAGAAGACTTGAAAGAAAATGGAGACAAATCAAGTCACAAGATGCGGCGCTCCAATACAGAGTTAAACAACTAGCATACAACAAACTGATCAACGATCACAAACGACAACACCACACCAACCTAATCATGAAATCAGCCAACAATCCAAGGGAATTATTCAACATCGTGCAGTAACTCACTAGAGACACCCCTCTCCACAGTGTCCATCAAATAGACCCCCAGGAATTAGCAAATTACTTAATGAACAAGAACTCCAATCCAGCACACACCATGTCCTCCACAGAATACAACCCAATAATGATGGAACCCCACCAAACCTGTGAAGAATCCCACCAAACCTGGAATGTTTTCACTATACCAACAACCCAGCAGATAGACAATATTGTGGGCACCCTTAATACAGCAACCCCCCCATCTGACCCATGCCCAGTGGAATGGGTCAAAGCTGCCAAGAACCAACTAAGCCATCACCTGCACAAAATTGTGAAGGAGTCCCTCCAACAAGGCTACCTACCACAAATATTCAAGCAAGCCATGATACGACCAATCCTCAAAGGCAACACGTTGAGCACTTCCAAGCACCGCCCTATCTCAAGCCTACCATTTATCTCAAAAATCATTGAAAAAGCAGTACAAAGACAACTGCAGGATCACGTCGATCTTCATGCTCCACCGGACGCGCACCAACATGGTTTCAAGCCACATCACAATGTAGAAACTCTACTTACCTCCCTCTTTGACAACTTCCTGAGGGGTCTAGACAACATAAAGAACGGATTCCTACTAATTTTCATTGACATCTCGGCCGCCTTTGACACGGTATCACACTCCACACTCCTACAGCGCCTACAGGAGATCGGACTATGCAACAACACACTAAAATGGTTCACCTCCTACCTGAGCAATCAAACACAGCAAGTCAAATGTGGAGAGAGAAAATCAACTCAGTTTCCATCACGCAAGGAATACCTCAGGGATCGGCCCTTTCATCAATCCTATTCAACATATATATCCAACCCATATGCAGCATCATCAAACAACACCTCTACGCAGACGATATCACCTCTACGCAGACGATATCATGGTTTATACTCCAATTGACCTGAGCGCACCTGATATAACCTTAATGACCAAGTGCCTCGAAAGTATGAATGCCTGTCTCGCCAACAATAATCTGAAGGTGAACTTTGATAAGAGAGAAGCAATGTTCATTTCCAGAAGCCCGTCATTCAACCCATCCCAAGAAATCAACATTCTAAATAAGACAATAGCAATAAAGGACGAGGTAAAGTATCTAGGCATCATCTTAGACAAGAACCTAAATCTACAATCACACATAAACAAGACGGCAGCAAAAGCATATCACCGTTTAAAACTCATCAGGAGACTTAAACCAATCCTCAGCCTGGAACATTTCCGCACCGTATGCCAAGCAGTCATCACCCCGATATTGGACTATGGAAACTCATTATACCAGGGTCTACCCAAGCAGACTGTCCATCCACTTCAAATGGTTCAGAATACTGCAGCACACATTATGACATGCACCGCCAAACACGAACACATCCGTACTTCAACAGCTGCACTGGCTACCTATAATTGCGTGGGCGAGATTCAAAACAACACTAATCATATTCAAAGTCATACATCATTGCTCAGCAGACGTATTACAGGCCATAATAACCAAAGACACAAGCAGCAGGCCTAGGCGAACCCAAGGCAGCAACAGACTCCGCACTCCCACAGGATACCATAAGACAAAACAAGCAACATCCAAAAGGGCAATTTCACTCTCGGCACCAGACCTGAAGAATTAAGAGCCCAAAATGAACTCAAGGACTTCTGCAAATCCCTCAAAACCCACCTGTTCGTGGATTCCTGTGGACAAGTAACAACTATCAAACACCACAACCCTGCCACATGTGGCCACCAACAGTCTGCACGCCTGAATGAGAACTGAGAACCAACTCCCGATAATCTATGTGTATGTCCTATCTTCCCCCCCTCCTCCTGTTGATTGTAGATCCCCATGTTATGTTCCTAACCACTTTGATTGAAGGATAAGGTGGTATACAAAACTGGTTAAACAAATAAAATTTGGGGGGTGGTACTGGTACACTTGGGGTTGTTTTTTGGGGTTGGGCAGTTTGCATTATGGAGGGGCAGTTGTGGGACAGTTTACAAGTTAGTTGGGCAGTTGCAAGAGGTGTTTTTTGAGGTTGGGGCAGTTTGCGAGTTGTTGGTGCAGTTGTGGGGGGGTAGTTTTTGGGGAAGGGGCAGTCTGTAGAGGATTGAATTACTTGCTGGGGGTAGTTTCTAAGGGTGAGCAGTTGCAGAAGATTTTGATGGTGGGGCAGTTGCAGGGAGAGCAGTTTGTGGGATGGTGAGATGGTTGCAGGGGGTATTTTGGAGTTTGGAACAGTCGGTGGGGGTAGTCTTTGGTAGGTAGGACAGTTTTCAGGGTGGTGGGTTACTTGTGAGATGCTGTTTTTGGGAATGGGGCACTTTTCAGGATGGTGGAGCAGTTGTGGGGTAGTTTCTAGGATCAGTGCAGTTTGCAGAGTAGTGAGGCAGTTGCAGGGGGTAGTTTTTGGAGGTATGGATAGTTTGTGTGATAGTGTGAGATGCAAGGGGTGGTTTGCGGGTAGTGTGGCTGTTTCCAGGGATAGATTATGGGGTTGGCTGTTGGAGCAATTTGTGGGTGGTGAGGCAGTTGCAGGGGGCAATATATGATGGTGGGGCAGTTGTGTATGGGTAGATTTTGATGGGGGGCAGTTGTGCGTGGTAGATTTTGGGGGTGGGACAGTTTGTGTGGGGGTAGAGAGTTGCAAGGGGTAGTTTGTGAGGGTGGGACATTTATGGAGGGAGGTAAAACCTTGATTTAGGCATAGGCAATGCAACCATCAGGCTAGAGTGCCAAATTTTGTAGCCATCGAACAGAGCCAGATTTAATATTTTGGTGTCCATAGGCAAAACCATACAACAGATCCCAGAGAGCAGGGGACAGGAGGGCTCAGGCAGGCCAAAAAAACTGGAGAGTCAGAAGAGAAGCAGTTGCGAACCCTAGTCCACAGTGAACATAAAAACATAATAAATGCCATAATGGGTCGAGGTCCATCAAGCCCAGTATCCTGTTTCGAACAATGGGAAATCCAAGTCACAAGTACCTGGCTGGTTCCCAAAAAGACCCACAGGTTCCACAATGCTTGTCCCTGAGGTAAGCAGTAGATTTCCCGGGTCCTCTTTAATAATGGTTTATGGACCTTTCCTTCAGGAACTTACCCAAACCTTTTTTAAACCCAGCTACACTAACAACTTATCCTACATCCTCCAGTAACGAATTCCAGAGTTTGATTACGCGTTGAGTTAAATATTTTCTGTTATTGCTCTTGGCACCCCTTTGAAGCAGCACATGCATATGGCCCTAAAGCAAGGAGGAACAGGGTATTTGGCACCTTCAGAATTTGACACCCTAGGAGCTGGCCTATATTGCCTATGCTGAAATCCAGGCCTGGCACCAAATACCCTGACCTAATGGGAGCCTGATCCCACTGATTTTAGTGTCAGGTGTATGAGCTACTTCAGGAGGACACCATTGTGGCCCTCTTACCTTCTTCTGCTCTCCTGGCTCACCAATCCTTGAGATCTCTGATACCTCCCCTACTCCCCCCACCTCCTATTCTCTGAAATCTGCTGCCTGATCGTGCCAGTGGATGCCAAAATCTTATATCAGGCTATAGGGGGAGATTGGATTCTGGATGCAATTTTTTTTGGGGGGGGGGTGTAGCAGAGCTAGTTGTGGGGCAGTTGTAGGGAGGTAATTTTTTGGGAGGAGGATGGTTTGGGGGGTTGGGAGAATAGAGAGCAGGGTGAGAGGCAGTTTGAAAGAACAATTCTCTAACTGCTATATTTCTGTGCTAGAAAGCCGGAACTGCTCCTGGCAAAGAAATTCATTGGGCTTCTTTTGGAGAGGGGTGCTTACTTTTCTGGATCCAATTTGGCTTGTTTTCGAATTTGAGGAGTCTCTTGTGTTTTGTTTTGTTTTTTGCTGTTTTTTCCCCCGCATACCACTTGTCATCCCATTCCATTTTCAGAGAATTATTTTGCCCCCAGATACACAGCCAGACAGATATCAACTCCTTTTGTATAATTTTCCCAACTCGCATTGGGTTGGAAAGAATAAAAATATTATTTAAACGAAAATGCTTTGAAAAGCCTATGTCAGACATTTTCAAATTACGTACTGCTGATCCTGCTCAATATCAGTCTCTGTTTTTGGGAATAGACGCTTTTGGCTGTCAGATGGTACAAAACTCTGAATAATAGTGCCGAGATTTCCTTGGTACCAATAGCGAAGTGGGAGTGGAGGGTAGATAAGATGAGAGGTGAAAGCAAATGGAGAATTTAGATGGGCCTCGTTAATGCAACTCCTATAAACAGGTTTTTTGTTGTTGTTGTTTGCTCTGTTTTGCAGGACTATTCTAAAGGAGAGTGGGCTTTCACGATACCTGCACTCAGCCGTCCTCATCAGCGGAGCTATGTTGGTATTTGGAGGAAACACCCACAATGACACTTCCCTGAGCAATGGGGCGAAATGCTTTTCTGCTGATTTTCTGGCATATGATATAGGTACGTAATCATTTTAGAGGCAGTAAGGTCCTGGGAAGTGCATCTAATGCACTGCTCTCGGTGACATGATACCACTGCATACTGGGGACAGAATCTATAACATGCTCCAAGGAAAGATATACTTATTGCTCTTTATCCCATACTCTGTGCATTTTCAATGATCCATTTGAAAACATTTGGTGCAGATGGTGTGAAGGAGGCATTCTCAGCTCTAATAATGGTAGCAGTAAGAAAAATTATTATTATGTACCATTTTAGAAAATACACTTTGACACACAACTCAAGTAATGAAAAAAAAGCCACTTCTTTGGGTAACATGAGAGAGCACTTTTTCGTTCACAGCCGCAGAGTTGCAGATAATAGGCTCAGAATTAGAGGTCTGAAGGTGAAGACCATTTTGACTGTGACAGATGCATTCTCTCGTGCGAATCCTTTTGTACATTGTTTGCGTTACACACTGAAGAGCATGTTTACTAAAGCTCGTTAGGCTTTTGCAGTTAATATGCCAAAAAAAAATACAGATAGCATGGCGTTAGCTGCAAAAGCCATGTTGGGGGCGACACAGCATTTCCCCCAGCAGATAATGCACTGTAAGTGCGGAGAAAGCAGTTGGGCAGCATCGTGAATGCAACTCATGGCGCCCATCGGGATGGCGTTAGCTGCACCTGTGCTGTTTGCTGATCCAGCAGTTACCCCCTGCTGTTGAGGCCTGTGGTAATTACGTGTTACAGAGACACCCCCTCACTTCCCTAATACCACCCACTCCTTCAGATAATGTGTGTTCTGCAAATAGCGCAGAAAATCTTTATCTGCGGTCGCCGCATATTAGCTGCTACTGCGGCCAGATAATGTGCACTTTCTGCTGCGTCAGCTGCTAATGCTCTTTAGTAAACATGCCCCTCAGTGTCTCTGAATAGCAGCTTAAATTCTTTTAATTATTGTGCACCGGTAAAAACTTCAAAAACAAAAAAACCCCATCAAATATCCAAATTCTGTCCAATTCCAAATTTTAGTTTGACTATTTAATTTGCTTGCTGGTCAGCCACTCAAACGTTTAGTGTACTGTTTATGCACAGGGCATTGAGAGTATCCGCGGATAAACCTTCAAAATACGACTGATGTAGACTATGTTGTGTGTCATGCTGAAATTAATTCATTAAATGGGGCCCATAGCCTTTTCTTGCGTATTTTATGAAGATTATAGGGAAATGTTTGGTTAAATTTGTTGCTATTTGCCAGTATAGTTGTCTTCTTGCTAGTACCATGGAGTTTTGTTCCAGTATGGGCCACGCAGCAGAAAGATATAAACAAAGAAAATGCTACAGGAAGAGAAAAAAATTGGCAGAGGAAATTGTGAAAACAAAAATTTGGGGGGAGAGGGAAAAGTTACTGGAGTTTTACCTGAAAGGACTGAATAAGGGCTTTCTATACTTGTCCTGACAATCTAGTCTGAATTTCAGGAGATCCACAATGAATATGCATAAGGTTAATTTGCATTTTATTGATTTTCTAGTGTATGCAGATATCTCCAGGAACAAGCAGGAATGTAGTCTTCACATATGGGTATCGTCGGTACTGACGGAGTCTGCGTGGGAACGCTCCCCGGCGTCCAATAGGAAAGCTTTTGGGAGCATCCCACAGCGCCTGCGTGCTGCCTTCCCACATTTCCCAACTGTCCCTCTCCAGTTCTTCGTTTTCCGCAGAGCCAACAGGTTGCACATCCTGTCACCTCAGAACAAAATCCCTTCTATTCTTTTTTGTGGTCGCGTCTGCCTCCCCTCGACGCTACACTGGTACTTCCGGTTCTTCTTTCTTTTCTTCCTAAAAAAAAAACAAAAAAACTTTCTTCTGGAGTCTTTTCAGTAATTTTTCTCTTCAGGTGCCACGCGCCATTTTGGGCACTAGGCCCAACTTTTCCTTCAGAATGGAAAAACCCGCTTCGGGTTTTAAAAAGTGTTCTAAGTGTGGCGGTACCATCTCAGTCACCGACACCCATGAGTGGTGCCTTAAATGTTTAGGTCCTGACCACTCTATTTCAGAGTGTGTTGCTTGTGGGATGATGTCGAAAAGGGGCCGGCAGAACCGAGCTGCTAAACTTAGCACCCTTTTTCCCTCCGATGCAGCCTCCGTGGCATCGACATCTTCCAGGGCTTCGTCTTCCTCCCATGGATCTCAGGTAACTAAACATAAATCTAGCCGGTCCTCAAAGGGTAGATCTCCTTCTAGACAGCGAGATGCCTCTGGCATTGCCCTTGAGGGACTTTCACTGGCAAAATTGCCCCGGCGGGAGGCTTTGGCTTCCAAAGCACTAACGGGGCTCCAGGATGTTCTCGAGGCTTCAACCTCGGCAGAACTACTGGTGCCATGCTCTGGGGTACTGGCCGCTTCATCCGATACCGATACCCAAGCATCGGCAGCGTCGATAGACCAGAGATTCTTGGCTGTTGAGCGCAGTCTGGCGGCTCTTCTCATGGCCTCGATGCCCCTGAAACCGCTTCAGACAATTCAACCGGTATCGGCACAAACTTCGGTGCCGGCACTGATTGCATCGACATCGGCAGGTATTTTCCTGGGACCGAGTCATGCGTGTCTATCCAGCATTGACAAGTCGGTACCGGACCACTCCGATGCCGACTTCGATCGGTACCGGTACCGTGCCTTGCACGATCACCCGGATCGGAGATACTTCGAATCCTTGGATGAGTCTGAAGACTCTAAAAGCTCTGCCGATACCAGAGTACTTCTTCCTGAGGATTCCTTTTCTCCTCAGCGTAGGATGTCTCCACCAGAGGATATGTCCTTTCAGGATTTTATCCGAGGTGTGGCCCGAGGTCTTTCCATCATAGTGGCTCCTGAAAAGGAGCCTAGGGCAAAGGAATTAGAAATCCTGCAATACCCTAAAGCTCCCAAGGAGGCAGCTACTTTACCTATTCATGAGATCTTGCATAATCTCATGTTAAGGAAGTGGGAAACAACTTTAACCACATCTCCTCACTCTCGAAGACTCCACACCATATATCGAGTTCCTCCTTGTCCTGGGTTTCAGAAGACTTAGTTACCACACCATTCCATGGTGGTGGAATCAGCTATGAGAAGGATAAAGAGTGCAAAAAGACATGCATCTAATCCTCCAGGATGTGAGTGTAGGACTCTTGACGTCTTTGGACGTCGAACCTTCCAGGCTTCCATGCTTTCTGCTAGGATCAGTTCATATATCTTATATATGGGAATGTTCCTTAAGGAGGTCACAGGAGATTTAGAGCTTGTGAGCCCTCTCCTTCCTGATGATAAGAGGCAAGATTACCTCGCCCTTGTCAAACATGCTCAGGATGTTTCCAAGTTTGTGAATCGTGCAGCCTTTGACTGCTTTGAGTGCATAAGCAGAACCTCTGCTATTGCCATAGGTGCACATAGGATTGCCTGGCTCCAGGCATCTGACTTGGAAATTTGGGTACAGGATAAACTAAGGAATATTCCTTGCACAGGAGAGAATCTCTTTGGCAAGAATTGGCAGGAAAAAGCTAATGAGATAGATTATTTATTTATTTATTTAACATCTGACAATATCACTTTGGATAGATTGTCTAAATCTACAGCTGATCCTGCGAGGAAAAAATCCTCTAAGAAACCATTCTTCTTCAGTAAGAAGAAGTTTTATCCCTCCTATACCCAACAGGGGCATCGCTTAGGTCAGTCTGCTCAAAAGGGACAGCAGCAACAACCTAGGCAAAGAAAGACAAAAGCAGCTAATCCTCAACCGGCTCAGCAGATTCAGCCTCCACAGGGTCTTTGACTCCTATCTAGAGAACTTTGCCTTCCTGGCCCTGAACGGCCCTGAACCCTCCACCATCCCAAGAAAGTATGTCATTTTGTTCCCAGATGGGATCAGATAACATAAGAAAATTGGACTCTCTCTATTGTAAGAGAGGGGTACAATCTTTATTTCCTCAGCATGCCCCCTCCTACAATGGTAAGACAGTTCAATTCTGAGACCTCTCTCAACGACCAGTTAGGTGAAGAGGTCACTGTGCTTCTTGCCCAAGGGGCAATAGAAGAGGTACCCATTCCCCAATGGGGTACAGGGTTTTACTCCCCCTGTTTCCTTATTCCAAAGAAAACAGGAGGATACAGACCCATTTTAGACCTCAGAGAATTGAACAAATTCCTGTTCAAAGAGAAGTTCAAAATGATTTCTCTAGGAACTCTGCTGCCAGACCTTCAGAGTCAGGATTGGCTTTGTTCTCTAGATCTCAAGGATGCGTACACTCATGTTCTCATCCATCTAACTCACCGAAAGTTTCTTTGCTTTCTGTTTCAAGGGAAGCACTACTAATACAGGGTTCTTCCTTTTGGCCTGGCCTCTGCACCAAGGGTGTTCAGAAAATGCATGGCTGTGGTGGCAGCATTTCTACGCACCCTAGTAATATTCATCTTCCCTTACTTAGACGACTGGCTCATTCGAACCCCTTCAGAGCCAGAGGCCAGGGTTGCTCTCTCTCACACAATGCACATCCTTCAGTATTTGGGACTTGTCCCAAAATCCAACCTTGCTCCCACTCAGTCCCTAGAGTTTATAGGAGCTCTTCTGGATACCAGGCAGACAAGGGCCTACCTTCCACAGCCCCGCTACCTTCGCATTGTGTAGTTAGCTTCCCAAGCAGTGCTAAAACCTCACCTCACTGCTCGGGAAATGTTACAGTTGCTAGGCCACATGGCATCCACCGTGCATGTGGTTCCTTATCCTCGCCTCCATATGAGGGCAGTCCAGTGGACTTTATCCACTCAGTGGACTCAGGCGTCAGGTTGCCTGTCAGACAAAATAGCAAACTCAGATCGCCTTATTTTGTCCCTCCAATGGTGGCAGTCACCCCAAAACCTTTTGGTGGGGTCTCCTTTTCAGCAATCCCCACCCCAAGCCACTCTAACAACAGATGCTTCACAGGTGAGTTGGGGAGCACACCTGCAAGACCTCTCTACCCAGGGTACCTGGACTCCACAGAAGGCCTATCTACACATCAGTCTCCTGGAACTCAGAGCAATCTTCCTTGCTCTTCGAGTATTCCACACCCAGCTCAGCTACAAGACAGTCCTAGTTCAAATGGACAATCAAGTAGCCATGTTCTATGTGAACAAGCAGGGCGGAACAGGCTCTCTGTCGCTCTGCAATGAAGCTTTGCGACTATGGGCCCTCGCCAGAGAGCATCAGATTCATCTCCTTGCAGTGTATCTTCCAGGCATTCAAAACTCTTGGGCAGACAGACTCAGTCGAGTTCTGCTTCCACACGAATGGTCTCTCCATGCAGACCAGTTGGCCAAACTTTTTCAAATTTGGGGAACCCCGGACATAGACCTCTTTGCAAGTCCACTGAATGCCAAACTTCCCCGGTTCTGTTCCAGAATTCCGGCTCAGGGTTGTCAGGCCAGGGATGCTTTCCTCCTCCATTGGGGTCAGGACTTCCTGTATGCCTTTCCACCCATTCCCCTAATTCCCAAAACCCTGTTCAAGCTTCAGAGAGACAGAGGTCATATGATTCTCATAGCTCCACGTTGGCCACGGCAAATGTGGTACCCTCTGCTCCTTCATCTCTCTCAAGCTCCGCCTCAGGAGTTAGGATCTGCTCCAAATCTCCTTTCTCAAGAGGATGGGATGCTGTGGCATCCCAATCCCAGTCTCTGCATCTCAGGGCCTGGTTATTGAAAGCCTAGAACTTCACGGTCTTAACCTTTCCCAGCAGGTAAAGGATATCCTTTATGCTTCCAGGAAGCCTTCCACAAGACACTCTTATGCATTTAAGTGGAAAAGGTTTACCATATGGTGCTCGCAGAAGGGTCTTAACCCCCTTGCGATACCTCTGGAATCATTACTGGAGTATCTCCTTCATTTATCAAATGCAGGGCTTAAGACCAATTCATTGAGAGTTCATTTGAGTGCTATTGCAGCTTCTTTCAAGCCTCTAAATGGACAACCTATTTCCTCTCATCCTCTCATAGCGAGATTTATGAGAGGCCTTCTTTTAACTAAGCCTCCCATTAAGCCACCACCGGTGGCATGGGACTTAAATCTGGTTCTTGGGCAGCTCATGAAACCGCCCTTTGAACCATTAGCCACTACCTCTTTGAAATTCCTTTCCTGGAAGGTCATTTTTCTTATTGCAATCACATCAGCACGTCGCATCAGTGAATTGCAAGCGTTGGTGCCTGATCCTCCTTATACAAGGTTCCATCATGATAAGGTAGTCCTTAGGACTCATCCACACTTTATGCCAAAGGTGGTGTCACCTTTTCATTTAAACCAAGCGGTTTAATTCTTCCCAAGGCCTCACGCCTCAAATGCAGAAAGGAATCTGGATTGTAAAAGGGCTTTGGCCTTTTACTTACAAAGGACACAGCAACATAGAAAGTCCTCTGAACTCTTTGTTGCTTTTGATCCTAGTCATTTGGGACTTCCAGTCTCCAAAAGAACACTGTCCAGCTGGATTGCACAGTGTATATCTTTTGCCTATGAGAGTAAAAACCTTCCTCTTGAAGGCCATGAAACAGCTCACAATGTGAGAGCCATGGCAGTCTCTATGGCTCATCTTCACTCTGTGTCTATTGACGACATCTGTCGAGCAGCTACTTGGGCTTCGGTTCATACCTTCACAGCCCATTACTGCTTAGGCAGGGACTCCCACCAGGATGCCTTGTTTGGTCAGGCAGTTCTACAACACCTGTTCCATACTTAATCAACTCTGCCAGAGATCCATGGGGGGAAGTGGAGCCCTTTCACAGGGGCACTCAACTTCTGGGGCCTTCTCCCTGGCATCTGCAGCTAGGGAGTCCCCATATGTGAAGACTACATTCCTGCTTGTTCCTGGAGATAGCATAGTTATTCACCTGTAACAGGTGATCTCCGGGAACAGCAGGAATTTAGTCTTCACAACCCACCCACCTCCCCTAGGAGTTGTATCTCTCTATCTCTCTCTCTTTCTCTCTGTCTCTGTCTCAGCTTTAAACTTAACTGGAGAGGGACAGTTGGGAAAGGCGGGAAGGCAGCACGCAGGCACTGTGGGATGCTCCCAAAAGCTTTCCTATTGGACGCTGGGGAGCGTTCCCACGCAGGCTCCGTCGGTACCGTTGATACCCATATGTGAAGACTAAATTCTTGCTGTTCCCGGAGATCACCTGTTACAGGTGAGTAACTATGCTTTATCTCTTGAATAGTCATTGTAAATATCCAAAAAAACGGACTGTGGGGTCCACAGGATAGGTTTTGTAAGCTTTGGGACTGAAATTAGGAACTGGGCAAAACGTTCCACGGTGCCATTTTTCACAAGTGTTTGCTAGCGCGTTTTTGTTTCTGTGAAATGTTTTCCCTTCCTGAGCTTAATGAAAATGAAATTATAGCACTGCAGGCAAAATGACTTAAGGGCTTTTTGCATTTTTGGCATTTTGCTTTTTCCCACCAGTTTGCCTGAAATTTAAATGTGGCTCCGAGATTGTTGCTACTGAGAATAGCTTCTTGGCTCTGTATCCTTGCTTATGCTGAACGAAAGTGTAATAGTTCAGAAAACCTGCATGACATTTTCAATACTGTAATTCTGTTTGCTTTTGCTTATAACAGTTTGTGCTGCATAGGCTGTAATCAAACAAACATGAGTAATTAGCCTTTGATCAGAGTGTTATGAAGAGCACAGCTGTCAGAGAGGTGTTTGTAAAGTATAATTAACTGGTTTTGAACACACATTTTTGATGTGGTTATAGAAAACAGACTACATGTCACTGTTGAAGTATGTGCCTCTGTGGAGTTGCTGTGTGTGTGTCTTCCAGTGTGAAACACTAGAGGTGGCCTTTTTAGCTTTGTTTAACCCTTTCCAGGCCGAGCCCAAAATGCTCGGGATCCAAAATTCTGACTAAATATTCCTATCAAATGGTATATAATACATGACCATAGCAGAAGGAAAATCACTATTAGAACATATTGAATAAGACGGGTACAATTTTCCTGAAATATGCAAAAATTAACCTGGCTGCAGAATGTGGATTAAAAATTTAAAGTAGGCCTTCAAAGGGTTAAGGAACTGATCAGACTGAAGGAATGGAACCATCATCTTCATGCTTTAATTTCCTTTCCGGTTTCTTTGGTAGCATTAGAGGCACGAGAAGTGCTGTAACTGAGTCTTGTGGCTCTTAGGAGATTAGGTTATCCGTGCAGGAACAGAAGAGCCACAGTGCTTCCAAACTGTGGATGGAGAATAAACTTGTGATGTGCAGTTTGTTGCATGCCTCTGCCTTTCTCTAATGGATTGTAGATCAGAAGACAAGTGTTTGACTCTCCTGTCTAATGGGCTCATCATAGACTGTGTTTGATCTCTGGGGAGGTTGATCCAGTTATTGTGCTATTTCTTGTTGGCAGAAGAGTGGCATTGAAGGGTTTAGTTTCCAACGAGACTTACCAAGGAGCTTGCATTGTGTGAACATACTGAATAGGAAGGTTGGAAGGAAAGGAATTATAAAAACAGACCTACTAAATGTCCCACAATCGGTGGGAGATTGTCACTTTTGCTCGCTGATGCAGGGTAAACTTATGGCTGAGCTGGAATCTGTTGTGGAAAACAACTGTTAAGTGCTCCAGGCCTTGCATCGGGGAGCTGGAGGGGAGCAGGAAGGAGAAACAGTAGAAACACAAATCAGAGGACTAAAGTCATTTATGGGGAGGGTGAGGAGGTAAATGAGGAAAGGCATAAGCTGAAGTGGGAAAGAAGGCTTGAGGGATAGTTGTACATAGGGGCTGGATTTTGGGGGAGGGGTGGAATCCTGAGGGGGTGCCAGAAAAAATGACAAATGTTGGGCGGTTGGATAAGCTCCTCTGGGCAGAGGAGAAGTGTGAGGCTTGAGTTGCTTTGGGGGGTTGGAGGGTGTAAGTTGCTTTGGGGGGTTGGGGAGCAGGGATGGTATCAGTTGCCGTAGGATATCTGCTTCTTTAAGGAGACACCACCTGTGAGTGCTTTTGCCATGACCAAAGAGTGAACCCTGGACTGAGGGCATTCTACTGATATGTTTCTTTATCCTACCCCCTCCAATGCTGGTAACATAACTGCCTTGTGATGCTGTCTCTTGATATAAGGGTAAGTCCTACCTAAGAGGCATGTCAAAAGAGCTTGCCCCTTAATGTGACCCTTGGGAAATTGGGTTTATAATATGTTGACCTAGAACAATAGTTTCCAACCTGGGGCCCATGGATTCCAAGCGTTCATGAGACTATCAGAGGGGGTTCACCAGACGAGAGGCAACCAAAGTGCAGCTACTGAGAAAAAGAGCAGGATGATTTCACTTGTAAGGAACTCTGCTCTAAGGCTGATGCCACCTGACTGTGGGCTCAAGAGCCCAGATTTATGTGGAGAGAAGGGGAAGGGTGCAGTTTATTGTTGCAACAAGGAGCCCAAACAAGCATGAAGAGAAAGCAGGAAGAGCACAGCTGATCATCACCGCCATGAACCTGAGCCAGCACGGCGAGCAGGTGAGGAAGAGCATTACTGTTCACCACCACCAGGAGCTTGAAGTAAGACGCCTTATGGCCAGAGAAGGCAAGTAGGGTGGTGGCCTGAGGAGTGTTTCTGGGTACTCTTGCATCTGCTGTGGTCATTCTGATGACAGTGAGGGAGAAAAGATGCAATGAGTGAGTAGTATAGTTGAGGTGGGGATGGGCAGAAGAAGGGCAAAAGGAAGAAAGTGCAGAAGAGAAAGCACTTAGGAAGGAGCTTTGGGGGGAGAAGGGCAGGAAGCAGAGCACAGGATGGGTGCAGTGGAGAGGGCAGAAACATTAGAAGGAGTCATGGGTGGGGAGAAGCAGGGCATTGGAGAAGGCATTTGAGAGAGCCATGGGGGGGGGGGGATGGCACATACAGGAAGGTGCTATGAGGGGATTGTAGGAGATAGGGTGTGCAACAAGAGTATTTGGAAAGAAGTCAAAAAGAAGGGGAGGAACGCACACGAGAAGGGACAATAGGGAAAAACAGGAGAGAGAAGACCAAGAAATGGGCCACAGGGGGAGAGGGCAGAAATAAAGGCACCCAATAAAGAGCTAAGCTTTAGGTAAAGAGGTGTAGGGGGGAAGATACTACGGACGGCACCATGGGGGAACGGCAGGAGAGAGAGAGGGATGTGGGAACAGGCCAAATACCGGGGAAGCAAAGCAGGAGGAAGGCCCTAAGGAAGGGGTGGGCAGAAGGGAGAAGATCTTTTAAATGGTCATGGGAGGGAGAGCGCACAAGGAAAGGTACTCAGGAAAGATCTGAGAGTGGGGGGGGGGGGCAGAAAGGCAAACAGTAAGGCACTAGGGTGTAGGTCATGGCAGAAGTGGACAGCAGAGAATAGGCCATGGGGGAAGGGCAAATAATAGGTGTCAGAAACCATGGGTGGGGATGGAGTAAGAGACGGTTGCCAGGGATCAAAGCAGAGGATGGCAGGGGCAGACAACCACTGGGATTATTTTGATATCCCTAAATGTAAAACCTGTGGGTACGAAAGTACCTGAGCAACTATCAGCCCTGTACATTTTTAAAAGGGAAGCTCTGTGGGAAGGGACAGGGATGAAAAGGGAGAAAGATTTGTGGGGAAAGTCTGGAGAAAGAGACTGGGATTGATGGGGGGAGGCTGGAGAAAGAGCAGAATTGGTAGATTAGCAGACCTGGGCTAGTGGAGATAGAGACTAGCAGAGGAGGGATGGGTAGAGCAGAAGGAGACTGGTGGCTTGGGAGCAGGGCTGGGGAAGAAACTAGTGAGGTAAAGCTTGTGAGAGAGAGGAAGAAAGAGGCTGGAGATGGGGAGGGACAGAGGGGGGAAAGCATGGTGAGCAGGAACTGGAGGAGACAGAATTTGGTGGGAAGGGCAGAGGAGTGTGAAAAAAATTTAAGAAGTGGGATATGGAAGGAAAGGGAGAGATTAGTGTGAGTATGTGCTGGGATGGTAGGGAGAACCAGTTGGTTAAGCTGGGGTGAGTTTGAACAGGTTTAGGGATGGCAAAACGTGTAGTGGAGATAGGGAATAGTATAGGAGAGGTGAGAGAGAGATTGGTGTAGAGTGGCTTGGCAGTGGGAGAAGAGAGATACTGATACTGTAGTGGTTAGAGCAGCAGGCTGTGAACCAGGGAAGCTGTGTGTCTGAAGCCAAGTAGGAGAAGAGCCAAAATACATTGATCATTGATACAAAATAAGATGCACAGTGATGAGAAGAAAGAAGACTGGAAGGGAGAGTAGGAGAGGTGCAATGGCCATCTGCAACTCATTTGGCAGAGGGGAGGGAGTACGGTCAGGTGGAGAAGGGGAAGTGAGTGCCTAAGGTGGTTCAGATGTGGGAGGATAAGAAAATGGGAAAAGATTGGAAGAAGAAGCTAGAGCAGAGTTAAGGGAAGAGCCAAGGATAGAGAAGGGGAAAAACTCTTACCGCTTTAGACAGCAAGTATTCATCAGTTTCCATTTCTTCCCAGTTGGTGCCAAGGTACTGAAGATCTTCTTTGATTGTGCTCTGCCAGGCCATCTTCTCTTTCTTTTCCCACCTGTTGGTGTCCACCTCATTGCGATTTTGCAATGTCTTTGACTATGCGGCCTTAGAATGTGTCCAGCCAACCAGACCCTTCGCTCAGTTACAATAACTCGGAGCTTCTATGAGTTGATACTTCTCAGGATCTCCTCATTTGTAATGTTATTTATTTATTTTCTTTATTAGTATTTAGCTCACACCTTTCCGATAATAGTTGAAAGTAAGTTACAGTCGGGTACAGGAGGCATCTCCCAGTCCCCTGAGGGCTTACAGTGTAAGTGTGTACCTGAGAAGGCAGTAGAGAGGGTTAAGTGATTTGAACCCTGGTCTTTCTGGTCCCAGGCTGCTGCCCTAAACCACTAGGATGCTCCTCCGCTCAAGATTCTTCACAGACACTGTTGATGGATTATAGTCAGTCTTTGTTGTGATTTTCCACATTTCACAAGCATAGATTGCAGTTGGCAAGACAGTAGCTTTATAGAGCTTAAATTTCATCACAATATTTATTGATTGTTGTTGCCCATATTTGACATATCTGCTGAAAAAGTGATATAGGAAGTTAATTACAGTTAAGAACAATGATGGGTTGTTGAAGGATGGTGTTTTCAGATGATAGACGAAAATCATAAAAAAATCCATTGTAAATTTTTATGAAACATTGAGAATTGTTTTTTAAACTTGTTGTTCCTATGTCTTTTTTCTATGACAAACCTTTAATCTGGTTCTGACATGAGAAAAGAGGGCGTGAATGGGCATAGAGATTGGGAAATTTCATATGGATAGATCTGAATAGCTTCCTAAACGCACCCAGAGTTTCTCATGTGCTAAATATGGCACCATAGTCAACCAGAAGCTATTGCTGCTACTACTACTACTATTTAGCACTTATAAAGCGCCACACACGCAGCGCTGCACAGCTGGCATACAAGAGGTGGCTAACATACAAGAGACAGTCCCTGCCTGTCAGAGTCATGCTCATCGGAGCTTACAATCTAGTTAGAACAGTACAGAGCATTATTCAGTTCTGCGGAAGGTACGGTGTGGTACAGCTTGGTCTATAGTTTGGTCATAGACGTTAATGGGGGTTAGGGTAGGATGAGAATGGAAGTCAGGATCTGAATGCAACGGTGAAGAGGTGGGTCTTCAACCTGGATTTGAAGAGGGCCGTGGAGGGTGCCTGGCGCACAGACGCAGGAAGGCTGTTCCAGGTGTGTGGCGCAGCAGGGTGAAAGGAGCGCAGTTGGGAGTTTGCGGTGTGGGTGAAACGCATTGAAAGAAGCGATTTGCTAGCGAAGAGCAAGTTTCGAGAGGGGACGTAGGGAGAGACAAGAGATATGAGGTATTGAGGGGCCATAGAGTGAATGCATTTATAGGTCAGGAAGAGAAGCTTGAATGGGATGCGGAATTGGACAGGGAGCCAGTGAAGTGACTTGAGGAGAGGAGTAATGTGGGCATGGCGAGGCTGGCAGAAGATTAGTCGAGCAGCGTGATTTTGTACAGATTGGAGGGGAAGGAGGTGGCTCACGGGGAGACCAGCGAGGAGTAGGTTGCAGTAATCGAGGCGAGGAGATAAGGAGTGGATAAGCATTTTGGTGGTATGTTCAGAGTGGAAGGGGCGGATCTTGCTGATGATGCAGAGGAAAAAGCGTCAGGTCTTAGCTACGAGCTCAACCTCACTAAGACCGTCGCAATTTGGTTCTCATATGGTTCTCCACCTCCTTCACTCGCCCCTTCCTTTTCTGGTACTTCCGTCCCCTTAGTCACCACCTTTCGTTATCTCGGGGTTCACTTTGACCCTGAGCTCTCATTCCAGGACCATATCTCACACATCTCCAAAACGTCCTTTTTCTTTCTTAGGCAAATTCGAGCTATTCGTCCATTTCTCACCTCTGCAGCTCTCACCACCCTATCACTATCTCTAGTCATGTCACGTGTGGATTTCTCAAATTCTGTATTTCTTGGTCTTCGTAAATCTCAACTATCTCGGCTCCAAAGAATTCAAAATACTGCAGCCCGTCTTGTTACCCACGCCACCCTCCGTGACCATGTAACTCCATTGCTTTTCCACCTCCACTGGTTACCTATCCCTGTCCGCTCCCAATACAGACTGCTTACCCTGGTCCACAAAGTTCTCTACACCAGCACCCCTCAATATTTAGCAGACCTCATCAACTTTCACTCTCCCAGGCACACTCCTCGTTCCTTCCACCTCAACCGCCTCACCCTTCCCTCCCCTTCATCTGCCCACCTGCAATCCACTCGTTCCTCTGCCTTTTTCTTCACCGGTCCTGCTCTTTGGAATGCTCTCCCCTCCTCCTTACGTTTAGAGACCCACCACACCACTTTCAATCAAAACCTGAAGACCCATCTGTTCTCCCTGGCATTTGACCTTCCCTCCCCTTTCGTTTGATTTTCTTTCTTGCTTTTCCCATTGTTTCTACCCTGGAATATGTGTTGTCCTGTCTCGTCTTATCTCTCCTCTCCCTTCTTCTTTCCTGTCAAAGAATTGTAACTTCTTTTCCTATTTCCGTTGGCCCCTGGCCTTGATTTTCTTTTGTTTTTTGAAAATTGTACACCGCCTTGATTTCTGTAGAAAGGCGGTTTTATCTAATAAACATAAACATAAACATATGAGTGGAGAAGGAGAGAGAGGTGTCAAAGATGACCCCTAGATTGTGGGCCGAGGGAACAGGAAAGATAGTAGATCCATCCACATGGACTGAGAGAGGGGGAAGTGGGGGGGAGGAGTTGGGTGGAAAGACAAGGAGTTCAGTCTTGGCCATGTTCAGTTTCAATCGGCGATGAGACATCCAGGCAGCAATGTCCGTAGGACAAGCAGAGATCTTGGACTAGGTTGGCGGAGAAATATTAGGTGTAGAGAGGTAGATTTGGGAGTCATCGGCATAGAGATGGTACTGAAAGCCATGGGAAGAGATAAGCGCGCCAAGCCCTTGGGTATAGAGAGAGAAGAGGAGGGGGCCCAAGACAGATCCCTGGGGTACACCTACATGGAGCGGGGTAGGGGAGGAGGAGAAGCCGCTAGAGCATACACTGAATGAGCGATGGGAGAGGTAGGAGGAGAACCAGGATAATACAGAATCCTTGAAGCCAAGCGAGGAGAGGGTAGTGAGGAGAAGGTCGTGGTCAACAGTGTCAAAGGCAGCAGAAAGGTCAAGAAGGATGAGGATAGAATAGAGGCCCTTAGATTTAGCCAGGAACAGGTCATTGGTGACTTTTGTGAGTGCCGTTTCAGTGGAGTAGGGGACGGAAGCCTGATTGTAGTGGGTCCAGGAGGGCCTGGGAGGTGAGGAAGTCAAGGCAGCGACGGTGGACTGCTCGTTCTAATAGTTTGGATATGAAGGGAAGGAGGGAGATGGGTCTATATTTAGAAGGGCATGTGGGATCAAGTGAGGGTTTCTTGAGGAGGGGTGTGACAACAGCATGTTTGAAGTCAGCGGGGACAGTTGTAGTGGAGAGTGAAAGGTTGAGGATATGAGTGATGGAGGGGACAATGGTGAGGGAGATGGAGCGTAGGAAATGGGTAGGGATAGGGTCTGATGAACAGGTGGTGGGTTTGGAGGAGGAAAGAAGTGTGGTTTCCTCTTCAGAGATCGGGGGAAGGAGGAGAGGGTAGCAGGGGGAGTATGGATGGGGAGGAGAAATGGGGGGGAGGGGAGGTAGATGAGGGGTAGGGAAATGGAGGGTAATTTTGAGGATTTTGTCATGGAAGTAGTCGGCTAGGGTTTGGGCAGAGAGGGAGGGTGGGATCGGGGGCGGGGGGACCTTGAGGAGAGAATTGAGGGTGTTAAAGAGACGGCGAGGGTCAGAGGCAAGGGAATTAGTCAGATGGATGTAGTAATCTTGTTTGGCAAGTGCTAAGGCTGACTGGAAGGAGCCAAGCATGAATTTGAAGTGTAGAAGGTCTTCCAGGGAGTGGGATTTGGACCAGGCTCGTTCGGCAGAACGGACACAGATGCATAGGTAATGGATTGTGGGTGAAAGCCAGGGTTGGGGAGTAGATCGTTTTACAGGACGTGAGGTGGGAGGGGCAAGAGTGTAAAGGGCTGAGGATAGTGTAGCATTGTATGAGGATAATGCTTCGTCGACGGACTCGGAGTATAAAATGGAGGAAAGAGATGGAGAAATGGTGGAGGAGAGAGTCAGGGGATTAATATTATGAAGGTTTCTAAGTAGGTCGGAGGAGACAGGATGAGGTTGGGATGGCGGGAGCTGAAGAGTAAATGTTAGTAGGTGATGGTCAGATGAGGGAAAGATTGATTTGCGGAGGTTTGAGGGAGAGGAATTGGAGAAGAGTATTAGGTCAAGGCAGTGGCCGTGTAGGTGTGTGGGGGCAGTGGAGCAGAGTTGGAGGCCGAACGAGGAGGTAAGAGTGAGGAACTTTGAGGCATGGGGGTCGGAGGGGTTGTCGACGTGAATGTTGAAATCGCCAAGAATAAGAATGGGTGAGGAGGGATCCATAAAGGCAGAAAGCCAGGAGTCGAAGTCGGTGAGGAAGGTTGATTTGGAGTTGTCGGGTGGGCGATAAATAACAGCTACATGGAGGGGATGTGGTGTGAGGAGGCGAATAGAGTGGGCTTCAAAGGAGAGGGGGGAGTGTGATTGGGGTGGCAGGAGGGGTTGGAATTGGCAGGAGGGGGAAAGTAGGAGGTCAACGCCACCACCGCAACCAGTAGATCGAGGTGTATGGGAGAATTGGTAGCCCCCATAGCAGAGAGAGGCAATGGATGCGGTGTCATCTGGGGGGAGCCAGGTCTCGGTCAGGGCAAGAAGGTGTAGGGCATTAGAGATGAAGAGATCGTGAATTACAGTAGTTTTTTTAATGACTGAGCATGCGTTCCATAGGGCACAAGTAAACGGGAGAGCGGAGGGGGGGGGGGAGGAGAGGGATATGGATAAGATTGGATAAGTTACATGTGGATTCCTTATCAGAGTAGCATGGGGGTCTATTTCTAGGGTAGTACTGAGATTTAGAGGGAGATTTCTTATCAGAGTAGTGTGGAGGTCTATTTCTAGGGTAGTAACGAGATTTAGAGGGAGTAGGGTGCGGGTGGGTATGTCTTGGTGTATGTGCTCTCCAAGAGGGACATGAGGGAGGGGAAGTGAGGGATAAATTGATGGTATCAAATAGGTTATGTGAGAGATTATATTTGGGGGTAGGGTTGGGATTGATATCAATGGTTGAGTGACTGTGGGATGAATGGGGGAGGGCGGAAGGAGGGAAGAGCGGGATACGGATGAGATTAGATAGGGTACGTGAGGAACTTTCTTTAGTGTGGGAGAAAAATCGTGGGGGGGGGGCAGGGTTGGGGTTGATGTTACCTGATGAGAGAAGGAGAATGAGTATTAGAGAGCGAGGTAAAGTGGAGATAGTACGGCAGAAGCGAGGATGGGGTTGCCTGAGAGAGGGGGGTTGGTTGAATGCGGGGGATGGTGTGAAGAAGCTCAAGAGCAGGTGCAATGCTAGGGGGCAGAACAGAGGGAGAAGTGAGGAAGGTGGAGAGGGGGGCAGGTTGAATGCGGGGAATAGTGTGGATAGGCTCCAGAGAAGGTGCTAGGCTAGGAGGCCGAGTGGAGGGAGAAGTGAGGAGGATAGGGGGATGGTAGGGGGAAGAGGAGGGAGGATCTTGATAGGAGGAGAGGAAGAGGAAGAGAATGACAATGAGATGTGGGGCCATGGTAATGGGCAGCAAGGTCTGAGCAAACAATGGGTAGCAGTTCTATCATCAATCATCAGCTTTCAGCCTACACCCACTCATACAACTAGACAACAGCACAAGACCGAGAAGAAGAGGCACATCCAACCGTGTCAACACACCTAAAGATATCAACAGGGTACGCAAGGACACCGAAAAACGAGCATTATCAAAGGCGGCACCAACAATCTGGAACACCCTCCTCAACGAACTGCGTTCAACAACAGACCTTAAGGAGTTCAGGAAACTACTGAAGACAACCCTCTTCATAGAACACTACGGTGATATTACTTAAACCATGCAACAGACACCTCAATTCCCCACACATGTCACTATAATTGTAATTAAGCAAGGAACTGATACCAATAGCATTGTAAATAGCGCACGCTGTAAATAGCACCACAAGAATCAACGTCCAGACACACTCACATGCATACACTACTCACTGCATGTGCACACTATACACTGTATCTTATTGATTGTTGTTCAGACCGCCTTGATTGCAGGATAAGGCGGTATAGAAATACGTTTAAATAAATAAATATGCGGGCAATGGTAGCAGTTCTAAGCAGGCAATGGATAACAGTTCTATGCAAACAATGGGTAGCAGGTCAAGCAGGCAATGGATAACAGTTCTACGCAGGCAATGGCAGCAGTTCTACACAGGCAATGGATAAGAGTTCTACGCAGGCAATGGATAAGAGTTCTACGCGGGCAATGGTAGCAGTTCTAAGCAGGCAATGGATAACAGTTCTATGCAGGCAATGGGTAGCAGTTCTTTAGCAGGCAGTGGATAACAGTTCAATGCAGGCAATGGCAGCAGTTCTACGCGGGCAATGGCAGCAGTTCAAGCAACAATGGGTAGCAGTTCTATGCGGGCAATGGTAGCAGTTCTAAGCAGACAATGGATAGCAGTTCTACGCAGGCACTGGTAGCAGTTCTAAGCAGGCAATGGATAACAGTTCTATGCGGGCAATGGTAGCAGTTCTAAGCAACAATGGATAACAGTTCTATGCAGGCAATGGTAGCAGTTCTAAGCAGACAATGGATAACAGTTCTATGCAGACAATGGGTAGCAGTTCTATGCAGACAATGGGTAGCAGTTCTATGCAGGCAATGGTAGCAGGTCTAAGCAACAATGGATAACGTTTCTATGCAGACAATGGGTAGCAGTTCTTTAGCAGGCAGTGGATAACAGTTCAATGCAGGCAATGGCAGCAGTTCTACGCGGGCAATGGCAGCAGTTCAAGCAACAATGGGTAGCAGTTCTATGCGGGCAATGGTAGCAGTTCTAAGCAGACAATGGATAGCAGTTCTACGCAGGCACTGGTAGCAGTTCTAAGCAGGCAATGGATAACAGTTCAATGCAGGCAATGGCAGCAGTTCTATGCGGGCAATGGGCGGAGAAGCGATCGTGCTTACTCAGATCCAGGGGCTGCGGTGAATTGGAGGAGCAGGATGGATGGAAGTGAAAGTGTATGTTGCCTCGGGGCAATTTTTCCAAATGGGTTAGTTTTGTGTCTCTATGAGGGATGGATGGTACAGATTCCCTATGTGTAAAGGCTTGTTATCCGGAATCCCCCTGAATCAAAGCAGTATAATTTTTTTTTTTTTAGTGTCATCAAGTCAATGCTGACTCTTGGTGACCCAGCAACCCCTGGGTTTTCTTGGCAAGGTGTGACTGGAAGTAGATTGTCAGGCCTTTTCTTTGGAGGCAATGAAGGGTAGAGTGACTTGCCCAAGGTCACAAGGAGTGCCAGTGGGAATCAATCCATGATTTCTTGGGTGTTAGACTACTCCTCCATGCTAGAATCCTACCCCCCCCCCCCCCCCCGAATCAGAGCATTGTAATAGAAGGTAGCAAAATGCTCTACTATCAGATAAAATAACTATTGGGATGGTCTGTTGTTCAGATATGGCGTTCACAGGAAAGTTTGACAGAACAACTTCTGTCATATTGCATTGGGGTTCCTCTTTTTTTAATTTATATGAAAACCATATCTGGGTAATAAAAGTAATTTTAACCAAAGATTTTATTTCTTGAAATAACTCACATTTTTTCCTGTGGTGATTATCAGTCTCTTCGGTTGCAAAGATTCTTTTATCCCTGAGTGGAGGGGAGGGGTGGGGCAGGATCAGGAACAGTGTCAGGAAGTATTTTTTCATAGAAAGAATGCCCATCTGGAGAAGGTGCTGCAGGCAAAAAAAGTAACATAAAAAAAGTAACATAATTAAAAAGAAAAGCATGGGATAAATAAAGGTTCTCTAGTGGTAAGCGTATGGAGATGAAACACTTGGGGGTATGTTTACTAAACCGGGCTAACGGTTAACCTGGGCTATCTGCAACTAGGTTCCATGTTATTCGATGGGACCTAGTTGCAGATATCTTGTGTTAACCATTAGCCTGGTTTAGAAAATATACTCCTTGGGGTATCCTGCACATAGCAGCAGTTTCAACTCAAGACAGCAGTGAAATGACTGAGCTGTGCTTCTTCACGGCCATGGGATAATCTACATGAAGAAGCAAGTACAGCCTGAAGAGCAAGCAAAACATTGGTAGTCATCCATACATCATGAGTGATAGCCTAGTTATAGCCCAACAAGGCAGCGCTACTGCTTTGAAGGGAAGAGGGGGTGTGAGTGTTGGGTTCCAAATCATCGGTGGGCAGATCACTGTTAGGCAGACTGGATGGGACGTTTAGGTCTTTTTTTTTTTTGGAAATTATTTTATTTTACAAAGAAGTAAAATCCAAGAAAATAAGAAAAGAACACAATAAAATACAAAAGAAATAATAAGGAAATAACACTAATACATATCCCCCATCATGGGGAGAAGAGGCTGGAATCTTCAATCTTGAATAGGAGAGAAACAAATATTCATTATAAACTACTGTAGGTAATAGTCCACTCAAACATGAAATTAAAGAAACAAAAAAATGGTTAAACGGATGAGGCTGAAACACCATAACCCATCTCATTCCTTCTTTCAGGAAATTTTCCAATTGCAAATGGTCAACAAAAACCTACCTTATCCCTTGAAAAGTAATCAGGCAGTTACAGGGGAAGCTTAAGATAAATGTTGCACCAATAGCCAATACCGATGGTTTCAATTGTAAGAAAATTTTCCTATGAGCTTGAGTAATTTTCGAAACACCTGGAAAGACAAGCACTTAACAGTCACAGAACAACTGTTGCTTCCACTAAAAGTAAGCTTTCAGAACTGTAATTTTCTCAAAATCAATAGAAAAAGTAACTACTAGAGTGGTCATGGTGGGAATTTCATCTAGTGAAGATTCCAAAAACTTTGAAAGATCCAAGTAGAAGACTCTACTTCCTCCAATTCCACTCCAGGCGAATCAATCTGCAATCTCTTATTAGACAAGTAATAACAATTGATAATACTCATGGTATCAGTAGCAGTGTTTCCTTAAAATATTTTTCAAGCAACATTTCAGCGGACAGAAAATATGTTTTTGGAAAATTCAGAAATCTTAAATTCTTTGACTGCAATGGGTTTTCCAAAAATTCCAATCATCTATATACATACAAACTGTCCTTAATATTAGTAAACACAGTAGTTTGAATTGTGGTCAATAAAGTATCCAACTTGTCCATCTTAGCTCCAACTGGATAATCCTAGAATCCTGGTCTCTAAATTTAGAAACACTTTTTTGTGAGAAGTTTGAAATCTGCTCCATAACCCTTTATGAAAGCGAGTTAGTATGAGAAACCATCTTCCACATATCAAACAACATAACAGTGGAGAGGGAAGGAGCGTCCAGAGCATGTTAAACTATACCAATATTGTTAAACTATTCTTTGGAAAATCCAAAGAAACTGAGATGCAGCTACTGCTGGATATTCTCATCCCTCCCTATCTCACCTATTGGGGTCAGAAAGGGATCTCCCAGCGATTATTCCAATCTCTTCACAGGAGGACGAGGAGTCCTGTTTATAGGACTTGGAGTTACTTCTGATAGGGAGGAGGAGATATTACACTGAGAGCTTACCAGTGACACGGGAGGGAGGCATTAATAGATGTTTGTCGAAAGGGCCAGTCACTGTCATAGACATTGGAGTAGACATCAAAGAATGCTTGCCTTGGCACTGATGGGCTACCAAAGGGGCATGCCCCTTTGATCACATGCCCCTTTAGTCACATGCCCTTTAGCTAAATTTGCAGTGAGAGATAAACTAGGAGGGATTAAGGAGGATAACCTCCTTAAATCCCTCCTATGAAGGGCTGACTGAAACGCATATCTTCGCATATCTTTTTAAACCTGAATGGATCAGAGAGCAGATGTAAATCCTGATGTACACCATTTTAGTCATAGACGTATTCCCTTTCAGAAAGGTGGAGACATGTATTCTCTCATTAGCTTCAATGGGAGGTATTTGGCTCCTTGCTGCTTTCAATAAAGCAGTTCTAATTTTTTTTAAAGGCTTTCATTCAGCAGCTGGGCCTCCCAGACCTGTGTAGGCACCTGGAGCTTCCCTACTTGAGTTTCCTTGGTCAACCTGACAGATACTGGGATTCTCTTTTTGGGACTCATTCTCCTTGACCCTGCTTCTTTTTTTGGTGCAGTTGTTTCTTAGTCTTTGGTTCTTTTTGCTGTTGTAGTGCTTAGCTGTATGATCTGATGCAGTCTGTGATCTCCAGCATTTTTTTCTCATGACTACAACTTATTGGCAGTGTTATGGCCGCAAAGCCCGGTGGACTGTTTTGGATATTTTGGAACTTCCCCCCTCCCCACATGCACATAGACTGTTTCTGTAGCTCCTGACACTCCTTTTCTATATTTTTCCTGCTGGTGGGCACTGCGGCCACTGGACATGGCTACTTGGTCCTGGAAGAGGAGGAGCCTGGCAGGGTGGCCCTAGCCACAATCCCATTGGTCCCTGGGGCCCTCCTTTTTTCAAGTGACTTGTGCTGCAGCACCTGAAACAGCTCACGGGCACCGGGGGAGCCCACAAGCACCTCTGTCTCATGGAGCTGGAGGGATTTCTTCCCCAACTTTGTCCCTATGCTTATCCGTTCCTCCGGGAGTCCCTGCAGGGCTTGGTTGAAGGACTCAAGAAAAAAATCCCTTTTGCTAGAAGGGAAGTTATGGAGGGTGGGGTAGTTCCTTTTGGGGAAGGCTAGGATCTCTGTGATAGGCCTTTTTCACAGACGGGCTATTGGCTCTGAAGGTTGTAGAGCCTGCTTTTGGGTGAGGTTAGCAGATGGGTCCCCCTTTTTCCTAGAGGATATCCAGTGCCCTGCTTTATTAATGCCTCTACCTGAACCTGTGGAACATCACATAAGGATTTAGGGATGAAACCCCTGAGCTTGGCTCTGGAAGCCCTAATGTCTTCTCTCAGTTGTACCCTTAGCCCCAGTGCAAGTGGGATCCGTCTTTCGAGCTCCCTGGAGTGGAGGTCCTCATCACAGCTGTAATTAAGTGCATGACTATCCCCATGGAGGGAGGCACAGTGCTGGAGGAGTTTCCAGTTGCCTCCTTAATGCTTTGCAGCTGCCGCCTTAGTTTCTCAGGCAGCACTGTAGACACTCCTGGAGTCAAGCCCTCTGCCGAATAGCCAGAGGCTATGAGATTATCAATAGACTGTCGAAGTGGCTAGTGCCTTTAAAGATGGGTTCACTCTCTTCCAAGTGCATGGCAGAGGTGATAGTGACCAGATGGTAGTGTTGGCTCTGCACTTAGTTGGTGAATGCTGATTCCAATCTGTGGTTGAGCCAATTCCACTTTAAGGGCCGATTGTTCTTTGGGGTGGGCCTGGTAAAATAGTGGGAGCTTACCTATAGACTCCTGGAAGATAGGCCTAGATGTTCCAGGGGTTCCTCTTCTAGGGCTGTGCATAGAGCCTGAAACTCTTGCTCTGCTGAGAGTCCTTTGGTTCTCAGTCTCACAAGGGAGAGGCCTTTTGGAGCTTTAGGCACTATTTCGCCTGCATTGCTATATTTTTTGGTCTCTGGATCCCTCTGATTCTTTTGTTTTTTCTGCTAGATCTGTTTTCTAAGTCTTCAAGTTTTGGCAATAAAGTCTATTTCAGATGATTTTATGGAGTTTACTGAGCTTTGGAGGTTGAGTGCAGTTATTCTGGTTTTCCTGCTCTGACCTTGATTTTTATTTTGCAGCCTAGATCGCAGTTCAGTAACATCATCTCTGATTTCACTTTTTATTATGGTGATGTTTTTTCAGATGTCTTTCATCCATATTTCCATTTCCTTTTTTTTTGTGAGCATCTCCTCTTTTCTTGGATTTTCAGGGGGTGGCTCTCCATCGCCTGTTTTGTCTGTCATGGCACGCATGCTCTCCACATTGCTCCTGTGTCTTTACTAGGCAGTTTGCCTGCTTCATTAGAGGTCGGCTTAAGCTTGTTGTCTTGACTCTCGGATGACATGGCAGCGATCGTCAGTGATTCCCCCAGCGGCATTTTTGTTGACTTTTAAGATTTAGAAATGGATTACTTGTTTTCTGCCTTATTTTCTGTGTCGTCTTGTCTGATCTCACCAACTAGGCAACCATTTTTGTCTGGTGATATCACTTCCTCATGATTCAGCTGCTTATGAAGAAGGTTTCAAAGGAATTTCCACCACTAGATGGGTGTTTAGCTGGGGAAAAATTCCTCTGTGAGTACTGCTTCTCTTCCCATTGCATGCTGTGAAGAGAGTCAGCACCAGTCGTGGGGTCAGAGTGGTGTGGATGAAGAATGTATACTTTGACTTTTTTAAGTACCTAGCGCAAATAATCTCTGCACCAGCAGCCACCTCATGATTTAAAAAAAGAAACCCTGCAATATGCAGGGATCTGCAATCACTGCATTCAGTAAAGTTGTTAGATATTTTAACTTTATCTGTTTTTACCATTTGATTTGCGCCATATTTAAAGTATTGATTTCTCTGATTGTATTATGCCTTGAGCATCTCTTGAGAAAGGTAAGTTATAAATAAACTATGATTATTATTTCAAAATTGCCATCACAAAGCAAAAAATAAATCTATCAAAAGCTCAAGTAAATATTTCATTAACTCTCCTTATGCTTGGTTAAATTAGAATTGCTGGGCATACTGATTCCAAGAAACCTGAAGGCTCCCATTAGGAAATGTACATTTCAATAGAGAAAGAAGGTTTGAAGGAGAATGTGATTATTAAAATGGGGACATGGGGAGGGCAATGGGTTCTAGGGTTAGAAGCACTTTAAAAGAAAGGGGAGATCTAGGAAGTTGGCCTAATTTGAAACGTAATAGGTAGCTCAGCCTTGGGGCATATTTTCACCATGGCATAGGTGTCATCTCTGTGGGTATTTGAGCACACCCAGTATTGAGCAAACAAATTCACTGTGTCCAGGGAGGAATAGTTTGTGTTAAGTTCAGCATTATCATTTGTTTTGAAAAGTTGGTTCCTATGAGCCACAGGGATAACCCGTTTTACATGGGTAAAACCAGCACCTCGAGATTGAAAGAGTGATACTGAAGCCACACCCCCCACGGCAGGAACACCAGCAGAGAACTATGCAGCTTCAAGCTGCTTTGCAAGTACCTTGTTCCCCACAGTAAAGCTTTTAAATATTGGCAGGGCTGGCCCAACCACCTGGCAAACTAGGCAGTTGCCTAAGGCAGCAACATCTGGAGGGCAGCAGAGAGTAGGGCATTCAAAGCTAAACAATAGATTTTGGCAGTCAAGGGAGGAATAGATCTTAAGGTCTGCCTAGGGTGCCAACAGCTTGAACCATCTCTGGGGCTGTCCCTGAATATTGGGTTATAAATATAAAAACCCTGACTTGGTTTGCAGCTTGTCGTGCTGTAAGGGCTTGTGTGCATCAGTGATCTGTGTTTATACCAATACTAAAGAAAGGTGCTCCAGCTGACTGTAGAAATTATCGCACAATTGCTCTGATCCCACATGCCAGCAAGATTCTACTGAAGATTATTCAACAGAGACTACAACCATACCTGGAACGAGTACTACCTGAAGTGCAAGCAGGGTTTAGGAAAGGGCGGAATGAGAGACATCATCACGGATGTGAGATGGATCCTTGAAAAGACAAAAGAATACCAAAAGGATATCTATTTGTGCTTTATTGACTACAGCAAGACTTTTGACTGTGTAAACCATGAGAAACTCTGGCCACATTAAGAAGCATGGGTATACCAGAACACCCAATAGTTCTCTTGCACAGCCTTTACATTGATCAAGGAGAAACAGAATGGTTTAAAATCAGCAAAGGTTTATGACAAGGCTCCATACAATTCCCCTACCTGTTTAATTTATATGCAGAACAAATCATCAGAGAAGCAGGATTGTACGAAGACAACAGAGGTGGCTGAAAGTGAAGATGGTCTGAAACATTTGCTTCTCACGATCAAGGAACATAGTCTTAAAATGGGCCTGCACATTATTGTAAAGAAGACAAAGATCATCGCAACTGGCAAAATAAATAAGTTAATCGTTGATGCAGAAGAAATTGAAATAGTGGACAACTTTAACCTACTTGGATCAACTATCAATAAAGAAGCAACAAGCAGTCAAGAAATCCAACAATGCATTGCTCTTGGCAGAATGGCTATGAAGGACCTAGACAAGATTCTCAAGAGCAGAGATGTCTCTCTCCATACAAAAATTTGACTCGTTCAAGCCATGGCATTTTCAATAGAAACATAAAAAAATGACGACAGAAAGAGACCATATGGCCTATCTAGTCTGTCCTTCCATATCAACAACTACAACATTCCCCTTTTTTCCTTTAGAGATTCTCTGTGTTGGTCCCATGCTTCTTTGAATTCAGATACTGTCCTCATCTCTACCACCTCCACTGGGAGACTATTCCACGGATCCACCACTCTTTCCGTAAAGAAATATTTCCGCATATCACTCCTGAATCTATCCCCTTTCACCCTAATCCCATGTCCCCTTGTAGCAGAACTTACTTTCAATTGAAAGAGGCTCTCCCCCCGGGTGCATTTATGCCACGGAGGTATTTAAACATCTCAATCATATCACCTCTATCCCGCCTTTCCTCTAAGGTGTGCATGTTAAGATCCTTAAGTCTTCCTCATATACTTTATAATGAAGACCACTAATCATTTTAGTAGACACCCTCTGTACTGACTCCATCCTGTTTATAGCCTTTTGAAGGTGCGGTCTCCAGAACTGCACACAATACTCCAAATGAGGTCTCACCAAAGGCACTATCACCTTTTTTTCTGCTAGCCATTCCTCTCCGTATGCACCCAAGCATCCTTCTAGCTTTTCTTGTCGCCTTTTCTACCTGTTTAGCTCCTTTAAGATCATCAGACACAACCACGCCTAGGTCCTGCTCTTCTTTGGTTGACAAAAGTACTTCACTCCCTATACTATATCGCTCCCTTGGATTGCTGCAGCCCAAATGCATGACCTTGCATTTTTAACATTAAATCCCAGCTGCCAAATTCTAGACCATTCTTCAAGCTTAGCTAGATCCCTCCTCATGTTATCTATACCTTCCTGGGTGTCTACTTTATTGCAGATTTTGCTATCATCCCGACAGCCCTTCCGCTATATCACTAACAAAGATGTTAAAAAGAATCGGGCCAAGGACAGATCCCTGGGGCACACCACTGGTAACATCCTTCTCTTCAGAGTGAGCTCCATTTACCTGTACCCTTTGTCGCCTCCCTCTCAACCAATTTCTAACCCAAGCAGTAACTTTAGGGTCCATCCCTAGGGTGCTCAGTTTGTTTATAAGTCACCTGTGAGGAACAGTGTCAAAGGCTTTACTGAAATCTAAATACACCACATCTAGGGCTCTCCCTCGGTCCAACTTCCTGGTCACTTAGTCAAAGAAATCAATTAGATTTGTCTGACAAGACCTGTCTCTGGTGAATCCATACTGCCTCGGATCCTGTATTCTGCTGGACTCTAGGAACCTCACTATTTTCTCTTTTAGCAGCGTTTCCAATAATTTACTCACCACCGAAGTTAAACTAACCGCCTGTAGTTTTCAACCATATTCCTACTTCCGCTTTTGTGTAAAGGCACCACATGAGCCTCTCTCCAGTTCTTTGGCACCACTCCCAACTCCAACAAGGCATTGAAAAGGTCAGTCAGTGGAGCTGCTAGAACCAAGTTCCCTCAGTATTCTAGGGTGTTCCCATCCGGTCCCATCGCTTTATCTACTTTAAGTTGAGCTAGTTTCTCACGAACACAGTCTTCTGAAAATTGTTCAAGATGTCCCTTGCTTCTGTTCCTGTTTGAGGGTGTTTTCTGAGGTCCTGCTCCTGGTTCTTCATCTGTGAACACAGAACAGAAATATTTGTTAAGCAATTCCGCTTTATCCTCATCAGCTTCCACATATTCTTCCCCTTCACCCTTGAGTCTGACAATACCACTTTTGCCCTTCCTCTTCTCACTAATATATCTGAAAAATGTCTTATCCCCCCATTTTATTGCATTGGCTATTTCCTCCTCTTTTTGAGTCTTTGCTTTCCTGACTACTTTGCTAGCTTCTCTAAGTTTTTCCAAATATAGATGCCTGTCTTCCTCTCTCTGTGATCTCTTATATTTCATGAAGGCCTCCCTCTTTTTCTTCACCTTTTCGGCTACTTCTTTTGAAAGCCATAGCAGTCTCCTTTTCCTTTTACCTTTATTTACCATTTTAACAAAATGTTGGTTGCCCTTAAAATATCCCCTTTCAGTTTTGCCTACTGTTTTTCTACATTCCCCAGCTGTTCCCATCCCGCTAACGACTCCCTGAGGTATTGGCCCATCTTGGCAAAGTTAGTTTTGCTAAAGTCTAAGACCCTCACTTTTGAATGGATTCTAACAGCCCTAGTTCTAATACTGAACCACACCTTCTGGTGATCACTGGATGCAAAATGATTTTTCCACTATAATATCAGAAACACTTTAACCATTGCTAAGCACCAAGTCCAGTATGGCCCCTTCACTTGTGGGGTCTGTTACCAATTACCTGAAAAGTTCTCCCTGTAAAGAATCCATGAACTGCAGCAGGAATGTTCCAATCAACATCTGGAATATTGAAATCCCCTATCAGAAGCACTTCCCCTTTCCTAGCAATACTGCATATGTCTTCAATTAACTCTCTGTCCACCTCTTCCTCTTGTGAGGGAGGTCTGTATATCACGACAATGCAAATAGATTTCTCTTTCCCTCTTTCTAGTTTAACCCACAGTGCTTCCTCTCTCCCTTTTAAGCTTTGTAATTCCAAAGCTTTAATATTACTTTTTACATATAGTGCCACTCCTCCTCCCCTTCTTCCTACCCTGTCCTTTCTGAATAAAGTATAGCCTGGTATAGTTACATCCCAGTCATGGTTTTCTGTGAACCATGTTTCTGTAACTGCCACTAAATCCAAGTCGGCCACTCCCACCAAAAGCTTCAACATCGGGGATCTTATTTCCCATGCTACGGGCATTTATACACACTGCTTTCCATATGGTACCTCTTTTACCCATTTCCATAAAGGTATTTAATGTTTCACTTACCTGGGGGCTTTCACTTAGATGCGTCAACTTTTCTTGGACAGATGGATGCCATCTCTGCTCTGCAACCCTTGGAACAGCATCCTATGGTCCAGGAAACCAAAACGCTCTTGATGACACCATCCACGCAGCCATCTCCAGGATGCGAGCCTCTCTGCCTTGGCCTTTACCCTCAACAGGGAGGATTGAAGAGAGCACCACCTGTGCACCTATCTGCTTCAGCCTCTGCCCCTGAGCCATGAAGTCACTTTTGATACGCTCAGAGGGATACCTGGCAATATCAATTGTTCCGACATGGATTAGCAACATTGGGTAATAGACAGTGGGCTTGATGAGTCTCAGCAAACTCTCCATAACATCTTGGATTTTGGCACCTGGCAGCAGCATACCTCTCTGGACATCAAGTCTGGTTGACAGATGGACGCCTCAGTACCCCTCAGAACAGAGTCACCAACCACCACTACCTTTCGCTTCCTTGTGGTCACTGATTCTGCAACTTTGGGGCACTTGAGCTCTGGTTCTTCCCTTTCCAGGGATGCTTTCACCCCCTCCACTTCCAGGGCTGCATAATGGTTCTTCAATTCAAGGGCTGAAGAAGTTGGATTGGTGATTCTGCAGACCCTGGTGACTTGTGTCCAACCTTCGTCATTCTGAAAGCACCCATCTTCTCCTCTGCTGGAGAGCTTGGTCATTGCAAGAAGCATCTCATCAGTGTACTTCTCACTGTCTTGAATGCTCCTCAGCCTCGCCACCTCCTCTCTTTGTTCCTCCACTTGTTTCCTGAGAGCTTCAGCATGCAGGCACCCTGCACATGGAACTAGTCCTTCAACTGGCATTGGGACCTCTATCTGGACAGAGGCAGAAGCTGTAACAGGGGCAACAGCTTTAGCGATATGATTTTTCCCAGCCATTGTTCTGTTCGTGGAGCTTAGGTATCTGTTAAAGCAAAAGAGAGAGATCTACCATAGTACCAGCAGGTCTCCCAGCTGTCCTTTTCAGAGAAAAAGCAGTTAAATCTCTTTAATTATATTCAAAATGTGCTGTTCCAACTCCCTGTGTTTTGTTAATCGGGGAGGTGCCCTTTAAAGCAAGACTGCTAACTAGGGTTGGGTGGGATTTGGGGTTGGGGGTTGGGAGGGAACTATCACCTGATTAGGTGCCAGTAGCTCCAAAGAGCTGAGAAAGTTACTATAGCAGAGTTTTAAACCTACTCCACTAAAGAAAATATTTCTCCTTTTAAACTAAAGCACCAAAAAGAATGTAACTTTGCTTTAAAAATGTACCAAAACCCTTTTAAGAGCCCCCAGTCAGAGAGGTAGCAATTTAACCCCCCCCCCCCCCAAATTCTTATCTTTGTTTGAAATGTATAGCCCCTGTTAGGAATGCCTCAACAGTGCAGGGCTCTGAAGCCTTTTATGCAGGCCTCAGCTGCTCTCAGTTCGTTCACAGGCTAATCAGGCCCACTAAATTCTGATTAGGTGTCAGTAGCCCCAAGGAGCTGAGAAAGTTGCTAAAGCAGAGTTTTAATAACATCATATGGATGCGAAAGTTGGACAGTGAAAAAGTTAGGAAGAAAATTGATGCCTATGAATTATGCTGCTGGCGAAGAATACTGTGTATACCATGGACTGCCCGAAGAACAAACTAGTACTAGATGAGATCAAACCTAAGTTTTCTTTAGAAGCTCAAATGACAAGACTTCGACTTTTATACTTTGGACACATCATGCGAAGAGAGAGATCATTAGAGAAGGACAAAACAAAGTATTAAACGATTGCAATTCGCACAAAATGCTGCAGCCAGAATCACATTGAAAATCAACTCCCTTCAACACATATCACCAATACTAGCCTCCCTTCATTGGTTACCAATTCAAAGTAGAATAATTTACAAAATAATAATAACAACATTCAAAACCTTATATGATCTGGCCCCATCCATGTTATGTAACTTAATACACAAAGAACCATCTAAGCCTACACACAGAAAAGGACAACTAAACAGATTAAAAATCCCGAAAGATTTTACAAAAGCTCACAAATCAACAAACAATAGAGCATTTTCGCACATAGCCCCTACTATCTGGAATTCCCTTCCAGAGGACCTACGAAAGCTAACAGAGATCACAGAACTCCGCAAGAAACTGAAAACCTACTTGTTCACCAAGCATTATAACATAGATAACTCATCATCTACACTAGACAAAGGTTAAACAGACAATCGATTACTCCATGCAATAAACCTTTAACCTACACAGTTAGCACCCTCCAATGATGACCCTTTGACCTCCCCTCAAGTATTCCATATATATATTCATATATAACTTGTATATAGTTTTTCACACTGTTCGGTATTATACCACATTATTTGTTCTATATTTCATATGATATTCCTTGTAAATAAGTTCTGTTATATTTCATTGTTCCATGTAAAACAAACTTGATTTGTAAATTATTGTTACCTGTAAACCGCAACTGAACTTTGGAAGATGCGGTATATAAATGTGAATTAAATAAATAAATAAATAAATCATGCTTGGCAAGGTAGAAGATCAACGGAAAAGAGGAAGGCCAGCAATGAGATGGATCAATACAATAACAGCAGCTATGGGTGCCGCTCTGTCAATAATGAGCTGCCTGACTGAAGACCAAACACAATTTAGGACATCTATCCAGAGGGTCTCCATGAGTCAACACCGACTCGACGGCACTTAACAAGAACACATGTAAAAAAGCAACCCCAGAGACACAATGAAACAATTCAGATTAAACAGTGTTAATATTTTGCCATCACTGACTTGCATAAGTATGCGCTTAATGCCGTTTTTGTGTTTCAATACATCTTTCTCAGATTCTTAATTATTGGGGCAGGGATGCTCATATGTGTATACCATACTTTATAAAGTTTTTCAAAGGCAGGAAAAACTGAAAGCCAATCGGTAGGATCAGTAGAAGAAGAGCAGTCCAGAAATAGCTAAGAACCTTAGGCCCAGAATTGGTCCTAGCTCCCAAATCTTGCGTGAACTCTTGGCATAGCATATATTTGTAATAGTTTAAGGGCTGGCAGGGTCAGTCCAACCACTAGGCAAACTAGGTGGGCACCTAGGGTGGCAGTTTCTTGGGAGGGGGGCAGCTGCGGCGGCAAAGAGTAGGGCACTCAAAGCTAAACAAATATATTCTGGGAGGAAGGGAGCTTAAGGCTTGCCTAAGGCGCCAACACTTTGAACCAACTCTGGGGCTGGCCCTAGGGGCTGGAATGAATTTGATGCTCCCATCCCATCTCAATCTATCTAAATAATGAATCTCTCAGATTTATCTTGTTTTCTATACCAACAGTTCTGCACAAAAAATAGCAATATTAATAGACTAATTTCTGCCTCGTGCATAAAGGGTTAAGCAGAAGCCAGTCAGGATTTGCAGAAAACTAGACCAGTGGTAATATTTTATTTTCTTCCTTACAGCAAGATAACACAGATGTAAAATTTGTAATTTCCTGCCTTGAAATTAGTGGTTTCTCTTTTCTTACAAGTAATTTTGCTCTTATCTGATAATGTTCAGCAAGGGGATAAACAATCATATTATATAAAGTGCACTTGTTCATCAGAGATTCCAGATCCTGGTGCATAATCTATCATGGATGAGTTTTTATTTTTTTTTCCTAAAGAAAGTGCTGAATAGGAAGAAGGCACAGGGCATAGGATAGTAGCTTTCCTGCTAGTACCAGTGATTAATCTGTGAGTGAGAATGTTTTAGACTTAGCTCCAGTGAGAAAAATAGGAATAGTGAGATTCCTTCTGGCAGTAACCCTCTTTAGGCAGGACATTTCTTTCCACTAATAGCTAGAATTACTAAAGTGCACCGCTGCATTAGCTTAAGGCTTATTATTTATCCCAGCAGTCATTATATGCATTGGGGTGTATTTACTAATAGGGTCTGTTGAGATGATTAATTTATATTTATTTGTTAACCACCTTTATGAAGAGATTTACCCAAGGCGGTGTATAACAGGCATCATTTCACTACACTGTACTGGCAGCATAATAGCAAAATGATCACATTTCAGCATAATAGTGAGAACGGAGAGCTAAACTTGGAGATAAGCAAATTAAACCCTAGTAATGGCAATAATATGATACAGTATTAGTAATGTAGACCTTAAAACAGCACAATAGAATTTTCATATAACAGAAATATGATACATTGTCAATCAGCACAGTGCGAGTGATGTACCATAATATTCACAGGGCATAGAGAGGATACTCAGTGTTAACGCTATAGAATGAAACATCCTAATTGTCAGGAGAGAGGACAAGTGCAGTTGGGGCATACAGGGGGTCTTTTACTAACGAACGCTAGCTGGCAGCCTGTGTTCTGGTGCACATTGAAGGTGCGTTGGGACACGTGTTGTCAGCTAGAACGGGGCCATGACAGTGAGGACAATTCACGTGCTAATCGTGCAGCCCACATTAGGGTTGCGAGTGGACAGGTTAAGGGTGGACAGTGGTCATGGTGAGCTCAGCACAGTTAGCACTGGGTCCACACAGAACACTGACTGCAGTAGTGAGGGTTCAGCTAATGCCACTTCACTAGGTGGAGTTAAATGCACCTGCTGCCCACGTTAAGGGGAAGTGCTCCACTGTAACTGCTGGGGGAATGCTTTCCATACCTCCAACAGTTAACCGAGTGGTGTTGCACCTAATGCGCCATAGTTTTGGTGCTTTTGGGGCATTAGGTGCAACATTTTTAGTAAAAGTGCCCATAGAAAGACAAGATAGGTAATACATGGGTACTGTTAAGTGCTGTTGAGTCAGTGCTGACTCATGGCGACCCACTGGATAGTTTTCCTAAATTGTGTTCGGTCTTCAGTCAGGCAGCTAATTGTTGATAGAGTGGCATTCATAGCTGCTGTTATTGTATCAGTCCATCTCATTGCTAGCCTTTCTCTTTTACGTTGACTTTCAGACTTACCAAGCATGATCTCTCTCTCTCTTATTATGATGTGTCCGAAGTCTTGTCATCTGAGCTTCTAAAGAAAGTTTAGGTTTGATCTCCTCTAGTACTTCGGCCAGTCCATGGTATTCTTTGCCAGCACTATAATTCAAAAGCATCGATTTTCTTCCTGCCTATCTTTATTTATTTTATTTATTTATCTATTTCTTCTATACCGCCCCTTCCAGAGATCAGGGGCGGTTTACATGGAACAAGTAAACAAATTTGTATACTAATGTATACATTACATGGAACAGAGATTTTTAACTTTATACAGATAATAGTTATTAACAGAGATTTATAACATTGTAACTTTATACAAATAACTGTGCATTAATTGTCGAAACTATTTACATTTTATATACATTAATAAGTTTCTGTAGCGTAGTGTTGATCAGAGTTTTTCTACCTTTTTATAGGTAGTCAGAGTTTTCTACCTTTGATATGTGTGTGTGTGGAGGAATTTATTTCCTTTTTTCATCTCTTGGGAGTATTTTGGGGTGTATGTGGTGGGAGTATGTGGTGGGTGTATGTGTGTGGGTAGTTGAGTGTGGTTTTAGGGCTTTGTGTTTGAGTGTTTGGGGATGGTGTGTGGTTGGACTTGGGGATATGGGATTTCATAGTGTTCGGAGAAAAGGTATGTCTTGAGTTCCTTTCTAAATTGGGTGAGGTCTTTTATGATCCGAAGGTTTATTGGGAGATTATTCCAGAGCATGGGGGCAGTGAATGAGAAGGCTCTGGTGCTGGTGGATTTTTTAGTTTTTTTGAATGAATTTGGTATTTCAAGTGAGTGTGTTGCGTTTAGTCTGCGAGTTCTTGATTCTGATGGGGCATGTAATAGCATGGATAGATATGATGGGGCGATGTTGTTCAGGAGCTTGAATGTGATTAGGAGGATTTTATATCTGATTCTGCTGTTTATAGGGAGCCAATGCAGTTCCAGCATTATTGGGGTTACATGATCTACTAGGCGGGCTTTTGTGACTACTTTGGCACAGATGTTCTGGGCTCTTTGGAGTAGGTATGTACTTTTTTGTGGTAGGCCAATTAAGAGACTATTACAATAGTCGAAGTGTGGGGTGATGAGTGTGTTGACAACTGATCTAAAGTCATGGGTGTCAAGAAGGGGTCTTAGGTGTTGTATGGTTTTGAGTTTGTAGAATATGGTTTTTACCGTCTGTTTTATATGTGGTAGCATGGTGAGTGTATGGTCTATTATTACCCCTAGGTATTTTACCTCTTTTTTGACGGGTATAGTTGTATTTATGATTGAGATTGATGTTGGATAGGTGTCCTCAGTCACGGGTGATCTTGTTACGAACATTGCCTCAGTTTTTTTGAGGTTGATGCTAAGGTAGTTAGATTCCATCCAGGAGGTGGTCTCCACCATGCATTTTGATAGGGCATCGTAGGTAGGATTTTTTTTGGTGGATATGGGGAGAGCAAGCATGATGTCATCAGCATAGATAAAGTGACTAATTTTGTGTTTTCTGAATATTTTTGTAATGGGTTGGAGGTACAGGTTGAAAAGGAGGGCAGAAAGGGCGGATCCCTGGGGTATTCCTTGTCCTTGGGGGAAGGTTCTTGTCCAACTTTTGCATCCATATGACATTATTGAAAATACCATGACTTGGACAAATCAGATCTTTGTATGGCGAGATACATCTCTGTTTTTGGGAATCTTGTCTAGATCTTTTATAACATTTCTGCCAAGAGCAATGCATGGTCATATTTCTTGACTGCTTGTCATTTTTTCTCCGGGAACAAGCAAGAAGTCAGTCCTCACATATAGGTGACGTTGGCACCGACAGAGCCCTCGCTGAAGCATCTCTCCAGCTTTCAAAGAGAGTCTTAGGGAGATGCTACCCACCCAAGGGTGCCATCTTGCTCAGTCTCCTTTTTTTGCAGAGTCCTTCAGACGTCTGTCTGTCTTTCCCCAGAAAAAGTTGATTTTTTTTCGATCTGAGTTTCACACTCTTCTCCGGTAGTGCACCGGTACTCTTCTGGCCACCTGAGCTTGCTGCTCTGGCATCGAGTCTCAAGTTTTCTGTTTTTTCCTCCTCGGCTCCTTTCACACCTTTTTTCAACTGGCAGCACTGCGGGTCTTCAACCTCGCTGGGGTACTTTTTTCCTCCATGGCTACCAGTGGCCTTAAGAAGTGTGATCGGTGTGCCAAAATAATGTCCCTGATCGATACACATGACTGCTGCCTTTGCTGCCTGGGGTCGGACCATGACCCCACAGCATGTGATCCCTGTAAAAAGATGTCTAATAAGTCCCTCAAGAGTTGCCAGCAGCAGACGATAAGTTCTTCCCGGAGTCCCCTGTACCTCCAAAGGCCAGGGCCTCATCTGAAGCCATGGCATCTCGGGGTAGCCCTATGGAACCCGATTGACACCATGGTTCTTCAGAGAGGGAGTGTCCCTTGAGGGAACCCAAGAAGAAGAAGACCTCTAAGGTGGCATCCCTCCGACAGGCTGGGTAAGCCCCGATCCAGGACCTGTAGTCCTAGATGCTTGTCCAAGAATTCTGAGAAGGAGCGGCCTGCGAAGGTCCCCCAGAAGGACTTGACTTCGGACCAGCCTCGGTCACCAGACACTATCCTCATCAAGGATTCCCCCTCGGGGGAACTGGCATCGTGCCTGATTTCTTCCGTGCCCGCTCTGATGGCTGTGGAGCGTTCTCACCTGGAGTCCAGAATGGTGGCCCTGGAGCACAGCTTGTCTGCCTTCATAGACCAGCTGCGGGCACTGTTCTCCGGTACCACTGGTTCCTCCATCCAAACCACCAGGCCCTCAACGTCAAATACGTCCCCAAAGGCAAAGCCGATCCTCGAGACCCTTCGGCCTCGAGTTGATCCTCGGCCGAGGTCTTGATCCGGTTCCTGCTTGACAGGGCCGTGATTGTCCCCAGCTAGTGTGCTCAGCGCCAGCCGTGGGGCCTTAAAGGACTGTGGGTCAGGGTCAGACCCAGAGCCCGCAAGCCCATCCTTCCCTTGATTCCTCGATGGACTATTCCGAGTTGGAGACAGAGGACGAGGAGTCGCTGGACACCCCGGACTCCCCTCCTTCTGAGCCCTGGCGGCGGTCCCCGCCTGAGGACATGGCATTCCTCGACTTTGTCAGGGACATGTCCAAGGCCCTAGTGTTTCCAATGGAATCGGAGGAGGACCCTCGGATGGAGGAGCTAGAAATTCTCCAATATGAGGTCCCCCTGAGGGAATTGCTTATGGTGCCCATCCCACCCATCCCGCACGTGGGAGACACCAATATCGGTGTCGGTGGTGAGCAAGTGCATTGACTCAATGTATCGGGTCCACCGGAGCCCAAGCTTCCAAAAGTCACAACTGCCACCCAGTTTCATGGTGGTGGAGTCAGCCATGTGTTGGCTGAAGAGTCAAAAGGCACACTCCTCGGTGCCCCCCGGTAGGGAGGCATGCATCTTGGATGCCCTTGGCAGAAAGTGTTACCAGGGCTCGATGCTCGTTGGCCTCATCCAGGCCTACCAGCTGTACATGGGCATGTACCTGAGCGATCTGGCAAAAGAACTCGCCGGGTTCTCGGCTGGTCTTTCTGAGGAATCCCTGCAGTGGTCCAAGCTTGTCTCAAGCAGCCTATGATGACTTCAAGTCGGCAGCTTGAGTAGCGGCGACAGACATCGGTGCCCGATGCCGGGCTTGGCTACAGTCGTCCAACTTCGAGCAATGGGTACAGGATGAATTGGTTGATGTGCCATGCCAGGGAGAGAACCTCTTGGGCAAACTCATGACCGACAAGGCTGCTGAGCTGGAGACAGAGTTCATGATGAGGACCAGGCTCTCTAAAAAGACCGCTGCCCCTCCCTGATGGAAGGGCTTGGGTAAAAAGTCCTACCCGAGAAAAGAGGCTGCTTACAGAAACTACCCACCTTTTCAGATCTCCCCAGCTCCCCAGCAGGGTCAGCAGACCAAGGGACATGGGCAAGGCCCTTGTAAGCAGAAGGCTCCCAAACCCCAGGCATCAGCATTGGCCCCGGCCCAGCCAGGTGGGAGCTTTGGACTCCTGGGGCATAGCCTCTCCATCCCAAGAAGGTCAGTAGCCCACAGGGGATGTCTTATTCACTATGGCCAAAGGTGGACAGGCATCACCACTGATTCTTGGGCACTCCAGGTTGTCAAGGAGGGCTAGCTCCTCCATCTGACTCGGACACCTTCCTCTTACTTTCTGGTAGGGCCCCCCAGGTCTACCCTTCCCCGGGACCTTCTACTAAAGGAACTCGTAGGTCTTCTCGAGGACAGAGCGATGGAACCAGTCTGCCACCATCTCAGGGGCAAGAGATTCTAATCCAGGTACTTCCTCATGCCAAAAAGAACAGGGGACCTAAGCCCCATCCTCAACCCATGCAATCTGAACAAGTTCCTGGTGAGGGAGAAGTTCAGGATGCTCTCCCTTGGAACATTGCTGCCTTACCTCCAGCAGAGAAATTGGCTATGCTATTTGGATCTGAAGGATTCTTATACCCGCATCCTCATTCACCCCAACCACAGGCAGTACCTGAGGTTCATGGTGGGAGGTGGCCTTTCGGCTTTGCCTCTGCCCCAAGGGTCTTCACCAAGTGTCTGGCAGTCATGGCCACCTTCCTCTATCTCCAGGTGGTCTTTGTCTTCCCCTACCTGGACAATTGGCTCATAAATGGAGGCACGGCCTCAGAAGTACAGCAGGCAACCACATGTACCATCCAGGTCCTGCAGCATTTGGGGTTTGTAATAAACTACCCCAAGTCCCACCTCCTCCTGACACAGTGTCTGGAGTTCATAGGGGCAAGACTAGACTCCTTCCAGGCAAAGGCCTTCCTTCCTGGGGACCGAGCCGACCATCTCAGGGCACTGGCCCTAGACATACAACACTGTCCCTCGGTGTCTGCTCAGCTCCTGCTGCGCATACTCGAGCACATGGCCTCCACAGGCCATGTCACCCCGGATGCCTGCCTTCACATATGGACCGCACAGTGGTGCCTTCAGGACCAATGGTCACAGACCACAGCCGTCTTCGGGACAGAGATTCAGTGACCTGCCAATTGGTGGAGAGACTGACCTGTTGGCAAAATCCCCAATACCTCGAGGTGGGATGCCCTTCCAAACCCCAAGCACCTTAAGAGTTCTCATTACAGACACATCCCTGCTGGGCTGGGGAGCCCACTGCTAGGAACTCCACACCCAGGGCAGCTGGTCGCAGGACGAGAGCAAACAGCGAGTAATGTATCAGGCCCTCCAAGCTTTTTGTCACCGCCTACGGCACTGGCCAGTGTTAATCCAAACAGACAACCAGGTGGCAATGTTCTATGTGAACAAATAGGGGGGCATGGGGTCTCGTGCCCTCTACCACGAGGCGGTGGCCCTCTACTCCTATGCAGTCCAGCAGGGCATGCTCCTGCGGGCAGTATACCTGCCAGGCCAGAACAACTCACTGGCTGACAGATTGAGCAGGGTCCTCCAGCTGCACGAGTGGCAGCTGGACCCCAGAGTGGCCAACCGGCTCTTTCAGCTCTGGGGGGAAACATGGATAAATCTGTTCACCAGCGCGGTCAACTACCAGTTGCCCCACTTCTGCTCCCGGCAAGTCCACCCCAACTGGGTGGAAGCAGACACGTTTCTCATCTCATGGTCAGAAGGTCTCATGTATGCCTTTCCAGCCAAATGTTATTTGCCAAAATGTTATTTATGACCCTCTGTGAGAAGGCTTCTCTAATCCTGATAGCCCCTCGATGGCCCAGGCAACCATGGTTCCTGCTACTCCTCCAGCTATCGGTGGAGACTCCCATCTCATTGGGGAACTCTCCAGCGCTCCTGTCTCAGTAGGGGGACTCTCTCTTGCACCCCAACCTGGGGACCCTGTCACTGACAACATGGCGGCTAAAAGGATGACCACACCCCTTTCAACCTCTCGGGTGAAGTGGAGGAGATCCTGCTGGCTTCCCATAAGACTTCCACCAGGAAAACATGTTCCTTCAAATGACGCACATTTTCAGTTTGGTGCGTGGAGCACGGGGTTGACCTGTTTTCCTGCACGGTGCAGCTGGTGCTGCAGTACCTTCTCCATCTCGCGCAATGCGGGCCTAAATAAAACTCCATCAGGGTGCACCTCAGTGCCCTTGCGGCGTACCACCACCCGGTGGATCGCAAACCCCTCTCGGCCCAGTCGCTGGTGACCCTCTTCCTGAGGGGACTTCTCTTATCCAAACCCCCAGTTCGCCCTCCAGCAACTGAGAGGGACCTCAGTGTTATATTGGCGCAGCTTACTCACCTGCCTTTTGAGCCCTGGTTATTGCCACCTGCGATACCTTTCGTGGAAGGTGGTGTTCCTGGTTGCGCTCACCTCTGCTCAAGACCTCATGCCAGTAGGGCAGATACTGTTCTCCACACCTTGGAATGTAAGAGGGCCCTGTCCTTCTACATTCAATGTATCCAGGGCCACCGTAAAGCTTCTCAGCTTTTTCTTTCATATGACCCCAGTAGACTGGAGGAGGCGGTGACCAATTGTACACTTCTACCTGGGTGGCAGACTGTATCACCCTTGCCTATGAGCAGGCGGGGCTCCCGCTGGAAGGCTGGGTCACAGCACACAGTGTCGGGGCCATGGCGGCCTCTGTGGCAAACCTGCGCTCTGTTCCAATGGTGGACATCTACTGGTCTTCAATCCATACCTTCACAGCTCATTACTGCCGGGAAAGTGCCTTCGGCCAGGCTGTGCTCCATAATCTTTTCGGGGTCTAGGCAACTCCTACCCTCCAACTCTTCTGTGTTCATGCTACCGGAGCGTCACTTCTATTGGACACACGGATCCTTTCTGCAGTCTGCATCTGTGGACTCGTTTGCTGCTGCTCACGGCCTCCCTTGATGGTAACCGTGGGTTTTTTCTCTATGGGCTTTCGGTAGCCTGTAGCTAGGGAGTCCCATATGTGAGGACCGACTTCCTTCTTGTTCCTAGAGAAAGTGTAGTTACTCGCCTGTAACAGGTGTTCTCCGGGGACAGCAGGAATCAGTCCTCACAACCCTCCTTCCTCCCCTTGGAGATGCTCCTTTACATCTTTTATGTTTGCCGTCTTTTAGATATGTCATCTGATTGAGCAAGATGGCACCCTTGGGCGGGATGGGGATCATGCATCCATGGTGGCATCTCCCAAAGGCTTTCTTTGAAAGCTGGGGGGATGCTTCCACAAGGGCTCTATCGGCACCGACGTCACCCATATGTGAGGACTGATTCCTACTGTTCCCAGAGAACACCTGTTACAGGTGAGTAACTATGCTTTATTGACTATTGATCCAAGCAGGTTAAATTCTCCATTATTTCTATTTCTTTTCCATATGATTGATTTTGCCAGCTGTAAGGATCTCCAGGAACAAGCAGGAATGAGTCTTCACATATGGATACGTCGGTACCGACAGAGTCTGCGCGGGAACGCTTCCCAGCGTCCAATCAGAAAACCTTTGGAAGCATCCCACCACGCCTGCGTGCTGCCTTCCCACCTTCCCAACTGCCTCTCCTCAGTTTTTCGTTTTTCCGTGGAGCCGGCAGGACATCCTTCTGTCACCGCAGAAAATTCTTTTATTTTTTAGTTTTCTTGTGGTCGCGGCTGCCTTCCCCGACACCACCGGTACCACCGGTGTTTCTTTTTTCTTTTCTTGTAAAATTTTTCCTTTTTAAGGAATATTTTTCCTCCTTAGTGTCTCACGGTTTCTCAGGCCTCTTAGGCCTCTCCATTTTCCTCCATGGAACCACCAGCCACTCTCCCCAAGAAATGTACAAACTGTGGCGGTACAACCTTATTTTTAGACACTCACAATTGGTGTCTAACCTGCTTGGGTCTTGACCATTTTCCTCCGGAGCACTCGGGCAATAGCATTGTGGGAAGAAGCTCTCAACATCGAGTTCCCCTCGACATGCGGTCCCCATCCAACTTCAGGGCACTGACCATATTTTCTTCTACACAGGATCAGGTAACCCAAAAACAGTCTGTTAAGACTAGCCAGTCCTCGAGCGGCAGTTCTCATGCACAGCATAGAGATTCCTACGGCCTTGTCCTCGAGAATCCACTGGCTTCAAAACCCCAGTGGGAGTCTTCGGCCTCCAAAGCCTGTGTGGGGTTTCAGGTTGTTCCTGAGGTTCACCCCTCACAGAACATACCTGAGCCATGCCCGGTGGTGGCATCCGCTTCAAGCGGTACCGATACCCCGGCATCGGCAATGGTGTTGGATGAAACATTCCTCACCAAGGATCGTCGTCTGGTGTCCTCGGTACCTACAGGGCCGGTGGATACGCTCCAGACCGACCTTCCAGTATCGGTACTGGCACCGATACTAGTACCGACGTTGGTACCCTCCAAACGTGCATCGATAGACTTGCTTCCTTCGATGCCGAGTCTGGAATCGATCTCCAGTCTGGAGGACTGGGTACCGACTCACCTTGGTACCGACTCACCTTGGTACCGACACCTGTCGGTACCGAAGGCTCGGTTTCGATAATTCGGATCCACAACTCTCGGTTCCTCCGATACCGTTAGAGTTGCCACCAGCTGGCCTTCATCCACCGGTATCAGATACGGTACCGAAGTCGGTACTGATATCCACATTACCATTGCTGTCGGTGCCTTCCATGCTTCTCTCGTCAGGCTCGCTTCCCTCGATACCGAGTTTGGAATCGATCCCTAGCATGGACGATGTGCTACTGACTGTCGCTGGTCCTGACCTCCTGCAGTACCAGCGACCATCCTTTAAGGATCCCATACTGCACCATTCAGGATCTTCTATTCCTATATACTTGGATAGATCCCTCGGTGCCAACACTAGTTCTTCATCAGATCTAGCCTATCCAAAGGAAGTTCCCTCTGGGGATCCTTCTTTTCAGGCTTTCCTCCTGGATATGGCAAAGTCACTTGCCATTCCTATTCCTGGACAGGATCCTACACAAAGGAATACAGAATCCCTCTCTATTCCTGGCAAAGCAAAGGAGAACATAATGCTTCCTTTGCATCATTCCTTGCAGGATCTCCTTCTACGAATGTGGGAAGCTCCTTTAAAGGTACCCCCACCTTCCAGAGCAACTGATCTTCTATATCAGGTGCCCCCCTCTCCAGGGTTTCTAAAGACTCAACTTCCTCATCATTCCATTGTGGTAGAATCAGCAATGAGGCGGGTGAAGAGTACTAAAAAGCACTCGTCTTATCCGCCAGGTCGTGAGTCTAAGACACTAGATGCCTTTGGACGTCAAACCTTCCAGGCATCCATGCTTTCAGCAAGAATTCTCTCATATATTTTTTATATGGGTTTATCTCTTGAGGAGGTCACAAAGAAATTACATCTTTTGACTCCTTTTCTTCAAGAGCCCAAGAGTGCAGACTATTCCCTACTGGTTAGTCATGCTCAAAATATCTCTAGGTTTCTTACTCGTGCTTCCCTAGACTCCTTTGAGTCTGTTAGCAGGACTTCTGCTATAGTTATATGGGCACGACGTAAAGCCTGGCTCCAAGCTTCAGACTTGGACAAATGGGCACAAGTTAGACTGGGAAATACTCCTTGCACTGGAGAAAATCTCTTTAACAAGGAGTCTTTACTCCAGGTTGCTCAGTTAACAACTGACTGTCCTGTTTCTAGAGGCTGTCCTACACCTTCTGCTTTCCCAGTAGGTAGGAAATGTCCTACCAAACTTTCTTCCCCTAGGGGGAGAAGGTTTTATCCATCATCTGCCCATCGCACAGATGTTCACAAACAGGGGAAACATCGCCCTGGTCTAAAGAATCCACAACCTCAACAGGGTCAACAAACCCAGCAGTCGCAGGGTTTCAAATAGATTATTGTCCCTCTTGGTTGGTGGTTAAGGTAGCAGTCTGCTTCTTTTCACTTGCAGTATCTGCACTAAATTTTTCCTAACCTACCTAGATATCTCTTCATGAGACATCTTTTCTCTAACTCTAAGAGTCTTTATGATGATCATGCCCATACTTTACACATTTTCCCCTTGGAGGAAAGAGAGGTAACACCTATCAATAGACAGTTGTTTTCCTCTACTGGCATGTATCATCTCACCTGTCAGAGACTTCCTCCATAGTCAGTCTCTTGCAACTCTGTCTTACCTCCCTCTTACTACAACATTTGATTTGTAAGAGTGGCTCTTTTAAACGGGTAAGCCCTTATGGTCTTCTACCTGTTCTACTGGGGGATTCTCCCTTCTGGAGTTCTTTCCCCCCTTGTTACCTTAGGGCAGCTCATCAGACAATGGGAGATCCTGCCATGTCTGTTTCTTTTTCCCAATCTAAAAACGAAAGGGAAAAAAAATGTCCACGCTGCCCTGGTAGTTGCTGCAGATACAGCAATTCCTAGTGGTTAAGCCACTGGTTTTGTTCACCACACAACCAGGGATTCCCCTCCACTAGCAATCCTCCTAGCCTCACTGCTAGGTCCCAAACAGGTTATCCACCTTGTTTGGGAAACTCTATTATCACAGTCTGGTTGGTTAACTTCTATTCTTCACCCCCTTGTCCTTGGCAGAATGGCTGGTTACCTGCTGGTTTTCCACAGCCAGGTTTTCTTCTAACTAACCTGCAGCATGCTCTCTGCATCCCTACAGAGTAGCTTTGCACTATGGGCCCTTGCTAGAGAGCATTAGTATCTGGCCTAGCAGATAACCCCAGATGGTTAGGAGGGGTTCCCCCAGTCATGTCCCATGTCTGGCAGGAATTCCCTACCCTTACCATCTCATCTTAAATCTCTTTTGAGGCATAAGCCTCAGGCCTTTCATTATGTGAAAACCTAAAGGAGGGCCAATTTCCTGGCTTGGCCCATATCTCCTTGAATAATCTCGTCAGAGATAAATTTCTTCAATAGCAGCTAGAGAACGCCTCATACCCATCTTGTCCTCATAGGTGGGTCACTAGGGTATCTTCCTCCAGGGGCGTCCTCTATCCATTCTCCATACTGCAATTCTGGAGAGATCTGGACTTTCTTGCTGCAGACTGAAGTTATCCTCTGCAATTTTCACATAGGCCATCCTGGTTATTCAAGAGCTTAAATTCTGCAAAGAATTCAGACTTCTTCTTGTCAGGGAGACCTTTCCTCTGACTCTGCCTGTCATAACCAGGAAAAGAGGATTCTCTATGTATCTATTCAAGCAGCTATCAACCTTCTTGCTGTCAAATAAATCTTCCTCTCTCCCTATATCCCTAGGGGGGATGAGGTTCTATGGACATCTCTCCATCCATATACCTGGAGACAGGTGTCTATATGCCTGCATATTCATATAGGTATATATAGATACATATAGATACTTATCTATATCTATCTGTGTGTCTTCTGCCCATACATATCTCTTTATAAATATATGCAGATATACCCTATATGTGTATATATTTAAATCTTGATAGAAGATTCTATTATTCCCATTAAATCTGAAGTAAAATATCTTGGGGTGACCCTTGACAGAGAAATGAATCTGAAAACACATATAAGTAAGACAATCAGGAGCGCATATTACAGAATGAAGATTATTAGAAGATTAAGACCACTACTCGAAACAACCCACTTCCGTAACGTCTGCCAAGCTTTAATCACGCCATTATTTGATTTTTGTAATCCTATATATCTTGGCCTTCATAAGCAGTCACTAAAACCTTTGCAACTCGCGCAAAACACTGCTGCTCGAATAATCTTCGGATTATCAAGCCAGGAACACATAACTCCTATTATGAAGGAGCTACATTGGCTACCTATAGCTTATCGTATAAAATATAAAACCACTATATACATTTTCAAAATCAAACATCACTGTTCTGCAAACAGTCTGGCTACTCTCATTCAATCAGACGTCAGCAAAAGACCTAGAAGATTAGGATCTACCAATAGAGTCAACACATCACTTGACTTTAGAAAAGCACGTAAAGAAACAACAGAAAGGGCATTCTCGTTTGCGGCACCAAAGATTTGGAACTCTCTTCCAAATGATTTAAGAGCAGCTCAGGACCTTAAAGACTTTAGAAAGCAACTAAAAACTGTCCTGTTTATTGAGCATTATGGTCTAACTGAATAATTAATTCAATGTTTAAGAGAAAAACAATCATTTAGTAAGCTGTATTATAGCTCACGTTGTATTATAGTACACAATGTAAATAGCGCTTTATATCTTTCTGTAAAACACACTATGTTACTTTACATGTAATTATCATTACTACATGTTCATATTATCACTGCTTTTATATTTCTTGTTTGTTAAACCGCTTTGATTGTTTGATAAGGCGGTATAAAAATATCATTAAATAAATAAAATAAAATAAATAAATATATATATATATATTTGTAGATATAATGAGATAGTTTTTAGATAGACAAGTAGATGGATACAGATCTGTCTCTCTGTTAGGTTCAGATATCCTTACATTCCTATATGATCCTGACAGATGGGCACTACCCCTATCAATGCTGTGCCAGCATACTTAGGGGGCTACGCTTATAACCACTTCCTGTGGTCATTAACAACCTTTTTCCTTACCATAACCTTTTAAGGTTTGGTACTCCTGAAGCTCTCCATGTAACTTTTTTCTTTCCTAATTGACCCCATTTAGGAAAGACATTGCAGAGCTTCATTTAATCTAAAGCTTAGTGCTCCTGAGTCTGCCCTTACTTTCTTATCAGATTCAAGGGTCTCCATACCCTTTCTCTCCCACATGGACTGGTTCCAGTCCCAGTCCAGTTGGGTCAGACTCATTTTTCTTTTGGTCCTAGATTTGTACTGTTTTTGGACAAAAACAGCTTAAGCTTTCTTTAATAGTACCTTCTGCGTCTTCCGCTGAAGCTCTACCTCTTATACTACCCCAATTTTCCCCTGGGGCCATTTCTCACCCTGAAGGGTTCTGACCTCCACTTGTTTTTTCTACCTTTGTTACTTCTACTTCTCAGTGAGGTACCCCTTGAGCACATTCACTGGCTCTTCTAACAGATCCATATGTACCTCAGTGGACTGTGCAATGTCAACAAGGGATTTTGAAACTCGGTATATCTACCCTTCTTTATGGTTTCAACAGATACGTCTATGGGTAAGATTTTTAGATGATATCTTTTTTTTCTGGGTAGGTTCAGAAGATTCATTGAACCAATTTTTTGTTTGGATTAATTCTTTATCGGTGGATCTTTAATTTACACCGGTGGTAAACAAAAATATGATTGATTTTCTGGATATCCAGTTAATTAAGGAGGGATCAGAAGTAAAATCAACTTTGTACCGAAAGGAAGTTCAACGAAATACTCTGCTGCATTACCGTAGTTACCATCCAGGACCTTTAAGACGAGGCCTGCCAGTTGGCCAGTTTATCAGATTACGTCGTTTGTGTTCCACATTGGAAGATTGTAAGATCCAAGCAGCACAATTAAAGGCACGATTGATGGAACGGGGCTACCCTCAAATTATAATAGATCGAGCATATAAAAGAGCTAGGTTTAATTACAATGAATGGTGGGACATGCCATCTGCTGTTCCACTACAAGCTGATGAAACCCCTTTTATAGGGGTATTACCTTATATGCCTGGTACCTCTGAAGTCATAAAAATTGTTAAATCTCATTTGCCGATATTATCGGTACATCCTACATTTCTGAAACCTTTAATGTTTGGGCTTCAGAGAGGCAGGAGTATTGCTGATAGGGTAGTGTGTCATAATAGACAACCACAGGTGATGAGGCCGAATGCCCTTGTAGGCCACTACAAATGTTTGGAATGTGATTTTTGTGATATGACCATGGAAGGAGAAATTTGGGAACATCCGACCAGTCATCGGACATTTTATAATAAATGGGCTACTACATGTTTAACATCATTTGTAATATATTTGTTGATTTGCCCATGCAAATTAATTTATGTGGGGAAAACATTTCGAAATATGAAGAAGAGGCTTCAAGAACATCGCTCTCGTATTAATAGAGGAATTCTAACAGCCCCACTAGTATCTCATTGTCAAGAATGCAATCATAGTTTTCAAGATCTAAGATGGCGAATAATAGATCACATTCCACCTTATAATAGGGGGGGGGGGGTGATAGACAATTTCGACTGTCTTTTAGGGAACAATTCTGGATTTATTCACTGAACTCCATTGAACCTTATGGTTTAAATTCAAATATAGAATGGTGGACAATTGTATAGATTAAGTTAACCTGGACTTGCTGAGAGCCTATTGGTTATCAGCCGGTCATGTGATCTCCATTGAGACTTTAAATCGAGTCTGTTTGGGGGATGAAGATGAGCGATAGGGTTTGAAGAAGAGCCGGGAATGCCGGCGGCTTGAAACAGCACAACGTTGGGTTACCCGAGCCCACATGAAATTATGATCTCGAGAGAAATTCTCTTTTGGAGGGGATTATTTGGAGAGGAGTTGGAACAGATGATAGCTTGAGCGTTGTCCAGTCTTTACTCCAAGGCGAGGAGTCCGAAAGGTTGAATGATCACTTTTCAGTAATAGAAATGGAGAAACAATGAAAAACGTTCAAGGGAAACGTGAGCGTTAAAGATTGTTGTCTGGACCGTGCCTGCACGATTTGAAATATATGCACAAGCTCAAGATAAGTACTGCTCCTATATTTCCTTGTTTACTGGTTGGTATTGAGGGTTTATGTTCCCTCGATCTGTTATTGGGGTGATGTCCCCAAATTTAAAATAAGAAAAAACGGAACAACACACTACAAGAAGGGGAGGTTTTTCCCCCCTTCAAGGTGTGCGTTCCAACAAAAATTTTTTTATGTTTGTTTCTCTTTTTAGAGGAGGATTATTTATATGAGAAGCAAGAAGGTAATAGGATTTGGTTTATATGTCAACAAGGGAGGCCCAGATTACAATATTTTACTACTAAATGCCCTCTATACAGGGTCTTCACCTTCAGAAGCCCTGTTCTAGCCAGCTGTTCCACAGCTCTTTTTCTGTATTCAACTCCTACCCTCCATCCCCAGGATGCCTGAGGTCCTGAGGAATAGCATGGCTCGTTCTAAACTTGCAACATGCTAGGACTCCCTCTGGGCATCTGAGCTTGGGAGTCCCCATATGTGAAGACTCATTCCTGCTTGTTCCTGGAGATAGCACAGTTACTTACCTGTAACAGGTGATCTCTGGGAACAGCAGGAATAAGTCTTCACAACCCGCCCACCTCCCCTAGGGGTTGTTTTTTCTCTATCTCTATCTTTCCCTTCCTTGCTCTCTCTCTCTTTGTCTCAGCTTTAAAACTTAACTGAGGAGAGGCAGTTGGGAAGGCGGGAAGGCAGCACACAGGCGTGGTGGGATGCTTCCAAAGGCTTTCTGATTGGATGCTGGGAAGCGTTCCCACGCAGACTCCGTCGGTACCGACGTACCCATATGTGAAGACTTATTCCTGCTGTTCCCAGAGATCACCTGTTACAGGTAAGTAACTGTGCTATCTCTGTCTTCTTCAAGTTAAGGTGCAGACCCGTTTTAAGACTATGTTCCTTGATCTTGAGAAGAAAGTGTTTCAGATCATCTTCACTTTTAACCAGTAATGTGCTATCATCAGCATAGCAGAGGTTGTTGATGAGTCTCCCACCAGTCCTCACACCTTGGTTGTCTTCATACAGTCCTGTTTCTCTGATGATTTGTTCTGCATATAAATTAAACCATTCATCCAGGCAGAAGCAGAACTGGATGCTGTTGGTGGTGGATGATCGCATTTCCATGACAATGGCAACAACACTAGCATTACCTTCACGGAAGGAAGGCCTGACAATCTACAGTACTTCTGTATCTTGCCACAAAAACCCAATGGTAAATTTCCATATAGTGCCCTCACTTGGTTTGCAGCTTGTCATGCTACTTGGGTTTGTGTGCCTCAATGATGCTGAAAGCTAAGCTATCTGTAGCTTAACTACTGACAGGTTCTCCCAAGATGGGCTGATCTCAGCTGAAGTACCAGACTAAGACGTAGGTATAGGGATAAAAAAATGGATAGCTAGATTGAGGGTTAGTTGTATGTACAGATGAGTAAGGTATGTGGAACTGGTCTTGGTTACATGGTGTATGCAGCAACCCAGTCTTGAAGTGGCATGAGGGAGTGAATAGTCAATCACCATAACCATTAGAGGCCTGGGAGAAAAGCCAGGACTTTACCTTCTTCCTGAAGTAGAGGTGGTCTTGAGTTAGATGTAATCACTCTGTGAGTGAGTTCTAACCTAGTAACATAGTGTATGATGGCAGATAAAGACCAGCATGGTCCATGTAGTCTGCCCAGTAAGATGGCAAGAGTAGGTGCACCTGCCGCTCCGTGTAGGCCACTCCTCCCCGTGTCTTTGTTTAGGGGTGTACTCACCTTTCTGCCTGCTGGTGGGGGTCTCATTGTGTGATTTCTTTTAATTAGGGCACAGTTAGGGATGCTCTTTGAGAGAACCTTAGAGACCTCAAAAGTGTGTGGAAGGCTAATTTATTCTTTTGATATTCTGGCCCATTTTGTCTAAAGGCCTTGAAAGTTCAAGTTTTAAATTTAGCCCTGTAGGATACCAGTAGCCAGGGTAGTTTTTGCAGGAAGGATGTGATGTGGTCATGCTGCAGCAATTTGAATTAATTGGAGCTTGTACAAACTTTGTGGGATGACCAATACACAATGCATTACAATAGTCAAGTTGTGACGTTATCACAGCATTGACCACTATTGATCAGACTCATTGATATACAGAGATAAATTTTGTAGTTGCTGTAAGTGATAGTAGTTTTTAAAGGTTGCCTGAATTTGCGAGATCCAAGTAAGTCTAGCAGTATCCCAAGATTTGTGACCCATGATTTTAGAGGGATTTCAGGGGCTGGGTCTCCAGGAGTCAGCATTGATTCGATGGCACACTTTCTTTCATAGTACCCAAACGGCTTTTGATGTCAAGTACTTGTCTACTTGTGTTAGGAACTCACAAAATCTCTGTTTAATGTAGGTTCAGGCATTGGGGTTTTTTTGCCCATTCTGTACAGCAGTCAATTTACTCAAAGCTGTGGGTAGATCTGGTTCAGTGGCTATGAGCTGTGGTCCACGGTGTCAGAAGCCGTTGAGAGTTTAAGCAGCACTAGTAGCAAAGCAGATCCCCGATCATGGTTTTTATGGAGACTGTCCAGCAGTGATACAAAAATTTTCTGTATTCCATACCTGGCTCTGAAGCCAGATTGACATGAGTACGGTCTATTTCTTTCTTTTACTTGTCATTGAGTTGAATGCAGACTATCTGTTCTAGAAGTTCCCCCCATAAAAAGGATGTTTGATACTGGTTAGTAATTTTCAAGCTTATCCTTCTGGTCAAGGGAGGGGTGTACCACAACCCTTTTCAGGGCTGTTGGCAGCTGCCCTTCCACAAGAGAGGAGTTCACAGTTTTATTGGCCCTTTCAATGAGGCCTCTGCTTGCTTGTTTGATTTATTTATTTAGCTGCATTTATATCCTGCTTTTCACCGGGTCAAAGTGGTTGGGGGATACATTTAACACGAGGGGATATGAGACACATACACTAATACTTACAGGGAACATGGGCAATGGAGGGTTCTGTCAGTGGTTTTCCCCTGGTGGTGTTCAGCCAGTTTTCAGTTCCTCCCAAAATGTCTAGGCAGTATTCACTGATGATGACATGAATCATAGGAAATTTCTTATTGGCTGACCTGGCATTCACCAGGCCTTACTTTCTGAACAGTGGTCTAGTGGTGATAGTGGCAGCTAGGTGGTGGTAGGTAGATATGTAGTTAGATAAGTATTCGGCCTTTTGAACTTGTGTCCTCGTGGTGATTGGGAGGAAAAGCTATCTTACCTCTTTTCCACACCACTAGGATATCGGAGGACCTTTGGTTACTGGGCTGACGCACATTGTTGTTAAGGCAGTTGAGGGATAACGGTATTTTTTTGCTATGCCTGTGTGTCAGAGAATACTCCTTTTGTCCTTCACTTTTTTTTTTTTTTACCTGATAAGGTAAATAAGTGATGGAGGTGCTCTCTAGTTTTGCAGTATCTCAAAAGGATGCTCAATTAGACTTCAGCAGCACTAATCAGTAAGGTGTTAATTAAGCAAACAGACTCTCTTATTTCTGTGTAAGTGGCTGCTTTCTGGAGGACTGAAATTCCCAGGGGATGGGTCTCAGTCAGCTCTGCAGACTGCTTTTCTTCCCAGTAAAGGAATCATCAAAACCACTTCTCCTTCAGCTGGCAGTGGAAGCCCCACTCCCTCTGGGGATGCAGCCCGACCTCCTGTCTCAGGAGCAGGGCTCTCTCTTGCACCCCAACCTCAGGTCCCTCAACCTGATGGTAAGGCTGCTGAAAGGGTAGTGCTGGCTCCTCGCCTCCTACCTAGGAATGTAGAAGACGTGTTACTGGCCTCAAGGAGGCAGTCTACTAGGAAATTCTATGCCTTCAAGTAGCGTAGGTTTGAGGTGTGGTGTACCCAGCACAAAGAAAACCCTTTCTCTTACCATGTACCTGTGGTGTTGCAGTACTTGCTTCACCTCTCAGAATTAGGTCTCAAGTCTAACTCTGTCAGGGTCCACCTGAGTGCTTTGTCATCACACCACTCTCCAGTGGAAGGACAACCTCTTTCGGCTCATCCCTTGGTGTTCAGATTCCTCAGAGGTTTACCTCTACTAAAACCCCCAGTTAATCCTCTGGCAACTGAGTGGGAGTTGAATGTGGTCTTGGAGCAGCTTACTCTCCCACCGTTCGAGCCAATGTCCACTTGCCATCTGTGCTTCCTCTCCTGGAAGGTGCTCTTCCTGGTGGCACTCACATCTGCCAGACGTGTGAGTGAGCTGCAAGCTCTCATTTCTGATAGACCGTACACACGGTTTTATAGGAACAGGGTGGTCCTTCGCACCCACCCCAAGTTCCTTCCGAAAGTGGTCTCTTCGTTCCACCTCAGTCAAGAGGTAGTTCTTCCAACCTTCTTTCCCAGGCCGCATGCCAGCCGGGCAGAGGGGGTCCTGCATACCCTGGATTTTAAAAAGGCGTTGGCCTTCTAACTGGAGCGTATATGGGGGCATCGAAGGGCTACTCAGCTCTTCGTCTCTTATGACCACAGTAAGCTCGGTCTACCTGTCTCCAAGCGCATGTTGTCCACCTGGGTGGCAGACTGCATCGCCTGGGCGTACAGGGCGGCCGACCTCCTGTTGCAGGGTCGAGTCACGGCCCATCAGTGGCTCACTTCCGCTCTGTTCTGCTGGCAGACATCTGCCGGGCCGCAACCTGGTCTTTGGGCCAGACTTTTGCAGCCCATTACTGCTTGGATAGGGAGTCCCGACGGGACAGTGTTTTCGGCCAGGCGTAACCTATTTGAGGTTTAGGCAACTTCTACCCTCCAACCCTTTGGTGTCAGTCTACCGGGGGGTGTTGCGTTCTCGGCGGAATTCCTATTGCAGCTGCTGCAGCTCTTCTAGAGGGAGACATTTTTCAGCTATGGGTTCTCGGTAGCCTATAACTAGGGAGTCCCATATGTGAGGACTGACTTCCTGCTTGTTCCTGAAGAAAGCATAGATCTCCAGGAACAAGCAGGAATGTAGTCTTCACATATGGGTATCGTCGGTACCGACGGAGCCTGCGCAGGAATGCTCCTCAGCATCCAATAGGAAAGCTTTTGGGAGCATCTCACAGTGCCTGCGTGCTGCCTTCCCGCCTTTCTACCTCTCTCACTTCAATTCTTTATTTTTCGCGGAGCTGAAGGGACGTGTATCCTCTCACCGCAGAAAATTTATTCTTATTCTTTTTTTTTTTTTTGTGGTCGCGTCTGCCTTCATTCGACATCTAATGGTACCGCCGGTTCTCTTTTCTTCTTTAAAAAAAAAAACCCTAGCTTTCTAAAAGATTTTTCTTTCAAGGGCCTCTCCCCTTTCGGTGCAAAGCACCATTTTGGGCACTAGGCCCGCTTTTCTTCAAACATGGAGAAGGCAGCTAGTGGTTTCAAGAAATGTTCTAACTGTGGCGTGACGTCCTCCAGAGCTTCATCTTCCTCCCATGGATCTCAGGTAACTAAACTTAAGTCTTCCAAGACTGGCCGTGCTTCAAAGGGTAGATCTCCTTCTAAGCATCGAGATGCCACTGGTGTTGCCCTCGAGGATAGTTCACCAGCAAAACAGCCCCAGCGTGAGTCTTCTGTCACCAAAGCATTAACGGGGCTCCAGGGTGTTCCAGAGGCTTCCATCTCTGCAGAACTACTGGTGCCATGTTCTGGGGTTGTAGCCGCTTCTACCGGTACCGACACCCAGGCATTGGCAGGAGCGATGGATAAGAGAATCCTCGCTATTGAACATAGTTTAGTGACCCTCTTAGCAACTTCGGTACCGCTAAGACTGCTACAGATGGTTCCACAAGTAATGGTACTGACATCGGTACCGGTACTGAGTGCACCTGCTTCGGCAGGCATGCTTCCTCCCATGCCGAGCCTTGAGTCTATCTCAGGTATCCGGGGGACAGGATCCGAGACACTCCAGTACCGACTTCGAGCGGTACCGATATCATGCATTACGGGAACACCCGGTACAGAGTGACTTCGAGTCTTCCAATTCCGATGACTCTGATGACTCTACCAGTTCTAGAGCGATCCTACCAGAGGATCCAACTCCTCCTTCTCCTCAACGCAAAATGTCTCCTCCAGAAGACATGTCCTTCCAGGATTTCATATGTGATTTAGCCCTAGGTCTTTCAATCACAGTGATTCCAGAAAAGGAACCTAGGGCAGAAGAATTAAGAATTCTGCAATATCCCATGGCTCCTAAGGAAGCAGCTACGCTTCCCATTCACAAGATCTTACATGATCTTATGTTAAGGATGTGGGAAACTCCTTTAACGGTGTCTCCACATTCCCGATGCCTCGATACCATGTACCGAGTGCCAAGCTGTCCTGGCTTCCAAAAGACTTAGGGGCTTGTTTACAAAGCCGCGGTCGTTATCGGAGCCGCGGCCCCATTGAAATCAATGGGGTTGCGGCTCCGATAACAATCGTGAACCGCTACTGCAGCTTTGTAAACAAGCCCCTTAGTTACCACACCATTCAATGGTAGTGGAATTGGCCATGCATAGAATTAAGAGTGCTAAAACGCATTCTTCTAATCCTCCAGGCCGGGAATCGAGGACACTTGATGCCTTTGGGCGGCGATGCTTCCAATCCTCCATGTTATCAGCCAAGATCAGTTCCTACATTCTTTATATGGGTATGTTCCTGGAAGAAGTCGCATGAGACTTAGAGCTCAGGAGCCCTAATATGTCTGAGGACAAAAGGAAAGTTTTCCTTACCCTGGTCAAGCACGCCCAGAATGTCTCTAAATTCATGAACCGTGCAACCTTTGATTGCTTTGAATGCATAAGCAGAACCTCTGCTATCTCCATAGGTGCACGTCATATTGCCTGGCTTCAGGCATCAGACTTAGAGCAGTGGGTGCAAAACAAGCTGGGAAATATTCCTTGTAGAGGAGAAAATCTCTTTGGCAAGGACTAGCAGGACAAGGCTAAAAAGCTTGAATCTGAAAATACTACCTTGAACAGACTATCAAAGTCTACAGCCAACCCAGCAAAGAAAAAGTCATTCAAGAAATCCTTTTTCAACATTTGGGCCACTGTCCAATTCATGTTCCCCAAAAGGGACAACAGCAGAACAGACAGCAAAGAAAATCTCAAACTCAGAGCTCAACCGGCCCAGCAGGCTCAGCCTCCCCAGGGGCTTTGACTCTTACCTAAAGAACTTAGTCATTCTGCCCCTGAAAGGACCAGAACCCTTAACCATTCCAGGCAGGTTATGCCATTTTGTCCATTGTATGACTGGGATACAAGCTTCACTTTCTCAACATGCCCCCGCCTACAATAATCAAACAATTCAATTCTCAGGTCCCAGCCACCGACCTCTTGTGGCAGGAGGTCACATCACTTCTCGCTCAAGGAGCAATTGAAGAAGTACCCATATCCCAACAGGGTTTGGGATTCTACTCCCCCCCCTATTTTCTTATTCCCAAGAAAACAGGGGGACACAGACCTATACTGGACCTCAGAGAATTAAACAAATATCTGTTCCGAGAAAAGTTCAAAATGATCCCTCTCAGAACACTCCTACCGTACCTTCAGAGTCAGGACTGGCTATGTTCTCTAGATCTAAGAGATGCGTACATGTATATTCTCATCCATGCAAATCACAGGAAGTTCCTTTGATTCCTGGTCCACGGAAGACACTTCCAGTACAGAGTTCTTCCAGTCGGTGTGGCTTCTGCCCCAAGAGTCTTCACAAAATGCATGGCAGTGGTAGCAGCATTTCTGAGAACTCTAGGAATATTTGTCTTCCTTTACTTAGATGATTGGCTCATTCGAGCATCAACAGCTCCAGAGGCTAGCTTCGCTCTTTCTTGAGCAATGAGAATCCTTCAATGTTTGGGATTGATCATAAACCTCCCAAAATCTCATTTCACCCCCTCTCAATCTCTTGAGTTCATAGGGGCTCGTCTAGACACACGGCATTCAAAAGCTATCTCCAGGAACAAGCAGGAATGAGTCTTCACATATGGGTACGTCGGTACTGACGGAGTCTGCGCGGGAACGCTTCCCAGCGTCCAATCAAAGAGCTTTTGGAAGCATCCCACCACGCCTGCGTGCTGCCTTCCCGCCTTTCCCAACTGCCTCTCCTCAGTTTTCGTTTTTCTGCGGAGCCGGCAGGACATCCTCCTGTCACCGCAGAAAATTCTTATTTTTTATCCTTAGTTTTCTTGTGGTCGCGGCTGTCTTCCCAACGCCACCGGTACCGCCGGTGTTTTCTTTTCTTTTCTTGTAAAATCTTCCTTTTCAACAGAATATTTTTTCTTCATAGTGTCCCACGGTGTCTTAGGCCTTCTAGGCCTCTTCTTTTTCCTTCATGGAACCGCCAGACACTTTCTCCAAGAAATGTTCAGACTGTGGCGGTACAACTTTATTTTTAGACCCTCGAAGTCGGTGTCTAACCCTCCAACTTCGGGACACTGTCCCCTTCTTCCACACCGGATCAGGTAACCCACAAACAGTCTGTTAAGACTAGACAGTCCTCGAGTGGTAGGTCTCATGCACAGCATGTAGACGGCTCCGGCCTTGCCCTCGACGGCCCCCTGGCTTTAAAAACCCTGCGGGAGTCTTCGGTCTCCAAAGCATATAAGGGGTTTCGGGTTGTTCCTGGGGTTCACCCACCACAGAACATACCTAAGCCGTGTACGGTGGTGGCATCCGCTTCGAGCGATACCGATACCCCGGCATCGGCACTGGTGTTGGATGAAACACTCCTCACCAGGGATCGTCATCTGGCCTCCTCGGTGCCTTCGGGACCGCTGGATACTTCCCAGATTGACTTTCCATTATCGGTACCAACACCGATACTACCACCGACGTCGGTACCCTCCAGATGTGCATCGACAGCCTCGCTTCCTTCGATGCTGAGTCTGGAATCGATCTCCAGTCTGGAGGACTGGGTACCGACTCACCTTGGTACCGTCTCACGGCAGTACCGAAGGCTCGGTTCCGATAGTTCGGATCCGCAATTCTCGGTTCCCCTGAGGCCGATTGAGTTGTCACTGGTTGACCTTCATTCACCGGTATCGGACACGGTACCGAAGTCGGTACCGATGTCTTCATTACCCTTACAGTCGGTGCCTTCCATGCTTCGCTTCTCAAGCTCTTTGCCCTCGATGCCGAGCTTGGAATCGATTTCTAGTCTGGAAGACTGGGTACCCATAGGTTTTGGTACCGACACCGATTGATACCGGTGGCTCGGTACCGAGGATAGCAGCCGGAGGTTTTCGGTTCTCTCGGTACCGATTGAACTGTCACCGATGACTACTCCGATGTCTTCGTCGGGCTCGACTCCGACATCGATACCGGTATTAGCTTTGGTACCAGTATCTACAGTAGCATCGTGGCCAACTCCTGCCATGCTTTTTTCAACAGGATCGCTCCATTCTATACCAAGCTTGGAGTTGATACCTGGCATGGACAATGTGGTAAGGACGGTTGCTGCTCCTGACAGCCAGTACCAGCAACCATCCCTTAAGCATTCCACACTGCACTCTGCAGGATCTTCTATTCCTATATATTTGGATAACTCTGTCGATTCTCAGGCTAGTTCTTAGATCTAATCTGTCCAAGGGAGATCCCTCTTTTTAGAGTTTCCTCCTGGATATAGCAAGATCCCTTGCCATTCCTATTCCAGGACATGATCCTGCACAAGGCTCTGTTTCTACCAAAGCAAAGGACAACATAATGCTTCCTTTGCATCATTCCTTGCAGGATCTCCTTCTAGGAATGTGGAAAACACCTTTGAGGGTACCCCCACCTCCCAGGGCAACTGATCTCTTATATCAGGGTTTCAAAAGACTCAACTTCCTCATCATTCCATAGTAGTGGAATCAGCAATGAGGCGGGTAAAGAGTAAGAAAAAGCACTCTTCTTATCCGCCAGGTCGTGAGTCTAGGACACTAGATGCCTTTGGACGTCAAACCTTCCTGACTTCTATGCTTTCTGCAAGAATTCTCTCATATATTTTTTATATGAGTCTTTCTCTTGAGGAGGTCACCAAGCAATTACATCTTTTGACTCCTTTCCTTCCAGATTCCAGGAGTACAGACTATTCCTCACTGCTTAAGCATATCCAGAATATCTCTTGGTTTCTTTCTCGTGCTTCCGTAGACTCTTTTGAGTCTGTTAGCAGAACTTCTGCTATAGCTATAAGGGCACGACGTAGAGCCTGGCTCCAAGCTTCAAACTTGGACAAATGGGCACAACAACTGCTGGGACATACTCCTTGCACTGGAGAAAATATTTTCAACAAGGAGTCTTTACGTCAGGTTACTCAGTTGTCTACTGATTCACCTGTTCCTAAGGGTTGTTCTACACCTTCTTCTGTCCCAGTAGGTAGGAAATCTCCTACCAAACTTTCTTCCCACAGGAGAAGAAGGTTTTATTCATCACTTGCCCATCATACAGATGTTCCCCAAGTGCTGGAACAAACTTCCTCCTAGCATCAGATCAATCAGGGACATCACTCAATTTAGAAAATCCATTAAGCACTATCTATTCACTCTGCACGTCAAGCTACCATACAGACCTTAGAATTGCCTTCCGCCTGAATCACCTAACTCCCTTACACATCATTAACCCAGAACAAAAATTTTAAAAATGCGGAAAGTACTGCATCTCGGCAAATACCAAGCCTTGATGCTACCTGTTTGATTGTATATAGTTATCCCCGGTTTACCCCCAGTTACCTTCCCTGTTATCTGTAAACCTATGTCAGTTTTATATTGATAGGTACTTGTTGTTTAATGTAAACCGCACTGATGATGAATAGTGCGGTATATAAAAACTGTTAAATAAATAAATAAATCACTTGCCCATCATACAGATGCTCCCCAACAGGGGAGGCATCGTCCTGGTCTAAAGAATCCAACCTCTCACCAGGCTCAGCAAACCCAGCACCTGCAGGGTTTCTGATCAATCATCAGCAGATGCTTGTGACTCTTGGGGTTAGAATCCATACTTGCTTCTTCTCAATAGAAGCAATTCACTGCTTCATTCTAACCCCTACACATGGATCTCTTTCCAAAGCACATCCATTTTTTCTATATTTCTATGAGCTGTCAGGATATTCATGCCTGTAGGTCACAGGTTTCTCCTCTTTTCCTGCTAGGGAAAGAGGTCTGACCACTATCAAATGATAGTTCCTGTGCCAGCATGTATTTTTTCCTTCCTATAGACTTACTATTTGGTAAGTCTTCTTCAGCTCCATTCTCTTTTCCCTCTTACCACTGTAAGAGCGGAATTACTTACTGGGGGGCTTTTTCCTTCAGCCCCTCTAGTTTTTGTCACTTTCCAGTGCGGAGTTTTCCTCTCTGAGTTACCTCCCCTGTTTCAATCTTACTTTGAGGCAGCTTATCAGACATGTCCAGAGTTTTCTACTCCTGGTCTGTCTGTTCTTTATGTTTCTGCACAGTAAGATTCTTTCTGCTATCTTGCTAGCAGCTGCCTATGCAGGAGCCTTAATGTTGGTCCACTGGTTCTTGTTCACAAACAACCAGATTTGTCCTCCACTAACATTCTGTCTAGTCTTAGTAGTGGCTCCAAGTCAGTGCTTTCATCTATCTTGGAGATTATCTCACTACAGGCTTTCTGGCTTGGTCTTCTATTTCTGCCATCTCCATTCCCCTGGGTTTGGCAGCATAGTTGGCAGAGTTACTGGCTCTCTAGCAGCCAGTTCTATCTCCTCATTCTCCTGCATCATACTCTCTGCAATTCTACAAAGAAGCTTTCCACTATGGGCCCTTGCTAGAGAGCATGGAGATTTTTTCTCCAAAAGCTATCCTAGATGGTTGGAAAAGGCTTTTCAGTCATGTCTCCCATGACTAGAAGGTTCTCCCTTCTTTTACTATCTCCTTTTGATATAAAGGACATAGGCCTTCTCTTACGTAAAGGCTTAAGGAGTTGCCAATTTCCTGCTTTGGTCCATAGCATTCCCAATCGGGGATATGCTCTTTCTCCTTGCAGCTCGTCCTCATGGTAAGAACGCATGTTACTTTTGCCCTTAAGCAGGTCCACATGGTATCTCATCCCTATGTGTCTTCTGTCTACTTACCATGCTAGAATCCTGGAAGACTCGGGACTTGCTGGCTGCAGATTGATATTATCCTCTGTTTTTCATCTAACCATCCTGGTTATTTCACTAGCTAGCATCCTTGCAGATCATGACCAGGGGGAATAGATTCTCTATATATCTTCTCAAGTAGGTTCCACCTCCTTGTTATTAGATGAATCTTTTCTCTCCACATGTCCTGTGTGAATACCCTGCTGTAGGCATATCTCTGTCTGTTAATGGCAGACACCCATATTTAGGCCTACATATTCATATTTATCTTTTGTGTGTATTTTATGCCCCTCCATATCTCACTATAGATATATTCTTATATGTCTATCTATATATCTCTATGTATATATATATTGTGATGGTGAAAGCCTGGTGGAAAGCATGGACACAGAAGAGAATCCAGAAATCCCTATGGAAACGGATGACAATGCACAGCTACAAGGAAAACTCAGCCTACGTCAGAGAAAAAAAAGGCAGTTCCCTGTAGGAAGCAAACCACACCCTAGTGCAAGGGTGGAGACTAACCCCCTTCCTGATTGGTCACAAGGAAGCAGGAAGCCAGGGTTAAAAACCACGTGCAGACGGAAGGGAGACCCGATTGGGGGCCCGAGGACAGATCCGATTGGAGACCCGAGGAGAGACCCGATTGGAGACCCGAGGAGAGACCCGATTACAGACCTGGAGACAGAACCGATTGGAGAACCGATTGGAGAACCCACAAAGAAGCTGGTCAGGAAAATATCCAGAGAGCCAGGTGGAAGGCAAGAGAAAGCCAAGACCAGAGTCTGAGACCAGGGAGTCCAGGCAGAACAGCCTGTGTGAGAGAAGGTGCCAAGGGAAAGGCACGCACTCAGACAAAGCCAGCATTCAAAGGTAAAAGCACAGACAATTGGAGAAGCCGGGCAGGCCAGTCAAACAATTGCTACAGCTGGGAGGATTGGAGAGGTGGAAAGAGCACCAGTGCTGACACAGAGAAACAACCTCAAGGTAAAACTGACCATTTTATATCTGATAAATTGGCAAAAGAGATAAAGGCTAGTTTTAATGAGCAGGAGCTGGAACCCTCCCCCTCTACTGTGAAACGTTGGATTGAAAGCCTAGTACCTGCTTCAAACTCCAGACCAGATAACTCTGACGTTTGTGAAGCTTCTAAATTAGGGGCACTGCAGAGACTATTCTCTAGTGAGAGGATTCAAACCCCTAGTACCAAAACACCTGAAAAGGCTGACTTGCTGTGGGATCACTTCCACCAGTTTCTAAAGAGAGAGAAGCTAAAAGAAGTCCCCACATATGAGAAAGACTTTGGTAACTCTAATGGCATTGAGGAAATGCAGATAGAAACCACTGTGCCTGAATGTGATGATTTCCCTATACCAATGGACTGTTTAACTCACAAGAATACACAGTAAGAAAGTGAAACAGGAGAGAGTTTTAAAAGCCTTTTAATAAGGTAGCTTTTACCTGTGACTCAGAAGAAAGCAGTGCAGTGCTGTATTCATTGTTGAGAGTAACGGTGTTTGGGAAGACGTTGTTTGGTGAAAGTGAAACCAGCTGTGTTTAGTTCTGCTGTAGTATAGTGTGTGACCACACGGAGCAGTGCAGAGAACAGCAGAGAAGAAAAGTTTTGTTTTTCATTTCTCCTGGTTTTTCCTATGTTCATCCTTTCATTTGGAGAAGTTATCCTAGTGCATTTGTTGTGTTTTGAACCTCCGCGTGCCTTTGAAAATCCCCATTGTATAAATAATAAAAATCTTGCAAAAGCCTTACCACCTGCCTCAACTACAATTCATTCCTACAGAGTAAAGAACTTTTATTCTAAAGGACAGTAAGGCCGCCTATCAGCTGTCAGCCTCTTGGCCCAGCCGGTGGGTGTCGCAATATATATATATATATATATATATATATATATATATATATATATATACATATATATATGTATCTGTCAAGATATTCCATTATAGATAGATATGTCTCCACATACTTATCTATCTGACTGTCTATACTCATATAGCTATATGTTTCTAACGAGGGGCTTTACCCATACCTATGCTATCCAGCAGGTTTGGGGTTCTACGCACACAACCACTCCTGTGGTACTCAACAATTTTTATACCATAACCTAAGGGTTTAGGTACCTCTGAAGCTCTCCGTGCCCAATATCTCTCCTAGCTTACCCCAGTTAGGAGAGGCATTGTGGATCTTCAGTTACTCACAGGCTTTAACGCCTCAGGCATTTGTCCTCTCTTTTTGGGATACAAGGGGTTCCCATACCCTTTCTCCCCACAAGGACTCTGCCTGTTTGTCCAAATCGGTTAGCCTTTCTCTTTTTGCTCCTAAGAGTGAGCCACTCTTCCGCCAAAAGAGTTAGGTTTTTGTCATACAGCCTTCCGCTGAAGACCCACCATTTTTGTACTACCCCAGTTTTTCCTACTGGGGTTACCTGTTACCTTTCAGAATTCTGACCTCCACTGTTTTCCTACAGGTTTATTACCTCCACTTTACAGTGAGGTCCTCTTCACGGTTCCTCTACTGGGTTTCCCAGTAGAGCCATGAGCCTCCATACTTCTTTGAATTCCTGTCAGGGGAGGTCCATATTGCAATATTCTTTGCAATATCATTAATGACAATCAACATCCACACATGGACTCCTTCTCTGCAGTCCTATGCTAGGTTAGCTGTTCCACAGCATCTTTCTTTCTTCAACTCCTACCCTCCATCCTCAGGATGCCTGGTGTTCTGGGAGATAGCATGTTCCAACCTATGACATGCTGGGACTCCAGGCATCTTATCTTGGGAGTCCCCATATGTGAAGACTCATTCCTGCTTGTTCCTGGAGATAGCACAGTTACTTACCTGTAACAGGTGATCTCTGGGAACAGCAGGAATAAGTCTTCACAACCCACCCACCTCCCCAGGAGTTGTATTTCTATCTATCTTTCCTTTCCTCTCTCTCTCTCTCTCTTTGTCTCAGCTTTAAAACTTAACTGAGGAGAGGCAGTTGGGAAAGGCGGGAAGGTAGCACGCAGGCGTGGTGGGATGCTTCCAAAAGCTCTTTGATTGGACGCTGGGAAGCGTTCCCGCGCAGACTCCGTCGGTACCGACGTACCCATATGTGAAGACTTATTCCTGCTGTTCCCAGAGATCACCTGTTACAGGTAAGTAACTGTGCTTTCCTGCCACAACCGCGCTGTCTGCGTATAATACAGCTGGCATCTCAAGCAGCTATGAAGGTCTTCCTGACTGCTCAGGAGATGCTTCAGCTTCTGGGGCATATGGCATTCACTGTCCATGTGGTTCCCTATGTTCGCCTTTATATGCGAGCAGCTCAGTGGACCCTATCCTCTCAGTGGACACAGGCCTCGGGTCGGCTAACAGACTAAATCAGAAACTCCACACGTCTAATTTCATCCCTGCCATTGTGGCAATCACTGGAAAACCTCCTCGTAGGCTCACCTTTCCAGCAGCCTCTGTACCAAGCCACCCTAACAACAGATGCGTCCAAGTTGGGTTGGGGGGCCCACTTGCATGATATCTCAACTCAGGGTCTCTGGACCCCACAGGAGGCTTCTCTTCACATAAACCTCCTAGAGCTGAGAGCCATTTTCAATGCTATTTGAGTATTTCAGGCCCATCTCAGCCACAAAACAGTTCTGGTCCAAACCGACAATCAGGTAGCCATGTTCTATCTGAAAAAGCAAGGCAGAACGGGCTCTCTGTCGCTATGCAACGAAGCTTTGCGACTATGGACCTTCACCAGAGAGCTTCAAATCCAACTTCTTGCGGTATACCTTCCAGGCATTCAAAATTTATGGGCAGACAAACTCAGTCGAATACTGTTGCCACACAAGTGGTCTCTCCACTCAGACCACCTTGCTCGAGTGTTTCAAATCTGGGGAATACCAGATATAGACCTCTTTGCAAGTCCATAGAATGCCAGACTTCCCCAACTATGTTCCAGAATCCCGGCTCACAACTGTCAGGCAAGGGATGCCTTCCTACTCCACTTAGGTCAGGACTTCCTCTATGCCTTCCCACCCATTCCCCTCATTCCCAAAACCTTATTCAAGCTTCAGAGAGACAGAGGTCATATGATACTCATAGCTCCACATTGGCCTCGGCAAACGTGGTATCCTCTGCTTCTGCGTCTCTCTCAAATCACTCCTCTGGAGTTGGGAAATGCTCCAGATCTCCTTTCCCAGGAGAACGGATCCTTACTGCACCCAAATCCCCAGTCCCTGCATCTCAGGGCCTGGTTACTGAAAGCCTAGATTTCCTGGATATCATCCTCTCTCAGCAGGTAAAAGATAGCCTTCTGGCTTCCAGAAAACCTTCCACGAGGCGTTCCTATGCTTTTAAGTGGAAGAGATTCTCTGTCTGGTGTTCACGAAAGGGACTTAACCCCCTTTTGGTACCTGTGGAGTCGCTACTGGAGTATCTCCTCCAACTATCCACTTCTGGTCTTAAAACTAATTCAGTGAGAGTCTATCTTAGTGCTATTGCTGCTTTTCACAAACCTTTTGATGGACAACCTATTTCCTCTCATCCACTCGTATCAAGGTTCATGAGAGGCTTACTATTAACAAAACCTCCCATTAATCTACCACCAGTGGCATGGGATCTAAATCTTGTTCTTGGGCAGCTCATGAAACCGCCTTTTGAACCCTTAGCCACTACAACCCTAAAGTTTCTTTCATGGAAAGTCATTTTCCTAATTGCTATCACTTCTGCAATACGCATTAGTGAACTGCAGGCTTTAGTGGCTGACCCTCCTTATACAAGGTTCCACCATGATAAAGTAGTCCTCAGGACTCATCCTCACTTTATGCCAAAGGTGGTTTCTCCTTTTCATCTAAACCAGTTGGTTTATCTTCCTATATTCTTCCTTAGGTCTCATGCCTCCAGTGCAGAAAGGAATCTTCACACTTTGGATTGTAAAAGGGCCTTAGCCTTTTATCTTCAAAGAACTAAGCAACATAGAAAATCTTCTCAGCTTTTTGTTGCTTTTGACTCTAGTCATTTGGGACTTCCAGTTTCCAAAAGAACTTTATCTAAATGGATTGCAGATTGCATATCCTTTACTTATGAGAGTAAAGGGCTATCTCCAGGAACAAGCAGGAATGAGTCTTCACATATGGGTATGTCGGTACCGACGGAGCCTGCGCGGGAACGCTCCCCAGCGTCCCAAAAAAGGAAAGCTTTTGGGAGCATCCCACAGCGCCTGCGCGCTGCCTTCCCGCCTTTCCTAACCGCCTCTCTCCAGTTCTTCGTTTCCGCGGAGCCAGCAGGTCGTGTTCCTGTCACCGCTGAAGAAGTTCTTTATTTTATTTTATTTCTTTGGTCGCGTGTCTGCCTTCTTCGACGTCGGACCGGTACCGCCGGTCTTTTCTTTCTTTTTCTTCAAAAAAAAAAAAAAAATGATACTTCCGTTCCACTTCAGTGTATTTTTTCTTCGTTGGGCCTTAGGCCTACAGAAAATTCCTCATGGAAAAACCCGCCTCCGGGTTTAAAAAATGCACTAAGTGCAGCGGTACCATCTCTGTTACCGACACCCATGACTGGTGTCTTAAGTGTTTGGTTCCTGACCATTCCATCACGGATTGTTCGTCCTGCACCATGATGTCTAAAAGAGGTTTACAGAACCGAGCAGCCAAGCTCAGTACACTGTTTCCCTCTGATGCAGCTTCAGTGGCATCGACGTCTTCCAGGGCTGCTTCTTCCTTCTATGGATCTCAGGTAACCAAACATAAGTCCAGCCGGTCCTCGAAGGGTAGATCTCCCTCTAAGCATCGAGATGCCTCCGGGCTTGCCCTCGAGAATCCTGCACCGGCAAAAGTACCCCGGCGGGAAGCTCCGGCTTCCAAAGCTCCTCCTCTGAGGTCACAGGTTGACATCGATGGCACGGCCTTGACCGATCACCTGTTGCAATGTTCTGGGGTACCGGTGGAATCCGCCGGTACCGACCTCCAGACATTCATGGCGTCGATGGATCAGAATGTCCTGACCATGCAGCGTACCATTACGGCATTCATACAAGCTGCGATGCCGCTGGTACCGCAACTACCTTCGTTGTCGGTACCGGCTCCGATATCGGTTCCGGTGCCGGTACCGGTTGCATCGACATCGGCTTCGGTGTCGACTGCAGCGGTATCCTGTCCAATGATGCCTATCGGTACCGATCCGGTACCGATGACTCCCGATGTCGATACCACCCGGTATGCGTATCGGGCTTTACAAGAGCATCCAGACAGGCGATACTTCGATTCCTCCGAAGACTCTGATGCATCGGAGGCCTCTGTCGAAGCATCGGTACTTCTTCCTCAGGAGCCGCCTTCTCCAAAAAGAAGAATGTCCCCTCCAGAAGACTTGTCTTTTCAAGACTTCATAAGGGAAGTGGCCAAAGGGCTTTCTATCTCAGTGGCCCCTGAGACAGAGCCTAGAGCCAAAAAATTGGATATTTTGCAATATCCCAAAGCTCCTAAAGAAGCAGTCACTTTGCCAGTTCATGAGATCCTTTATGACCACATGATAGGCATATGGGAGACTCCTCTCACCATCTCTTCTCATTCTGTTAGGTTGGATACCATGTATCGTGTCCCTCCTTGTCCTGGATTTCATAAAACTCAGCTTTCTCACCATTCTATCGTGGTAGAGTCTGTTATGAAAAAGTTAGAGTGCAAAGAGGCACTCATCTGCTCCTCCAGGAAGAGAATGTAAAACCTTAGATGCTTTTTGCAGAAAAAATTTCCAGGCCAGTATGCTTGTTGCCAGAATCAACTCCTATAGTCTCTATATGGGGATGTTTCTGAAGGAAGTTACAGATCATCTGCAAACTTTCCTCCCTTTTCTTCCAGAAGATGAAAGGGAAGACTTTCTTACCTGGCTTAAGCATGCCCAGGATGTTTCCAGATTTTCTAACCGTGCAGCCTTTGACTCTTTTGAGGGGGCCAGCAGAGCCTCGGCCATTGCCATAGGTGCACGCAGAATTGCTTGGCTACAAGCTTCTGATTTGGAACCCTGGGTCCAAGATGGATTAGAAAATCTTCCTTGTACAGGTGAAAACCTGTTTGGCAAAGATTGGCAAGCAAAGGCCACTCAAATGGATGCAGAAAATTCTACTTTGGATAGGTTTTCAAAGTCTACCTCTAATCCTGTCAAGAAGAGGTTGTTCAAAAAGGCATATTTTCCCAAGAAGGGAAGATATTATCCTGTTTATGGTCAACAGACATCATCTGCAGGTCGTTTTGCTGCAAAGCGTCAACAACCTAAACAGGCCAAGCCTAAGGCTGCAAGGACTACTGTAGCCCAACAGCCTCAGCCTCCTCAGGGCCTTTGACTTGCAGCTAGAGAACTTAGCCTTTCTGGCTCTAAAAGACCCAGAGCCTCTCACCATTCCAGGAAGGTTAGCTCACTTTGCTCCCAGATGGGAGCAAATCACAGCAGAGCACTGGACCCTTTCCATCATAAGGGAAGGGTACAAACTTCATTTTTCAAACCTTCCTCCTTACACCATGGTGAGACAGTTCAATTCTCCAACATCTCTTCTCGACCTTCTGGGTCAGGAGATTTATACCCTTCTTGCCCAAGGGGCAATAGAAGAAGTGCCTCTTCTTCAACAGGGCTCAGGGTTCTACTCCCCCTACTTTCTAATTCCAAAGAAAACAGGGGGCTACAGACCCATCTTAGATCTCAGAGAATTGAACAAATTCCTATGCAAGGAGAAATTCAAGATGATTTCTCTAGGTACTCTCCTTCCATTCCTTCAGAGTCAGGATTGGCTTTGTTCTCTAGATCTCAAGGATGCGTATACCCATATACTCATCCATCCAGCACACAGAAGGTTCCTTCGGTTCCTTCATCTAGGAAAGCACTACCAATACAGGGTGCTTCCTTTTGGTCTGGCCTCTGCTCCAAGAGTGTTCACAAAATGCATGGCAGTAATAGCTGCATTTCTACGCACTCTGGGAATATTCGTATTTCCATATCTTGACGACTGGCTCATCCGAGCATCATCCAAATCAGAGGCCCAGACTTCCCTAGCCTGCACAATGCATGTTCTGCAGTATCTGGGACTGGTGATAAACATTCCAAATTCCCAACTCACCCCTACTCAGTCTCTAGAGTTCATAGGGGCCTTGCTGGATACCACAACTGCAAGGGCCTATCTCCCCAGGCCCGTTGCCTATGTTTAGTGCAGTTAGCCTCTCAGATTCAGTTAAAAACCCATCTAACTGCTCGAGAGATGTTACAACTGCTAGGCCACATGGCATCTACTGTGCATGTGGTCCCCTATGCTCGCCTTCACATGAGGGCAGCTCAATGGACTTTGTCCACCCAGTGGACCCAGGCATCAGGGGGTCTGTCAGACAAAATAGCAACCTCCAGGCGCCTCTTTTGGTCTCTCCAGTGGTGGAAGTCCACCCAAAATCTGTTTCTGGGGTCCCCCTTCCAACAATTGTTACCCCAAGCAATCCTTACAACAGATGCCTCTCCAAAGGGTTGGGAAGCTCATCTTCAAAACCTCTCCACCCAGGGCATTTGGTCTCCACAGGAGACCTCCCTACATATCAACATCTTAGAGCTCAGAGCAATCTTCTTAGCTCTCAGAGTCTTCCATACCCTGCTCAGCAACAAGACAGTCCTCATCCACACGGACAACCAAGTAGCCATGTTCTATGCGAACAAGCAGGGAGGAACTGGCTCTCTGTCGCTTTGCAACGAAGCTCTGAGATTGTGGGCCTTCGCCAGAGAGCATCAAATTCATCTTCTGGCAGTATACCTTCCAGGAGTTCAAAACTCTTGGGCAGACAGACTCAGTCGAGTTCTGCTTCCACACGAATGGTCCCTTCATATGGACCAGATAGTCAGAATCTTTCGAATTTGGGGAACCCCGGACATAGACCTCTTTGCAAGTCCATGGAATGCCAAACTTCCCCGATTCTGTTCCAGAATTCCTTGTCAGGGAGTTCAGGCCAGGGATGCCTTCCTCCTTCACTGGGGTCAAGACTTCCTGTACACCTTTCCACCCATTCCCCTAATTCCCAAGACCCTGTTCAAGCTTCAGAGAGATTGAGGGACTATGATCCTCATAGCTCCATGTTGGCCACGCCAAGTGTGGTACCCTCTACTGCATCTCTCTCAAGCTCCCTCCCTGGACTAGGGGGCTGCTCCAGATCTCCTGCCTCAGGAGGGGGGAACGTTGTGGCACCCAAACCCCCAATCTCTCCATCTCAGGGCTTGGTTGCTGAAGGCTTAGACCTTCAAGATTGGCATCTTTCTCAGCAAGTAAAGGATATCCTTCATGCTTCCAGAAAGCCTTCTACTAGACGTTCCTATGCTTTTAAATGGAAAAGGTTTACCATTTGGTGTGCTGAGAAGGGTATTAACCTTCTAGCAATACCTTTGAATTCTTTACTAGAATATCTCCTGCATCTTTCCCATGCAGGCCTCAAAACAAATTCTGTAAGGGTCCATTTGAGTGCTATTGCAGCATCCCTCAAGCCTCTCAATGGACAACCTGTCTCCTCTCATCCTCTTATTGCAAGATTCATGAGAGGCCTTCTTTTAACTAAACCTCCCATTAGACCACCTCCAGTGGCATGGGACTTGAATCTGGTTCTTGGTCAGCTCATGAAGCCACCCTTTGAACCCTTAGCCACTACCTCCTTGAAATTTCTTTCCTGGAAGGTTATCTTTCTTATTGCAGTCACCTCAGCTCGCCGCATCAGTGAACTGCAGGCCTTAGTGGCTAATCCACCTTATACAAGGTTCCATCATGATAAGGTAGTCCTTAGGACCAATCCACACTTTATGCCTAAAGTGGTCTCACCTTTTCATCATAATCAAGAGGTGTATTTTTCCAGGTCCTCATGCATCAAGTGCAGAGAGGAATCTTCATACCCTGGATTGTAAGAGAGCTCTTACTTTTTACTTACAAAGGACACAGCAACATAGAAAGTCTTCTCAACTCTTTGTTGCTTTTGATCCCTCTCATTTGGGACTTCCAGTCTCTAAGAGGACACTGTCCAATTGGATTGCTCAGTGTATTTCTTTCGCCTACCAGAGTAAGAACCTTTCTCTGGAGGGCCATGTCACAGCTCATAATGTGAGGGCCATGGCCACCTCTATGGCTCATCTAAATTCTGTGTCCATCGACCAGATCTGTCGAGCGGCCACCTGGGCCTCGGTTCATACCTTCACAGCCCATTACTGTTTGGACAAGGACTCCCGCCGGGATGCCTTGTTTGGTCAGGTTGTTCTCAAACACCTGTTCCATGCTTAATCAACTCCTACCCTCCATACCTAGTTGGATGCCTGAGATCCATGGGAGGAGGTAGAGCCCTTCTCAGGGTCTCACAACCTTGGGAATCTCCCAGGCATCTCTAGCTGGGGAGTCCCCATATGTGAAGACTCATTCCTGCTTGTTCCTGGAGATAGCACAGTTACTTACCTGTAACAGGAGATCTCTGGGAACAGCAGGAATAAGTCTTCACAACCCGCCCACCTCCCCTAGGAGTTGTATCTCTTATCTATCTTTCCTTTCCTCTCTCTCTCTTTGTCTCAGCTTTAAAACTCGAACTGGAGAGAGGAGGTTAGGAAAGGCGGGAAGGCAGCGCGCAGGCGCTGTGGGATGCTCCCAAAAGCTTTCCTTTTTTGGGACGCTGGGGAGCGTTCCCGCGCAGGCTCCGTTGGTACCGACGTACCCATATGAGAAGACTTATTCCTGCTGTTCCCAGAGATCACCTGTTACAGGTAAGTAACTGTGCTTTCTCTAGAGTGCCATGTCACAGCTCACAATGTGAGAGCCATGGCAGCCTCGATGGCTAATCTTCGTTCTGTGTCTATTGACGACATCTGTAGAGCAGCTTTGGGCTTTGGTGCATACCTTCACAGCCCACTACTTCTTAGACAAGGACGTCCGTCACGATGCCTCATTTGGCCAAGCTGTTCTCCAGCATCTCTTTCATACTTAATACAACTTCTACCTGCTGGTCCCGATTTTTGACACCAGAGGTCCATGGGAGGAAGCATGACCCATCTCACCTGGGTTTTCAGCTTACAGGAGTCATTCCCCTGGCATCTATAAGCTGGGGAGTCCCCATATGTGAAGACTACATTCTTGCTTGTTCCTGGAGATAGCGTAGTTACTCACCTATAACAGATGATCTCCAGGAACAGCAGGAATTTAGTCTTCACAACCCACCCACCTCCCCTAGGAGTTGTCTATACCTATCTATCTCTTTCTCTACTCCTCTCCTTTGGTCTCAGATATAAACTCAACTGAAGTGAGAGAGGTAGAAAGGTGGGAAGGCAGCACGCAGGCACTGTGGAATGCTCCCAAAAGCTTTCCTATTGGACGCCGGGGAGCGTTCCTGCGCAGGCTCCGTCGGTACCGACGATACCCATATGTGAAGACTAAATTCCTGCTGTTCCCGAAGATCACCTGTTACAGGTGAGTAACTATGCTTTACTCACCTGTAACAGGTGTTCTCCAGGGACAGCAGGAATCAGTCCTCACGACCCTCCCTCCTCCCCTGGAGTTGCAGTCCTTTGATTAAATGTTATCCTTTTGCTCTTTTTAGCTATGTCATTTGACTGAGCAAGATGGCACCCTTGGGCGGGAAGGGGACCGCACATGCATGATGCTATCCCAAAGGCTTTCTTTGAAAGCTGGGGATTTGCTCCGCACCAGGGCTCCGTCAGCGCCGACGTCACCCATATGTGAGGACTGATTCCTGCTGTCCCTGGAGAACACCTGTTACAATTGAGTAGCTACGCTTTCCCCCCTAACCCCTCCTCATTTCTTCATTTTCCGCGGAGCCAGCAGGAAGCCCTTTCCTGTCACTGCCAAAAAAGTCTTATTTTTTGGTTTAATTCTGTGCTCTGCCTTTCCATTGATGCTGGTATCTTACTCGATACTGGCCCCGATTTTCTTTTTCTTTCTGGCAGTTCACCGCCACCTTAGGCCTCTGCCTAAACCTTCACATTTTTCACCATGGACAAACATATCAGTGGCTTTAAAAATGTTCCAAGTGCTCCAGCACAATGTCAGTCACTGTTTCCCATGACTGGTGTCTGAAATGTTTGGGCCCAGAACATGGACCAGACAATTGTTCTTTGTGCAAATAAATGACCAAGCGAGGCCTAAAGAAGAGGGCTAAGCAGTATGACTCACTGTTCATCGCAGACTCGATTTCAGTGGCCTCTGCCTCGTCGAGGATGTCAGCCTCCTCAACTCTCCAAAAAGTCCAAACATAAATTAAAGACTAAGTCCTTGTCATCGAAATCCAATACCGAGTATCGAGGTAAGTCCCATACTGAAAGGGGCATCTGATGCTGACCGGTCTGCCAAACTGCCCTGGTGGGAGGACCAGCCCTCCAAAGCCACACAGGGGCTTCAGGACGCTCCCAAGGCATCAACCTCCGGAGAGCTACTGGTACTGTGCTCTGAGACGGTGGTACACAGCCCGTACTCGAATCCACCAGGCATCTGTGTCCTCGATTGGTCAGCATTTCTTAGCTAACGAGAGGACCTTGGCCCCGGGGAGTCCGGCACCACCTTTCAGCTCAGCGCCGGTACCTCTGGATCTGATCTGAGCCCTTGAACTGGTATTGTTGGGGCCCCTCCCTCAGATTCCTCCACTGGAACCGGCATCAGTGGGATACCTCCTTCTGATAACTTCACTGGAACCGGTAAGCATCATCTGTACCCAACCGGTTCCTGGTTAGAGTACCGTACGGACTGAATATCGACATCGGCTCGAGATCATCGATACTTTGATTTTCTTTGCGAATCGGAATCGTCATTGTCTTCTTCTGACTCTGAAGAGACATCAGAGGATTCCAGGACCACCCCTCTGATCCTTCTTCTTATGGGAGGCATCAATCCCAGTAAGAGGACAAGTCCTTTCAGGACTTCATTTGGGACATGGCAGGGGTCCATGTGTAAACTGGACCCTTTCTTAAATCGCCATTTACACATGGATTTGACTTGCATACACATGCCTGATTATACGCATGTAAGTCACGGATAAGGCTTCTAAAACAACCCCCTAAACAGCTAATCAAGGGGATTTTTTCTTAGCAGTGGGGCAACGGTGTAAGTTAATTGTGCATGCTGACAGTTATAGCTTGGATGTTAGATAGACAAGGACAGTTATCTTGGTGGTGATACCCTCTGTCCACTGCACTGCTCCCTCTCCTTCTGTGGGCCCAGCAGGATAAGTGATTAGTTCTCATCTCAGCAAGTTTTGGCTGCAGTTAATAACTGCTGGAGATTGCATCTTACTGGTCGGTCCAAGCATTCTGTCTTGAAAGAGTATATATTAATTGGGCCAATGTATTAATTTCCCTTTATTTATTTTTGCAAATTTGTTATACTGCCAGTGGAACAGAGAACCCGATGTCATGGCGGCTTATAGAAACCATTATCTCAGATAGATTTGTCCATGTTTACAAATACAGCAATCACATTCAAACTATGTTAGGCAATAGGCCAATAAAAAGATACACAAAGACATCAAGGATCATGTTTACTAAGGTGCGCTGATAGTGAGGGCTTTACCACGCACTAAGCAGACTGGCGTTCTCTGTTAACCACTTACTAATACATGTTCATAACAAAATGGGATGGAGACTGGGTGAGTTAGGGGTGAAGAGTGGGTGTTGATTGCACATTGTGGTTAGCATGTGGTAATCAATATGTAGTCAATGCAGCAGTTAACGCAAGTGCACTTAACGCTACCACAACAGGGGATAAGTTCACCCACAGTAATTGTGAATCTCCAGGAACAAGCAGGAATGAGTCTTCACATATGGGTACGTCGGTACCGACGGAGCCTGCACGGGAACGCTCCCCAGCTTCCCAAAAAAGGAAAGCTTTTGGGAGCATCCCACAGCGCCTGCGCGCTGCCTTCCCGCCTTTCCTAACCGCCTCTCCTCAGTTCTTCTTTTCCGCGGAGCCAGCAGGTCGTGTTCCTGTCACCGCTGAAGAAGTTCTTTATTTTATTTTATTTCTTTGGTCGCGCGTCTGCCTTCTTCGACGTCGTACCGGTACCGCCGGTCTTTCTTCTTTTCTTTACAAAAAAAAAATATATATATATCTTTTTCTCACTTAATGTGTTTTTTTCCTCTTGGGCCTTAGGCCTCACCAAAATTTCCCTCATGGAAAAACCAGCCTCCGGGTTTAAAAAATGCACTAAGTGCAGCGGTACTATTTCTGTTACTGACACCCATGAATGGTGTCTCAAATGTTTGGGTCCTGACCACTCCATTTTGGATTGTCCGTCCTGCTCCTTGATGTCCAAACGAGGTTTACAGAACCGAGCAGCCAAGCTCCATGTTCTGTTTCCCTCTGATGCAGCTTCAGTGGCATCGACGTCTTCCAGGGCTGCTTCTTCCTCCCATGGATCTCAGGTAACCAAACATAAATCCAGCCGGTCCTCGAAGGGTAGATCTCCTTCCAAGCATCGAGATGCCTCCGGGCTTGCCCTTGAGGATCCCGCACCGGCAAAACAACCCCGGCGGGAAGTTCCGGCTTCCAAAGCTCCACCTATGGGGTTACAGGTTGACATCGATGGCACGGCCTCGACCGATCACCTGTTAGAATGCTCTGGGGTACCGGCTCAACCGTCCGGTACCGACTTCCAGGCATTCATGGCATCAATGGATCAGAATGTTCTATCCATGCAGCAGGCTATCACAGCCTTCATTAGAGCTGCGATGCCGCTGATACCACAACAAACTCCATTGTCGGTATCGGCCCCGGTACCGGCGCCAATGCCGGTACCGGTACTGACTGCATCGACATCTGCCATGGTGTCGACTGGTGTCAATGTCGATACCGCTTGGTAAGCGTATCGATCTTTGAAAGAGCACCCTGACAGTCGATACTTCGATTCCTCCGAGGATTCTGATGCATCGGAGGAGTCTGCTGAAGTATCCATAGCCCTTCCTGAAGAGCCTTCTTCTCCAAAAAGAAGAATGTCTCCTGCAGAAGACTTGTCATTTCAAGACTTCATAAGAGAAGTGGCTAAAGGGCTTTCTATTTCAGTAACCTCTGAATCAGAGCCTAGAGCTAAAAAATTAGACATTTTAGGTTATTCCAAGGCTCCCAAGGAGGCAGTCACCTTACCAATTCATGAGATTCTTCATGATCACATGATTGACTTATGGGAGACTCTTCTCACTATCTCTCCTCATTCTCGTAGGTTGGACACTATGTACCGTTTCCCTCCTTGTCCTGGTTTTCATAAGACACAGCTTCCTCACCATTCCATTGTGGTGGAGTCAGCTATGAAAAAGATAAAGAGTGCAAAAAGACACTCCTCTGCTCCTCCAGGAAGAGAATGCAGGACCTTGGATGCTTTTGGTAGGAAAATCTTCCAAGCTAGTATGCTCATTGCCAGAATCAACTCCTATATTCTTTATATGGGGATGTTTCTGAAGGAAGTTGCAGATAAACTGCACGCTTTCCTCCCTTTTCTTCCAGAGGATAAAAGGGAGGAATTTCTTATTTGGCTTAAGCATACTCAAGATATTTCAAAGTTTTCCAACCGTGCAGCTTTTGATTCCTTTGAGGGTGCCAGCAGGGCTTCGGCCATTGCCATAGCTGCACGTAGAATTGCTTGGCTCCAGGCTTCTGATCTAGAATCTTGGGTCCAGGATGGTTTGGGAAATCTTCCCTGTACAGGAGAAAACCTGTTTGGCAAAGATTGGCAAATTAAGGCCACTCAAATGGATGCAGAAAATTCTGCTTTGGATAGACTTTCAAAGTCATCCTCCATTTCTGCCAAGAAAAAACCCTTCAAGAAGTCTTTCTACCTCAAGAAAGGCAGATTCCATTCTGCTGCTAGCCAGCAATCATCTGCAGGTCGTTTTGCTGCTAAAGGTCAGCAACCTAAGCAAACCAGGCCTATGCCTACAGGGGCTGCTGCAACTCAGCAGACCCATCCTCCTCAGGGCTTTTGACTTGATGCTAGAGAACTTAGCCTTTCTGGCTCTAAAACAGCCAGAGCCTCTCACCATTCCAGGAAGGTTAGCTCATTTTGCTCCCAGATGGGAGCAAATTACAACAGAGCAGTGGACCCTCTCCATCATAAGGGAAGGGTACAAACTTCATTTCTCAGACCTTCCTCCCCACACCATGGTGAGACATTTCAATTCTCCAACTCCTCTCCTCGACCTTCTAGGCCAGGAGGTGGCTACCCTTCTTGCCCAAGGGGCAATAGAAGAAGTACCTCTTCTTCAACAAGGGTCAGGGTTTTACTCCCCCCTACTTTCTGATCCCAAAGAAAACAGGGGGCTACAGACCCATATTAGATCTCAGAGAATTGAACAAATTTCTATGCAAGGAGAAATTCAAGATGCTTTCTCTGGGCACCCTCCTTCCATACCTTCAGAGTCAGGATTGGCTTTGTTCTCTAGATCTCAAGGATGCGTACACACATGTCCTCATCCATCCATCTCACAGAAGGTTCCTCCATTTTCTTTTCCAAGGAAAGCATTACCAATACAGGGTGCTTCCTTTCGGTCTGGCCTCTGCTCCAAGAGTGTTCACCAAATGCATGGCAGTAGTAGCTGCATTTCTACGAACTCTGGGGATATTTGTATTCCCATACCTGGACAACTGGCTCATCCGAGCTCCATCTCAGTCAGAGGCCCAGACTTCCCTAGACTGCACAAGGCGCATTCTGCAGTATCTGGTACTTGTGGTAAACCTCCCAAAGTCCCAGCTTACCCCTACTCAGTCCCTAGAGTTCATAGGGGCCTGGTTAGATACTACCACTGCAAGGGCCTATCTTCCCCAGGCCCGTTGCCTACGCCTAGTGCCCTTAGCCACCCAGATTCAGTCAAAGAGCCATTTAACTGCCCGGGAGATGCTACAACTGCTAGGCCACATGGCATCCACCGTGCATGTGGTCCCCTATGCTCGCCTTCACATGAGAGCAGCTCAATGGACTTTGTCCACCCAGTGGACTCAAGCATCAGGGGCTCTGTCAGACAAAATAGCAACTTCCAGACGCCTCTTTTGGTCTCTCCAGTGGTGGAGGTCCACCCAAAATCTGTTGCTGGGGTCCCCCTTCCAACAGTTGCTACCCCAAGCAACCCTCACAACAGATGCCTCCCCAACAGGTTGGGGAGCTCATCTACAAGACCTCTCTACCCAGGGCACTTGATCTCCACAGGAGTCCTCCCTGCATATCAACCACTTGGAGCTCCGAGCAGTTTTCCTAGCTCTCAAGGTCTTCCATACCCTGCTCAGCTACAAGACAGTCCTCATTCATACGGACAATCAAGTAGCCATGTTTTACATAAACAAGCAAGGAGGAACTGGCTCTCTGTCGCTTTGCAACGAAGCTTTAAGATTGTGGGCCTTCGCCAGAGAGCATCAAATCCATCTCCTGGCCGTGTACCTTCCAGGATTCCAAAACTCTTGGGCAGACAGACTCAGTCGAGTTCTGCTTCCACACGAATGGTCCCTGCACATGGACCAGGTACTCAGGATCTTTCAGGAGTGGGGAACCCCGGACATAGACCTCTTTGCAAGTCCGTGGAATGCCAAACTTCCCCGGTTCTGTTCCAGAATTCCGTGTCAGGGAGTTCAGGCCAAGGACGCCTTCCTCCTTCATTGGGGTCAAGACTTCCTGTATGCCTTTCCACCCATTCCCTTAATTCCCAAGACTCTGTTCAAGCTCCAGAGGGATCAAGGATCCATGATCCTCATAGCTTCACGCTGGCCATGCCAAGTGTGGTACCCTCTACTTCTGCATCTCTCTCAAGCTCCCTCCCTAGACTTGGGAGCTGCTCCAGACCTCCTGACCCAGGAGGAGGGAACTTTGTGGCACCCAAACCCCAAGTCCCTTCACCTCAGAGCTTGGTTGCTGAAGGCCTAGACCTTCAAGGTTGGAATCTTTCTCAGCAAGTGAAGGATATCCTCCATGCTTCCAGGAAACCTTCTACTAGACGTTCCTATGCTTTTAAATGGAAAAGATTTTCCATTTGGTGTGCTGAGAAGGGTCTTGACCCTCTAGCACTACCTCTGAATTCTATATTGGAATATCTCCTGCATCTCTCCAATGCAGGCCTTAAGACGAATTCAGTAAGAGTCCATCTGAGTGCTATTGCAGCATCCCTTAAGCCTCTCAATGGACAACCTAATTTCCTCTCATCCTCTTATTGCAAGATTCATGAGAGGCCTAACTTTAACCAAACCTCCCATTAGGCCTCCTCCGGTGGCATGGGACTTAAATCTGGTTCTTGGTCAGCTTATGAAGCCACCTTTCGAACCCTTAGCCACTACCTCCTTGAAATTTCTTTCCTGGAAGGTTATTTTCCTTATTGCAGTCACGTCAGCTCGCCGCATCAGTGAGCTACAGGCCTTAGTGGCTAATCCACCTTATACAAGGTTCCATCATGATAAGGTAGTCCTCAGGACCAATCCACACTTTATGCCTAAAGTGGTCTCACCTTTTCATCTGAACCAAGAGGTATATTTACCTGTCTTCTTTCAAGGTCCTCATGCATCAAGTGCGGACAGGAATCTGCATACCCTGGATTGTAAAATGCTCTCGCCTTTTACTTACAAAGGACTCAGCAACATAGAAAGTCTTCTCAACTCTTTGTTGCTTTTGATCCTTCTCATATAGGACTTCCAGTCTCTAAGAGAACACTGTCCAATTGGATTGCTCAATGTATTTCTTTCGCCTACCAGAGTAAGAACCTTTCTCTGGAGGGCCATGTTACAGCTCACAATGTGAGAGCCATGGCAGCTTCTATGGCTCATCTTAATTCTGTGTCCATCGACCAGATCTGTCGAGCAGCCACATGGGCCTCGGTTCATACCTTCACAGCCCATTATTGCTTGGACAAGGACTCCCGCCGGGATGCCTTGTTTGGTCAGGCTGTTCTCAAACACTTGTTCCATGCTTAATCAACTCCTACCCTCCTTCCCTGGTTGGATGCCTGAGATCCAAAGGAAGAGGTAGAGCCCTTCTCAGGGTCTCACAACCTTGGGGATCTCCCAGACATCTCTAGCTAGGGAGTCCCCATATGTGAAGACTCATTCCTGCTTGTTCCTGGAGATAGCACAGTTACTTAACTGTAACAGGTGATCTCTGGGAACAGCAGGAATAAGTCTTCACAACCCACCCACCTCCCCTAGGAGTTGTATATCTCTATCTTTCCTTTCCTCTCTCTCTTTGTCTCAGCTTTAAAACTCGAACTGAGGAGAGGTGGTTAGGAAAGGCGGGAAGGCAGCGCGCAGGCGCTGTGGGATGCTCCCAAAAGCTTTCCTTTTTTGGGAAGCTGGGGAGCGTTCCCGCGCAGGCTCCGTCGGTACCGACGTACCCATATGTGAAGACTTATTCCTGCTGTTCCCAGAGATCACCTGTTACAGGTAAGTAACTGTGCTTTACTGGTTTAGTATGCTGGGGAACATATCATTGCACTAACTGCCAGGAAACAAGCTGGGCAGACCCGTTTCCTCCTCTTGTGATAATCTTTGTCTCAACGTTTCCTCCCTTAGTGCGCTATAGTAAATGTGCCCCAAAGTGACATCAGGTTTGGGAGGAATAGCACAACATTTTAAACATTGACTTAAACAATGTGTGCCTGTTGGGATACAAAAAGTGAGCAAGGGATTTAAGAATACTCTACAGGTAATGAAAACAGTTGACAAGTATCTAGTTTTATTCTTCATCCTCAGAAAATGTGTTATCACGTTTTTCTTTTACAAACTCAAGAATACAGTGTCAGATACTGTGATGACTGAAAATGAATATATTTATGACTGTATTCTCCAACTGGCCCTCATTTTCACCTTCTCTGTACCGCACACGCACCACTGCAGCCTGATTCTGAACTGTCATTTTTTCTAGAAACCACCCTCTCTTTCTTATTGACCCTTTAACAAAGCTAGAGTGAAGAGGCCAACCATGGGTCAGAGGCCAACAATGGGTCCTTGGAAGAGAGAAAGGAGGATGGGCAAGAGGAGATGGGAGATGTTAGAACCTCAGCAATTTTTGCCTTTGCTTGAATTGCATTGTTATGCTGTTATCTCTTAGAATCATGCTGCTGTTTATTTATTTTATTTTTCGTATTTAGCTCACACCTTTCCAAGACATAAGAAATGCCATACTAGGTCAGATCAAGGTCCATCAAGCCCAGTAACCTGTTTCCAACAGTGGTCAATTAGGTCACAAGTACCTGGCAGTTCCCAAAATGGTACATAGGTTCCACAATGCTTGTTCTGGGGTAAGCAGTGGATTTCTCGGTTCCTCTTTAATAATGGTTTATGGACCTTTCTTCCAGGAACTTGTCCAAAACCTTTTTAAACCAGCTGCACTAACAGCTTTTACTACATCCCCCGGTAGCGAATTGCAGAGTTTGATTATGCAATGAGTGGAAAATATTTTCTTTTATTAGTCTTAAATGGGTTACATTGTAGCTTCATTGTGTGTCTCCTAGTCTTTCTATTTTTTTGATGGAGTAAACAACCAGCCTACGTTTACCCGTTCTGCTCCATTCATTAATTTTTAGAAGTATATCATATCTCGTCTCGGCCATCTCTTTTCGAGGTTGATGAGCCCTAACATTGTAAGCCTTTCTTCATAAGTGTATACTTCCATTCTCTTTTCCATTTTGGTGGCTCTTCCATGTAAATGACCTGGAAATGGGAATAATGAGTGAGGTATTCAAATTTACAGATGGCACAAAATTATTCAAAATTGTTAAAACCCATGAGGACTGTGAAAAATTGCAAGAGGATCTTGATAAATTGGAAGACTGGGCATCCAAATGGCAAATGAAATATAATGTGGACAAGTGCAAAGTTATGCACCTAGGAAAGAACAACCCAAACTATGGATACACGATGCAAGGTTCCACATTAGGAACCACCACCCAGGAAAAAGATTTAGGCGTCATTGTTGATAACATGTTGAAACCCTCTGCCCAGTGTGCAGCGGCGGCCAAAAGAGTAAAAAGAATGCTAGGTATCATAAGGAAAGGAAAGGAAAATAAAACAAAGGATATTACAGTGCCTCTGTATCATTCCATGATGCGACCGCACCTTGAATATTGTGTGCAATTCTGGTCACCATATCTTAAAAAGGATATAGCATTATTAGAAAAGGTACAGAGAAGAGCCACCAAATTGGTAAAGGGGATGGAAGAATACCCCTATGAAGAGAGGCTAAAAAAGTTGGGGCTCTTCAATCTGGAAAAGAGACTAACACGGTCCAAATGGAGACATTGCAGTCATTTTCTACGATGTCTGCAGACTTGGGCAGGAAGTGGGAAGGATTAGGGTGGAGAGTGGGTGTGCCTGCAATGCGCGATTACTATAGATGTTAACATTGCATAGTCATCACCAAAGTTACGGACACCGCAGGTGCACCTAATGCCACCTCAGTGGGTGGTGTTAGTTGCATCTGCAGCGCTGCCCAACTGTGATCCTTGCAGTTTTACCGCAGTATCTGTTGGGCAAATGCTGTGCGCACACCCCCAGCAGATACTGCAGGGCTTTTTCAGGTAATGCAGTACTATCTGCACTAACCTGGCGTTAGCTGCAAAAGCGGTTCATGCTTTAGTAAATAACGTATTAACAACCTACCCCCGCACTGACAATGGTGCTTTACTCCTTCACCCTATATAAAGTTTCTCATGTATATACGTTTTGCTCATTGTGGCACATAATAGTTCTGTTGCTTGCTATCCACGCACCCAGTTGTTTATATGTTATTGTTCTTTGTAACTTGAAAAAATTCTGTTGCTTGTAAACCACTTTGACCCGGTGAAAAGCGGTATAGAAAAACAGTTAAATAAATAAGCACATTTTCAGCAGAAATTTCATTTTATTTTAGGAGCTTAAGGTTACGCGATTCATTTGCTCAGATTTATGAGTCTAGTGCTGAAAATTAATACCAATCTCCTAACTCTTTTTTTCCTTTCCCTAAATCAGCCTCTGTTACCAATACTCCTCAATTTAGTTTAGTGTATAGAAACTTATAGGCATTGATCCCTAATAAATTCACAGAGAGGACAATTTAGGAGCATAAGCTTCAGAATTAGTAGCATAAATTCTTTGAATATCACGTCCTCAGGTGTAAACAAAGGTGAGTCATTGATATAGTGTATCTGGACTTTCAGAAAGCCTTTGACAAGGTCCCTCATGAGAGACTTTTGGCAAAATTAAAAAGTCATGGGATAGGAGGCAGTGTGCTATTGAGGATCAGGAACTGGTTAAAAGATAGAAAGTAGAGGGTAGGGCTAAATGGCCAATTTTCCCAATGGAGAAAGATGAATAGTGGAGTACCCCAGGGATCTGTGCTGGTTCTGCTGATTTTTAACATATTCGTAAATGATCTGAAAATAGGAATAACGAGTGAGGTAATCAAATTTGCAGGTGACACAAAATTATTCAACGTTGTTGAAATCCATGAGGATTGTGAAAAATTGCAAGAGAACCTTGATAAATTGGTTTACTGGGCATGCAAATAGCAGATGAAATTTGGACAAGTGCAAAGTTATGCACCTAGGAAAGAACAACCCAAACTATGGTTACACGATGCAAGGTTGCACATTGGGAACCACCACCCAGGAAAAAGATTTAGGCGTCATCATGGATAACATGTTGAAACCCTCCGCCCAGTGTTCAGCAGCGGCCAAGAAAGCAAATAAAATGCTAGGTATCATAAGGAAAGGAATGGAGAATAAAACAAAGGATATTATAAAGCCTCTGTATCATTCTATGGTGCGACCGCATCTTGAATATTGTGTGCAATTCTGGTTGCCGTATCTTAAAAAGGATATAGCGTTATTAGAAAAGCTGCAGGGAAAAGCCACCAAAATGGTAAAGGGGATGGAAGGATACTCCTATGAAGAGAGGCTACAAAGGTTAGGGCTCTTCAAACTGGAAAAGATGACTGAGGGGAGATACGATAGAGGTCTTTAAATTAAGGAATGGAGTTGAACAGGTAAGCATAGATCAATTGTTTACACCATCAAAATATAGAAAGACTAGGGGACATGCAATGAAGCTACAGTGTAACCTAGGATGAGAAAGCTGGACAGTGAAAAAGATAGAGAGGAAGAAAATTGATGCCTGTGAATTATGGTGCTGGTGGCGAATACTGCGTATACCATGGACTGCTTGAAGAACAAACCAGTCAGTACTAGAGGAGATCAAACCTAAGCTTTCTTTAGAAGCTCAGATGACAAGACTTCAACTTTCATACTTTGGACACATCATGCGAAAAGAGAGATTAGAGAAAGACATCATGCTTGGCAAGATAGAAGGCCAACAATGAAATGGATCGATACAATACGAGTAACAGCAGCTATGGGTGTCAGTCAGCAATGAGCCGCCTGACTGAAGACCAACACAGTTTAGGACAACTATCCAGAAGGTCTCCATGAGTCAGCACTGACTCGATGGCACTTAACAACAACAACAACAAGAGAAAATATTTTTTCACTCAATGTGTAATCAAACTCTGGAATTCGTTATTGGAGGATGTAGTAAAAGCTGTTAGTGTAGCCGGGTTTAAAAAAGGTTTGGACAAGTTCCTGGAGGAAATGTTCATAAGCCATTATTAAAGGGGACCCGGAAATCCACTGCTTGCCCCAGTACAAGCACTGTGGGGAACTTGCCAGGTACTTGTGACCTAGATTGGCCACTGCTGGAAACAGAAAACTGGGCTTGATGAACCTCTGACCCAGTATGGCATAACTTATGATATTTGGATAGGAAGCTAGTGCTGTGGCTGTCTATAGAGCGGCAATATTCAGAACCACTGTCTGGATAGCCTTAGAACGGCTTTTTTGCTGGCTCATGTTATGTGGATAATTATCCATGTAGCGGCACTGAATCTCACCACTATCGGAATATTTGCCAGCTCTGCCCACGGACTGCCCCAGCAGTCTCTGGATAAGTGTCAAGGTGGTCTGTAAGGATATTCGGAAGCACTGTCCATATAGTACTGCTGAGTGTCTCTTCCATGGTTCTTACCTGCTTAACTTAACAAGTATTGCTAACCGGATAAGTGCTTTTGAAAACTGACCCAAAAGTCTATCACCTACAGGAAACCTGTAAAGGACAGAATAGAATGGTCAGATGTCCAGCGGTAAGAGAGGCATTTAGTTTTTCTATGATGGCCTTATCTTCCCTAAGAGGATATTTCTTAAATGGAATTTATCCAATTAACTAATAGGTGGGTAAATTTCCCAGGTTGAAAACTGCCCTCCCACAGCAGCCTAAAATGCAGTACAGATCTTCTTAGCCATGGCAAGAGGGAGGGAGGGGTGCACAGAGAGATCGGGGAAAGTTAAGAAATGCATTTTGGGAATTTTATTGCCTATACTTCACAGGTACTTATTACTGACTTTCCTTTTTTTCATCAGCTCTTAAAAGTTATTTACTGCTTCCAGGACCATAGGGCAGTAATTTATGCTAATTGTCTAAGCACTGCAGGCGTGTTCAGTTTTTTATTTTTAAATATAATCTTACCCTTTTGAAAATGTCAGCTACTTATTTTGGTTAAGGCTTCAGGTTTGTTTAGTTTGTATTTTTCACTTTTACATTGATTTTTATAGTACACTCCCTCTACACACACATTAAGTATAGGAAGGTATCTAACATAATAAAAATATGAATTTGCAGCTGCTTTCATATATGCATTAGACTCTCCTCTTTTGTTGGAGTCTGAAGCAGTAATCTGATGTTACTTGTGAAAAGGAAATGTAATTTGTAGTAGGTCAGATTCCACTGACACTTGCCTTCAGCGAGATAATCAGTGCAGGTAAAATTAGATGTTATCTATAAAGAGTGTAAATACATTAGAAATACATATAATTTAAAAGCTCACCCATCACATCAGATACAGATATTCTAAAATATCTCTGGAACTTACCATGCACTTGCCATATACTACTACTTTTATCCTACCCTAATAATTTTTGGGGGGTGGCAGAATTACATGGTGAGAGCATCTCGCTGCACTACCCTGGTGCAATCTTCTCACTCTCCTGCACTCTATATTCCTTCCCTCCCTCCACACAAGCCCAGGAGCAGTCCTCTCTCTCCTCTTCAGTCCACCACACGTACAGCCCTCTCTTCCTTTCCTTGCTTTTCACTGTCCTTCCCCAATCTTCTCCCTCTTGCTTTTCTTCTCCTATTCTCCTCATTTGCTTCCCCTTCCCCCCAGCACATTTACCTTCCATTGTCAGCTACATGGCTCCCATGTGTGCCCTCCATGTTGGGGCAGGCTGGGCTCTTATTGACCAGTCCAAGGAGCACACGTGAATGTTCATGGTGGAGTGTATTATAAGAAAGGGGCCAGGTAGTGCATGACTTGCCCCTTTTGCTTTCTCCTTTCTGTGACTAGATGGGCCATACTGTTCCTGTAGTGTGACTGTGCAGATGGGTGTCCGTCTTCCTTGCCTGGTTGCAACAGCCATATGCATGAGTTAGCATTGTCAACTGGTTCAATTTTTTCCTGATGGTCTGATCGTCCTAGCTTTTGTCACATAGCATTAATGGATTATTTGCTCTGATTGCTTAAAAATATAATTGTCTCCATTCATGTTCGGGGGGGGGGGGGTGTTTAAAATAAGACAGACCAACAGAACAGGAGTTAATGGATGGATTCCAACAAATGCAATCAAATAAACTTTATTCATAAAAGCTGACATGGTCGTGATTCAGTGAATGACTGCTTGCTTCAAATGGACATACAGAGGGGGTCATTCTGACCTGCGAATAGCGGTAATGTACGTCCGGTTTGGATGTGCAACCCCCACTATTTGTAGGGACCGTATGCCAACGATAGAGTTCCCCACATGTACAGTGGCTTTGTGCGGGGAGCTCTGGATGGGGGCAGGAGGGGGAGGGCCGCAGGTGGAGAGTGGGCCAACTCACCTGGATGTACAGGGCCGATTCAGGTCATGGCCCTGTACATCTGGTGAGGCCAAGATGGATGGGGGACTTATTCCACCTCGGAAGTTGAAGAGGTTCCCCCGAGGATGGCGATCAGGCCCGGCAGCGCCCCTCCAGCACACAAGCCTTGGCAGGTAACAAAGTAACATAGTAAATGATGGCAGATACAGTATGGCCCATCTAGTCTGCCCAGCAAGGTGGCAAGAGTAGGTGCACCTGCCGCTCCGTGCAGGTCACCCCTCCCCATGTCTTTGTTTAGGGGTGAACCCACCGCTCTATGTAGGGCACCCCTGTTTGTTGAGAAATTAGATAGTTAAGTTTATTTAGATTTTATCCTGTTGCTATAGAGGGATTCACTGTTTCTGTTCCATGCCATTTTGAATTCTGTCACTGTATTTTCCCCCACCACTTCCATCGGGAGGGCGTTCCAAACATCTACCACCCTTTCAGTGAAAAAGTATTTTCTGACATTGCCTTTCAATTTACCCTTGTAGAGCTTCAGGTAAGCCCCCTCTGCCCGATCCTGGCCCTGGCAGACCCCGCAGAGGGTCCGGTGGCAGGGAAAAGGTGTTTGAAACTCTGGTGGACCTTGCGAGCTCCTGCTGTGTGTTCCGACACCATGGCGACAGGATGCCATGGCACCAGCATACATGCTGGAGCCCTGTGCAGGGAGGATGGGCAGGCACTTGGACTTTGGGTGGCACAGAATGCTGTGCATGCTGGTCCATCCAAGTGCCTTGATTCTGCAAACACTGGAATGTATAGCTCCCGTGGTTGCAGAATCGGGTATATCTGGGAGCCGTATAGATTCTGCAGGTCCAGATGGCAACATGCAGGAATCAGAATCGATCTCCTTGTCTTAAGTAGCATATATAAAAATAAATACACTTTTAACAAACAAATGAAGCATTAAAACATATCTATAAATTATCCTAGTCACTTTTTAAGAAATTCTCATGACTTGGACATAAAATAAAAATTAACAAAAAGTATAAAATGCAAAATAAATAGAAAATAAAAATGTTTTTTTGAGGTGAAGAGGAAAAAAGGACAGAGTGAAGAAAATGAGGGGAAGGGAAAGAAAAGAACTGAGAAGGCGGTAAAATGTGGAAAAGGAATGGGGAAGGGAAGGACTTCTTTTGAAAAGACCACCAATCTGCCATCCTACTGTAGCACGGGACGTCAAAGTTGTCCTGTCACAACTGCTGAAACCCCTTTTGAGCCATTAGCTATGGCTCTCCTAAAGTTCCTAATCTGGAAAGTCATTTTTCTGATTGCTCTCATCTCTGCCCATTGGGTTAGTGAGTTGCAAGGTCTGGTGGACTGCTCAGTACACTCGCTTCCACCATGATAGAGTGGTCCTCTGGACTCATCCCAAGTTTCTACCAAAGGTGGTTTCTCCTTTCCACTTTAATCAATCCATTTCTCTCCCAACCTTTTTTCCCAAGGCCTCATTCTTCTAGAGCAGAAGCCTCCCTGCCTACCCTTGATTGCAAAAGAGCTCTTGCTTTCTATCTCGCTAGAACTAAGGGTCATCGTTAATCCTCTCAGCTCTTTGTCTCATTTGACCCTAGCCATCTAGGACTCCCAATCTCCAAGTGGACCCTTGCCAACTGTATTTTGTTTGTATACGCACAAGTCGGACTTTCCCTGCAAGGAGATGTTACAGCCCATAATGTCTGAACTATGGCTGCCACAGTAGCTAACCTACACTCTGTCTCCATCTCAGAGATTTGTTGAGCAGCCACTTAGTCTTTGATACATACCTTTGCTGCTCACTACTGTCTCGATAAAGACTCTAGTTGAGACACACAATTTGGCCAAGTCATCTTATGGTATCCTTTCGGTGTTTAACTACACCTCCTTCCACCATCCTTGACCTTTTGAAGAGTATGCCTGAGAGGCTGGGTCTGACAAATCCCTGCTTTACCCTCCTTGTGGTTTAGGTTTTCCTCCCTGTTGCCATGGTCTTATTTTCTTCATGGTAACCAGAAGCTGGGGAGTCCCATAGCTGCAACATCTTTATTAACAGCTTCGGCTCAATCGCTGAAAAAACCATGGATTATAGGGTGAACATCTTCTTGAGGCAACAGTGGAATGACCCTCGTTTAGCATACAGTGAGTAGTACCCTGATGATTCTCTGGACCTGGATCCTTCTATGTTGGACTCCATTTGGAAACCTGATCTGTTCTTTGCCAATGAAAAAGGGGCCCATTTTCATGAAATTACCACAGACAACAAAGTATTGTGCATTTTCAAGAATGGCAATGTCCTCTACAGTATTAGGATCACACTGACACTGGCATGTCCTATGGATTTGAAGAATTTCCCCATGGATGTCCAAACGTGCATTATGCAGCTGGAGAGCTTTGGTTATACCATGAATGATGTGATATTTGAATGGCAAGAAGTTGGTGCTGTGCAGGTAGCAGATGGATTGACATTGCCTCAGTTTATCCTAAAGGAAGAAAAGGATTTGCGATATTGCACCAAGCATTATAACACAGGAAAGTTCACCTGTATTGAGGCTCATTTCCACCTGGAAAGGCAGATGGGTTACTACCTGATCCAGATGTACATCCCCAGTCTTCTGATTGTTATTCTATCCTGGGTCTCTGTCTGGATTAACATGGATGCTGTACCAGCTCGTGTTGGCTTGGGGATCACTACTGTACTCACCATGACCACCCAGAGTTCTGGTTCATGAGCATTACTGCCCAAGTTGTCCTATGTCAAAGCCATTGACATCTGGATGGCTGTGTGCTTACTGTTTGTATTCTCAGCCCTGCTGGAATATGCCGCTGTCAGCTTTGTATCCCGACAGCACAAAGAGATGCTCCGGTTCAGAAGGAGGAGGAGGCATCACAAGGAGGAAGATGCTGGTGAAGGCAGGTTCAGCTTTGCTGCCTATGGAATGGGCCCTGCTTGCCTCCAGGCCAAGGATGGAATATCGGTGAAAGGCACCACCAACAACACAGCCAATTCAGCTCCTCCACCATCCAAGTCACCGGAGGAGATGCGCAAAGAAGGTTTGGACAAGCTCCTGGAGGAAAGGTCCATTAAACCATTATTAAGAAGGGACCCAGGATATCAAAGCTTGACCCAATACAAGCATTGTGGAACCTGTGTCTTTTGGGGAAACTGCTAGGTACATATGAGCTAGATTGGCCACTGTTGGAAATAGGATACTGGGCTTGATGGACCTTGGTCTGACCCAGTATGGCATATCTTATGTTCTTATATGTGAAGACTGACTTTCTGCTTGTTCCTGGAGATAGCGTAGTTACTCACATGTAACAGATGATCTCCGGGAACAGCAGGAAACGGTCTTCACATTCCACCTGCCTCCCCTCAGAGTTGTAGATGGGACTAATTTTTATTCTTATTTTTGTTTTTTCTCTATGCTAAATTCCTGACTGAGGAGAACTGTTGGGAAGGCAGGCATGCATGCATGGAGTGATAGTCTCAAAAACATTCCTATTAGATGCTGGGGGAGTGTTCCTGCATGGGGCTCAGTCGATGCTGATGTCACCCATATGTGAAGACTGATTCCTGCTGTTTCCGGAGATCACCTGTTACAGGTGAGTAACTACGCTATCACAACCTCTGCACTAGTCCAAGGAAGAGGATTTTAGACTGGAAGTTCCACTGAACCCTGAATCACCATATGTCCCATTCAGTGACCAGCTATCAGATACACTGAAGGATTTGCTGATGTTTTTTCTAACATTCCTGGAGGGGCTTAATCTAGCTTGTCATGATATTGTCACTGGCCCAGGAGTAGTCATCGCAGCAACTGTAATGAATTCAGGAAGCCTGGTGGTGAGCTGCAGTTTCAGAAGTAAAAAATATGATAGAACTTGAATTGATTGAAGAGTCCAGCAGTAACTGGTAATCTCCCATTATACTTGTCCCCAAACTGGATGGAAGTCTCTGATTCTGCATCGATTTCAAAAAGGTTAATGAAGCCTTGGATTGATAACTGAGTTGACCCCAGTTGTTTAGTAAGTTTATCTTTAAACTGGACCTAACCAAGAGACATTGGAAAGTGCCCCTCACTCCAGCAGCTAAGGTGAAAACATCCTCTTCCTGAGAAGCTCTTCCACTTCACTATATTATCAAGATTGTCACTTATGGAGCTCCTGCAGTGGAGTACCTTGATAATACAGTAATTCTGTAATGCTGAGAAATCCATTTAAAAGTAAGTACAAGTTGTCTATACACATCTGTGAAAGACTAGCTTGATAGCAAATCTGAAAAAATACTTCCTAGTTGGACAAGAAGTTCGGTATCAGGGTTCTTCCATAGGAAGAGCAAGTCCATCCGCAGATACAAACATTAGATGTCATAGTGCGAGTGCCCATCCCTCTGTCAAAGAAACAGGAGACAATCTGCTTAGGGCTTGTTGGGTATTACCAGTGCTTCATGTAAAATTTTTCAGAAAAGGGATAACCATTACCTGACAACTGCAGAGGACACCAGAGAAGATTTCCTGGCCGTAAGAGTTGGATGAAGCCTGCTGAGAGTTAAAAGAGGTCCCTTTCGCAGAAGTAGTTCTGATGAGTCCTGACTTCATAGTACAGATGGACGCCTCAGACATAGGCCTGGGATCAGTTCTGGCCCAGGAGAAGAATGGCCAAGAGGACCCAGTGGCTTTTATAAGTCATAAATTGCTCCCTTGGGAGAAAGCATATGCAGTCACTGAGAAAGAGGCACTGACAATAAAACGGGCACTGGAGACATTCTGATCTCCAGGAACAAGCAGGAATGAGTCTTCACATATGGGTACGTCGGTACCGACGGAGTCTGCGCGGGAACGCTTTCCAGCGTCCAATCAAGAGCTTTTGGAAGCATCCCCCCACGCCTGCGTGCTGCCTTCACGCCTTTCCTAACTGCCTCTCCTCAGTTTTCATTTTTCCGCGGAGCCGGCAGGATGTCCTCCTGTCACCGCAGAAAATTCTTCTTTTAATTCTTTAGTTTTCTTGTGGTCGCGGCTGTTTTCCCCGACGCCACCGGTACCGCCGGTGTTTCTTTTTTCTTTTCTTGTAAATTTTTCCCTTTAAGGGAATATTTTTTCTTCTGAGTGTCTTACGGTTTTTCAGGCCTTCTAGGCCTCTCCATGTCCCTCATGGAACCGCCAGCCATTTCCTCCAAGAAATGTTCAAACTGTGGCGGTACAACTTTATTTTTAGACTCCCAAAATTGGTGTCTAACCTGTTTGGGTCCTGACCTTTTTCCTCCGGAGCCCTCGGGCAACAATATTGTGAGAAGAGGTTTTCAACATCGAGTTTCCCTCGATATGAGGTTCCATTCCAACTTCAGGGCACCGACCATTTCTTCTACACAGGATCAGGTAACCCACAAACAGTCTGTTAAGACTAGCCAACCCTCGAGTGGTAGGTCTCATGCACAGCATGTAGACGGCTCCGGCCTTGCCCTCGAGCGCCCATTGGCTTCAAAACCCCGGCGGGAGTCTTCGGCCTCCAAAGCCTATGTGGGGTTTCAGGTTGTTCCTGGGGCTCACCCCTCACAGAACATACCTGAGCCATGCCCGGTGGTGGCATCTGCTTCAAGCGGTACCGATAACCTGGCATCGGCACTGGTGTTGGACGTAACACTCCTCACCAGGGATCGTCGTCTGGCATCCTTGGTACCTACGGGACCGGTGGATACATTCCAGACTGACTTTCCAGTATCGGTACCGGCACCGATACTACCACCGACATCGGTACCCTCCAGACGTGCATTGATAGCCTCGCTTCCTTCGATGCCGAGTCTGGAATCGATCTCCAGTCTGGAGGACTGGGTACCGACTCACCTTGGTACCGGCTCCCGGCGGTACCGAAGGCTCGGTTTCGATGATTCGGATCCGCAACTTCGGTTCCTCCGAGGCCGTTTGAATTGCCACTAGTTGGCCTTCATCCACCGATATCAGACACGGTACCGAAGTCGGTACTGATGTCCACATTACCCTTGTGGTCGGTGCCTTCCATGCTTCGCTCATCAGGCTCTTTGCCCTTGATGCCGAATTTGGAATCGATCTCTAGTCTGGAAGACTGGGTACCAACACGCTTTGGTACCGACATCGATCGATACCAGAGGCTCGGTACCGAGGATAGTGGCCGGAGGTCTTCGGTTACCTCGGTACTGATTGAACTGTCACCGATGGCTGCTCCGATGTCTGTGTCGGGCTTGGCTCCGACATCGGTACCGGTATTGGCATCGGTACCGGTCTCCACAGTACCATCGTGGCCAACTCCTGCCATGCTTCTTTCAACAGGATCGCTCCCTTCTATACCAAGCTTGGAGTCAATACCTGGCATGGATGATGTGGTACTGACGGTCGCTGCTTCTGACAGCCAGTACCGGCGACCATCCCTTAAGGATTCCACACTGCACCGTGCAGGATCTTCTATTCCTATATATTTGGATAGCTCTTTCGGTGCTCAGGCTAGTTCTTCAGATCTAACCTGTCCAAAGGAGATTCCAGTTGGAGATCCCTCTTTTCAGAGTTTCCTCCTGGATATAGCAAGATCTCTTGCCATTCCTATCCCTGGATATGATCCTGCATAAGGCTCTGTTTCTACCAAAGCAAAGGAGAACATAATGCTTCCTTTGCATCATTCCTTGCAGGATCTCCTTCTAGGAATGTGGGAAGCACCTTTAAAGGTACCCCCACCTTCTAGAGCAACTGATCTCTTATATCAGGTGCCCCCCTCTCCAGGGTTTCAAAAGACTCAACTTCCTCATCATTCCATAGTAGTGGAATCAGCAATGAGGTGGGTAAAGAGTAAGAAAAAGCACTCTTCTTATCCGCCAGGTCGTGAGTCTAAGACACTAGATGCCTTTGGACGTCAAACCTTCCAGACATCTATGCTTTTATATGAGTCTATCTCTTGAGGAGGTCACAAAGCAATTACATCTTTTGACTCCTTCCCTTCCAGAGTCCAAGAGTGCAGGCTATTCTTCACTGCTTAAGCATCTTCAGAATATCTCTTGGTTTCTTACTCGTGCTTCCCTAGACTCTTTTGAGTCTGTTAGCAGGACTTCTGCTATAACTATAGGGGCAAGACGTAGAGCCTGGCTCCAAGCTTCAGACTTGGACAAATGGGCACAGCAAAGGCTGGGACATACTCCTTGCACTGGAGACAGTCTTTTCAACAAGGAGTCTTTATGTCAGGTTACTCAGTTGTCCACTGACTTACCTGTTCCTAGGTGCTGTTCTGCACCTTCTTCTGTCCCAATAGGTAGGAAATGTCCTGCCAAACTTTCTTCCCACAGGAGAAGAAGGTTTTATGCATCATCTGCCCATCATACAGATGTTCCCAAACAAGGGAAGCATCGTCCTGGTCTGCAGAATTCAATCTCTCACCAGGCTCAGCAAACCCAGCAACCGCAGGGTTTCTGATCAATCTTCATCAGATGCTTGTGACTCTTGGGGTTAGAATCTGCAGTTGCTTCTTCTCAATAGAGGCAATCCACTGCTTTCATTCTAAACCCTAGACATGGATCTCTTCCCAAAAGACATCCATTTTTTCTATATTCTATGAGCTGTCAGGATGTTCATGCCTATAGGTCACAGGGTTCTCCTTTTCTTCCTGCTAGGGAAAGAGGTCTAACCACTATCAAACGATAGTGTCCTGTGCCAGCATGTCTTTTTTTTTCCTTTCTATAGACTTACTACTTTGTAAGTCTTCTACAGCTCCATTCTCTTTACCCTCTTACCAAGTTTTTCCCCTGTAAGAGCGGTATTGCTTCACTGGAGGGCTTTTTCTTCAGCCTCTCTAGTTTTGTTACTTTTCCAGTGCGGAGTTTCCTCTCTGAGTTAACTTCTCTTTTTCAATCTTGCTTTGAGGCAGTTCATCAGACATGTCCAGAGTTTTCTACTCCTGTTCTGTCTGTTCTTTCTGTTTTTAAACAGTAAGATTCTTTCTGCTGTCTGACAAGCAGCTGCCTATGCAGGAGCCTTGATGTTTGGACCACTGGTTCTTGTCCACCAGCAACCAGGTTGTCCTCCACTAACATTCTGTCTGGTCTTAGTAGTGGCTCCAAGTCAGTGCTGTCATCTGTCTTGGAAACTACTTCACTACAGGCTTGTTGGATTGTCTTCTCTTTCTGCCATCTCCATTCCCCTGGGTTTGGCAGCATAGTTGACATAGGTACTGGCTCTCCAGCAGCCAGTTCTATCTCCTCATTCTCCTGCATCATGCTCTCTGCAATTCTACAGAGAAGCTCTCCACTATGGGCCCTTGCTAGAGAGCATGGGGGTTTTCTCCAACAGCTATCCTAGATGGTTGGACAAGGCTTTTTCAGTCATGTCTCCCATGACTAGAAAGGTTCTCCCTTTTTTCACTATCTCCTTTTTAATATAAAGGACATAGGCCTTCTCTTACGTGAAAGCTTAAGGAGTTGCCAATTCCCTGCTTTGGTCCATAGTATTTCCAAGCGGGAATATGCTTTTTCTCCTTGCAGCTCGTCCTCATGGTAAGAACGCATGATACCTTTTTGCCCTTAAGCAGGTCAGCATGGTATCTCATTTTTATGCGTCTTTCTGTTCACTTACCATGCTAGAGTTCTGGAATACTCGGGACTTGCTGGCTGCAGACTGATATCATCCTCTGCTTTTCACGTAACCGTCCTGTTTTTTTTTCACTAGTTAGCATCCATGTAGCTCATAACCAGTCGGAATAGATTCTCTATATATCTTCTCAAGTAGGTTCCACCTTCTTGTTGTTAGATGAATCTTTCCTCTCCACATTTCCTATGTGAATACCGTTCTGTGGGCATATCTCTGTCTGCTTCTTTGCAGACACCCATATAGAGGCATATATATTCATATTTATAGTGTAACACGGAAGATCTGCCCTCTACCTCAGAAGCACAGAAATCTGCTGTTTGCAGTTTAGATTCTGACAGGCAGGCAAGTCACAAGGTTCCCAGTTACCATAGGCAACGTAAACAAACTCAGACACGAGATCTGCAGTCACGCCTAGCTAGTAAGCATTCCCCAGCTGCTGATGAAAACGGCTTTCACCTGTGCAAGGGAACGTCCAAGAAGCTGTATAAAAAATACTCAGTGCAGTCAGAGTTAGACTGGCAGGACACGAGAAACTTGCAAGACACGAGAGACTTGCAAGACTCAGAAGAAAGCTCAGAATATTCAGGAAAAACAGACACAGAGTCAGAACTGCCTGGAACTTCTAGCAGGAAGCCACAAAGGAATTCACAGAAAGAAACACGGAGAGTTTCCCACAGAGAGGTCAGCTGTAAGAAACACTTACCTCTGACGCAGCTTGAATTTCCTAAGCACCGGGCTGTGCTGAATGAATGGGAGGCAGTGGAAGGCAAACCGTATGTATCTGAAAAGCATGGCAGCTTAAAACAGTTACAAACCCTAGAGAGGGAAAGAAATGCTATTGAAGATGTGTGTATGTCTGCCCTGAAGAATGTGTGCCAGTGAAACCCTGCAAAAGATTTCCAAGAGAGAAATCCTCACATAATAGAAGGGAACAGTGTTATGGTTTACATCCAAATGTAAAAGGCAGGAAGTTTAAAAGTTTTAAGGATAAAGCTTACCCAGAGAAAGGTGTCTCTCCTTCCTGCTATTACAAGTTATATGACAGCTATTTACCCTGCTTTGAAGAAGGCTGTTCAGAGAGCACTGATAGAGATACGGGACTAAGAAATGTGAAAACCTTCTATTCTAATGAAAATACTGTAAATGATAAAGCAAAGTGTGAGCCTATGATTACAGAGGCTGGTATGGAAAGCCCATGTGATGAAGCAATGGATTGTACGCTGTTGTTATCCGATATGGTTTCCTCCTTATGCTGAAGCCAGGATAAGAGTGCCTCGTGAGTGCTGAGAAAGCTAAGAAGAAACAGCCAGCATATCGGATAAGCTTTATACTGTGATTTATGAGTTCTGTTGAAGCAAGATGCTATGTTTAAGTTTTCTTCAGTTTACCAGAAGTATGGTTGTATCCTGAGTTTTTTTGTATTATAACCTTTTTGAAAATCCAACCCCGGGAGGGGAATAAAAATCCTTTTGAAAAACCTGACCACTTGACTCACAGCTACAACTTTCTATAAGAAAGGTCAGGCCCAGCAGTCTGGCTGTTAGCTTAGGCCACAGTTCAGCTCCTGCTGGTGACAATAGCATACATCTTACAGATGTCTATGTCTATCATTTATGTGTATTTCATGCTTTTTCATATCTCACTATAGATATATTCTTATATGTCTATCTATATATCTATAAGTATATATATATATATATAGGTATCGGTTGAGATATTTTATTATTGGTAGATATGTATCTGCATATTTTTCTACCTGACTGTCTAGGCTCATATAGCTATATGATTCTGACAGATGGGCTTTACCCATACCTATGCTATCCAGCATGTTTGGGGTTCTACACACACAACCACTTCTGTGGTAGTTAACAACTTCCACCATAACCTTAAGGTTTAGGTACCTCTGAAGCTCTCCATGTTCCAGTATCTCTCCTAGCTGACTCCAGTTAGGAGAGACATTGCGGATCTTCAGTTAATCACAGGCTCTAACGCCTCAGGAATTTGTCCTTTCTTTTTGGGATACAAGGGGTTTCCATACCTTTTCCTCCCACAAGGACTGTGCCTGTTTGTCCAAATCGGTTAGCCTTCTCTTTTTGCTCCTAAGGGTGAGTCACTCTGTTGCCAAAAGAGTTTGGCTTTTGTTATAAAGCCTTCCGCTGAAGGCCCACCGTTTTTGTACTACCCCAGTTATTACTGGGATTCCCTCTTACCTTTCAGGAATCTGACCTCCACTGTTTTTCCTACAGGTTTATTACCTCCACTTCACAGTGTGGTCCCCCTTGAGGTTCCTCTACTGGGTTCCCCAGTAGATCCCATGAACCTCCTTACTGCTCTGTAATCCTGTTAGGGGAGGTCCATATTGCAATATTTCTTCCAATATCATTGATGATAATTATCATCCACACATGGACTCCTTGTCTGCAGTCCTATGCTAGGTTAGCTGTTCCACAGCGCCTTTCTTTTTCAATTCCTACCCTCCATCCTCATGATGCCTGGTGTTGTGGGGGATAGCATGTTCCAATCTATGACATGCTGGGACTCCAGGCATCTTAGCTTGGGAGTCCCCATATGTGAAGACTCATTCCTGCTTGTTCCTGGAAATAGCACAGTTACTTACCTGTAACAGGTGATCTCTGGGAACAGTAGGAATAAGTCTTCACAACCCACCCACCTCCCCTGGAGTTGTATCTCTCTATCTATCTTTCCTTTCCTCTCTCTCTCTCTTTGTCTCAGCTTTAAAACTTAACTGAGGAGAGGCATTTAGGAAAGGCGGGAAGGCAGCACGCAGGCGTGGGGGGATGCTTCCAAAAGCTCTTGATTGGACGCTGGGAAGCGTTCCCGTGCAGACTCCGTCGGTACCGACGTACCCATATGTGAAGACTTATTCCTGCTGTTCCCAGAGATCACCTGTTACAGGTAAGTAACTGTGCTATACTACCTGCTCTGCCACAGATTTACTCTGATAACAGATCACTAGTTGCTCAGATGGATAGCCTGGGACAAGGAAAATAAGGCACAGGTAATGCAATGGTTTCTCTGTCTCCAGCCTTTCACCTATGAAGTGCAACACAAGACTATCTGTACACAGCCTTTGTTTCCTGGGAAGGGCCCCAATAGAGGCAGGCACTTCACACAAGAAGGTCAAGCTGAGGGGGAGGGTGTGAAATGGGATATGTAGAAGATATCCCCATTCCTCCTTAAAATTCAAAAGCCTGACCCACCTTAATGGAAGTAGAACTGGAGAGTCAGGAGAGACCCAGGTAAAGAACTTAAAACCCCAGACCCAGACTAAACAAAGGAAGGCATCAGAAATGTGCTTGGAACATGTGGGCCCAATATTCATTTGCGGCAACTATGTGACTCTATGGCACATAGCTGTCGCCACTGAACTTTAACCCCGGATATTCAATGCTGGGGTCATATGCAGCCCTGGCACTGAATATCCAGGGTTGCTGCAGAAGTTAAACGGGCAGTGGCAATATTGCGCCTCTGCCCGGTTAGCTCTGATGAATAAAGATAGGCCAGCTTTTGCTGCACCTGTTTTTACCTGCGGGTCGCTATCCTCACAACAGTGTAATATCACCACGGCTCGGTTAATGACTGGTGCCGGCTCCACTCTGCCCCAGAATGACCTCAACATGCCCTGATACCCCGCTGAAGATCCCTGTAAGTGGCATTTGCATGGTTTACGGGTATGTACATTATGTAAATGCTTTTGAATATCGGGCCCATGTATATATAGAGGATTCATTTGTAATCCTGTTCTGAGTCTGGAAAGTAAGCCAGGCATGTTGTGTAAATATTTGTATCCAGAAGTCTCACCATAGGCCCAGAACCCCAGCCACATACACATGCTTCCACACAGGCCTTAAGCAGAAAAGGAGGAATTGGAGAGGGAAGAATAAGACAATGTGGATAGAACTTTTGCCCTTTGACTTCTGTGTTTTCTCTATTCTTTTGCAGAAGGATTCAGGTTCTCGCTTATCTAATGCCCATTAAACCCCTTGTAGCACTGGTTTAAGTGCAACTGGCATGCTTGCTGTGTTCCTACAGGAGACACATCCGACATTCTTGTCTTAGTTCAGACAGACAATCAGGTAGCAATGTTCTATGTGAACAAGCAAGGGGACACAGGGTCCAGACTCCTGTGTCAGGAGGTGCAGGCCCTTTGTTCCTTTGCTGTCAAACAAGGCATGTTTCTCAAAGCGGTTTATCTGCCTGGTCAGGAGAACCTTTTGGCAGACAAGCTAAGCAGGATTCTCCAGCCTCACGAAAGGCAGTTGAATCCACTGGTGGTTCAGCACCTCTTTCTACGATGGGGATTTCCATCCATCAATCTCTTTGCAAGTCCACTGAAATGTCAGCTGCCCAGGTTTTGCTCCAGACAACCGCATCCCCTGAGAGTGGCAGCAGATGCTTTTCTGATCCCTTGGTCGATGGGCCTCCTGTATGCATTTCCTCCCACGCCCCTGGTGGCCCGAACTCTGTTCAAGATTCTATGGGACAAGGCCTCGGTCATTCTGGTAGCCCCCAGGTGGCCGAGACAACCGTGGTTTCCACTTCTTCTGCAGTTGGCAGTGGAAACTCCATTCCCTCTGGGGTTGCAACCCGATCTTCTGTCTCAGGATCAGGGTTCCCTCCTGCACCCAATCTCAGATCCCTCAATCTGATGGCCTGGCTGCTGAAAGGATAGTGCTAGCTCCCTTACTTCTACCTAGGGAAGTTGAAGAGATGTTCCTGGCCTCGAGGAGGCAATCCACCAGGAAGTCCTATGCACTCAAGTGGCGCAGGTTCTCAATGTGTTATGCTCAGCACAGTGAAGATCCTTTCTCCTGCCTGGTGCCAGTAGTGCTACAATACCTACTTCACCTGTCAGACCTAGGCCTTAAGTCCAACTCTGTTCGGGTCCACCTGAGTGCTCTTTCAGCGCACCACTCACCGGTGGGAGGACAGTCGCTGTCGGCTCACCCCTTGGTGTCCCGCTTCCTCAGAGGCCTGCTTTTGCTCAAGCCTCTGATTCGTCCCCCTGTCACTGAGTGGGACTTAAATGTGGTCTTGCAACAGCTTACTCGCCCACCGTTTGAGTCGATAGCTACTTGCCATTTACGCTTCCTTTCTTGGAAGGCGCTCTTCCTGGTAGCACAGAGGACGTTTCTCCAGGGCCATGTGCCCATGAGGGAAGGGTTAGGACAGCTGTTATAGTTGGTGATTCAATCATTAGGCATGTAGATAGCTGGGTGGCTGGTGGACATGAGGATCGCCTGGTAACATGCCTGCCTGGTGCGAAGGTAGCGGACCTCATGCACCGCCTAGATAAGATCTTAGATAGTGCTGGGGAGGAGTCTGCTGTCTTGGTACATGTCGGTACCAATGACATAGGAAAATGTGGTAGGGAGGTTCTGGAGGCTAAATTTAAGCTTTTAGGTAGGAAGTTGAAATCCAGAACTTCCAGGGTAGCGTTCTCCGAAATGCTTCCCGTTCCACGTGCAGGACCCAAAAGGCAGGCAGAGCTCCGGAGTCTCAATGCGTGGATGAGACGATGGTGCAAGGATGAGGGTTTTGGATTTGTTAGGAACTGGGGAACATTCTGGGGAAAGGAGGGGCTCTTCCGAAGGGATGGGCTTCACCTTAACCGGGATGGAACCAGACTGCTGGCATTAACCTTTTAAAAAGGAGATAGAGAAGCTTTTAACTAGAAAATAGGGGAAAGCCGACAGTGGTCGGAGTGGCGGGGGGGGGGGGGGGGTTGCCGTGCTCTAACGCTCCTCACTGGCTCTTCAGGAAATACTATCTCCTGCACTTCACTGTCCTGAGTCCCCCCTTCTTCATTCAAATTCCTCCCCTCCTATACACTTCCTTCTCATCTATGCTCCACCCTCCCTTCCCAACCCACACTGGGACTCGCTTGTCTTGACTCTCTCTGAACTTTCCCTTATCCATCAACAACTTTTGATCCTAGGCGATTTTAATCTCCATGTAGACTCCCCCTCCTCCTCCCGTGATTCCGCTTTTCTTTCTCTTCTCTCTGATCTCTCTCTGTGCCAACATGTCTGTGCTCCTACGCATTCTGCTGGTCACTCATTGGACCTGGTCATATCTCATTCCTCCTCCCGCTTAACTCCCTCGTCTCTCCATACCTTGTCCATTCCCTGGTGAGATCACCTCTGCCTATTTTTCTCCATTCCCTTATTTTCCCCTTCCTCCGTCCAGAATGCAGCCCCCCCCCCTTCTCCTCGTCTGGTTCGCCGAATCACTCCTACTACTCTTGCTCAATTCCCCTCTTCTGACTCTATTTTTCCCCCTGACTTCCATCACCTCTCAGTAGACTGCCAGGTTCAGACCTGGAACTCTGTTCTCACAGAGGCACTGGATCAGCTTGCCCCTCGTCAGCCTCTTCCTCCATCTCATACCCGTCATCGCTACCCCTGATTCCATTCCGGTCTCTTCCTCCATCGTTCTTACTTGCGTCGCGCTGAGCGACACTGGCGTAAAAATCCATCTCCCTCTACTCTAGCACATTTTCGTTATTGCCATTCCCACTACCGTTCTCTGCTCCAGTCCTCTAAGTTGGACTACTTTTCTAGTCGTATCCCCTCTTCAGCCAATTCTACCCATTCGCTCTACTCTGCCCTTCGTTCTCTCTCTGCCTCCCACTCTCTTACCTCGCCAGCCCCCTCCCCTGTCTCTCCTGATCCTGCCATCCTAGCCACCTATTTTGCCTCTAAAGTCCAATCTCTCCGTTCGCTCTTTCCCTCCTGTCCTCCTCCCCTCTCTCCATCCTCTCCCCTCCTTCCCCCTCCCCTCCCCCTCCTCTCCCTCCCCACACTTTCCTCCTGTCTCCCATAGTTGGTCCTCTTTGCAGCCCGTGACCATCTCAGATCTGTCTAAGGTTTATTACTCAACCCGTAAAACCACCTGCACCTTGGATCCTATCCCCTCCCAATGGCTTTTGAACACTTCTCTAGCCCTTTCTCCTCAGATCCTCTCTATTTTCAACTCCAGTCTCTCTTCTGGTTCCTTTCCCTCCGTCTGGGAGCATGCCATTATTCGCCCCATGCTTAAAAAAGACTCTCTCGTTCCCTCTTCCCCAGCCAATTGGCGTCCCATCTCGAATCTCCCCTTCCTTTCTAAAATTCTTGAAAAACTGGTCTTCGCCCAACTTTCCTCTCACCTTGAGGCTTCCCTGGTTCTACACCCCCATCAATCCGGCTTCCGTCCCAATCACAGTACCGAATCCATTCTGCTCTCAATCCTTAACGACCTGCGTATCGCCCACGATCGCGGTCTTTTCTCCATTGCCGTTTCCCTAGCCTTATCCGCTGCCTTTGACCTTGTAGATCACTACACCCTCCTAGCTCGGCTACACAACATTGGTCTCTCCGGTTCTGTTCTCTCTTGGTTTCGTTCCTTTCTCTCCCATAGATCTTTTTCCGTTTCTACAGGTCTTTCATCCTCTCCACCAACCCCTCTTCCATGTGGTGTCCCCCAGGGCTCTGTCCTTGCCCCCCTCCTATTTAATGTCTTCCTGGCCCCCCTTGCCCTTTCGATTCAGCAGCATGGTATCACAGCTCACTTCTATGCAGATGATATTATTCTTCTTCACCACACTGACCCTACTACCTTGGACCTAGCTCCTCTCAATTCCTGCTTGACATCGGTGGCTACCTGGTTCTCCTCTAATTTCCTGCATGTAAACTCATCAAAATCTTTCGCCCTTTGGTTCACCTTCGGTGCTCCTGCTCCTTCCCTCGCTCCTCTTTTGTCCTCCACACCTCTCCCTCTTGTTCCCTCCCTACGTTATCTGGGGGTTTTCCTGGATTCTGCCTTATCTTTCAAAGAGCATGTTTCCTCTGTGGTGCAACAGTGCTTTTTCACTTTGAGACAACTTCGTGCAGTTCACCCTTTCATATCCATCTCCGCTATGACCACACTACTCTTATCCCTGGTGGTATCTCGTCTTGATTATTGTAATGTCGTTCTGGCCGGCCTTCCCCAATCACAATTGCGGAGATTACAACTGGTCCATCACACAACTGCACGTCTTTTGATGCATGCTTCACGTTTTGATCACATCACCCCTCTTCTGATTCACTTGCACTGGCTTCCACTTACCTATCGCATACAGTTCAAGGTGCTCATCCATGTACATAGATCCATTCACACCGGTGTTCCCCTTTACCTCGCAGATCAAATCCGTCTTCACTCCGCCCATCGTTCTCTTCGGTCAGTTCATCTGAACCGTATGTCCCTTCCTTCTTCATCACAGGCTCACCTCGAATCCACCTGTTCTTCTGCTTTCTTCTTCTTAGGCCCTCGGCTTTAGAACTCGCTCCCCGCTGCCCTCCGTCTAGAACCTTCCTACAAAACCTTCAAGACCATGCTGAAGTCCCATTTGTTCTGCACAGCTTTTAACCTTCCCCTTCCCCCTCCCCCTACCCTCTCCTTTCCCCCATATCGTTGATTTCAGTCGTTTTTAACTCACTTTGCCCTGTTGCTCTACTCTCCCCTCTTATTCTATCCTATCTCGTATCTTTCTTTCCTTTTGCTTATGGCGTTCTTTTCCTTTTCAGCAGCCCTATTATTTTTGCTATTGTAAACCGCTCTGGTACCTTGAGTGTGAGCGGTATATAAAATGTATTAATAAAGATAAAGATAAAGTTGCCCAAGAGCGCATGGTTCGGAAGAAGGTATCCTTGAAGGATACTACCAAAAGCAGTGAGGTTCCAAAAAAGAGTAAAGTAGCCCAAATGCCCTTGAGGATGGTGCAGACAGAGTGTAAAGATTCCAAATTACCCATGCCTACCAATAGCCAGATTAATATTAATAAAAAACAGTCTCTAAAATGCTTGTATGCAAATGCTAGAAGTCTAAACAATAAGATGGAAAAGTTAGAATATATAGCACTAAATGAGAGGTTAGATATGATTGCAATCTCAGAGACATGGTGGAAGGAGGATAACCAGTGGGACACTGTGATACCTGGATACAAACTATATTGTAATGATAGAACTGATCAAATTGGTGGAGGGGTTGCGCTCTATGTTAGAGAGGGTATTGAGTCAGAAAGGATTAAAGTTTTGCAGGAAACAAAATTTGCTGTACAATCTTTATTGATTGAAATTCCATCTAAGAAAGGGGAAGGTGATGGCAGTAGAGGTGTACTATCGACCGCCTGGCCAGAATGAACAAATGGATGATGAAATGCTCAAAGAAATTAAGGAAGCTAACAAAAGAGTCACAGCAGAGTAATAATAATGTGTGATTTCAATTACTCCAGTATCGATTGGGTCAGTGTCACAGCAGGACATGCTAGGGAGATAAAGTTTCTAGATGAAATAAATGACTGCTTCTTGGAGCAGTTGGTTCATGAACCGACCAGAAGGGAAGCCATACTGGACCTAGTCCTTAGTGGAACACCAGATCTGGTGCAAGAAATAAGGGTGTTAGGACCACTTGGCAATAGTGATCATAGCATGATCGTGTTTGATTTAATTAGTGGAGGAGGGATAGTAAAGAAATCCACAGTACTACCTTTTAACTTTCGAAAGGGAGACTGTGATAAAATGAGGAATATAGTTAAGAAAAAACTAAAAGGAGCAGTTGCAAAGGTTAAAGACTTACATCAAGCTTGGGTGGTGTTTAAAAATACTATCCTGGAAGCCCAGACCAGCTGTATTCCACGCATTAAGAAAAGTGGAAGAAATTCCAAAAAACTGCCAGCATGGTTTTAAGGTGAGGTCAGAGAGGCTGTTGCTGCCAAAAAAGCATCTTTCAGGAAATGGAAAAAAGAGCCAAACAACGAAAACTGTAAACAGCACAAGCACTGGCAAGTTAAATGCAAAGCATTGATAAGGCAGGCAAAGCGAGAATTTGAGAAGGGACTTGCTACGGAAGCAAAAACACGAAATAAAGACTTTTTCAAGTACATTCTTAGCAAAAGGCCTGTGAGAGAGTCGATTGGACCATTAGATGATAGAGGGGTAAAAGGGGCAGTAAGAGGAGACAAGGCTATAGCGGAGAGACTGAATGAATTCTTTGCTTCGATCTTTACTGAGGAAGATGTAGGGATGTTACCCAAGACTGAAGTGGTATTTAAAGGTGATACTGCAAAGGAATTGAGAGAAATATCGCTACACCGGGAAGATGTATTACAAATATTTGATAAACTGAATAGTAGCAAATCACCTGGACCGGATGGTATACATCCAAGAGTGTTGAAAGAACTGAAATATGAGATTGCAGACCTGCTATTAGTAATCTGTGAACTTTCATTAAAATGACTGTAATACCTGAAGATTGGAGGATCGCCAATGTAATGCCAATTTTTAAAAAGGGTTCCAGGGGTGATCCGGGAAATTACAGACCGGTGAGCCTGACGTCAGTACCGGGGAAAATGGTAGAAACCATCATAAATAACAAAATTACACAGCATGTAGATAGTCATGGCCTAATGGGAGACAGCCAACATGGCTTTAGAGAAGGAAGATCTTATCTTACTAATCTGTTATGTTTTTTTGAAGGTGTGAATAAACAGGTAGACAAAGGTGAGTCGGTTGATATAGTGTATCTGGACTTTCAGAAAACCTTTGACAAGGTCCCTCATCAGAGACTTTTGGCAAAACTAAAAAGTCATGGGATAGGAGGCAGTGTACTATTGTGGATAAGGAACTGGTTAAAAGATAGAAAGCAGAGGGTAGGGCTAAATGGCGAATTTTCCCAATGGAAAAAGGTGAATAGTGGAGTACCCCAGGGATCTGTACTGGGTTCGCTACTTTTTGACATATTCATAAATGGCCTGGAAAAGGGAATAACTAGTGAGGTTATCAAATTTGCATACGACACAAAACTGTTTAAAGTTGTTGAAACCCAAGAGGACTGTGGAAAACATTCAGGAGGATATGGATAAATTGGAAGACTGGGCATCCAAATGGCAGATGAAATTTAATGTGGACAAGTGCAAAGTTATGCACCTAGGAAAGAACAACCCACACTATGGTTACACAATGCAAGGTTCCACATTGGGAACCACCACCCAGGAAAAAGATTTAGGAGTCATCGTGGATAACATGTTAAAACCCTCCGCCCAGTGTGCAGCAGTGGCCAAGAAAGCAAATAGAATTTTATTTATTTTTATTTATTTACTGTCTCTTCTATACCGTGGCATTCAACATCAGTGCGGTTCACATGACAACAAAACGTATACGGTGCAGGAATCTGCACTGCATTACAATAAACAGGTGCTTAAACTTGGGTAAAACCGGGATAACTATTTACATATAGGCATCACATCAAGTCGAATGCTAGGTATCATAAGGAAAGGAATGGAAAATAAAACCAAGGATATTATAATGCCTCTGTATCGTTCCATGGTACAACCGCACCTTGAATATTGTGTGCAATTCTGGTTGCCGTATCTTAAAAAGGATATAGCGTTATTAGAAATGGTACAGAGAAGAGCCACCAAAATGGTAAAGGGGATGGAAGGCTATTCCTATGAAGAGAGGCTACAAAGGTTAGGGCTCTTCAACCTGGAAAAGAGACGGCTGAGGGGGAGATATGATAGAGGTCTATAAATTAATGAATGGAGTGGAACGTGTAAACATAGATCAATTGTTTACGCTATCAGAATATAGAAAGACTAGGGGACATGTAATGAAGCTACAGGGTAAACTATTTAAGACAAATAGAAAATATTTTTTCACTCAACGTGTAATCAAGCTCTAGAATTTGTTACTGGAGGATGTAGTAAGAGCTGTTAGTGTAGCTGGGTTTAAAAAAGGTTTGGACAAGTTCCTGGAGGAAAGGTCCATAAACCATTATTAAAAAGGGACCCAGTATATCAATGCTTGACCCAATAGAAGCATTGTGGAACCTGTGTCTCTTGGGGATACTGCTAGGTACGTATGACCTAGATTGGCCACTGTTGGAAACAGGATACTGGGCTTGATGGACCTTGGTCTGACCCAGTATGGCATATCTTATGTTCTTATGTTCTTACTTCGGCTAGACGTGTGAGTAAACTACCAGCTCTGGTTTCTGATAGTCCATATACACGGTTCTATAGGAACAGGGTGGTCCTTCGGACTCATCCGAAGTTCCTTCCAAAGGTTGTCTCCTCTTTCCACCTCAACCAGGAAGTGGTTCTTCCGACATTCTTTCCTAGGCCGCATACCAGCCGGGCTGAGATAGTCTTGCATACTCTGGACTGTAAGAGGGCGTTGTCCTTTTACCTTGAACGTACGCTGGGGCATCGAAGGGCTACTCTGCTCTTCGTCTCCATTGACCCTAATAAATTGGGGTTACCTGTCTCCAAGTGTACATTGTCCACTTGGGTAGCAGATTGTATCGCCTTGGCGTACAAGGCAGCCAACCTTCCCTTGCAGGGTCGAGTCACGACCCACCGTGTCAGGGCTAAAGCCGCGTCAGTAGCTCATCTTCGCTCTGTTCCGTTGGCAGACATCTGCTGGGCCGCTACTTGGTCTTCAAGCCAGACTTTTGCAGCCCACTACTGCCTCGAGAGAGAGTCCCGACAGGAGAGTGCTTTCGGACAGGTGGTACTCCGTAATCTCTTTGAGGTTTAGGCAACTCCTACCCTCCGGCCTTGTGTTGGGCTACCGTACGGGGGCGTTCTCAGAGGATATTCTTATCACGGATGCTGAGGCTCTGCAGAGGGAGCCATTTTTCAGCTTTGGGTTCCCGGTAGCCTAGAGCTGGGGAGTCCCATATGTGAGGACTGACTTCCTGCTTGGTCCTGGAGAAAGAGTACTTACCTGTAACAGGTGTTCTCCAGGAGCAGCAGGAATCAGTCTTCACGACCCTCCCTCCTCCCCTGGAGTTGCAGTCATATACTTTATTTTGATTTTTGCTGTCTTTTAGCTATGTCATCAGACTGAGCAAGATGGCACCCTTGGGTGGGAAGGGGACCGCGCAGGCGCACTGCATTCCCAAAGGTTTTCTTTGAAAGCTGGGTAAATGCTCCGCACGGGGGCTCCGTCAGCGCCGACGTCACCCATATGTGAGGACTGATTCCTGCTGCTCCTGGAGAACCCCTGTTACAGGTGAGTAACTACTCTTTCCTGCCTTATCAATGCCTTGCCTCTAACTTGTCCGTACTTATGTTGTTTCCTATTTTCATCAATTGGCTCTTTTTTCCATGTCCTGAAAGATGCTTTTTTGGCTACAATAGCCTTTCTGACCTCACCTTTAAACAATGCTGGCAGTTTTTTTGGATTTCTTCTGCTTTTCTTAAAGTGTGGAATACATCTGATCTGGACTTTCAAGATAGTATTTTTAAACAATGCTCATGCTTGATGTAAATCAGTAACCTTTGCAGCTGCTTCTTTTAGTTTTGTAACTATTTTCCTCATTTTATCATACTCTCCCTTTTGAAAGTTAAAAGGTAGTACTGTGGATTTCCTTACCGTCCTTCCATTTATTAAATCAAATGCGATCATAGTATGATCACCAATGTCAAGTGGCCCCAACAACCTTATCTCTTGCACCAGATCCTCTGTTCAACTAAGAACTAGGTCCAAAATAGCTTTCAATCTTGTCAGTTCATGAACCAGATGCTTCAAGAAGCAGTCATTTATTTCATCTAAAAACTATCTTCCTAGCATGTCCTGCTGTGACACTGAGCCAGTCGATACCAAGGTAATTGAAATCACCCATTATTATTGTATTGTAATTTTGGTTAGCTTCCCTGATTTGTTTTAGCATTTCACAATCCATCTGTTCATTCTGGCCAGGTATATGGTAGTACACTCTCACTGCTATCTCCTTCCCCTTTTTACATGGAATTTCTATCCATAGAGATTCTACAGTGTATTTTGTTTCCTCCAAAACTTTAATCCTATGTGACCCAATGCCCTCTCTAACATAGAGCGCAACCCCTCCACCAATTTCAACTACCCCATCATCATAATATAGTTTGCACCCAGGTATCAGTGTCCCATTGGTTGTCCTCCTTCCGCCAGGTCTCTGAGATGCCAATTATATGTAACCTTTCATTTAGTGCTATGATAGAGGTAGTATGCATGCAAAGCTCTCATGCATATTCATTGGGCATATCCTGAAAAACCTGACCTGTTTGCTGCCCTCAAGGGGTGATCTTGTGTTTTGCAAGTATATAAGTGAGCAAGGCAGATGAGAGTTGTTTGTCAGTGCTGAGTGGAGAAATGGGAGAGCCATTACACTCTAGGAGTTGGAGGTGAAAGGAGAGCAGGGTCCCAGGAAAGCAGAAACCTGATGTGAGAATATGTTTAGAATCATTTGTTTGTTTTGTCAGTAAGGCTCTTCGGAGAGCATTCTGAGAGAGGTGATTGGAGCATGGAATGGGACAACTCGGGAGAGATATGACCATCCTGACTCTGAAGGGCAATGAGATCTGACCAGTCTATTATATAGAGCTATCCGATTGTATAGCTACGGCAATGACTGTACCACACTGTCTACTAGTGCCTCAAAACTCACAGAAATGAGCTGTATACTCAAATCCAAAAAATTGATGTTTGAGATTTTTGGAGTTCAGACTGCTATTTGCTTTCAAGGTGGAGAGGTGATTTATTTATTTAAACGTTTTTATTGACTATCTTTATAACCAGAAATGCTGTTCAAAAGGGTTTACCTAGGTTATTTATAGCCTATTTAATAAAGTCACATAGATGTCTGTGTCTTTAGAAAATAATAGCACAAACCCTGTAGAAATTGTAGCCAGAATGCATGAATAGGAGTACATGCACATGGGTGAATTATGTGCATAGGTATGTATTTTGTAACCTACATTCATACTTCACAGTTCCACCCCAGAACATGCCTACACATGGGTTGTGTACAAGTACATGTTTTCTTTTTGTGTGTGGGTCATGTCGAAGTACAAGTCATATACAATTTGTGTACAAGTCGCACATGAGTCTTGTACAAGTACTTGAATGCATATACCCCAGGGTGTAATTTGATAAAAGCCTCTTTTACGCATGTAAAATTAAGTCTTATACCGCTTGGAGATTTATTTGCCTTGTGTAATAAAGGCAGATTTATTTTTAAAGTACTCAAGTGTGTGTCACCGTGTCTTCTCTGTTACTTCGCTCTTGTGCTCTGTCATTCTGTCAATCTTCTCCATCTCATCCCTATTCTGGTGCCTTGTGAAAGCTTTCTTTACATATTGTGGGTGTTGGGGGTGGGGTTTGGAGGTGCTGGAAGAAGGTTACTTGCTTTTGTGACTAGATAGGGCATATAGAGTTAAGTTAGATCACCCTAGCAAAAGCTTCTGTATGTATTTCATACGCAGATTTCTGAACACTCTCAGCATTTGTTAGCCAGACTAACTGCAGCAAGGATGATAATGATCCTGAGAATCGCGCCATTACTTTGGAGCCTGTATAAATGCCATACCTGTATAAATCCTCCATGGCTTGCGCAGAAATGCTCAAAGAGCCTCTGTGATATGTAACTGTTTGGCTTCAGATGGCATGTTTCTGGTTTAGATATGTTTATGTGAATAAGGATTGCAGAAAAATGTCTACGTTTTTGCTTGATAGAAGTGTGGTCAAATGTATTTATCCTGAAGGACCCCATGGGTACAGGTTTAATGTCCTCTTCTTCATATTTTTCAGGCCCCCTGTTTGCAGTTAGTTGAGCTTTCTCTATAGTGTGCACATTAAGAAGTTAATCCTGCCTTGCACTAAGCGATTAAGTAGCACGTCATTAGAGACTACTTGATAAATAGGGTAGAGGGAGAGCATACCAGCCTGTTCACCTTCATGTATATGCAAGGAGATGGTAATTTTAGAGTGCTGATGCCAGTGTCTTTCTGGACTGCTTTAATGTTCACAATAAGGACTTACTGTGTTGCATGGTTTTAGTTTGCACAAGGTGACTTTAATGTGTGCATTTATGTTGATTGCATAGGCCCCTCCATGTAATATAGGAGGATGAAGCAATCTTCTGACCGCTTGCCACATCACTTCCTCCCAAACACCTTCATTGAAATCTTCCTGCAGACTTTCAGACTGAAGTGATTATTTAGAGACTTTTTTTGATAAAAGAGAAGACTTTTTAATTATTATCTACAATATATGAGGAAATATGAAATGTACTTTCCCTAAAGCAGGTAAATATATTGTGTTGGATTATGGCAGAGAAAGAATGAACTTGGACAGAGAACATTTATTTCCCTTTGAGCTCTGCATATTCTTTCAATAGCCATGAGAGAGTTCTTTGCAACATACATTTTATTATGCTGGCAAAAGGATCTGACAAATTTCACTTCAGAACTGTATTGAACCAATGATGAGATTGAGCATATGAAGGCTTAAGTATGGCTTGTATGTCTTAATTTCTATTTATCTATGAAGAATGGCCATCACCACAACTAATATTCAGGTATATGCACCAACAAACTCTGCAAAATAGGGAGAGGTTAATCAATACTATGAATAACTACAAGCTGAAATCGATGTAAGATACAAACAAGATAGTCATGGACAATTGGAATGCAAAAGTTGGGAACAAAGAAGGTAATGTGGTTGGAAAATATGGGCTTAGCAACAGAAACGATCTTGGAGAAAGGCTGATAGAATTCTGAAAGACCAGCGCTTTATTCATCACAAACACCTTCTTCCAGCACTGCAAGTGGCGACTGTACACATGGACTTCACTCAACAGATTGTACAAAATTCAAATTTATTACTTTTGTGGGAATCTACAATGGGGAAGCTTAATAAGCAATTTTGCTTTTTCACCTTTTACAGTTCTTTAAGCACAACTTTCTTGATGTCATCCAGTAATGCTTCTGGTCCTCTGTCATTTGTATTCAAAATGATAAATTGATTTTGCAGGCAGTCTTTAAATTCTAGTGGTATATTTTCATGATCATATTTTGCTACATTCAATAGTGGCTTGCATTTTTCAGCTATAGCTTGAGTTTGTATACTAGTATCTGATGATTTGTATCACAGTCAGCTCCAGGTTTTGTCTTTGTTGAATAACATAACAATGACAAAACCCGGAGCTGACTGTGATACAGATAATCAGATACTAGTTTACAAACTCAAATTACAGCTGAAAAAAAGCAAGCCACTAATGAATGTAGCAAAATATGATCATGAAAATATACCACTGAAATTTAGAGACTGCCTACAAAATCGATTCAAATAGGGGTGACATGCACAGAGCAGTGGATACACCCCTAAACAAAAGCATGTGGAGGGGTGACCTGCATGGAGCGGCAGGTGTGCTTAGTCTTGCTGGGCAGACTAGATGGACCATGTTGGTTTTTATCTGCCATCATATACTATGTTACTACGATTCGTCATTTTGAATACAATGACAGAGCACCAGAAGAACTATGGGTTGACATCAAGAAAGTTGTGATTAAACAAGAACGGCCAAAGTGGATGACTGAAGAAACTCTGAGAATTGCTTAGGAACACAGAGAAGCTAAAGCCAGAAGAGAAAGAGAGGTAATCACATACTTCAAGGCAAGAAGAAGAGAAGTTTTGCAATGACACATGCAAAAAAATAGAATCAGAAAGTATCAGAGGACAAACAAGATTGACTTTTCTAAAGCTAGGAGAGTTACAGAGAAAATTCCAGCCTTGGATTGGAATGCTAAAAGATGCTCAAAAGATCCATACTGAATGATGCTGAGAAGATCAAGAAAAGGTGGAAAGAATATACAGAGTCATCATACCATAAAGGTTAAGTAGATTGACAGTCATTTCAACCTGTACCTTATGATCACGAACCATTGGTAATGAAAGAACCTACTCTGTATTACAAGTGGTATAATGTTTAAAGTGATACAAGGTGTGACAAAAAAGAAACGAGACAGTCCCATAAATGTTTTATTGCAAAATCTACAGAGAAATTACACATTGTCCCCTTCAAAGTAATCCCCCCCCCCCCCAGAGTTAATACACTTCTGCATTCGCTTCTGCCACATCCTTGAGGTCCCTCAGCTTCCTCGGCACAGTGGCCTTGATCTCTTCTACAGAGGCAAAATGAGTTTCTTTGAGCACAGTCTTCAGCCTGGGGAAGAGCCATAAGTCGCACGGTGCAGGATCTGGGGAATAAGGAGGGTGGTCGAGAGCTGTGATCTGTTTGTTGGCCAAGAACTGCCTTACACTGAGCATGGTGTGTGCGGGCATCATGTTGTGGTGGTGGAGCAGCCACGACTTGTCTCTCCACAGAGCCCACCTGCTGCATCGAACCTGGTCATGGAGGCGATTGAGGACCTGCTGGTAGAAGGGCTGGTTGACTGTCTGACCCTCAGGCACAAACTCATGATGGACCACTCCCTTCTGATCAAAGAATGCAATCAGCATGACCTTGATCCTTGATTTGGACATGCGTGCCTTCTTGGGTCTAGGTGATAGTCGAGTCTTCCACTGCAGGCTCTGTCTCTTGCTTTCAGGGTTGTACTGGAAGACCCAAGTCTTGTCTCCTGTAATGACTCGGCCAACAAACTCTGGATCTTCTCCGATCTTCTCTAGCAAGTCTTGACAAACATTGACCCAGTGCTCCTTCTGGCCATCCGATAAAAGCTTGGGCACCATCTTGGCGCACACCTTCCCCATCCCCAGCTCCTGCACCAACATGGTCCGCACCGACTCCCTGTTCAGGCTGAGCTCCTTGGCTATCATCCGCACCATCAATCTGCGATCACTTCGCACCAGCTAGTTCACTCTGTCAGTGTTCTCAGCCGTCTTTGTCGTGGAAGGCCATCCTGACTTGGGGTCATCCTCCACCTCCTCGTGGCCAGTCTTGAAGCATTTGTGCCACTCGAAGACTTGTGGCCTTGACATTGTATCTTCTCCATAAGCCTTTTGGAGAAGTTGGAGACACTCAGTTGGGCCCTTCTCCAACCTAACCAGAAATTTCAAGTTGATTCTTTGCTCCATATTTCTGCCACCTTCAGTTGCGTGACAAAGCGATGGAGCAGTGTGCTACAAAAAAACCTGAAAAAGAAAAACAGAGTGAGAGAGATGAAAAATATTATAGCAGAATAGTGGCAAGATCTTGCACAACACAGTGACATAAGTGGTTAGCCAATTGGCATTGAGTCATGGGCGTGGCTGCCACAGTCTCATTTTTTTTTTGTCACACCTTGTATGTATTACCTTAAGAGTGTGACCAACTATCTCCTACCAAAGCATACTGACACCAATTACAGTTGCCACATGGCTAGTGGCCAGGAGGCTGTCGCGGCAACAGATTGTAGCAATTTATTTACATTCTCTTATATACCGCGCTATTCTGCATCAGTGTGGTTTAAATTGAACAAACTGAAATTACATTGAACAGGGCATTATAACTTGGAGATAACTATTTTACAGGGAACATGGGCTATGGAGGGTTAAGTGGCTTGCCCAAGACCACAAGGAGCACCTGTGGGACTAGAAACCCCAGTCCTTCCGGCCCAAGGTTGCTGTCCTCTAGTGGGATTTGAACCCCCGACCTTCCAGTCTGAAGTACCTTGCCCCAACCACTAGGCCACTCCTCCAGTTGGATCTATATGATCATAGGTGGATGTTTTAATTGAATTCAATTGAGCTCTATAGTCTTAATCAAACCATTGATTGGAGTCTTTTGTTCTGAATGACTGATCTTGCCGCATGACTTTTGGAATGCCTTGATCTTTTAGAGTTTGAGATGGGGATAGGAGCATTCATCTAGCTGTAGGTTTGCTCTGAGAATTTTTAATTTTGGGCTTCCCCTGATGCAGATATGTTCTCTTTTTTTCTTATCGAAACACAATATTGTGTTGGGTGTATTTGGCTTTAAATTAGGTATGGTAAGAGTTTTCACATATATTGTTTGTGGACTTATGATGATCTAGAGCAGGGGTGGGCAATTCCGGCCCTCGTGCACCACAATCCAGCCTGGTTTTCATGATGTCCCTAATGAATATTCATGGACCTATTTCCATACAATGGAAAGCAGTGGATGCAAATAGATCTCATGAATATTCATTAGGGACCATGAAAACCAGGCTGGATTGTGATGCACGAGGGCCGGAATTGCCCACCCCTGATCTAGAGCATACTAGTTTTGGCCCTTTGAGACTGTTATACTAGAGGGTCTTTATAGACCTGTATAAGCTCATTATTGTTTGAGGTCTGCTATCTATTTATTTGTTGAGAAATTAAGTTATCTAGTTATGTTTTTGTGGCTTGCCTTGATCCAGATTTCTGAGTAGGTGTGTTTATTTAATTTGATTAATGTTACCTGTGATTTAAGATAGCTTTGAACAGTGTGTGACTAGATAGTTACAGTTTTACTGAAGAACAAATGGATAAATTCGTACAACGATCCACTTTACTAGATACTCCACAATTAAGTTCCGGTGAGAACACCTGGACTGATTTATACAACTTACAACGCCGATTGATTAGGGCTGAATTTCATGGAGATACCATGGCTCAGTATGTTAGAGGAAAGATAATACCAGGGAGATTGTGGGTTTTTAAAATCCTGAAGCTTTTTGCTACCGACTCTGCTTTCCTAGATAAATGGGTGGGCATTTTGAATAAATGCAGCACAGACCTAATTATTGAATTGACATCAAAATCTGAAAATGAATTACAACATCCTATTTCTGAGCTAGATTCTAAATTGAAAGTGCTGGATGAATTGGCTTATGCTCAGAAGAAATCAGACTTTGTCTTCAGTGGAGTAATTCTGTTCATCTATTAAGCAAATTCAAATTTAAAAAATCTAAATAAGACGAGTATGATTACCAGCATGATGAAGTATATCCTTGGTTAAAACTGGAGTACTATTCTGGTAATACTAATATGCGACAAGTTTTCTTTTCAGGGGTTCCCGATGAATCTGAATGAAGTAATTCCAGTGATAGTGATCAATCAGGTGATTTTTTTTAGGACGAGGCAGAGGCAAAAAATGACGTGGCCAAAAATGGGGCCAGGGCCGCAGATGAAATTGGGGTCCTTGTCAAGGACCCACCACACAGTCCCAATCCAAAGCGAATCAGCAGTGATTAACCTGTCGCATTTTCAGTTATCACCACTTGAATTACAGGTATTGAAACTATGGCTTGGGTTATGTCCCCGCTGTGTTTCACGACTCTTTTCAGTTTCGCCTTGCCTTTCACCGATTTATTAGGATGCTTCAGTTGAAGGTATGCTTTCAAACTCACCCCTCTATTTCAGATATTTCGGTTGTTCATCCAAGGTCCTCCTGGATTCCCCTTGGACCAATGGATCCATCAATCATTACCTTTAGAGATTTGGATCGTTATGTTTTTTGAGCATGTCATAATTAGACATCAGTTGAGTGAGTAGCACTTGATGAACTGCATAAGGAAGATTCATCATAATTACCAGAGCAGATAAGGGTGGAAGTATTGTCATCTAAGATTGTACATCACACTGTGAGGAAGCCCTTTGTCAACTGAATGACAGAAACTACTATTTGCTGCTGTCATCAGTTCCTACTCAGGAGCTCTTGGTTCATATTAAAAATGTTATATCTCAGGCTGTAGCTTGGGGCTTTCTAACCTCTCGAGATATCAAGTTTTTAGTGGAAGCTACTCTACTTACTCCGATCTATTTTTTGCCTAAGTTACATAGGAATGTCAACCATCCACCAGGACATTCCATTGTTTCAACCCGAGGATCGGTCCTTGAACCCTTTGATGTGTTTTGTGACCTCCTGTTTGAGACATTCCGTCTTATATTCAAGATACAGACCACTTTATGTGTTTGCTTCAGGAAGTTCCAGTTTAGACATCAATATCGTATAAAGTTTCCATGGATATTGCTAGTCTTTAGACAAATATTCCTCAACATAGGTCTTTGGAAGTGATAATAAGAACTTTATCCTCCATATTGGCTGTAGGTCGTATACCTCAAGATTTTTTCTATCAACTAGCTGAGCTGCCTTTATGCAAAAACTATTTTTGGTTCAATAGTGTTTTCTATCAACAGAAACATGGTGTAGCCGCGGGAGCTATCATGGCCCCTTCTGTGGCTTCATTGTATGTACAGTCAAACCTCGGTTTTCATGATTAATCCGTTCAAAAAAGTCTGACTAAAACCGAAATGGACTAAAACCGAAGCAAGATTTCCCATAAGAAATAATGTAAATTCAATTAATCCGTTCCAGACACCCAAAAATATTGACAAAAAATACATTTTATAGAGAATAACTATATTTTTACATACAGAAAACAATGAGAAATACATATAAATGACTAATGAAATGGATAAATGAGCATGTAACATCACTTTTACCTTTATTGAAGACTTTTGTTGGCATATGGGACGCACTCCAGCCAGCTCCAGCTGCCCTCCCCTCCGGGGATCGAGCAATCACCACCAGCAGCGGAGGTGGGAACAGCCATCTTGGCCGGCTGCCCAATTGGGGCTCCAGCCTGCCTTGTAAAAGAGAAGCGCCATCGGGCGCTGGGAGAGGGACACACTCCAGACAGCTCCAGCTGCTCTCCCCTCCAGGGATCGAGCAATCACCACCAGAAGCGGAGGCGGGAAAAGTCATCTTGGCCGTCTGCACAATCGGGGCTCCAGCCTGCCTTGTAAAAGAGAAGCGCCAATAAATATGGAAGACAGTCAATCAGCAAGAAAATCAAAATAAAGAAAATCCCACTTCTGGCCACAAGATGGTGCTCCATTTTCAACTGTACGAAAACTGAGACAACGTACGAAAACCGGAACAAAATCTTGATGAAAAAAGTCAACGAAAACCGAATCGTACGAAAACCAGGGCATACGAAAACCGAGGTTTGACTGTAGCTGAATTTGAAGGTGATCATTTGGCTGAGTCGTTTTTTGCTCCCAATATCTGTATGTGGAAAGATAGCTGGATGATGTCTTTATTCTATGGCAGGGATCGCTAGATAAACTATTTTCTTTTCATTCATGGATAAATACATTAGATGATAACTTGTAATTTTCCTTAAATTATCATGCTTCCACTATAGATTTGTTGAATGTACAAGTAGAAAGGTTGCCTGAAGGGTTTCACACCTCAATCTTTCGGAAGATAGAAATGCAAACTTACAGTTTAATAGTGTCATCCATACAGATTAAATCCAGTTTACCTATTAGCCAATTTTTATGAGCTCGCCGAACCGTTCAACAGAGCCATGTTTTATAGTGGAATCACAACTTTTGAAATCACGTTTTCTGGCCAGGGGATATCCTGCTTCCAGTTAAAAAAGCCTACCATCAAGCAAATTTGCACAGCAAAATTTACTGTTAAACTATAAACAGCCACAACAAGAAAATGCTACAGTGTGTGTGTTTTACCATAGACTTGTGGTGCCTCTCAAGTGGTGAAATCTATACACAAGCATTGGAATGTGTTGAGTTTACATGCATGTTGGATTGACTCTCCCTGTACTGCATTTAATGTGGTACAAATTTGGGAGAATTGTTAACAACATTTGTGTTACCTGACCTTTCTTTGGTGGACTCTCAATAGCCTCCTGGCGATTACTCATGTGGCAACTATAATTGGTGTCAGTATGCTTTGGTAGGAGATAGTTGGACATACCCTCAAGGTAATACATATCACTCTAAACATCATACCACCTTGTATTAGAGTGGGTCATATATGTGATTTCTTCTCCTTGTTTCCTGATTTATGTGGGTTGAACTATGAGGAAGATGCATTTGCATCTAACAGAACACAAGAGCCAGATGAAGACTGGGTTGAAAACTGCTCCACTTGTTTCTCACTGGCCGAAATTACGCCATCAAGTATCAGATTTGCGATGGTGTATTTTGGACCATCTACCTTTATCTTGGCATGGGGCAACAGATTGAAGCAACTGGATTTATGTTGAGCATAGGTGGATATTTTGATTGAATTCAATTGAGCCCTATGGTCTTAATCAAGCCATTGATTGGACTCCTTAGTTCCGGTTGGCTGATCTTGCCATGTGACTGTTCAAATGCCTTGATAAGTTCTTTTAGCTTTTGAGATGGGGATAGACGCATTCATCCGACTGGAGTTTTGCTCTGAGGATTTTTAATTTTGGGCTTCCCCTGATGCAAATAAGTTCTCTTTTCTCTTATTGAAACACAATATTGGCTTGGTGTGAAAATGCAATGCGTGCCTTTGAGTCAATGCTGACTCCTAGCAACTCAGAAGCTCCTGGGTTTTCTTGGCAGTGTGACTGGAAGTAGATTACCAGGCCTTTCTTTTGAGGTAATGGAGTGTTAAGTGACTTGCACAAGGCTACAAGGAGTGCTAGAGGGAAATGAACTACTAGGCTACTTCTCCATTCCCTAGGTGGGGTGTATTTGGCTTTAAATTGGGTATGGTGGAGTTTTTAAATATATTGTTTGTGGACCTATGATGATCTAGAGCAAATTAGTTTTGGCCTTTTGAGGCTGTCATACTAGAGGCCTGTATAAGTTCATTATATTATTTGAGGTCCTCTATTTATTTATTTGTTGAGAAGTTATATTTTTGCGCCTTTTCAAATCCAGGCTGAAAACTCACCTCTGCGATGCTGCTTTCAGATCTTGACTCGCCTAATCTTCTTTGTGTTTCCTTACTATTCCCCCTAGATGTATTCCGTGCCTACAGCTACTGTGGTGTCTGTCTTGACTAGATTGTAAGCTCTGATGTGCATGGACCGTCTCTTACATGTGTCTGTGCAGCGCTATACAAATGTTTAGTACTAGTACTAGTACTAGTAGCAGCAGCAGTATACAGATATTTATAATGGTTTATTCTTTTGTGAATGTGTGAAAATTAATTTCTATTCATGATTTTTTTGTTATTTATTCTATTGTAACAGCTGTTTTAATAAATTGTGTATGCATGTATATTTGGAAGCCACCTAGGGTTTTTGATGGGCGGCATATAAATGTTTAAAAAAATTACATTTATGCAAATGAGGTTCAATGACTATGTAAATATTTATGCAAATGAGGCCCTGCAGTAAGTCTCCGCACATGACCCTGCATGACCCTCAAGCCATCCCTGCCCTGGAATGCACCATTATTCTAAAGCGAACTTCTGAAGATATGTTATTTATTTTAAAACATTTACATTCCATTAGTAACAGTATTTCAAAATGATTCACATTCTAATATAAGACATAATAATCATAAAACCAAACACAACACATTTCATAAAATATTTCTCATGCTCTAACCTCTCAGCCTTCTCAAACTATGCACCTACCATATGGGGCTCCCTCACCCCAGGAATGCGCTCATTATGACATTGGAGAGTTTTGCCGTAAACTCAAGATCCACCTGTTCCAAGAATACTTTGGATCTGCCACTTAGTCCGCTACCAGCTCAGCTGCCACTCTCACCATGTACAATGCACTCACCCATTGTCTGTTTAGTACAATGTTAAATTTCACAATTTATTTTCTTATCAAACTTGTTAAACTTATTTTCAATTATATGATACAGACCTTTAAATACTTAAAGTATTAATGAACAAACCAACCTTTTACAAAGACGGGGAAGCTGCAAAACTAGAGGACATAACATGAAGCTGCAAGGAGGTAAAATGAAAGACAACCTCAGGAAATATTTTTTCACTGAAAGGGTGGTGGATGCTTGGAAATGCCCTCCCGATGGAAGTGGTGGGGGCAAATACAGTGATAGAATTCAAAACGGCATGGGACAGACACAGTGGATCCCTTTATAGCAACAGGATAAAATCAAAATAACCTTAACTATCTCTGCTATCTCAACAAATAGGGGTTACCTGGACGGAGCGGTGGGTACACCCCTAAACAAAGGCATGGGGAGGGGTGATCTGCATGGAGTGTTAGGTGAGCACCTACTTTTGCCACCTTGCTGGACAGACTAGTTGGACCATGATGGTCTTTATCTGCTGTCATATACTATGTTACTATGTTTCACGTTCAGCCTGTTATCAATTATGTTCCATGTAAAGTTATTCACGTTCTTGTTCCCTGTACACCGCTGTGACTGGTAGATACAGTGGTATAAAATGTTGCTAAATAAATAAATAAAATGCACCACATAAGTTTCTCTTCGTGGAATGGGAAGGAAACGCTAGTGGGGACCAAGTAGGACTGTCCTGTAGAAAACAGTTGCCACCAAGATTGGTATTTGCTGCAGCTGGTTGATGGGCAGGGAAAGTCCCATAATATGAGCATGAAGCCTACCAGTATTATTTTCTTGCGCCCATTCTCCTATAGTCTAACCGCGAGAGCAGGTCGGAGAGCTTTCCCACTGAGAAGCTGTGCCTGCCTGCTGTTGACGAGGCAACTGGGAGTCATCAAGGATTTTCAGAGAATTCTGTAGTGATTTGAAAATTATTTTCAAAACTCATTACGTGTGTAGGATAAGTGCACCTGCAGCGTCATTGTAACCCAGAGAAATTACCAAGTAGTGTGTTTGATGTATGATTACCAGTAATTGTTGGGTAGGTAAGTATTGGGTGTTGTATTTGCATAGCAGTTGGGTAGTAATCCTCACGCATGTGAGAATTCGTGCTTTACTGCTCTCACAAATAGAAGCAGCATTTATTCCCGTGTTCAGTTGGAGCTGCTTTACTAGTGATTTGCAAGGGAAGAGAATTTTATTTCCAGTGGTGGTGGGTGGGTATGGTTTTTTCATTCACACACACAAATTAGCTATTTAGAAAAGGTTTGAGAAACAATGGTGGTATTATAGGTGAAGCCTGCACTGCCACTTTACGTGCTTTGCCTGTCCTACGATGAGAGGGATGTGTTTTCTTGGAAAGACTGGTGCACATCTGCCCCTGATGTCATGTGTCCTGGCATAGGGAAGGCTTGCTGTGTGTCTTCTGTAGTCAGTGTGTGCTTGGGACATTTATACTGCTGCTGCCTGTGCTGTGCTTGATCTGTGATGGGACAGTATATGTGTTTGTGTAAATGACGGCAGATAAAGACCAAAATTATGTATTTTACTCAATATGAATTGCTGAATTTCCAGATAAAAGCAAATAATAATAAATTGTAAGAATCATTTAACATGCACACGTTTTTTGAACAGCGGGTCTCAGATTTTCATGGAGTTTTTCAGTGACAATGGCAAAAGCCAGTAACTACTCCCGATATACATCAACGACCCTTTTTGTTTTTTGAACGTGTGTTTTTTTCCAAAGCGTTTTGAAATAACTTATCCAAGATGCATTTTATAAAACAGAAGTTAGGCTTATCTTAAAAGTAGTTTATCCCAACGCCTACTTCAGCGCCATCGCGTTTCACGGATATGTTCCGTTTCTTCAGGGGCTAAATAAGCCTATTCTTTGTATGTATTCGACTATCTGGAACAGAAAAAGCAATAAAAATATGCCCACATTCCAATCAGCATATATTTTCATTCAACAAACAAGCGGATCATGTTCAGATATGTGAAGACCCCGCTTACCTCATTCATGCGCCCTGAATGCAACTATTGCAAAGGATCAGAAAAACGCCGCGCATGCGGTCTGAAAACCAGGGGAGTGTCTATATATAGTTTGAGTGACTGTGTTGTTTGTCAATGGAATCATAGCCAACATCAGAGGCAAAGAGTCCAATCAATTTGGGTATTAAGCCCACCGGGAATGACTGTCTGTAATTTAAAGATCCATCGTTGTTCTTTGTAAATGAGGGTTTGATCCAAAGTTTTATCTCCCATTGCCTTATTGACTTTTTCAATGCAGAAACAACGAAGGTCAGTAAAAGTGTGGTGGTAAGTCAAACAATGAGCTACCATGGGAGCGGTAAGCGTTTTACATTTAAGTCTACTGCGATGTTCTCCTAAACGAATTCGGAATGGACGCATAGTTTTCCCAATATACATCAGTGAGCAGGGGCAGCGGATCGCATATACTACTTGTGAAGTTTGACAATTAGTAGAATGCTGCAAAAAGTATCGTTTCCCTGCATGCTCAAAGGATTGAATTGTTAAATTGACCTCACAGAATGCACATTGTCCACAATTAGAATGTCCTGCTACGATGTCGGTAAAAGTATTCTTGGAAATAGGTACAACAGTAGGGCTTACTATTTCCTTCAAATTTCTGTTTCTGGTCCATACACATCGAACATTTTTATTTCTTAATGCTGGAATGCTATGGATCACATTCATGTGTTTATTAAGCGTCTTCTGAATTAAACTGCTGTACGGGGAATACTGGGTAACTAAATTGATTGACGAGTCTAACTCTCTCGGAGGCTTAGGTTGCAACAGATATTCTCGATGGTTAAAAAGAGCTCTCTTGTAAGCCTTCTCTATAATGCCCTTTGGATATCCCCGTTGTAAAAAATGTTGTTTCAAATTTCCAGCTTGATGTTTGAATTCTTGTGTATTAGAACAGTTCCTACGATATCGGAGGAACTGTGAAAGTGGGAGGCTATCCTTCAATTTTCTTGGGTGAAGACTGTCATAGTGTAATAAAGCATTGCGATCCGTGGGTTTGCGATAGACTTTAGTTGCCCACCCTGTATCTTCAATATGTACTTCAACATCCAGAAAAGAAATCTGGGACTGGCTACAGGTACTAGTGAATTGAATGGAAGTTTCTCTGGTGTTGAGCCATCTAACAAATTCTTGTAATGTTTCGACAGGGCCCACCCATATGACAAAGATGTCATCGATGTAGCGGCACCAGAGCCGGAGATGACAAGACCATTCCGATTGTTTCAACCATTGAGTTTCAAAAGCCCCCATGTAAATGTTGGCGATGGAAGGGGCGCATGTGGCGCCCATCGCCACCCCTGTTTTTTGGTGATAAATAGTATCTCCGAATTGAAAATGATTGTGAAATAGCACTAACTTGGTTACCTGATCCAAAAAAGATATATGCCCCGGAGTTAAATCAGATCTAGTGTTAAGCACGGCCATTACTTCAACGTGAGCTCGCTCTTGAGGTATATTGGTATAAAGAGCGTTCACGTCCAATGTCGCCAACCATAGAAAAACTCCATGAAAATCTGAGACCCGCTGTTCAAAAAACGTGTGCATGTTAAATGATTCTTACAATTTATTATTATTTGCTTTTATCTGGAAATTCAGCAATTCATATTGAGTAAAATACATAATTTTGGGCTTAACTGCAATTTTACTCTTGAGTTTAAGACCAAACTAGATTGTTTTCATACAAAAAAGGCAGATAAAGACCAGCATGGCCCACCCAGTCTGCCCAGTAGGGTGCTTGTACTTTGGGCTGTAACTGCTGCTCTGTGCAGCTTACCCAAATTCTGCGCTTCACTTTGGGATGTAACTCGGGGCCAGCGCTACCATTAGGTGAACTAGACAGCTGCCTATAGCGCCAGCTCTCTGGAGGGTGGCATCACCCTTACTGCCACTGTCGTCCCTCTCTGGGACATGCAACAGCGGCAATGAACACAAACAGCCCTGCGTTGCTTATCAGTAAACTTTGGTGCTTCCAATGCTCGATGCCAGCTTTCTGCTGCAACCAGGAGGTCTGCATCGGGGGTCGGAGAGGGGGCGGCAGCAAACAGCCCCGCAGCACTGAGGTTTAAAGGGAAGCGTTTATTGTTGCTGCTACTGCATCTCCTTGTGCCAGCCCTGGTCACTCTGTGCAGGTTACCTCTGCTCTGTACCTTTTACTTTGTGATGTAACTGCTGCTCCGTACAGGTTACGCCTGCTCTCGCTTTTGTTTGTAATTGCTGCTGCATGCAGGATACCTCGGCTCTCAGCCTTTTATGAAGTCTAAGTCATTAAAGTTTGCTTTGAGAAGGAATATTCCTCTTCCTATACATGGGTTGTCTGTGTTTATCCCATGCCTTTGTGAATTCAGTCACTGTTTTGTCCCCACCATGTCTAGGACATTACCACCCTTTCTGTGAAAAAGTACTTCCTGATGTTGCTTCTGATGTTGCCTTAAGCCTACCTCTTTTTGTAGCTTCATTTCATGTCTTCTAGTATTATAGCTTCTGCATCTTTGAAAAAAAATTAGCTTATTCATTAATGCCTTTCAGGTATTTAAACGTCAGTATCCTACTGTTCAATTCGAGGCTGGAATTTTTTCTTTAACTTTTGTAGCTTTAGAAAAGCCAATCTTGTTGGTGACCCGACTGTCTGTGGAAATTATCTCACAATCGCTCTGATCCCACTTGCCAGCAAGATTCTACTCAAGCTCATTCAGCAGAGACTACAGCCATACCTGAGGTTAAATTCCCCTGAAGAGATAGAGGTCAAATTCCCCTGAAGAAGACCTCCCGGCTGAAACATGTGTCGGGTTGACCTCATGTACACTTGAATAAAGTAGTCCTTTTACGGTAATCTGTGTCCTGCTCTTTTTTGTTTGTGCTGATGCTGAAGGATGGGTGTTCCCCTTGTTCCTCATAGATGGCAGCAGTATAAATCCTCATTTTCATGCACGAGACTTACTTCCAATTTTGAGCTCTCTCCATACTCTCATGTGCCCTTGCTTATAAGTCATCCATTGATAAGAGCACAAACCAGGCTCCCTCCAGAACCCAGTTCCTGTGCACATTTGTCTTGGCCATTATGTCAAAGACCGTAGCTATCTCCTTCCCTACAGCATCTCCAGCCCCAGCCAGGCATGGGAATATATTGTGGCCTCCATAGCAGCTTGTGAAATGCTACCACCAAGCCTTTCTGGCCCACCCTGTTTTATGTTTCTTAATTAGACGGAGCTATTTCTAAACAGAAATTATAAAGAAATATTTCTTTAATTCTTCTGAGAACCAGGGTGGGGATGGATGCCTTAAATGGCCTCCAATTGCACGTACTGTGGCAAAAATAGTGTTGGCTGTCAAAAAATGTGGGACAGGTACAAAGTCCTTAGCCTGTGGAATGACCCCAAAAAAGGTAGAGAATCTGCTTTGTTTCAGCACCTAAGGAAGAGAGGCAGAGGTAATGGGCCTAGGCGGTGCTAATCTGATACGCTCCCTAGGCCAGTGCTTCCCAAACCTTTATCCATTATTTATTTATTTATCTATCTGGTTCTTCTATACAGCCCTTTCCAGAAATCAGGGGCCGTTTACAATAAACGAAAACATCTTACATGGAACAATTGAACTATTTACATAGTTACAGGTTACAGTTTACATTCAGCGAGGACATATTACATGGTACAGTGGCTAAATTATTTACAAAGAATTACATGTTACAGTTCAACAGGTAGATAAACTGTTATACATATGTGGGGTAGTTACAGGAAACTAGGAATTTTATACAAGATAGCTGATCAATAGCGGTTCTCTTTGGTAATGAGAGGAAAATGTGTTGTATAGGTTGGTGGGTTACGGGGGGTGAGGCAGGTAGTCGTAGGGTGTGGGTAATGGTTGTTTGTGTGGCGGGGTTTTCAATAGCATTTCCATAGTGCTCTGTGAATCAGTGTGGGGTATTACAAGAGAGTGGTTTGCATTTTGCCTGCGGGATCTGGAATCTGATGGGGTTTGGATGAGAGTAGATAGGTATAATCCCATTTTAACACTTAAAAATTCACCTGACCCCAGCTGATGATGAAAACAAAATAGAAGATTGCCCTCTTCTCTCTTGTCACATCCTCTTCCTCCCCCACCTCCTTATTCAAAGCATGAAGGCAACAGTAGTAGTGTGCACTCAGAGACCCCAATACTCTGTAGGAAGCCCACACGGGAAGAGAGGCAGGGCCCTCAAACGTTCACTGACTCGCAGACATCATGCTGACTGCGACTATTGGGCATAGGTGTCCAGTGGGAGAGGGAGCAGCCCTGTTTCTGTGACCCCCATCTACTGAAAATGTGACCCATTCGGAGTCCCGACCCAGAGTTTGGGAACCACTACTAGGTTTCTGTGTAGTACAACCAAAAGACCTCACTGGCTCTTGGAATTCTGAAGTGAAATTCTGGTGAAAGTCAGCTGTTTGTACAAGATGACTCTTTAATTTATTGGTTGGTATCTGTGGACAGTTTTAATCAATGGCTCAATTACTGCTTTCTTGCTGGATAGCTTTACCTAGACCTACTAATTGAGCCATTGGTTATATCTGTCCAACAAAGTAATAAGTTAAAGATCCCACTGTAGAGTAGAAGGTGAAAATACTGCCAAGGCTTCACCGGGGAGCTGACAGATAAGGGTGCCTTGTGTACAAATACTACTCACAGGGACAGCTTATAAAGGTGGCTCATTAAAGCTCAGAATGCTTTGTTTTGTTTAAGCAGAAATCCTTCTGCTTCTGCACTTTTCTGTACTGTGTATATCTGATCAAGCTGCATTCATTGGTGTGCCGCCTTATAATTAAACCTTGTAATTACACTCTAAATTACAACCTCTGAATTTATTAAAGCAAGCAAAGTTGTTTTTTTCCAAGCCAGTTCAGAGCACTGAGAGAAAAGAGGCATTATAATAATTTTGATAGCACTGCTGGCTACACTCGGCATCATACAGTGAAAAGTATTCAGGTACAATATGTCCCTTCTCCAAAGAGCTTACATTCTAAGTGGGTACCTGAAGGAGTGAGAGAGAAAGTGGCTTGCAAAAGGTCACAAAATTAGTTTTATAAACCTTTATCATACGTAAAACACCACTTATAAAATAATGTCACACAATGTATGGACGGTGCAAGTAGGTGCATACTTATATGGTAGGAGTGCTCATGAGAGGAGTTTGGGTGGAGTTTCAGTTTAGAGGGATATTGCAGAAAATATATGCATCCATGCATACTTTGTGTTAAGATCTGCGCCTGCTCTCAAGTAGCTGTAATGTCAGTGTCTTCAATCTGGGTGAAATTTCTGCATGATTTGTGCTATAGGTGTCTTCCTGCCTTAAAAACCTAGGCATCCGGTTATAAACTTACCCCCAAAGAGTGTCAGTGGCAGGAGTGGGAATTGAACCCTTCCTTCCCTGTTTCTCAGCACTCTCATTCCCAAATGAGCATTTTAAGTTTCCACTCTGATGTATTTATAGCCTTATAGGTATAGGTAGGGCAGAACGATGTTGCGCTGTTCATCATCAGCACTGGGCCCAAATAAATACCCAACATAGGATAACAATAAAAACTATGACAGGGTTATCAAGGAAGGAGGTGTGGGAATCACTGTGCGTGATTCAGACACATCTCTCCTTCCTATAGAACTTAAGCAGCATTTATTCATTTATCAAACGTGTATACCGCCTTTCCTGAAAGCCTACAGCAGGCTGTGGGAGAGAGCAGCAATAAGCTTCATCCTAATACACTCGCTTTGGGCAAATTAAGTTACAGTGCTGCTGAATGCATCCCAACTCCAAATAAATCCATCCTAAAATGACTTAGAGGCTGAGCACTGGCTTAAGTAATAGACCAATCAACCAAAGAAGCTATTGTATGGAAAAAATGCCGTACTGGAGTTTAGCTGTGCAGTGGTATAAAAGTAGCAGTTCATAGTCTAAATTCAGCCATGTTTTACGTTGCAGAGAGAGAAATTATTGAGATTCCGTATTTATAACTGTACTTAGGGGTATGTTTACTAAAGTGCGGTAAACGTGAATAACGCACGTTGTATGACGTTAACGATCGTAAGTGCAGTATAACGCGCGTAATCACGTGCCAACGACCGTTAACGTCGTACTACGCGCGTTAACCGCACTTAACGATCGTAAAGCCCCGCGGCGCGTTAAAACAGCGCAGAAGGTGGAGAGTGGGCGGAGAGAAGGGGTCAATGGGTGGAGAGTGGGCGGGGAGAGGCTCCCCTCACACTAACGCGATGAATTTCTGAGCTCAATTCCAACGCGAATGAAAACCTGCCGTTAAAGGCATATTACAGGGAAGAGAAACCATTTCCGTCAGCAATGTACAGCAAAACCGGGGAAACCTACAAAACGTGAGCAGTGTGATACATATGCACAGAAAAAAAGTTTACATAAAACGTTACAAATGACCACAAGAAACATTGTAGAAATTATAATTCAGCAGGGCAACAGTGATAGCAATGGGCAACAATGAAAAACATGCCCAGGAAAGCACCAAAAAAAAGAAATGATGTTTGGAAGGGTCTACGCTCCGTAGATCCTTTCAAAGATCATTTCAGTGTAATGGGGCTTTCCTGGGAGTGGTTTTCATTGTTGCCCAATGATATCATTGTTGCCCAGCTTGGTTATGGGTGTTTGCCCCTTTTTTTGAGGTCTCTTTTGAGGTTTATTTGCAACTTTGTCTCCATACAAGGTAAATGAGCCCACAGTAAACTTGTGCAGAGCAGGGTTTCTGACACGTCAGGCTGGTTTCCCTATCTCCAGGGACGGCACTGTCTCTGTGGCCACAGTGTGGTGCAACGGACACAGCCAGTGCCTGTAAGACCATAGGGTCACAGGTTCAAATCCCAGCTGGGGCTCCTGCCAACCCAGTCCCCATAGTTTTACCCACCACTAAACAGTGATAGTAAAGACACCCCTTTATTGCAGAGAACATACGCATGGTTAATACGCCTATATTTTACCACACCAAACACAGACACCAGAAACAGGCGCATTACCTAGAGCAGAGTCTCGAAAATGCAGTCCTGGAGGGCCCCACACCATTCAGGTTCCATGCTGCCTCTAATAAAGATGCCTGTGCTGCATATCTATGCACCACTCCCATTGTATGCAGATGTAGCTCATGCATATTTATGAGGGACAGCATGGAACCCGAACAGTGTTTTGAACACCAGGACTGGAGTTGGGGAACTCTGCCGTAAAGCAGCAGCCAACAGGGCTAGACACACCCACACACACACCCACAGGCCCCATTGGCCAATGCCTCCTGGAGAGGCAGGACATTGGGCCCTGCCTGTATCTCCCAATACTAGCAGTTGCATACCTTAGCAATGCCTCCCTACACCTGGGTATATGGTACACAACTAACAAACGTTTCCTATGATAACTGGCAGATATCAATTCCTACGTTAAGCACAGTTTGCTCAGTGAGCTCCACCATAACAAGCATTCTGATGTCTGCGGTGTGTGCTGCAGGTCTGGCCTCTGACAGTGTTTACCACCCTGGGGAGTGACCCCCAACAGTCTTGCGTACCATATCCATGCCTGTACTGTGCCCAGGACTGGTGTGGTGGGTATGGCTGCTGAACACCTCTATAGTAGCACAATGCTGGCATAGGTGTGGGGGTGGCTGTCTGTCTATCCAGTGTGTGGTGGCTGCAAACACCTTCCACAGCCCACACTGCCAGCAATGTTGCCAGTATTGGGCTGCCAATGTGCATAATGAGGAGCAAGGTACCATGGGAATAGGCCGGACAGGGTGGCCTGGCCAGGGTGCATCTGCACAGGGCATAGGGCAGTGACAGGCACATTTTAGTGCCCGGCCACCACCTACACAGACAGGGTGACCTCAGTATGTCCTGCTGCGAGATCACTCTCACCCTGACTGTGCAGTGACCACAGCATGGCTAGGCACCCCCATAGTGCTATATTAGTATTTCTCTCATGTGATAGATATGGGTTTCCTTTTGGGGCCCAGTCACTGATTTATTTGCTTGCTGTGCATGCATCTCCACTGGGCACATGCACTATGGACTAACTAGCAGACTGTTTGCAGCTGGTATGTGTCTTGATGGAGTGGCTTGCAGGGTGCAGTGGCTGATGACTTGCTGCAGGAGAATATCAGATAGTGGTGGGGTGCAGCTTACCATATCCAGGCCTAATGTCTGTCTGCTATTGTGTTATGGATGTGTACAGAGCTGCATTGACTGCCCTGTGGGGTGTCTGTTCCTCAGCAGGACTGGGATTGCTGTTCCCCTCTACTGCCACCTTTGCAGGGAGGTAGAATGTGAATCTATTGTTGGGAGAACCTGTTTGCCACCCTTGGCCCTGGGGGAGGGGGGGTGGTGGTACATGGGCCACCTAGGGGTCCATGGGGGCAGCACCTGACTGAAACAGACAGAGATATCCAAGGTGTTTGTGCAGAAACTACCTATCTCACACATTAACACTGCTTTGGACCTGCGCCATGGCCTCTTTCAGCCATGGACGGTGCTGTGGACCTGGTGCTGGGCGCCTCACTGCACCCTCAGGGTGAGCACAGTACCCGCACAATGTGACGGTGTGTAGCTACTCTGTGCCAGTACAACACACGGTCAGTAACCCCTACCAGGCCGAGGTACTGTGGGGGTGCACATGATCACTTCCCCCTACCAGGCCGAGGTGCTGTGGGGGTACATTCCCCATGGTGTGTATCTGTGGACGGCTGATTTGCATGTGCAGTGCATCATGGGTGTGACTGGCACAATCCAACCCTGGGTAAATCCAGCACCTGCTCACAGGCTCAGATACACCATAGGCCATCACACGTACATCTGTTAGCATAATGCATAGGTGCAGGACACCCTAAAGAGTCTGTAATATTAGGTACCCACGCTGGTAAAAACACACGTACCCACGCACGTACCAACGCACGTGGCTAGGCACACTGCGAGGGTGTGTTTCTGACACCACTACTCAATGTAAAGAAAAACATGCCTCCTCATTCCCTATGTAATGTACAGGGTGATGCCTGGGCCAGCCTTCTGCGTTAGGCACACTGGGGACTCAAACCCATGCTGCCTATAACAGCGGTCAGTACACTAACCATTGTGCTACAGCTCTGTTTCAGTGCTTTGTGTCTGTACGCCTTCATACGATTAACGCGCAGTAATGCGCCACGGCGCCCTGTAACGCTTGTTAGTTTTTGGAACGCGCGTTAGTGGTTACGATGTCCCGCCCATGTCCTTTTTTGGCTTTCCTTTCACTAACGCGGCTCCTAACGCGATTTGCACTAACGCAGTTTAGTAAACATACCCCTTAGTATTATGTTTTCCTTTTTGAAAATGTTTGTTGTGTTTTAATCCCTGATTCAGGCTTTGCCAAAACATGGCTATGTCAATTTTTATTGTATGACTATCCTCTTTTTAGTATTTTTGGGCCCCATATTTAAAAGCATTTATTCAGTCAACAGCACCTGGTAACTGAATAAATGCTGCTAAGTCGGATATTCAGCGATACTATCTGAATAGCGTCACTGACTGTAATTAATTAGAGATCACTATAGTAGAGCCGGGGCAGAGAGACAAATTGTCTCGATAGAAGCAGGTAAAAAACTGTCCTATGGTTTATTATATTCAATATACCATCTTTAGTAGGCACAGAAAGGCAGTATACAATTAAATGCCAAAGAAAAGGAAAATTTATTTATTTTATTTATTTATTTTACAATTCTTATATACCGCACTATTTGCAATCAGCGCGTTTTACATGTAACAAAAAATAACTCATTTATCCACATAGCAGCTGAAAATTGATGCGTATATCCTGCATATTGCTTATGTTTCTTCTCTTTTGAGTTTTCTGTTCAGTTAGAACTGTCCTCAAGGGTGGCAGCACCATGAACCTTAATTTCACGAAGTACGAAAGACAGGGTTTCTTGACCCATTCAATTTTGCTGACTTCTGTATGTTCTGAATAGTTTCTAGGCTTTTGGAGATAATCCCTGTCACGTCCCATTCACCATGACAATAGTCCACAAATATTGTTTATTACTAATACTTATTATTTTTATAGCACTACTGCAGGCCTTGACAAATTTTCTTGGAATCTTAGGAGCCATCTTAAAAATTTAGGAGCCAACCCCCCCAGACATCTATCACACTGGTGCCCCCTCCCCCTTGCCTAGTTTTCTAAGGGCCTGATTTACCAGTTTCTCATTTTTTATGGGAAAAGAATGCGTAATATATTAGGCCCTTAATGTGCCATTACAGAAGACAGTGACCCTTCTCCTCCTCGCCCCCTCCCACCAGCCTTAGTGAGTATGTTGTCAGTAGCATATTGGGGTGAACCTGAGGCAACTCCATTTTTGCTTCACCATATCATCATGGTCCAGGGCTGGCCCAAGGTGTTTGCTGCCCTAGGCAGTCCCGCTCTGTGCCCCCCTCCAAATTTCACCTGGGAGAGGGGGCGGCTTGATGATGCCTTGATTGCTTTTTTTTGGAAATCGTTGGCTTTATACTGCCACATTTTAAAGCGCATGTCTGCATGGTCTGCCACTCCTGCCCCCCTTCTGATGCAACTTTCTGCCTCCTCTGACAGGAAGAAGGGGGGCAGAAGCGGCAGGCCATAAGTACACACACGCACGTACTTAGGCATTTTAAGGCCCGCTGAGGTGGTGGCAGAAAGATACTAATTTTAAAAATTGGAGCGGGGCTGGGTGTTGCCATCACACCCAGTGGGACCTGCTGCCCTTAGTGGACACCTAGTCTGCCTGGTTAATGGGCCAGCTCTACCTTTGCCTGGTAATGTGTGAAGCAAAAAAAATCTCTTCTAGCCCCCATACCCTGTCTTCAACCAGCCTCTCATTCCCTCTCATGGTCTCCCCCAGCCATCACCCAGTGTCTGTCTCTCTAACAGAAATAAGAGATCAAGCTCACTTAATAATTTACATGTACCTTCATCATATATCGAGACAAGCTTCACTACGACTAGAAGAGCTTTCTCTTTTTTTGCACCTACTCCCAAATGATCTTCGCACTACCTATGACCGCCTGTATTTTAAAAAGAAGTTAAAAAAAACCCTCATCTCTTTATGGATCATTTTTCTAATTAGTTAAATTATTTTACCCCTTATATAGTAGTATACTTATGTATTCATTCCTTTTCTTTTTGTTCTATGTGAAGTCTACTTGGCATGTTTGTTGTAAACTGCCTAGACTCTTAGATGGGTGGTATATAAAACTAGCTAAATAAATAAATATCTCTTAGACCCCCAAGTCATCACCCCTTATCTCTCTCTCATAACCTGCCTCCCCATGGCCTTCACCCATTATTTCTGGGGTGCTGTTTATAGCTTTACTGAAAAGGCTGAGCTGCTTTCTCACTGCAGTCGACTCTGCAAGGATACTTGAAACGGCAAGATCTGCCTGAACTTCCTGTACCACATGGCTCAAGCTTCTTGCAGAGCCCATTGTAGTGGAGGAATGAGGCAGCACCATGGGATAAAAAAATAGAACTTTCAGAGATATGAAATCCAAGACACCAGGGTGTAATTTCTAGGCACCATGGTGACCTGACACCTGGGATATGTCTAAGCCCTGCACTACTGGATGTACACAGCACTGTAAAAAGGTGATAAATATTCCAATAAACTAAACTCTTTGAGCAGGGATATATTGTAAGTGGGTATCGGAGGCAATGGGAGATCATAACTTTCCCAAGGTCACAAGGAGTTTCAGAAGCATTAGTAGAATTTTAACTTTGTTTCCCCTACTTCTCAGCTCATTGCTGTACCCCCTTGGCCTCTTCCTCTATTTCCGTTTCTGTTAATTGTAACAAGGGTATGCCATATTTGTGTGGTATGATGATGATGATAACTTCCCCCATTGCATTTGTTGGCATGACATGAGCAGTGCATCCCCTATGGCCTAGACTAGAGCTATATGGCTGCTGTTTGTGTCTGGGTTGGAGAGAACTAGAAGACATGTTATTGAATTGAGATACATTGCATCCTCGGAGCATTGGACACTGGAGCAACAGATAGGTGCCACTAGACATCTGCCAATCAGAACAAGCCTAGCATGCAAGCCTAACGTGGGACCCTAGGAGTACCGTCTTGTGCTGTTGGATGTGAAGGCACATTGTGCAACGAACTACTGTTCGCACATGTTTCCAAAGCCTATAAAGTGATCCGGGCATACCATTTGTTTCCCCAGATGTGTAGGCATTTTTACCATGTCTTCCAAAGAGTGGCATAGCAACAAAAAAGGTTCAGTGAAGCACACAAAGAAAATGAGCTCCCTGAAAGACAAACTGGAGATAATAGCGAAACTTGAAAAGGGTGTTTCAGTGGCAGATGTTTGTGAAGACTATGGTACTGCTAAATGGACTTTGTCAAATATTTACAAGAGCAAGGAAAAGTTGTTGAATTATCAGGCAGATATGAAAGAAGATTTAATCAGTTTAAGCAAAAGGAAATGGTGCAGCATGCATATGATAGAAAAGTTGAAGATGCAGTGTATCAGTGGTTTGTGAACATGCGTACTGCAGGTGTGTCTATGCCCATTCCAGAACTTAGACACTGTAAAAGAAAATATCTCCTAGTTATGCATTCATGGAAAGTGGTGGATGAGTGTGGTGTTTCTACAAATACCATGAAATTTCTGCTAAATATATGGTTGGTGAGTCCATGTCTGCTGACATAGCCACCATGGAACCCTTTCATAAGTGTCTTCATCAGTATATTTAGGAGGAAGGGCTCTGTTTGTGTCAACTGTACAACACTGATGAGATTGAGCTGTTTTGGTGTTCTCTACCTGAGACCATCATGGCTATGAGGCAGAGAAGAAGAACCCCTGAGAAAAGGCAGCGAAGCAATGGTTGTCTGTGCTCCTCTGTACCAACATCACTGGCACCTACTGCCTCAAATCTGTCATTGCTGGACCTGATAAGCTACCTCAGGCCATCAAGGATATCGTGCAGGAACTGCCTGTGCACTACTATTCATCAAGCAATGCTTGGTTTACCCATGACATAACAGGTTCCAGAACCACTTCATACCTGGGGTGGGTCCAATACCAAATCGAAGACTTTCAATACAAAAAGGAGAATATCAAGGTGTCTTGCTTCTGGACAACACACCTTCACATCAGGCAGTATACAAGATGATCAGCAAGTGCAGAGGAATTACAGCCCGTGGACCAAGGCATCACTATGACAACAAAGAGACTATACCGTCACCATTTTCTTAAAGATCACTTGGTCATGGTGGACAATGACATGAGACTGAGGGGGGAGTGGACAGATGTGCCTAGAAGATGCTCCAGAACCTCCATTCCTACAATATAAGATCTGTGATCTTCAATTGAGCTAAAGCATAGAAAGAAGTAAAGCCATCCATCCTTGAGAAGTGTTGGAAGAAACTGCTACGTGATATTGATCTCAAATTCAATTTTGAAAGTTTTGAGAATTTTGACTTTTACTAGATGTTCACAGAAGCAAGGAGAAGGAGATAACAGCAGATGCTGTGACCTCATAGTTGGAAGAAGATGATGGTGAGCCAGGCCACCACACCTTCATGAAAGATGAGATTGTTGCATCAGTGATGGGGGAGGATACCCAAGCAGAGCAGCCTAGAAATGATGACAAAGAGGAGGAGGCAGTTGGGGCTTACAAACCAAAATTTTCTGAGCTGCGAGGAAAGGTAGACAACATCCTGGACTACATAGACTATTTGGACAATTTGGAGGCAAAAGAGTTCTACACAACATTACGTGATCTGAGGGAATTAATTATCAAGAGGCAGTATTCACTTAAGCACTAGATAACCTTGGATGCCTTTTTTAAGCTTAGCAAGTTGAAAGAACTCTACCCAACCACTCCCACTGCAAAACAAAGTCTGCCAGCACAGTCATCGCTAACCGCCTCACTTTCTTTGCCCTCCAAAGAAACAGAAATCGGCCCTCCTGCTGTACCCAACTATTCTCCTCGTACTAACAGGGAGTTTGTACGGGGAGGCTAGACGGGGGCGGGAAAGGGTTGGCGCAGAGGGGCAGACTGTGGGTGGTCTGTGGCCCCGGATGGTCTGTGGGTGGTCTGTGGCCCCGGATGTACAGGGCCGATTCAGCTGTCAGCCCTGAATGTCTGGGGCCGGCAGACTGTGGGTGGTCTGTGGCCCCGGATGGTCTGTGGGTGGTCTGTGGCCCCGGATGTACAGGGCCGATTCAGCTGTCAGCCCTGAACGTCTGGGGCCGGCAGACGGAACGGAGAACTTATTCCACCTCTGAGGTGGAATAAGTTCCCCTAGATGAGGGGAGACAGCAGGCTTGGGGTGCATTGAAGGGTGGAGGTTTAGGTTTAGGTTTATTAAAACTTGTTATACCGCTCGATACCGTAGGCGTCTGAGCGGTTTACAATAAATAAAATCAGGCAAGTTAGTTAAAACAAGCACTCGGCTGCAGAAAAAGAAAAGGAACGCCATCAAATCAAAGAAAAGTAGAGGAGAAAGGAAAGAGGAGATAAGGGCAGAAGTAAGCTAAAAAGCTCAGGAGATTTCCTGCAGCCTGACCCTGGCTCTGTGAGGCCAGATCAGGGGTCGGGCTTCGGTGAAAGCACCAAGTTGTCGGCGGCCAGGGATCATAGCTCCCCAATGGAGTCACGGTGCCATAGCAACTGGACTCCATGGTGCCATGGCTCCATTCAGGAGCCCTGACTGAGTTAGCCGGGTGGAGGCCTGTACGTGCAGACCAACCAGGATCGGATCCCAGGCCTGCACATATAGACCTAGTCGTGATTCTGATCTCATGGTGCTAGACATGCCCCGCGAGATCAGAATCGCGTCTGATTCCAATCAGGCACAAAGGGGCATGGACATTCAGCATGGAATGCTATTCAAGTGAGGAAGAGGAAGCTTTGGTAAATTCTCTGCTATAACATTACTTTCTTTTGTTTGGGTTAGTTTTTTTTTCCTCCATAAAGTATTTGACTTCCTTTTATTTTCAGTGACACATACTGTACAATTCTGGTGACTAGAGATGACCCAACTGGTACCAGTACCTGTTAATGGCCATACAAGTTTTGTATTCCCATTAAAGAAAAAATAAATAGTGTTTGAGAAAAATTAATAAAATACAATACTGTTAAAGAAGAATGAATACTGAAGGCTGAGTTCTGGAGTCATTTGTTTTCCCTAAAGCCACTAATTTAATTTTCTTTTCAGCATTTTCAGGTTTATTGTGCACCGTACAGTACAGTATGTCAGAATTGCCCCAGGAAAGTGACATATGTACAGTACTACTTTGACAATAATAACTTTGATGGCAACCCATACTGTATTATATAATATATAAAAATAGGAAGCGTCGGGAACAACATATTTTTGGAGTAATGGATACAGCCTCCCCCATATAATTGTTCTGAGAATGCACTGTATAGGGTCATGTGGAAACTTGGAGCACCCTGTGCTGGAGCGATAGCGAAAGTGATTTACATTTAGCTGATGGAGTGCTCCATTTACAGAGCTGCTGGGATCTTCCTGTGTAGCGGCAGAACTTGGATCCAGGTCCTGAGCAACAGGTGAGCCAGTCCTGGGTTTTCATGTACACCCAGCTTTACAACATTCCGGGAGTGTTTTGCTGTAAATGAAGGGGACGGTCCTCTTGGAAACATGATATGAAAGTAAAAACTAGGACCGTCTCTACCTTTTCTTTCTGACCTGGATACAAGTAGGTGCCCTCGACCTGCCAGTTCCAGCTCTTCCAGGTTCTTTGAGCATTCCTTTTCTTTCTCTTTTTCCCTTGATGAAGTCACTGCAGGCCTCTGGATGGAGCCCGATATGCAGGAGCTACCCAACCTGCTGAGAGAGAATTCTGCCCGGTAAATACCTGACAGGGTTACCAAGGAAAGGGGGGATGGGAATTACTTTGAATGACTCAAGTACGTCTCTCTTCCAGGGGAACAATGAGGCTGTTTAAGCTACTTAAGCAGTATTGATCTTTTTTTAAAATCAGATTTGTATACTGCCTTCCTAAAAGTCTATTAAGTAATTCACAATTAACAGTGACAATATTGTTCAAGCAACAATATGCATTATAATTATTAAATTAAAAAAAGTATTTAATCATAATATTCATAATACAGTTTCAATAATTAAGCCTTACACAGCTTCAAAAAGGTATTGCAAACCTCTGCCAGCCTCATGAGCAGGGCTAGGAATCAAATCAAGGATTATATGTTTGACTAACATATAACAGCTCAGTGACCATACTGTGAGCTGCAAGAGACCTAAAATTCAGGCAAAGTCTGGCGATCCACATGACTGGGGCTTGTGGGAGGAGGAGGTGGTAGACGGCAGTGATGCACCTGGAAGTCAAGGAGATGTCTCTTGTTATCTACAACACTTTAGCAGCTGGAATAAAGGGGGCATGGGGAGGGCTTTTGTTCCCAGAAAGAGTCCTCTTCATTCAAAATGAGGAGTTACAGCTAAAGTTACCCAGTTTTTCATGGACAAATCTGGAACATTGGTTCTTCACAGTACCAGTAGTGAGTGAGCAGTTCATTTGTGTGTGTTGGGGGAAGAAGGAGATGAACCCTCAACAATTGATTCATGTTAATTGATAAACATAACAATGTGTTTGATTTATATTTGTTTGTTGTGGAATACTTTTATGCATTGAATTATTTTATGAATAAAATAATATTTTCAAAAAAATCTTGTTGTGCTATTTCCATTCCTCTGATTTATCCATTTATCCCTACTGGCCAATATTTGCTGGTCTATATTTATTGGTCTACTGTATTGGCTTTATTGGGCTGCTATCATGCTCTCTTGTTCCTTTGCGTATGCCTTTCTGTTTGCTGCTCCAAAGGACTAGGAGAAAGTAGTTTGTCGGGACACTACACCCAGATTGGGCAAATTCCCTGAGCATTAATGACATCTGGCAACCTTGATGTGGATATTTCCATTTAACTTCAGATGTTAAATAAATGAATCTTTTCATTCAAAAATTTGGGGTCGTTCAATGGATAATTTTTGACCAAACATCTCAATGTTAGGCCAAAGGTTAGCCATAGAAGGGCTTGGTTGTATTCTGAGGGTTGTTCCTAAGTTGCCCAGCATGGACTAGCAGCTCAGGAAAAAGTAGCTGCAGATATTTGCATGTAGTATTCCCTGCCTCTGAGAAAGCTTCACTGCATGCAAATGAAAATATGCCTGTTGTGGAACAATGGATACACTTTAACTGCATACAGGTGGTCCTTTTTCAAAAAGAGCATTTTCCCAGGTAAATAGCCATTTACACGAATAAATGGGCTTTGAAAATTTCCTTCAAAGATCACTGCAACCTGTGGAGAATGTCCAGAGTAGACTTCTTTAAACAAATAGCTAGAAAATGTATAAAGCTCTTAGAAGAATCAAAATGTATACACATGAATTGTATTTGTGCATTACGATTGTGTACATAACAATTTTGTTCATGTGGTATGTAAAAGTCGCCCTCACTCTCAGTGGCCATCTGTAATGCTGGTGTAGACGTTAGGTGCATGGCAGATCCTAAGCCTGTAAGTGTATAATTAGAAATGCATTATCAGTGTGATATCTGGAGAATATGAAGCAACAGCTGCAGCGGATTAAACTTTATGTATTTTTTTGAGCACTTAAGTCATAAATGCTGCTTTGGCTCTGTCTGTGGTAGCAATTAGCTGTTTATCACTGCAGTATTGGAAAAGCAAAATCAGAAAAGCGTAATGTTCTGATTGCCTCATTTAGCTGTCAGCCTTAGAGTTTGTATTTTCCTTTTGGTTTGCCGAATGTTTAAGGGGATCCGTTGTTGCAGAGGTCAGCTGTGCTGTGGGCATTATACCTGTAGCTACAATTGCTTTCATGCTGATATTGAGCACCTCTGGCTTTAAGTTCTGCTGAGAGAGGGAACTTTTTTTTTTTGATGGTAGATAGAACATTTTCCCTTGTGAAGCAGACTGGAAAATAAGCCGGTATTGTGCCAAACTTTTTAATGGCTGTTTCTCTGAACCAGGGCCAGAGACCCTAAAAAGAACGAAGTGAATGGGGAAGCATCTAGAGTCCAGTATGAACCTTTCTTAGCAAATTTGTCTTTCATTTAATTGTTTTTCCCTTTAAAAGATGGAGAAACATTTGTGCTGTGCCAGGGACCTGATCTTGTTATCAAAGCAGCAGGGCTTCCTGTGCTCCTATCTTGTCATGAGGAAAAAAGAGGACATGATAAACCAGAGGAGAAGCAGTACAATCTATCTTTTGCTGAAAAGGCAGAAAATCGAATAAGGGGAAACTAATGAATAGAACACTGCAAAAACTGAAGTAGTGCAACAGATTACGGAAGCATAGAACCATCGCAAAATATTAAAGGGATGGGTTTCGTTTCTTAATAGAAACTCTTAAGATGGCTGCGAAGGAGAAAAAGGCGGGGAGGTGTAATATAGGTTGTACAGTTGAGCAAGGGATGGGTGACCTGATCTTGGTTTCTATTGCTACTACTAAACATTTCTCTAGTGCTATGAGGTGTAGGCAGTGATATACAGGTACACATAAGAGTTGGTCCTGGTTACCTGGAGCTTATACTTAATTTAAATCACAAAAGACAGGACAAATCTCTAGCGACCAGATAAGTATTACAGTAAACGTGGCATATGCAACACTGTGCAGACACATGTAAGAGACTGTTCGTGCTCATCGGAGCTTACAGTCTAGTCAGGACAAACACAACAGTTGAGGACAGAGATACATCTAGGGGAAAATGGTAAGGAAACACAGGAGACTAGGCAGATCAAGATCCAAAAGCGGTCTCGAAAAGTTGAGTTTTCAGCCTACCTGAGGGGGGGGGGGGGTGCAGGAGCAGCAGTCCATGTGTTCCAAAGCACATGGCCTGCCCGCGGGCACCAAAGTGCTGGCATGAAAGCTGCTGCTGCCTGCCCCCAAGAAGATGGAATCAACCGTGGCAGCGGCGGTGTGCCTCAGTGCAGGGGGAGAGGGGGTGACTGGGGTGACAGAAACCCTTGGAATAACCCTAGATAGAGAGAGTCCAAGAAAGGTAAAAATAACCCCAGCCAGTGCTCTAACCATTAGGCTACTCTTCTATTATGGAAATGCTAGAAGTCCAAAAAATAAGATGGAAGAGTTAAAATATCTAGCACTGAATGAAAGGTTAGATATAATCGGCATCTCAGAGACCTGGCGGAAGGAGGACATGAATGGGACACTGATACCTGGATACAAAATATATTGCAATGATAAGGTAGATAAAATCGACGGAGGGGTTGCATTATATGTTAAAGAGGGTTTTGAGTCAAACGGCATAAACATTTTGCAGGAAGCAAAATATATTCTAGAATCTTTATGGATAGAAATTCCATGTAAAAAGGGGATGGGGATTGCAGCGGGGGTGTACTACCATCCACCGGCCAGAATGAAGAGAAGAATAATGAAAGCTAAAGAAATTAGGGACGCTAACAAAAATTACAGCACAGTAATAATGGGTTTATTTCAATTACCCCTGTATCAACTGGGTCAATGTCACAGGACATCAGAAGGTGATGGTAAATGGAACTCACTCAGATGAAAGGAGGGTGATTAGTGGGATGCCCCAGGGTTCAGTCCTGGGCCTGGCACTGTTCAATGTATTTGTAAGTGATATTGCTGAAGGACTGAATGGAAAAGTCTGTCTTTTTGCAGATGACACGAAAATTTGCAACAGAGTGGACTCCCCTGAGGGAGTAGATAACATGAGGAAAGATCTACAAAAGTTGGAAGAATGGTTTAATGCTTGGCAGTTAAGATTTAATTTGAAGAAGTGCAGTGTCATGCACTTGGGAAGCAGAAATCCAAGGGAAATGTATGCGATAGGGGGCGAGAGGTTGGTGTGCATGGACCAGGAGAAGGACCTTGGTGTGATTATTTCTGAGGATCTCAAGGTGGCAAAACAGTGCGACAAGGCAGTGACAAAAGCCAGGAGGATGTTGGGTTGCATACAAAGAGGAATTACCAGCAGAAAGGAAGAGGTACTAGTGCCACTGTATAAGCCACTGGTGGGGCCTCACTTGGAATACTGTGTTCAGTTTTAGACCATATCTCACAAAGGATGTAAGAAAAGACTGGAAACGGTTCAGAGGAAGGAGACCAAAATGATTTGGAGCCTGCGTCAGAAGCCTTATGAGAAGAGACTTGAAGACCTAAACATGTACACTCTGGAGGAGAGAAGGGACAGGGGAGATATGACTCAGACCTTTAAATACTTAGAGAATTAATGAACAAACAAACCTCTTCCAAAGACGGGGAAGCTGTAAAACTAGAGGGCATAACATGAACCTTCAAGGGGGTAAATTAAAAGGCAATGTCAGGAAATACTTTTTTACTGAAAAGGTAGTGAATGTTTGGAATGCCCTCCCGATGGAAGTGGTGGGGGCAAATACAGTGACAGAATTCAAAATGGTATGGGACAGACACAGTGGATCCCTTTGCAGCAACAGGATAAAATCAAAATAAACTTAACTATCTAATTTCTCAACAAACAGGGGTGTCCTACACGAGTGGTGAGTTCACCCCTAAACAAAGACATGGGGAGGGGTGACATGCACGGAGCGGCAGGTGCACCTACTCTTGCCATCTTACTGTGCAGACTAGAAGGACCATACTGGTCTTTATCTGCTGTCATTTACTATGTTAATATGTATATTACTATGTAAATGGAATAAATAACACCTTCATGGAACAGCTGGTTCAGGAACCAACAAGAGGGGAAGCTATTTTAGACATAGTCCTTAGTGGAATGCAGGATCCAATGTGAGAGATAACTGTGTTGGGGCCTCTTGGCAATAGTGATTATAATATGATCACATTTGATTTAATAAATGGAGGGAGGACAGAAAGGAAATTGGTTGAGTGGGAGGTGGTAAAGGGTACAGGTAAATGGAGCTGAGGAGAAAGTTACCAGTGATGTGCTGCAGGAATCTGTCCTTGGTCTGATTCTTTTTAACATCTTTCTAACAAAAAGATTGGTTGCCCTTAAAATATCCCCTTCAGTTTTATTTATTTATTTATTTTTATTTATTTAACTGCATTTATATCCCGCTTTTCACCGGGTCAAGTTTTGCCCACTGTTTTTCTACATCCCCAAGCTGTTCCCATTCTGCTAACAACTCCTTGAGGTACTGACCCATCTTGGCAAAGTTAGTTTTCCTAAAGTCTAAAATGCTCACTTTTGAATGGATTTGATCATCCCTAGATCTAATACTGAACCATGCCATCTGTTGATCACTTGATACGAGATGATCTCCCACTATAACATCAGAAACACTCACTGTCTTGAATGCCTCTCAGCCTCACCATCTCTTCTCTCAGCAACTCCACTTGTATTCTGAGAGCTTCAGCATGCAGGCATCCTGCACAATGAACCGGAGCCTCAACTGGCATTGGGATCTCTGTCTGAACAGAGGCAGAAGCTATAACGGGGACAACAGCTTTGGCAATATGACTTTTGCCAGCCATATTTGAGTTGGAGGAGCTTCAGTACGTGTTGAAGTAAAAAAGAGAAACCTACCAAAGTCCCTGCCGGTTCCTCAGCTGTCCCTTAAGAGAAAAAGCAGTTAACCTCTTTTAAGTGTGCTCTAACAGGGCTGTTATAAGTCCCTGTGTGTAGCTAATTTCCCTATAAAGCAAGAATGCTCACATGGGGTGGGTGGGAGCTGGAGTGGGTGGGGAAGGACCTAACATCTGATGATGTCATTGACTTCAAAGAGCTAGCAAGCTGGAACAAAAAACAATGAACTCTAACTGACAGAGCTTTGCCCAATACCACAAAAAAATCCCCCTTCAAGAGCTTTCAGGTAGAGAGATTGTAGTTAACAGTCACACAGTATTACCTTGCTTGCAGCCGAGTCCCTGTTAGGCTGAAAGAACTCAAAAATGAGATTGCAGACCTATTATTAGTAATCTGTGAATTATCATTAAAATCATCTCTACTACCTGAAGATTGGAGAATGGCCAACATAATGGCATTTGTTACAAAGGGTTCGAGGGGTGATCCAGGAAACTACAGAACAAGGAGCCTGATGTCTGTACCAGGCAAAATGATAGAAAATGGTATTATAAAGAACAGCATTACTGAACATATAGATAGTAATGGTTTAATGGGACAAAGCCAACATGAATTTAGTCAGGAAAAGTCTTGTCTCAATCTCCTATATTTTCTTGAAGGTATGAAGAAACACGTAGATAAAGGTGAGCTGGTTGATATAGTGTATTTGGATTTTCAGAAAGCCTTTGACAAGGCACCTCATGAGAGAGACTCTTCAGGAAATTGAAAAGTCATGGATAGGAGGCAGTGTCCTATTCTGGATTAGGAAGTGGTGACTAGTGGAGTACCCTAGGGATTTGTGCTGGGCCTGCTGCTTTTTAACATATTAATAAATAACCTGGAAATGGGAATAATGAGTTTGGTGATCAAATTTGCAGATGACACAAAATTATTCAAAGCTGTTAAAACAAAAGAGGATTGTAACAAACATCAACACCACATCCTCCCCGTTGGTTTCATGCTCCGCATCATGGATAAAATTCACAAAAAAAGAATTCGCCCCACATATCCTCCATATTGTTAATCAATCACACTCCCAAGAAATCATGCCTGCTGACCTTAAAACTATGTCCATACGTCCTATACTTAAGAGCAAGACACGTGATGAAAAAGACCCAAGCGCATACAGACCTATAGCCAGTATACCTTTTGTTGCCAAAATAATAGAAAAGGTCATTCAAGTACAACTCCAAGATCACATTGACCTCAGTGCACCATTAGACACCCACCAATTTGGTTTTCGACCATTCCATGGAGTCGAAACCTTGCTGCTAACACTAATGGACCACCTCATCAGAGGCACAGATAATTCTAATTTTGCATTCATTCTTCTCTTTATTGACATTGCTTCAGCATTTCGCAACCTTAGCCATAACACCCTCATCTCAAGATTAGCACAAATAGGATTAGGAGACACAGTATTACACTGGTTCAAATCATACATATCAAACCGTAAACTCTGTGTCCAAATAGGCCAAGACTCATCAGACTTCACAAATATAGTAGTGGTCAAAACTTATCACAGAGCAAAGATTTTTGTCAAAAAGAAGAACAAAACTCTGCACGTTTAAACCGAAAGTATACCAGTATCCTCAAAACTGATGTATTCAAGTAAAAACTTCAGGCAGACTTCAGCAATCAATTCAAGCCCTATAGACAAAGCAACTGATAGGTCTCAGACTCAGCGGGCAAAAACATACTCCAGTCAGTAACAACTGTCTGGGCATAGCCCTGATTGCATCAACGACCTTTAATACTTCGTTGCTCTGAAAAGGGGCATCCACTAACTCTTTAAACAAAATAATAAACTATTAGACTCAAAATTATTCAACCAAACTTATGTAAAGAGAGTGGTCAGCTTGACTTAGCTTTAAAGGTATTGCTTGAAAACGTGCTTGGCCATCTCCTTATCCCCAACGCTCTCACTTGCGCTATCTTGCGTTTCACCCGAGCAGGTTTCTTCAGGGGGTGGCTAAAACACTACAATACAAAAATACATCAAATTTTAAACCGTACATACTTTCATTGCTGATAGAAATAGACTCATCCAGTGCAAAGAAGAGAGGAACATGCCTCACAACAGGTTGATTGAAGACCATCCAAGCATTACCAACTGCTTCTGGACGCCGCGCATGCAAACTGCGCATTTTATAGAGAGAATCATTGGCTCATTTGAGGCAGCGGAAACTCACACACAAACTTCCCATTCGACCCGCAAATTAAGACCTATCATTTGCTTTGTCTATAGGGCTTGAATTGATTGCTGAAGTCTGCCTGAAGTTTTTACTTGAATACATCAGTTTTGAGGATACTGGTATACTTTCGGTTTAAACATGCAGAGTTTTGTTCTTCTTTTTGACAAGACTCATCAGAGACATTCCCCCAAGAACAAGGAATACCCCAAGGTTTCGCCCTCTCAGCCCTCCTTTTCAACCTATACCTGCAAACAATTACCAACATCTTCAGAAAATTCAGCATTGGGTATTACATCTATGTGGATGACATTATGTTGTCTCTCCCCATAGACATAAACAATCCTACCTATCACAATCTATCGGACTGCATTATTGAAACAGAATCATGGTTAAAGTCCAACAACCTTAATATTAACTACAAGAAAATGGAAGTCCTATACATATCAAGAAATCAAAACCCTACCCCCTTTCAAACCATTAAGATTAATAATATTGTATTCCCTGTTAAGCAAGACGTGAAATGCCTCGGCATAATACTAGAATAGATCAATCTCTCAGCATGCTCCCACATATAAAACAAACAGTAAGGACTATCTTCTTCAAACTGAAAACTGTTCAACATCTTAGACCCCTACTAGACATCAACAATTTCAAATCAGTAGTCCAGGCCCTTATCACCCCACATTTTGACTACCAATCTAAAACATAAACTTTCTACAGAGAGCACAAAATATCACAGCTAGAATTGTCTGTAAGGCCTGCCTAACTGATCATATAACCCCCATCCTATATGAGCTCCATTGGCTCCCAGTTCTAAGCCGAATAAAATATAAGTTACTAACAGTAACTTATCAATAACATCTCCCCGTCCTTCTTATCAACCCTCATTCATACTCAACCAGATACCAGATCCCGCAGGCAAAATGCTATCCACTCGCTTGCAATCCCCCACTCTATCCACAAAACAAAACAGACCATGAGCTCTAGAACCTTTACATATCTCGCCCCAGTCTCTGGAACTCCCTCCCTCTTCTGATACAATCGATCAAAGACCTCCAAACATTTAGGAGAGAACTCAAAACGTACCTCTTCCTTGCACACTATGGAAACACAAACATAGAACCCCCCCTCACAAGCTACATCACAACACACCCCCTGAGAGGCACACATATTCCACATCCTCAGACTCAAAGAAAATCATCATAATCAGATATTATATGCATAGTTTATTAGCTTCTTGTTTTAAATAAAATGTAAAATGTAAATTGTTATGTTAACTGTAATTTTAAAGTTTATAATGTAAAAAGTTATACCACCATTCTATGTAAAATTTTCTGTTCTTTGTAAACTGCCCCTGATCTTTGGAAGGGGTGGTATAGAAGAATCTAGTAAATAAATAAATAAATAAAATAGTGAAAAATTGCAGGAGGACCTTGAGAAATTGGGAGATTGGGTGTCCAAATGGCAGATGAAATGTAATGTGGACAAGTGTAAAGTTATGTACTTAGGGTAGAAAAACCCAAAATACATTACATGATACAAGGTTCCATGTTAGGCATCACCCACCCAGGAAACGGATCTGGGCATTATGGTGGATAATATATTGAAACTGTCTACCCAATGTGTAGTAGTGGCCAAGAAAGCAAATAGAATGTTAGGAATCATAAGAAAAGGAATGGAGAATAAAACCAAGGATATTATAATGCCCTCTGTATTGCTCCTTAGTGCGACTGCATCTAGAATACTGTATGCAATTCTGGTCACCATATCTTAAAAAGGATATAGCGGAATTTGAAAAAAAATAAATGCAATGTGTGCCTTCGAGTCAGTCCTGACTCCTGGCGACCCAGAAGCTCCTGGGTTTTCTTGGCAGTGTGACTGGAAGTAGATTGCCAGGCCTTTCTTCCGAGGCAATGGAGGGTTAAGTGACTTACCCAAGGCCACAAGGAGTGCTAGTGGGACTCGAACCTGGAATTTGAAGAGCAGCCAAAATAATAAAGGGAATAGAAGGATACCCCTATGAGAAAAGGCTTAAGAGGTTACGGCTCTAGCTGGGAAAAGAGACGGCTAATGTCAGATATCAATGAGGTCTATACAGTGCTTTTTTCCTAGGAAAAAAGTGCCAGTATTCATATGCAGGGCTTTTTCATGAATACAGTTGTGGTCAACATTTTTGGCACCCTTACAGTTTAACCCCTTTATGTCCAATATCTCCTAAAAAAAAAGTAGCCCGTAAAATGGCTTTGGGCTACATATGCACACATATTTGACACATGGAAGGGGGGTATATAAGAAATGTTTAAATAAAAAAAAAAGAATCAAATAAAATAAGACCAATTAAAAAAGGAAATAGTATAAAACTGGGACCTTGCCCAGGACATGATTATTGGCAACCTTATAAACAATTCTAAACGGTTTGAACAGAAGAACCACATTCCCATTGCAGTGAAATTAGACACACCTGTGGTCGTCAGTACTCACATAACTTGAATCAACCAATAAATGATGGCTCTAATGTTTACAATGGCCACATTCCTCTCTGTTCCATTTTCACAGTGGTGAAGACCAGAATGCTACCTAAGACCATCAGAAAAGTCATTATCACCAAACCTCAAAGGGGTACAGGCCATCTCCAAAGACCTTGTGATTCCTGTGTCTACATTTCACAATGTTAAGAGGTTTTCTGCTTATGGAATGTCAAGAACCTCCCAGGACGTGATAGAAAGAGGAAAATTAATCCATGAAGTTTTCAAAGGTTACTATGAACTGTTGAAAAAACATATACAACTTCTAAAGAGCTTAAAGCTGACCCGGAGCAATCTGGAGTGGTGGTTTCAACCCGCACCATATGCCGCGCACTAAACAAAGAAGGACTTCATGGGTGAAGGCTAAGGAGGACCCCATTGCTTAAAGATAGACATAAAGTAAAAAGGCACGTCTGCTTTTTACCCAAACTCACCTTGAGAAACTACAAATCTTCTGGGAGAGTATTCTGTAGACAAATGAAATCAAACTTGAGCTCTTTAACAATAAAGACCAGCGATACGTTTACAGGTGTCCACTAAAGAAGAGCGGAACCTAGGAGTGGTTGTGTCTGATGATCTTAAAGTAGCTAAACAGGTAGAAAAGGCGACTGCAAAAGCTAGAAGGATGCTTGGGTGCATACGGAGAGGAATGGCTAGCAGAAAAAAGGAGGTGATAATGCCTCTGTATAAGTCTTTGGTGCGACCTCATTTGGAGTATAGTGTGCAATTCTGGAGACCGTACCTTCAAAAGGATGTGAACAGGATGGAGTCGGTGCAGAGGGTGGCTACTAAAATGATTAGTGGGCTTCATTATAAAGCATATGAGGACAGACTTAAGGATCTTAATATGCACACCTTAGAAGAAAGGCAGGATAGAGGTGATATGATTGAGATGTTTAAATACCTCCGTGGCATAAATGTTCAGGGAGAGAGCCTCTTTCAATTGAAAGCAAGTTCTGCTATGAGGGGACATGGGATGAGGGTGAAGGGAGATATATTCAGGAGTGATATGCAGAAATATTTCTTTACGGAAAGAATAGTGGATCTGTGGAATAGTCTCCCAGTGGAGGTGGTAGAGATGAGGACAGTAACTGAATTCAAAAAAGCATGGAACAAACACAGAGGATCTCTAAAGATAAAAAGGGGACTGTTGTAGTTGTTATGGAAGGACAGACTAGATAGGCCATGTGGTCTTTTTCTGTCGTCATATTTCTATGTTTCTGTGTAGGTGAGGAAACGAAGCTTAAAATGAAACCCCCCCTTCCTACAGGTAAATATGGTGGAGGTTCCATAATGTCGTGGGGCTGTTTTTCTATCTCTGGAACTGAAGGCCTGGAACCCATTAAAGAAATCATGAAGTCAGACGACTACCAAGGTATTCTGGAGTGAAATGTGCTACCTAGTGTCAGAAAGTTAGGTCTGGGTCGAAAGTCATGGGTCCTCCAGCAGGACAGTGACCCAAAATATACATCCAAAAGTACTAAGAATGGTTGGTTAAAAAGGAACAAACAGACTGTTTTAAACTGGCCAGCATTGAGTTCTGATCTCAGTCCAATCGAGAACCTTTGGAAAGAGCTGAAATCTTTAATTGGTAAAAGGAATCCTGGAAACATTCATGAGCTGGAACAAACTGCAATTGAAGAGTGGCCACAACCCTGCACAGGACAAAAGGATTTAAAAACCACTGCGCCTTCAGGCACACGGACCTCCTCACTGGCACCCGATTCAGCAATCGGGGGTGGAAGCAGGAGTTGCAAGCCCCTCCCGCTCCCCCCACCAAGGCCAATCAGGCCACAGGTCTGCACAGGACAAAGGGATTTAAAAACCACTGCACCCTTAGGTGGGAACTGCTTACAAGACATAAGACCACATACCTGCTCAACTACACCAATAGAGATCAAAGTAAACTCTGAATTACCTGTAACACTGCCACAATAAGGAATCTGTCAGCAACCATCTTATGTGTCTCCTTCCTATTCACAATTCAACTTGCCACAGCCACCCCATTTTCACTCGCAATAGATATGCTCCCATACATACCTATTATTCACACACACACACACTACACATAACCCCTTCTCACTCCTACAGACACAAGCCCAGACACATGCAACACCTCATCCAAATCAACCTCACAACACTTAATACTAAGCCCCTCACACCAAACCCTGTAAGAGAAACCCACCAAATCAAGTGTACCCTCTTAAATGCACAATCCGCAAGAAACAAAATACAACTCTTAGCTGATATACTACTTGACAGTCAAATCGATATCTTAAACATAACCGAAACATGGTACATCAAAATGGATGCAGTCCTACTAAATCAGCTAGCACCAACTCTCCAAGGACAAAACAGTGAGGTGCTGGTGTCTGCATCCTAGCAAGAAAGTGCCTGAACTTCTGCATCCTCTCAAGAACCTCTGCCAATGGTCTGGAAACATTAACAATTTCAAACAACAAAATAACCATACTCCTTGCTTACAAATCCCCAAATACCAATGCTGACTGCCTGGAGTCCATCCTAAAAACCATCTGTAACAGCTCAAACCATAAATACCTCATGATACTAGGTGACCTCAATCTCTCCTCAGCACTGCCAAGCAAAGCCATCACCTTCCTGGAAGCAGTGGAATCTCTAGACTACATTCAAACCAACAACCAAGCCACCCACATCAAAGGCAACTTCCTTGACATGATTTTCCTAACACTCAACATACTCAAGCAATACCAGATCCCAGCACCTACCACCACTGATGTCCCATGGTCAGACCATAAAATGCTATCATTAACTATCCCTACAGAAATAAAAAAACACAAATAGTGCTCTGTAGAACAGTGTACTTGAAAGTTCCACAACTGGGATAAAGAAAAATTTCTAGCAAGCATACTTCCAAATCTGCAAAATAGCCCTGATGACATGGACACCCTAATACAAAACTGGAATAAAACCATAGCTGATACAGCAATGAAGCCCCAACTGGCAACCAATGCTCCTGGTACACACCCCTACTAAAGGACATAAAAAGAGCCCTATGGATCACCAAAAGAAAATGGAGGAGCACCAAATCAGATGACACCCTCAACATCTATAAACGCAGGCTACAATCATACCAAGTTGCCACCAGCCAAGCAAAAAAGGCCTACTACACTAAACTTCTCCAGAGCTCCTTAAATCACCCCCGAGAGCTTTTTGATATAGTTAAATCACTAAGCAAAGATCCTGCATGCCGAACAAAAAAAAGCACTCTCACCCCAAGCAATGGCTATTTCCAAACTCTAACCTCAGTACAAGCCAAGATACAAGCCCACCTGAACAGTACAAGCCAACAGACAACCACAATAAGTGAAGCACAAAAATCACAACGGAATATCTAGAAAGAATCATCACAAGCATCAACACAACTATCTCTCTGCTCGACCCCTGTCCAGTCAGCTGGACCATGGCAACCAAACAGGAGCTCATTCCAACAATGCTAAGAATCATAGAGCATCACTAATGCAGGGATACGTCCCACCTGAACTAAAGTCAGCCTCTATCCGCCCTATCAGGAAAGAAACATCCAATGACATCAACCAGCCATCCTCATATAGACCAATAGCCAGTCTCCCATTCATAACCAAGGTCTTGGAAAAAATTGTATACAGACAGCTTCAGGATTACATAGATACAAATCACTCAGTAGATCACCAACAATATGGTTTCAGACCACGCCATGGAGTAGAAACACTCATGAATGCCCTACTTGACTACCTAATTAAGGGCACCGACAAACCCAGATCAGCTTCATTCTCATCTTTCTGGATATTAAAGCAACATTTGACTGCATCCCACATGACCTCATAATTCAACGTCTACAAAACATTGGATTATCAGAGACCCCCCCCCCCTCCTGATTCAAGTCCTACTTGACAGGCTGCAAACTTCAAATCAGAATAAACCAAAGTCAATCCCTTATACTCAAACCCATTCAGTCCCACAAGGCCCAATCCTCTCAGCACTGTTATTTAACCTCTTCCTGCAACCAATATCTACCATAATAAAGTCCTGCAAAATCCTTTACCATATCTATGCGGACGATGTAATGATTTACACACCTATCAACACAGGAAATCCCAATACCACCCTCTGCAAATGGCTCAAAAGATTTAACCTGAACATAAATCTTAAGACTGAGGCCATGTTTATCACCAGAGACACCAGCTTCATACCACCAACCTCCATACCTATTGATGGAACACAAATCCAAGTGAAACAAAATAAAAGATACCTTTGAGTTACACTGGATCAACACTCATTTTCAAAGCACACATATGAAACATAACTCAAGCATATATTTCAAGCTCAAAACAAGCAAGAATCTTAAACCACTTCTATCCAACCACAACTTCTGCTCAGTCCTCCAGGCAATCATATTTCCTTACTTTGACTACTGTAATATCATCTTTCAAGGCATACCAAACTCAACCATCCACCCTCTCCAACTTGCACTCAAAACGGCAGCATGAACTCTCTTCAACAAAAAAGGACAGAGCACATTACACCTTTCCTCAAACAACTGCATTAGTTTCCCATTATAGAATGTCTAAAATTCAAAGCCATACTTACAACATTCAAAGTCCTCAATGACTCTTCAGCACCACACCTACAAACCCTAACCCAGATCATACCCGACAACAGAGGGCAATGATCTACCTGAAACAAAATGCTACAAACAACACAGATATTCACAAAAAACAATGCTACCACATCTAAGAAAGCCTTTTCTCTCCATGCATCGCAACTATGAATTTTACCCCAGAAAAGCTAAGGACTACAACTGATATAGCCTCCTTCGGGAAAGCCCTTAAAACCCACATCTTCAGAGAATGCCACCCGCAAACCTAGCCCACCCCTTCCCCTGCACAATCTCCCCCTCCCCCACAAGCCTCTTCCCCCTCAACTTCCCCTAAACCTCAATACCTCCATACATTCACAAATGTACATAGTTATTCTCCAAATGCATATATCAATGTTCATCCAAGTTGACTTCCCTGTTTAATGTAAATTGTTGTGTTATAATGTAAACAGCTTTGATCGTAGGATAAAGCGGTATAAAAAAAATCTGATACATAAATGAAAAGTGGGAGAAAGTCCTAGTAGACAGATGTTTGAAACTTATAGATGACTACAAGAAACATTTGGAGGCTATCATCACTGCCAAGGGTTGTGCAACCAAATATTAGTGAAGTGTGTCATTAATCCTATCCAGGTCATATTTTGTTTTTGTTTTCTCAGAAATTACTATGTCTACGTTGCACAGACATCTTTTTTTTTGTTTTATACCTTTGAACATACTATTAAAATATTACTACTACAACTAATCATTTGTATAGCGCTACAAGGTGTACACAGTGCCTTACGATGACATATAGTTAGAATATTTCCAATTATTTCTCAAGATATTGTATACAACATATCTAAAATGCAAAGGTGCCAATAATATTGACCACAGCTGTATATGAGTATGATGGGTCAATTTTAATAGGCAATAAAAAAGATGCTGGTACTCCATACCACCACATACCACATCAAAAAAAGCCCTGGGCTTATAAAATACTGACTTGAGTGGTACGAGTAAACGTAAATTGATTGTTTGCTCCATCGAGAATTAGAAAGACTAGGGGACACACAATGAAGCTACAATGTAACACTTTTAAAACTAATCAAAGAAAATATTTTTTCACTAAAGCAGAGCAAAGTGTACCTTCGAGTCAGTGCTGACTCCTGACACCCAGGCTCCAGGGTTTTCTTGGCAATGTGTCCAGAAGTAGATTGCCAGGCCTTTGACTCAACTTGTAATCAAATTCTGGAATTCATTGCTGGAGGATGTAATAAAAGCTGTTAGTGTAGCTGGGCTTAAGTGGTTTGGACAAGTTGCTCGAAGGAAGTCCATAAACCATTATTAAAGTAGATTGGGGAAATCCACTGCTTATTCCTGGGACAAGCAGCATAGAATCTGTCTACCTTTTGGGAATCCAATAGGTACTTGTGACCTGGATTGGCCACTGCTGGAAATAGGATACTGGGTTTGATGGACTTTTGGTCTGACCCGTATGACATATCCTATGTTCTTAAGTCCTGCCCCGATAGTGACACAAGAATGCGTCAAAGAGGGGTGGAATGTGGAAGGGCCTTCGAGGAGAGAGGAGATCAAACTCCCTCCCCCTCAGCCACGCAACTGGCATGACCGCCTCGGGTTCCCCTCCCTTTGCCCTCTCCCCTCCCCGCACCCCCCCCGCCCTCCCTGAGACCCTCCCCCTAATAAGTCACAACGTTACACCAGGGGTTTCTTTCACCAAACTAATTCTATTTATTTACACACATTGGTTATTAACAGCACCAAAACTGTTGGCCACAGCATGCACGTAACAATCCATACAACACAGTATACAACTTCTTCCTTTTGCCCCCTTGAGAGAGACAGCCTATATCCCACGTACTTTGTAAATGTCCGGTGGCGAAGTTATGCCGTAAAAGCATTTTTTCCGTCCCTCAGTCTTTCATGTCCTTCATGCAAAAGCTGTTACGCCTGCCGTTCAAGCAGACTTGGCAACCTTTCCTTCTTTACCCCCCCTTGCCCGCCGTCGAAGCAAGGCAGGGGGCCCTCTGAGCGATGTTCTTGTCACCAACTTACTCTCTCCGGGGACAGGTCCGTGTTTCGCTCCTGTACCTCGCCCCCTTTACTTAAGGCCTAGGCTGTGTTCTCTCTCACCGGGTGCATTTCTTCCGGCCAACCCCGCCAACAGCGAATCCTCGCTTGTTGACGGGGCCCCACCGATCAACGCGCCGCTGTGGCCAACACCTGCTTCTGCCATAATCGTTCGATCGTATCCTGCACCGCGCAGAGAAAAATGTCCATTCCAATGTCGGACAAATGCACTCCATCTGCGCGATACATTCCCGGGCATCTCTCCTCTATGAGGTCGTGCGTGATGTTGTACCCCCTATGGCCCCTATGAAGCGGGCCATCCATCTGTTCACTTTTCGTCTTGTCCTCTCTACTGCTCTGTGCGAGTTCTCTCCCCTCCACACGCGCCGCGGTATGATGTGTGACCATGCCAAGACCGTCCCGGGAAATGCCGTAGCCAATGTTAGCAGGTCGCTTTGCATCTTTTTGGTAAGCTCGATGCTGCGCGTAGACGCAAGGTCGTTGCCCCCCAAATGGATCACAATCATCCATGGGTTCCCGGTCGATCTCTTCCGTTGGATCAAGGACAGCATTAGCTGGTCCCACACCATACCCCGTCGTCCTAGCCACACCACCGCCACGTCTGCGCTCGGAAGTCCCAAATTCGCCCCCTGCGGTCTGCACTGAGTCCGCTTTTGGGCCCAGTGAACGAATGAATGGCCACATATCCACACTTCCCGCGGCCATAGGTGGCAACTTACTCATGTATGGATCACAATCAAAGATATGGTTATGGCAGTATTCATACACACTGATCAATCACTTTTTCTGTATATGACATGCATCTGTACATTACCATTACCCCCAATCCAGCTCTGTACCCTTACAACAGGTTATTATTGTTAGCTTCTTTCTTTTTTTTTTTTTTTTTTACGTAGCCCATCATTCTTCATTGCGCCGGACGTATATACAGTTTGTATCTATCTGAGCGCCATCGGCCTATCCTCATTATTTGCTCTCTAGACATCCCGATGCTGGCTGCCATAGAAGCAGCCCCAATGCGAAAGGAGTGCGAGCCGTATAAGCTTGCATCCCGTCCCGTTCGTTCAATTATTAACTTGAGTACTCTGGTGAATTGGAAACGTGATAAGGGTGCCCCGTTCGCATGTACGAACCATTGTTTTTCTGAGTACGCCCGTAACTGTTGGTAGGCTAAGGCATTCCTCAGCGGGCATGAAGGGTCGTTGTGCACTGCCGACAGCACCACCTTTTCCCCTTTTCCTTCCGCGTCGGTCTTGGATCGGCACAAATGTAGCTCTACGGCCCTAGCGCGTATGCTCACATCCCGCTTTTCCATACCTCCGCAGGCTGTCCCCTGCTCCGCGGATGAGGAAGCCAAGAGCTCCCCTACCCGAAATGCTCTGTAGAAGGCCCAGGAAAAGGCTCATCGAAACAACCTCGTCTCGTACTCGTCGTAACACACCAGGCTGGTCAGTACCATCAGTTGTTGGAGCATCTGATGAGTGATCGGGCGGCGTTTGTCCATTCTTCGGGGCTGTTCCCGGGACCAGCCTCTCATCACTTTCTGTACAATAAACCCAGCTGTGGTGCTCTTCTTCCCCATCGCCTTTGCGAAAAATGATACTGCTGCTAAACGGACTTGTACCGCGGCCTTTGTGCAGCCATTGGTTTTGCAGTGCATAATCCATCGCACAATCGTTGGCACTTCCAATCTGTCTTCCTGCTGTATTAAGGCCTCACTGCAAAATGTCTGGTATTGTTCCCATGCCGCTATGTATCTGCGCCGTGTATTCTCGGCTAAAGCTCCTAATAGGAGCTCCCAGATCTCGGTGGACCAAACTCCCAGACTTGATACGGGACCGATGTCTTGACTTCGTCGGCTTCGGGCGCCAGCTGGTGAAAAAGCCCGATCTTAGAACGAGAAAGAGCATCGGCAATGTTATTATTCTTGCCCTCGATGTGCTTGGCGCTAAGGGTTATGTTATGCGCCAGGCATAGGAACACTATTCGCCTTAATAGTGCAACCACCCTTGGCGTCTTGGCTCTCATACCGTTCACCGCCCACACTACCGCTAGGTTATCGGTATGGAAGGTGATAGCCCTATTGGCAAGCTCATGGGCCCAAATACCCAGGGCCACCATTATAGGGAACAGCTCCAGGAACGTGATGTCCCTGGTGATCCCCATCGTGTGCCACTCCCTGGGCCATGTCTCAGAGCACCACGCACCTTTATAGTATATGCCAAAACCAATCCCTCCCGAGGCATCGGTGAAGAATTCGAGTTCCGCATTAGATACAGGGAGCGCTTGCCAGAAGGCAAGGCCGTTGAAGGCGCGCAGGAATTGTAACCAGACCTGCAGGTCTTCCCGTATCTCCTTGGTGACTCTGATGCGGTGGTATTTTTTTGCTATACCTTTTGTTGCCCATGCCATACGACGGCAGAACACCCGCCCCATGGGTATCACCCTGCACGCAAAGCATAGGAGGCCCAGCATGGACTGGAATTGTTGTAGTGTCGCTTTTCGCTGGCTGTGCAATAGTTGCATATCTTTCTTCAACTTCAGCACTTTATCCGCTGGCAAGCGCAACCTGTGTGCTGGCACATCTAATTGTATGCCCAGGAAAGTGATGATCCCCTTTGGGCCCTCTGTTTTCTCCTTTGCTAACGGGATCCCAAACGCCCATGCCGTCTGCTCGAAGATATCCAATATCCTTTGCAGTCACCATGGTCTTTTCCCACGAATAGGAAATCGTCCAGATAGTGCACTACCGTATTGGGGCCGGCCAGGTCTTCGACCACCCAGTGTATGAATGAACTGAATTGTTCAAAGTATGCACATGATACTGCGCATCCCATGGGCAAACATTTGTCATAGAAGAACTCTCCATTGAACGAGAAGCCCAACAGTGGAAACGATTCAGGGTGAACCGGCAATAAACGGAACGCGGATTCAGTGTCCGCCTTCGCTAGTTGTGCTCGCGGCCCCTTGCTTCATATGAGTGTAATTGCCTGGTCCATGGTTGCATATTTGACCGAGCATAATGCCGGGTCGATGTAATCGTTGACGGACTGCCCCTCGGGGTATGATAGGTTATGAATTAACCTGAATTGTCCCGGCTCCTTTTTGGGTATGACCCCCAATGGGGAGACTACGAGGTCCTTGAATGGGGGTGACTGGAAAGGACCTGCTATTCTTCCCATACCTAATTCTTTTGCTATCTTGCTGCGGGCGATCTCGTTATGCTTTCGGACAGAGGGTGGGTTGTCCAGTAAGCGCGTTTGTTTTCTGTTCATTAAGATTAGGGATGGAATGCGGAAACCCTGTGAGAAGCCATCTTCTATACTGATAGCTATGTCTCGCTTAGGGTATGCTCTTAGCCATGGCCGCATACGCTCAAGGCTGATGGGTGTTGGCGCCAACCCCTTCGGTGGATCGCTGCTGCACTGCTCTGAAAGGCTTCGCCTCCCTTGCCGCCCTGCATGTGAAAGCTGGATGCCCGCCTCCGCATCCCGCGCAGGAGTGCTTGAATTTACACGGCTGCCAAGTACAACTCCCCGCGTTGTACTGCCTACATGCCCGTCTCCCTGGCCACTGATTGGCCAGCCTCCCCTGGTTAGTCTGAAAAGGCTGTTGCCACTGGGTGCTCGGGAGCGGCTGCTGCAGCCCATCCTGACACAATGGCCTATTGTGTGCCATTTCTTCGGTCCACATGTCCAGCACTCTATGATGCCATGCTAGTGTGGGATCGTCAGCCATGTTTCTCCTGAACTTGACATCATAGTTTAGCCATGCCCATCCCCCGTATTGCTTATGTGCACGGGTGATCGTGTACAGGTACTTGGTCAGGTATGGCCCCGCTTCGGGTTCTTTTTCCATCACCACGCTCATAAAGAGGTGGAATGCTGCCACCCAGTTGTTGATGGATTTGGTAATTTTGGGTTTCCTATCCCTCTCGCTTCTTTTCTCCTTATCCCTTCCACTGGTTGACTCATCCTCTTGATCCCTGAGCAGGAGAGAGAATATGTCAGTATATTCTCTCCTCCAAATTCTCTTTTTTATCTTTTTGGATACCGACACGGCCAGGGAGCTCACCCCGCAGCGTGGGTCACAGCTGGTGTCGTACCACTCCGTCCGCGTTCTTTGTGCCTCTCCCGCCGGCGTGCATGTGCCGTCCCCGCCTCTCTGACTTTGCCCCGACCAAGCCTGTCTGAGGGGATTGGATTGTTTTGAGCTCTTCTTCCGCTTAGCTTTTTTTTAATGCGTAGCGCATCACATCTGCCCATTCTATGTCCCTTTCACTGTCCGAACTGGACTCGTCCGATGAGGACGTTGATAGCTCTGCTGCCCCTTTTTCGCACCCCGACTTACCATGTGCTGCGGTGGGTGCGGTCACGCTGGCGCTCGTTGATGGAACTTCATAGTTCGTAGAGCCCGGTGCTCCCAGCCGTTGTTTAACTGAGTTCAGGCCGTGCTGTGTAACCTGATCCCGGACCATCTGGAGCAGGTCGTCCAGTTCTTGGTTCTGTGGCGGGGCCGCGTTCCCCGGTTGCTGTGGCGCCTTCTTCCTCGTACTGTGACGAGGTTTCGCTGCTGCTGCGGGGGCAGTTGCTTCGCGGCTAGCCCTCTGTGTCCCTCTCGTGTTTGGCCTGTCCGCTGCTCGTTCTTTTGATGCCGCTGCCGCCTTCGGTGCCGCCTTGTTGCCTCGTGGCCTGGAAGCCTTTGGTGTCTCCCTCCTCGGCATTTCTCAACTAGGATAGAATTACTATGCAGAGGCAATGAAAAGTCTACATTACTATCATTCAGGATGCTAACTATAATCCCGTGCTCAACACATGTCCCCTAACCCTCCATATACCTTTTTGGCTACCGATATCCCTACAACATCTCACTGTATATATCCATACCTAGCCCTGCTGCTATCTAACATTCTCATATACATACATTCGCAACATTACCTAGTCCAGCTCAGATACAATTCCTCCTTTGTGAGTTTACATATCAGCTCATTAGAAAGCATCCCAACAGTCTGCCTTACCACCTTTGGCCATTAGATGGCAGCCTTATGCTTTCCTTTCCTAGCTCCCTTGCTTTTCTGCTTCCATTTTCCGCTGTTCTGTAACCCTTTAGTTATATAGTTGATTATATTTTTCTTTTATTTATTTATTCATTTATTTTTTGATTTAAGAAGAACCCGCTCGGCTACTCTTACCCCTTTTTTTTTTTTTTTTTTTTGCTTTCTCTGCTTGGGCTTCCCGGCTCGCCCTCTGTGTCCCACGTTTACATGTGGGGTACTTTGTTGCCGCGTTAGCGTAGCCCCACATAGCCCCAGCCTTCTCCCTACTGGGCCCCCCCCCCACTCTTGACCATCTAGCCACAGGCAGCAGGCAGCACGGGATTATTTCCTTCCTTCATTTTATTGTTATTTATTTCTTTATTTACTTTTTTTTATTACGTTATGCCTCGTGCTTCCTGCTGCTGGTGCTCCCTTTGGCCCCCCCCCCCCCCCCGGACTCTTCTGCCGCTTCCTGAATAAAAGAAAAAAACAAGACTGGGCTCTGCCGCTGCCGCAGGCGCTGAGAACCACGTGGTACCTCTCCGGCAGTCTCGCTAACCCAGGTATTTATTTATGCATTAATATATATATTTATTTATTTATTTATTTAACACTCATTTTTATACCGCATCTTCCAGAGATCAGGTGCGGTGTACAAACAACAACAATTAACAAAGCTAAGTTTGTTTTACATAGAACATCTTAATTTTTACATAGAACATCTTAACATATCATAAATAAACAAAGTGGGTTTTTGAACTGGGACCATGTAAAAAAAAAAAAAAAAACAGTTAACTAACAAAGTGTAGTATCTATATACGTAAGACAGTACATAACTGATACAACTATATACATGCGTTGGTATTAGGTCATAGGAGATAGGATTGTCATTTCATTAGCGCTGAGTGTTGTCCATTTAGGTGTGAGGTTGTGCTTTAAGTGGTCATTTACCTGATTATCCTTTATCTATGTTGATTGGAAGGTTTTCTATGGAATTGTAGTGTTTAGTGAATAGATAAGTTTTTAGTTTTTTGCGGAATTCCAAGATCTCTGTTAGTGAACGTAGATCCTCTGGTAGGGAATTCCAGATAATTGGGGCTATATGTGAGAAGGCTCTATTGTTAGTCAATTTATGTGCTTTTATGAAGTCCTTCGGGATCTTTAGTTTATTTAACTGTTCTTTTCTATTAGTAGGCTTAGTTGTTTTCTTTGCATATTAGATTACATAGTGTAATCGGTGCTATGTCGTTTAATGCTTTAAATGAGGTTATTATTGTTTTGTATATTATCCTACTTTGTATTGGTAACCAGTGGAGAGATGCAAGTATAGGTGTTATGTGTTGTATAGAATTTATTTTTAGTATAATTCTTGCTGTTGCATTTTGGGCTAATTGAATTCTTTTAATGTTCTGTTTTGAAATGCCTATAAGTATTAGGTTGGCGAAATCAAAATGAGGGGTTATGATAGCTTGTGTTATATTAATGAAATCTTGTATAAATACAAGCGGACGTAGTTGTTTGAGAATTTTAAGTTTGAAATAGATTTTCTTTAAAGTGTTTCTAATGTGGGTTTCCATTGTAAGGTGTGTATCTAGGATGCTTTTCCTACTTGCTGTTACTTGCTCTATATGCTTTTCCTACTTGCTGTTGTGTTGTCCTCGCGTCCTGCCTCACTCTGTTAGGCGTAGGTGTGAGCGGCAAGAGTCCTCTTTGCAGCCTCCGGTTTCCCCGATCGATGTCCCGACGATACAGGGGGGCTCTCGTTGCAGCCTCCGCTGCAGGATTGCTGTCCGGTTTAGAAAGGGGGGTCTCCGATTTGTCCGGCTTCCTCCAGGAAGGGGGGGGTTGAGCGGCAAAGAGGCCAAGCACGCGCCGAGCGCACTCTTTTGTACTCGGCCCTTTGCCCGCCCCCCCCCTCCACCCCCCCACCGAAACCTCAGCGAGCCATCGCGTGCCTGTGCCGGGCCGCGTTGATTCGCGGCCGGGACTTTCTTCTCGTTCTTTATTCTTGCCTCTGTCATTTCCACAGTCCCAGCTAATCTGAAAGTTCCATGGTAGGAGGGAAGGAGGTTGGTTAGTTGATTAGAGGGGAATGCTAGATCAGAGAGGCACATAGGGAGAGGAAAGAGTTGAAAAGATGCTGGAACACGTGGGGAGGTGGCTAAGGAAGAGAGAGGGGAGATGCTGAACCACAGGGTAGAGGTGGGAGAATGAAGAAGATGGAGGGATGCTTGATGTGGTAGGGGGAAGGGGGACCATGAGATGCCGGACCATGAGTTGGGGAGGAGAAAAGAGAAAGGGGAGTTGTTGGACATTTGGGGGGGGGACAGAGAGGAGAGGCTAGACACAAGGTGAGAGAAAGAGAGAGGTAGTAAAAGGCACTTGAAGATGAATCTGATGCTGGGGATGGAAGAAGAGGGCTGATGATGAGAGAAGGGCAAGATGCTGTGGCTGGGGACTAGGGATGAATGAAAGGAGACTTGAGAGAGGTAAGTAGGGAGATGGGCTAGGAAGAAGTGAGAGAAGTAGATGGAGAGCTGGTAGGTGGTTAAAGGTTAAAAAAGGGAGATTGTGTATTGGAGAGTGAGAAGGAAGGGCACACATATATGAGGAGTGCATTCTGTTATGGACTAATTTCTTTACCTAAATTGGACTCACCTGCATGTATCCACAAGAAGTCTGCCTCCACCTACTGGCGTAACCCACTTGTCTGGACTGGTCTAGCAGGATGATAAGGACAAAGGCTTTTTGCCTTTATCTAGAAGCTTGAATATGACTAGGGGTTAACTGGCAACATTTTGAGCCAGGACCTAGATGGAGCAGGAGCAACTGGGGATCACTCTTGCCCCATATTGCTAGACACCAGAGATTGCAGGTTTTAGCCTGGGGGGTGGGTGTGGGGACACTGGGGGAGTGGGGAAGGTCAGGGATGGAGAGCATTCTTCTGAAGGGTTGGGGGTCTGAGAAATGCCTTAGGGGGAGTGGAATGTCTTCATGGCAGTTTTCAACCTGTGACCTCTTTAAGATGGTGCCTGAGAGCATCAGGCTGCATGTTAGTGGCCAGTTATCTCAGACAGGAGATATCAAACCACCTCAGAGCTGGCATTATTTTCCACGAATAGCACAGCTTACAAAGTTTAACACAAGCTGCGTTAATTTTCATAACAGGGTACCTTGCATGCTTTGCATTTCATTATTGTATAACGTGTGTTCAGTAGCATACCTAGCCTATGTGACACCCAGAGCAGATGCCCGCCTCCGCGATAACCCACCTGCGATGCTCCCTGCGACAACGCCTTCCGTGACACTCTTCCCCCATTCGCTTGCTCAGCAAACTTACTTTCACTTGTTTGCCAGCTTGCTGCAGTGCCTCTGCTCCAGGCCCGCTGTTCCCTCCTGGGCCAAAGTCTCATGGTGCAGCAGTTATCGCAAAACTTCAGGAGGTAATAGCCGACCTGGAGTGGAGGCAGTGCGGCAAACAAGTGAAAGTTAAGTTTGCCGAGTGCACGCCACTGCCCTGTGGGCCTGGAATTTATGCTGCACCCTCCTTCTGGCTGGCACCTGGGGTGGACCGCACCCACTATCCTACCTTTGGTGCCCCACTGCGTGTGTTGACTTTAGCACACATTTTGGTATAATGTACAAGTTTGCTATTTAACATGCCATAAATGAAGAATATCATGAGTTATTCCCTTAACGTATGTTAGTAACTACCCTTCTAAGTCTACGACGCTGAATATACTGAAGACTGTGTTCATGAGAAACTTGCTCAACTTAAAGTAGACAAAGCGATGGGACCGGATGGGATACACCCTAGAATACTGAGGGAACTTGGGGACGTACTAGCAACTCCACTGACTGACCTTTTCAATGCCTCGTTGGAGTCAGGAGTGGTGCCAAAGGACTGGAGAGAGGCTCATGTGGTGCCTTTACACAAAAACAGAAGTAAGGACGTGGTTGAAAGCTACAGGCCGGTTAGTTTAACTTCGGTGGTGAGTAAATTATTGGAAACGCTGCTGAAAGAGAAAATAGTGAGGTTTCTAGAGTCCAGCGGATTACTGGATCTGAGGCAGCATGGATTCACCAGAAACAGGTCTTGTCAGACAAATCTGATTGATTTATTTGACTGGGTGACCAGGGAGTTGGACCGAGGGAGAGCCCTAGATGTTGTGTATTTAGATTTCAGTAAAGCCTTTGACACTGTTCCTCACAGGCGACTTATAAACAAACTGAGCACCCTAGGGATGGACCCTAAAGTTGCTGCTTGGGTTAGAAATTGGTTGGGTGGGAGGCGACAGAGTACAGATAAATGGGGCTCACTCTGAGGAGAAGGATGTTACCAGTGGTGTGCCCGAGGGATCTGTCCTTGGTCCGATTCTTTTTAACATCTTTGTTAGTGATATAGCGGAAGGGCTGTCGGGTAAGGTTTGCCTTTTTGCGGATGATACCAAAATCTGCAATAGAGTAGACACCCAGGAATGTGTAGATAACATGAAGAGGGATCTAGCTAAGCTTGCAGAATGGTCTAGAATCTGGCAGCTGGGATTTAATGTTAAAAAATGTAAGGTCATGCATTTGGGCTGCAGCAATCTAAGGGAGCAATATAGTATAGGGGGTGAAGTACATTTGTCCACTAAAGAAGAGTGGGGCCTAGGCGTGGTTGTGTCTGATGATCTGATGAAGGCAACGGCAAAAGCTAGAAGGATGCTTGGGTGCATACGGAGAGGAATTGGCTAGCAGAAAAAAGGAGATGATAATGCCTCTGTATAAGTCTTTGGTGCGACCTCATTTGGAGTATAGTGTGCAATTCTGGAGACTGCACCTTCAAAAGGATGTGAACAGGATGGAGTCGGTGCAGAGGATGGCTACTAAAATGGTTAGTGGTCTTCATTATAAAGCATATGAGGACAGACTTAAAGATCTTAATATGTACATCTTAGAGGAAAGGCGGGATAGAGGTGATATGATTAAGATGTTTAAATACCTCCGTGGCATAAATGTTCAGGGAGAGAGCCTCTTTCAATTGAAAGCAAGTTCTGCTATGAGGGGACATTGGATGAGGTTGAAGGGGGATAGATTCAGGAGTGATTTACAGAAATATTTCTTTACGGAAAGAGTGGTGGATCCGTGGAATAGTCTCCCAGTGGAGGTGGTAGAGATGAGGACAGTAACTGAATTCAAAAAAGCATGGGACAAACACAGAGGATCTCTAAAGGAAAAAAGGGGACTGTTGTATTTGTTGATATGGAAGGACAGACTAGATAGGCCATGTGGTCTTTTTCTGTCATATTTCTATGTTTCTATACCCAGATATACCCGGTTAAAGGTTATAGGGCACATTCCATTTTGGAAGTAGATCCCCTCTGTAAGACCGGTCTGAGCTAGACGTATAGAGGGGATCACGATTCTCATCCCATAGGGCACATCTGTCCTGTGGGATCAGAATTGTAAACAGTCTTGTACGTGCAGGCTGGGACTGCGATTCAGTCCAGTCTGCGCATACAGGACTTTCCCGGCTAACTCAGTCAAGGCTCTTCAATGGAGCTGCGGCAACATGGCGTTATGTTGCCATAACACCGCAGTTCCATTGAAGAGCCGCGATGCCGGCCGCCGGAAACAAAAGCTTATTCCCCTCAGCCCGACCCACAATCTGGCCTCCTAAGGCCAGGGTCGGGCTGTGGGGAATGTCCTCTGGCCCCCTCCCCCATCCGTGCCCCGGCATCGACAAAATAACACATCCAGGGAAGTTATTCCACCTCGGAGGTGGAATAACTACCCCTGCACATGTCGCCGGCCCTGGATATACAGGGCCAACATCAGAATCGGCCTTGTATGTGCAGGGCTGGCAATCGCCCACCCAAACTCCGCCCCTTCTCCGCCCCCAACTGCCTTCCCCGCACAACCGGCAGGGAAGTTAGACGCAGCGGGGGAAGGCACAAATAGCGGGGATGGACACCCATCCGCACTTTTCATGGCACAGAATCGGGCCCTATGTGTATAAAACTTACCAGGTTTAATTTAGCTCAAATATTTCCTGGACAGACTTAACTAGTTAGCACCAGATGCTAATGTTATCTGGTTAATATTAATACATAGAACGCCTCCAACTCCTAGAAGTGGTTTAACTTTTTACCAGACAGATTGGCCACAGATTAAGTAGCTGGCAGGGCAGGAAGTTCAAAAGTAAATATTTGTCCCATAAACTCCCAAATTTTTTGTACATTGGCCCCTAAGAGTTAAATTAATAAAAGGTATTATAGCCTGCCATGTGCGTTTCTGAAATGCTGCATAGCGCACAGATGTACAAAAAAAATGTTACAGGGCTCAACCATGATTTATCAGCAAATAAAAGCAATGAATAATGACATATTAAATTTCTATTTCAGTAATACTTTTCCATGCAAAGTGTCCTGGAGGGGAAAAATAAAAATAAAACAGATTTTATGATCAGGGGACTCCTAGCAATATCTTTCAATTACAGTCTCCAGTATCTGAGCTGAAACAAGTTACTGAACATGTGAGAAGGGCTCAGAACCCAAAGATGGAGAAGAGAGGATAAACAGAAGAAAATACATGCAATGTACAAATTATGGCTCATGCTCTTTGCTCCAGCCTGTGTAAATAGAAGCACGGCCAAAACAATGCCTGTAGGTTATGAATTTTTTTAAATAAAAGGTGACAGTTAACTGGGAAGAAAAACCATTAAAGAAAAGCAGATGTAAAAGGCTGGTGCTGCGACGAAAGGCCCTTGCAGGCTGCAGACATAATAATTCCTGCCTGGCTGAGGTTATTTGTCAAACTGACAGGTCTTTTCGGGAGAAGGGAGAAGAGTGGAAACCAGCAGCATCGTGGAAATAGCCTTGCCCTTCTCAGTACTGGCCTTCTCGGTGACTACTGAGAACAGCGTTATGAAATACAAACCACTTCTGCTCACAGTCATTCTGAAATCCTAACCAGGGCCCTGGGGTGAAGAACTGACTGAGTATTTGACATTTTATATGCATTAAATTATTAAACAGACTAGTTATTAATCTGTAATATGCAAGGTCAATCATTATAGGCCACTACAAGGAGATGCTTTATGGCACACAACGGTGCTTGTTTAACCTTTTCTTTAAACTCTACATCTTCAAGTCTCTAAAAATGTTAAGTGGTTCTTGCTGGGATTATGTTCTCTTATATTTAAAAAAATAATAATAAAATTAAACACAATCTTTAGCCAGATCAGGGTTCTTACTCCTACCCTGTTCCAGTGGAGGAAAGAGGGCTTGCTATGATGACTGCAGGCACCTAGGTAAGTGAAAGCTCTCAGGTAAGTAAAAAGTGCAATATCTGGAAAGCCGTGTGTCTTAATGCCCATAGTATGGAAAATAAGATTCCGGATATTGAGGCTTTAATGGAGGAGGCTCACTTGGATTTAGTAGCTGTTACATACATGGTTCACGGAGAACAATAACTGGGATGTAATTATACCAGGCTTTAATTTATTCAAGAAGGACAGGTAAGAAGAAAGGGAGGAGTGGCACTATATGTAAAAAAAAATAAATAAGTAACGCTACAGAATTGCAGGGTTTACGAGAAAAGGGGGAGGCACTGTGGGTTAAACTGCAAAGAAGGAATGGATTATCCATTTACATTGGTCTTTTTTATAATCTCCTTCACAGACAGAAGAAGTGGACAGAGATTTAATTGAAGACATTTGCAGTATTGTTATGAAAGGAGAAGTGCTGCTGATAGATGATTTAAGTATGTCAGATATTGGTTGAGATATCCATGCTGCGGTGTCATTTAGAAATGAAGAGATACTGGATTCTTTACAGGGAGAACAATTCCAGCAACTGCTAAAAGAACCCACACATAAGGGGGCCATGGTGCTTATGAATGGAGAGAGCATTTCTGATATTATAGTGGGTGATCATCTCGCATCCAACAATCACGTTGATTCATTATTAGGATAAGGGTTGATAGTCCATTCGAAAGTGAGGGTCCTAGACTTTAGGAAAGCTGACTTTTCCAAGATGGAACAATACCTCAAAAAGTTGTTAGTGGGATGAGGGCAGGTGGGAGATGTAGTAAAACAGTGAACAGAACTGAAAGAAGATATTTTAGGGGCAACAAACCTTTTTATTAGGAAAAGAAGGAAAAGGAGGCCATTATGGTTCTTGAAAGTGGCTGAAAAAAAGAGGAAAAAAAGGGTGGCCTTTAAAATGCAAGAGATCACAGAAAGAGGAAGGTAAGCATCAATATTTGGAAAAGCTAAGAGAAGCTAGGAAAGTAGGTAGGAAAGCAAAGATACAAATGGAATTTAAAATAGCGCAATAAAATGGGAACACAAAACAGTTTTCAGATATGCAACTGAGAGGAGTAAGTGCGAAAGTAGTACTGTTATACTGAAGGGTAGAGAGGAATATGTAATAGCTGATGAGAAGAAAGAGGAACTGCTTAACAAATATTTCTGTTGTTCACAGATTTAGGGTCAGGAGTAGAATGTCAGAAAACCCCCACAGATAGGAACAGAATTGAGGTGGATTTTGAACGATTTTCAGAAGACTGTGCTTGCGAGGAGCTAGCTAAACTAAAAGTAGACAGAGTAATGAGGCCAGATGGGATACATCCAAGAATATTGAAGGAACTTAGGGAAGTTCTAATGGCTTCATTGTCCAATCTTTTCACTGCTTCTTTGGAGTAAAGAGTTGGGACTGGAGAATGGCTCACATTGGCCCTTCACACAAAAGCAGAAGGAAGGATGAGGTTTCGGAACTACAGGCTAGTTAGTCTGACCTCTATGGTAAGTTAACTAATGGAAACACTCCTAAAACAGAGGATAGAGAGGTTTCTGGAATACAATGAATTACAGGATCTGAGGCATCATGCTTTTACTAGAGGCAGGTCTTGTCAGACAAATCTCATTAATTTCTTTGACTAGGTGACCCAAGATCTGGACTGAGGGAAAGCTCTTGATGTGGTGTACTTAGATTTCAATAAAGCCTTTGACACTGTTCTGCAAAGCTGACTTATAAATAAATTGAGTGCCCTAGGGATGAACCCTAAAGTGACTGACTGGGTTTCAATTTGGTTGAGTGGGAGGTGACAAAGGGGTACAGGTAAATGGAGCTCTTTCTGAGGAGAAGGATGTTGCCAGTGGTGTGCCACAAGGATCTGTCCTTGGTCCAATTCTTTTTAACTTTGTTATAAGTGATATTGCTGAAGGGCTATTGGGTAAGGTTTGCTTTTTTGTGAATGATAGCAAAATCTGTAATAGAGTAGAGCCCCCAGGAAAGTGTAGATAGCATGAGGGGAGGGATCTAGCTAAGCTTGAAGAACAGTTGAGAATTTGGCAGCTAACATTTAATGCTAAAAAATGCACGGTCATGCATTTGGACCTCAAAAATCCAGTATAGGTGGTGAAGTACTTCTGTCCACGAAAGAAGAGCGGAACCTATGGTGATTGTTTCTGATGATATTAAGGTGGCTAAACAGGTAGAAAAGGTGATGGCCAAGCATCTAAAGTCTTTATGCACGTCTTGTCACCCCCCCCCCCTCTTGTTCAATGTAGACCCATATTGTGATGTCAACCACTTTGATTGAAGGAAAAAGTGGTATACAAATCTGCTTACATAAATAAATAAATAAAGGTTGCTTGGGTGCATAGGGAGAGGAATGGCTAGCAGGAAGGAGGATATGATAGTGCCTCTGTATAAGTTTTTGTTGAGACCTAATTTAGAGTATTGTTTGCAATTCTGAAGACCACACTTTCAAAAGGATATAGACAGGATGGAATCTGTGCAGAGGATGGCTAGCAAAATCGTCAGTGGACTTTGTCGTAAGGCATATGGGGACAGACTTAGAGATCTCTATACATATGCTTTAGAAGAAAGATGGGAAAGGGGAACTATGATAGAAGTGTTTAAATACCTCTGTGACATAAATGCACAGCAGGAGAATGTCTTTCAATTGAAAGAAAGCTCTGCAACAAGGGTGCATAGGATGAAGGTAAAATAGGTGAAAGGTGAATTTGCAGAAATATTTCTTTACGAAAAGAGTAGTAAATGCATGGAATAGTTTTCCAGTGGAGGTAGCAGAGACAGACTGTATCTGAATTCAAGAAAGCATGAGACAAACAGAGAAGATCTCTAAAGGAAAAAAAGAAATGGTAGAACTTAGTAGTTGGTATGGAAGGGCAGACTGGACAGGCCGAATGGTCTTTATCTGCCATCATGTTTCTATGTTTCAAGCCATGGTACTTCTGGAAGAATTATGAAAACATGGTGGCTTTTTAGCTCCACAGAACTTACTCAGAGTAGCCTGAGTCCCTGAATTCCTTCAGCCAGACCCAAGGAGTTTCTTTAAAAAACAACATTGGTTTAAAGATTGCTTTAGAATTTTACATTTGTGGTTAACATTGGCACCCTTGCATTTTAGGTATGTTGTGTACAATATCTTTAAAAATAATTGGAAATATTCCATTTGTATGTCGTCATAATATTTGAATAGTATGTTCAATGATATACAACAAAAAAAGATGCCTGTGTAACTTAGATGTAGTAATTTCTCCAGGACCAAGCAGGAAGTCAGTCCTCACATAAGGGTGACATCGGCGCCGACGGAGCCCTCGCGGAGCAATTTCCCCAGCTTTCAAAGAAAGCCTTTGGGAATTGCAGCGCGCATGCGCGGTCCCCTTCCCGCCCAAGGGTGCCATCTTGCTCAGTCTTCTTTTTTTCGCGGAGCCCTACAGACGCTGTTTGTGATCGCCGCTGAAAAAGTTGATTTTATTTGTTTTTCTTTTCTCGGTTCGACGCCGGATCCTTTTTCCGCCCGGACCCGATACACCGGTATCGAGTCCGTTCGTAATTTTTTCAGTTTTTGTCCTTCGTGACTAGCGTTCGCGCCATTTTTTCTTTTTTCACTGGCAGCCCTGTCTTTTGACCTCGCAGGGGCCCTTTTTCCCCCGATGGCTGCCAGCGGGTTTAAAAAGTGTGATCGGTGTAAGAAACTTATGTCTCTTACCGACACACACGACTGCTGCCTCGGACCCGATCATGACCCGATGATCTGTGGTCCGTGTGGCAAGATGTCCTCTAAAGCGTTGAGGAGTCGGCAGCAACAAAAAGAAAGAATCTTCTCTGACTCCTGTCACCAGCTCTCCTTAAACCCCCGTATATAAGTGTGTAGAGGTTAAGTGAGTGGTTCTTCCCCACTGAAGCAGCTACTTTACAAATCCTGAAGCTGGGCTTTTTGGGAAATGTAGTCCTTTCACCGAATCAATGAGGAGCAGTTGTGGAAAAGTGGTTTAAGCAACCAAAGGATTTTATTTCCCCTCCCGGGGTGGATTTCACCATGAACAAAGTAACACAAACCAGGTATTTACTGGCATAAGGACAAATCAAAGGTTCTTTAACAGAAAAGGCTTACTTCAGCAATAAACAGGTTGATATCTAGCATTCCAACGTAACAATGCTGTTTCTTCACAGCTCTCTGCTTCTCAATGCTAGTAGTGCTGTACTTTCTCTTTCAAAGCATGCCTTCAGCGTAATGAGATTATTTCATTAGCAAGCGATATCGTACAGTCCATGATATCTTCATCACTATTCACACACTCAGGTTCAAAGTCCATTATTTCTTCCTGGCTAGAAGGAACTGTTTGTAATGGCACTCCTGATGCCACGCCCTTTCTAACTGCTTCAGGTTTCACCTGATATTCCTGAGTTAAATACTGGCTTTTACAAACGTTATCAGCACAGGTATTCTTTTCCCAGCTCCAACCCTCTGGGTAAATACAGTCACTGAAACTATTCTTATACCAGCCTTTTGGCTTACCTTTTAGCCTAGCTGGTGGAGTTTTTCTTTGTGGCTTTGGACTGGCTGTAGGTTCCCAACCTAAGCCTTGCACAGAAGATTTCACTTGCCTTCCTGGCTTCCTTCCACTTCTGTGTTCCCCGGGATACTGCAGGTAATCCACTCTGCCCTTATTATATCTTTCCCTTGGGGTTTCTTTTCTTTTCCTGAAGAAAGACTGTCTCACACTTCCACCGAGACTCTGGCTGTTTCCTGGCACTGCTGTCTTCACCGTAGCTCTCATTAGCTTCCTTATCCAGCACACATGCCTCATCCACTTCTCCTTCTTCTTCTCCCTCTTCCCCTTCTAACTCCATAAGCTCAACTGAACACTCTTTATCAGGGTGAATTCTAGGGCAGTGCTCAACTCCACCCCCTAGCAGATGTCCTGCATTAGCTCGTGACTCATTCCCTGAATGGTAGCACGGGCGTTTCTCTTGCCTCTGTGCTTGGTTTCTAAGGTAACCAGGAGCCATGTGCTTTTGTTTACAACTCAGCCCTACTCCTGTTCCTGGCTTTTTAGCCTCATCTAACGGGCTGGAAGGACCCACTATGTCACACTCCGCGTCTGGCCGGGCCCGGACCTCGTCAGAGGCTTCGACGTCCCGGGACTCCGGTCCTGAGCATCGTCGGAGTTCCTCTGAGCGGGGGTCTCCTGCCCGGGAACATCATCGGAAGAAAAAACCCGCGAGGGCGGCATCGGTGGACGCTCCTGGTTCCTCGAGGGCCAGGTCGCATAGCCCCGATAGCCGTCCCGGGTCCTCGGAGTTGGAGAGGCCTTCGAAACATCCTCGTCTCGAGATGGAGTCTCCTAGACACATGAGTACTGTAGTCCTCGTGGACTCACCTCCGAAGGAGCCGACGTCGGGCTCGACGCCGTCGGTGCCCGAGTCGGGGGCTGCTGGGTCTCCTGAGCTCGGACTCAGGTTGACGGCCTTGGAGAGCAGTTTGGCTGCCTTCATGGACCAGCAGCGGGCATTGATCGCTGGCCTCGCTGGTGCATCTGCCCCAGCCACTGGGACGTCGACGTCCAAGTCGACCCCGGAGACCGAGTCGATCCTCGAGTCCATGCGAGCTCGAGTCGATCCTCGGTCGCGGTCTCCCTCGGCCTCCCGTTCGGGACCGAGGTCGTCGACGCTGACACCCTCGGCGTCGGGGCGGAGGACATCGGAGCCCGCCCGACCGGAGCCGCTCGATTCCTCCTCCGAGTAGTCAGCCTGGGAAACGGAGGACGAAGAGTCCCCTGGTACTTTTCGGACTTGGTGCGTCCTATTGGACTCGCCCGAGTCCGAACCTCTGAGACGGTCCCCCCCGGAGGACACCCGGTTCTCGGACTTCGTGCGGGATATGGCCAAGGCCTTGGCATTCCCCGCGGATCCCGAGGAGGAGCCTTGAGCCGAAGAGCTCGATGCCCTCCAGTATGACTCTCCCCCGAAGGAGGCCTTTACTGTACCGGTTCCTCCGATGCTGGAGCGACTTCTCTTCCGCATGTGGGAGAGCCCGGCGTCGGCGCTGGTGTTAAGCAAGCGGGTTGATTCCATTTATCGAGTCCGCAAGAGCCCCGGGTTCCAAAAGGCACAACTACCACACCATTCCATGGTGGTGGAATCGGCCATGCATCGACTCAAGAGTCAGAAGATGCACTCCTTGGTGCCTCCCGGCCGGGAGGCCCGGAACCTGGATGCCCTCGGTAGGAAGTGCTTCCAGGGCTCTATGCTTGCTTGTCGAGTCCAGACCTACCAGTTCTATATGGGCATGTATCTCCGAGACCTGGCAAAAGAAATTGCCGGGTTCTCTTCTGGTCTCTCCGAGGAACCTTTGCAGAGGTTCCAGGCCTTGTCCACTGGCATTCGAGAGTGCTCGAAGTTTATCTCTCGGGCAGCCTACGATGGCTTCGAAGCATCGGCTCGAGTAGCCGGAGTCGGCATTGGTGCCCGCCGACAGGCTTGGCTTCAGTCATCCGACCTCGAGCCATGGGTACAGGACAAGTTGGTCGATGTCCCCTGCAGAGGTGAAAACCTCTTTGGGAAGCCCATGGCTGAAAAGGCTGCACAGATCAAGACCGAGACTCTGACCAGGACTCGGCTGTCCAGAAAAACCTCTGCCCCTTCTCAGAAGAAGAAGGGCTCGGGGAAAAAGCCCTTTTACCCCCCGAAGGCGGCTGCCTATAAACACTACCCTCATTATCAGGCCTCAGCAGCTCCCCAACAGGGTCAGCAGGCCAAGGGACGGGGTAATGGGTCCCGTAGGCAGCAGACCCCCAAGCCCACAACACCGGCCCCTGCTCAGCAGGGTGGGGGTTTTTGACTCCATCAGCATAGCCTCTTCCCCTCCGCTGGTTTCTCTCAGCACAGGAGGCCGGCTGGTCCACTTTGCCCACAGGTGGTCAGCCATCACATCAGATACCTGGGTGCTTCATATAGTTCAAAAAGGCTATCTTCTTCACTTTCACCAGGTACCTCCCTCCTACTTTCCAGGGGAGCCTCCAAGACTCCCTCTGCACAGGGACTTACTCCTTCAGGAGTTGGCAAGTCTTCTTCAGGAACAGACTGTGGAACCGGTGCCCCACCACCTGAGAGGTCAAGGCTTTTATTCCAGGTACTTTCTGATACCAAAATGAACAGGAGGCCTCAGACCCATCCTGGACTTGTGAAACCTCAACAAGTTCCTGGCCAGGGAAAGGTTCAAGATGCTTACCCTTGGAATCCTGCTGCCCTACCTCCAGCAGGGAGACTGGCTATGCTTTTTAGATCTAAAGGATGCCTATACTCACATCCTTATTCATCCAGACCACAGACAATATCTCAGATTTGTTGTGGGAGGAAATCATTACCAGTACAGGGTACTGCCCTTTGGCCTATCCTCCGCCCCCAGGGTGTTCACCAAATGCCTAGCAGTGGTGGCGGCCTATCTAAGACTTCAAGGCCTCTTTGTGTTTCCATACCTGGACGACTGGCTTATCAGAGCCCAGTCTTCCCAAGAGGCCACTCAGGCCACTCATCGCACTGTGACTCTGCTCCAGCACTTGGGATTTGTCATAAACTTCGCAAAGTCCACTTTGCTCCCCTCTCAAAATCTCGAATTCATCGGCGCAAGATTGAACACGCTTCAGGCGCGGGCCTTCCTGCCTCTAGACAGGGCACACAGGCTCATGGATCTAGCCAGCCACTTTCGCAGCAATTCCCTGGTCTCTGCCAGGCAATTTCTGAGATTGCTCGGCCATATGGCTTCCACGGTCCATGTAACCCCCAATGCCCGCCTGAACATGCGACCTGTTCAATGGTGCCTTCGCACTCAATGGCATCAGGCCACGGGGAGCCTGGCGGACTCAGTACAGGTATCCAACCTGCTGGTCTCTTCTCTGCGGTGGTGGCTTCATCTACCAAACCTGGTGCTGGGAGTGGATTTTCAATCTCCTCCGCCTTCTCCGGTGCTGACGACCGATGCTTCTCTCCTGGGTTGGGGAGCACATTGCCAAGGGACATGTACTCAAGGTCTCTGGACTCCTTGGGAGTCTGCTCAGCAGATAAACTTCCTAGAGCTCAGAGCCATTCGCCTAGTTCTGAGAGCCTTCTCCCACCTCACTTCTCACCAGTCTGTGCTGGTCCAGACGGACAATCAAGTTGCAATGTTCTACGTGAACAAACAAGGAGGTACAGGCTCCTTCCTTCTCTGTCAGGAGGCACGGAGACTGTGCTCTTGGGCCGTCCTTCACGGCATCCTGCTCAAAGCTGTCTATCTCCCAGGTCAAGAAAATTACCTGGCAGACAGGCTGAGCAGGATCCTCCAACCTCACGAGTGGAGATTGGATCCGTTGGTGGTTCAGCAGATCTTTCTCAAGTGAGGCCTCCCCACCATGGATCTATTTGCCAGTCCCCTGAACCGTCATAAGAACATAAGAACATAAGATATGCCATACTGGGTCAGACCAAGGTCCATCAAGCCCAGTATTCTGTTTCCAACAGTGGCCAATCTAGGTCATACGTCAGCTTCCCAAATTCTGCTCTCGACAACCGCATCCTCTAAGAGTGGCGGCGGATGCTTTCCTGATTCCATGGTCCACAGGCCTCTTGTATGCCTTTCCTCCCATGCCACTGGTGTCTCGGACGCTCTTCAAAGTTCTCAGAGACAGAGCCTCGATGATCCTAGTAGCTCCCCGGTGGCCGCTTCTGATGCAGCTGGCGGTGGACACTCCTCTTCCCCTGGGGTTTCAACCCGATCTCCTGTCACAGGATCAGGGGACTCTCCTATACCCCAACCTCCGGTCCCTTCATCTGATGGCCTGGCTGCTGAAAGGGTAGTCCTTGCTCCCTTCCTGCTTCTCGTGAGGTGGAAGAGGTCGTCTTGGCCTCCAGGCGGCCCTCCACCCGGAAGTCCTACGCTCTTAAGTGGCGTAGGTTCTCCGTGTGGTGTGCTCAGCAGTCTGAGAATCCCTTCTCCTGCTTGGTGGCAGTGGTCTTGCAATATTTGCTTTACCTCTCCAATCTGGGCCTTAAGTCCAACTCTGTCAGAGTCCACCTCAGTGCTCTCTCTGCGCATCACGCACTGGTGGATGGCAGGCCTCTTTCCAACCACCCTTTGGTGGCTCGTTTTCTCCGAGGCCTCCTTCTCCTTAAGCCTCCTTTGCGCCCACCAGCCCCTAAATGGGATCTGAATGTCGTCTTGCAGCGGATTACCTGTCCGCCCTTTGAACCTATGGCTACCTGCCCTCTTCATTTTCTTTCCTGGAAAACCTTGTTTTTGGTAGCCCTTACCTCTGCTAGGCACGTTAGTGAACTGCAGGCCCTAGTGTCTGATCCTCCTTACACTAGGTTCTACAGGAATAGGGTGGTCTTACGGACTCACCCTAAGTTTCTTCCTAAAGTGGTTTCTCCTTTTCATCTCAACCAGGAGGTAGTTCTTCCATCCTTCTTTCCCAGGCCGGACTCCAGCCGGGCTGAGATGGTCCTGCATACCCTGGACTGTAGGAGGGCCTTGTCCTTCTACCTTGATCGTACGCGGGAGCATAGGAGGGCTGTTCAGCTCTTCGTCTCTTTTGACCCCAATAAGTTGGGGCTACCTGTCTCCAAGCGTACTTTGTCCATATGGGTTGCTGACTGTATCGCTTGGGCTTATTGAGCAGCCGGCCTCTCTTTGGAGGGTCGTGTCACAGCTCATCGTGTTAGGGCGAAGGCTGCGTCAGTGGCTCATCTCCGCTCTGTTCCGTTGCAAGACATCTGCCGGGCCGCTACTTGGTCTTCAAGCCAGACTTTTGCGGCCCATTACTGCCTGGAGAGGGAGTCCCACAGGGACAGTGCTTTCGGTCAGGCAGTCCTCCATAATCTCTTTGAGGTTTAGGCAACTCCTACCCTCCGGCCCTGATGTTGGACTACCGGTCGGGGGCATTTTCAGAGAAAATTCCTTCCTTCTGCTTGAGGTCTCCGGTAGCCTTAAGCTAGGGAGTCCCATATGTGAGGACTGACTTCCTGCTTGGTCCTGGAGAAAGAGTAGTTACTCACCTGTAACAGGTGTTCTCCAGGAGCAGCAGGAATCAGTCCTCACAACCCTCCCTCCTCCCCTCGGAGCTGCAGTCCTCTCATTTCGTTTTTGCTAAATTTTTTTGCTGTCTTTTAGCTATGTCATCAGACTGAGCAAGATGGCACCCTTGGGCGGGAAGGGGACCGCGCATGCGTGCTGCAATTCCCAAAGGCTTTCTTTGAAAGCTGGGGAAATTGCTCCGCGAGGGCTCCGTTGGCGCCGACGTCACCCTTATGTGAGGACTGATTCCTGCTGCTCCTGGAGAACACCTGTTACAGGTGAGTAACTACTCTTTCTGAGAAAAAAAACAAAATATGACCTGGACAGGATTAATGGCATTCATTACTAATATTTGGTTGCACAACCCTTGGCAGTGATGACAGCCGCCAAACGTTTCTTGTAGCTATTTATAAAAGTTTCATACATCTATTTTTCTCCCACTCTTCAACTGCGATTTGTTCCAGCTCATTAATGTTTCCAGGATTCCCTTTACCAATCCCAGATTTCAGCTCTTTCCAAAGGTTCTCGATTCGATTGAGATCAGGACTCATTGTTGGCCAGTTTAAAACAGTCCATTTGTGCTTTTTAACCTCCCCCATCTAGTACAGCCACAGCAACTTAACCAATAGCCCCCTCCCCATCTAGTACACCACAGCAACATACCCCGCAAGCCATCCATGACTACGATTACTTTTGACACGACATAACGTGTCGCCTAGATGTAAATAGTTATCCCAGTTTTATCCAAGTTGTAGTACCTGTTCTTTGTAAACACAGATCAGCTTGCTGCACTATGCTAGTCATTCTGTTTCATGTAAACCATACTGATGTTAAATAGCGTGCTATAAAAGAGACTGTAAATAAATAAATAAATAAACCATTCTTTGTACTTTTGGATGTATATTTTGGGTCACTGTCTTGCTGGAGAACCCATGACCTTCGACCCAGACCTAACTTTCTGACACTAGGTAGCACATTTCACTCCAAAATACCTTTGTAGTCCTTCTGACGTCATGATTCCTTTAATGGGTTCCAGGCCTCCAGTTCTGAGGCAGCAAAACAGTCCCACAACATTATGCAACCTCCACCATATTTAACTATAGGAAGGGTGTTTATTCCTTATAAGCTTCATTTCTTTACCTGTAAATGTATCGCTGGTCTGTATTGCCAAAGACCTCAAGTTTGGTTTCATCTTTCCAAAGAACATTTTCCCATAAGGATTGTGGTTTCTCAAGATGGGTTTGGACAAAGATCAGGCGTGCATTTTTATGTCTGTTTGTCTTTGTGTAGTGGGGTCCTCCTTGGTCTTCACTCATGAAGTCCTCCTTTGTTTAGTGCCCGGCATATGGTACAGGTTGAAATCACCGCTCCAGGTCAGCTTTAAGGTCTTTGGATGTTGCACGTGGTGTTTTTCCAAGAGTTTGCACTAACCTTCGAAGACTCCTTGGATTAATTTTTTTCTCCCCATCATGCCCTGGGAGGTTCTTGACAGTTCCATGAGCAGGAAACTCCTTAATATTGTGAATTGTAGACACAGGAATCCCAAGGTCTTTGGAGATGGCCTTGTACCCCTTTGATGTTTGGTGATAATGACTTTTCTGACGATCTCCGGCAGCTCTCTTGTCTTCACCATTGTAAAAATGGAACAGGGAGTGAATGTGACCATTTTAAACATTAGAGTCATCTTTCATTGGTTGATTCAAGTCATGTGAATATTAACAATCGATCACAAGTGCATCTAATTTTACGGCAATGGGAAGGTGATTCTTCTGTTGAAACTGATTTGAATTGTTTATAAGGGTGCCAATAATCATGTCATTACAATAATGTTACAAGCTCATTACATTATTGTAGTGGAATTATTTTACAAACTCAAGGTCTGAGGTTTTTTGAATAATCATGTCATGGCAATGTCCTAGTGTTTACACTATTTTCTGCTATTTCCTTTTTTAATTGGTCTTGTTTTATTTGATTTTTTTAATGCGTCAGATATGTGTGCATATATAGGCCAAAGCCATTTCACTGGCCACTTTTCTTTTAGGCGATACTGGACATTAAGGGTTGAACTGCAAGGGTGCCACTAATGTTGCCCAGAACTCTATCTGGAGAAAGCCCAGCTAGAATGCTGAAACTCTATGGGACGTTTACTAAACCTCACTAACTGTTAGCGCATGTGTTCGGTATGTAATGAGCTTGCAGAAGAGTTGGTATATTTTTTGTGCATTTGTGCAAAGTATATGCAGACTTTCCTTATGGAAATAGGTGTAACCTATATGCATACTTACCGGAAATGTTAGGCGCTCTTTTTAAATGCATTTTGCTAGAGCAATAGCACCTATTAGGGAAGGTTGGTTCATCTGTCTCTCTGTATGCATGGGTTTGCTTAGACATGTGCAGACAAATGTGCACAGAGTGAGAGATAGAAGGATAGATGAGACAGAACAAAGAAGGTTCTAGCAAAATAATTACTTTGGTTCCTGCAGGCTGTGTGGGGAAGCTCCTGAGGGGTTGCTGGCTTAAGCTGTGTTATAGCGACATTAGTGGAAGACCAGGGCCCTGATTTGCAGCACATTATGGGAGGAGATGTCTCATGGCAGCAGATATAGTGCGTGGAACTTTGCTTTATTCATAGTTGGAGTGATACGTGCTCCAGGCCTGCAGGCGAAGCTGCTAAAATCAGTGGCACTTACTGCCATTATTAAAGGAACCACCAAGGTTGTTTTCCTAGTGGAGGAGGGAAATTAGGAGTGTAATGGCAGCGCAGATGAAGCACCGATGTGAAGAGCATTCTCAGCCTAAGTATTTTGATGCTAGAGGGTGCCCTGGTAACAGTTGTGTTACAGCTGTGAGAATTTAAAAAGACAGCACACACCAGACAGATGCATATATATATCTGGCATTGTGCTGCCTTCACGTTTGCATCAGACACTTATACACGCACTTCACCGCTCTGTTGCACTCACACATGCACACGCGCCCAGTCACTCTGCTGCGCTCACACATATCAAACACGCTTACAGATACTCACACCAGACACTTACACGTGTACCCTGCCACTCTGCTGTGCTCACACACACTGCCACTCTGCTTGGCTCTCACACACACACAGGTGCCCCGCCACTCTGCTGTGCAGACACACACACAATTCTGTCCCTCTAGGCTGATGATCTCGTCTTCCTCATATATGTCCTTTATTGCCTTAGCTACATGACGTATCCCTGGTACTCTGCTGCACTCGCACGCATACGCACACTCACTCATGTACTCAGTAAAGACCGAAGCAAAGAATTCATTTGCTACACTGTATATACATGTCCCACCTGCTCGGCAAAACATACCTGCTTGTAATGCTTCTAGCATTCATTTTCCAACTTGTATAAAATCACTCTCTAAATTACACTCAGTAGGAAGAATATTATGCAAAAAGGAATAATGCAGAATTTGTGGTCTGTGTATTTTTAAGGGAAAAAAAGGTATAAGGTAAGAAGCTAAGAAAGAAATAGATTATAAAAGATGGGAAAAAAGGATGGGAGCGTACATCTGTCTGAAGTCTTATTTCCTCAGGTTTCTTTCCTGTTTTGTTATAAATTTGTGTTGTAATTTTTGTTACAGGAACTCCGTAATGTCTTTCCTTTTTCTTAGATGGGGCAGGCAGTAGTGTACTGTTTTCATGCTTTATTTACAAAATTAGGTGGCTGCTTCACCATTGGCTTCTAATGAGTAATTTTCAAAGCTAATGTACCACCACTTTGCACAACTTAATCCAAAGTGCATTTCCAACAGGCAGTAAAGTTTCTTCATTCAGCTGGTCTGTTTCACCATCCTGCAGTCTGCAGTTTATGGGCTTTGATGTCTCAATGACCTGTCAGTTTTTTCAGCTGCTGACTATAGCTCTTGATTGGTCTGACTTTATAGTGCAGACTTCAGCTTTTTGATGTTCATCTCTCAGGAGGATACTTCACCATGGACTCCTGGTCACTACCTTTTGCAGCTAATATACAATGTTTTCCAATTAGGGCCTGATACTGTAACAGGGCACCTATGTGAAGAGTCCAAAAACATGCCTCCTTGAAGCCTATTTTATAAAGGCAATATAGGTGCTTGGGTGCCTTCATAAAATATGCTTTAGGAGCCAGCTCATTTTCCTCTGGCCTACTTTATATTTTGAAGATCTTGCAGAGCCAGTGCAAGGATAATGAGATGCCCTAGGTAAACATCATTCCTGCCGCACCCCCCCCCCCACCCAATTGCTGCCACTGCTGTACTTCGCCAGAACCTGCAGCAGCAGCAATTACTTCTAAACAATGATGTTCTTACAATTAACTCTGGTGCCTTGCAGCTGTTCCTGTTTCCGTCCCTGTGCAGATGTCCTGTTTGCAGTGGAAGGGGTGGAAAGAGGAACAGCACCATTGGTACTGTAGGCAACCACCTAGTTCACCTTATGGTAAGACAAGACCTTCCTTGACTAAAGTCATGCTGCCTGTCTCCCATTAAGCCATGACTATCTACACGTTAGATAATTTTGTTCTTTATGATGGTTTTCACCATTTTTCCTGGTACTGACGTCAGGCTCACCGGTCTGTAGTTTTCCGGATCTCCCCTGAACCCCTTTTTAAAAATTGGCGTTACATTGGCCATCCTCCAATCTTCAGGTATTACAGATGATTTTAATGATAGTTCAAAGATTGCTAATAGTAGTAATCTCATATTTCAGTTCTTTCAATACCCTTGGATGTATACCATCCGGTTCAGGTGATTTGCTACTCTTCAGTTTATCAAATAGTTGTAATTCATCTTCCCGGTGTATCGATATTTCTTTCAATTCTTCCGCAGCATCTCCTTTAAATACCATTTCAGTCATGGAAAACATTCCTACATCTTCCTCAGTAAAGACCGAAGCAAAGAATTCATTCAGTCTCTCCACTATGGCCTTGTCCCCTCTTAGTGCCCCTTTTACCCCTCTAATATCTAATGGTCCAATTGACTCTCTCACAGGTTTTTTGCTACGAATGTACTTGAAAAAGTCTTTTATTATGTGTTTTTGCTTCCACAGCAAGCTTCTTCTCAAATTCTCTCTTTGCCTGCCTTATCAATGCCTTGCATCTAACTTGCCAGTGCTTGTGTTGTTTCCAGTTTTCATCATTTGGCTCCTTTTTCCATTTTCTGAAAGATGCTTTTTTGACATCCGAAAGTGCCAAAGTACCTCCCCTTTAAACCATGCTGGTAGTTCTTTGGATTTCCTTCCATGTTTCTTAAAGCGTAGAATACAGCTGGTCTGGGCTTCCAAGATAGTATTTTTAAACATCACTCAAGCTTGATGTAAATCTTTAACCTTTGCAACTGCTCCTTTTAGTTTTCTCTTAACTATTTTCCTCATTTTATAATAGCCTTCTATTTGAAAGTTAAAAGGTAGTACTGTGGATTTCCTTACCATCCTTCCTTCTTTTATTAAATCAAATGTGATCATGCTATGATCACTATTGCCAAATGGCCCTAACACCCTTATCTGTTGCACCAGATCTTGTGTTCCACTAAGGACTAGGTCCAAAATGGCTTCCCCTCTGGTCGGTTCATGAATCAGCTGTTTCAAGAAGCAGTCATTTATTTCATCTAGAAACTTTATCTCCCTAGCATGTCCTGCCATGAGACTGACCCAGTCATGCTTGCAGTGTATTCCTAGTGGATACATGAAGCCCTTGTTACAATATGTCCATGTTCAATACTGTAAGTACACAGTTATGGTGTATTTCTGGAAATATACAGTAAGTACATGGTTATAATGTATTTCTCGTGGATACAGAAAGCACATAGTTACAGTGCATCCTTAGCACAGGCCTTGGCAAATTTTGTGTGGATTAAGTAACCAGTACTTGTGACTTCCTCATGCCCCCCCCCAGTTGTCTCTCACACTGTTCTCATGTTCTCAAGACTTGTGAGACCAACACCAGAGTTTTTACACCATGCTTCATATCTTTCGGTAACAGTTATAGCTTCAGATTATGGTCAAGTCTGTTTAGAAGGACTGAGCTGTGGTGGTATGATATTCTGCCTCTCTGGTGTTATAATGAACCTTTCCTCTTGTCTCTTCTATTTCTTTGACTATCACTATCTCTTACTCTGTCCTATCTTATTAATGGTGTTCTTTTCATATTTTCAGTATCATTTATGTAATATTGTAAACCGCTCTGATGCTTTGGCCTGAGCGGTATATCAAATGTAATAAACATAATAACATAACATAATAACATAATAGCAAGTGTCTGTGTGGGTGTGTGGTGCAACGCTGATGTGCTTGTCTGTGCGTGGAATGTCATGGTGGATGCCTTTGTGTGGGTAGGGTACAGGGCTGAGATGTGTGTCAGTTCTGCAGAGCTGAGAAACCTCTGTTTGTGATGTGCAGAGGTGGAGTGAATGTGAGGTTTATGTGTATATAGTGTGGAGCTGAGGTGCATACCTGTGTGTGTGTGAGTGTATGGTGTGGGGTGCTTGTGTGTGTTCCAAGGGGAGGGGAATGCACATTTCAGCAAATACATATTGTGCCCTTTTATCCCCATGCATTCATCACTTTAGCCTCCAAGACCTTGCATACTTCCTTCCCCCCAGCCCCTCCCCACTGTTGCCCTTCCAGACTCTCTCCCCTTCAAGCACTCCCACCCCCCTTTCCTCCATTCCCTCATCCTTTTTCTATTTTTTTTTAATTTAATGGCCTTTTACATTTCTGCAACTTCACTCCCCTCCCGTCTAACTATTTTTTAAATTGCAGGTCCTGATTGGCTCTCCTCTTTTGCCCGTGGGAAATGGTATCCCTCGCAAGCATCCTTCTGTCTTCCAGGCTGCAATCCGCCTTGCCCTCCTGTTCTGCCAGCTGGGATCCAATCTACTGCAGGCAGAAGAGAAGGGGAAGGCTGTGATCAAGATACAAGCTGTCTGCCCATCTCTGAAGACTCAACTTCAGTCGCTGCCCTCTGTCATGGCGGCTACCAGTTCTCTCACATACCCCATCCCATTGGCTATGGTGATGGTGTTGGGTTTCTACTTTCTCATGCCTACCAATTGCAACCCCCCCCCCACCTCATTCTCACTCCTTCCCTCCTTTGAAGTCTACTGTATTTAAATTTTTTTACTCCTTTACCTCTCCAGATAGCTGTCATTTATTGATCACCTGACAAGTCCACCTCTGCTTTCTCACTGACTTCAACTCATGGCTTTCCTTCTTTCTAGATTCATCTTTCCCCTCACTTATTCTCAGTGATTTTAACATTCATATTGATAACCCCCTCTGACTCTTCTGCTTTAAAGCTCCTTTATCTTACCTCCTCATTCAACCTCTAGCTTTGCTCTGTTGCCCCCCTCACCAACACGATCACTGTCTTGACCTTGTCATCTCTACTTGCTTACCTTCTAACATCTGTAATTCAGTTCTTCTCTTATCTGACCATCACCTGCCAAGCTTCATTCTTCATCATCCCCTGCCTCAATCTCACCCAATTTCCTCTGAACTCTTTAGAAATTTTCATGCTATTGACCTGTCGGCTCTCTCCACTACTATCTCATCACCTCTTTCCTCTACTAAGTCATCTGAGTCTCTTGATGAAGCAGTAGCCTCCTACAACTCTGCACTTTCCACTGCTCTGAATGCTCTTGCTCTGCCAATGCCACGTCCTGTGAGCTGTACTGTATCTCAGCCCTGACTGCTTTTGACTACCTGATCTCCAGGAACAAGCAGGAATGTAGTCTTCACATATGGGTATCGTCAGTACCGACGGAGCCTGCGTGGGAACGCTCCCCAGCGTCCAATTAGAAAGCTTTTGGGAGCATCCCACAGCACCTGCGTGCTGCCTTCCCGCCTTTCCCAACTGCCTCTCTCCAGTTCTTCGTTTTCCACAGAGCCAGCAGGTTGTCGTTCCTGTCACCGCAGAAAATGTTTTCCTATTCTCCTTCTTTTTTGTGGTCGCGTCTGCCTTCCCTCGACGCTATACCGGTACCGCCGGTTCTTTCTTTAAAAAAAAAAAATATATATATATATCTTTTTTTCCAACCCTTTTTTCTTCAGGTGCACGCCCCTTTTTGGGCCTTAGGCCCAAAATATTTCCCTTACTATGGAAAAACCCGTCTCGGGTTTCAAGAAGTGCACTAAGTGTGGTGGTACCATCTCCGTCACCGACATCCATGAGTGGTGTCTTAAATGTTTAGGTCCTGACCACTCCATTTCAGAGTGTATGGCCTGTGCCATGATGTCCAAGAGGGGTCGACAAAACCAGGCTGCTAAGCTCAGCACCCTTTTTCCCTCCGATGCAGCCTCTGTGGCATCGACGTCTTCTAGGGCTTCGTCTTCCTTCCATGGATCTCAGGTAACTAAACATAAGTCTGGCCGGTCCTCAAAGGGTAGATCTCCTTCCAAGCATCGAGATGCATCTGGCGTTGCCCTTGAGGGTTATGTACCGGCAAAATTGCCCCAGCGGGAGGCTTCGGCTTCCAAAGCATTATCAGGGCTCCATGATGTTCTCGAGGCCTCAACCTCGGCAGAACTACTGGTGCCATGCTCTGGGGTACCGGCTGTTTTCTCCGGTACCAATACCCAGGCATCGGCAGCATCGATAGACCAGAGGTTCCTGGCTATTGAACGCAGTCTGGCGGCTCTCCTTGCGGCATCGACACCCTCGGAACTGGGTCAGACAGTTCAACCGGCACCGGCATCGGTACCGGTACCAATAGCATCGGCATCAACATCGGTGTCTGCATTGCCGGCACCCAGTCAAGCCATGCCTTCTGGTACTGATACACCGGTACCGATTCCCCCCGGCACCAGCTTCGGTCGGTACGGGTATCGTGCTCTACAAGAGCATCCGGACAGAAGGTACTTTGAATCCTTGGAGGAGTCTGAGGATTCTGACAGTTCTGTCGGTACCGAAGTACTTCTCCCCGAGGAGCCTTCCTCTCCCAAACGTAGGATGTCTCCTCCAGAAGATATCTCCTTTCAGGATTTTATCAGGGAGGTGGCTCGAGGTCTTTCCATTACTGTGGCTCCTGAAACAGAGCCCAGGGCAAAGGAGTTGGAGATTCTACAATATCCCAAGGCTCCTAAGGAGGCAGCTACCTTGCCTATCCATGAGATCTTACATGATCTCATGTTAAGAATGTGGGAAACACCCCTTACAACCTCTCCTCGCTCTCGTAGACTGGATACCATGTATCGAGTACCTCCGTGTCCTGGCCTCCGGAAGACTCAGCTTCCTCACCACTCTATTGTAGTAGAGTCAGCTATGAGTAGGACTTGCACTCGCCAAGCAAAACTACTATGCCCACCTGACTTACTCTCTTGCCTCTGCCTCGCCATCTCTTTACAAATCTCAACTCTCTCTTCAAGGTGCCTCTGCCTCTGATCCCTCCTTCCCTTTCTGCCCAAGCTTTGACCAACTACTTCCATTACACTCCAATTCCCTTTTTCCCCTGTTCACATCCTCTGACACCCTTTCTTCCTTTTCTAAGATCTCTGAGGAGGAAACAATGCTGTTTTTCTCCTGCAAACTTACTACCTGCTCCTCTAATCCTATTCCCACCCATCTTCTAAGCTCCATCTTCTCTATTGTTGTTCCTTCCATCTCAAATATTCTCAACCTACCACTCTCCACTGCAACTGTTCCCACAGCCTTCAAGCATGCTGTGGTCATGCCTCTCCTCAAGAAAACTTCACTACACCCTACTTGTCCTTCTAATTGTCAGCCCATCTCCCTCCACTCCTTTATTTCTAAACTACTTGAACGTGCAGTTCACCTCCATTGTCTTCCAGTTTATTTGGCTTGATATACTGCTTATAGCAGTGCAACTAGGCGGTTCACAATTAAAACAAAACAATACAAAAAAATAAGATATAAAATAGTGCAATGGAGGAAAAGGACAAGATGGGACTTTCTTTCCTCTCAATCCCTTCTTGATCCATTGCAATCTGGTTTTCGTCCTTTACATTCTACTGAAGTAGCTCTTGACAAAGTCTCCGGTGACCTTTTCCTGGCAAAATCCAAGGGCCTTTACTCAGTCCTCATCCTTCTCAACCTTTCTGCTGCTTTTGACACTATTGATCACTACCTTTTCCTTGACACATTGTCTCACTTGGTTTTAAGGGCTCTTGCTATCCTGGTTCTCTTCTTATCTTTTAAATTTTAAATCATACATATCCGATCGTTCACAATATGTTCAGTTTAACCAATTTTCATCATCCCCTTTCCCTCAAGAACAAGGTGTACCTCAAGGCTCAGCTCTGTCTGCTTTATTATTTAACATATACCTCCAACCAATATGCTCCATATTCAAAAAATACAAAATTAATTATTCTATATATGCAGATGACATTATGTTATTCTCTGAGTTTAATGTAATTAACCCAAACCACAACAATATAATAAACTGTCTAACAGAAGCTGAAAAATGGCTCCTTTCAAACAATCTAACTATTAACATAAAAAAACTGAAGTCCTGATTGCAACAAAAAACACAAAATATACTCCCCCAGCTAACATCAATATCCTCAACGCCACTCTTCCAATCAAGGAAGAAATAAAATATTTAGGAGTTATCATTGATAAAACACTCAGTTTTACAACACACATCAAGAAACTAACAAAAACAATCTATTACAAATTGCGCTCTATCCAACAACTAAGACCGCTATTACAAGACGATGACTTTAGAACTGTTACTCAAGCCCTGATCATACCACATTTTGATTTTTGTAATAGCATACTACATGGAACAACCAAGAAAAACATCAAAATCTTACAAATGGCCCAAAATGTAACAGCTAGAGTTATATTTAAAGCCAATCTATCAGACCATATCACCCCTATTCTATACACTCTACACTGGTTACCTATATCCAGTAGAATTCAATATAAAATACTGTTAACAACATTCAAATTAATCAATAATATTGCCCCATCATACTTAACCACCCTCCTTCACAGCCCGCCTGAAAATAGGATAAGACGGAGAAAAAACCTCAACACCTTAGCAGTCCCAGATATAATAAGAAAATCTAAACACTCAACAAGTAACAGTGCCTTTTCGCTAGTTGCTCCGATACTGTGGAACAATCTACCAGTTCAACTAAGAGAAACAAAAGATCTTCTAACATTCAGGAAAACACTAAAAACCCATCTATTCACACAACACTATACCAATGGAGAAACAGGTATAGCTTCCCAACCTCCATAAACTGAATCATTTACATTAATAAACTATTACTTGTAATATAGCTCAATAATGTTATTTTATACTGTAATACATTTTTACTAGTATTACATTATACAATACCTGTAATAATGTATATATGTAATAATGTATACTAACTCATAAGTTCTGAATCAATTGTATTAATATTTGATTTGTTATAATGTAAAATTTGTAAAAATTTAAAATCTATTGTAAAATCTATAGTATTGATATTTGACTTGTTATAATGTAAAATATTCCTAGTTCTTAAAGTTCAATGTACCTGTTCTGTTTGTTATAATGTAAACCGCTGCTGATCCTTGGAAGCAGCGGTATATAAAAGTTGTTCAAATAAATAAATAAATAAATCTTTCCCATCGCACTTTGCGTTTGTTCTATTGGATCCTCCTCTACTGCTATCCTGTTCTCAGTTGGTGTACTCCAGGGGTCTGTCTAGGGCAGCGATGGCGAACCTATGGCACGCGTGCCAGCTGTGGCACGCGAAGGCCTTGCAGCTGGCACGCGGGAAGGTCGCACATTAAAAAAAAAAAAAAGCTGCCCGCTGCCGCCGCGGCGGCATGGAGTGTCCCGCGGGGCTCCCTCTGCCCGGCGGGACTCTCCCGGCGCTGCTCAGCCCCTCTCTGCCGGCTTGCAGAGACGCGAAGGGAGAGTCTCCCTCGCGTCTCTGTTAAGCCCGCAGGGGCTGATGGGAAATTTCCCATCTGCCCCTGCGGGCTTAAGAGAGACGCGAGGGAGACTCTCTCTCCCTTCGCGTCTCTGCAAGCCGGCAGAGAGGGGCTGAGCAGCGCCGGGAGAGTCCCGCCGGGCAGAGGGAGCCCCGCGGGACACTCCATGCCGTCGCGGCGGCAGCGGGCAACTTTTTTTTTTTTTTATTGCCATGAGCCGAGGGAGGGGGGTTAAGACTGGCAATGGGCTAGGGAGGGAGAGAGGGGGGTTAAGACTGGCAATGGGCTAGGAAGGGAGGGAGGGGGGTTAAGACTGGCAATGGGCTAGGGAGGGAGGGAGGTTAAGACTGGCAATGGGCTAGGGAGGGAGGGGGGTTGAGACTGGCAATGGGCTAGGGAGGGAGGGAGGGGGGGGGGTTGAGACTGGCAATGGGCTAGGGAGGGAGGGAGGGAGGGAGGGGGTTGAGACTGGCAATGGGCTAGGGAGGGAGGGGGGTTGAGACTGGCAATGGGCTAGGGAGGGAGGGGGGTTGAGACTGGCAATGGGCTAGGGAGGGAGGGGGGTTGAGACTGGCAATGGGCTAGGGAGGGAGGGAGGGGGTTGAGACTGGCAATGGGCTAGGGAGGGGGGGTTAAGACTGGCAGTGGGCTGGGGAGGGGGGTTAAGACGCAGTGGGCTAAGGGGGGGAGTTAAGACTAGCAATGGGCTGTGGGCTGATGAGGGCTGGCAATGGGCTATGAGCTGATGAGGGCTGTCTGGAAATGGGGTGATGGGGGGGTTAGGACTGGTAATGGGCTATGGGGGGGTTAAGACTGGTAGTGGGCTGATGGGGGGGGTTAGGACTGGTAATGGGCTATGGGGGGTTAAGACTGGTAGTGGGCTGATGGGGGTGTAGGACTGATAATGGGTTATGGGGGGGGCTAGGACAGGAAATGGGCTGATGGGGAGGGGTTAGGACTTGAGGTGGGCTGATGTGGTTAGGACTGGTAATGGGCTGTGGGCTGATGGGGGGGGTTTAGGACTGGCAATGGGCTATGGGGGGCTGACTGGAAATGGGCTGATGGGGGGTTAGGACTGGTAAAGGGTTATAGGGGGGGGGGCTTAAACTGAAAATGGGGTGATGGGGGTTAGGACTGGAAGTTGATTGACGGGGGGCTAGGACTGGTAATGGGTTGGGGTGTTGCTAGGACTGGAAATGGGCTGAGTGGAAGGGGAGGCTTGAACTGCAAATAGCTGATGGGGAGGGGGCTTGGAATGGAAATGGGCTGTGAGGGAAGGGAGCTAGGACTGAAAATGGGCTGATGGAACAGCTAGGATAGGACTGGAAATGGGCTGTTGGGGGGAGCTAAGATTGGAAATGGGCTGTGGTGGGGGCTTGAATTGAAATGGACTCATGGAGGGGCTAGAACTGGAAGTAGGCTCATGGGGGGGCTTGGACTGGAATTGGGCTGAGTGGAGGGGAGCTATGATTTGACATGGGCTGATGGTGGGGCTAGGATTGAAAATGAGCTGATGAAGGGACTTGGACTGGAAATGGGCTGATGCAGGGACTAGAAGGGAATGGATGCTGGGTGAGACTGGAACTAGAAGGGAGCTGATGTTGGGGGAGGATTAGAATGGGATGGGGCTGGGAGAGTAAAATGGAGAGGGGAAAAATATTTTGTGTAGGAGGGATGAAAAATCTACAATTGGCCAGGTATTGGGAGAGTAATTGGGGATTGAGGATGGAGGGGTAAAATTTGTGTGGATGAAATAGGAATGAGGAAAGATCAAAAGGAGAAAGATTAGTATGTTAAAGCAGATGTAGAGAGAGAGAGAGAGAGAATGGAAAAAAAACTAGAAGAGAGAAGAAAGGACAAATGGACAGCAGACGATGGAGAGTTAGCAGAAAACATGAAGAAAGCAGAAGAAGGTGGCTGGACCAATTGCAACTGAAAAAAAAATGCACAAAAGGTAGAAAGATATCTCTTTATTTTGAATTTATTAACTGGAATATGTCAGCTCTGGGAAATGTGCATCATTAACATCTGCGCTTTGTTTGGTACAAGAGGAAATTCCTATTTGACGTTGCCACTTGTTCTCTTTCCCCAGTATTCTCTGAAATGTATTGGTTTAATATTTGCAGTGTTGCCTTTTGATAGGTAGGGTATGGTGCTTTGTGAGTCCTGGTAATGCTGTCAGGATACGGCGGGTTTGCTATGGGTTCTAAATGGGCAGCGTTTGTAGTAGTTCCTAATGTGCCTGGCGGTTGGCACTGGATTATAGTAATGTAGAAATCTTTTAGTCTTTCTTTATCCATACACTCATTAAGAGACATGTTTACTAAAAGTTAGTGTATGGTAACATTATGCAAATATTTATGCAAATAAGACCACTTATGCAAATGACGTGCTGGCACTTTGAGGAAATTCTTTGGTTTTGTGCGGCAGTTTGGGCACTCGGGCTCAAAAAGGTTAGCCATCACTGGTCTAGGGCCTACTCCTTTTTTTTCTCTCTATACCCAGTCCCTTGGTGCACTCATCTCCTCCAATGGCTTTCAATACCATTTTTACGCTGAGAACTCTCAGATCTACCTCTTTACATCTGAAATCTCCCCGGCAATACAGGCCCAAATCTCTGCCTGCCTGTCTGATACTGCTTCTTGAATGTCTCACTGCCATTTGAAACAGAACATGGCCAAAAGCAAGCTTCTTATTTTTCCCCCTAAACCTGACTTCCCCCTTCCTCTTTTCTCAATCTCTGTGGATAACACTTTAATTCTCCTTATTTCCTCTTTCGCAACCTTGGGGGTCATCTTTGACTCCTTCCTCTCCTTTTCCACACACATCCAACAAATAGCTAAAATGAGTTGGGCCTGATATTCAAAGGCATTTACACAGTTTATTTTATTTATTTATTTAACAGTTTCTTATATACCGCCCCTTCCAGAGATCAGGGGCGGTTCACATCGAACAAAAATCAATATACTTCTGTATATTTTACATGGAACTTGTGTTAACTATGTACACGTTTAGTTACATTGAACATGTTTTGAACATTAACTAGAATAACACTATTCAAACTATGTACAGGTCGTCAAAACATAATTGAGTGTACAGACCTGTAAAGCATGTAAAGACCGCTTAGAGGGATATATCCCCGATTAACTCAGATTTAGCTTCTGCAGGCTTGTGGGTTGTGCGGGGAGCCTGGATATTCAATGCCGGCACTGCATATGACTCCGGCATTGAATATCCAGTGGTAAAGTTAGGTAGCAATGGCTATGTGCTGTAGCAGCACATAGCTGTCCCAAAAGAATATTGGGCTCGTTGTTTCTTTGTATATAACATCAGCAAAATTTGCCCCTTCATTTCTGAACACACTAAGACACTTATCCACTCTTTAGTCACCTCCAGCCTAGACTATTGCAGCCGCCTCCTTGCTGGTCTACCTCTGAGTCATCTCTCTCTCCTTCAGTCTGTTCAAAACTCGACTGTACAGTTAATATTCCATGAGCCTTGATATGCTCATATAACCCCTCTTCTCAATTCACTTCATTGGCTCCCTATCCATTTCCATATCCAGTTCAAACGTCTCCTACTGTCCTATAAGTGCACTCATTCTACTGCTCCTCACTACCTCTCCTCTCTTATCTCTCTCTACACCCCTTCTCAGGAACTCCGCTGTTCTTTTGGTGCCCTTCCATCTATGCCCTTCTTTTCCACTGTCAACTCCAGACTTAGTTCCTTTCAGGCTCCTTATGCCTGAAACAAACTTCCTGGGTCTGTACATCAGGCTTCGTATTTGGTCCTTTTCTCCAGGCTGAAAGCTTACATCTTCGAGTCTGCTTTTGGGTCCTGATCCACTTAGTCTCCTGTGTTTCCTTACCATACTCCTAGATGTATTCTTGTCCCTCAACTGTTGTGTTGTCTGTCTTAACTAGATTGTAAGCTCTAATGAACAGGGATCATGTTTTACATGTGCCTGTGGAGCTCTGTGTATGGCTTGTAGCGCTATACAAATGTTCAGTAGTAGTAGTAGATGGAAAGGGTCTTTACCACAATCGCGGCTGTGTTTTGCCCCAGGATCACATTTTGTTTCATAGGGTAGGTGGCAAGTAAATCCCAGGTGCTAGTTATAAAGTTTTGGTCACTTTGGCGACGTGGTGTCGAGCCCTGCCCTAGCATGTACTGTTAGCACACAGGTGTAGTATGTTTCTGGTATATGCAATGAGCACATGGTTAAGGTATATTCCTGATGGACACAGTAAGCTCTTGGTTAGTTTAGTTCAGTGTAACACAGAATGCAGTGTACTCCTGGTATATACTGTAAGCACATGGTTGCAGTGTATTCCTGATGAATACAGAAAGCACACAGTTAGTGTGTTCCCTGGTAGATACTATAAGCACAGAGTTAGTGTATTTCTACAGTAAATAATGGTTAAAGTATTTCTACTGGCTACTTTAAACATATGGTATAGTATGTGCTTGGTGGATACAGAAAATAATGTGCTTTTGGTAATTATTGGACACCTACATTTACTGTGTTTCCCAGAGACATGTTTACTAAGCTAGACTAATGGTTAGAAGGCGCTGTTTGTAACTAGGTCCCAAGTTATTCAAGGCCACACTTAGGGGCTTGTTTACAAAGCCGCGGTAGCGGTTTGCGATCGTAATCGGAGCCGCGGCCCCATTGATTTCAATGGGGCCGCGGCTGCGATCGCGATCGCGAACCACTACCGCGGCTTTGTAAACAAGCCCCTTAGATTTCTAAAGAATGCATATAAATTATAGTATGTTACTACTTATGTATGTAAATTTGCACTCTGCCCAAGCTCCGACCACGTGCATTCCCATGAAGAAAGTATGCACAATAGGTTTTACGCATGTACTTACAGAATAGTGATTGGTTAAATTATGCACATAAGCATCCATTCACACATGTAAGTCTTGAAAATGGGTGATTTATGCACATATCTTTACATGGCTCTTATAATGTTACCCCCCGTAGGGAAAATGGCCTCTTATAAACTAACGACTGGTGTAAAAGTAGACACAGTGACATGAACCTGTGTACTTCGCCAGTAGGCATAGCCAAAGGCCTGGCCTGGGGAAATCATGAATAGAATTTGTAAGTACAGTTGTGGTCAATATTATTGGCACCCTTGCATTTTTAGGTAGGTTGTGTACAATATCTCGAGAAATGGAAATATTCCAACTGTATGTCATCAAAATAATATTATAGTATGTTCAAAGGTATATAACAAAAAAAAAAGATGTCTGTGCAATGTAGACGTAGTAATTTCTGAGACAAAAAACAAAAACAAAATATGACCTGGACAGGATTGATGGCACCCTTCACTAATATTTGGGTGCATAACCCTTGGCAATGACATCCTCCAAACGTTTCTTGTAGCCATCTATAAGTTTCGTACACCTGTCTTCTGGTAGTGTCTCCCACTCTTCAACTACAGTTTGTTCCAGCTCTTGAATGTTTCCCTGATTCTTTTTCCCAGTGGTAGATTTCAGCTCTTTCCAAAGGTTCTCGATTGGACTGAGATCAGGACTCATTGCTGGCCAGTTTAAAAAGGTCCATTTTTTCCTTTTTAACAATTTATTTGTACTTTTGGATATATGTTTTGAATCATTGTCCTGTTGGAGGACCTGTGACCTTCAACCTCCACCATATTTAACTTTAGGAAAGGTATGTTTTTCCTTATAAGCTTCATTTCTTTGCCTGTAAATGTATCGCTATCTGCATTGCCAAAGAGCTCAGGTTTGGTTTCATCTGTCCACAGAACATTTTCCCAGAAGGATTGTGGTTTCACAAGGTGGCTTTGGGCAAAGATCAAGCGTGCCTTTTTATGTCTGTCTTTGAGCAGCGGGGGTCCTCCTTGGCCTTCACCCATGAAGTTCTTCTTTGTTTAGTGTGCGGTGTATGGTGTGGGTTGAAACCATCACTTCAGATTGCTCCAGGTCAGCCTTAAGCTCTTTGGATGTTCTACGCACTAACCTTCAAAGACTTCTCAGATTAATTTTCCTCTTTTCACCACATCCCGGAAAGTTCTTCACAGTTCCATGAACAGAAAACCTCTTAATAACATTGCAAACTGTAGACACAGGAATCCCAAGGTCTTTAGAGATGACCTTTGTTACCCCTTTGAAGTCTGATGTTTGGTGATAATGGCTTTTCTGACTGTCTCAGGCAACAATCTTGTCTTCACCATTGTGAAAATGGAACAGGGAGTGAATATGGCCATTTTAAACATTACAGCTGTCAATTATTGGTTGATTCAAGTCATGTGAGTACTGACAATTGATCACAAATATGTCTAATTTTATTGCAGTGGGAATGTGATTCTTCTGTTAAAATGGATATGAATTGTTTATAAGGGTGCCAATAATCATGTCCTGATAATGTCACAGTTTTTATACTATTTCCTACAATTTCCTTGTTTAATTGATCTTGTTTTATTTGATTCTTTTATGTGTCATAGATGTGTGCATACAGTATATAGTCCAAAGCCATATCACTGACCACTTTCTTTTTAGGAGGTATAGGACATTAAGGGGTTGAACTGCAAGGTGCCAATAATGTTGACCACAACTGTAGTTGCATTTATTACCAATTACCTTAACCTACATGCTACTTGCAAACCTAAGTGTGTTCTTTTATACGTGCTATAGAAGAGATGTATATATGCCAGAATTTAAGGTATGATTTCTGCCATTTACACTGTTGTTGTTAAGTGCCGTTGAGTCGGAGTCGACTCATGGCGACCCTCTGGATAGCTATCCTCAATTGTGTTCAGTCTTCAGTCAGGCGGCTCATTGTTGACAGACGGGTACCCGTACGTAGCTGCTGTTATTGTATCGATCCATCTCATTGTTGGCCTTCCTCTTTTGCGTTGACCTTCTATCTTGCCAAGCATAATGTCTTTCTCTAATGATTTCTCTCTTCGCATGATGTGTCCAAAGTATGAAAGTCGAAGTCTTGTCATCTGAGCTTCTAAACATTAAGTTAATCTGTACATAGTACATTAAGTTAATCTGTACATAGTTCCCCCGGTTGTCCTATTGTTGAAGTTACCTGTTTAATGTAAAACTCAATGTTACTTGTATGCATTGTAGTATGTTCTTGTTCATTGTACACCGCACTGATTGTAATAGCGCGGTATAAAAGAATTGTTAAATAAATAAATAAATAAAGAAAGAAAGCTTAGGTTTGATCTCCTCTAGTACCGACTGGTTTGTTCATCGGGCAGTCCATGGTATACACAGTATTCGCCGCCAACACCATAATTCAAAGGCATCAATTAATCTGTCTTTTTCACTGTCCAGCTTTCACATCCATATGATGTTATTGAAAATACCATGGCTTGAACAAGTCAAATCTTTGTATGGAGAGAGACATCTCTGCTCTTGAGAATCTTATCTAGGTCTTTCATAGCCATTCCGCCAAGAGCAATGCGTTGTCTGATTTCTTGACTGCTTGTTGCTTCTTTATTGATAGTTGATACAAGTAGGTTAAAGTTGTTCACAATTTCAATTTCTTCTCCTTCAACGATGAACCTATTGATTATGCCAGTTGTCATGATCTTTGTCTTCTTTACATTAAGGTGCAGGCCCATTTTGAGACTATGTTCTTTGATTGTGAGAAGCAAATGTTTCAGATCATCTTCACTTTCAGCCAATAATGTGGTATCATCAGCATAGCGAAGGTTGTTGATGAGTCTTCCACCAATCTTCACACCTCTGTTGTCTTCATACAATCCTGCTTCTCTGATGATTTGTTCTGCATATAAATTAAACAGGTAGGGGGAAAGTATGCAGCCTTGTCTTACACCTTTGCTTATTTTAAACCATTCTGTTTCTCCTTGTTCCGTTCGAACTGTTGCTTCTTGATCAATGTACAGATTGCGCAAGAGAACGATCAGGTGTTCTGGTATACCCATGCTTCTTAATGTGGTCCAGAGTTTCTCATGGTTTACACAGTCAAAAGCCTTGCTATAGTCGATAAAGCACATATAGATATCCTTTTGGTATTCTTTAGTCTTTTCAAGGATCCATCTCACATCTGCAATGATGTCTCTCGTTCCTCGCCCTTTCCTGAACCCTACTTGCACTTCAGGTAGTTCTTGTTCCAGGTATGGTTGTAGTCTCTTTTGAATAATCTTCAGTAGAGTCTTGCTGGCATGTGGGATCAGAGCGATTGTGCGATAATTTCCACAGTCAGTTGGATCACCTTTCTTTAGTATTGGTATAAACACAGATCTTTTCCAGTCAGTTGGCCATGATGTTGTCTTCCATATTTCTTGGCAGAGCCTTGTGAGTACGGTAACAGCTGCATCAGATTGCTGCAATACTTCTATGGGAATGCTATCAATGCCTGGTGCTTTGTTCTTTGATAAGGCTTTCAATACTGCTTCAACGTCTTCTTTCATCACCAATGGTTCCCGATCATAAGGTACAGGTTGAAACGGCTGTTGGTCCATTTGGTCTTTATCATATAAAAACTCTGTATATTCCTTCCACCTTTTCTTGATCTTCTCAGCATCATTCAACATAGAACCCTGAGCATCTTGTAACATTCCAATTCGAGGCTGGAACTTTTTCTTTAACTCTCGTAGCTTTAGGAAAGCCGATCTTGTTCTTCTTCTAATAATTTCTGCTTCTATTTCCTTGCAAGTGTCATTGTAGTACTTTTCCTTGTCCTGTCTTGCTGCACGTTGGAAATCTCTGTTGAGTTCTGCGATTGTCTTTCTTTCTCCTCTGGCTTTAGCTTCTCTGCGTTTCTGGGCAATTTTCAGAGTTTCTTCCGTCATCCATTTTGGCCGTTTTTTGCTTTTTCACCTTTTGTAGAGACTTCTCGCTTTCTTCCAACACAACCTTCTTGATGTCATTCCATAACTCTTCCGGAGCTCTGTCATTTGTATCTAAAGCAGCAAATCGATTTTGCAGGCAGTCTTTAAATTCCAGTGGTATATTCTCAAGGTCATATTTTGCTGCATTCATGAGTGGTTTGCTCTTTTTCAACTTTAGCTTGAGTTTGCATACTAGTAGTTGATGATCTGTACCACAGTCAGCTCCAGGTTTTGTTGTTGTTGACGTTACAGAGCTTTTCCATCGTTGACTTCCACAGATGTAGTCAATTTGATTTTTATCCAATCCATTGGGTGAAGTCCATGTGTACAGTCGCCGCTTGTGTTGCTGGAAGAAGGTGTTTGAGATGAATAGATCATTGGTCTTGCAGAATTCTATCAGTCTTTCTCCAGCTTCATTTCTGTTGCCAAGTCCATATTTTCCAACTACTTTGCCTTCTTCTTTGTTGCCAACTTTTGCGTTTCAGTCACCCATGACTATCAGGATATCCTGTTTGCATGTTCTGTCAATTTCAGCCTGTACTTGTTCATAGAAGTCTTCAATTTCATTCTCTTCTGCTGCTGTTATTGGGGCATATACCTGAATTATAGTTGTGTTGATAGGCAATCCTCGTAGATGAATAGAGATTAAGCGTTCGCTGACTGCATTGTATTTCATTACAGTTCTTGCAAGTTTCTTCTTTATTATAAATGCAACACCATTTCTTCTTTGTCTTTCATTTCCAGCATAGTAGACCATGTGATCATCTGATGCAAAGTGCCCCATGCCAGTCCATTTCAGTTTGCTGACACCCAACAGATCAAGTTGTACACGTTCCATTTCATTCTTGACCACCTCCAACTTCCCTTGGTTCATGCTTCGTACGTTCCATGTTCCAATGTGTAAGACATCTTTACAGCTTCTGACTCTCATTTCATGCGCAGCTACATCAGCAGTCAGACTTCCCGAGGGCTTTGATCCAACCACATCATAAATGCTGGCTTTACTCTGAAAAGTCTTCAGCTCTTCCCCAGTAGCTAGTTGAGTGCCTTCCGACCTGGGGGTCTCATCTTCCAGCACCATAGCACAATTTGTTTTGTTGTAACTATCCATTGGGTTTTCATGGCAAGATACAGAAGTAGATTGCCGGGCCTTTCTTCCGCGCAGTTTAAGTTTGGTGTTGTTGCCGTTGTCACAAAAATGTGATCCTCCGCCCTCAACACTGTCCCATTCTGCTGCTGCCCAGATGGGTGGTTTATAAAAACTTTAAATAGGTGCATTTTGACTGCTTTAAATTAGGTGCCTTGTGTTAGTATTAGTCTCCATCACTCTTCATCACTCACCACCTCCAACCTCTTTAGAAATTTTCATGCTATTGACTGTTGACTCTCTCCTCCACTGTCTCATCACCTCTTTCCTCCAGTATCTAATCTGAATCTGTTGATGAGGCAGTAGATTCCTATAATGCTGCACTCTCCACTGCTCTTGCTCCACTCATCCAATGTCCTGTGAGGTGTACTGTACCTCAACCCTGACTGTCTTCCACAACCCGCTGTCTATGTTCCTGTGCCTGCTCAGCTGAGCATGCTTGGCTCAGATCCCACACACTTGCGGACTTTATACACTTCAAATTCATGCTTGTCTCTTTCTCTCCTCTCCAGTCCTTCTGGATCCTCTACAATCTGGCTTTCATCTTTTACATTCTACCGAAACGGCTCTTGCCAAAGTCTCCAGTGACCTGTTCCTGGCAAAATCCCAGGGTCTTTATTCAATCCTCATCCTTCTTAATCTTTCTGCTGCTTTTGACACTGTTGACCACAACATTCTCCTGGATACCTTGTCCTCGCTTAGTTTTAAGGGCTCTGTGCTATCCTGGTTCTCTTCTTATCTCTCCCATCACTTTCAGTGTTTGTTCTGTGGATCCTCCTCTACTGCTGTCCCGCTCTCAGTTGGTGTATCCCAAGGATCGGTCTTGGATCCACTCCTTTTCTCTCGCTCTATACCCAGTCCCTTGGTGCACTCATCTCTTCCCATGGCTTTCAGTGCCATCTTTACACTGATGACTCCCTGATCTACCTTTCTACACCTGAAATCTCTCTGGCAATCCAGCCCCAGATCTCTGCCTGACTTTCTGACATTGCTGCTTGGATGTCTCACCACTGCTTGGATGTCTCACCACCCTTTGAAATTCAACATGGCCAAAACTGAACAGCTTATTTTTCCCCCTAAACCCTCCTCTCCACTCCCTCCTTTCTCAGTCTCTGTGGCTAGCTCTACTCGTGTCACCTCGGCTCGCAACCTTGGGGGTCATCTTTGACTCCTCTCTCTCCTTCTCCACACACATCCAACTGACAGCTAAAACCTGCCGTTTCTTTCTCTACAACATCAACAAAATTTGCCGATTCCTTTCTGATCACACTACTAAGACACTTATCCACTCCTTAGTTACCTCCCATCTAGGCTATTGTAACCTGCTCCTTTCTGGTCTCCCTCCAAGTCAGCTGTCTTCCCCCTTCAATCTGTTCAACACTGCTGCGCAGCTAATCTTCTGCTAGCCTCGTCATGCTCATATTGCCCCTCTTCTCAAGTCTCTTCATTGGCTTCCTATCTGTTTCTGCATCTAGTTCAAACTTCTCCTGCTGACCTATAAGTGCATTCATTCTGCAGCTCCTCACTACCTTTCCTCTCTTATCTCTCCCTACACCCCTCCTCAGAATCTCCGCTTTTCTGGCAAATCACTTCTATTGCCAACTCCAGACTTCGCTCCCTTTACTTTGCTGCTCCTTATGCCTGGAACAAACTATCTCAGTCTGTACATCAGGTGCCTTCTCTGACCTTTTTCAAATCCAGGCTGAAAACTGATCCTCTTCACTGCCGCTTTCTGATCTTGACTCTCCTGATTTCCTTTGGGTATTGTTACCATTCCCCTTAGCTGTATTCCTTGTCCACAGCTACCGTGTTGTCTGTCTCGACTAGATTGTAAGCTGCGATGAGTAGGGATTGTCTTTAACATGTGTCTGTGCAGCATTGTGTATGCCTTGTAGCACTATGCAAATGTTCAATAGTAATAGTAGTAGTCTCCAACAGGATGCGTAGGAGACAAGGGCAAGCAGGTGCCTGTTTTAAACCTGTTGTATGAAGAAGCAGAAATGCGTATTTTGCTTTATGAAATGCTAGCATAGGTGGCAGGGAATGAATGTAAGATATGGGAGTACACAAAAGTTTTTTCATTGACATATGTACTTGTAAACTGCCTGAGTTCTACCCAGACAGTACCCCTGGCTATGCCTAGCGGCAAAATATGCATGTTCATGTCAACACATGTACCTTTATACCCTTTGGTATCTTACAAGAGGCCATGTAGGCCCGTATGTGGCCATATGCACATGAAAATGTCTTTCTAAAATGACCCCTTCACAGTACTTAGAACTAAGGAAATCACTCTGTGCTAGAAACAGCATGGATCGTACTGAATGCTTAGCAACTGGAAGAATGTGAAAAGCCCACTTTTTACATTCTTCCAATTGCAGCCCACACCCGACCTACTAGAAGTACCACAAAAAAGAACAACATTTAACCAACAATCCTGCAACTGAGCTTTTAACTTATATGCCCCATCATTGTGAAACACCTTTCCAACCAACATCCATGGTAACAAGAATCTCACCTCCTGGAAACAACTAAAAACTCACCTATTCACCATCCACCTAGGACATGAACGAACAAACATCAACTGAGCCCAGGTTCATCCTCTTTCCGGGTCAATCAGTCCCTCAACAAACCTGGCATTTTGTAAATATTATGGCTATACTGTTTCAACCCCTCCTTATTGATACTCCCTTTAGAACCTCTCCAGTGATGGTGCCCCCTCCCTTTTTTTTTACCTATGTTATAATGTCTCTCATTGTATTTCTCCCTTGATTTTGTAAACTGCTTTGACCCGGTGAAAGGCGGTATATAAATATAGCTAAATAAATAAATAAAATATTTCTGGTTTTAAGCTGCCTGGAACATTCTGGAGGTGGACCGAGCATTTTGGAAAGCAGTAAGAAATTCTCTGGCAGCTGGGAAAACTTTGTATTCCTCCTTATTCAGAATCAGATAAAAAGGGATGAGAATTTGTCGGATGCATGTACTCTCACGGGCTGAGGAGAACGGATTGAAAGGACGTGCACTTTTGCCTAGTGTCTTCTGTCTTTTGTTTCCTTCTCCTTCCATTTTCCTGTGCTTTGGAAAGTGTCCGTGCTTTAGCTGTGTACTTGTTAACCCTGTAATCACAGCCACATGCGTTCTCCTATGTATGTATCTTTTAAAATCTTCTAATAAAGAAAAAAGCTGATTCTAGCATAAGTAACTAAAATAGTATCATCAAATTCTGTTGCCCCTGCCAGAAAAGGCACTTTTGCTTTCCTGATATATGAAAACCAGTTGTGAGGAATGAATTCTGGCTTTGTTCCACTGTGATAACAAGAATGTTTGGAGGGCTAAGAGTATAGATGATAATGTCAGACAGATGTCCTAGACATTTTTCCGCTTGATAGAAAATGGGAGAAACATCTGGCCCAGTCCTGTTAAGAGGCCCTTTGAGACTCGTTAAATTTGCACACCAAGTGACTAGTGGTTATGTACAACTGGTTTGAATTAACACTTGCCATTTAATTGTGTAATGAGATGATGATATTTCTGTTCCTTAGTATAGATTATTTCACTATCAGTAATCCATATTTGTGTTTGTTTTTTCTTGTAGCTTGTGATGAATGGAAAGTTCTACCAAAACCTAATCTGCATCGTGATGTGAACAGATTTGGCCACTCCGCTGTTGTCAGCAATGGGTAAATTAAATACCTCAATTATTTGCTTTTTTGCCTTTATTTATTTTATTTTATTTAACAAGCACTTATATACCGTGGCTTCCGGGGATCAGCTGCGGTTCACAAATAACAACAGTCAACAAAGCATGGTTTGTTTTACATATAACATATAACTATAAACAATGTAAAGTTAACAGAAAATGTTAAACAGATTAGCACGGAACAGTGCAACACTATATACATTATATACATATACATTTTATGAAACACCTTTGTGTTTCTGGTGATCTCTGCCACGCCTCCTCTTTATCTCTGCTTATGGCATGCTGGGTGGCTCATGGGTTTCTTGTTGGCCCATAGCTGGAGGGGCACCTTCTTTAAGGGGCCTTATTATTGTCATCTATTGCCTGGCAATGACAGCTTTTTTTTTCACACAGCTCATAATTATGTTGTAGAATCTGTTGCTGGAGGATGTGGTCAGTGTTCTAAAGAAGTATGGATAAGTTCTGGAAAGCAACGTCCATAAAACTTAGTCAGGTAGACAGGTGATACAGTTTGGAAATAGCTGTCAGATTTTAAAGTCAGTTATTTTCTTGTGCTATGAAGTCAATATGCAGAAGAAAGTAATAGCCAGGGTCCTTCAAGAACTGCAACAACCAAGGAAACAAGATCCAGCCTTTTCCCAGAGTTCAACAAATAATCTCACATTTCAAAGATGATTCAAGCAGTCACAGATCAGAACTAAGAACATAAAGCACGCTGAGTCAGTCCTATGGTCTTTTTAGCCTGGCGTCATAATAATAATGTGAATTCCATATCGTCCTGCTAGACAAGTGGCTTGTGTTCTACCAGCAGTTTCTTTTTCTCCACCAATGAAAAGCCCAGTTTCATGCCTCTATTCACCTCACCCACCAGATGTACGTACCTTCAGTATTTCTTTGTCTCCTCTCTGAAGAAAATTCTAAGGATTTGAGAGAAAAAGATTGATTTGAAACACTCTAGAACGACAGCCTGTTGATCTCTTCTCACTCGAGCATGATGTAGGAGGCTCCACTAGACTGCTGTCTTGGTAGCCATAGGAGGAGGGAAAATTGGTTCGGCTCCATGCTGTTACGCTGGATAAGAGCCTGTTGAGCAGCCAGAAATTGGAAGTATTTGGAAGGTACAACTACCTCACACAATGTCAACACCCCCTCCCTCCTTCTCTGTTCTCCCCTGCTCTATCCTGAAGATTGCAGAAGGCTCTCAGAGGGATCTGCTTGCCAGCCACCTTAAATGCAGTACTGTAAGCCAGAGAAAAAGTTCCCGGAGAGAAAAGCTGAGCCTGGCATACATTTTTGACCTAAAGCTCTTGGGTGTGGGGGGGGGGGGTGTGAGTACCAAGGCTTGACCTCGTAACTGTCCTTGTTGGGGGCTCCCAATTCAGTCTGTCTCGGAATAAATTTGGGGTGGAATATTGGTGCCGTGTTTCCTGCTGTTTCTGTATGTGTTAGTAGCATTTTTACCTAATGTGCACCTGGCGGTCATGTGGTCCTAACACGCATTCTTCCCTAGCGTCTTTAATGTGCATTGTACCAAAGAGTGCAGTTAATGCGCATCACAGTAAAAGCACAATTAACGCGCGCACCTCCTTGCTGCTGCAGTCTTAGTGCATGCTGTTGTGATACTTGTCTTAACTCTGTCTTCTTCCAGGAAATGTTGTTTGACCTGTGGCAAGTGAGGTGCCTCATCTCTGGATTCTGGACTCTGTTCTTCTTGCATGGCAACTTCTGAGTCATCCCTAGAGGGCTTGCTTCTTTCCAGCCAGGAGATACAGTTAGTCCAGCCTTACCTGCCTTAGGGCAAGAGGTGACAGATGGAGCTATAGGTAAGAATATCCAGCCAGCCAGAGGATCCAGAGATCGTGCTGTAAGCCACTCACTGTCTCTAGGGGATTTGTAGTGGCTGTGCCCCCTAGTGTTAGGGGGATATTTCTGAGGAGAGCTTTTGGACTCCAGATTACCCTCCCCGAAATTCTTTTTTGCAGCAGGCCTGATCATTCTGAAATGGAAATTCAAACCCTGCAGCCTCTGGGTGCCCCCATGCATAGTCTCGTGTGGGGCAGGTAGAGAATTGAAGCCCTGTTCCATAGCCATAGACTAAGCTTCCTCGGCGTGGGGTGCCCCCTGGAGACGGGGATTAGCTGGAAGCTGTTCAGGATTTTGACTATGACTTGGATTTAGATTGTTCAGTACTGGGCTCTGACGTGGATGTAGAAGTGCTCTCGCCTATAGAAGATTGAAGAGACCGGTGTGATTTGCCTATTTCAGAAGGAGGAGCTGGCAGCGTTGAATGCCAGGGTCTCATCCGCCTTGATCTTGCAGATCCTTCTGGCACAGAGTAGAAGCCAAAGGTACACTTGCTCATTCAAAGGTTGCAAAAATCTACTACTGTCTTCCCATTTCCAGATGTGATCAAGGATATGATCCGGTCGGAGTGGGATTCTCCTAATTCCCTGCCTGAAGGATTTAGGGTGTATAAGATCTCTGCTCTCCCAGAGAAGGAGTGCGTTGAGTAGTTTGGCATTCCCAAGGTAGATGTGCAGTTCATGGCAGTTACCAGAAGGACCACCATTCCTGTGGAAGGCAGATTGGCCTTAAAGGATTTTCTGGATCATAAGATGGATTCATGGTTGAGGAGTCAGTTTTACCACGATGACAGCTATTCTGCAGTTGGCAGTATGTACCAGCCTGACGTCTTGAGCCCTGCTCCAGTGGTTTCAGTCTCTTCCGCTGGATGATACATCCTCTCTTTTGGAATCAGTTATGACCTTCCTTTCTGATGCCATGTATGACTTGGCGTGTTGAGTGAATTCACTTTGTTTTGGTTGTTATGTATTACTTGGTACATTTGGTGGCAACAGGTGGTGCCTTGACAATGGTGATATGACAGAGACATTTAAATATCTCCATGGCATAAATGCACAGGAGGAGAGCCTCTTTTAATTGAAAGCAAGTTCTACTATGAGGGGACATAGGAAAGAGTGAAAGGGGATAGACTCAGGAGTAGTATGCAGAAATATTTTTTTATGGAAAGAGTGGTAGATGCGTGGAATAGCCTCCCAGTGGAGGTGGTAGACACAAGGACAGTATCTGAATTTATAAAAGCATGGGGCAAAAACAGAGGATCTCTAAAGGTAAAAAGGGGACTATTGTAGTTGATATGAAAGGGCAGACTAGATAGGCCATGTGGTCTTTTTTTTGCCATCATGTTTCTATGATATGGCGTTGGATTTGGCAGCAGACACGTCTTCCATAGCCTGGTTGGCCCAGCTGGTATTTAAGGGGAGGCTTTTGTTTGGAACCAATTTGAAGAAGCTGGTGAAGGACCTGGGTGAGACAAAACCTGCAGCTTCTGGAAGATGAATCCAAAGGTACTGTGAAGCGGGTTGGTGCCCTTTTGTCAGCCTCCGCCCTTTTCAAATTCAGGCTGAAAGCTCACCTCTTTGAGGCTGCTTTTGGATCCTGATCCACTTAGGTCTCCTGTGTTTCCTTACCATACCCCTAGATGAATTCTTGTCCTAAACTGTTGTGATGTCTGTCTTAACTAGACTGTAAGCTCTAATGAGAAGGGCCCGTCTTTTACATGTACCTGAGTTCGCACTGGCCGGATTCCCAGGGGTCTTGGGACTTTTGTTGTTACCAACCTGGAGAAACTTTTTTCCATTCTACTTCTGGGCTTTGGGCTCATGCTCTGTCCTTTCATTGAGCTCATGGGCCCAGGGACTCTGTCCCTTCCAGAGCACCCCCCTCTCGGGTTGTGTAATGAAGGTTTGGGGGGTCCATTCTCTGGTTCCTTCAGTTGGAGGTATGCTTTGCCTTTTCTTTCAGGATTGGGCCCAGGTTACCATGGATCACGGGGGTCAAGACACCATTCAGTTCGGCTATGTCCTCGAATGCAAAGAATCTATTCTGAATGCCTTAGTCATCTCCCCTTGTGGGTCTGCAAACAAAAGTGGCACTGTGCAGATCACCTTTGATAAATTGCCATGTTTAAAGATGGTGATGCCCTTCCCACTGGATGAGTGGGACTAGGGTAGGATGCCCAAAAGGATGGTTTCTTCCGGCCCACTCTGGACCTCAAATAGGTTGACAAGCACTTGCACGTCCTGCACTTCCAGATGGAAAACCTTGCAGTCTATGATTAAAGCAGTGCACCGAGGGGAGTTCTTGGCTCCTCTGGATCTGGCTGAGGCATATTTTCATATCCCGATCTGGCGGTATCATGCTTGGCTCTCACTATCAGTTTACCGCCCTCCTTTTGGGCTTTACACTGCCCCAAAGATATTCTCTCAGGTCATGGTGGTGGTTGCTGTGGTGCCAAGGGATTTGTGCCTTTCATTGAAAGCCTCAGCTGGATGATCAATCAGGCAAGACCCAGCTGTGTCCTTCCCAGTCTCTAGAGTTCCTGGGAGAATGTTTCGACACTCAAGTGGGCAGAGTTTTTCGTGCCAGAGAAGAAAGTCAAAAGACTATTTGATTGCCCAGTGCTGTTCTGTGCGCAGCAGGCTCCCAGAGTCTGGGATTATCTTCAGCTCTTCAGATTGATGGCGATGACCATAGAGATGATGCCATAGCGCATGCTCGCATGTGGTTTCACTAGTGGTCCTTGTTGACTCTGTGGTCTCTGAGTTCTCAGGAGTTTGAGCTCAGGCTCTCGCTCCCATTGATGGTGAGGATCAGCCTGTGGTGTTGGCAGCAGCCCTGTCACCTGAGGAAGTGGGCGTGCCACAATTTCTCCTGGATCTTCCTTCTGATGAATGCCAGTCTCTTAGGCTGGGGAGGCCATTGCCAAGACCGTACAACCTAGAGCCATTCTAACTGCAAGGAAGCGATGTGGTCCATCATCTGCCCTGGGGCAAGGGCCATCAGGTTGGCTCTTACTACAGGATGGCCTGGAGAAGGACTTTTCCCTTATCTCACTGAAAGTTCAGATAGCAGGTTTGGCCTGTTTCAGAAGTCTCTAGTCTGGCACCCGGACATCTAACACTTTCTCTAGGGGGTTTGACGTCTGTGTCCTCCCCTCTGGTCTGTGATCCCTTCCTGGGATCTGTGTCTGGTGCTCAGGGCCCTGATGTTGGCACCTTTTGAGCCATTGAAGCATGCTACTTTAAAGGTTTTAAACTCAGGACTGTTTTCTTTGTCGCGATTTGTTCCACAATGCAGATTTCTGAACTGCAGGCTCTGTCTTGCTGAGATCCTTATCTGTCTTTTTTGTAGAGGCTGTTTACATTTTGCCTGTGCCTTCCTTCTTATCTAAGGTGCCTTCTCCCTTTCCTGTGAACCAGGTGGGTATGCCTTATCTCCTCCTTACGGACTTATGTTGGGGAAGGATAAGGATCTTTGCCTTGTGGATGTCCGGAAAGTGCTTCTCCGGTATTTGGAGGTTAGAAATTCCTTTTGTAAGGTTGATCATCCTTTTTTGGTGCTGTTTGCTGGGCTGTGCAAGGGTGACATGGCTGCTAAATCGATTAAGGAGGCCTGAGCACAAGCATCATCGAGGGTGGAGCAGAGCTCAGTAGCCCCTGAAAAACATTTGTTGGGCAGCAACATTGGCATCACCTTCAACTTTTGTCAAGCATAACTGCTTGGATGTCCATGTGTGGGTGGACACAGCCTTTGGCTCAATGGTTTTGCAGGCAGCTGTGTCTTCTTCCTGCCCAGTGGCATTTTAGTTGTGGTACATCCCACTTGTTTGGACTGGTCTAGCAGGACAATATGGAAGGTGACATTTTACTTACCGGTTAATGTCCTTTCCTTGAGCCCTGCTAGACCAGTCCAGGGCCCAACTCTGTAACTGTATTTGCTCTATTCTTTTGCTGTGATACCCTTTGGTCTGCTATGATTTTTATACTTGGCTCTACAGGTTCATAGTCTACTAACAGCCTTATGTTTATGCTTTCCTACACATAGTTCTCTATCTTTATCTTTATTGCATTGCTTTATATACCACCCTTTATGACATCAGGGTGGTTTCCAACAAAATAAAAAATTAGGAAAGTATGAAAGGAACTACAATATGTGACAGGAGAGAAGAAAAAAAAAGAAATGGACAGCAAAGAGCGAGCTTAAGAAGGAGAGGAGAGAGAGCTGGGAGAGATCAGAGAGATCATGGGACAGAAGGGTGAAGGTCAAAGGCCATACTGAAGTGATGAGTCTTGAGGAGTGACTTAAATTTGGGGAAGGAAGGTTCCAGGCAGATGGTAGAGGGGAGAAAGTTCCATAGGGATGGGCCTGAGAAAAAGATGGCGGATTGATGGGTTTGTTTGAGATGGGCACATGAGGGGTAGGAAAGGTGTAAGCAGTTGATATGGACTAAACAGAAACTGCATGAAGGAGTGTGAAATTGGAGAAGATTAGACAGGTACTGTTGATCACTCATTGTAGCCCATGGATGAGGTTGTGTGCCATGTTCCTCTCATATGCTTTTGGATGAATACTGAAGGGGACCTCTGGTTGCTGAGGCGAATAGAGGCATGGTAGTGATTTCATTGAAACCTGGGCTTTTCATTGGTTCTTTGTCTCCACCAATCTGCTGGTAGGGGAACATAACTCACTTGTCTGGGCTGGTCTAGCAGGACTCAAGGAAAGGACATTAACCGGTAAGTAATATGTCACCTTTTGAACCTGTCTTTGCAAAGGATGCTCAAAGTGGCTTACAGCCTTCTTAGAATTCAGGTAAAATAAATGCCTCCCGCCAAGACCATACAGTCTATGTACATACCTGAGGCACTGGAAGAGAAAGTAACTTGTGTAAGGTTAGCGTGTGTGCTAGTAGGGGAAATGAGATAGTAGATGCATTGAACAGTCTCCCAGTGGATGTAGTAGAGACCAGGACAGTATCTGAATTCAAGAAAGCATGGGACCAATACAGAAGATCATTAAAAGAAAAAAAAGGGACTGTAGTAGTTGTATAGAAGGACAGATGGTCTTTTTCTGCCATAATGTTTCTGTTTCTCAGTTCTTAGTGTATTGCTTTAATTGCTTTAACTGCTAGACCACAACTCCTGCACCAGTGGTCACTCCAAGTAACTTGGAAGTATCAGACAGACCTTTATGGGCTGATCCCTTCTGATTTTTGTTAAGTCCCAGAAATAAGAGGTGGTGATTCTCGTTTGCCGGTCTTTTCCAAAATGACAGAGATAATGAAACTGATCTCCAGAAACGTCTCCCAACCAGAAACTGCATTCTTTGCCAACAAAATTTCCACAGCTTACTTGTGAGAAAAAAAAACAAACTTAAATTTATTTTAAATCTGCTTCTAATCGGTTTCATGGAGTATCATATAGCTGAATGATATTTGAAAAGAAAATCATTTTCTGTTTATTTGTTTTTCTCCACTCAGGATTTTAGAATCCTCTATCATATCTCATTTCAGTCATCTCTTCTCCATTCTGAAGAGCTCTAACCTGTTAGTCTTTCTTTACAGAAGAATTGTTCTATCCCCTTTATTATTTAGGTTGTCCTTGCCTGAACCTTTTCCAGTTCCTGTGTTTATGAGGCGACCAGAACACCAAAGAGCATTCAACATGAAGTTCTTTTATGCGTCAATACAAAGACATTATGATATTCTCTATGAAGCCTTGCTATGATTGTTTTTGTCCATTCTATATGAAATCTTTTTTTTCTTTATTTTTTAACTTTATTTTTTTATCAGTACATCCCCAAATTAAATATCTACGTTGATGATGCAACACAGTGCATTAGCAATATTTTAAAAGCAAAACAACAATACCCAAGTTGCCATTACGTATGTGCACGTTAGAGGTATTCCCTCTTTACACAATTAAAAATAAAACTGGAAACACAAACATGAACCGCGGGGTTTGAGGTTTGTCCACTCTCCCCAACTACAGGAGACCTATGCATATATTAAAAGATTAAGATGGGGTATCAACCTCGCAGAGGCCGGGGTGTAGGCTTGGCTCGGCCAGAAGCCAAACTATAAATAAAGTGGTGCTAAATTTTGAGAACACTGATCTTCCCTCTCAAAATGTATGCAAGCTTATCAAAACACATTATTTCACTAAACAGCCAGCTCTAAGTTATAGAGGTAGCTTTGTCAATCTTAACTGGCACTCTGAATTTTAACTTGAAAGTACAATGTATCCAGTAGACTAATTTTAAAATTCTTATTTATATGAAAACATTTTGACTAGTTGACTTTATTAACGTTTGAAAACTAATTTGAAGCAACTATAAGGTCTCAGACTCTACGGGCAAACAGAGACCAGTCTTAAACTATCGACTGGTTACAGCCCTTATTGCATCAAGGACCTTTAATCACACAGTCGCTCCAATTGATTTGTCAACATGCAATAGTCAACAACAGTCAAAAATGAAATTAAAAAAATGCTTAGCTTTTAAACGATGCTTAGCTTTTGAACAGTGCTTAGCTCGCGCCGTAATCTCCAACGCTATCAATCGCGCTTTCTTTGCGTTTCACCCTTGTACAGTTTCATCAGGGGGTAACTTGAAAGCACTGAAAAGTAAACCATATTTCAGTTCATTAGGTACATACTTTCTGTTAGTGTTCATTCACTTCACCGCATCCAGTGTACAATGCAAACCACATACCTCAAAAACGTCAGTTACAATTACAATCCAAGCTTGTCGGCTTTTTCATTTGTGTAGCATAAATATGGAAGGTCAACCTATTGGAACATAAACATTCAGCTTCACGGATGAATTTATATCCAATCTGTGCAAAGAGACCACACCTTTTTCAGCCGATGAAGATATCACGGAGGGACCCATTAATGTAGACGGAAGATTTGCTTAAAATGCAAAAAAGGAAGGTACGCATGGAGCTTCATAGATTATCCCTCATTGAATATGTACAGCAACGTCATATACCAAGGGGTCTGAGGATATATAAAGAACCGAGAATGTTTACCATGGACTCTTTCTTTATTGACAGATGGAATCAAATTCTCAATAAATGTTCACTAGACCTCATAGTACTGATCATTGACACAACCAAAAAAGGCATTGATGTATTAACAGAGGAAATTGGAGATATAGTCTCAAAATTTGAAGAAAAATAACCTTTGGATACTTTCTCCAGTCAAATGGAGGATATAAAAAAACAGATCACTACATTACGAGAAGAAGTGAAAAAAAGAAAAGACAAAAAAATTGCGACGAGATTATGATGACTACACAACGGGTTACGTTTACCCGTGGATGAGTTTAAAAAGAAAAGAGAAGACCAAGAAGAAACAAGTCACCTTTGAAAATACCTCAGATGATACAGACTCTACGGATTCAGGTAAACGTCAAAGAAAGGGGATTTTTTAGAAGATATTGGAAAGAAGAAAAAGAAGGACGACAATCGAGGGAAATTTCAAAGGGGAGAATACCCCAAACGAAAAACGTAGATTCTCTAGTTCTGAATATTTCTGGACTAGATGTACCCTTGGAACAACTGGCAATTTTGGACAAAGGCTTGTCCTTTGTTCCAAATATCTATTATGATTCATTCCAATTTAGGGTCGATTTAGAACAGTTGATTAGGAAACTAAATTTGAAAATCTACTTTGGGACTGAAACAAAAGATACAGATATTATACAAAGTTCTAACAGGACCCGGCTCCATTTGAAATCAACTTGGTCCCCTCCCGGCCCCTTGCACCCTTCATTAATACTGTACAGGGAATTAATCATAAAAGACATGCAACAGTTGGAATGCACAAAGCGCAATACTCAGAGTAGAATCACAAACACGGAAAGAGTGCCGTTACAAACTTTGAAGACTCGATCTGAACTTGTCATCAGACGGGCGGATAAGGGAGGTGGAATAGTGGTCCAGAATCGGGACCAATACCTTGGAGAAGCTTATAAACAATTATCAGATGTTTGCACATATAATCCTACCAATGATCTTCAGAGACAAATTAAACATATTTACCACACAAGCCTTGGATGCACATCTTATTTCTAAAAAGGAGTGGAATTTTTAAAATCCGTCGGATTCAACTATCGCAAAGTTTTATTTGGTTCCCAAGTTCCATAAAAATTTGGAACACCCCCCTGGTAGACCCATCGTTTCTACAAGGGGTTCATTGCTTGAACCTCTTTCAGTGTTTATTGATTCTTTTTTAAGACCATGGATGACGTCCATCCCATCTTTCATAAAGGATACCGCACATTTTCTGCAAATTTTAGCAGAACACGCTCAGTTGGCAAAATCATCGGACATTATTCTTGCAACTTTGGATATAACATCATTATACACAGTAATCCCGCAAGCAGAAGCACATGCCTGCATAATGGACGCACATACCATTAGAGGAGATTTATCGGATAGTCAGTTGAGTTTTCTATCAGAAATCACTGCTATAACAGTGTTTAAAATTTTTTTCATTTTTGAGGATGTCATTTATCATCAACAGTCAGGTGTAGCAATGGGGGCCACATGTGCCCCGTCCATTGCTAACCTATATATGCAACGATTTGAGAAGAACTGGCCTGAAGTCTCACTGTATCAGAAGAACCTGAAACTCTGGAGAAGATACATAGATGATATTTTTTTATTGTGGCAAGGAACAACAGAGAGTTTACAGCAGTTTGTTAATTGGATAAACGATAGGGATAGGCATCTTAGGTTCACTTCTAATTATCATACTGATAGAATCACCTTTTTGGATGTGGACGTCAGAAAGGACAAGACCGGCTGGCTTACCTCTGTCCACAGGAAAGCAACAGATAGAAATACCTTTTTGCACTATAGTAGTGCACACCCTGTACAACTGAAAGACAGTTTACCGCTGTCGCAGTTTGTGCATTACCAAAGAAACTGCACTGGAATTCAAGAATTTAAGGACCAGTCTAAGAGGTTGAAACAGAATTTTTCTGAACGTGGTTATCCCCGTACTGTTATAAACAAAGCATATAAAAGAGCATTGTATACTAATCAAGATCTACTTCTGCGTTCACAGAAGAAACCGGTTACATTGACTGAGGCTAGTACATCGGTTAACCTTATCACAAAATACTCTCCATACAGCTCTCATTTAAAGCGCATCATCAAGCGCCACGCAAATGTATTAAACAGCATTCCCAGTCTTGAGGAGGCGAGAAGGCGATAGCGGAGAGACTGAATGAATTCTTTGCTTCGGTCTTTACTGAGGAAGAGGTAGGGATGTTACCCATGACTGAAGTGGTATTTAAAGGTGCGGAAGACTTGAAGGAACTATCAATACATCGGGAAGATGTATTACAACTATTAGATAAACTGAAGAGTAGCAAATCACCTGGGCCGGATGGTATACATCCAAGGGTGTTGAAAGAACTGAAATATGAGATTACAGACCTGCTATTACTAATCTGTGAACTATCATTAAAATCATCTCTAATACCTGAAGATTGGCGGATCGCCAATGTAACACCAATTTTTAAAAAGGGTTCCAGGGGTGATCCGGGAAACTACAGACCGGTGAGCCTCACGTCAGTACCGGGAAAAATGGTAGAAACATCATAAAGAATAAAATTACTCAGCATGTAGATAGTCATGGCCTAATCGGAGACAGCCAACATGGCTTTAGACAAGGAAGATCTTGTCTTACTAATCTGTTATGTTTTTTTGAACGTGTGAATAAACAGGTGGACAAAGGTGAGTCGGTTGATATAGTGTATCTGGACTTTCAGAAAGCCTTTGACAAGGTCCCTCATCAGAGACCTTTGGCAAAACTAAAGAGTCATGGGATAGGAGGCAGTGTACTACTGTGGATCAGGAACTGGTTAAAAGATAGAAAGCAGAGGGTTGGGCTAAATGGCCAATTTTCCCAATAGAGAAAGGTGAATAGTGGTGTACCCCAGGGATCTGTGCTGGGTCCGCTGCTTTTTGACATATTCATAAATGACCTGGAAAGTGGAATAACGAGTGAGGTTATCAAATTTGCTGATGACACAAAACTATTTAAAGTTGTTAAAACCCAGGAGGATTGTGGAAAATTGCAAGAGGATCTTGATAAATTGGAAGACTGGGCATCAAAATGGCAGATGAAATTTAATGTGGAGAAGTGCAAGGTTATGCACCTAGGGAAGAACAACCCAAACTATGGTTACACGATGCAAGGTTCCACATTAGGAACCACCACCCAGGAAAAAGATTTAGGCGTCATTGTGGATACCATGTTAAAACCCTCGGCCCAGTGTGCAGCGGCGGCCAAGAGAGCAAATAGAATGCTAGGTATGATAAGGAAAGGAATGGAAAATAAAACAAAAGATATTATAATGCCTCTATATCGTTCCATGGTGAGACCGCACCTTGAATATTGTGTGCAATTCTGGTCGCCATATCTTAAAAAGGATATAGCAATTTTAGAAAAGGTTCAGAGAAGAGCCACCAAAATGGTAAAGGGGATGGAAGGCTACTCCTATGAAGAAAGGCTAAAAAGGTTGGGGCTCTTTAACCTGGAAAAGAGACGGCTGAGGGGAGATATGATAGAAGTCTATAAATTAATGAACGGAGTGGAACGGGTAAACGTAGATCGATTGTTTACCTTATCAGAATATAGAAAGACTAGGGGACATGCAATGAAGCTACAGGGTAAACTATTTAAGACTAATAAAAGAAAATATTTTTTCACTCAACGTGTAATCAAACTCTGGAATTTGTTACCGGAGGATGTAGTAAAGGCTGTTAGTGTAGCTGGGTTTAAAAAAGGTTTGGACAAGTTCCTGGAGGAAAGGTCCATAAACCATTATTAAGAAGGGACCCAGGATATCAATGCTTGAACCAATACAAGCATTGTGGAACCTGTGTCCCTTGGGGTAACTGCTAGGTACGTATGACCTAGATTGGCCACTGTTGGAAACAGAATACTGGGCTTGATGGACCTTGGTCTGACCCAGTATGGCATATCTTATGATCTTATGATCTTATGAACCCTCGGCCCAGTGTGTAGCGGCAGCCAAGAGAGCAAATAGAATGCTAGGTATGATAAGGAAAGGAATGGATAATAAAACAAAAGATATTATAATGCCTCTATACCGTTCCATGGTGAGACCGCACCTTGAATATTGTGTGCAATTCTGGTCGCCGTATCTTAAAAAGGATATAGCGTTATTAGAAAAGGTTCAGAGAAGAGCCACCAAAATGGTAAAAGGGATGGAAGGATACTCCGATGAAGAAAGGCTAAAAAGGTTAGGGCTCTTTAACCTGGAAAAGAGACGGCTGAGGGGAGATATAATAGAAGTCTATAAATTAATGAACAGAGTGGAACGGGTACACGTAGGTCGACTGTTTACGTTATCAGAATATAGGAAGATTAGGGGACATGCAATGAAGCTACAGGGTAAACTATTTAAGACTAAAAAAAGAAAATATTTTTTCACTCAACGTGTAATCAAACTCTGGAATTTGTTACCGGAGGATGTAGTAAAGGCTGTTAGTGTAGCTGGGTTTAAAAAAGGTTTGGACAAGTTCCTGGAGGAAAGGTCCATAAACCATTATTAAGAAGGGACCCAGGATATCAATGCTTGACCTAGTATAAGCATTGCAGAACCTGTGTCTTTTGGGGAAACTGCTAGGTACGTATGACCTACATTGGCCACTGTGGGAAACAGGATACTGGGCTTGATGGACCTTGGTCTGACCCAGTATGGCATATCTTATGATCTTATGTTCTTATGTTACTGTGCGGTGCATTTGGCAAAGACATAAAAATCTCAAGGAGGTCTTGAGTCCAGCAGTACTGTGGCCATTTTCAGTACCGATTGAATCCAGTGAACCAGGGCACCAAAAGTGCAGGGATTGCAATATATGTTACATTACAAAAGAATTGAATGAATTTGGTTACCACGGCAGGACATACCAGCTTAAACATCAGACTTCCTGCACATCCACTTATGTAGTCTACTATATCCTAAGCCCATGTGGCTTAGTATACGTAGGTAAAACCATCAGAGTATTCAAAATACGAATGAATGAACACAAGAGTAAATTAAAGTGTCAAAGACGGGAAGCGCCTATTGTGGATCACTGTTTACAATTACGTCACACTTATGAAGAGTTAGTGTTTCTGCATTGATCAGGTCCACATAGCGCAACAAGGTAAATCAAAGGATCAAACCTTATTATGGTGTGAACAACGCTGGATCCACAAGTTGGGATCAGTGTTTCCAAAAGGCTTGAATAACCGGATAGAGTGGGAAGTATGCACTTGAGACATCACGATCGAATCACCTCCTGACATCAGGGGCGCCGGCGCTTATAAAAACTTAGTCCGCATGCGCGGCGTTGAAAAAGTCGGCAAGCTTGGATTGTAATTGTAACTGACGTTTTTGAGGTATGTGGTTTGCATTGCACACTGGATGCGGTGAAGTGAATGAACACTAACAGAAAGTATGTACCTAATGAACTGAAATATGGTTTACTTTTCAGTGCTTTCAAGTTACCCCCTGATGAAACCGTACAAGGGTGAAACGCAAAGAAAGCGTGATTGATAGCATTGGGGATTACGGCGCGAGCTAAGCACTGTTCAAAAGCTAAGCATTTTTTTATTTCATTTTTGACTGTTGACTATTGCATGTTGACAAATCAATTGGAGCAACTGTGTGATTAAAGGTCCTTGATGCAATAAGGGCTGTAACCAGTCGATAGTTTAAGACTGGTCTCTGTTTGCCCGTAGAGTCTGAGACCTTATAGTTGCTTCAAATTAGTTTTCAAACGTTAATAAAGTCAACTAGTCAAAATGTTTTCATATAAATAAGAATTTTAAAATTAGTCTACTGGATACATTGTACTTTCGAGTTAAAATTCAGAGTGCCAGTTAAGATTGACAAAGTTACTGCTCTGATAAAGCTAGACCAACATTAGATTTGTGTAGCACAAATATAGAGGTAGCTTCACAACACCAAGACCATGCTATGGACACCACAGCTGTAAGCGACAACTTAACATGCAGGACACCATGTTTGCTCTCATGAAGGCCACCCTCCTGTATTCCAGGCAGCATCAAAACTGGATCAGGATCTACTCATTCACCTGTGATGCATTTGTTTTGATTACGTACTACTTAAGAATACTGGCAGATTTTGACATACTCCCACCATTGATGAAATAAGTTATGCTTATCCCCTACACTGTTTCCAACACTTACATGAGTCCCTGCGGCCCTACTCCCACCATTGATGAAATAAGTTATGCTTATCCCCTACACCGTTTCCAACACTTACATGAGTTCCTGCGGCCCGCTTTGTGCATGCCTAGGGAGGTGATGTACACCCTATGCACCAGCTTATGCTGTGTTTGCCTCCATGCTGAGTGAAATATTTTTGAATTTAATTATATGCAATTTTTACATTTTGCTCAGTTTTATTTTATTTTGTTAGGATGATGCCACTCTGAGGAAATTGGCCCATGAAAGAGCAAAAATAAAATGCCTTTTAAAATTAAATTTACTTATTCTCCATTTCTTTCCTCCATTATGCTCCATATGCTCTATGCTCCATTATGCTCCATTATGCTTTATACTCAACTCAACACAAATAACCCAAACTACTCACAGCTTGAAGAATGCATAGAAGAGATGCAAACATGGCTTCAACGAAGCAACATGGCCATAAACCATAAAAAAACCGAAGTCATGTACATCTCAAGAAAACCAGAGTTCAAACCACCAGCTACAATCTCCCTATGCGAAAATACTTATCACACAAAGAATGAAATAAAATACCTCGGAGTAACACTTGATAGTGAACTAAAGATGACAAAACACCTCCGCATAGTAAACAGAGCCATTTTTCACAAGCTCAGGGTAATACAGCCACTAAGGAACATCATTGAAGCTTCCGACTTTAGGACAGTAGCTCAAGCCCTCATCATACCTCACTTCGATTACTGTAATGCAATCCTTCAGGGCCTTCCAAAAAAAACTCTAAGCATACTCTAGATGTCACAGAACGTCGCAGCCAGAATCATCACTAAAACAAGCTTGGCAGAACACATCACACCAGTTCTAGTTGAATTACACTGGCTCCCCATCACAGCTCGTATAAGATACAAAACCCTAACGACCACATTTAAACTCATCCATAACCTGGCACCAACTTTCCTCACTAACCTTATCAACTTACAACCTGCCAACAGAAATAGGAGAACCAACACCATAAACAACCTGCAGGTACCAATAAGTATAAGATCAGTTAAAATAGCCGCAAGCAACAGGGCATACTCCTATACTGCCCCCTCACTCTGGAACCAACTTCCGCCTGAGCTGCGCTCAATCAACGACCTGATGATCTTCAGAAAAAAACTGAAGACATACCTATTTCAACAGGCCTACAACTTGTCTTGAACAGAAATGCATTTTCAACCATTATCTACATCACCAAAAAGTAGTCAAGTGTAAATGTTTTTACGCTCCGAAACGTAATCAAGTGTAAAATGTATATATGTAAATCTCCCTCTCCCCCCCTCCTAACTGTGTGTTGTGCATAACCCATGAATCATGTTGTACACGTAATTAATTGAAAATGACTGGCTTTGTTCTAACAACCTATCATATAACCTTGTAAATCACGCTGTAATTCTTGTAATTTGCCTTCGATCTGGCCTTTCTCTGTTATACAAAATCAAACCGCTCCTGATCGCTGGAAGTAGCGGTATACAAATATATGCTAAATAAATAAAATAAATAAATAATAATCCCTAACCTATCTGCTTTTTTGACTGCCAGTGCACACTGAAGATTTCAACATATTGTTTGCAGTGGCTCTAAGATCATTTTCATAGATTGAATTCAGCAATGTTATGTGCATCACCTTGCACTTTTCTATATTAATATTCATCTTCCATTTAGATGCCAAGTTTCCCACATCACAAAAATTAATAGAATATTAGGAACATCCTTTTGAAGGTGAAGTCTTCAGAACTGTACACAATACCCCAGATGAGATCTCTTGGCACGATCACCTCCTTTTTCTGTTAGCCATTCCTCTTCCGATGCACCTAAGTATCCTGTTGGCTTTTGCCATTGCCTTTTCTACCTGTTTTGCCACTCTGAGATCATCTGATGATACGTATTACCCCTGGGTCCATGTCTTGAAATAATTCACCCCCTATACTGTACTGCTTCCTTGGGTTTTGCAGATCAAATGCCTGACCTTGCATTTTTTAGCATTAAATCTTAGCTGCCAAATTCTTGACCATTCTTCGAACTTCACTAGATCCCTCTTCATGTTAGCCACATCTTCCAGAATGTCTACCCTATTGCATCTTTTAGTATCATCTGTAAAGAGGCATTTCTCGACAAACCACCTATAATATCACTTATAAAAATGTTAAAAAGCACAGGACCAAGGACCAATCCCAGGGGTACACCACTTATAATACCCCTATCTTCAGAGTGAACTCCATTTACTACTACTCTCTAGCGCCTCCTACCCAACCAGTTTCTTACTCAGTCAGTCATTCACTTTAGGATCTATCCTAAGGGCACTCAATCTATTTATAAGTCAGTGTCAATGGCCTTGCTGAAATCTTAAGTATTGCATATCTAACATTCTCCCCCAATCCAATTCTCTGGTCACCCAGTCAAAGAAATCAATCTGATAAGACCTGCCTCTAGTAAAGCCATGCTGTCTCGGACCCTATAATCCCCTGGATTCCAGAAACCATACCAAGCTCTGCTTTAATTGTATTTATTTATTTGTGAAACTTTTCTATACTCACAACAGAGGTCAGACTTTCTGGTCTGTAGTTCCCAACCTCGTCCTTAGTCTTCTTTTATGAACAGGAACCACATTCGCCTATCTTTAGTCCTCTGGGATCACTTTTGAATAAAGAAGCATTGAAAAGGTCAGCCAGTGGAGCCGCCAGTACTTCTCAAGTTCTTCTAATAACTTCAGATGAATCCTGTCTGATCCCATCACTTTGTCCATTTTTAGTAAAGCTAACTCCTTGTGAAACACAGTCTTCTGAAAATAGTTTGAGTTCTACCTCACTTACTTTTTCTGAGGTCCCGTTCCCATCCTTTCATTTGTGAACACAGAACAGAAATGTTTGTTAAGCAATTCCGCTTTATCGTTCTCAGCCTCTACATATTCCTCCCTTTCACTCTTGAGTCTCAGAATGTCAACTGTGCACTTCCTATTGATACTAACATACCTTGAAAAGCCTGTCTTGTCCCCATATTTTACTGTATTGGCTATTTTTTCTTCCATTTGCATATTTGCCTTCCCGACTACTTTACTAGCTTCCCCTAGCTTCTAAAGATATTGTTTGTCTTCCTTTTTCTGCAATCTCGTGCAGCTACTTTTGAAAACTTTAGCAATCTTTTTCCTCTTAGTGTAATCTACTTTCCTAACCAAAAGTTGTGTTGCCGTTTAAAATATCGCCTTTCAGTTTTGCCCACTGTTGTTCTACTTCTTTCACATGTTCCCATTCAACTAACCATAGGAAATGGTTATTTAACTTGTCAAACAGCAAAAGCAAGAGAACATGGCATGAAACTAAGGACCAGCAGACTGAATACAGATCAGCAAAAGCTTCTTATTTCACATAGCACATAATTAAGCTGTGGAATCTTTTGCTGGAGGATGTAGACAAGGAAATTAACACTATGGGATTCAAAAAAGAGGTTTGGACAAGTTTCTGGAGGAAAAGCCATAAAAAATGTTGATCCAGGTAGACTTGAGAGAGTCAGTGCTCATCCCTGGAAATGAACAATGGGATCTGCTGGGTAACTGTGACCTGGACTCGCCATTGTAGAAAAGACAGGATGCTGGGATTGATGGACCTTGGTATGACCCATCATATAATAGAGGTTTATAGAATAATTTAATAACTCTGTTATATCCCTTGTAAGTCTTCTCTTCACCTTAGGAACATAAGGAGGACCATGCTGGCTCATAGCAAGGTCCATTGATCCCAGCATCCTGTTTCTTGCAGTGGCCAGTGCAGGTCACAAATATTACAATTGTGTGGTATGGAACAAGTCAATATGGAACATTTATTTATGTTGTCAAATAGTAATAGGACTAGGGGGGGGAACCCATGAAACTAACCAATTTGCAAATTTAAAACAAATATAAGAGGGGGTTTTTTCCAGTCACTGTGCAATTACGCTGTAGAATGTGTTGCCTGAAAATGTGCTTAAGACTAGTAATGCAAATGAGTTAAAAAAAAAAAAAAGGAATGGATGCATTTCAGGAGTACAGAACCTTAAATAAGTACTGTATATACAGGTTGAATTGTATCTACCTCTTATACCTAGGTCTTTCCTCTTGGGATCTGCCAAGTACTACCAGTGACCTGGACTTGGCATTATTTCAGAGAGGATGCTGGGCTCGGTGGACTTGAGCTTGGCATATCATTGTTCGTATGTAGGGTCTTCCTGCAATGCCTCTTAATCTGTTCATGTATTCAGAGCTCTGAATAACTTTGTGTCATCTGCATATTTGTTATCATGTTCATTGCTTTCTTTTCCACATTTTTAATGAAAAAGTTAAATACCAATCTCAGTGGGGAACCACTGTTCACTCTCTCCCAACTGACCATTTGGTGCTAATGTTTATTATTTGCTGTCATTTAACTATTCACCCATCCCCATTGGGGATGGTTTCCTCCTATCTCATGACTTTTAATTTTCTAAGGAGTCTATTAGGGACTTTTTAGACACTTCCTGAAAATCTAGATAGACTATATTGACTGGGTCACCTTTATCTGCATGTATGTTTACATGTTCAAAGAACTCCGATAGATTAGTTAAGTATTTATTTATTTAAAAGGATTTCTATACCGTATGACTTTCCTTGGCTAAATCCATATTGGCTCCTTCCCGTTTAGTCATATTTATCCATATGATAAATAATTGACCAGGGAGTTGGACCGAGGGAGAGCTCTAGATGTGGTGTATTTAGATTTCAGTAAAGCCTTTGACACTGTTCCTCACAGGCGACTTATAAACAAACTGAGCACCCTAGGGATGGACCCTAAAGTTACTGCTTGGGTTAGAAATTGGTTGGGTGGGAGGCGACAAAGAGTACAAGTAAATGGAGCTCACTCTGAGGAGAAGGATGTTACCAGTGGTGTGCCCCAGGGATCTGTCCTTGGTCCGATTCTTTTTAACATCTTTGTTAGTGATATAGCGGAAGGGCTGTCGGGTAAGGTTTGCCTCTTTGCGGATGATACCAAAATCTGCAATAGAGTAGACACCCAGGAAGGTGTAGATAACATGAGGAGGGATCTAGCTAAGCTTGAAGAATGGTCTAGAATTTGGCAGCTGGGATTTAATGTTAAAAAATGTAAGGTCATGCATTTGGGCTGCAGCAATCCAAGGGAGCAATACAGTATAGGAGGTGAAGTACTTTTGTCCACTAAAGAAGAGTGGGACCTAGGCGTGGTTGCGTCTGATGATCTTAAAGTAGCTAAACAGGTAGAAAAAGCGACGGCAAAAGCTAGAAGGATGCTTGGGTGCATACGGAGAGGAATGGCTAGCAGAAAAAAGGAGGTGATAATGCCTCTGTATAAGTCTTTGGTGCGACCTCATTTGGAGTATGGTGTGCAATTCTGGAGACCGCACCTTCAAAAGGATGTGAACAGGATGGAGTCGGTGCAGAGGGTTGCTACTAAAATGATTAATGGGCTTCATTATAAAGCATATGAGGACAGACTTAAGGATCTTAATATGTACACCTTAGAGGAAAGGCGGGATAGAGGTGATATGATTGAGATGTTTAAATACCCCGTGGCATAAATGTTCAGGGAGAGAGCCTCTTTCAATTGAAAGCAAGTTCTGCTACGAGGGGACATGGGATGAGGGTGAAGGGAGATAGATTCAGGAGTGATATGCGGAAATATTTCTTTACGGAAAGAGTAGTGGATCCATGGAATAGTCTCCCAGTGGAGGTGGTAGAGATGAGGACAGTAACTGAATTCAAAAAAGCATGGGACCACCACAGAGGATCTCTAAAGGTAAAAAGTGGACTGTTATAGTTGTTGTTATGGAAGGACAGACTAGATAGGCCATGTGGTCTTTTTCTGTCATCATGTTTCTATGTTTCTATAATTTTGTCCTTAACAGGAGCATACACCATTTTACCTGGCAAAAATGATAACCTGTTAAAAATTGACTATTTAGCTGTCCATAGCTTCAGTGGTAGATTTTAAAAAGAGGTTACCGATCACTAGTAGCAGGTCTGCAATTTTGTGCTCTAGTTCCTTTAGAAATCTAGATTGAATGCATTCAGGTCTTGATGATTCGGTTTCTAAATTAGCATCATTTTGAAGAAATACAGTAGTTGTATAATTGTGAGCCAGAATAGAAATACACAGACATGTGGAGATGATAATCTTAAAACCATAAAAGGGAACCTGTTCAAAGAGGGCTACTTAACCGTAAAAAGATTTTGCATGTATTATTCCACCGACCTCTGAATTACCAAGATACGAAATCAAAATACATCACAAATAGAGAAATATAGAAGTCAGTCTCAAAACCACTTGTGTGGTTGATAGTGGGCGCTGATCACATAAGTGTTGTCAACTAAAACTACTAGTCTGGGGAATAGATATCATTTGAATGTTTAGTCCCTAAATGGACAGAACATATCCATTTTAGTGGAAGGGTTAGGGGCGTTCAGGACTGGGTGAAAAGTTATTGATCTAAGCTGTGATATGCAGTTGCTAGATGGATGACTTATCCTTTTCATTAGCATGGCATAATGAGGTACAAAGCTAAATGGGCATCTGTTTAGCTTTATCCTTGGATTTTCAACAGTACTACTTAAACAGCACTACTGAAAATGTGTATATATGATCCATTTAACTTTATGTGGCTGGTCTGTCACTGAAAACTGGCATTTCATAATTATTCAGAACTTTAAAATTCTCCAGGAACAAGCAGGAAGTCAGTCCTCACATATGGGTAACATCGACGGAGCCCTCACGGAAGCATCTCCAACTTTCAAAGAAAGCCTTTGGGAGATGCCACCACACATGCATGGTCCCCTTCCTGCCCAAACGGGTGCCATCTTACTTAGCCTCCTTTTTCCGTGGAGCCCTACAGACACTCGTCTTTCTCCCCTGGAAAAATGTTGATTTTCTCATGCACTTCCGTGTACCATCTGGTTAGCACTGGTCGCTTCAACCCCGGGACTCAGACCCTATTTAGTTAGGTTTTTTTCACCCAGCGCGGTTTCATGCCTTTTCTGACCGCTGGCTCCATTGAAGGTCTTCGATATCACTGGGGCCTCTTTTGCCCCAATGGCTGCCAGGTTTAAAAAGTGTGATGGTGCTCCAGGAACATGTCCCTTAGCAACACATATGATTGTTGCCTCAGGTGTCTGGGTGACGACCATGACCCAGAGGCGTGCTCCCTATGTAAAAAGATGTCTGCTAAGGCCATCCAAAGTTGTTGGCAGAAGCAGCATGGCATCTTCCACAGGTCAGATTTAGCCGCAGTAGCTGTGTGCTCTAAGGCCCCGCACGGATTTTCAAAGTCGCTTAAAGCCCCGTGGTGCCTGAGCGGACATACGGGCACTCCGAGAAGGGTTTGCCAGAGCAAGAGCATAAGAAAAAGAAAGCTTTGAGGACCCCTTCCTGGGAAGGCGACACACCCGGGAAGGCCTATGCAAGATCCCACAGCCCCTAGAGGGGTTCCAAGAAGTCGGAGGGTGAGCTGCCGGCCAAGGTACCCAGGACAGATGCCGAGGCCACTAGCAATGGATCTCGGACCCCCGAGACCCATCCTGTGGAGGACTCCCTCTCCTTCCCGACACCCAAACCAGTCAGCCCGGCAATGGTGTCAAAGGCTGCAACACCTGAGTGGGAAGCCAGGATGGTGGTGTTGGAGCACAGTGTTTCTGCATTCCTTGCCTCACAGCAAGCATCAATGCCTGGTCCCTCCAGTACGCATGCTGAGATCGCAGAGACCTCGATGCCAAGAACTCCCTGGGCCACCAAAGAGATCTTCAAGAGCCCCATGCCTCGAGCTGATCCTTGGTGAAGGTCTCTATCCTGCTTCCGGTCCTTGGGAGCGAGATCTTCCCCGACAAGGGCCTTTGGCTCTGGCCATGCCTTAGCCAAGGTCCATTGGAGGCCAGATGCAATGATGCCTCTAGAGCCATTGGGCCTAGAATCCTCGACGTACTACTCAGACTTGAAGCACACCGTGACCTCCCCTCGGACCCATCCCCGCCAGGAACAAGGCATCAGTCCCCGCCCGGAAACACTTCATTCCTTGAGTTTGTCTGGGATATGGCGAAGGCACTGAACCTCCCTATGGATTTGGAGGAGGACCCTTCACAGAGGAACTCGAAATCCTCCAATATGAGGCCTCACCCAAAAAGGCCCTCACGGTCCTTGTCCTCTCCATCCTCAGATGCTACTGCCTCCTCCAACTGTGGGAAACATCAGCATCTGTGCCGATTATTAGCCGATCCCTAGACACTATGTACCAGGTCCAGGCTTCAGGAAGGCACAACTCCCTCACACATTCATGGTGGTCGAGTTGGCAATGCGTCAACAGAAAAGTCTGAAGACTAACTATTCAGTGCCCCCAGGCAAAGAGTCCCACGCCCTCGGATGTAAATCTTACTGGGGCCCGATGCTAGCGTGCTGTATACAAGCATACCAGCTGTATATCGGCATGTACCTCTGAGACCTTGCCAAGGAGCTTGGGGGGATTTCAGTGGGTCTCAGCGGAGACCACCTCCAATGCTTTCAGATTCTCACAAAATCTGTCGGGGAGTGCTCAAAGTATTTCTCTCGAGCAGCCTACGACTGCTTCAAGTCGAGTGTGAGAGTGGCTGCCACAGGCATCGGTGCCCGACACCAGACCTGGCTCCAGGCGTCAGACCTCGAGCATTGGGTCCAGGAGAAACTCCTTGATGTTCCTTGCCTTGGTGAAAACCTCTTCGGCAAGCCATGGAGGGCAAGGTGGTGGAGATCAAGACTAAGTATGTCACCAGGATTCGACTCTCGAGGAAGACCTCCACTCTTCCCAGGAAGGAAACCATTGGGGAAAAGGCCTCTCTTCTTCTGGAAAGGTCAGCCCTTACCGAGATTGTCCTTCATATCAGACCCCCCAGACCCCTCAGTAAGGGTCATCAGAGCAAGGGATCAGGCCCATTCCCACATAAGTCTAAAGGTCCCAAGACGCAGACACCAACTCCATCCCAGACTGGGTTGGGATTTTGACTCCCAGAGCATAGACTCTCCACCCATGATTCATGTTTCCTACCAGTGGGCTGCCATCATCACCAATTCCTGGGCACGTCAGGTAGTCGGGGAAGGTTACTTTCTTAATCTGGACCAGATGCCTCCCCCTTTCTTCCCAGGAAAGCCCCCTCGGACTTCCCTCTACCAGGCTATTGCAGGAACTCACAGACCTTCTTAGGGACAGGGCTGTGGAGCCCGTGCCACTCCACCTCCAGGTACTTAATGATCCCAAAAATAGCAGGAGGCCTAAGGCCCATCCTGGACTTGAGAAACCTAAACAAATTCCTGGTGCGGGAGAAGTTCAAAATGCTCTCGCTTGGAATATTGCTGCCCTACCTCCAGCAGGGAGATTGGCTATACTCCTTGGACCTAAAGGATGCTTATACCCACATCCTTATTCACCCCAGTCACAGGCAGTATCTGAGGTTCATGGTCGGGGGCGACCACTACCAGTACAGGGTACTACCCTTTGGCCTAGCTTCTGCATCAAGAGTCTTCACCAAATGCCTAACAGTGGATGGCCACCTACCTCCTCCTCCAGGGGGCCTTCACCTTCCCATACCTGGATGACTGGCTAATAAAAGGAGACAGGGCTTCAGAGGTGCAACAGGTCATGGTCTGCACCATCAAGGTCCTACAATATCTGGGGTTCGTGATAAACCATCCCAAATCCCACCTCATCCCAATGCAGGACCTGGAGTTCATAGGGGCTTGCTTAGATACCTTCCAAGCCAGGGCTTTCCTCCCCCTAGACAGGGCGGATCGCCTCAGGGCCCCGGTGACCAAGGTGCAGCACCATCATGCCATATCGGCACAGTCCATGTGGTCCCCAACCCCCGCCTCCATATGCAGGTAGCTCAGTGGTGCCTCCACTCACAGTGGACTCAAGCTCCGGGACAGGGTCTCTGTTCTGTCGACTAGCAGAGTCACTGCATTGGTGGCAGGATATACAGCACCTGCAGATGGGCATGCCCTTCCAGCACCCAAACCCTCAGAAGGTCCTCACCATAGACACTTCCCTACTGGGCTGGAGTGCCTACTGCGAGGGACTGCGCACGCAAGGCAACTGGTCTCTCAAGGACAGCCAGCAGCAGATCACTGGTGATCAGGGCCTACCAACACCACCTGCAGCACCAGTCGGTGCTGGTACAAACGGACAACCAGATTGCAGTGTTCTACCTGAACAAACAGGAGGGGGGCACAAGCGGTATACCTTCCAGGCCAGGACAATGTCCTAGCGTTCGGACTGAGCAGAGTCCTCCAGCTGCACAAGTGGCGCCTAGACGCCAGGGTGGCACAGTGGCTATTCCAGCTATGGGGAACCCCAAGTCCCAGCCCGGCCAACGCTCAGCTGCCCCGCTAATGCTGTCCCCAACCGCATCCATCCCGGATAGCAATGGATGCCTTCCTCATCTTGTGTTTGGAGGGCCTGCAATATGCCTTCCCTCCCACGCCACTGAGCGCGCGGACTTTCTTCAAGGTCCAGTGGGACAAGGCTTCCATGATCCTGGCGGCCCAGTCAGCCTTGGTTTCTCCTGTTACTCTGCCTCTTGACAGAGCTCCCGGTCCCTCTGAGGAATTCCCCAGGACTACTGACTCAGGAGGAGGGCTCAGTTTTCCACCCCAACCTGGGGTCCCTGTCGCTAACAGCATGGCTGCTGAATGGGTCGCCCTAGCACCCCTCAACCTCCCCAGGGAGGTGGCAGAAGTCGTCCTGACCTCTTGCCTTCAAGTGGCACAGATTCTTGGTATGGTGTTATGGAGCAATGGGTAGATGCGTTCTTGTTCCCGGTGCATATGGTGCTGTAATACTTGCTCCACCTCTCACAATCCGGATTCAAGTCTGACTCCATCAGGGTACACCTGAGTGCACTCTCTACAAATCATTACTCCATTTAGGGCAAGCCTCTTTCTGTGCAGCCCCTCATTACCCAATTCATGTGAGGCTTGCTGCTCTCTAAGCCTCCCATCTGGCTGCTTCTGGTGGAATGGGATCTCAATATGGTTCTGACACAGCTTAGCAAGCCACCCTTTGAATCCTTGGCTACCTGCCATTTGCATTACCTATTCTCGAAGGTGGTCTTCCTGGTGGCACTCACCTCTGCCCGCAGGATCAGCAAGCTGCAGGCCTTAGTAGCCTATCCACCCTATACCAGGTTCTTTAAGAACAGGATGATGCTTCGCACCCACCCTAAATTCCTCCTGAAGGTGGTATCCACTTTTCACTTCAACCAAAAGGTGGTGCTTCCTACCTTCTTTCTATGGCCCCACACCAACAAGGCAGCAGCTGTTCTCCATACCCCGGACTGCAAAAGGGCCCTGTCCTTCTAGCTGCAATGTATTCGAGACCACTGCAGAGCCTCACAACATTTTGTTTCATATGACCCCAGCCGACTGGGGGAGGCTGTCACTAAGCAGACCCTGTCCACCTGGGTGGTGGACTGCATTGCCTTTGCCCACAATCAGGTTGGGCTCTCGTTAAAGCGCAGAGTCATGGCGCACAACGTCAGGGCTATGGCAACTTCAGTTGGAAGCCTATGCTCTGTCCCAATGGCAGATGTCTGCCAGGCCGCCACATGGTCCTCAGTTCACACTTTTGCATCTCACTACTGCCTGGAGAGGGAGTCCCAACAGGACAGTGCCTTTGGCCAGGCCGTACTCTGTAATCTGTTTGGGTTTAGGCATCTCCTGCCCTTCGACCTTTCAGGTTCAGACTTCCAGAGCCATGGTTCTCCCTGGACACTGGGGTCCTCAGAGTCTGTCCTCAGATTCACTTGTGGCTGCTCACAACTGGGCCGTGTTTTTTTTCTACAGGTTCCTAGTAACCTGTAGCTAGGGAGTCCCATATGTGAGGACTGACTTCCTGCTTGTTCCTAGAGAAAGTGTAGTTACTCACCAGTAACAGGTGTCTTCCAGAGCCAGCAGGAATCAGTCTTCACAACCCTCCCTCCTCCCCTTGGAGTTGCTGTACAGTTTTGGCTATCTTCTTTTGTTGGCTCTAGCTATGTCATCTGACTGGGTAAGATGGCACCCTTGGGTGGGAAGGGGGCCACACATGCATGATGGCATCTCCCAAAGGCTTTCTTTTAAAGCTGGGGAGATGCTTCCGCAAGGGTTCCGTTGGTGTTGTCGTCACTCATATGTGAGGACTGATTCCTGCTGTCCCTGGAGAACACCTGTTACATGCTAGTAACTATGTTGTATTAAATAACCATGGCAGAAGCTCTGTGAAAGTTGATAGGATACTTAAAGGATTAGAATACATCTTTGAAAAGATTTACCATCAAATTCAAAACTTTAAACTCTAAAATTAGTAAATTATTGCTACAAAAGCTTAAAAGAAATCTATAAAAATACTCTGGAACAAATCATCTTAGGCACTTTAATACTTGGTAGAGGATTGTATTTGTATCTTCACTAATTTAAAATTATATCTGGTCGTATACCACATCTTCCGAATATCTACTTTGACTCTCTTAGTTTATACACCTTTTCTTTCTTTTTTTGGACTTGCAATTTCCTTCTCCTTTGAGTTTCAATTCAGTTTGACATGGCCTCGTTTGGGCTTCTGTGCCCTGAATCTTTATTCCCAGCCACCCAAAGGTTCCGCTTTGCCCCTGCCACCTAGCTCACCCCATTACAGGACAGTCCTTGACCAGTGACCACAGATCATGGACCTTACAGTCCCTGGATACTCGCTGGCCACTAGATACTCTCGCAGTTTAATGGCTGACGCTCCCTCCTCCCTGAGGGAGGCTGTCAATGCCAGCTCTGCAGCTTTAGGAACCAGAACGCAGCTCTCTTGCATAGCAGTACGTAGTATTGCTGCAGAGTCACTGGACTAGCCCCTTAATCTAAACATCTAAAAAGTGTCTAACCTATGCCAGTAGCTACTTAAGTGCAAATTTTAGATGTCTGACTTCTGTGCAAGCTTTTGAAAATCGAATCTAGTAAGAATAATGGTATTGCTGCCTCTCTGCTCTTCTTTTTGAAGCTCTCAGGAAGTTTGTAAGGGCAAATGGTATGGCTTTGCATTTCAGAGGTGACTGCATGCACTTTCTGTGATGATCTGACTGCCATACATGTCAGAGAGCTCTTTAGATATGCACCTTTGTACTCTGATGGTATTGCTACAGTAAAATAAAAGGTGTATAAAGGGCATAGATGAGATGAAGATAACAACAAAATAATAGAGCAAATCAGTAAAGAATACTATGCATTGTATTCCATAGTACTGGAAGGTCACACCTCTTCAAGTACGCAAATCCTGTCACTGTACACAAGATTGTTTCCCACAGGGCAAATTCGGAAGGGCACAGGGAGAGGAGGAGAAATGATTGGACTACCACTACACATGCTACCCAAGCATGATTTTGTGCATTAAATAACAGATTGAGACAGAATATAAAACTGGACAGCTTCCTCAAAGCTAACTAGACCTTGTCCCTAAAACTAATATGGATTTTAACTGGTTTTGTGATAAAGGGGTTCAGTCTGCACATGAGAAAAATGGAAACAGAAAGTATTTAGCATTCAGAAATAGCTGCACCTTACTTTACAGATGCAAAGTGCTAAGCCCAGCAGACTTTAATTTTAGGTTGAATGTTGCTGATAAACTACTGAGCAGTTTTGTAATGATGCCCTTGCTGTAGAATTCAGATAATAAACTAGTATTTAGTTTAATGCAGACATGACTAAAACCTCTTACGCACTAGTCTCAAATTTAAATTTAACATCATTCTTTGTGGTTTTGCTTAGGGGGCATTTAACTGGGTAAGATAACCTGAATGTAAATTGTTTCCCTTAGATGTAACTAAAAATACTCATAGGTATCACAGTGCACTCACTGTTAGCTAGATGGATACATTCCACAGGGCTGGGGGAGGAAAGCAGCACATGTACATAGGTTTTCCGAAAGTATACACATTACTATACCCCCTTCCTGGTCATCTGTACAAATAGCTCAGTGATCTGAAATTGTTCCGGAAGAGCTTAAAGACTTATATTTTAGGTCATGGTGATGTACATGGGTAGAATGAGGGGCTGGATTACGGTTCTATTAGTATTGTATAGCTTTTGAATTGATATTGTATATGTTTCTAAATGTTTTTATTATTAAATTGTAAATCACGTTGACTGGATCATATGCACAGTATATAAATGTAATTAAATAAAATTAAATAATAATGGGTGCAAAGTATCTATAAATATGAGTAACATAGTATATGACGGCAGATAAAGACCAGTATCGTCCATCAAGTTTGCCGAGTAAGATGGCTAGAGTAGTTGTACCTGTCGCCAATGTTCCCTCTAACCTGCGCTGGGTCCGCCGCCAACATTCCTGCCGGCGGGGGGGGGGGGGGGGGGGGAGGGTGCAGAGCGATCGACGCTCTGCCCCTCCCCCCACCGGCAGAAATGCTGGCAGAGGACCTGGCGCAGATTAAAGGGAACATTGCGAGGGTGCTGCGGCGTGTGTTGATCACTCTGCATCTCCTCACCGCCGGCAGGAATGTTGGCGGCGGACCCAGCACAGGTTAGAGGGAACATTGCCTGTCGCTCTCTATTTATTGAGGTATAAAATATATTTAAGTTTGCTTTGATGTCATCCTTTTGCTATAAACTAACAAACTGTGTCTGTCCCACGCCATTTTGAATTCAGTCACTGTATTTGCCCCCACGTCCATCAGGAGGGCATTCCAAGCATCCATCATCCTTTCAGTGCAAAGTATTTCCTGATGCTGCTTTTAAGTTTACCGCCTTGCAGTTTCATCGTATAGCCTCTAGTTTTTCAGCTTTCCCTTCTTTGAAAAACGTTTGTTTGGTCATTAAGTATTTAAAGGTCTGTATCATACATCTCCTGTCCCTCCTCCAGGGTATACATATTTGGTCAAGTCTCTTCTCATATGTCTTCTGGCACAGTCTCCATATCATTTTGGTTACCTTCCTCTGAACCGTTTCAAGTCTTTTCATATCCTTTGTGAGCTATAGTCTCAAACTGAGCACAATACTCCAAGTGAAGCCTCACCAGTGACTTGTACAGGGTATTAATGCCTCCTCCTTTCTGTAGATTATTCCTCTCTATGTACAACCTAACATTCTTCTGGCTTTGGCTACCACTTTGTTACTTTGTTTCTTTGTTTCTTCACCTTGAGATCTTCAGATGCTAACAGTCAGAGGTCCCTCTCCTGGTACATGCACACCAACCTCTTTCCCACTATCACATACAATTCCTTTGGATTTCTGCATCCCAAGTGCATGACTCCGCACTTCTTCACATTAAATCTTAACTGCCAAGCATTAGAGACCATTCTTACAGTGTTTGTGGATCTTTCCTTATGCTGTCCACTCCCTCAAAAGTGTCCACTCTGTTGCAAATTGTCATGTCATCTGCAAAAAGGTAGACATTTCCATTCAATCCTTCCACAATATCACTCACAAATACATTGAACAGTATTGGTCCTAGGACCGATCCTTGAGGCACACCACTATGCACCTTCCTTTCTTCTGAGTAAGTTCCATTCCATCACCTTCTGTGGTCTGTTAGTCAACCAATTTCTGATACAGTTCACCACCTTAGGACCTATCCTCAGACTGCTCAGTTTATTGATAAGCCTCCTATGAGCAACAGTATCAAAGGCTTTGCTGAAATCTAGGTAGATCACATCCATCATATGCCCTTGATCTAGTTCTCTGGTTACCCAGTCAAAGAGTTCAAGCAAATTTCTTTGGCATGATCGTCCTTTGGTAAAACCATGTTGCCTTGGATCATGCAATCCATTGGTTTTCCAGAATATTCACTATTCTGTCTTGTCCATTACATTTCCCACCAAAGAGTTAAGGCTTGACAGCCTATAATTTGTCACCTCTTCCCTATTACCACTTTTGTAAAGAGAGGTACCACATCAGCCCTTCTCCAGTCCTGCGGAACCTCTCCCATCTCAAAGGATCTATTAAAAACATCCTTTAAAGACCTTGCCAGAATCTCTCTGGGCTCTTTCAGTATCCTGGGATGTATCCTAGCTATGTCATCTGAGTAAGATGGCACCCTTGGGTGGGAAGGAGACCACGCATGTGTGGTGGCATCTCCCAAAAGCTTTCTTTGAAAGCTGGAGAGATGCTTCTGCGAGAGCTCCGTCGGTGCTGATGTCACCCATATGTGAGAACTGATTCCTGCTGTCCCTGGAGAAAACCTGTTACAGGTGAGTAACTATGCTTTCCCTGGTTGGTTCTATCACCAGCAGTCTGAGTATTGCTTTTTGGAAGTCATCCAGTATCTCTTCTTTCCAGTTTTGTGGATGAATGCTCCAATCACATCTGGTAGATTAAAGTCACTCAATATGATCACTTCTCCCTTCATAGTTACTTTTGCAGTATCAGAGATCAAGTCTTTATCCATTTCCTCGGTTTGAGTTGGAGGCCTGTAGACTACACCAGTGTGGATGATAGAGGATATGACACTTTCTAACACAATCCACAGCACTTCTTCTTTTCCCCACGTCCCCTGCATTTCAGCAGCTTTAACATTGCTTTTGACACACAGTATAGGGCTCCTTTTCTGCCTTCCCTATCTCTCTTAAATAAATTATAGCCAGCTATGGCTACATCCCATTCATGTGACTCATTAAACCAAGTTTCTGTAATGACCACAATGTCTAAGTCCATTTCCACCATCAGGGCTTCCATATCTGGAACTTTGTTGCTGGACTTTGCGCATTTGTGCTCCTTTTCTTCAGCTATTGTTGGTTGGCTTGCTTGTATTTTGGATGGATTTTTTTCCAGACTCCTCGTCCCTCTTTTCATTGATGTGTGGATTAATATGATGACTATTACCAATGTTATGTTTTTGCTATGAGTGACGCCCTGAACTTGTTTTGTCCCTGCCGTCACCCCTTTTCCCTACTTTAAATACTTTACACCTTTCATTTTGAGAGGGAAACATGTTTGTCTGAGAATTGATACAATATGTGTGGGCTGAAACAGTCTGTGTACACGGCCCACAACTCAAGCTATTGAAAATCAACTCCATGGGTTTGGTTTTATAACGAAGCACCTATTTGAAATGTCAAAAGAGGAGCTTTTTTAATGTCTATTTTAGAAAGGCAATTACAAAAAGGTAAAGAAAAAGTATAGAACCTGACTCATAGGGGAGCCTTTTGTGAGCTCCCCCTGGAAAGTGATGTATGGTTGTAGGAAATTATGTTCATTTTATTAAGGCACATAGGCACCTACGTTGCCATTCTAAAAGGGCATATACATAAACTTCCAAAACTACTCTTGGTAGTGCACAAAGTTACATCTTCTCTGAGACAGGTATAAATGTGTGTGTACTTTCTGAAATATACAAGTATATGCAGAGAATACACACATACATCTCAACTTTATTCCATTTGCATCCAAACCATGTCCCTGGAAATGCCTGCACACAAATCTACTTAAAAGGCACACTTTCTGCACACCTACTTTTTATGTCTGTATAGCCATGCAGAATTTGATAAGAACCCCTTTCTGCTTTTAAAACATGTTGTTCATGTGAGACAAGCTTTATAAAATTACAGAGTGTACATTTTATGAAATGTCTTCTTGAACCTTTAGGAACTGAGTGCTACATGTGATATAAGGGTCCCTTCTGCATTAGCTCTCAGGGCCATGAGCTCTGGCATTAAGGTCTTTACCATGAATGAACAAGACACTGGGGTACTGTTAATATTCTTTATCTACAAACTTAAGTACGTAGTTTAGGTGGGAAGCTTTTCCATAGACTTCTTAACAACTTCCCACACCTAGAGGTACGCATGTATGACCGAAATTGTAAACATCGGGTGGGCCAATATTGAGCCCACGGCAGTCTATTTTTTTAAAATGTCGGCCACTGCAGGTAAAATGAAACTGGATATTCAGTGGAAGTCTACAGACAGCAACTTCATCTGAATATTCAGTTTTAATACAGATGTTGCAAGCTATCTGGATAGCAGCAATATTCGGCTGCTCACCGGATACCAGCCCATCAATTTACTATAGGCTTTCCATTTTGGTGGCCTAACTTTATGCAGTTCATCCAGATAGTGGACTGAAAATCACCACTAAATGGATAATTTGCGACCACCCTTATACTGCCCATACAACTTAATCCAGAGTGCTTTCTTCAAACTGTGTCTCTCGTGTTCTGCACAGTAAACTCTCAGCTAAATATAAAACTTGCTGCTGACTTCAATAGCACACTTTCAGCTTCCACAATAAACTTACAATTATCTTCTATAGCATATTTCCCAGACAGACTATACATTTCTCCTTAGATTGTGTGTCTTTTCCAGCTCTAAGGCATACTGCACAGCACCTCCTCACAACATTAATTCTAATTAGAAGGTTATGTCACCTAGATCCCTGGTCAGCAATGCCATACCCTTTCACAGCTCTCTGGCGATACTCTAAACCAGGATGCATTCACAGTGACAGAGTATCCTATCCCAGCTTGGCTTGGCTTTCTGTTCCCCAGGATAGGCTAATGGTTAAACACCAAGTTAAAGTTTTTATAGAAGATGGACCTCTTCCCACAGCATACTGATCGCCCACTATCATGATTTCAGAAGTCTGACAGTTTCTATGTTAAACATAAATCAGAAACAACATTCCATCTCCTACCTTATTTCAGATTCTGACCACTAAGCCCTGAGCACTCTGTTCCTAAACTTTCATTTCTAAAACCATCCTGTTGGCTGGCTGGCTGGCTCTTTAACCTGAGCTCCCCTCCCTTCTCCTGACTCTTTGCAAATAGTTTGGGCTTGAGTTCATCAACAGCCTGCTTAACTGGCCCTGGGTGCTTAATTGTCTCCAGCTATGTGCTAATTCCCTGCTGCTTTGTTACTACATTTCCCAGACTGCTTGTCTTTGTGAAGTTACTTCCTGGCAGAGTTTTCCTACCTGCTCCGGAGCTCCTTCTAGTGTTCAGTCCATGTACAATCTCTGTGAGCTCAATTTCTTCCAGAGCTCTTGAGCCTCCCCTAGTATTCAACCCATAATCCATATAAACACTGTTGTGTGCAATCTAGAACACCCACCACATTCATAACAAGTCATGGGGTCCAAATTTGCTCATTGTGTAAATAATTTTTGTGTTTAGACAATCGGAGGGGAATTTTAAAAGATCCATCCAAGTGTAATCTGGAACGTCTAAACCAGAATTTCTGGAAAGAAAATGGTGCAGACATGATGTCACAAACCTGGACATGATCAATATGGATGTAGGGTTGCCAACTTTTTCACCGAGAAAAACCCGACACCTGTGGCTCGCCATGCTCCACCCATTCTCCGCCCCTAGTCCCACCCCTGCCCCGCCCCAGCCCCACCCACAAAAATTACCGAGGATACGTGTAGGCTAACTTCCTTGGTCAGATAATAATTAAACTGGGAACCCCAAAATCCAAACATGAAATGTACAACACTGGAGAAATAAAACTATAAAGTAATTTCCTCTTGCACTAAACAAAAACGCAAAGATGTTAGCAATACACACTTCCCAGACCAGACATATTCCAGTTAATAAATTCAAAATAAAAAGTATTTTTCTACTTTCTGTTTGGGCGTTTTATTTTTCAGTTGCAATTGCTCCAGTCACTTTCTTCTGGTTTCTTCGTGTCTTCTGCGAGCTATCCATTTGTCCTTTCTTCTCTTTCAGATGTTTTCCATTCTCTCTCTATTTCTGCTTTAACATACTGATTGTTTCCCTTTTGCTCTTTCCCCCAATTCTTTCCTTATTCCTTTATCATCCGTTTAAATTTCACCCTTCCATTCTCAAGCCCCTCTTACTCTCCCAATACCCAGCCCATCATAGACTTTTCTTCCACACAAAATATTTTTCCCCTCTCCATTCTCATTCCCCATCCATTCTAGTCCTCCCCCCAAATCAATTCCCTTATAGTTCTAGACCCACCCAGCATCCACTCCCTTCTAGTCCCATTCTCCCATGCCCCACATCAGCCCATTTCCAGTCCTATTCCAGCTCTTCATCAGCCCATTTCCAGTGCTAGCCCTCACATCACAGGCCATTTCCAGTCCTAGCTCCCCCCCCCAATCACAGCCCATTTCCAGTCCAAGTCCCCCATCACAGCCTATTTCCAGTCCTAGGCCCCCCCACCATCACATCCCATTTGCAGTCCGAGTCCCCCCGCACCATCACAGCCCATTTGCAGTCCGAGTCCCCCCGCACCATCACAGCCCATTTGCAGTCCTAGCCCCCCTAATCACAGCCTATTTCCAGTCCAAGATCCCCCTTCCTCCACCATAGCCCATTTCCAGTCCAAGTTCCCCCCCCATAGCCCTTTTCCAGTCCAAGTTCCCTCCCCCCCATAGCCCTTTTCCAGTCCAGGTCCCCTCCACCCCCATCACAACCCATTTCCAGTCCATGTCCCCTCCCCCCCATAACCCTTTTACAGTCCAGGTCCCCCCCCCCCATCCCAGCCTATTTTCAGTACAATTTCCCCCCCCCCCCCCATAGCCCTTTTCTGGTCCAGGTCCCCTCCACCCCCTCCACCCCCATCACAACCCATTTCCAGTCCATGTCCCCCCCCCCCCATAACCCTTTTACAGTCCAGGCCCCCCCCCCATCACAGCCTATTTCCAGTCCAAGTCCCCCCCTTAGCCCTTTTCCAGTCCAAGTCCCCCCCCCTTAGCCCTTTTCCAGTCCAAGTCCCCCCCTTTAGCCCTTTTCCAGTCCAAGTCCCCCCCCCCCCTTAGCCTTTTTCCAGTCCAAGTCCCCCCCTTTAGCCCTTTTCCAGTCCAAGTCCCCCCCCCCTTGGCCCTTTTCCAGTCCAAGTCCCCCCCCCCCCTTAGCCCTTTTCCAGTCCAGGTCCCCCCATCACAGCCCATGCAGTCCTTGCCCCCCCCGACCAGCATCGCGGCTGTCTGAGGCTTCAGAGGGAGCCGGGGAAGCCCGCGCGAGGTCCCGGCTCCCTCTGAACAGCCACCAGCGTGAAGAGCCTTTACCTTCACGCTGGCGTCTGTTCCTGTGAAGCCGCGAATGCTGGGAAAGGTTAAAGGGCAACCTGTAACCTTTCCCAGTATTCGCGGCTTCACAGGAACAGCCGCCAGCGTGAAGGTAAAGGCTCTTCACGCTGGTGGCTGTTCAGAGGGAGCCGGGACCTCGCGCGGGCTTCCCCGGCTCCCTCTGAAGCGGAGAAAAGCCGGTTTTTTTGCTCAGGCCGCTCCCGATCTTGCGGCCAGAGCAAAAAAACCGGCTTTTAAAGGGCCGGTTTTGCCTCTGCGCCGGCAGCCGGCCTGGCCGTGGAAAAACCGGCCAGGCCGGCTGAAAACCGGCCAGTTGGCAACCCTATATGGATGTCTGTGAGGGCGTTTACCTAGATATCCCCAGAATAGTGTTACAGAACCCAGATACCTAGGCTAAAGTAGTTGGCTATGAAAGAGCAGCCAGAGTTCAAAGCCCGCTGCTGCTGCTGTTGACATTGTGCTAAGTACTGGGAATGAGTAGATACAATCTTCTCTACACCCTCTGGATTTTTTTCAGCTAAAACAAGCACTTTTCAGATGCCTGATTCTCACTATTAGTGCCTTGGGAGCAGGTCTAGGGTTAGATGTTACGCCAGATGTCTATTCCTTTTCTCTAATGAGGCGGGGATGTCCTGGTCCCTGGGAATGTCCTAACCACACCTCCAGGTTCCCGGGAACACTCCAGCCATGCCTCTTCCACTCCCCCATTCAGATTCCGAGGTCCTTATGCTGGGGACATCCCCAGAACCAGCTTCTAAAATGGCTCTGGAGATGTTTCTGTGCTTTGGACATCCCTGAGCCCATTTTCGGACATCCAAAGCACAAATACCGTAAGGCTTCTAAAATGGCCCCCTTAGTGTTTTCTCATAAGGTGAAAAGAAGTTGATTGAGCTACATGAGCTGCAAATATTTGTAAATTATTTGCCTCTGCACAGAAAGGCAGTATCTAAAGTCTCAAATAAACAATAAACAGAAACATGAGTGAAATACTAGTAAAGGAGTGGACTATACCAGGAGGAGAGGAATGACTTCTGGTTACCTTAACCAGTTATTCATCATCAACTTAAAATCTGAAATAGCTAATTGTTGAAGTTGGGGTAATTTTGATCTTACAGGGAGGTAGTGAGCTGCCCAGGGCCCCACAGAGATTCTGTGATGGAGTTGAGATTAGAAATTGGGGAGGAGGGGGAGGGAGATACAGTGGCATATCTGAGGCTACACAGAAGGAATTTGGTGCTAGAGCTAGAGTTATTTAAAATGTCTTTTTGTGCTGTTGCTAAGACCTTATACATTATTTAGGCTTTCAGATTGTGGTGTTCGTGGTAATATGCTGACTGGGCAAAGACCGAATCTTTCCAAACTGTCATTCATAAACTACTGCCTGATTTTGGACAGGTGGAAATACAAAAAAAGGATGTATTTCTCAAAGTGTCCTACATTGAAAATTTATTATATGCTTTCAGCCTCTTACTTCACTGAATATGTAAAGTCCAGCGCTTGAAAACACTTAAGAGGAAGACTTGCAGAAGAAAAACAACAAAATGTTTTAACCCTCTATTGAAATGCTTTGGATAAAGCAGCAAAATATTAACTTTTGGAGGGCAAGTAAAAAGGAATCTTGTTTCTAAAGAGGAGAAGTGAGCAGCCGATGAATGCAGAAATAAACAGATTGGGGGTGCATGTACACTTCAGCAGAACACAAAGTAGGTGTATTTCAATATTTTTAGCCCAGTTTAAGACTGGCCTTATAAAATCATGTGGAGCCCGATGCAGGAAGGGGCACATCCGGGCCGTCCAGGGACAGAACGGGCCCAGAACGTACCTGATTCTGCACCACAGAAGTTAGGTGTCCCTGCGATTGCAAGATCAGGCATGGAGATGGCCCAGCGTGCCCCTGAATCCTCATGAGAGATGTCCAGATGGCAGCACAGCCAGGCCACCCCATGCTCCCGCTGTTGTGCCGTGCTGTGCTGTCCTGTTGCCATGGCACCAGGACGTCCAGCAGTAGTGCTGACAGCCCGCCATCACACCCTTCCCCATCATCTGACCTTCGGCGGGGCCTGCCAGAGCCGGGATTGGGCAGAGGGGACCCACCTGCCACTGCTGCTGTTTTGCTGGTTGGCTGCCGGGCCTGATCACCACCATCACCGTGCCTTATTCCACCTCTGAGGTTGAATAAGTAACACGGCTAGTCTCCAGGCACAAGACATACAGGGCCATGACCTGACTCTGCCCTGTACATCCCTACACATAACCCCTCCCTCGCCCTGCCTCTGTGCCACTCCTCCCGCTCCCATCCAGCGCTCTCCACATAGAGGCCCTGCACATGCTGGGAACGTGGATGGGAGCATATGGCCCATGCGAATAGCGGGTCTGCATGTCCCACCGGATTGTACAGCCTCGCTATTCGCCTTTCAGAATCAGGCCCAATGTCTCTTCCTGTGTCTGTTCCCCTCTGTAAGTCTGTTTCCATACATTCTGCTAGACTATTCCAGACAAGTGGGATATGTTCCCCCTACCAGCAGATAGGTGGAGTCAAAAAACTAATGAAAAGCCCAAGTTTTAATGACATCCTTCCTATGCCTCTTTCCACCTCAGCCACCAGAGGGGTCCCTTCAGTATTGCTTTGTCTCCAGCAGATGGATGGATTTTCTCCTCTCTGAAGAAAATCTGAATAATTAAAAGGAAAAGATTGATGAAAAATGCTTGGACTGACTGCTTTGAGGGTGACTCCCTCACTTGATCGCAACGTGGGAGGCTCCACTAGACTCAGATCTTTTCGGTAGCCATAGGTGGTGAAAAAATTAGTTCAGCTTCATGTTCTTAACATGGATAAGAGCCTGTTGAGCAGCCAGAAAATTGGAAGGATCCGAAAGAATTCAGCAGCCTCACATAACCTCAACATCCCTCTCTTTTCCTCTGTCCACCCTGCTCTCTCCCAAAGATTACAGAAGGCTCTCAGAGGAATCTGCCTGCCAGTCACCTCTCAGTGGGTGAGTACCAAGGCTTGACCTCGTCATTGTCCTTGTTGGGTGCTTCTGATTCCGTCTGTGTGGGATGTAATTCGGCGTGGGCTGCTGGTGGCCGTTGGCACTATGTAGGGGTTCCCACTGCTTTCTGCATGCACTAGTAGTGTTTTTAATATTGTGTGCCTGGCAGTCGTGCGATCCTTGCGTACATTCTGCACGAACAGCTTCAATGCACATTCCTACCTTAGCGCCTCTAGACTATGTTGCAATTAAAGTGCAGTTAACATGTGCCTTTTGGACTGCTGTGGCCTTAGCGCCTACTGCTGTGATACAGTACGCTGCTTCTGAGTAGTCCCTGGAGGGTCTACTCCTCCTCTTTCGCTAGGGGATGCTGTTAGTCCGACCTTGCCTGCCTCAGGGCAGGAGGTGGCGGATGGCGTTACAGGTAAAATATATTTGGCCGGCTGTAAGCTCTGACAATTGTGCTGTGGGCCTCTCCCTAGGGGATCAATGATGACTATGCCCCCTAGAGAGGGTTGCTGCCAGAATCTGGATTGTCCTCCCTGGGATTCTTTTCCTTTTACAGCAGGCCTGTTCATTGTGGCATGAATGTTCAGACCCTGCAGTCTCTGGTTTTTCCCGACCTCAGTCTCGTGAGAGGGCAAGCTGAGAGTGGAAGCCCTGCTTGATTGATGGCTTTAGTATCCCCAGCAAAGGGTGCCCCCTGGAGATGGGAACAGATGGGTTCTGTTTTAGATTTGGACTGTGACTTGGATTGCGATGTTTGATGTGGATGAAGAAGTACTCTCACCTTTAGAAGTCTGTGGGGAGGCTGATCTTATCCTCCTGTTCTGGGAGTAGGAACTGAAAGTGCTGATCCCAGGGTCTTAACACCTTGAGCATGGTGGATGCTCCAGACACAGAGCAGGAACCGAAGAAGCATACGCCACTGCAAGGGGTGCAGAAATCCACTATTACCTCCCGTTCCCAGTGGTACTCAAGGGACTGTTAGAGTTGGAATGGGATTCCCCCAACTCTCCGCCTAAGGGGCTAAGGGGTGTATAAGAAGATGGATACTGTCTTGGAGAGGGAGTGCGATGTGTGATTTGATATTTCCAAGGTGGATTCACAGGTCATGGCAGTTACTAGATGGGCCACCATTCTTGTGGAAAGTGGATTGGCCTTGAAAGATACTCTGTCTGGACTGAAAGATGGATTTGTGTTGAATAACCAGTTTGCTGTGATGGCTGCTATTCTTCAGTTGGGGTTATGTGCCGATGTGATGATTCAGGCCCTACTCCAGTAGATTCAGTCTCTTCTGCCAGATGATTCTACCCCTCTTTTGGAGTCGGCTACAGCCTTCCTTTCTGATGCCATGTATGACTTGGTATGTCTAGCGGACAGGGATTGTGCCCTTTTGACAGTGACATGGCATTGGCTTGGCTTTGACATGGGGCAGCAGACTCCTCTTCTAAAGCCCAGTAGCTTAAATGGTTTTTGAGGGGCACTTCTGTTGGGTCTGTTTGGGAGAAGCAGGTAAAGGACTTGGGTGAGACAACATCTTCTACCTTCTGGAGGACAGGTCCAAGGAGCCTGTGTAGCGGTCAGGTGTACTTTGGTTACACGATGTAAGGTACCACCTCTCATGAAAAAGATTTAGGCGACATGGTGGGTAAAACATCGAAACCCTCCACCCAGTGTGCAGCGGCAGCCGAGAAAGCAAATAGAGAGCTAGGAATCATAAGGAAAGGAATGGAAAATAAAACAAAGGATATTATTTTGCCCCTGTATCGTTCCATGGTTCGACCGCACCTTGAATATTGTGTGCAGTTCTGGTTTCCGTATCTTAAAAAGGAGATAATGGAATTAGAAAAGGTACAGAGAAGAGCCACCAAAATGGTAAAGTGGATGGAAGGATATCCTTATGAGGAAAGGCTTAAAAGATTAGGGCTGTTCAACGACTGAGGAGAGATATGATAGAGGTTTATAAATTAATGAATGGAATGGAACAGGTTAATGTAGATTGGTTGTTAACACCATCAAAATGTTGAAAGACTAGAGGACATTCAATGAAGCTACAATGTAACCCTTTTAAGATTAATAAGAGAAAATATTATTTCACTCAACGTGTAATCAAACTCTGGAATTTGTTACCGGAGGATGTAGTTAAAGCTGTTAGTGTAACTGGGTTTAAAAAAGATTTGGACAGGTTCCTGGAGGAAATGTCCATAAACTATTATTTTTTTTAATTTTTATTTATCAAATTTTCCATCAAACCAATCAAGCAATATACTTTGCCACCCACCCACTCCCTGGACCTTGAGGGTTAAGGGAGGGGCTGGCCTTGAATGCCCTTGAGGGTTAATGTTGTAGTTGTGTTGGTGCTCAAGTGATAAGGCAAGGCAAAGAATATTTCTTTTTTATGAGGTTTATTTCCTGCTTACGCAGTTCAAATGCAGCAGACGCCAATGAAATAATGTGGTACAAAACAAGATGGAGAAACTGAACTTAAACAAGGCTTTTTCCACTGCTTAACTGAATGTCCAATACTGATCACATTCACCTGGCATGTGATCTCCTTTTCATTAAGGTAACAGAAACTCTGATCTCAGCACTGCTCCTGAATTGCACAGAATATGCTTCCACTTATTCACTTCAAATAAGCTCTTTTATCACAGCAAACAGTGAGGTAACTTTGCTATTTTCTTACATACAACACTGGCAAGCAAATCAGTTAAGTGTCCTTTGGAATCATACAAGTAGAGCAATCCATCGGGACTTCCTGTTCTGTAGATGGCCAAGAAATTAAAGGCATTTCTTCTTGCCAGCTGATCAATGGCTTTGCTACGTTCTGAGTAGAAACTGCTCTGCTTTTAAGGAACTCTCTGAATTCAGTGAGAAGTAATTCAGCCTGTGTATTTTCTGAGCTAGGCTGAGCAAATCCTCCTTCAGGTAAATGCTTGTTTATATTTCTTATCTCTAGGCAATTATCAGTGCTTTTACCTGGACAACATTTCAGCATGCAAGCATTTCCCTTCCCCCACCTATCTCCACATGGCAGTGCAGGGTAAAACGCTCCAGCTGTGTTTAGAGAGTCTCTCAGAGTGTTAAAAGGAAAACAGTCAGGCTTTTCTTGACTTAACCAGTTAGTATCAAACTTTCTGCCTTTATCCTGCCTTTCACAATTAAAATTCACTCTTTCTGGCTTTCCACTGTTAAGCTTGCTAGCCATGCCACACCCACCAGATACCTTGTGCTTAGGCTTCTTCCAGGGTAATTCCTTATCCTTTTGCCTCCTAATCCAAGGTTCTTCTGGGTCCTTTAAACTCCTGAGCTGCAGCCTTGGGTCTCTCAGTGCCTTAGAATTCTTCTGCTTCCAGAAACCTTTCTCTGCCCCTTAGTCTCCCAGCTCCTGTCTGCTCCTTCTTGGATCACAGCTGCTTAGTGGTTCTCTCTCGGTTCCTGTTCCTGGTCATCTGACCTATCCTCGTCCAGGTGCTTGTGTCCTTCCCTCTCCTGGTGGCCCTCTCTTTGCTTGCTTGGCTTGTCTAACTGTTTCTGGGTTTTTAACAAGCTGGCTGAGTACTGCACTGCCCGCCTCCTGCTTGGGTGTGCCCAATCAGGGACTTGGCTTCTCACCTGCCTTGAAGTGAGGAGTGGTTCCTGATTAGCTCTGCATTCTTTCCTTTCATCAGAGAAAATCCTGCATTCCCCTGCAGTACCGGCTCTCTCCGTCGGATCACTATCAATTTCTCTTGCTTCATAAGAGCCTGCTACATCACAACTTGTACAGAAAAGATGCACACATTATTAATATACAGGAAAATATACCATAAAACACCCAAACAGTGACACATCTATAGTCCTCATATGGGGGGAACAGTGATCAGAAAAAAAGTGCTCAAATGTTAACATCTTCACCCACATAAGGTAGTTTGGGTTCCTCTGTGTTTTGACGCTTCCTTCTCTCTGCCCCCACCTTTATGCTTGGAAACAATTCTTTATGTATGATCTGGGGAGACCTCCTTCCCTAGTGATATTTTTCCATAAACTATTTTTAAAGAGGACCCGGGAAATCCACTGCTTGCCCCAAGACGAGAATTGTGGAATCTGTGTGTCTTTTGGAAACCTGCCAGGTACTTGTGACCTGGATTGGCCATTGTGGAAACAGGATACTGGGCTTGATGGACCTTGGTCTGACTCAGTTTGGCATTTGTTATGTTCTTATGTTCTCCTTTCCCATCAGCCTCCACCTGCTCCTCATGGGGGTGCTGGTCAGACTCCCAGGAGTCTCGGGAATTCTGTCGCTACCGGCCTGGAGAGCCCTTCTTCCCCTTATGTTCTTTGGGCTCTTTCTCCGTTCTTTTCTGGAGCGTGTGCACCCAGGGACTCTGTCCCCTCCAGGGAGACCCCTTCTGGGCTGTGCACTGAAGGTTTGGGGGCTCATTCTCTGGTTCCTCCAATTGGAGGCAGACTTCACCTTTTCTTTCAAGAATGAGTCCAGGTTAACAAGGATTGCTGGCCCGGAGCATGACGACTCTGACTGCAAGCTCTGCAGAACGATGACCCCAAAGGCCTTAAAGAGTCGCCATCAGCAGCAGGAAATTTTTTTTTAATAAGTCTGACTCCGTCCCAGAGTCTCCAGTAATACCATGCTCGAGGGCCCCCTCTGATACCTCTGTGCCCCACAAAGCTAGAGCCCCCTCGGAGTCCCGCAGCCATGGTTATTCTGAGCGGAAGATCCCGGAGATGGAGCATACAAAGCAAAAACCTTTGAAGACCGCCTCTGAGGATGGATCCGGTAAGAAGGTGAAATCCTGCCCCAGGTCCCACATTCCCAGGCGTGAGTCCGAGGAGTCATGGCAGAAGCGGCCGTCCAAGTTGCCCCGCAAGGAGTCATCTGCTCCCGCTGACTGGCCTTGGGCCTCTGAGGCCATCCTCATCGAGGATTCCTCTTCAACAGTACCGGCACCGGACCCGAAGTCCTGTTGAAGGCTGCGGAGCCAACTGGCATGGAGACCAGAATGGCAGCCCTAGAGAGCAATAAATTTGCCCTAGTGGCCATGTAGTGGACGTTTATGTTGGGCTTGTCTGGTTTATCTGCTCTGACGATGGGACCCTCAACATAGAGGGCTTTCCTGGATGTTGAGCTGATCCTCGGGTGCCACCGGCTTCGGAGAGGCCCCATTTGAGGTCCCGGTCCTGTTATTTGGGACACCGGACCTCCCTGGTGAGCGCCCATGGCTCGGATCGACGATCCTTCAGAGATCCTGCACTGCGGATAGCAGTCCTTGACCGAGGTGATCGTCCTTCGGGTAGATAGTTTACAAGCCAGTACATAGTTTACAAGCCAGTTTTGTGCTGTTATGCATTGGTTCATGCTGTTAACCATTACTCTTTATTGTTACAAAATGTTCGATGTAAAACTAAGCTCTTGCTTTGTGGATTGTTTTATTGTAAACCGCAACTGAACTCTGGAAGATGCGGGTAATAAATGATTGTTAAATAAATAAGTAATAAATAAATAGATGCAGCTCTACATCTGCATGTACCCGAAGGAATTCTAAAGGGAGCTCGGTGGGATTCTCGGCGTTGGACTCGTACTCCGACTTTGAGTAAGAATGGGAGACAGAGGACGAAGAGTCACGGATGCGAGACACCGTGACGAAAAGTCCTCGGATACGAGATGACACCATGGCATGCCCTTGGACCTGTCTTCCCCGGTGACCCAATGCCGCTTCCCACCCAAGAATGTTGCGTTCCTCGATTTTGTGAGTGATATGGCCAGGGCTCTCACGATTGAGACCGAGTCCGAGGAGGACCCGTGAACAGAAGAATTGGAGATAACTCCAATACGAGGCACCCCCGAAGGAAACCCTTATGGTTCCAGTGCCCCCGATCCTTTACCACCGCTGCTTCCTCAAGATGTGGGAAACATCGACGTCGATACCAATTGTCAGCAGGCATCTTGGCGCCCTGTACCAAATATGCAGGAGCCCTGGGTTTCGAAAGGCTCAGCTCCCCCCCAACTCAGTGGTCATGGAGTCAGCCATGCGCCGGCTTAAGAGCCAAAAAATATACTCGTTGATATTACCTGGCAGGGAGGCCCAAACCCTTGATGCTTTCGCCTGGAAGGTGAAAAAAGTAGTGTCCGGCCAAGGCGGGGGCTGATGGAGTATCTTTGACCTCCTGGATCCCGATCTTTCAAACTCCTGCTATCACTGCTTGTAGATTATTAGGCTGTTCTTCTAGTGGTATAACACTTCAATACTATAGGTCTATTTCATAGAGGATGCAATCACTTGCAAAAAATGTAAACGTTCCTCCAAACTACCGTCTTGGACAAATTATCCCATAAGATGTAAAAACTTTCCAATTGTTCATATCAAAAATTTTTCTTTAATTATCTCTTTTCAATTATTCTTTTTTCTTTTTTTATCTTTTTTAAATATTTCTATTTGAGTAGAACCAGGTCTCAGACAATTATCAGTACATATCATGGGATAAAATCCCTTTGTATTTGCTCAGCATCAATGACCACGGTTCAGTTAGTTAGTTCCTTTTCTTTTTTTTTTTAACACATTCTTCATGTAATTCCAAGACCTGATAACAATAATAACTAAATTTCAGCAATCCCACATATACCTTGTATAATGGCAACAAGAAATCTTTCAAGCGCTAGACTGCATGTTTAACACCGGGCTCCTCGGCTCCAAAAAACGCCACGCAAGGAACTAACTAACTGAACCTTGGTCATTGATGCTGAGCAAGTACAAAAGGGATTTTATCCCATGATATGTACTGATAATTGTCTGAGACCTGGTTCTACTCAAATAGAAATATTTAAAAAAGATAAAAAAAGAAAAAAGAATAATTGAAAAGAGATAATTAAAGAAAAAGTTTTGATATGAACAATTGGAAAGTTTTTACATCTTATGGGATAATTTGTCCAAGACGGTAGTTTGGAGGAACGTTTACATTTTTTGCAAATGTTCTTCTAGTGGGCCTATACAGGCCCAAAGGGGGGAATTGTAAGGGGAAATATTACAGAAGGCTTTTCAGGGTTCGATGCTGGCATGCCAAATCCACTCTTACCAGCTCTACATCTGCATGCACCCGAAGGAATTCTAGAGGGAGCTCGGTGGGATTCTCGGCAGGCCTCGACGGAGAACCCTTCAGAGGTTCCAGATCCTAACCTTGGTGGTAAAGGAATGTTCAAAGTTCCTGTCCCGAGCAGCCTATGATGGCTTTGAATCATCGGCTAGGGTGGCTGCCGCAGGCATCGGGGCACGATACCAAGCATGGCTGCAGTCGTCCAACCTAGAACTATGGGTACAGGACAAACTGATCAATGTCCCCTGCATAGGTGAGAACCTGTTTGGGAAAACATGATGGACAAAGCAGCAGAGATAGAGGCTGAGTATGTGATGAGGACCAGGCTCTCGAAAAAAGTCCTCGGGGGGAAAAAGCTCTTCTTTCTGAGCAAGAAAGAGGGCTTCAGTCCTACTCCGTACTTCCAAGCCTTCTCAAGCCCTCAGCAGGCCCAGCAACAAAAAGGCCATGGATATGGTCCCAGAAAGCAAAACACCCTGAAGCCCCAGGCACCGGCTCAGGCCCAACCCGGGGGAGGCTTTTGATTGCTTGTGCGCGACCCCCATACCTCCAGGGGGTCCTCTGCTGCCAACAGGGGGGCACCTAATCTTGTTTGGTGGCCAGCCATCCCCACCGATACCAGGGTGTTACAGATGGTCAAGGAGACTTACCTCCTCCACCTTCATCAGGCACCACCCCCGTTCTTCCCACCAGGCCTCTCCTTCACCAGACCCTGCTCCTCACTGAGCTAGCAGGACTATTCTGGGCCAAAGCAGTGGAGCCAGTCCCAAAACATCTCTGGAGCACCGGCTTCTACTCCAGGTACTTCCTTGTCCCCAAGAGGACTGGAGGCCTCAGGCCCATCCTGGACCTGCGAGAGCTCAACAGGTTTCTGCTCAGGGAGAAGTTCAAGATGCTCTCCGTTGGAACACTGCTGCCATTCTTCCAGCAGGGAGGTTGGCTTTGCTCCTTGGACCTAAAGGATGCCTACACTCACATCCTAATCCTCCCCAGCCACAGCAGATTTGTCTGGTTCGTGGTGGGGGACAGCACTACCAATACAGGGTACTGCCCTTCAGGTTGGCCTCGTCTGCAAGGGTCTTTACAAAGTGCCTCGCAGTGGTTGCAACCCACCTCAGGCTTCAAGGGACCTTTGTCTTCCCCTACTGGACAACTGACTCATAAAGGGGACACAGCTGCAGAGGCAGAATGTGCCACTGGATGCACCATAAATGCCCTGCAGCACCTATGGTTTGTCATAAACTACCCTAAGGCCCACCTCATTCCCGCTCAGAGCCTAGAGTTTCGTAGGAGTGCAGCTGGACACCCTTCAGACAAAAGCCTTCCTCCTTCAGGAGAGGTCAGTATGCCTCAGGGAACTAGCCGCAGAGGTGCAATGGTGCAAGACACTACCCTCTTGGCTTCTCCTCCACCTGCTGGGACACATGGCCTCCACATTCCACATGACCCTGGATACCCACCTACACATGAGAGCAGTCCAATGGTGCCTCTTCTCTCAGTGGACCCAAGCTACTGGCAGGCTGAGGGACAGGGTGTATGTGACCTGCCAGCTGGTGGACTCCCTCGGATGGTGGCAGAATCAAGGTCACCTTCAGTCTGGTATGCCCTTCCAGGCACCCATCCCCCAGAAAGTCCTCACCATGGATGCCTCTCTAATGGGCTGGGGAGCACATTGTGGGAGCCTCTGGACACAAAGCTGCTGGTCCCAGAGGGAATTTGAAATGCGGATCAACCTGCTGGAAATCAGGGCCATTTTCCTGGCCCTAAAAGCCTTCAACCACCAGCTACAGCACCACGCGGTGCTGATCCAGACCGACAATGAGCTTGCGATGAACAAACGGGAGAACGGGGTCATACACCCTCTGCCAGGAGATGGTAGCCCTCTGCTCTTTTGCTGCTCTTTTGCTCTTGAGGGCTGTCTGCCTCCTGGGCCAGGACAATATCTTGGCATTCAAGCTGAGCAGGGTACTCCAGCTGCACAAGTTGCGCCTGGACTCAGCAATAGCACCATGGCTGTTCTGGCTCTGGGGCATCCCAGTGATGGATCTGTTTACCAACTCGGACAATGCGCAATTGCCTTGTTTCTGCTCCCACCGACTGCACCCGTCAAGGGTAGTGGCAGATGCATTCCTCATCCCGTGCTCAGCAGGCCTCCTGTACACCTTCCTCCCAACACTGCTGATAGCCAAGACCCTGTTCAAGGCTCAATGCGACAGAGCATCGCTAGTGCTGATAGCCTCTCGGTGGGCCAGATAGCCCTGGTTCCCACTGCTCCTCTCCTTGTCGATGGTACTGCCGATTCCCCTGGGCCAAGCCCCAGGACTACTCTCGCAGGAGCAGGGCACTCTCCTACACCCCAACCTAGGATCCCACTTGCTCATGGCTTCGCTGCTGAAATGATAACAGTAGCCCCCTTCAGCCTTCCACGGGACATGGAAGACTTCCTCTTGGCCTCTTGGAAGGCCGCCAAGAGAAGGGCCTATGCCTTCAAGTGGTGATGTTTCTCACTGTGGTGCACAGAGAAACAGACAAACCCATTTTGCTCAGTGCATGAGCTCCACCTATCACAGATGAGACTGAAGTCTATCTCAGTCAGAGTACATCTAAGAGCCCTCTTGGCTCAGCCCCTTGTGCCTAAGTTCCTATGGAGCCTCTTGTTGTCCAAACCCCTCATCTGCCCTCCAGTGGCGGAATGGAACCTTACTGTGGTGCTCTCACAACTCACTAAGCCTAGTTTGAGTCTTTAGCTACCTGACACCTGTGGTACCCCTCCTGGAAGGTCACCTTCCAGGTAGCATTCACATCAGCTCACAGAGTTAGCGAGCTCCAGGCTTTGATGGCAGAGCCTCCTTAAATGAGGTTCTACAAGAACAGGGTGATGCTCTGCACACACCCTAAGTTTCTACTGAAGGTGGTGTCCTCATTCCATCTCAATCAGGAAGTGGTACTCCCCACCTTCTTTCCCAGGCCTCACGCCGGCAGGGCAGAGACCATTCTCCATACTCTGGATTGCAAGAGAGCCCAGTCCTTCTACCTGCAACAGACCCAAGGCCACTGCAAAGCTCAACAGCTTTCGTATCCTATGACCCCAGCCATTTGTGGCTCCCATTGACTAAGTGAACTCTGTCCATCTGGGTGGCGGACTGCATTACCCTTGACTATGAGCAAGCGGGGATCCCACTGGACCAGAGAGTCACGGCACACCGCGTCAGAGCCATGGCTACTTCTGTGGCCAATCTGCATTTCGACCTCATGACGGAAATTTGTCAGACCACCACCTGGTCTTCGGTCCATATCTTCGCAGCTCATTACTGTCTGGAGAGGGCGTCCCAATGGGACAACACCTTCGGCCAGGCCATACTCCATAATCTTTTCGGGGTGTAGGCAACTCCTGCCATCCGACCCTTCTGTGTTCAGGCTACCAGAGTGCTGGTGTTCCCTGGATGCTTGGGTCTTGCAAGAGTCTCTCTCTCAGGACTCAACTGCTGCTGGTCATGGCTCTCCCTTTGTAGGTTGCCATGGCATTTTTCTTTTAGTTACAGGTTCTCGGTAGTCTATAGCTGGGGAGTCCAATATGTGAGGACTGACTTCCTGCTTGTTCCCGGAGAAAGTGTAGTTACTCACCTGTAACAGGTGTTCTCCAGGGACAGCAGGAATCAGTCCTCACATCTCTCCCTCTTCCCCTTGGAGTTGCTTCTTTATCATCTTTTATTTTTGCCGTCTTAGCTATGTCATTGGACTGAGGCAAGATTGCACCTTTGGGCGGGACGTGGACCTCGCATTCATGGTGTGGCTTTTCTTGAAAGCAGGGGAGATGCTTCAGCACTGTCTCCATCGGCGCCAACATCACCCATATGTGGGGATTGATTCATGCTGTCCCCGGAGAACACCTGTTACAGGTGAGTAACTATGGGATAAGGGTGTTGGAGCCACTTGGCAATAGTGATCATAGCATGGTCACCTTTGATTTAATTAGTGGAGGAGGGATAGTAAGGAAATCCACAGTACTACCTTTTAACTTTCGAAAGGGAGACTATGATAAAATGAGGAAAATAGTTAAGAAAAAACTAAAAGGAGAAGTTGTAAAGGTTAAAGACTTACATCAAGCTTGGGTGGTGTTGAAAAATACTGTCTTGGAAGCCCAGACCAGCTGTATTCCACGGTTTAAGAAAAGTGGAAGGAAGTTCAAAAAACTGCCAGCATGGTTTAAAGGTGAGGTCAGAGAGGCTGTTGTTGCCAAAAAAGCATCTTTCACGAAGTGGAAAAAAGAGCCAAACGACGAAAACTGGAAACAGCACAAGCACTGGCAGGTCAAATGCAAGGCACTGATAAGGCAGGCAAAGGGAGAATTTGAGAAGAAGCTTGCTGCGGAAGCAAAAACGTAAAATAAAGACTTTTTCAAGTACATTTGTAGCAAAAAACCTGTGAGAGAGTCAGTTGGTCCATTAGATGATAGAGGGGTTAAAGGGTCACTAAGAGGGGACAAGGCGATAGCGGAGAGACTGAATGAATTCTTTGCTTCGGCCTTTACTGAGGAAGATGTAGGGATGTTACCCATGACTTAAGTGGTATTTAAAGGTGCTGAAGAATTGAAGGAAATATCGATACATCGGGAAGATGTATTACAGCTATTAGATAAACTGAAGAGTAGCAAATCACCTGGGCCGGATGGTATACATCCAAGGATGTTGAAAGAACTGAAATATGAGATTGCAGACCTGCTATTAGTAATCTGTGAACTATCATTAAAATCATCTCTAATACCTGAAGAATGGAGGATCGCCAATGTAACACCAATTTTTAAAAAGGGTTCCAGGGGTAATCCGGGAAACTATAGACGGGAAAAATGGTAGAAACCATCATAAAGAATAAAATTACTCAGCATGTAGATAGTCATGGCCTAATGGGAGGCAGCTAACATGGCTTTAGACAAGGACGATCTTGTCTTACTAATCTGTTATGTTTTTTTGAAGGTGTGAATAAATAGGTGGACAAAGGTGAGTCGGTTTATTATAGTGTATCTGGACTTTCAGAAAGCCTTTGACAGGGTCCCTCATCAGAGACCTTTGGCAAAACTGGAGATTCATGGGATAGGCAGCAGTGTACTACTGAGGATCAGGAACTGGTTAAAAGATATAAAGCAGAGGGTAGGGCTAAATGGCCAATTTTCCCAATGGAGAAAGGTGAATAGTGGTGTACCCCAGGGATCTGTGCTGGGTCCGCTGCTTTTTGACATATTCATAAATGACCTGGAAAGTGGAATAACGAGTGAGGTTATCAAATTTGCAGATGACACAAAACTATTTAAAGTTGTTAGGACCCAAGAGGATTGTGGAAAATTGCAAGAGGATCTTGATAGATTAGGACTGGGCATCAAAATGGCAGATGAAATTTAATGTGGACAAGTGCAAAGTTATGCACCTAGGGAAGAACATTCCAAACTATGATTACACGATGCAGGGTTCCACATTAGGAATCACCACCCAGGAAAAAGATTTAGGCGTCATTGTGGATAACATGTTAAAACCCTCGGCCCAGTGTGCAGCGGTGGCCAAGAGAGCAAATAGAATGCTAGGTATCATAAGGAAAGGAATGGAAAATAAAACAAAAGATATTATAATGCCTCTATATCGTTCCATGGTGAGACCGCACCTTGCATATTGTGTGCAATTCTGGTTGCCATATCTTAAAAAGGATATAGCGTTATTAGAAAAGGTTCAGAGAAGAGCCACCAAAATGGTAAAGGGGATGGAAGGATACTACTATGAAGAAAGGCTAAAAAGGTTAGGGCTCTTTAACCTGGAAAAGAGACGGCTGAGGGGAGATATAATAGAAGTCTTTAAATTAATGAATGGAGTGGAACGGGTAAACGTAAATTGATTGTTTACGTTATCAGAATATAGAAAGACTAGGGGGCATGCAATGAAGCTACAGGGTAAACTATTTAAGACTAATAAAAGCAAATATTTTTTCACTCAACGTGTAATCAAACTCTGGAATTTGTTACCGGAGGATATATTAAAGGCTGTTAGTGTAGCTGGGTTTAAAAAGTGGACAAGTTCCTGGAGGAAAGGTCCATAAACCATTATTAAGAAGGGACCCAGGATATCAGTGCTTGACCCAGTACAAGCATTGTGGAACCTGTGTCTTTTGGGGAAACTGCTAGATACGTATGACCTAGATTGGCCACTGTTGGAAACAGGATACTGGGCTTGATGGACCTTGGTCTGACCCAGTATGGCATATCTTATGTTCTTTTGTTCTTATGCTTTCTAGATCTGACCGAGGTATATTTTCATATCCTGATCCAGGTGGATCAGCAAAGGTGTCTGAGTTTTGCCATGCTTGACTCTCCCTATCAGTTCATCACCTTTCCTTTTGGGCTATCCACCACCCCAAGGACGTTTATCAAGGTCATGGTGGTGGTGGCAGCTGCGGAGTTGCAGCAAGGAGGGATCTGTGTCCATCTATATCTGGACGTCTGGCTTCTCCGGGTCTGTTCCCTTTCAAAGGCATCTCGGGTGGTATTCCAAGTTGTGGTCTTTTTGGAAAGCCTCAGCTGGGTGATCAGTCAGGGAACGAGTCTCAGCTGCATGATCAATTGGGAAACGAGCCTTCCTTGTCCCTGACATTCCTGGGAGCATGTTTTGACACTCGAGTGGGCAGAGTTTTTCCTGCCAGAGGAAAAAGTCAAAAGACTGATTTCCTGGCACTGTTTTGTACGCAGCAGGCTGCCAATGTTTGGGATTATCTTCAGCTCCTCGGATTGATGACTGCGACCATAGAGATGATGCCATGGGCACGTGCTCACATGTGGCTTCTCCAGCAATCCTTGTTAACTTGGTGTTTCCAGAGTTCTTAGGAGTTCAAGCGTGGGATCCCACTCCTGATGATGGTGAAGACTAGCCTGCGGTGGTGGCAGCAGCCCTTTCATCTGAGGAAGGCCGTGCCACTGGACGATTTCTCCTGGATCCTGCTGACGACAGATGTCAGTCTCTTGGGTTAGGAAGCCCATTGCCAAGACCGTATGTCCCAGAGGCATTGGAACCGCAAGGAAGTGATATGGTCCATCAACTGCCTCGAGGCAAAGGCCATCAGTTTGTCTCTTCTGCATTTCCGGCCTCTAGTCTAGGGCCAGGAGGTTCGAGTGTTTTCGGACAGTGTCACAGTGTTGACTTATATCAATCGGCAGGGCAGCATGAGGAGTGCCGGGATAGCTCTGGAGATGGCTCTCCTATTTGCCTAGGCAGAGAAGAACATCCTAGTCTTGTTGGTTCAGCATTTTGCCAGGGTGGACAGTGTGTAAGCGGACTTCCTCAACCGTCACTCTCTGGATCCTGGACAGTGTTTCCTCCATGTCCCCTTGTGGGGCATATGATTTAGCATATGGAACGTCAGCTGGGCAGGATTGTTCTGGTGGTGCCAGATTGGTTGAGGAGAGTATGGTTTGGAGATTTAATGTGGCTCTGGCAGTTGCCTCCATCTTAGGGCCTATTGCTGCAGGGACCAATCATCCTGGAGGACCTGGTTCCCTTCTCAGTATTGGCTTGGCTCTTACAAGGTGATAGCTAGTGCATAAGTGCTACTCTCCAGTTGTGGTCTCCATTCTGCTCAGAGCCCAGAGGAGGTTTACTGAGCTAGCATATGTGTAGATCTGGTGCCTTTTTGAGCAATCATGGGGTGCGCGGTTCTTGAATGCTGAGGCGGCCATGGTGTCATCTTCGTTGACCTTTCTTCAGGATGCACTGGACAAGGGCCTCTCCATTAGTTCCCTGAAGATTCAGATTGCAGCCTTGGCCTGTTTCCGAGGTCTGGTGAGTGTCCAGCCCTGCATCCGGACTTCTCATGCTTTCTCCAGGGGGTTCGGCATCTGCTTCCTCTCTTTCAGTCTGTGATCCCTTCCTGAGGTCTGTCTCTATTGCTCAGGGCCCTGATGGTGGGACCCTTTGAGCTGTTGAAGCACGCTACTTTGAAGGATTTGATGCTCGAGACGGTCTTCTTGGTCATGAATTGTTCCCCAATTGAATTTCTGAACTGCAGGCTCTGTTTTGCCAAGATCTTTATCTGTCCATTTCAAAGGAGGCCGTTTACATTCGGCTTATGCCTTCCTTCTTGCCTGAGGTGCTTTTTCCCTTTGACATGAACCAGGTGGTCTGCCTGTCGTCCTTCGCTAAGGAGCAGTGTCGGGGAAAGTATAAGGATCTTCACCTTGTGGATGTCCCTAGGTTGCTTCTCCAGTATGTGGAAGTTATGAGTTCTTTTCCTAAGTTAAACCATATTTTTGTGCTGTTTGTTGGTCTGCACAAAGGTGATGCAGCGACTAAGTTGACTTTGGAGCGCTGGATTAAGAAGGTCTTTGCCTTGGCGTATCTGTTATGGAACTAGCTGGTTCCAGAGGGCTTGTGCACCCAACTACCTGAGTGCAGGCATCCTCGTGGGCAGAGCAGAGCTTGATAGCTCCTGCAGACGTTTATCGGACAGCATTGTAGGTATCACTTTCCACTTTTTTCAAGCATTACTGCTTGGATGTTCATGCTAGGGTGAAAACTGCCTTTGGCTCAAGGGTTTTATGAGCTGCTGTCTTCTTCCCGCCCAATGGAGTTGTAACTTTGGTACACCCCACTTATCTGGATTAGTCTAGCAGGATGATATGTAAGGTGGCATTTTACTTACCAGTTAATGTCCTTTCCTTGAGTCCTGCTAGACCAATCCAGGGCCTACCCTTGGAATTGTATTGCTCTGTTCTTCTGTGGTGTCATCAGGTCTGCTATGATTTTTGTACTTGGTTCTGCAGCTTCGTCGTCTACTGACAGCTTTGTTGTTGTTGTTAAGTGCCGTCGAGTCGGAGTCGACTCATGGCGACCCTCTGGATAGCTATCCTAAACTGTGTTCGGTCTTCAGTCAGGTGGCTCATTGTTGACAGACTGGTACCCGTAGCTGCTGCTGACAGCTTTATGGTTATGCTTTCCTGTGCATAGCTCTCTACTGTTGATCTCTATTGTTGCCCACTGTTGAGGTTGTGTGAGGCTTGCCATATTTCTCCCATATGCTTTGGGGCGAATTCTGAAGGGACCTATGGTGGCTGAGGCAAATATAGACATGGGAGTGATGTTATTGAAATCTGGGCTTTTCATTGGTTCTTTGTTTCCACCAATCTGCTGGTAGGGGTACATAACCCACTTATCTGGACTGGTCTAACAGAACTCAAGGAAAGAACATTAACTGCTAAGTTAAATGTCACCTCCTTTTCTCCCCCCCCCCCCTCAATAATTTTTCGATTATTTGATAAATTTCATTCAGAAATCTGCCAAGGATAGTAGAGCATCCAGTGGTCCATGTCTCATACGTTTCAGGTGCCCCTCCCTTTCTCCCCCCCAGCACATGCACACTTAAAATAGCTGTTTGTGTTTTCACCTTAGTTTCCTATATAGAAACAAATCAATGAAGTCTGTTTATAATTTCTAAGCTGCTGTGTGTCCATTTAGTGCTGAGAGGGGCTGGGTTGTTTAGTTTGAATTACATCAGCACGCCACACAACTTAGTTTTGTCAAAAGAATGTGTCAGTTCATGATGTTTTGTTTCATTGTCTGACAATAGACATTAACCAATGACGTAACATCTTTCAAAATGCCCAGTGACATCACAGTGTGCTCTGGCCTCCCTGTGATTTCAAATTGAAATGGCTCGTTCCCCTATACAAAATAAAAAGAAACATAGAAACATGATGGTAGATAAAGATCATATGGCCTATCTAGTCTGCCCTACCTTATCAACTATAACAGTCCTTTTTTTCCTTTTGTTATCTTCTGTGTTTGTCCCATGCTTTCTTGAATTCAGATACAGTCCTCGTCTTTATTAACTCTACTGGGAAACAATTCCATGCATCTTGAAGGATAAGGTGGTATACAAAACTGTCTAAATAAATAAATAAATAAATCTACCACTCTTTCCATAAAGAAATATTTCTGCAAATTAGGCCTGAGTCTATCCTCTTTCACCTTCATCCTATGCCCCCTCATTGCAGAGCTTTCTTTCAAATGAAAGATGTTCTCCTCCTGCGTATTTATGCTATGGAGCTAATTCAATGTCTCTATCATATCTCCCCTCTCTCGCTTTTCTTCCAAAGTATATATATTGAGATCTTTAAGTCTGCCCCCCATATGCCTTATGATGAAGTCCACTGACCAATTTTTAGCCACCCTCGAACTGACTCCATCTTGTTTATATCCTTTAGAAGGTGTGGTCTCCAGAATTGCACACAGTATTCCAGATGAAGTCTTGCCAAAGGCAGAGGAACTATTGCTTCTCCTTCCTGCTGAACATTCCTTTCCCTATGCACCAATGCACCCGTCTGGCTTTTGGCATTGTCTTTTTTAGCTCTCTAGCTACCTTAAGATCATCAGAAACAATCTACCCCTAGGTCCCTCTCTTCTTTTGTGGACAAAAGTACTAGTTAGTCTAGAAGTACTTCACCGCTTTCCCAAATGCATGACCTTGCATTTTTTAAGCATTAAATTTCAACTTCCAAATTCTCACTCATTCTTCAAGCTTCACTAGATCCTCCTGATGTTATCTACTTCCTGGGTGTCTATTGATTTTGGTGTCATCTGCAGAAAGGTAAATCTTACCCAACAGCTCTTCCACAATATCACGTATAAAAATGTTAAAACAAATTGGACCAAGGACAGATCCCTGTGGTACATCACTGGTAACATAGTACTCCTCAGAGTGAGCTCCATTTACCTTTGTCGCCTCCCAATCAATCAATTTGCAACCCAGTCAGTCACTTTAGGGACTATCCCTAGGGTGCCTGTGGGGAACAGTGTCAAATGCTTTATTGAAATCTAAGTTCACCACATCGAGGGCCCCCTCCCCTTCAGTCAAGAAAATTAATTAGATTTGTCTCACATTACCAAACCTCTAGTAAAGCCATGCTGCTTCAGATCCTGCAATCCATTAGACTCCAGAAATCTCACTATCCCCTGTTTTAGCAGTGTTTCCATTAATTTACTCATCACAGAGTTCAGACTAACTAGACTGTAGTTCTATACCTCATCCTTACTTCCACTTTTGTGTAAAGGGACCATATGTGCCTTTTTCCAGTCCTCTGGAACCACTCCTAAATCTAAACAAGCATTGAAATAGTCAGACATTGGAGCCACCAGAACTTCCCTAACCTTCCTTCAGTACTCTCGGAGGTATCCCATCTGGCCCCATTCCTCATGAACTCAGTCTTCTAAAAAGCATTCAAGTTCCACCTCACATCTGTTCCTATTTGTGGGTACTTTCTGAGGTCCTGTTGCTGGCCTTTCATCTCTGAACACAGAACAAAAATATTTGTTAAGCAATTCTGCTTTATCCTCATCAGCTTCTACATATTCCTCTCCTTCACCCTTGAGTCTGACAACACCACTTTTGCATTTCCTCCTCTTAATAACATATCTGAAAAATGTATTGTCCCCCCATTTTACTGTGTTGGCTATGTTTCTTTCATTGTTATCTTTGCTTTCCTGACTACTTTCCTAACTTCTGTTAGCTTTTCCAAATATCAATGCTTTTCTTCCTCTTTTTGTGATCTCTTGTATTTTGTACAGACTTCCCTCTCTTTCTTCACCTTTTCGACTATTTCTTTTGAGAAACATAGCGGTCATCTTTTCCTTCTACATTGATTTACTGTCCTAAGCAAAAGGTTTGTTGCCCTTAAAATATCCCCTTTCAGTTTTGCCCCCAGCTTTTCTCATCCTGCTAACAACTCTTTGAGGTATTGTCCCATCTTGGCAAAGTTAGTCTTCCTAAAGTCTAGGACCCTCACTTTTGAATGGACTATATCAGTCCTAGTTCTAATACTGAACCACACCTTCTGGTGATCACTAGATGTGAGATGATCGCCCACTATAATAACATCAGAAATACTCTCCCCATTTGTAAGCAAAAGGCCCATTATGGCCCCCTCACTTGTTGGTTCTGTTGCCAGTTGCCAGAACAGTTCTTTCTGTAGAGAATCTAGGATCTTCTTACTTCTAAATGATACCACAGCAGGGATGTCCCAATCAGCATCCGTCATTTTGAAATCACCTATCATCAGCCATTTTCTTTTAATAGAAATACTGTGAATGTCTTCAAGTAAATTTCTGTCCAGTTGTTCCGTCTTTGAAGCAAGTTTATATATCACACCAATGCAGATGGTTGCTTCATTCTCTCTTTCCAGTTTAACCCACAGTGTCTCTTCCTTCTTTAATAAGCCCTACAATTCTGTAGCTCTAATAATATTTTTTTATATGTAGTGCCATCCTTCCTCCCTTTCTTCCTAACCTGTCCCAATATAATTTCATCCCAGTCATAGTATTTTGTGAATCATGTTTCTGTAACCATAACTAAACCCAAGTCCGTCTCTTCCATTAAAGTCTCAACATCTAGAATCTTATTTCCCATACTATGAGCATTAATACAGACCACTTTGCAAATGTTGCTCTTTTTACCCATTTCTACAGAGGTATTTAATGTTTTATCTACTTGAGGGTTTTTACTTACCTGTGAGCTTTCTTCACCCATCCCAGCAAATCTAGTCTAAAGCCCTCTTTAGCAGGTTAGCTGGTCTTCTGTAGAAGACACTTTAACCCTTCTTGGATAGGTGCAGTCCATTGTTGCTCAGCAGCCCTTGGAAAATTATTCCATGGTGCAGGAAATCAATATGTTCTCAGAGACACCAGCCATGTAGCCATGCATTCATTTCTATGATACGAGCCCCTCTGCCTCGACTTTTACCTTCAACAGGTAAGATTGAGGAAAGCACAACCTGCACACCTATCTACTTCACTCTCTCTCTCCTAGGGCCATAAAGGCAAACCTCCTGGGATATCAAGTCTGGTCAGCAGATGGGTGCCTCATTACCCCTCAGAAGAGAGTCACCAACCACCACTAGCCTTTGCTTCCTTGTGGTCACTGATTCTGCAACTTTAGAGTGAAGTCCAGTTCTTCCTGTTCTTGGGATGTTTTGCCTCCTCTGTTTCCAGGGCTGCATACCTCTTCTCCAGTTTGAGGGATGGTGGAATTGGACGGAGTGTCGATTCTTCAGGATCTGGTGACCTGTGTCTAGCTCTCTTCTTTCTGTACAATACCATCTTCACCTCTGGTGGAGAGCTTGGATGCCTCAAGAAGTGTCATATCAATGTACAGAACTTCTCATTGTCACAGATGTTTCTCAGCCTCGGCATCTCTTCTCTCCACTCCTCCACTTATTTCATGAGGAATTCAGCTTGCAGGCATCTTACATATGGAACCAATCCCTTGCCTGAGATCAGGCTGTCCATCTGGACCAGAGGCAGAAGTTGTAACAGGAGCAACATCTTTGGCAACATGATTTTTCTTAGCCATAGTTCAATTGGAGATTTGGCACCTGTTGAAGGAAATACCTACTAAAGTCCTTAATGTTTCCTCAACTGTCCTTTAAGACAAAAATTAGCTAGCCTCTTTTATGTGAGCTCTAACAACTTTTCTTCTAATTCCCAGTATGTAGTCCTGCTTGCTTACTAACCTGTCATTTGGGTATGGAGCAGTTTCTTTTACTTTAAGCTATTAAAATCTAATATATGTGTCTGAGGTGTATAGTCTAATGTGTTCCCTTTGTAAAAGTAGCAGGCATGTTGGGGACCGTAAACAATATAAGCAAGGAGTTATGGGGTGCTCTGTTATCTATGGCACAGATTTGAATTAAATGGAATGAAGACTTCAAAATTTATTGGGTGAAAGTGGAGGAAGACAAGATGACTTTTGGAAACAAGGCTAGACAAAAGAGGTTGAAATCTTATGGAGATCAAAGCGCATTGGGATTTTATCAAGAATTTGGAAAGCTGTCCTGTTATTGGTTAGTAATTATAACCATATGGAAACTAAAGATTAGACTGGTGGGAGGGAGGGAGGGAGGAATGGAATATAGGAATATATTTCTTCATAGAAAGGTTGGTAGATGAATGAAACGGCCTTCCAAGGGAGGTGGTGGAGGCAAAGACAGTATTTGAATTTTAAAAAGCCCTACATATACCCAGAGGATCCCTAGTGATTAAGGAATGAGGAGTAAAGCCAGAAATTAACTGGGCTCTATGTAAGGTCATTGGAAGGGGCAAGCAAACACCCAGGGTGCCAGTGTGTCTCATCATGAGGCAGGGTACAAGCACTACCTTCCATAATTTGTTCTGCCTCCAGAATCTCCAGAGTTCTGGTTGTCCTGGCATTGAGTCTAGGTCTTTGGCATTGCACCCGGAAGGAAATTGGATAGACTAGGTAGATCAAATGGTCCTTGCAGTATCTGCTATCATGGTCTATATTTCTTTGTTCTGTGTTTTAAACATCTCCTTGTACTGTAATGAGCTTTGTGTACAATTAAACATGACATTAGTTGTTCTGGACCAGGGTCCCTGGTGTGATATCAGCCTTGAGGAGCATTACAAGGACTTACAAGTACCAGTATATGCACTATGGGGTTAATATTATAAGCGACTTGAATATGTAGAACAGAATAGGTACATGAGACCAAGCGCCCTGCAGCAGCCCCCAAGGGCGATGGCTCTACGAGCAACACTGGAGCTGAAATGAGGTCTTCCCGAACATGGACTCTCTCTGCATTGCACGGTTCTTCTGTCCTTTGCTCATCATCTGCTGACAGAGCCCACAGCAGAAGTCATCATGGTCCCGACACCAAGGCAACAAAGACAGCAATCATGTGGGTCTGTGCAGGACATAGTGCATCTGCAGCAGTTGCAGTGCTTGAACCCACTGGCCAAGAACATAGCGGGGAAGACGGCGCCCGCAAGATCAAACTCAAGTGTCCCGGACAGGGAGGGTGCGAGGAATTCCCGTGCACCGAGAAAAAGAGCCCAAAGGGCAAAAATATCCAAGAAAATGCAGTGCCGAGGCAGCAGTGGACCCAGGTAGGCAAGAAGGCTCCAGTATGTATACCGAAGAAGGAAAAATTGAAAAGAGCAAGAAAGAAAAATCAGCCTTTTCCGGGGTGCAGACGAACGTCCAGTGAGCTTCATGGAAAGAAGGAGACTGAGGCAAGATGGCACCCTTGGGTGGGAAGGCAACCATGCATGAGTGGTGGATCTCCCGAAAGCTTTCTTTAAAAACTGGGGAGAGGTTACAGTGCGAGCTCCGTCATTGCCAACATCACTCATATGTGAGGACTGATTCCTGCTGTCCCTGGAGAATACCTGTAACGGGTGAGTAACCATGCTTTATCACTTTATAAAGATCAGAATCCACCTATCTTAATACAGTGCTGCACCATATAAATGGCTGGGCTGTGTCCAAATGGCTCAGAATGTACCCCAGTCTGACTAGTAGGTTTCACCCCACCAGGGGCTTCATAAGGGTAATACTGCAGACAGCAGACAAAGCAAAAATTAGGCACAAATCTATAGACTTCTGTCAATTAAACAGTTACAGTGTAACATCATCACCTTAACTTTCCAGCAATCTAGTCCGAGTGGAGTAACGAGCTAAAGACACTGGCGCATGCACTATAAAGAGCTCTCCACACCCTTTAAGTTGCACTGAACCAATAAGGTTAGAATAAACTAATCAAAACAAAGGATTCACAAAACATAAAAATCAAAAATCTCATCAAAGAAAGTGTACTCTTTCGATCTCCAAATTAAGTCCATGGGGAGCCACTGTGCTCCAGCAAAAAATATGTCTGTTCTCGCTGTAACAATCTATTTGGATTACCTCCAACAGTACAGCGCATTTGCTCAATTACAAAAACTCACAATTCATGTAGCTGGTGGAAATGGTCAACCCAGTGTTGTGCCAAAGGGGTTAACAATTTCCCCTGTACGAATAGGCGAGCAATGCTCAATAATTCTTATCTTGATTTTGTGCATGGTCTTTCCAATATATAATTTATAACAAGGTCATTTGATAGCATACACCACATTGCAAGAAATCTCCAGGAACAAGCAGGAATGAGTCTTCACATATGGGTACATCGGTACCGACGGAGCCTGCACGGGAACGCTGCCCAGCTTCCAATCAGAAAGCTTTTGGCAGCATCCCTCGCGCCTGCGCGCTGACTTCCCGCCTTCTCCAGAGCCTCTCTTCAGTTTTCGTTTTTCCGCGGAGCCGGCAGGACGTCCTCCTGTCACCGCAGAAACTTCTCTTTTTACTTACTTTAATTACTTTAGTTTTTTGTTTTCTTGTGGTCGCGGCTGTGTTTCCCGCCGCCACCGGTACCGCCGGTGGATTTTTGACTAAGTTCTGAGAAACTTTTTCTTCAGTTTTTTGCCTTAACTTGTTGGGCCTACCAGGCCTCTTCCTCATGGAGCCTTCTTTTCCTAAGAAGTGCATTCGATGTGGAAACACCTGTTTCCTTTTAGACTCCAATAGTTGGTGTCTCAATTGTGTGGGTCCTGACCCTTTTTCCCCTGACTTGTCGGGATACTTTGGTGAGGAAACCTTCAGTTTTTAGAGTTTCCCTCGATACCGTTTTTTTATTCGGCAGTGAGGGAACCCGGTTTCTCCTCTTCACAGGATCAGGTAACCCACAAACAGTCTGTTAAGACTAGTCAATGCTTGAGTGGTATGTCCCATGCCCAGCATGGTGACGGCTCCGGCCTTACCCTCAAGAATCCATTGGCATTACCCCTGCGGGAGTCTGCGGGCTCCAAAGCATTAAAGGGGTTTCAGGTTGTTCCTGGGGCTCACCCCTCACAGAACATACCTGAGCCATGTCCGGGGGTGGTATCCGCTTCGAGCAGTACCGATCCCCCGGCATCGACGCCGATGTCGAGTGTTCCACTCTTCACCAGGGATCGCCATCGGGCATCCTCGGTACCTTCGGGACCGATCGATACGCTCCGAATTGACGTCCCTCGATCCCAGCCGTGCACGGTGCGGGTATCCGCTTCCAGCGGTACCGATTCCCCGGCATCGGCTTCGGTGTCGAGTGTTTCACTCTTCACCAGGAATCGTCCTCTAGCATCCTCGGCACTTTTGGGGCCGGGCGATACGATACCGATGGACATTTCCATATCTCAGCCATGCTCCGGGACGGTACCGGCTTCGATCGGTTCCGATACCCCGGCATCGGCACCGGTGTGGAATAACGTTCTCCCGGTGAGAGGTTGTCATCGGGCATCCTCGGTACCTTCGGGACCGATCGATGTAACCCATGCTGCTTTACCGGTATCGGCATCGCCGATACTACCCCCGACGTCGGTACTCTCGAGACATGCATCGATAGACTCGCTTCCTTCGATGCCGAGTCTTGAATCGATATCTAGTCTCGAGGACTGGGTACCGACGCGTCCCGGAACCGACTCCTGTCGTTTCCAGATAAGCAGTTCCGAGGATCCTAGCCATAACTCTCGCATGATCTCAGTACCATTGCAGCAGTTCCCGATGACAACTTCAACTGCTGGCCCTGTGTCCGTATCGATGTCGATGCCTGTTCTTGCACCGATGCCTAGTTTGGAACCGATACCTGGGGTTGCTGATGCAGTACTCACTGCCTCTAAGTTACCATACCAGTATCCTTGTCCATCTACTAGGTTTCTCTCCTCACACCACGGTATGTCCTCTGGTGCTCAGCCTCTTTCTTTAGCCTTACCAGGGAAGGTTCCCATAGGAGATCAGTCTTTTCAGGCTTTTCTCCTGGATATGGCAACCTTTCTTAATATCTCTATCCCTGGTTGTGATGCTATTCCTGGCTCACCGGCACAAATGGAAAATATGATGCTTCCTTTACATCCTGCTCTGCAGGATCTCCTTCTGAGGGTCTGGAAATCACCCTTACGGCTTCCTCTACCTTCTACAGCCACTGAGGTTCAGTACCGGGTGCCTCCCTCCCCAGGATTTCAGAAGCCTCAACTTCCTCATCGTTCCCTTGTAGTGGAATCAGCACTGAGGAAGGTTAAGAGCAAGAAGAAGCATTCTTCTTATCCGCCAGGTCGTTCTTCAAGAACACTCGATGCGTTTGGTCGTCAAGCCTTCCAAACATCTATGCTGGCCTCCAGAATTCTTTCATATATTTTCCACATGAGTCTCACACTCCAGGAGGTCACGGAGAGATTGTCTCTTTTGACCCCTTTTATGCCAGAGCCCAAGGCTACTAATTATTCCTTGCTACTCAATCATAGCTGGAATATATCTTGGTTCCTTTCTCGTGCTTCTATAGACTCTTTTGAGTCTGTTAGCAGATCTTCTGCTATTGCCATTGCAGCACGTCGCAGAGCCTTGCTCGAGGCTTCAGACTTGAGCAGATGGGCACAAACTATATTGGCTCATTCTCCTTGTACAGGAGAAGGTCTCTTCAATAAGGAGGCTTTACGTCAGGTTGCTCAATGCTCCGCTGACTCTCCTTCCACTAAGGACCATTCTAAGCCACCTCCTTCTTCGAAAGGTAGGAAATGTCCTACCAAACCTTCTTTCCCTAAGAAAAGAAAGTTTCATTCATCTCCTGCCCATCATTCGGCTGTACCTAAACACGGGACACCTCAGCCTAGTCTGAAGTCCTCCAGCTCTGGCCAGTCTCAGCATTCCCAGCAGCCATAGGGACTGGGAATTATACTCTACAGTTCACTTCTACCCATTAGAAGTTTATTCACTGTGCTTTTCTTTTTCAGTGTACTAAGCTGTCGGAAAATTTTTGTTCAGGGACTACAGACTTCTCTTCTTACTCTCTAGAAGAGCAGTTGCAACTATCCCCTGATAGTTCTGTCCCAAATGAACATTTTTTCCTTCAGTTGACTTACCCTATGGGTACGTCACCCTCCAATTACTTGCTCTACCCTCTCAACCGGGCTTTTTCCCTAACTGAGGGGTACCATACTGAAAGGCTTCTCTAGCAAGCTCGTTCCTCAGACAGGGAGAAGAGCTATCTCCTCTCCTTTCTTATCTGTTTTTCTTTCTTGGGCACAGGACAATCTCTCTGCTGTTTCCGTCAGCAGCTGTGCCTGCAGGAGTTACAGTGATTGTATTACTGGTACTTTTTACAAGTTCCAGTCCCTTGTTCAAAATTTTGTCTAGCCTCAGTAGTGATTCCAAGCTACTCGTCAGCTATCTTGGATCCTCCTACTCTTTTAGGCTTTCTCACATTATTCTATCTATCTCCTCTCCTAGGATATGGCAACACACCTGACTTCAGTCAGTTTATCTCATATCTCTCCTGCACAATGCTCTCTGCAGTCTTCAGAGAAGCTTTCTACTATGAGGGCCTTGCTATAGAGCATTGACCTTGTCTCTAAAGCTTCTCTATTAGTAGGGAAAAGCTTATAATCCCTTCCCATGCCTGTGAGGGTTCTCCACACCCTCAGGCCTGGGGCATTAACATGAAATATAAGTTCTTCTGCGTGAAAATCCAACGCTGATGTTTACGCATGCTACCTCTGGGTCCCTACAGTAGGTCCCTCTGGTATCTTCTTCTGCGTTTCTGCACATCTGCCATGTCAGTGTTCTGTGGAACTCCCGCCTTGTTCCTTACAGATTCATATGATCATCTGTTCTCACGCAAACATCACGGTTATCTTGTTGGATTGCCTTCTTGCATTCCTCAATCCACGGAAATAGATTCTCTATACATATCCCAAGTGGGTTCACCCTCTTTTAGAGCGAAGAATCTTTTTCTTTTATATTACCCATGTACAATTATGGGGCTGGGTGGTAGACATGTATCTTCAACTTGTTATCTTGTATGTAGCATCTCCATATATGTCTACATACCTATATCATTACCCTGGTGGTGCAAAACCATGCCCCACAAATGTATATATATTTCGGTATATCATATCTATATCTATATCTATATCTATATATATATTTTGATACATTTCTCCACCCATATCCTAATATACACATATGGACATATGTGTATATATATATATATATATATATATATATATATATATATATTCCATCCACATATATATATCTGTCTATATATGTGTCTGTTGGGGAGCTTCTTAAGGGTTGATATGTCTTACACACTATCTCCCTTACTGTCTATACTAAATGCTTTACCTTCTAGAGGTTTTAGACAGTCTATCGCCCTACTTCGCATATCATTTTACGATGCAGAAACTGTCATGCACCTATAACTACTGTGGTGCTAACATCTTCCATTTTTCTTTAAGTCCTTGAAGCATCAAGCTTCAATATTTTTCCTACCTCTCGCCAGCTAGGAAAAATAGTGTACCTCTTTATCTTTGAGTACACAGCTGTTCTCCTTGGGAATAGGGGTATTTCCAGTCCCCCTCTTCCCGCCAGGACTGGGCTAGTTCTCCAACTCCGTCAGTCTTCTTCCTTTAGTCCTCAATGTTAATGACTTTATGCCTAAAGGAGTTTTCAGCTTTTTCCCATAAAGCTTCCATTGAAGACCTGACGTCTAATCCTACCCAGTTGACACCTGGATCGTCTGCTACCTCCAGGTCTGGACCTTCATCCTCACTGCTGGGAGGTCACCTTGAAGATTCCGCCACTGCTTATCCAGTAGACTCCATCATGCTCTCTACTTCCTACCATACAGTAGGTAAGCTGCATATTTTAAGTGTACATTAAAGGTGTTTTAATGCTACTCATCATGTATACCAAGGACTCCTGTAGTCTGTAGGGCCCTATAGTCCTTGGCTATACTGTTTCTTTCCTCACAGCTCCTTTATTGTCAACTCCTACCCTCCATCCCACTTTGGATGCCGGGGATTCCTGGAGACAAAATGCACCCCTGGTCCAGGCTCCTGCATTTTTATGGGATCTCCCCCTGGCATCTCCAGCTAGGGAGTCCCCATATGTGAAGACTCATTCCTGCTTGTTCCTGGAGATAGCACAGTTACTTACCTGTAACAGGTGATCTCTGGGAACAGCAGGAATTAGTCTTCACAACCCTCCCACCTCCCCTAGGAGTTGCATCTCTTATCTTCTTCTTCCTTTCCTCTCCTCGCCTTTGTCTCAGCTTTGAAACTCAACTGAAGAGAGGCTCTGGAGAAGGCGGGAAGTCAGCGCGCAGGCGCGAGGGATGCTGCCAAAAGCTTTCTGATTGGAAGCTGGGCAGCGTTCCCGTGCAGGCTCCGTTGGTACCAACGTACCCATATGTGAAGACTAATTCCTGCTGTTCCCAGAGATCACCTGTTACAGGTAAGTAACTGTGCTTTATAATCAGTCGGGCCTTTTAAACGAAATGGAGTCTTTAATTGAGGATGACTAAAAATGTCCAATTCCATGGCCTATTGATACACCGCACAGGAACTACATTTGAAATGGCCATAATTGTTGAGGCTGCAACAATAAATCCTGGTTAGCATACTTATCCCGGACGTAAGCTCAGTGTATAATATGAGCAGGATAGTCCTTTTGTAAAAATCATCTGCACATTGCCTTAACTTGTATGTGAAAATCATCCAGATCAGAACATAAACGCTTTAAGCGAAGTAGTTGATGATATGGAATATTATCCTTAAAAGTATGTGGATGAAAGCTTGAATAATTCAATAAAATGTTGTGAGCCATACGTTTTCTAAAAATGGAAGTCTAAAAGCCCGCTCTTGTACTAGTAATATTAATATCCAAAAAGGCATGTGTCCTTCCATATTCTGCAGAAGTGTCATTTATCAAAAAATATCGTTATTAAAAATTAGGGCATTTTATCTATTCACAAAGGTTTTGAACAGCATTCCAGGTTTGCATTTGCACGAAGAAGGAATTTGCGTGATTTCCTGGTGCATGTAACTTTGCCAGTCTTGTCATTATTATTTTCTGTGTTTATTGTTTATTGTTTAGTACACATTTGTTATACCGCCCCCCATTACATCGGGGCGGTTTACAAAAACAACATCAATAGTAATTATAGAAAAAGAAAAAGAAATTACAATAATGATAGAGCAAGAGGCAAATAAGGATAGAAGGGTAAAGAGAGTAGAGTAAAGGAGTGAACACTTAAGATTCAAGGGGGAAAGGCTAGGGAGAACAGATGTGTTTTAAGGAGTGAACGGAATTTGGAGTAGGATTCTTCTGTACGGAGGGCGGTGGGCAGAGAGTTCCAGAGATGGGGACAGGTAGAAAAATGCTGCTTTCCTAGTCGATTGTAAGTGAGCTTTGGAAGGTGCTGGGAGGTGAAGGCGATTGATATGAATGGACCTGAGACTGCGGGAGGGGGTATGGTAAGTGAGTAGGTCGGATAGGTAAGTAGGGGTAGATAAATAAATGGCTCTGTGGGTTAAAGTGAGAATCTTGAAAGATATCCGGGAGTCAATCGGCAGCCAGTGTAGATGATGTAATAAAGGGGTAACATGATCACGGGGGGAGGCATGTAAGATCATGCGAGCAGCGGTATTCTGAATTAATTGCAGACGGTGTTTTTGATACTTGCGAAGACCGGCAAAAATGATGTTGCAGAAATCTAGCCTGGTGATGATCATAGAAAGCAGGAGGGTGGTAATGGCTGGAGTGGATAAGAAAGGACGAAGAGCACGGATTTGCCGAAGGCGCAGAAAGGAGCATCTAGAGACATGGGAAATATGATAATGAAAACTATGGACAATTATGTGGTTCCTGTGTGGTGTATCAATACGCCATAGAATTGGACATCTGTAGTCATCCTCAATTGCAGACTTTGTTTCGTTTAAAAGGCCGGACTGATTGTAATTCTTGCAATGTGGTGTATACTATCATATGCCCTTCTTATAAGTTATATATTGGAAAGACCATGTACAAAATCAAGATAAGAATTATTGAGCATTGCTTGTCTATTCGTACAGGGGAAATTGTCAGCCCCTTTGGTACAACACTGGGTTGACCATTCCCATCAGTTACATGAATTGCGATTTTTTTAGTAATTGAGCAAATGCGCTGTACTGTTGAAGGTAATCCAAGTAGATTGTTACAGCGAAAACAGACATATATTTTTCGCTGGAGCACAGTGGCTCCCCATGGACATAATTTGGAGATTGAAAGAGTGCACTTTCTTTAATGAGGCATTTTTGAGTTTTATGTTTTGTGAATACTTTGCTTTGATTAGTTTATTCTAATCTTATTGGTTTAGTGCAACTTATGTCATCACATTTGGGGTGTGGAGAACTCGTTATAATGCATGTGCCTGTGTCTTCAGCCTGATACTCCACTCGGGCTAAATTGCTGGAAAGTTAAGGTGATGCTGTTACATTGCAACTGTCTAATTGACAGAAGTCTATAGATTCGTACCGAATTCTTGCTTTGTCTGCTGTTGTCAGTATTACCCTGATGAAGCTCCTGGGTGGGGTGAAACCTACCGGGCCAGACCAGGGTACATTCTGAGCTATTTGCACGCAGCCAAGCCATTTGTATGGTGCAGCATTGTATTAAGATAAGTGGATTCTGACCTTTATAAAGCGATAATATATGTTTTTAATATTGGGAACATTTATAATAATGAAAGCTTTTAGTGGAGCGATGATGAATGATTGTCGGAGTGGTTTGATATACCCCGTGAACAAATTTAAGCGCTTTGCTTTCATTATTTTTATTCTGTGGTTTCCTCAGCTCATTGGGTGTTGCATATCAGCACAAACTGTTGCTTTTGCATATGCTTTGTGACTAAGATCAAATGGGAAATTTGTGTAAGGGTCAGAGCAAGTGTAAATGTCTGCACCTACATTCTGGGGGAGGGGCATTTTTAGAAAAGCACATAAGTGCATATCTTTCCTCTAGAAAATAGGTGTAACAGAGGCACCCATGCGTCTTCCCTGCCTAGGCACCCTGTTGTTGTTAATTTCTTTATCGGAAGATTAATTTATTATTGATTTAGGTATATTTTCTGACCATGAATGGTGTCATTTTGGCTTCTTAGTGTGCTGTTAGCTTAGTTTATTTTGCCCGAATTGCACCAATTGGCAAAGCATGGCTATCAACAAATATCTGACAAAAGCCAAACAAACCAGTAGATACTTTCACTCAATAGGAATTGTTCCTTAAAAGATAGTAAGAATCAGGACATGGGCCAGTCAATATCCTGTTGGTTTAATGCTCTCAGAATAACTGTGCAGGCTCCGGACTAGGTTATTGCAGCCTTCAGGCTACTTCTTGCCCATTCCTGTGCTCAGAACTGAAAAAAATGGATAAGGAGAGAGGTAAGATAGCTTAAAACCAAAGCAGGCTGTCTCCATCTAATATATAGCTATACTTGATTATATCACCATAGCTGCCCACAGCATGCATATATAGCAAGAATGCAGTATATAGTCTTCCACCTGCTGTAGTTATCTCAAAGGTGATGAGCTAAGTGAACCCATCCCAAGAAGAAGCTGGGAGCTGAGAATGTTGAACTACATAACTGTGTTTTTTTTTCACTGCTTCTTTGCCCAATAGGTCCATGTACATATTTGGGGGATTCTCGAGTGTACTGCTGAATGATATTCTGGTATACAGACCACCAAGCTGTGAGGCCTTCCAAAGCCAAGAACTGTGTGCAAACGCGGGTCCTGGGATCCGGTGTCTGTGGGATAGAGAACATTGCACGTCATGGGATACCACACGCAACAGCAACAACCTCAGAGTGAAATGCTCCAGAAAGTCTGGTAGGTAACCAAATCCTACGAATTATTGCACAGCAAATCTGTCTTTAGCCAAACCATAAAAATGTGTTAAATATATTTGTACCTTTAAGTAGTATTATGAGAAGATATTCCAGTCAAGATCTGAATCCCTTTCCTCTAGCACTGCAGATCTTGGGCATGGGCACAAGGATAGAGACACAGTCGCCTTAAGGCTGGAAGGATGCAAAGTATGTCATTTGAAGGAGTGGGTGGCCAATTGAATTAGCAGTGGTAGGGTATATAAAGCTTTAATGATATTGGTAGTCTCATTAATTCTCACTGAATAAATGGTAAGCTCTGTTAGCAGGGACTGTCTCTTACATGTTTGTTTATAGTGCTGCTTGTGCCTTGTAGCACTATACAAATGATAAATAGTAGTAGTAATCAAAAATCATTGTCAAACAGAAGCCATTTGGTGACTTTGATGACATGAGCTGGTGGTTTCAGTTCAGTACATCAACTGGAGCTGCCTCGATGAAATGCTTTTCAAAGCATACCTGAAAGCATCTCACCCCGAGTTACTATTGAAAAGGCATGAGCCAAATCCAAATGTATTTATCTATTTAACACTAGAAGCCCCAAAGTGCGGCAATTGACGCAAATGCATCTTTGAAGTTGTATACCAGCGCCACTGCTAGAACCATGTCAGTCATGTTCCATGACTTTGTTAGCAAGCTCAAGATGTTCAAATATGTGTATCGAAAATTAATGACAGATGCACCACCTAGCGGGAAAATGAATTTATACCTAGAAGCCCCAAAGTACATTAATTGACGCACTCAATTGTCTTGGATGTGTCAATTGACGTATTTTGGGGCTTCTAGGTATAAATTCATGTTCCCGCTAGGTGGCGCATCTCAATCACTGTTCACAGTTTTACTCCGACATTACAAACAATAAACACACGATGATGTCATGTCATGACATCACATACTGCACGTATTTAACAAATAAGTAACTTCACATTAATTCACATCTGCATTTCATGCTAAATGCAGTTGTCGTGATAATGCGTCAATTGACGCACTTTGCGGTTTCTAGGTAAAATGCCTTTTGGGGCTTCTAGTGTTAATATACATCTAACCTGCCCATCCCCCAGTTCTAGATGGAGTCCAACAGAACATGTGAAATATTCAACATTCATAAAAACAATTGAATAACAATCAATAAAAATAAGACACCAAGTATCCATACATCTCATTTACTCACCATACTCGCACATCACAGCCCTGTCCTCCCTACAAAGAGGCTACCAAAATGGTGCACAGTTTACACTAAAAGCTATATGAAACTTATATAGCTGTCTGTAGAGGAGAGAATAGATTGGGGATATGATCAGGACCGTACAAAGCTAGAAATTTGCCCTGTATGACACGCAAACCGTATGCCCTCCCCTTCTACCTAATCACACGCAGAAACTTTGGTCTTGTTGGGCTACCTGGAAGCCCAGTGATGACTTTGGTGTTCCTTCTGTACTTCTGTCCTGTGCAGCCGCACCACTCGCACAGCCCTTGGTTATGGCCCTGGATATGATAGTGGCATTCAACTACTACTACTACTACTACTACTACTACTTGTCATTTATATAGCACTACAAGGCATACACGGCGCTGTACAGACACATGTAAAAGACATTCTCTAGGAACAAGCAGAAAGTCAGTCCTCATAAATGGGTGATGGTGCAGACGAAGCTCGTGTGGAGCATTTTCCTAGCTTTCAAAGAAAGCCTTTGGGACATGCTACCATGCATGCATGGTCCTCTTCACGCCCAAGGGTGCCATCTTGCTCGGTCTCCTTTTTTCCACGGAGCCTGGTCCAATTTCCCCAGAAAACATCCTTGCTATATCCTTAAAAAGTAACTGTTCCCAGTTTGCATACCAGTTGCTCTAACTGCCTTGAGCCGGCGCTGTTCTCGGCGCCTTTCCTCATTTTTGATCAAGGCTTGCCTCAACCAGCATTCGCTCCCTTTTTCACCCAGGGGTCATCTACCCCAACCGGGTGTTTCCCACCATGTCCCCTGGTGGGTTCAAAAAATGTGACCACTGCAGTTCAAACTACGTCTGTCACTGACACCCATGACTGCTGCTTTCACTGCCTGGGACATGACTATGATAGCACCTCCTGTGACCTGTGCCAGGCCATGACGCCTAAAACCAATAAAAAATGGTTGGAGTTGCAGGAGAAACTGTTCCCAAGGTCCGACTCGGCACTGGCCTCCCCGACGCCAAGCTCCAAGCCCAGCACTTCCCGTCAGACCCGAGCATCCTCTGAGTCCCATGGCAGCAGCTCCTCCGAGAAGGCCTTGGAGAGCGAAAGAAGAAACAGTCCTTGAAGTCCTACTGGAGAAACCTAGTAAGGGACTCGGGCGACTCCAAGAAGCACCCCACCAAGGTCCTCAAAAGGGATTCCTCGGCTGACGGAGACCGTGCGAGATTCCTTGAGACTGTAGTCCTCGTCAAGGACGCACTCGCGAGAGTGCCAGCGCTGGGCCCAAAATCCTTGGTGCTTGTGCCGAAAGCTACAGAGCCTTCTGACTTGGAATCCAGAATGACAGCTATGGAGCACAACATCACTGCTATCCTGGTCTTGAAGCAGGCAATGATGGCTGGTTCATCCGCATCATCTGCCCCGATGAATATCCCCCCGACTGCGGGGGAGTCCTCAGTCGTTAAGCTGAGTTCCGAGCCCACAGGCCTCAGGTAAGTCCTCAGCCACGGTCGAGGTCCCAATCCCGTTCCTCGGGCATCCTGTCCTCTCCAGCCAATTTCTGAGACTCAGACACCAGGTCCTCGGGAGGGTCCCGGCCCTTCAGCGTGGGTTTCGAGGCAAGGAGTCGCAAGGCCTCAGACTTGTCGTTCCCCCTCGACCCGAATGGGAGACCGACAATGAGGCCTCCTTGGAAACCAGACGGCACCGAGACATCCCCTCGCACCTGTCTTCCCCCCAGCGCCCTGGCACAATTCTCCTCCAGAGAATATGGACTTCCATGATTTTGTAAGGGATATGGCCCAAATCCTCTTGGTGCAAACTGAGACGGAGGAGGACCCGTGCACCGAGGAACTGGAGATCCTCCAGTTCGAGTCTCCACCCAAGGAAACTCTCCCAGTGCCAGTGTAGCTGATCCTCAAGCAGCTGCTGCTATGAATGTGGGAGATCCCAGCATCGGTACCGATGATCATCCGACATCTCGATGCCATATACCATGTCAGGAAAGGGCCGGGGTTTCACAAGCCCCAAATCCCACATAACTCCACGGTCGTCGACCCCCCTGGAAGGGATGCTAGAGCCCTCGATATCCTTGGGCACAAGTGCTACCAGGGCTCGATGCTGGGGTATCAAATCCAGGCCTATGAACTATACATAGGCATATATCTGAAGGCTCTGACACAGGAATTGTCCGGGTTCTCAGGGGGGCTGGCTGTGGAACCTCTCCAAGCTCTCACCTCCGGGATCAAGGACTGCTTGAAGTTCCTCTCCCAGGTGGCCTATGACAGATTCGAGTCAGCGGCTCGAGTAGCAGAAGCTGGCATCAGGGCTCGACGCCAAGCCTGGCTGCAGTCCTCAGACCTCGAGCAATTGGTCCAGGACATGCTGCGCGATGTCCCCTGCACTGGTGAGAACCTGTTCGGCCAACGAGGCAGCTGAGATAGAAGCCGAAGTGGTGACTCGCTAGAGGCTCTCAAAAAAGACCTCTTCTTTTCGCTGCAAAAAACCCTCAGGGTAAAGGCCCCTATTTCAAGGAAAAAAGGGGCACTTCCTATAGAGTCACCGCTACCAGCCCTTCTTGGGCCAGTAACAGGGTTCTCACCCTAAGAATCAGGGCAATGGAGCTCAGAAACCCCAGGCCCCGGCTCCAGCCCAATCAGGAGGGAGCTTTTGACTCCAAGGGCAGGGCCTCCCCTCCCCTCCTCCAGGAGACCTTCACCAGCCCGCCTGGCACTCTTTGTCCACAGGTGGGCTGAGGTCACCTCAGACCAGTGGGTGCTGCAGATGGTAAAGGAGGGATACTCCCTCCACTTACAACATATTAGACCTGTTAACAAGTTTCTGATGAGGGAGAAGTTCAAAATGTTCTCCTTTGGAACACTGCTGTCCTGTCTCCACCAGGGAGATTGGCTATGCTTCTTAGACCTAAAGAATGTGTATACCAACATCCTGATCCACCCCTCCCACAGGCAGTACCCATGGTTTGTGGTGGGAGGAGGGAACTACCAGTAAGGAGTGCTGCCCTTCAGCCTGACCTCTTTGCCAACGGTCTTTACCAAGTGCTTGGTGTTGGTAGCCACCCACTTGCGCCTAGAAGGGGCTTTTGTCTTCCCCCACCTGGACAACTAGCTAATCAATGGCGGTATGGCCTCAGAGGTCAACCAGGCCAGATAGCTTACAATCATCCTACTGCAGCACCTGGGGTTTTACCCCAAATCCCACCTCTCTTCATCCCAAAGCCTGGAATTCATAAGGGCTCAGTTGGACATGTTACAGGTCTAAGCCGTGCTCCCAAGAGAAAGGGCAAACAGTCTTATATTTATTTATTTATTTGCTTTTATATACCGCGCTCTTTGGAATCAGTGCAGTTATACACTTGTCAGGAGAGGTACAATGCCGCCGGTCAGTACTGGCTTGCCGCCTCCTCTGCCTGTTGGGCCACATGGCTTCGATGGTCCACGTTACGCCATTAGCCCACTTGCACATGCAGAAAGCCCAATAGTGCTTCAGCTCACAGTAGACTCAAGCCACAGGCAGACTACAGGACAGGGTCAGTCATCCGCCAACTGGAAGGGTCCCTCACCTGGTGGCAAAACATATGCTACTTCCAGGCTGGGATGCCGTTCCAGGCACCTGCACCACAGATGCCTCGCTCCTGGGTTGGGGGGTGCATTGCGGGAACCACCGCATGCAAGGCAGCTGATCCCAGAAGGAGTCACTCTTGCAGATCAATCTCCTAGAACTCAGGGCAATCTTCCTGGCCCTGCAACCAGGTGGCCATGTTTTATATCAACAAGCAGGGGAGAAAGGGCTCATAACCTTCTACCAGGAGGCGGTGTCCCTCCTCTCCTTCACAGTGCGCAACAGCATGCTCCTCAGAGTGGTATATCTGCCAGGTCAGGATAACAGCTTAGCATACAGGCTGAGCAGAGTCCTTCGCCCACCCGATTGGCACTTGAACCCCAGGGTAATGAAGCAACTCTTCCACTGCAGGGGCAGGCCCATGATGGACCTTTTTGCCTCCCTGGACAACGTGCAGCTACCTCGCTTCTGCTCACACCAACCGCACCCAGGGAGATTGGCAGCAGACACCTTCCTGATCTTATAGTCAGAGGATCTACTTTACATGTTCCCACCGACCTGGTCGCTAAGACCCTCTTCAAGGTCCCGAGCAAGGGGTGTCAGTGATACTGATCGCACTCAGGTAACCCAAGACAGCCCTGGTTCCCCCCTGTTGCTTTCCCTGTTGGCAACATTCCCAGTCCCACTGGCCTGGGTCCCGGACCTCATGTCCCAGGAGGAGAGCCCCCTCCTGCACCCCAGTCTGGGGTCGCTATTGCTAACGATGTGGCTGCTGAAAGGGTAACTCTGGCCCCTTTCAACCTCCCAGGAGAAGTCAAGGAGATCCTTCTGGTCTCCCAAAAACCCTCCACCAGGAGGGCTTACACTTTTAAGTGGAGAAGGTTCTCCACCTGGTGTGCGGAAAAGGAGGAGAATCCCTTCTGTCACGTGCAACTGGTCATTCAGTACCTACTACACCTGTCGCACACTAGGCTGAAATCTAACTCTGTGAGGGTGCATCTAAGCATCATTGTCGCGCACCACCCTATTGAGGGGAAAGCCCTCTCAAGCCAACCCCTGGTCTCCAGATTTCTCCGGGGCCTTCTGTTATCCGCTGTCAGCGGAATGGGACCTCAGCGTGGTGCTCTCCCAGCTCACTAAACTGTCAATCAAGCCCCTAACCACTTGACACCTGAGATATCTGTCTTGGAGAGTGGCCTTCCTGGTGGCCCTCACATCCGCTTGAAGGGTGAGCAAAGTCCAGGCCCTGGTGGTGGATCCACCATATAAGAGGTTCTATAAGAACAGGGTAGTGCTCTGCATGCACCCCAAATTCCTTCCAAAGGTGGTATCTCCTTTCCACCTTAACCAAGAGGTGGTCCTCCCCACCTTCTTCCCATGGCCTCATGCAGGCAGGAAGGAACTAATACTTCATACATGAGATTGCAAGCGGACCCAGTCCTTCTACTTTCAGTGGTCTCAGGCCCATCAGAAAGCTCCCCAGCATTTTGTGCCTTATGACCCAAGTAAGCTGGGGCTCCCAATGACTAAGCGAACTCTGTCCACTTGGGTGACAGACTGTATTGCCCTCACCTATGAGTGAGCTGGCCTGTCCCTTGAGCACAGGATCACAGCGTATCGTGTGAGGGTGATGGCCACATCGGTAGCCAACCTCCGCTCAATACTGGTGACTGAGATTTGCAAGGCCGCCACATGGTCTTCAGTTCATATGTTCACAGCCCACTACTGCCTGGAGAGTGAGTGCCTTTGGCCAGGCAGTACTTTGTAATAGTCTCGGGGTGTAGGCAACTCCTGTCCTCTGACCCTTCTGTGTTCATGCTAACCATAGTGTCGCTGGATGCTAGGGTCTTGCAGAGTCTCTCAGTGGGGACTCACCTTCTGCAACTCACGGCTACCCGATTGATCACTGTTGGTGCTGTCTTGGTTCAGTCCTTGGCAGCCTGGAGCTAGGGAGTCCCATATGTGAGGACTGACTTCCTGCTTGTTCCCGGAGAAAGTGTAGTTACTCATCTGTAACAGGTGTTCTTTGGTAACAGCATGAATCAGTCCTCACAACCCTCCCTCTTCCCATGGGAGTTGCCTTACTACCTTGTTTTATTTCTTACTGCCATCCCAGCTATGCCATCTGACTGAGCAAGATGGAACCCTTGGGTGGGAAGGGGACCATGCATGCCTGGTAGCATGTCCCCAAGGCTTTCTTTGAAAGCTGGGGAAATGCTCCGCGCGGGCTCTGTCGGCACACACACGTCACCCTTATGTGAGGACTGATTCCTGCTGTTCCTGGAGAACACCTGTTACAGGTGAGTAATTATGCTGTCCCACTCATCTCAGAGCTTACTATCTAGTCAAGACAGACAGCACAACAGTTGAGGACAAGGACATATCTAGGGGAGTGGCAAAGAAACACGGGAGCCCAAGCAGTTCAGGATCCAAAAGCAGACTTAAAGAGGTGAGTTATTAGCCTGGATTTGAAAAGATCCAGAGATGAAACCTGATGCACAGACTCGGGTAGTTTGTTCCAGGCAGAAGGAGCAGCAAGGTGGAAGGATCAAAGTCTGGAGTTGGCAGTAGAAGAGAAGGGCATAGAGAGAAGGGATCTGCCAGAAGAGCGGAGCACCCAAGGAGGGGTGTAGTGAGAGGTAAGAGAGGAAAGGTAGTGAGGAGCAGCAGAGTGAGTGCACTTATACTGCAGGACAGTAGGAGAAGTTTGAATTGGATATGGAAATGGATAGGGAGCCAGTGAAGCGACTTGAGAAGAGGGGTTGTATGAGCATGCAGAGGCTGATGGAAGATTAGCTGTGCAATTGAGTTATGAGCAGGTTGAAGGGGAGAGAGATGATTCAGAGGGAGATCAGCAAGGAGGAGGTTGCAATAGTTTGGACGGGAAGTGACTAAAGAGTGGATAAGTGTCTTAGTAGTGTGTGTAGAAAGGAAAGAATAAATTTGCTAATGTTATAGAGAAAGAAGTGACAGGTTTTAGCTATCTGTTGGATTGTGCAGAGAAAGAGAGAGTAGAGTCAAAGATGATCCCAAGGTTGCGAGCTGAGGAAACAAGGAGGAATGTAGTAGTATCCACAGAAATAGAGAAGGGAGGATTCAGGGAGGTGGGTTTAGGGGGAAAAAAAAGAGCTCAGTTTTGGCCATGTTCAGTTTCAGATGGCAGTGAGATATCCAGGCAGCAATATCAGATAAGCAGGCCAAGATCTGTGCCTGGATTCCTGGAGAGATTTCAGGCACAGAAAGATAGATCTGAGAGTCATCAGCATAAAGATGGTACTGAAAACCATGAGAGGAAATAAGTGCACCAAAGGACCGAGTGTAGAGAGAGACAGAGAGGATCCAAGACAGGTACACCAACTGAAAGCTGGATGGCTGTAGAGGAGGAACCAGCACAACATACACTGAAAGTGCAGTGGGAAAGACAAGAAGAAAACCAGCACAGAACGGAGTACCTAAATCCAAGCGAGGACAGGGTATCGAAGAGAAGGTGGTAATAAACAGTGTCAAAAAAGATGAGAATCGAATAGAGGCCTTTGGATTTGGCAAGCAACAAGTCACTGGAATGTAGAGAATGAAAGCCAGATTGCAGTGGGTCCAGGTGGTCTTGAGAGAAAAGATAGTCAAGACAGCGGTGGTGGACCGCTCGTTCAAGTAGTTTTGAAACAAGGGGAGGAGAGAGATAGGTCGATTATTGGATGGACACATAGGAACTAGTGAAGGCTTTTTGAGGAGAGGTGTAACCACAGCATGTTTGAGGGCCCCAGGAACAGTTGCAGTGGAAAGCGAATGGTAAAGGATATGACAGGTGGAAGGGATGACTGCAGAAGAGATAGAGCTTAGTAGATGGGAGGGGATGGGATCAGAGGAGCAGATAGTCAGTTTGGAGGAGGAGAGAAGATTTGTCGTTTCCTCCTCAGTGATTTCAGAGAAGGAAGAAAGGGTGCCTGAAGGTAAGGGGGTTTGAAATTGAAGAGGGGGAAGATGAGGTGTAGGTGACCCTGCAGAGAATTCAAGGTTAATCTTCTGGACTTTGTCATGGAAGTAGTCAGCCAAGGTCTGGGCAGCCAGTGAAGGAGGGATTGGGAGAGGAGAGAGTTGAGCATAGCAAAGAGATGATGAGGGTCAGAGGCAAGAGTTAGATGGACATAGTACTCTTGCTTGGCAAGGGCTATGGCCAATTGGAAGGAGGTTAGCATAAATTTGAAACGTAGGTAGTAAGCAAGGATATATGATTAAGCCAAAGGTGCTCGGATGAGCAGGCACAGGAATGTAGGTAGCAGGTTGTTGAGGACAGCCAGAGTTGAGGTATGGTACGTCACACAGGGCATGGAATGGGAGGAGCAAGTGCATCCAGAGCAGAGGAGAGTAGTGTTTTATAGGAGGATACTGCTCTGTCAATGGACTCAGATGACATAGTGAAGGAAATAGATGATAAGACAGCAGTGGAGAGAGCTGAAGAGTCAACAGTGAGAAGATTCCTAAACATGGTGGAGATCGGGCGAGACCAAGTTGGGGGATGGTTGACGGTGAAGGTTAGCAGGTGATGGTCAGATAAGGGCAGAAATGAGGTGGAGAAGTTTGAGATTGAGCAGTTGGAGGAGAAGTCAAGGTCAAGGCAGTGGTCATGCTTGTGAGTAGGAGCGGTAGAGCACAAATGGAGGTTGAATGAGGATGATAGGGAAAGGAGCTTTTAAGGCAGAAGGATCAGAAGGGTCATCAACCTGAATGCTAAAATCCTCAAGAATAAGGGAAGGGGAAGATGCATCCAGAAAGGAGGAGAGCCAGGATTCAAAGTCTGTGAGAAAGGTAGAGGTGGATTTGTTGGAGGGGTCAATAAATGACAACTGCCCCAAAGTTATATATAACACACATGAAAGAAACCTTTTTCAGGGGAAGGAATGGTTTAGAACAAGGGTTTCCAAACCTGCCTCCCAGCCAGTCGGGTTTTCAGGATATCCACAATAAATATGCATAAGAGAGATTTGCATGCACTGCCTCCATTGTATGCAAATCTCTCTTATGCATATTCATTGTGGATATCTGGAAAACCTGACTGTCTGGGAGGATCCAGGACAGGTTTGGGAACCCCTGCTTTAGAAGATCTTGCTCATGATGTAAATCTGCCAGGGAATAGACTACAGAACAATGTCAGAAAATATTCCTTCACTGGAAGAGTGGGGAATTTAGGCGACTGGGTGAGATGGTCGAGACAAAAAATAATGGGTTTCTGAAGACTGTGAGATAGGCACAGAGGATTACTAATCATAAACATGAGGGGAAATCCAGAGAACAGTTACGCCTACTGTACTGTACCAGGGATGATATTAAGCAGACCAAAATGGTCTTAAGGTCCTTGTCTGCAATTCGATTCTCTGTTTTCATTCTTTTGACAGAAGCTTGATCCTGAATTCCTCTGTCATCTCTAGAGCAGGGATTCTCAATCCACTTCTCGGGACACACTAAAGTTTTCAGAAGAACCACAATCAATATGCATCTCTCTCATGCATATTCATTGTGGTTATCCTGAAACCTGACTGGTTGGGGGTGTGTATGTAGATTGCATTGCTACTGCTTGTCGTAAACTTGCAATGTGCATAGCTCCCAAGAGGGAGAATTTTGCCAGTCCTAGTTTTGAACTTACATTTCAAAGTGATGTGATATTTGTAGTTCTGATTCTTCCTATAAAAATCAGTGCTGCAGATCCCATAATACATCAGGATGGAGTTGTTAGAAATCTAGAAGTGGCTTATAATCTGTCTTCTGGAACAGGATAATTTAGCAATACTGTAGATGTGTACCTGTCAAAAATGAAAAAGGTATCAGGCAGGAGACAGTACAAGGTTCCCTCTTCTATTTCAGCTCCATGAAGAAAAGAAAACAACTTCAAAAAGGTTCCAACTTGGTAACAGAAGGTTACAAGTCAGTGACCTGGCAGAAATGTCCACTGTTGCCTGTGTATGTGAGGGAAACTTTCACTACTGTTTTGTGGAAGACTTCATTACCTTCTACTGTCAACTTTGCACATTTAACTAATGCTTTATTCACTGGAAGGCTTGAGTAAATTCTCATTCCTAGCATATTTTTCTGGTATTGTGTTCAGAGGAGATGAGAACCCTGTTTCTAAGGTTCATGCATTTTTTAAAGAACTTCTATAACATAAAAAATATTAAATTCCTTCTAAAAGTTGTGTGTGTAGCCAATTCTTCAAAAACTAGTTTTTCACTGTCAACGCTTTTTAATGTTGTGCAACCCAGCGTTTTTGTAGAATCTATCAAATCTCAGCAAGTCTGCAACTTTTTGCATCCTGTTGGGAGGCAATATTGTAAAAAAAAATCTGATTGAAAAGTAAACTGGGTCATGGCATTTCTTGGAGGCATAAATACCTAGATTGAATGAAGGATGTATTCCAGCAAGTGAGAGATTTCACTGAGAATATTGGCTGCTGAGGAAATACATTAGAAGCTACGAGAGAAGACATTCAGAATGGTTAAGAGCAGGCAGGTTGCCCTTGAAATTTCACCTTGAAATTTTGCAAAAACATCCCAGATGTATTTAATTGCATAAATAACCTGTAAATGTATTTGTGTCCTTGGATCTTGTTTCAGTGAATGTATGGCTTATGTTTTCCTTTTTTTATTTTCCTTTTTTTTTTGCTATTGACATTAAAAATGATGTCCATGATTAGATATTGAAACATAATATCCTCACAAGTGTAAAGCGTCAGCAAATGTTGAAGTCAATACAGATCAGGGCACATCTGGCCCGTCCAGATGTCCAAAACTTGGATGGCCTGGATCTGAACCCGAATCTGCACCCACAGGTGCTAGACGGGCCCCGAATCTGAGGCCAGATACATGCAATAACCACCCCGTCTATCCCTTCCTATACTTCTGCTGGAGCCCCAGTGCCGTGACGTCCCGTCGCCATGGCACGGGACACCCAGCAGGAGCACAAATCCCTGACAACAAATACAATTGCTTTCCCCACCTCCCAACCCTTGGAGGGGTCTGCCAGGGCCGGGATCAGGTGGCGGGGATCCTCCTGCTGTGGCTCACCTCTACGGAGAGGTCCTCTGTCGTTCCCACATTGTCAGGGGGACTTGCTCCACCTCCAAGGTGGAATAAGTTCCCCATCCATCTTGCCCTCGCCGAGTTGTGCGGCCCACCCCCACTTCGCCCAGACTCTTCCTCCAGCCCTCCACCTCCAAAGCCGGTGTATGTGCGGTGAGCTCTGTCTTTGGAATACGCCCCCAGTAAATAGCAGAGGTTGTACGTCCAAATCAGACATACATTCCCGCTATTCACAGTTTGGAATGACCCCCATAGTCAAATAATAATGCTTCTCCTCCTTATTGAAGTTGGAATAATTTCAACACTCCTTAAATATTCTTCAAATATTATTGCGTTCAATCAATCCAATATACAAGGAAGGAAAAAGTACTCAGTGTCCCTGTATCTCTGTAACTCTGGCTCTAGCTTTCATGCCAGTGGATTTGGCTCACTAGTATCACATCATGGGTCTGAAAAAACCCTTCCAGTTTTTCTCAGTATAATTTCAATAGCAAATAACAATCATTATTTACTACTTACCATATATGTTCCTTATGCTAGTGTTCACATTACCCATATCAATAGTGACCAGTCTTTAAACTGCAAATAGTACCAAAAGGTTGAGTTTACTCTGCCCCTGTTTCACTGTGACTCCACTTCAATGCTGAAAACGTTTCACGGAGATCTGTTTCAGGGAGTGATCAATATGCAAATGTATTCACAGCAAGCAGACGTGTTCCATGACTAACATTTACCTTCCATGTGCCTGTTATCAGTGGTTGGCTTCAGCGATGAAAGTTAGGCAAACATTTCAGGTGTCAAACTTTGGCCACTAAGGGATAACAGACTAGCCGCTGAATATTGCTGCTAGCTGGTTATCCCTGGGTGCAACCTCCGATTTGCCCCAGGAACAACCTGATGCTAGCCAGCAACCGTCGTATGTTCAGTGGTGGCACCTGGAAATATCTGGCTAGCAGAACATTCATTCACTAGCTGGTTATCCCTAAGCGGCAAAAGTTAGACATTGGAAAGACTCGACCAACTTTCACCGCTGAAGCTGACCATGAAAATGCCGCCCATAGCTTCTACAAAATTCAGAAAATCACAAAAAGAGGAAGACAGAAAAGAATACCAGATAAAGATGAAAGAGGCAAAAGCATATGTGGAATTAAAAATGGTTGAAGATGTGAAGCGAGGAGACATGACTTTTTTCAGGTGTATTAGGGAGAGTAGGAAGACTAGAGGTAGAATTACAAGGCTCAAAAGTGCTGAGGGCTTTGTGGAAAGTGACCTGGACAAAGCAGAAATGAATACTTTTGTTCCATGTTCACGAAAGAAAATCCTAGAGAAGGACCACACCAGGGCTGGCACAAGGAGATGAGGTGCCCGAGATGAACCAAATCTCTTGCCTCCCCCCCATCCCCCCACTGTGGTGTCCCTTGCCGCCACTGCCATTGCTCTCTGGGATGTGCAGCGGTAGCAATGGCCACCAACAGCTTCACAACACTTATCTTTAAACTTTGGCACCATGGGGAATCCCCATTGAGGATGCTTGCTTCTGCTTCCTCCGCCTGTAAACAGGAAGTCTGCGTTAGGCAATCTGAGGAGGTGGAAGCAAACAGGCACCAAAGTTTAAAGGTAAGTGCTGCAGGGGCGTTTGTAGCCATTGCTACTGCTGTAAGTCCCAAGAGGAACAATGGTGGTGGCAGTGGGCGCCCTTGAAGGGCAGGCCTCTAGGTGACCGCTTAGTTCACCTAATGGTAGTGCTGGCCCCGGACCACACATAATTGACAAAGGTAATGGGAATGGAGCAGATACCATACCATTCACAGAAGAAGATGTTTATGAACAACTTGCAAAACTAAAAGTGGACAAGGCCATGGGACCAGATGAGATACATCCCAGAATACTGAGAAAGCTCAGAGAACTAGATCAAGGGGACGTCGTCTACTTACTTATGTATTTAAGAGTTTTCTATAACACCTTATCAGGAAATCAAAGTGGTTCACAAAGAGCATGAACTACAGCAAACATGGATAACAGGATAACAAAATTAAGTAAATTACAAGGTGATTGTCATAAGTAAGAACTTGAGGAGGGCGGAGCCAGCCATGAATCAATATGGACGCATATTCATCAATATTCAGTCCAGGCAATTCACTACTATTCAGTTTATTAAATACATCTTCCCGGCTTATCAATATTTCAGTTCTTCCGATCTATCACCTTTAAATACCATTTCTGGCATGGATAGTTTCCTACATCATCTTCAGTAAAGACCAAAGCAAAGAATTCATTCAATCTCTGAGCTATGGCCTTGTCCTCCCTTAGTGCCCCTTTTACCTCTCTGTCATCCAATGGTCCAAATGGCTCTCTCACAGGTTTTTTGCTGCAAATGTACTTGAAAACGTTTTTATTATGCATTCTTGCTTCCATAGCAAGCTACTTTTCAAATTCTCTCCTTACCTGCCTTATTAATGCCTTACATCTAACTTGTCAGTGCTTATGTTGTTTTCCATTTTCATTATTTGGCTCCTTTTTCCATTTCCTGAAAGATGCTTTTTTGGTAACAACAGCCTCTCTGAATGCGCCTTTAAATCATGCTGGCAGTTTTTTGGACTTCCTTCCACTTTTCTTAAAGCATGGAATAAAGCTGGTCTGGGCTTTCAAGATAGTATTTTTAAACAATGCCCTTGTTTGATGTAAATCTTTAATCTTTGCAGCTACTCCATTTGTTTTTTTTCTTAACTATTTTCCTCATTTTTTCATAGTCTCCCTTTTTAAAGTTAAAAGGTGGTACTGTGGATTTCCTTACCGTCCTTCCTTTATTTATTAAATCAAATGCGATCATGCTATGTTCACTTTTGCCAAGTGACCCCAACACCCTTATCTCTTGCACTAGATCCTGTATTCTACTAAGGACTAGGTCCAAAATGGCTTCCCCTCTTGTCGTTTCATGAACCAGCTGCTCCAAGAAGCAGTCATTTATTTCATCTAGAAATTCTGTCTCCCTGGCATGATCTGCTGTGACACTGACCCAGTCGATTCAGGGGCAATTGAATCACCCATTATTACTCTGTTGCAACTTTTGTTGGCTTCCCTGATTTGTCTTAGCATATCATCATCCATTTATTCTGGATGGGCGGTCGGTAGTATATCCCCAGTAGCATCGCCTTCACCTTTTTATATGGGATTTCTATCCATACAGATTTTACAGTATATTTTGTTTCATGCAAAACTTTAATCCTGTGTGACTCAATGCTCTCTCTGCCATAGAGCGCAACCCCTCCACCAATTAGATCTACTCTATCATTGTGATATAGTTTGTACCCAGGTATCACAATGTCCCATTGGTTATCCACCTTCCACTAGGTCTCTAAATATTCTAGCTCTCCCATCTTACTTTTTAGACTTCTGCATTTGCATACAGGCATTTTAGAGGTTGTGTGTTATTCATATTAATCTGGTTATCAGTTGTTTGGGGTAATTTGGAATCTTTCAGCTCTGTACTTAAGATAATCTGTTACTTTTATCTTTATTGGAACCTCTCTTTCGATATACCGTAACATCCCTTTTTTGCTAGTATCCTTCAAGGATACATCCTTCCGAACCATGTGCTCTTGGGCAACTGTCGGATTTTCCCATTATCTAGTTTAAAAGTGTCTATCTCCTTTTTAAAGGTTAATACCAGCAGCCTGGTTCCATGCCAGTTAAGGTGCAGCCCATCCCTTTAGAAAAGCCCCTTCCTTCCCCAGAATGTTGCCCAGTTCCTAACGAATCCAAAACCCTCTTCTTTGCACCTTCATCTCATCCATGCATTGAGACTTTGTAGCTCTGTCTGCCTTTTGAGTCCTGCTCATGGAACGGAAAGCATTTTTGGAGAATGCCACCCTGGAAGTTCTGGTTTTCAAATTCCTACCTAAAATCCTAAATTTAGCTTCTAGAACCTCCCTCCCACACTTTCCTTTGCCATTGGTACCAGCATGTCCAAGACAACAAACTCCTCCCTAGTGCTATCTAAAACCTTGTCTAGGTGGCATGTGAGTGTATAACAGCAATGGTCACCTGGTTGTTGAAATTTGTTGAACCTTAACACTAGGAAATCAAAATATCTTTCGATCAGTAGGCACAATGCATCCCTTGAAGAACCTCTAAGGACTTGGAGATACCTTGCTCACTAGCTTTGGAAGTGTGTATTTTGGAGTTCATTTTTGATGCCTCAGTATCATATTATAATCACATTTCTAATGCATAAAAGGAAGCCGCCGCCGGCGGGAAAGTCAGCATCGCCATCTTCATCCCCTAATCGGGGTTCAAGAAGCCGACCCGGCCAGCCTGCCCTCCCGAGCAGCACCTCCAGCCCAATCGGGGCTGTGGGAGGGGGAGGAGCAGCAGGGGGCATAAAAGGAAGCCGCCGCCGGCAGGAAAGTCAGCATCGCCATCTTCATCCCCTGATCGGGGTTCGAGAAGCTGACCCGGTCAGCCTGCCCTCCCGAGCAGCACCTCCAGCCCAATCGGGGCTGTGGGAGGGGGAGGAGCAGCAGGCGGCATAAAAGGAAGCCGCCGCCGGCGGGAAAGTCAGCATCGCCATCTTCATCCCCTGATCTGGGTTCGAGAAGCCGACCCGGCCAGCCTGCCCTCCCGAGCAGCACCTCCAGCCCAATCGGGGCTGTGGGAGGGGGAGGAGCAGCAGGCGGCATAAAAGGAAGCCGCCGCCGGCGGGAAAGTCAGCATCGCCATCTTCATCTCCTGATCGGGGTTCGAGAAGCCGACCCAGCCAGCCTGCCCTCCCGAGCAGCACCTCCAGCCCAATCGGGGCTGTGGGAGGGGGAGGAGCAGCAGACGGCATAAAAGGAAGCCGCCGCCGGCGGAAAGTCAGCATCCCCATCTTCATCCCCTGATCTGGGTTTGAGAAGCCGACCCGGCCAGCCTGCCCTCCCGAGCAGCACCTCCAGCCCAATCGGGGCTGTGGGAGGGGGAGGAGCAGCAGGCGGCATAAAAGGAAGCCGCCGCCAGGCGGGCCCGCACCTGGTCGGGCCCGCGCCTGAGGGCCCCGCCAGAGGGCCCTTTGGCGTGGCCCTTAGGCGGGGCACCTTACACAACCTCCACCAACTGCAAACTGTTCTAACTCATCTAAAGCATTGAATATACGCGACGCCCCGAACAACCTGCAATAACAAGTCAACCCTGAGAACATCTACTACCCAATCGGAAAAACATAGATGAGCACAAACTCCTTGATGCGCATCAGTTTGGCTTCCGTCCCTTCCATGGAGTTGAAACTCTCCTAATCGCACTGACAGACCTACTCATCAGAGGTACTAACGACAATAACAAAGGTTTGCTTCTCCTCTTCATAGATCTATCTGCCGCATTCGACAGCATCAATCATAATACACTCATCAACAGACTAGAAAATTTAAAAATAGGAGGGACAGTCCTTGAATGGTTCAAATCATACATCTCACACAGGTCAATACAGATACAATTAGGTAAAGAAACATCAGAAACTTTCCCTCAAGGTCAGGGTATCCCTCAAGGATCAGCCCTCTCTGCCCTCCTCTTCAATTTGTACCTCCAGCCTATTACAAACATATTCAAGAAGCATAAAATCAACCATTTCATATACGCGGATGATATCATGCTTGCCACCCCCATAAACCCCAACAACCCAAATATGATGGCTTACTCCAGTGCATGAACGAGACTACCACATGGCTTGAAGACAACCATCTAAGCATCAACCTCAAAAAAACAGAAGCAATGTTCATAACGAGAAAGCCAGACACTGACTACAACTACCCAACTACAATCAAAATAAGTAACACACCTATTGTCACCAACCCCCTAGGCTCCTAAGATAGAAGGCTGGAGGGATATAGTGTGGGTCCTCTTATTACAAGCAAGGACTTGGTTATGTCCCCTGGGTTTGGAATGTCCCAATAGCCAGTCAATAAGAAAGTAGTTGCGGACGAGTGACTATGCTTTCAAGAGGTTTTATTCCCCTTCCCGGGAGGATTCTTGTGGCAGGTTACAAAAGGAAATAAACCATCATGCTGGTGTAACACAAAAAGGATCATTAATGATAACAGAAATGCTTTGCTTCAGCTTTAACAAAATAAACAGGGAGGAAAACAGCTTTCTTACTCTTCAGAAAAACTGCGTGGCTGAAATCAGTGCCTCCTGCACAGATTTCACCTGAACAGGGTCTTCAGCAAAAAGATGTAATACCGTCAGAAAAAACTAGCGTACAGTCCATCTTACAGCAATCACTATTATCAGCACCACAATCATATTCCATCTCCTCTGGAACGTCTTCTGTAAAAGCTTGCTCAGGGCTGTAACTTGTATTGGTATTACTAAACTCTCTTTCTTTGTGGCTGAAGCTTCTCTCCCCTCTATCAGCTAGGAAAGGCTGGTTACCAAAGAGACTGGATTCTGCCCTCACAGGATCTTTCCCTTCAAGACCTCTAGGCAGGAATTCCAGTGCCCCTCTATTCCATTCACTGTGGCCTCTTTCAGCCCGGCCTCGGTTTGTTTGCTTAGGACTGTGAAACCGGAACCTGCTATCTATCTCTCTCTCTCTCTCTTAGTTTGCTACGGGTAATTCTCTTCTGCTCCCAGCCAGGCTTTTTCTTATCATAGCCCTGGTTTAAAGCACTGACCTGTGAGGATTCCTCTGAGGCAAACTCTCCTTCAGAGTAGATAGACTCCACGTCAGAAACACTCAGGTATGGATTTGGGGATCTCTCTCTATCCCTTCCTTTACCTTGGCTTCTGTGGACGGCTTTCCTGCTGGCTGCAGTGTTTCTGTGTCCTATTTCTCTGCAAGCTGCTTCTGGGCTTCTGTGGTAACTTTCTCCATTCCTTTCTCTTTTGCCTTCCCTTTGGCCTTTCTCCTGGCCCTTCTCGCCTTTCTTCTGTCCCTTCTCGCCTTTCTCTCCCATGCTCCAAGCTGGCTCTATTTTAAGTGCGTCATAGCTTGAGACTTCCATTGGCTCAATTCTTTGCAGCTGTCTCTGTCTTCCTAATGAGCCATTACGTAATGCTTTCTCTAGGTGTCCTCCTGCAGCCTGAGCTTGTGTTTTCATTCGTTGCTCATGGCAACCACTAGCCATGTGCTTTTCAGTGTGCCTTTTAAAACTACCCCGAGCATTTTCCTGCATTTCTTCTGTTCTTATTTGCCTTGCCCCATGACACTATACCTGTTAAAAAGGAGGTAAAGTACCTTGGAATAATTTTAGACCACTCACTCACCATGCTCCCACACATAAAACATACATTAAAAACTATATTCTATAAACTCAAGACAATACAACATCTGAGACCCCTACTTAACACACATGACTCTAGATCAGTAGTCAATACCCTCATCACCCCCCACTTCGACTATTGTAATAGTCTCCTAAACGGCTTACCACTAAAGAGCATATACCTTCTCCAAAGGGCCCAAAACATATGCGCCAAGATGATCACAAAAGCTAAACTAACAGATCATGTGACCCCAATACTATTAGACCTGCATTGGCTCCCGATAAATAGCCGAATAAAATATAAAATCCTCCTAACTACTTTCAAACTCATTAATAACATCTCCCCCTCACAATTATCTACTCTAATACACCCCCCATCAGAAACTAGAACGCGCAGACAGAATGCAACCCATTCCCTCAACATAAAAACAAATTTCAGAAAAACTAAAGCAACAACAAGTGATAGGGCTTTCTCCTTTGCTGCCCCTACTCTCTGGAATGAAATACCATTAACCCTCCGCATGATAAAGGACCTTCAACAATTCAAAAAGGAACTAAAAACCTACCTCTTTACAAAACACTTTGAGATCCCCTATCAACAAAAAACCTCTCCAAAACAATCACAGAAACACATCCACAATACTCAAGACAGAACAAACGACTAACACAAGAAACTTTACATACTTCACACAACATGCAAAAGATTTACCCAAACTGTCGGCTATATCACTATTGTAAATAACTACTGGTAATTAGTTGTTATGTTCCATGTCCTATAACCTGTATATGGTTTAAAAGCACTGTTCCAGCTAACGTTCAAAAGTATGTTCCCTGTAATTACACTTGTATATAGTTAAAACATTGTTCCTTGTAAAGTATACAGAAGTATACAAATTTTCTGTTCACTGTTCAATGTAAACCGCCCCTGATCTCTGGAAGGGGCGGTATAGAAGAAACTGTTAAATAAATAAATAAATAATGCAGTTTGTTCCTCGTTTGCTAGTCTTAGATTTTTGAAGAAAATTAGACTTTATTTAGAGCAGAAGGATCTTGCTACTTTGACTCATGTGTTTATAATGTCCAAACTTGATTACCGTAACAGTCTTTATTGTTGTTGTTCAAATATCAGCTGAAACGATGTCAGTTGGTTCAAAGTACTGTGGCTTGATTGTTACATGTTAGAGGTCACATTATTTCTCCAACTTTAGAATTCTTACACTTGCTCCCTGTTGAGTGTCAGATACGTTTTAAAATTTTATGTTTGGCTTTTGGTCTTTATTTGAAGATGGTCCAGAATATTTGAAATCAGTCCTTCATTTTTATGTTCCTGGTAGGAGTCTCAGGTTGTCTCAGAAGAGTCTATTGGCGGTTCCGAGTGGGATCTGGTTGCAGTGTATAGTGCAGAGAACCTTTGGAATTCAGGATCCAAAATTGTGCAATTTGTTACCACTAGAAATTCGAACTGAGATATCTTACCTTGTTTTTAGAAAAAAAAGTTTAAAACTTGGTTATTCTCAAGGGGATTAATGTCTATGGAGTTGGATGGGGTTTTTAAGTTTATTGTATGCTGTTTTAATATTATTGATATTTTCTATGCTTTAAACATAGCGGTGATGCGTATATATCAAATACTGTTAAATAAATACATTTATGGTACCATTCTTCATTTTCAAAGTTGTTTGAGATCACAGGAATTGCAAACTGATTGATAGCTTTTATCTAATTCCATGTTATTGAACATCAGTATCAGTTTGTCTTCTATAGTATTCTTTGCTGATTTTTTTTTCTCTCAGTAATTGGTGCTAGATAATTATTTATTCCTTCCTGCTCAAGCTCTTATTATATAACAGCATTCTTCCAGGGAGGCAGTTTCATTCTTTTTTAAGTTTTCTATTAAAGAAAGTTGCCTTTTGCAAATTTGTCCAGGCCAAATGTCATTTTCATATCATCTGAGAAACTCTTCTCTATTCACAATTGTTCCATTCATTGACAACTCCAGGAACTATATAGTTTGAAATCATCCACAAGCAGTAGAAATGATGTTATCTGGGGGTCTTCAGTGACTCTGGGATCAAAGCTAAATTCACAACACAATAAATTAGAGTAGTCAGTGGATTTTGTGCCAGACAGGAGTGGTACCAGGAAATCTCAATGAAAATTTATTTTATTTATTTATTTAGCTGTGTTTATATACCGCTTTTCACCGTGTCAAAGCGGTTTACAGTAAACAAGGGGGGGGATACATTGAACAGGATTGTTTGAAATTACATGGGGGAACGGGGGAACGGAATATTCCTTGTTGGATTTTGGTGTGAGGAATGGCAAACTGCCCTTTAGAATTCAGGTGGAGTGTCGTTGGCTGCATTTTCAGGGTGCATTTGATTTACACAAAGAATTCAGATTTGCTCTGAACAATTTAAAGCAATTTATTATGCAAGAGTATGGAATACTATTGAAGACTTTATTATACTGAGGTTTCTGTGTTACTTACTGTTGGTCATGAAAGGCTTTTTTCATCATCAACTGGTCTTTGGTGCCATGTGCTCTTTTATTGTCCTTGTCTATTAAAATCTATGGGGAGCATAAGCAAAAGAAGTAGTGCAGTCCGTAGATGTGCAAGCCACGTTAATCCTGCTAACTAGGATATTCTGTGGCACATACCTGGTTTATGCTGTTGAATGTCCCCTCCTACGTCATCTTAACGCTCCATCACTAACTGGCTAATGTCCGGGTGGAGTGGGAACAGCAACATTAGCCGGTCAGCGGTGGTATTCAGTTACTAACCATCCTAAATTTAGGCGGTTTAGCTATTTGGCCAGCAGCTACAATGCTATCCAGCCAAACCAGATAGTCAGTGCTGCTGGCTGGATATAGCCCAGGCATTGAATATCCAGGTATAAATTAAAGCGGTGACAGTCAACCACTTTAACAGGGCTGTCTGTCACCACTGAGTATGCCCCCCTACGTGATCATATCTGCAATATAGAACAGAGAACAACTTGTAAGCAGGTTATTGTGTAGTAGTTTTTGTGATGTTGGGTCTCCCTTTGGAAGGTTAAGTGTTAGCTCTGGCTGTCTGAACCATTGATTTTTGCAGTTTATCCAGACTTGGTGGAAAATGTTTAAGCCAAAAATTGGGCACACCATTGGGCCAGGGATGTTCCAGTTTGGAGCTCTTCTCAACCTAGTTTCCAGTTCTTTAGATGGGGGTCACAGAATAATGGCTATTTCTTTTTCTCTCTGAACTTTCCCTGTGACCTATGCCAAGTAGTGGCAATCACCAGTCAGCATGTGGCTTGTGAGCCAGTGAATATTCATAGGCTCTTGTCCCGTCTTGTTAGACTGGAAACCCATGCTGAGTACAGCCGTCCCTCGTTTATCGCGGTTAATCCGTTCCAGACTCTATCGCGATAAGTGAATTTCCGCGAAGTAGGATTCTTTATTTATAAATCGAATATTTTCGTAGTTAGAGCATAGAAAACCTGTTTACCACCTATAACACCCCTTTAGTCACCATTACACTCGTATTTGAAAAAAACGCGATAGAGTGAAGCCGTGAAAGTCAAAGCGCAAAGTGGCGAGGGATGACTGTACTGGAGTCTGTAAGTACACACTGCACACGACATAACTGCTGCTGTTGTTACAACTACAGTTACTACTGCCTTCCTGCTTTAGATGAATGGATGGAGGGAAAGGAGGCTAGAGAGTGGCTATTTTGATTTCATCATCATCTGGGGTCACGTGAATTTTCATTTGTTAAACTGGGGTCATACGGGGTAAAAGTTTGAAAGGCACTACTTCAGGCCATAGTTTAGATATTTGCCTTTTCTGCTTTCTTCTGCGTGGTTGGTAGCCATTCTTCTCATCTATCGTGCTCCATAAGTTTCTCTAGAAGTTCCTCTTTTGTTGGTGAGCTTTTAAGTGCACTGTTGTTTTTCCTCAGTTTCTTGTGGACTTGCATTGGGTTCTGTCTGATTAATTTATTTTGGTAGTTCTTTCTATTTTCTTCATCTCTTTCTCTTCATCAGCTTTCTCACACTTTGCTCTGATCCTCTGGAACGATTTACCTGAAAATATCAGACAGTTAAATTACATTAGGTTATTTCGCAAAAAACTAAAAAAAAAACACACACCTATTTACTACACACTATGGCCCACAAACAAACACGGACATACAAACAGACAACAACATACAGCACAATCAGAAAAGCTAATAGAGTATAACCCAGGCTTTCAAAGCTAGGTCAGTGATATATCAACCAAACTCTCTTCACTGAATATAGTTGTATTGTTATCAGTATTATGGATTGTTTTTCCATATCGTAATGTAAATAGTTCACTATGTTCCATGTAAAAAGTTCTTAAACGTTCTATGTAATGTGAATAAGTACCATTCCTGTTGTACTTCTCATACCATTGTTCTCTGTAAACCGCGCTTGAACCATGGGAAAGCGCGGTATAAAAGTGTTTGTTAAATAAATAAATAAATCTGCAACTTTTAAGCTTTTACTCTTGCTTTCAACTGCTACTGGAGGATGTTCATTTAAGATCTCCTCCTGGTAGTGCAGCATACTTTAGCTGGAGGTTTTGGATCTTTTCACATTATTTTTGTGATCCTCAGTCCACTGAGGTACCCATGTATCAGTTATACCTCTACACACAGTGATTTTATGTTTTTTGTTATATTTTTTTTTCCAAGGAAAGGTTATTTTTCCCTTTTTTTCTGTCCTTTTGTTCTGTTGGTAAGACTCTTTTAGTAATGATTTTCACTGCTGTGATATCAATATTTCTGCTTTTCTTAGGACAGTGGTAAACTTGTTCTCTTGACCCCACTGCCAGTAGCGTCTTCAGAGGATATCCACAATGAATAAGCACAAAGCATATCTGCATATATTACAGAGTCATTGGATACAGATTTATCTTATGGTATAGTCACTGTGAATTACCTAAAAAATCCGACAGCTGTGGGTGATCTGAGGTCAGGATCTGGAACAACTAATGTGACTATACTGGAGAGCAGCTGTGGTGATCATCTTCACACCTCATGCTGCTGATGTGCATAGGATTTAAAAATGTCTTTAAAAACATACCAGCCAATTAAAAAAATGGTTTCCACCTCCTTAAAAGAAATATAAACTGCTGTAGGATCATTGACTCAGTTCTTCCTTACCCATGTTATGCTTTAAGTGTTATGCTGAATTTAAGTGTCAAGTTCAGCTTGTTGTTAAGTCGGTGTCGAGTCATGGCGACCCTCTGGATAGTTGTCCTAAATTGTGTTTGGTCTTCTGTCAGGCGGCTCATTATTGACAGACTGGCACACGTAGCTGCTATTATTGTATCTCATTGCTGGCCTTCCTCTTTTGCGTTGACCTTCTATCTTACCAAGCATGATGTCTTTCTCTAATGATCTCTCTCTTCGCATGATGTGTCCAGAGTATGAAAGTTGAAGTCTTGTCGTCTGAGCTTCTAAAGAAAGCTTAGGTTTGATCTCCTTTAGTAGTGACTGGTTTGTTCTTAGGGCAGTCCATGGTATGCACAGTATTCATCGCCAACATCATAATTCAAAGGCATCAATTTTCTTCCTGTCTTACTTTTTCACTGTCCAACTTTCACATCCATATGATGTTATTGAAAATGCCCTGGCTTAAATAAGTCGAATCTTTGTATGGAGAGAGACATCTCTGCTCTTGAGAATCTTGTCTAGGTCCTTCATAGCCATTCTGCCAAGAGCAATGTGTTGTCGGATTTCTTGACTGCTTGTTGCTTCTTTATTGATAGTTGATCCAAGTTCAGCTTAGGTAGTCTTTTACTCTCATGGGCACCAGCGCATATTTCCATCTTCACATCACATTCTTTGGTTTTCGGTCTTTCTCCTACCTTTTCTCTTCACCTGGCTTTCTGGCCCATTTTATGTTACTTTCGCTCTCCTCTGCTACACCGTTACCTTTCACTGGTGTCTTACCTGTTGCCATTTGCAATTGCGCTAGCTATTTCAGTGTTTGCGTTTTGATGCCCCTTTCCACATCCCCTCTTTCTCTTTCTATACCAGCCTTTTTTCTAGTGCTCTCTCTTCATCTCGTCTTCCTATCTTTTTTTCTACAGCAGCCCTCAGTTGTTTTAAGATGTTATCACTCACTTCTTTGCTTTCTTTTCAGTTAGAGATCTTAAATTTGCATTAATTGCTTTCTACAGTTTTTCTTTGGGTAATATTCCTCTTTCTTCTAGTTTCTGGTATTCTGTCTTTGTAAACCCTCTAGATTTAAAGATAGGGTTCATGTCATAAATGTTGCAGTACATTATCTCCTTTTTATCATTTGTACCCTCTTAAACCATAGAAATTAATGAATCACATTTATTTATTTATTTATTTACATTCTCTTATATACCGCGCTATTCTGCATCAGTGCGGTTTACATTGAACAAACTGAAATTACACTGAACAGGGCATTATAACTTGGAGATAACTATTTTACAGGGAACATGGGCTATGGAGGGTTAAGTGGCTTGCCCAAGACCACAAGGAGCACCTGTGGGACTAGAAACCCCAGTCCTTCTGGCCCAAGGTTGCTGTCCTCTAGTGGGATTTGAACCCCCGACCTTCCGGCCTGAAGTACCTTGCCCCAACCACTAGGCCACTCCTCCACTCCACAATATCTCCAGCTGCAGTGGGATCATCAAGAAGTTCACCATGGCCTATTATCAGGGCCGACGCTACCATAAGATGAATAAGGGGGCACAAATTGCCGCAGCTGTCACCCCTCTCCAGGACCGACAGAGGTGGCAGTAGCCACAAACAGCCCTGTGGTTCTTATCTTAAAGCTTCGGCACAGCGAGGCTGTTTGCTTCCACCCCTCTCCGACGATGCTGACTTCCTCTTTGCACACGCTATTGCTGCTGCTGCGGCTGTCCCGGAGAGAGGCGGCAGTGGTGGCAATGGACACTGTGCATGGGAGGGGGGAATGCAAGGGATGAGGTTTACCTAGGACGCCTCATTTCTCTGCACCATCCCTGCCTATTGTTGCAACAGAGGTGTTATTTTCTCTTGAATTTTCTGCACTATCACAGCCACCATCTATAGTCCTAGTGCTTAACTTTTCCACTTGGCTGTCCCACCTGTGGGACATTTACATTTTCTAATTCCAATTGTTTGTCCCACCCTTTGGGACTTATGAATAATGTGTTAGTTTATGGTCTGTAAGTCCTGCCCTGTGGAAGATTTCTGAGCAACTCTCAGTAAAAAGACATTGTGCAACAAACCAAAGGTGTTTTTTATTCCGATCTGGCTTCAGTGACACAGAAAATGTATCCGAGTGGAAAGGGTTAAATTGAGGGTGGGCACCTTTTTATTCTGAACAATGTGTGGTTCCTTCATACCATATCTTCATTGTAGTGGTCACTTTTCAGCTAATGAGATGTTCTTGAGGGTAAAAAAAATCACTGTCTATTTGTGCTATCTTGCCTGCACAGGTACTATTGCTGGGTACCTTTTCTAGTGAAATCCAGCATGTACATTTGTGTCACTTAGGAGTCCTTAACATAGAAAAGACAGACCAAATGGAGGATATAAGACAAGCAGGGAGATGGGTGAAAAGGTACTGGGGAAGTGGGGGGTTTTCTGGTGTTTATCCATTAAATACCTGTTTCAATTTTTTTGCATCGAGAGTGTTTTTTTGGTGGGTGTTGGTTAAAACCTAAAATCAGAAACATTATTTATAACAGATACAGGTAAATTGTGATCCTGTCAAACTCTTCCTCTGCATTTTGAGAGAAGAATTCTATAAGCTGTCGTATAGTTAGTGCATGATAATGGCACCTGTTTAATAAGGTCAAATTGTGCATCATAGAATGCTAACGTAAGTGGCTGCCAACGTACATAAATTTAAGCCACAGTCACTTACATCAGCTCTAAAACTGGTGTAAATGGCAGCACATATCTTAGACACATTCACCTGTATTTTATAAATTGCATGTCCAAGTGCACGTTCTCCTCATGCTTCACCCATGCATATCCTCAGTTGAAGTGCATGTGATGGGTTCCTCACATATATAGATTTGCAACTGCGTAAATGGCATGTGTAAGCACCCAGTTACACGCCTCAGTGACTAAACTGCCGCCATTTATGTACATAAATGGCGTGCAAATTTATGCATCTACTTAAAGAATTATCCTTGGCTTGCACTGTGCATAATTTTCGACATGATCTAACTTTATAAGAACCCATTTACGTTGACACACAAAAATGGTTTGTATAATTACCCTCCGTGTGTCCCAAGTGCTGTAAAGATTGCATGTAATAAAAATTCAACACTATCCCCACTTTTATCAAATCTTCGATTTGTTTTGCAGCTCCTGCTGATGACAGATGTTACAAGAACATGGACTGCGCCAGTTGTACAGCTAACACAAATGGTTGCCAGTGGTGTGATGACAAGAAGTGCATATCGGTGACCAGTAACTGCAGCATGGTAAGTAACACGGACTATGGCCATGCACCTAGTGGCTCAGACACAGCTGGAGCATCACACAATAAAGAAAGCATCTTTGCACCATCAAGCAATACAGAGACATTATTATATCAAATTTTTTCTTTCTATTCCTTTCCTAATGATCCCTAACATTCTGCTTGCTCTTTTGACTGCTGCCACACACTGAACAGAAGATTTCATTGTATTGTCTGTGATCATGCCCAGGTCCTTCTCTTGGGTGGCGACTCCTAATGTGCAACGTAGCATTCTATATTGTCTTGCTAGACCAGTCCAGAAAAGTGGGTCGTGTTCCCCTACTAGCAGATTGGTGGAGACAAGGAACCAATGAAAAGCCCAGGTTTCAGTGACATCACTCCCATGCCTTTATCCGTCTCAGCCACCAGAGGTCTCTTCAGTATTTCTTTGTCTCCAGCAGATGGTGGATGGATTTTCTCCACTCTGAAGAAATTCGGAATAATTGAGAGGAAAAGATTGATTTAAACACTCATGAACCTTGAGAGTGACTCTCTCACTTGAGAGCAACATGGGGGGGGCTCCACTAAACTGCGCTGTTCTTGGTAGCCATAGGAGGAAGGAAAATTGGTTCAGCTCTGCATTTCTATCATAGTAAGAGCCTGTTGAACAGCCAGAAAATTGGAAGGATTAGGAAGAATTCAGCAGCCTCACATAACCTCAACGCCCCTTCCCCCCTCCTTTGTACCCCCTGCTCACTTCCAAAAATTTAAGAAGGCTCTCAGAAAAATCTTCCTGCCAGCCACCTTAAATGCAGTGTCTGGAGAAGAAGTGCATTATGTGGTTTGATATTTCCAAGGTGAATGCGCAGGTCACGGCAGTTACCAGATATAGACCACCGTTCCTGTGGAAGGCTGATCGGCCTTAAAGGATATTCTGGACTGAAAGGTAGATTTGGGTTGAAGAACCAGTTCACTGTGATGGCTACTATTCTTCAGTTGGCAGTATATGCAGATCTGAAGTCTCGAGCTTTACTCCAGTGGATTCAGTCTCTCCTGCTGGATGATTCTACCCCTTTTTTGGGCGTGTCTCCCCCATTTGATCTGTTCAGTATGACTGACCTCTTTGCCATCTATAATCTATTGGAATTGGTGCAGCAGTATTACAATGGTTCCCTTCATTCAAGACAGGTCATGAGCAGCAGGTCTGAATTAGGACAAGCATCTGTCTGTCATTGGTACAAATTTAAAAGGAAAGTGCTACAAAGATAAGCATTGTTTTCTAATCTATATCTCCAATTGTTGTGTAATGTCATTTAGGCCCATAATGTTTCCTATCACATCTATGCTGATGACATATATGCACCATTTTCCACCAAGGAGGGAATTCAATCATCAGCGGTAGTTAAATGCTATTTTGATGCAGCACAATGGTTGACTATTTATTTATTTATTTAACAATTCTTATATAACGCTCTATTTCTCATCAGTGCGGTTTACATCGAAACAATAAACACTTGGACATACAAATAGTCCTACGTTTACAGAAAACAGGAATTTGAACATGGATTAACTGGGGAAACTATATACATTTGAGATTTAGCTACAGGTAATTAACAGGTTGGGCTCATAACAAGGTTTTGCTGCCAGGTTTAGCTTACAGCGTGTTTGTACTCTGTTGGTAAAGAAAAGTTAGAGAGCTGTAATATCGTATGGGGTAGAATTAGATTGTAGTTTTATTGTGAATGTGGCTTTGTCAAACCAGGTATTATTTATAACCCATTACCCATCCTTTATCTTACCAGTGGTTCTTTAAATAGGGGACACAGAATTAATAGCAAAAAGTGCATTATTTAGGGGTGATCTTTGATCAAAGATTAATGTTCCATTCACATATACAGTTGTGGTCAACATTATTGGCACCATTAATGTCCAATATTTCCTAAAAAAGAGTGGCTAGTGAAATGGCTTTGGACTATTTATTCACACATATTTTACAAATAAAAGAATGAAATAAAACAAGACTGATTAAAAAAGGAAATAGGAGGAAATGGTATAAAAACTAGGACCTTGCCCAGACATGATTATTGGCATCCTTATAACAATTCAAATCAGTTTGAATAGAAGAACCACATTCTCATTGCAGTAAAATTAGATGCACCTGTGATCAATTGTCAGTAATCCCATGGCTTGAATCAACCAATGAATGATGGCTCTAATGTTTAAAATGGCCACATTCACTCCCTGTTCCATTTTCACAATGGTGAAGACAAGAGAGCTGCCTGAGACCTTCAGAAAAGTCATTATCACTAAACATGAAACTTCAAAGGGGTACAAGGCCATCTCCAAAGACTTTGGGATTCCTGTGTCTATAGTTCGCAATGTTAAGAGGTTTTCTCCTCATGGAACTGTCAAGAACCTCCCAGGACATGGTGGGAAGAGGAAAGTTAATCCAAGTAGTCTTTGAAGGTTAGTGCAAACTGTTGGAAAAACTCTACGTAGAACATCCAAAGAGCTGAAGGCTGACCTGGAGCAATCTGGAGTGGTGGTTTCAACCTGCACCATATGCTGCATACTACACAAAGAAGGACTTCATGGGCGAAGGCCAAGGAGGACCCCACTGCTCAAAGACAGACATAAAAAGGCACACCTGATCTTTGTCCAAACCCACATTGAGAAACCACAGTCCTTCTGGGAAAATGTTCTGTGGACAGATGAAACCAAACTTGAGCTCTTTGGCAAAGCAGACCAGCAATACATTTACAGGTGAAGAAATGAAGCTTATAAGGAAAAATACACCCGGGAGATTCCATAATGTTGTGGGGCTGTTTTGCTCCCTCAGGAACTGGAGGCCTGGAACGCATTAAAGGAATCATGAAGTCAGAGGGCTACCAAGGTATTTTGGAGGGAAATGTGGTACCTAGTGTCAGAAAGCTAGGTCTGCATCGAAGGTCATGGGTTCTCCAGCAAGACAATGACCCAAAACATACATACAAAAGAATGGTTAAAATGGAACAAATGGACTGTTTTAAACTGGCCAGCAATGAGTCTTGATCACAATCCAGTCGAGAACCTACGGAAAGAGATGAAATCTACCAGGGAAAAGGAATCCTGGAAACATTCATAAGCTGGAACAAATCGTAGTTGAAAAGTGGGAGAAACTACCAACAGACAGATATACAAAACTTATAGATGACTAAAAGAAATGTTTGGAGGCTGTCATCACTGCCAAGGGTTGTGCAACCAAATATTGGTGAAGGGTGTCATTAATCCTGTCTAGGCCATATTTAGGTTTTTTTCTCAGAAATTACTACATCTAAGTTGCACAGACATCTTTTTTTGTTGTGTACCTTTGAATATACTATTAAAATATTATGATAACATACAGTTGGAATATTTCCAATTATTTCTCAAGATATTGTACAAAACATACTTAATATGCAAGGGTGCCAATAATGTTAACGACTACTGTTAAAAGGATAGTAAAGAGGGGACTGTGTGGAGGAGGCAAGATTTATTTATTTATTTATTAACATTTCTTATATACCGCACTATTTGACATCAGTGCGGTTTACAAAGAACAAAAACATCTGACAAATTGCATATGTCTGCATAAGATGGCGGCGGTGATCTGCTTCTGGTGAGCGGGCTCCTTGGCGGTGTGCAGTTTTGGCGTTTCTTGCTGCTGGCTGGTGTGTATGGGGAGAAGAAAGTGCAAGCAAGCTTCCCTACCCTCGGGTGAAGCTTTTTCCAACTGCGCCGTTCAGAAAACACTGCCGATGTGTGGCTTTGCTGTTTCAGGAGCGGGAGCGGCGGTTTCGGTGGCTTTGGCTTGTCTGCCTGACCTGAGCACGTGGGGTATTGCTATCCCCTGAGCAGCGGGCCCCCCCGCCATGCCCCGGAAGTGTAGCGGCTGATCAAGGAGTGCTTCCCTCCTGCATGAAGACCAGCACGCCGGTACAGGGAGGTGAAGAGGGCTCCGGTATTGGCTTTGCTTCTCCTTGTGGGGACCCTGGAGAAGTTGGGGGATCTGAGGCTGTTTCTCTATCGGAGGGCAGCCATACCCAGGGTATGATTAACTCATTGGTCAACGCAGGTGCTGGTGTGTTGGTGAGGCCCCCTAAAGTCACGTTGGAGGTGCTGTAGGATGCAATTTTAACCATGAATTCCTCTCTTGGGACTATTGCAGCGTTTGTAAGTACTGAAATTAATTCCTTGCGTAGAGTTTCAAGAGGTTTCAAGAGTTCAAAAGGAGCAGGCGGAGAAGTTGACCCGGTTGAATGGAGAACTTGAGCAACTTAAGGATCTCCATGGTGCTCACATTAAAGATCGGAGTGTGACTTCTAGGAGAATGGAATACCTTGAGAATCAAGTCCGGAAGAACAATTTAAGACTGATTAATTTTCCTAGATCCCCATTGCAGTCACCCATGGAAATGGTTTGCAGGTCTTCCAGGAGGTCTTGAGGCTTTCCAGGGAGGACCTGCCACCATTAACTAGGGCTCAATATTTGTCTATGGGCCAGGGGGACCGGGGAGATAGTGATGGGACTCCGGGGCTCTCCGGAGACTTTATAGGTTTTCTGGAGAGTTCTGTGGAGTTGGTCACCGCTTGTAGTACTCTCCTCATTACTTTAGCTCTCGAATCCGATAAAGTGTTAATTTTGCGATCTTACTTTAGAAATTTCAGTGAGCAGTTTATGGGCTCTCATGTCCACATTTTTCCTGATCTTGCTAGGGATACCCAGCTGAGGAGAAAAGAGTTCCTGGGGATTAAGCCCAAGGTACTGTCCCTCGGCGGGACGTTTTTGTTGAAATTTCCTGCTAGATGTCATGTTTCATATAAAGAAAAAATATATTTGTTTTTTGAGCCCTGCCAGCTGCTGGAGTTTCTAGTGGCTAGAGAGGAACCTGTAGTTGTTTCTGCCTCTCATGCGGTTGACGCATAAGTCTCACATTGCCATCTTAAATTTTATTTTCCTATTATGTAGTATTGTATATTTTTCCTGTTGCCTCCTCCTTTTAATTTTTGTGGGCTAAGCCTGGCAAATGATATAATTTTCTTGTAATATTAGTTTATAATTGTATAATGTTTCCCTTGTTGCCAAATTGCTTTCATTCTGTTTTTTGAATGTATGGATATATTCAATAAAAGTATAAATTATAAAAAAAGGATAGTAAAGAGAACATTCCACAAAACGTGATTGATGGATCACTTGCAGAAGGGTGATCTCCGGATAGTATTCCAGCATGATTGCAGTGGAGGAGTAGGCTAGTGGTTAGGGCAGCAGCCTGAGACCTTAAAGACCAGGGTTCAAATCCCACTTTGTGGCCTTGGGCAAGTCACATAACCCTCCACACACTCAGGTAATATACATACTTTGATTGTACATTTTTTGGGGTCAGGAAAATACCTTTAGTACTTGCTTGTAACTTGCCTTGAACTATTACTGGAAAGGTGTGAGCTAAAAATATAAAACCCACTTTGGATTATTGTATTCCAAGGGTTGCCTGTCTCTACATTAAGAGTTCTACAAATAGTTTACAGTTTATTAAAATTTTTGATATATATTTTTTCCTTTTATAACAAAGCAATTTACATTAAAAAATTAAATAATATGTTGCAGAATGGTGCAGCAAGCATATGACCCCAATGTTAATTCACCTTCATTGGCTCCCATGAACTATTACTGGAAAGGTGTGAGCCAGAGGGAAATATAAAATAACAATGACAATTTTCAAGATTAAGCATGGCCTTTCTGCGGAGGTGTTTTCATCCCAATTGCAAACTTATTAATCTCACTGTGCTGTAGAACAAAGTTCTCCGGGAACAAGCAGGAAGTCAGTCCTCACATATGGGGGACATCAGCGCTGACGGAGCTCCCACGGAAGCATCTCCCCAGCTTTCAAAGGAAGCCTTTGGGAGATGCTTCCCACCCAAGGGTGCCACCTTGCTTCAGTCTCCTTTTTTCCGCGGAGCCCTCCGAACGTCTGTCCAGTTTCCCCAGAAAAATGTGGGTTTTTAAAAATATATTTCTATCTGGTTTGCATACCGGTTCCTTCCGGCCCCCGAGCCAGCTCACCTCTGCGTTGCTCCTCAGGTCCATTCCTTTGTTTTTCCCTTTTTTACTTCAAGATGTCTCTCAACTGGCGTTCGTGACCTTTCTCGGCCGAAGGCCTTGGATCCCTGCCAGGTTGCAGAGCCACCTTTTTTCCGATGGCCTCCAGAGACTTCAAGAAGTGCGATCGGTGCGGCAAAATGATGTCCTTCACTGATCTGCATGACTGCCGCCTCTGGTGCCTCGGGCCATGAACACATTGACTCGGACGGCAATCTTTGCAGAAGCATGACCTCAAAGGCCCTAAAGAATAATCACCAGCAGCAGGAGAGATTCTTCCAAAAGTCCGACTCCGTGCCAGAGTCTCCAGTGACACCACGATCCAGGGCCTGCTCCGGTACCTTGGTGGTCCGCAAAGCCTGAGCCTCCTCGGAGTCCTACAGCCATGGTTCTTCTGAGAGGAAATCCCTGGAGGTGGAACGCAAGAAGTCAAAACCCTCGAAAACTGCTTCAGAGGACGAGTCCGTGAAAAAGGGGAAATACCACTCCAAGTCCCGCAGTCCCTAGTGTGAGTCTGAGGAGTTGCAGCAGAAGTGGCCTCAGAAGCTGCCCTGCTAGGAGTTGGTACCAATGGTCAACAAGACCCTCTTCAAGGTTCAACTGTCGGGCCGCCACCTGGTCTTTGGTCCATACTGTTGCAGCTCACTACTGCCTGGAGAGGGAGTCCCGATGCGACAGCGCCTTTGGCCAGTCTGTACTCCGTAATCTGTTTGAGGCATAGGCAACTCCTTCCCTCTCACTCTTCTATGTTCAGGCTACCAGAGTGCTGGTTCTCCGCCGGACACTTGGGTCTTGCAAGAGTCTCTCAGTAGGGACTCAACTGCTGCTGATCACGGCTCACCCTTTGCAGGTCGCCGTAGCGTTTTTACAGGTTCTCAGTAGCCTGTAGCTGGGGAGTCCCATATGTGAGGACTGATTTCCTGCTTGTTCCTTGAGAAAGCGTAGTTACTCACCTGTAACAGGTGTTCTTTGGGGACAGTAGGAATCAATCTTCACAACCCTCCCTCCTCCCCTTGGAGTTGCTTCTTTACCATATTTTAATTTTTGCCATCTTAGTTATGTCATTAGATTGAGGCAAGATGGCACCCTTGGGCAGGAAGGGGGACCACACATGTGTGGTGCATCTCCCAAAGGCTTTCTTTGAAAGCTGAGGAGATGCATCTACGGAGGCTCCGTCAGCGCTGATTTCACCCATAGGTGAGGACTGATTCCTGCTGTCCCTGGACAACATCTGTCACAGGTGAGTAACTACGGTTTCTCAGAACACATATAGGGTTCTACCAGTTGGGCTCTGGAAGGAGCAAGACAAAATGAGCCAGGACATTTTCATTATATGCCCCCAGTATTTGGGGTTTACTACGAATGAACTGAGAGCAGTGTCGGATATTGCTCTTTTTAGGAAAGAATTAAAACCACATCTGCTCTTCTGTAATGGGAGATCTGAGTCTGACAGTGGTGAGTTGGTGATTTTTGTTGTCATGAAACCAGTAGGTATTTGATCTCCTGTTCTGTTCCTGTTGAAAGCATTTTTTTATAAGGCAGTCCCTAAAACTATAAAATCCCAGAGTTTCTACACTTCACTGCCAGGCGTGTCTGTTCTCTGTCTTGCTGTTTATTTCTTTAGATGGGAAGCGTCTTACAGTGGAGATTCAACCTTCCCCCCCCCCCCCCCCATTCATGCTAGTAGCATCCTGGTCACTGTGAGGCTGATTTTATAAGGAGCTGTGTAAAGATGCACACCATTATTGCATGTTGTTAAGTGCTTTTGAGTCAATTTATTTATTTACATTCTCATCCACAGGGTTGCAAGGAGTCAATGTCAACTCCTTGCAACCCTGTGGATAGTTGTCCATGTTGTGATTATTCTCTGAGTTTTCTTGGCTAAGTGTGACCTGAAGTATATTGTCAGGCCTTTCTTCCACGCAGTAAGCCTACAGCACCTGGTATTCCAAGTACTAACCAGGTGCAATGCTGCTTAGCTTCTGAGATTAGATGGAATTGGGTGCACTCAAGGTGGCATGGTCATAGTACACCAGTAAGTCGCCTATTCTCAAGGACTTATGCACATGAATGGGCGATTCTGTAAGTGCATGCATAAGTCCAATTGTGTGTACTTTCAGTATGGGCCTGCATAGGGGTGGAGTTTGGGCAGAGTGTGGGCGGAGCGCACATTTATATGTGTAAGTGCTAAAATACTATAACTTATACATGTTCTTGAAAAATCTAGGTGCAAGCACTTACATCTGCCATAGTTTATGCATGTCTTTACCCCAGTTATGCTCCTATTTTATACTTCATTTTATAAAATAACACACGCATATTTAAGGTCTGATGGTGGTTTTGTAGTTACCGGAGGATGTATTGTGACTCCACTGAGTAGAGTGACATGCATATGCTGTGATATTTCGTAGGATATCATTGTCACTGCCATTCACTTAGCTTGATCACTTCTTTATTGATACACTTTACTGAATATATTTGTGATAGAAGCTGCTTTATTGCTCTAGTGATAGCATATGTCACAAACTGGTCCCTGGGCTGTATATTAGAAGCAGCCTCTGTAGCTATTTAGGGACAAAGACTCAAGAGTCACAGTGATACCTGCTGATGGTAGAAGGATCTGATGTCTCTTTTCCTAGGCATAGGAGGCTGATGAGACCTCCCATCTGTTTGGGGGGGAGTGGATGGGGGAAAAAGTGTTAGGAGAAAAGCCCTTCATCATGTTACACGTGAAAAACCTAACAGAGAACAGCTTGGATTTCCTGCTCATAAAATTAGACCATACGGACAGTGGGGCAGGCCTCGTCGTCCTAGATTCATGTGGGGAGAAAGGGAACAGTATCAGATAGGCCATGTGGTCTTTTTCTATGTTTCTATCTAGTCTGTCCTTCCATATCAACCACTACAACAGTCCCCTTTTTTCCTTTAGAGATCCTCTGTGTTTTATACAATTATTTTATAGAGTGACATACCCAAAAAAGGATCTGAATGGTATATTAATATACATAATTACATAAAAAAGCAAAAAAGGTTTAAATAAAATCAAACTTAAAAATGAAAATTCCATCCAGTTTACAAATTTCATCCAGTTTACAAATTCCATCCATCCAGTTTACAAACTATTTTTTTTTCAAATATGTTTTTATTCAATTTAAAGCAAGGTAAAAAAGACAATATTCATACAATTAAAGATAATACAGAAAAAACAACCTAGTCCACATCAAGGGGGAGTGAAAGTGAATTAATTGAAGAAACCAAAACAAGAAAATATACAAAATACAGAGAAAAGGAGCACTGTCCAAAAAACCTATAAAGCTCTAATTTCTTTGCATTACAGAACACAGAAACATAATTACTGCTTCGAAGGAGCCTGATGAACAATAAAAGATTCTAAAGACGAAGTCTCAGAAAAAACATATTTAGTGCCCTCTAATACCACCACACATTTACAAGGAAATTTGAGGAAAAAAGATGCTCCAAGAGCTAAGACCCGGGGCTTTAAAGTTAAAAAGGCCATGTGCCTAAGCTGTGTTTGTCTAGAGACATCAGGAAAAATATTTATCTTAGCCCCACAAAAAACAGCATTCTTATTGGCAAAAAATAAACGCATAACAGAATTCTTATCTGCCTCAGACACAAAGGATACAAGAAGTGTAGCATGCGAGGAAATCAAATCCTGAGAGGATTCTATAAATTCAGATAAATCCATAGAATCAACCGGAGGCTTTGAAACCGCACTCGGGGAACCCGTAGTATGAGGAACCCTGGCCACAGGTAAATAATAAAGCTTATTTATAGGCGGCTTAGTATTATTGTCATATCGCAAAACTTCAGTTAAATACTTATCAAATAATATCTGAGGGGATAACAACCTAGTACAGGGGAAATTCAAACAACGAATATTCATAACCCTCAGTGACTTCTCCAGTAATTCCTGCTGCGTATGTAAGGTGATACTATCCTTCATAAAAGATAAGGAAGATTTCTGTAAGGAATCATACTGCTTTTCCAAATTCTGACATTTAGCATCAAGAACAGCAATTTGAGAATCATGTTGAGCCATTTTTGCAACAGAACCTTTCGAAAAATCAGAAAATTGAGAGGCAACAGAGGCTAATGAGGTGATAGAGGACTCAATACGTGAAAGAACTGACAAAACATCAACAAGAGAAACATTTTGAGAATCAACTTCAGCAGAAGCAACTTCGGAGCGTACAGCAACACAGTCCACCGGTAACTGGATAGCCTGTGGCAAAGGAACTACCAAAGGCGCACAGTCACACTCCAACGAAACAAAAGGGGATAAACCATCCCTGTTTTGTGAAAGAACTTCCAACATTGGAGAGGAGGTCACTGGATCAATAGTGTCCAAATCTGTAAGCAGGGCAGAGCTTGATGAACCCCCGGAGGCGCTATCTGGAGGGGAAACACACTTGGCAGCAGACCTGGAAGTAGCCTCCTCCTCTTTCACCGATACAACATGCTTATCCATAGGACCGACAGTTTTTACCACTTTAGAAGGATTAATAGTACTCACATTGAGGGAGCGCTTCCTACGCTTGCCCATGCCAAGGAAGCCACCGCCAGAGCGCCATGAGCGCCAAAGGAGCGCATAAGGAGCGAGAAATGCCCCTTTAAATGCGCCCCTTCAAAGTGCGACCGCTACCGCTTGACCGCGGAGCGGCACTGATCTTATGCCCTGTAGATGGCGTCGGGGCAGGCGCTGCGTGGATGCAGCCCTACAGGAGCCTGGAGAGACCACACAGCAGCAGAGCACAATCAGGCAGAGACTCCTTCCACTCACTCCCGACTGAAACAGGAACCGCTCCTTCTCTTATGCCCTGTAGATGGCGTCGGGGCAGGCGCTGCGTGGATGCAGCCCTACAGGAGCCCGGAGAGACCACACAGCAGCAGAGCACAATCAGGCAGAGACTCCTTCCACTCACTCCCGACTGAAACAGGAACCGCTCCTTCTCTTATGCCCTGTAGATGGCGTCGGGGCAGGCGCTGCGTGGATGCAGCCCTACAGGTGCCTGTAGAGACCACACAGCAGCAGAGCACAGTCGGGCAAAACTCCTTCCACTCACTCCCGACTGAAACAGGAACCGCTCCTTCTCTTATGCCCCGTAGATGGCGTCGGGGCAGGCGCCGCGTGGATGCAGGCACTACAGGTGCCTGTAGAGACCACACAGCAGCAGAGCACAATCAGGCAGAGACTCCTTCCACTCACTCCCGACTGAAACAGGAACCGCTCCTTCTCTTATGCCCTGTAGATGGCGTCGGGGCAGGCGGCGCGTGGATGCAGGCCCTACAGGTGCCTGTAGAGACCACACAGCAGCAGAGCACAATCGGGCAGAAACTCCTTCCACTCACTCCCGACTGAAACAGGAACCGCTCCTTCTCTTATGCCCTGTAGATGGCGTCGGGGCAGGCGCCGCGTGGATGCAGCCCTACAGGAGCCTGGAGAGACCACACAGCAGCAGAGCACAATCAGGCAGAGACTCCTTCCACTCACTCCCGACTGAAACAGGAACCGCTCCTTCTCTTATGCCCTGTAGATGGCGTCGAGGCAGGCGCCGCGTGGATGCAGCCCTACAGGTACCTGTAGAGACCACACAGCAGCAGAGCACAATCAGGCAGAAACTCCTTCCACTCACTCCCGACTGAAACAGGAACCGCTCCTTCTCTTATGCCCTGTAGATGGCGTCGGGGCAGGCGCTGCGTGGATGCAGCCCTACAGGAGCCCGGAGAGACCACACAGCAGCAGAGCACAATCAGGCAGAGACTCCTTCCACTCACTCCCGACTGAAACAGGAACCGCTCCTTCTCTTATGCCCCGTAGATGGCGTCGGGGCAGGCACCGCGTGGATGCAGCCCTACAGGAGCCTGGAGAGACCACACAGCAGCAGAGCACAATCAGGCAGAGACTCCTTCCACTCACTCCCGACTGAAACAGGAACCGCTCCTTCTCTTATGCCCTGTAGATGGCGTCGGGGCAGGCGCTGCGTGGATGCAGCCCTACAGGTGCCTGTAGAGACCACACAGCAGCAGAGCACAGTCGGGCAAAACTCCTTCCACTCACTCCCGACTGAAACAGGAACCGCTCCTTCTCTTATGCCCCGTAGATGGCGTCGGGGCAGGCGCCGCGTGGATGCAGCCCTACAGGTGCCTGTAGAGACCACACAGCAGCAGAGCACAATCAGGCAGAGACTCCTTCCACTCACTCCCGACTGAAACAGGAACCGCTCCTTCTCTTATGCCCTGTAGATGGCGTCGGGGCAGGCGGCGCGTGGATGCAGGCCCTACAGGTGCCTGTAGAGACCACACAGCAGCAGAGCACAATCGGGCAGAAACTCCTTCCACTCACTCCCGACTGAAACAGGAACCGCTCCTTCTCTTATGCCCTGTAGATGGCGTCGGGGCAGGCGCTGCGTGGATGCAGCCCTACAGGAGCCCGGAGAGACCACACAGCAGCAGAGCACAATCAGGCAGAGACTCCTTCCACTCACTCCCGACTGAAACAGGAACCGCTCCTTCTCTTATGCCCTGTATATGGCGTCGGGGCAGGCGGCGCGTGGATGCAGGCCCTACAGGTGCCTGTAGAGACCACACAGCAGCAGAGCACAATCGGGCAGAAACTCCTTCCACTCACTCCCGACTGAAACAGGAACCGCTCCTTCTCTTATGCCCTGTAGATGGCGTCGGGGCAGGCGCCGCGTGGATGCAGCCCTACAGGAGCCTGGAGAGACCACACAGCAGCAGAGCACAATCAGGCAGAGACTCCTTCCACTCACTCCCGACTGAAACAGGAACCGCTCCTTCTCTTATGCCCTGTAGATGGCGTCGAGGCAGGCGCCGCGTGGATGCAGCCCTACAGGTACCTGTAGAGACCACACAGCAGCAGAGCACAATCAGGCAGAAACTCCTTCCACTCACTCCCGACTGAAACAGGAACCGCTCCTTCTCTTATGCCCTGTAGATGGCGTCGGGGCAGGCGCTGCGTGGATGCAGCCCTACAGGTGCCTGTAGAGACCACACAGCAGCAGAGCACAGTCGGGCAAAACTCCTTCCACTCACTCCCGACTGAAACAGGAACCGCTCCTTCTCTTATGCCCCGTAGATGGCGTCGGGGCAGGCGCCGCGTGGATGCAGCCCTACAGGTGCCTGTAGAGACCACACAGCAGCAGAGCACAATCAGGCAGAGACTCCTTCCACTCACTCCCGACTGAAACAGGAACCGCTCCTTCTCTTATGCCCTGTAGATGGCGTCGGGGCAGGCGGCGCGTGGATGCAGGCCCTACAGGTGCCTGTAGAGACCACACAGCAGCAGAGCACAATCGGGCAGAAACTCCTTCCACTCACTCCCGACTGAAACAGGAACCGCTCCTTCTCTTATGCCCTGTAGATGGCGTCGGGGCAGGCGCTGCGTGGATGCAGCCCTACAGGAGCCCGGAGAGACCACACAGCAGCAGAGCACAATCAGGCAGAGACTCCTTCCACTCACTCCCGACTGAAACAGGAACCGCTCCTTCTCTTATGCCCTGTAGATGGCGTCGGGGCAGGCGCTGCGTGGATGCAGCCCTACAGGTGCCTGTAGAGACCACACAGCAGCAGAGCACAGTCGGGCAAAACTCCTTCCACTCACTCCCGACTGAAACAGGAACCGCTCCTTCTCTTATGCCCCGTAGATGGCGTCGGGGCAGGCGCCGCGTGGATGCAGGCACTACAGGTGCCTGTAGAGACCACACAGCAGCAGAGCACAATCAGGCAGAGACTCCTTCCACTCACTCCCGACTGAAACAGGAACCGCTCCTTCTCTTATGCCCTGTAGATGGCGTCGGGGCAGGCGGCGCGTGGATGCAGGCCCTACAGGTGCCTGTAGAGACCACACAGCAGCAGAGCACAATCGGGCAGAAACTCCTTCCACTCACTCCCGACTGAAACAGGAACCGCTCCTTCTCTTATGCCCTGTAGATGGCGTCGGGGCAGGCGCCGCGTGGATGCAGCCCTACAGGAGCCTGGAGAGACCACACAGCAGCAGAGCACAATCAGGCAGAGACTCCTTCCACTCACTCCCGACTGAAACAGGAACCGCTCCTTCTCTTATGCCCTGTAGATGGCGTCGAGGCAGGCGCCGCGTGGATGCAGCCCTACAGGTACCTGTAGAGACCACACAGCAGCAGAGCACAATCAGGCAGAAACTCCTTCCACTCACTCCCGACTGAAACAGGAACCGCTCCTTCTCTTATGCCCTGTAGATGGCGTCGGGGCAGGCGCTGCGTGGATGCAGCCCTACAGGAGCCCGGAGAGACCACACAGCAGCAGAGCACAATCAGGCAGAGACTCCTTCCACTCACTCCCGACTGAAACAGGAACCGCTCCTTCTCTTATGCCCCGTAGATGGCGTCGGGGCAGGCACCGCGTGGATGCAGCCCTACAGGAGCCTGGAGAGACCACACAGCAGCAGAGCACAATCAGGCAGAGACTCCTTCCACTCACTCCCGACTGAAACAGGAACCGCTCCTTCTCTTATGCCCTGTAGATGGCGTCGGGGCAGGCGCTGCGTGGATGCAGCCCTACAGGTGCCTGTAGAGACCACACAGCAGCAGAGCACAGTCGGGCAAAACTCCTTCCACTCACTCCCGACTGAAACAGGAACCGCTCCTTCTCTTATGCCCCGTAGATGGCGTCGGGGCAGGCGCCGCGTGGATGCAGCCCTACAGGTGCCTGTAGAGACCACACAGCAGCAGAGCACAATCAGGCAGAGACTCCTTCCACTCACTCCCGACTGAAACAGGAACCGCTCCTTCTCTTATGCCCTGTAGATGGCGTCGGGGCAGGCGGCGCGTGGATGCAGGCCCTACAGGTGCCTGTAGAGACCACACAGCAGCAGAGCACAATCGGGCAGAAACTCCTTCCACTCACTCCCGACTGAAACAGGAACCGCTCCTTCTCTTATGCCCTGTAGATGGCGTCGGGGCAGGCGCCACGTGGATGCAGCCCTACAGGAGCCTGGAAAGACCACTCAGCAGCAGAGCACAATCGGGCAGAGACTCCTTCCACTCACTCCCGACTGACACAGGAACCGCTCCTTCTCTTATGCCCCGTAGATGGCGTCGGGGCAGGCGCCGCGTGGATGCAGCCCTACAGGTGCCTGTAGAGACCACACAGCAGCAGAGCACAATCGGGCAGAAACTCCTTCCACTCACTCCCGACTGACACAGGAACCGCTCCTTCTCTTATGCCCCGTAGATGGCGTCGGGGCAGGCGCCGCGTGGATGCAGCCCTACAGGTGCCTGTAGAGACCACACAGCAGCAGAGCACAATCGGACAGAGACTCCTTCCACTCACTCCCGACTGAAACAGGAACCGCTCCTTCTCTTATGCCCCGTAGATGGCGTCGGGGCAGGCGCCGCGTGGATGCAGCCCTACAGGTGCCTGTAGAGACCACACAGCAGCAGAGCACAATCGGGCAGAAACTCCTTCCACTCACTCCCGACTGACACAGGAACCGCTCCTTATCTTATGCCCCGTAGATGGCGTCGGGGCAGGCGCCGCGTGGATGCAGCCCTACAGGTGCCTGTAGAGACCACACAGCAGCAGAGCACAATCGGACAGAGACTCCTTCCACTCACTCCCGACTGAAACAGGAACCGCTCCTTCTCTTATGCCCCGTAGATGGCGTCGGGGCAGGCGCCGCGTGGATGCAGGCCCTACAGGTGCCTGTAGAGACCACACAGCAGCAGAGCACAATCGGCCAGAGACTCCTTCCACTCACTCCCGACTGAAAGAGGAACCGCTCCTTCTCTTATGCCCCGTAGATGGCGTCGGGGCAGGCGCTGCGTGGATGCAGCCCTACAGGAGCCTGGAGAGACCACACAGCAGCAGAGCACAATCGGACAGAGACTCCTTCCACTCACTCCCGACTGAAACAGGAACCGCTCCTTCTCTTATGCCCCGTAGATGGCGTCGGGGCAGGCGCCGCGTGGATGCAGCCCTACAGGTGCCTGTAGAGACCACACAGCAGCAGAGCACAATCGGACAGAGACTCCTTCCACTCACTCCCGACTGAAACAGGAACCGCTCCTTCTCTTATGCCCCGTAGATGGCGTCGGGGCAGGCGCTGCGTGGATGCAGCCCTACAGGTGCCTGTAGAGACCACACAGCAGCAGAGCACAATCGGGCAGAGACTCCTTCCGCTCACTCCCGACTGACACAGGAACCGCTCCTTCTCTTATGCCCTGTAGATGGCGTCGGGGCAGGCGCTGCGTGGATGCAGGCCCTACAGGTGCCTGTAGAGACCACACAGCAGCAGAGCACAATCGGGCAGAGACTCCTTCCGCTCACTCCCGACTGACACAGGAACCGCTCCTTCTCTTATGCCCTGTAGATGGCGTCGGGGCAGGCGCCGCGTGGATGCAGCCCTACAGGTGCCTGTAGAGACCACACAGCAGCAGAGCACAATCGGGCAGGCACTCCTTCCACTCACTCCCGACTGACACAGGAACCGCTCCTTCTCTTATGCCCTGTAGATGGCGTCGGGGCAGGCGCCGCGTGGATGCAGCCCTACAGGTGCCTGGAGAGACCACACAGCAGCAGAGCACAATCGGGCAGAGACTCCTTCCACTCACTCCCGACTGACACAGGAACCGCTCCTTCTCTTATGCCCCGTAGATGGTGTCGGGGCAGGCGCCGCGTGGATGCAGCCCTACAGGTGCCTGCAGAGACCACACAGCAGCAGAGCACAATCGGGCAGAAACTCCTTCCACTCACTCCCGACTGAAACAGGAACCGCTCCTTCTCTTATGCCCCGTAGATGACGTCGGGGCAGGCGCCGCGTGGATGCAGCCCTACAGGTGCCTGTAGAGACCACACAGCAGCAGAGCACAATCGGGCAGAGACTCCTTCCACTCACTCCCGACTGAAACAGGAACCGCTCCTTCTCTTATGCCCCGTAGATGGCGTCGGGGCAGGCGCCGCGTGGATGCAGCTCTACAGGTGCCTGTAGAGACCACACAGCAGCAGAGCACAGTCGGGCAGAGACTCCTTCCACTCACTCCCATCAGTTTACAAATTATTAATCATAAATAATCTATATTCATTATATCAACAGGTTAGAAATTCCTTCCTCTCTAGTCTTCTTAATATCACTAGTTTAATCAATGAATATAAAAAAAGGCCCCAGAAATCTCATATTATAATCTCTCTATCTATGACGTGAATAACCAAGTTCTGATTTCTTAGGGAAGATTAAATAAGATAAGTGTTCTGATCTCCAGTGGAAGATTATTCGAAATTAGTGGTGCTCTCTCCAGTAAAGTTCAGTCTTGTGTTGAGATCACCTTTACCTCCTTAGTTGAAGACATCTCCAAACACACTTTTGATTGTGTTTGCCCTTTGGGGAACATAGTTAACAACACTTTTGCAGAAATATCTGGGCCAATATTATGAAGAGTTTTAAAACCAAAGAACAGTAATTCAAAATAAATTCTTAAATCAAGAGGTAACGAATGAAGAGCAATCAAACAGGAGGTAGCCCCTTCCCATTTCTTACCCCTCAGAATCATCTTGGCTGCAGTATTTTGTAGCAACTATAATTTTCCCAAAACCTTTTTCGGAAAGCCCATATACCAAAAGGTTGCAATAACCAATTTGGGCTAGGGCTACCACATGTCGCCCTCTTAAAATTATTCTCTTGCTAAAAAGGGTGGATATGATGACGATCTTCTAATGACCTATATGCCTTTTTCAATACCTCAGATATGCAGTCTTCCCAGAGACAAGGAAGAATCAATAATCATCCCTAAACCTTTTATGCTCAATTGGAAATAAAACTCCATTCTTTGCAGTCTTAGCTTTCCAAGAGGTAAATTTTCCTTCTGTTTGCCTACCCACTCTACATCAGTCCTTTCCATATTCAGTTTTAACAAATTGGCAGCCATCCATAACAATCAAACAATTGGAAGCCTCTCCCATAGTCTCATCTAAAGTACTTATAATTGGGAATAACAACTGAAAATTGTGTGCTGTACATAAGTAAAAGTGCCATTCCCAATTACTGAATCAGTAAACTCACAAACATGCTAAACAACATTGGGGATAGTGGTGAGCCTTGTGATACACTATAGCATAGAATTCATATTCAAGCTTTCTCTTAAATAAAGTGTTTACATTTTTATATACTATACATCCACTTCAGATTTAGATTCAGTGCTGTCTAAGTTCCTAAGAAACTCCTCCTCTGATCTGCATCAAACTATTCTTACCTTGATCAATGTAAATTTAGAGAGGAGAATTTCTAACACTGCTGAAAAAGAGAACACTTACTCCAGCTTTCCTGCAAAACTGCTGACCGGTATCTGATATTCCTTTTATAGCCAAGATGGTTGAAAGCATGGTTGGCTGGCAATAGCAGGACATTTTCTGGACTGATATGCATTGATAAGTGAGGTTAAGAGAACTTTAGATAAGGGTAAGGTGATTCTGTTGGTCTTCCTTGACCTTTCATCAGCATTTGATTTAGTGGACTACCATTTGCTGCTGTTTTTGTTAGAAGAGTTTGGGGTGAGAGGAAGGGTTTTGCATTAGTTTAAATCATTATTGGATTCTAGGTCTTACACAGTAACATTTAAGTCTTCTACTTCTGGGTCTCACCTGCTTCCTTGTGAAATGCTCCAAGGGCCAGTTCTGTTGCCAACATTATTTAATTTGTTTTAAGTCTACTGGTGGCTCTTGTTCAAATGCTAGGAGCAAGTGGGCACTTTTTCATGGATGGTGTATAGCTTATATTTTGTTGCAGTCTCCGGCATCTTGATCTTAAGTCAGTAAATGCATATCTGGCTGCTGGAAAAGATTGGTTACACTCACATCATCATAAACACAATCCAGCTAAGTCCCAAGCTATGTGGATCACAGGCCACTTTCCTGCACTAGCCTGTCCTCTCCTCCCCCTTTACTTCTGGGCAATCAATTTCTCTAGTACCATCATTGCGAATTCTGGGATTCCACTTAGATACCCATTTATCCTTTGAGACTCAGATCTCGGCCATGGTCAAAAGCGTATTTGTGCTCTTCAGGATGTTAGCGTTGAGACATTATTTGGAGAAGACAAAATTGCTCACATTGGTCCATGCATCAGCAGTTAGCCAACTAGACTACTGTAATTCCCTATATAACGGTCTTAAGAGCTCTACCCTGAAATGTTTACAAACCTTTCAAAACACAGCCATTAGGCTTATTTGTAATATGCAGATGTTTAATCATGTGATGTCATCATTTATAGAACATTAGTTTTGAAATCTTTGCAGTTTTCCGGGTCATGCCACCATGTATGTGCATTGGTTTCCTGTGCATTTCATAATTAGGTTTAAGATTTTAACCATAGCTCACAAGGCATTTTATATAGTAGTTCTGGTATATTTTGCAGAGTTATTAATTCTGTATATACCAAGAAGGACTCTTCCATTCCGGTTGTCTGATAAATCCAGTTGTACCACCAGAGCTTGAATGCCTTGATCCAACCACAATCTAAAGTTCTCCAGCATAATTACAGGAATTGCCTTTGTGTGCTATAAGCCTTTCTGAAGCATGATTGGAACTCGATGAATAATAAACAAGGACCCACAACACTGTTGAAATTGATGTACCACTGCTTCTTCCATATCTTTTTGCTAGTAGTGGTAAAGTGGCAATAGCCTATAACTCCTACAAAGTTTGTATCCAAAAAATTATTTTTGACTATTGCATTAAAGCTATTGTACGTACCCTTTTAGGATACCCTCCCATTTTCAGTATATCATTCAACAATATTTTAACCCAATAGGCAGGACATGGATCAGCTTTACTACTCCCTTTTGCAAACTTAAACAAAAAGAGGGTAATTTTATAAAGGGAAGCCTACTTTTCTTTATAAAATACGGTACCCTAAAGCTGGTGTAAATGCACGTAAATGATAGTATTTTATAATCTATGCACATACTTGTGTGCTGTGCCCCAACTCTACTCCTATGTATGTCCACTGGCAAAGTACATGCTATCAAATCAACGTGTGTATGTTTATGCACAACAAAAGGTTATGAGGCCATTTTTGCACATTTGCGGTCAAATACATACAAAAATGACTCTAATATATCCCTTTAAGGCACATACATTCAAGTTTTACATAGGCACCTCATTATAAAATTACCCCCAACTCTCTAACTTCGGTTTCTGAGATCTCAGAAAACTTCTGCCAGCCATTTTGCATTCCCTCTAGTCCTTCTATAATTCTAACCTCAATATTATTTTCCTTCCTATTCCCTTCCATATAAAATTTCAGTCTGGTTATTGTCTCCCCATTTCTCAAACCGCCCCCCCGCCTCTCTCCTCAAAATGGCTTATAGCACGCATGCTGTTCACTGCTTGCAAACCTCTAACTGTGAAAAAAGAGTTGGCAGGTTAGGTCGGGGTGGGGGGGGGGGGAATTCACATGCAGAACATCTATAATCTCTGCACATTAGTTCTGTTGCATGTATTTCACTTGCTTCCATTCAGTTGCAAAAGTGCATGGGGTACAGCAAGGACCGTGGAGAGTCTCCTTATTGTCGTCCACTATCAGGAAGGCTGTGATAGGCAAATTAGCCTTGCTGAAGAGAGGATGGGGCAGGATTTGTTTGAGCTGCAGTAGTGCTTTACAGTACATAAACAGCTCCCTTTTTCCTGTTCTGTTGGTGCAGGGAGAGTTTTGCCTGAGAACACTCTGTGGTCCACCGCAGATAAAGTCATCTTACAGTGGATAATCAGATGTTTATCTTGGTTACATTTCCTAATAGTTTCTGGGATGTAGAAATAGACATTCATGAAAACGAATGGCGTTGTCTTCTATAAAATGCAGGGCCTGCGTTAGTCATGCTCCAGTCCACAGAGAAAGCTGTTACTAGCTCTCATAAAGAATTCATTCTACACCACAGCCTGTAGGTTTCACGGATTTTGACACTGTAATACAGAGATGTTAACAAGGGGCATTAGGGGAGAACACTGTCAGAGAGCAGATGGTGGTTATTTGCAATTTAAAACCCATGATGGGTTTTCCAGGCAGATCCATGCATATGCATGACCTGACATTCAAGAACGAAACAGAAAGCCGGTGCATGCCTGCCTGCATTGCGTCATTTAGCAACTGATAGATTCTGCCAGCCCTGCTGTCTCGTTACCTCCTCAGTGCATGGACCCTGAGGTGAGTCATACCTGTGAGGAGTGGCAGCTAGTTTATAATGATAGTTTCCAACCTGTTTTATGCCATGGCACATCCGCTGAAGCATTCGCTTTTTTGTGCTACAGAACCATCTTCCACCTCCCTAGACATCATCAACGTCCTTCCCTTCTCTCCCCCAACGCTCCCTGGGAACAGCTTCTTCCTACAAGGGCACCCTCTAGCACCAGCATCATCTTCTCCTACTTCCCACGCCCCAGCCCTCTGGATGGCCAGAAGAATCAGGGCAGCAGCTTTCCTTTATTTGTCGAAAAATACAGTATAGCACTTATTGAGGTTGGCAATCTGCTTTCAGCGGTTACCTCCTACTGCTGCTCCTCTGCCAACTTTCTTATGAAATTGGAACGACAGAGGTCCTTATAATCACATGAGTCAAGCTGGCCCCACACCATTAATAATAATAATAAAAAATAATAATAAGAGACACCTGATATTACCATTATAGAAATGAAAAATGCATGGTGAATAGATTTGACAATCCAGGCGATACTTGAATTGAGGACAAAGAACAAGAGACATTGACAGAATATAGAGACCTTCAGACTGAAGTTTAAAAGTTTTGGAAGAAACAATCTACTGTAATATCAGTTGTGGTTCGAGCTCTTGGGGCTATGTCTAAGAAACTACCTAAACCTATTTACAAATTGTGGACCTTCTGGACTTGACTGGACTTTACAAATTTTGGAGCTTCTGGACTTGATTCCTACAAAAGACTCAGCTTGCATCTTGTGCCGATACCTGCATGATTCCTAGGTTTTTGGTTAGAACTGGAATCATAGGATTAAAACCAGTCCTAGGCTGTGTCTTCCAATGAAGCATCTACTATAATAGTAGTAATCAAATGAAAGAATCAGAAAAAATATGAATCTCCAGTAACAAGCAGGAATGTAGTCTTCACATATGGGTATCGTCGGTACCGATGGAGCCTGCGTGGGAACGCTCCCCAGCGTCCAATAGGAAAGCTTTTTGGAGAATCTCATAGAGCCTGCGTGCTGCCTTCCCGCCTTTCCAACTCTCCCTCTTCAGTTCTTCATTTTCCGTGGAGCCGACAGGACGCATACCTGTCACCGCAGAAAATTTATTCTTATTCTTTTGGTTTTTTGCGGTCGCATCTGCCTTCATTCGACACCTACCGGTACCGTTGGTTCTCTTTTCTTCTTTAAAAAAAAAAAACCCAACTAGGTTCTAAAAGATTTTCTTTTCAGGGGCCTTTCCCCTCTTGGTGCTAGGTGCCATTTTGGACACTAGGCCCAATTTTCTGCAAACATGGAGAAACCAGCTAGTGGTTTCAAGAAATGTTCTAAATGTGGCGGTACCATATCCATCACCGACACCGATGAATGGTGTCTTAAGTGTTTAGGTCCTGGCCATTCTCCATCGGAGTGTCTCTCCTGCAGAAGGATGACCAACAGGGGCCTGCAGAGTAGAGCTGCAAAACTCGGTACCCTTTTTGCCGCAGATACGATGTCAGTTGCATCGACGTCTTCCAGGGCTTCATCTTCCTCCCATGGATCTCAGGTAACTAAACCTAAGTCTTCTAAGACTGGCCAGTCCTCAAAGGGTAGATCTCCTTCCAGGTATCGAGATGCCACTGGCGTTGCCCTCGAGGAAAGTTCACCGGCAAAACAGCCCCGACGGGAGGTCTCAGTCTCCAAAGCATTAACGGGGCTCCAGAATGTTCCAGAGGCTTCCACCTCTGCAGAACTACTGGTGCCATGTTCTGGGGTCATAGCTGCTTCCACCGGTACCGACACTCAGGCATCGGCAGGAGCGATGGATCAGAGAATCCTCGCTATTGAACGCAGTCTAGCGTCCCTCTTAGCAGCTTCAGTACTGCTAAGACCGCTACAGATGGTTTCACAGGTATCAGTACCAACACAACGAGCAGAAGCAATGGATGACCCAGTGGCTCAAAATTAATATAAATTGCTTTATTGAAGATCCCCAGTGGCTCAAAATTATATAAATTGCTTTGTCCACAGGTATCAGTACCGACATCGGTACCGGTACCGAGCACCTCGGCCGGTATGCTTCCCCCCATGCCAAGCCTTGAGTCTATCTCAAGTATCGACAGACCGGTACCGAGACAACCCGATACCGACTTTGAGCGGCACCAGTACCGTGTGTTGCAGGAACACCCGGTGCAGAGATACTTCGAATCCTCTGATTCTGATGACTCTGCCGGTAGCAGAGCAATCCTTCCAGAGGATCCATCTCCTTCTCCTCAACGCAGAATGTCTCCTCCAGAAGACATGTCCTTCCAGGATTTCATACGTGATTTAGCTCGAGGTCTTTCAGTCACGGTGACTCCGGAGAAGGAACCCAGAGCAGAAGAATTAGAAGTTCTTCAATACCCTAAGGCTCCTAAAGAGGCAGCTACCCTGCCCATTCATAGGATCTTGCATGATCTTATGCTAAGAATGTGGGAAACTCGTTTAACGGTGTCTCCACACTCTTGACGACTCGATACCATGTACCGAGTTCCAAGCTGTCCTGGTTTTCAAAAGACTCAGCTACCACACCATTCAATGGTAGTGGAATCGGCGATGCGTAGGATTAAGATTGCTAAAATGCATTCTTCCAATCCTCCAGGCTGTGAATCGAGGACACGCGATGCCTTTGGGCGTCGATGCTTCCAATCCTCCATGCTGTCAGTCAGGATCAGCTCCTACATTCTCTATATGGGAATGTTCCTTAAGGAGGTTGCAGGAGACTAGGAGCTCATGAGCCCTCTTCTCCCTGAGGAAAAAAGGGGGGGATTCCTTACTCTGGTCAAACATGCCCAGGATGTCTCTAAGTTTATGAACCGTGCAGCATTTGATTGCTCTGAATGCATTAGCAGAACATCAGCTATTTCCATTGGTGCACATCGTATTGCCTGGCTTCAGGCATCAGACTTAGAACAATGGGTGCGAGATAAACTGGGGAATATTCCTTGTGCAGGAGAAAATCTCTTTGTCAAGGATTGGCAAGACAAGGCCAATCAGATTGAATCTGAAAATACTAACTTGAACAGACTATCAAAGTCTACAGCCAACCCAGCAAAGAAAAAGTCAGTCAAGAAACCCTTTTTCAACAAGAAAAATAAATTTTACCCATCTTACATTTATCAGGGACACTGTCCAGTTCATGTTCCCCAAAAGGGGCAGCAACAGACCAGACAGCAGAGGAAGCCACAACTTCCAAGAGCTCAACCGGCTCAACAGACTCAGCCTCCTCAGGGGCTTTGACTCCTTCCTAGAGAACTTAGACTTCTGCCCCTGAAAGGTCCAGAACCCCTTACTATCTCAGGCAGGTTATCCCATTTTGCCAGAAGATGGCAACAAATAACATCAGAAAACTGGACTCTGTACATTGTTCGAGAGGGGTACAGACTTCTTTTTCACAGCATGCCCCCTCCTACAATCATAAGACAGTTCAATTCTCAGGTCCCTGTCACCAATCTCTTGGGTCAGGAGGTCGCATCACTTCTTGCTTAGGGAGCAATAGAAGAGGTACCCATACCCCAACAGGGTACGGGGTTCTACTCCCCCTACTTTCTCATACCAAAGAAAACGGGGGGACACAGGCCTGTACTGGACCTCGGAGAATTAAACAAGTATCTGTTTCGGGAAAAATTCTAAATGATCTTCCTCAGAACACTCCTGCCATACCTTCAGAGTCAGGACTGGCTATGTTCTCTAGATCTAAAGGATTCATATACCCATATTCTAATCCATGCAGATCACAGGAAATTCCTTCGATTCCTTTTCCACGGAAGACACTTCCAATACAGAATTCAGTCTGGTTTCTGCCCCAAGAGTCTTCACAAAATGGATGGCAGTAATAGCAGCATTCCTGAGAACTCTAGGAATATTCGTCTTCCCCTACTTAGATGACTGGCTCATCCGAGTATCAACAACTCCAGAAGCCAGCTTCACTCTTTCTTGCACTGTGCGAATCCTTCGGTATTTGGGACTGGTCATAAACCTCCCAAAATCTCACCTCACCCCTTCTCAATCTCTAAAATTCATAGGGGCTCGTCTAGACACAAGGCAGTCAAGGGCTTTTCTGCCACAGCCACGTTGCCTTCGTATAGTACAGCTGGCCTCCCAAGCAGCTATGAAAGTTTTTCTGACTGCTCAGGAGATGCTTCAGCTTTTGGGGCATATGGCATCCACTGTCCATATGGTTACCTATGCTCGCCTTCATATGCGAGCAGCCCAGTGGACCCTATTCTCTCAGTGGACACAGGCCTCGGGTCGGCTAACAGACAAAATCAGAAGCTCGTCTCATTTCGTCCCTGCAATGGTGGCAGTCACTGGAAAACCTTCTCATAGGCTTTCCTTTCCAGCAGCCTCTATTCCAAGCCACCCTAACAACAGATGCGTCCAAATTGGGTTGGGGGGCTCACTTGCACAATCTCTCGACTCAGGGTCTCTGGACCCCACAGGAGGCTTGTCTTCACATAAACCTCCTAGAACTCAGAGCCATTTTCCATGCTCTTCGAGTATTCCAAGCCCAGCTCAGCTACAAGACAGTCCTGGTCCCGACTGACAATCAGGTAGCCATGTTCTATGTGAACAAGCAGGGCGGAACGGGCCCTCTGTCATTATGCAATGAAGCTTTGCGACTGTGGGCCCTCGCCAGAGAGCATCAAATCTACCTCCTAGTGGTATCTTCCGGGCAGTCAAAATCTTTGGACAGACAACTCGGTTGAATACTGCTGCCACACGAATGGTCTCTTCACTCAGACCAGCTTGCTCGAGTGTTTCGAATCTGGGGAACCCCAGATATAGACCTCTTTTCAAGTCCACAAAATGCCAAACTTCCCCGACTCTGTTCCAGAATTCCGGCTCAGAACTGTCAGGCAAGGGATGTTTTTCTCCTTCACTGGGGTCAGGACTTCCTCTATGCCTTCCTACCCATTCCCCTCATTCTCAAAATGTTGTTCAAGCTTCAGAGAGACAGAGGTAATATGATACTCATAGCTCCACGTTGGCCACGGCAAGGCTTGTCTTCACATAAACCTCCTAGAACTCAGAGCCATTTTCCATGCTATCCAAGCTTTTCAGACCCATCTCAGCTATAAGACAGTTCTGGTCCAGACCGACAATCAAGTAGCCATGTTCTATGTGAGCAAGCAGGGCGGGACAGGCTCTCTGTCGTTATGCAATGAAGCTCTGCGACTGTGGGCCCTCGCCAGAGAGCTTCAAATCCATCTTCTAGTGGTATATCTTCCGGGCATTCAAAATCTTTGGGCAGACAAACTCAGTTGAATACTGCTGCCATACGAATAGTCTCTGCACTCAGACCAGTTTGCTCGAGTGTTTCGAATCTGGGGAACGCCGGATATAGACCTCTTTGCAAGTCCACAGAATGCCAGATTTCCACGATTCAGTTCCAGAATTCCGGCTCAAAACTGTCAAGCAAGGGATGCTTTCCTCCTCCATTGGGGTCGGGACTGCCTCTATGCCTTCCCACCCATTCCCCTCATTCCCCTTCCTGTATTCTTCCCTAGGCCTCATGCCTCTAATGCAGAAAGGAATCTTCATACTTTAGATTGTAAAAGAGCCTTGGCTTTTTACCTTCAAAGAACTAAGCAACAGAGAAAATCTTCTCAGCTTTTTGTTGCTTTTGATTCTAGTCATTTGGGACTTCCGGTTTCCAAAAAACTCTCTCTCTAGGTGGATTGCAAATTGCATATCCTTTGCATATGAGAGTAAGGGACTTTCTCCCGAAGGCCATGTCACAGTTCACAATTTCAGAGCAATGGCAGCCTCTACAGCTAATCTTCATTCTGTGTCCATTGACGACATCTGTAGAGCAGCCCCTTGGGCTTCGGTACACACCTTTACAGCCCACTATTGCTTAGACAAGGACTCCCGTCAGGATGCCTCGTTTGGCCAAGCTGTTCTCCAGCATCTTTTTCAGACTTAGTGCAACTCCTACCTGCCGTCCCGGGTTTGGATGCCAGAGATCCATGGGAGAAAGCAGGACCCATCTCTCCTGGGGTTGGCAGCTTGCTGGGGTCATCCCCCTGGCATCTCTCAGCTGGGGAGTCCCCATATGTGAAGACAACATTCCTGCTTGTTCCTGGAGATAGCGTAGTTACTCACCTGTAACAGGTGATCTCCGGGAACAGCAGGAATTAAGTCTTCACAACCCACTCACCTCTCCTAGGAGTTGTCTCTATCTATCTCTCTCTTGTCTACTTCTCTCCTTTGGTCTCAGCTGTAAACTCAACTGAAGAGGGAGAGTTGGAAAGGCAGGAAGGCAGCACGCAGGTGCTGTGGGATGCTCCCAAAAGCGTTCCTATTGGACGCTGGGGAACGTTCCCGCGCAGGCTCCGTCGGTACCGACGATACCCATATGTGAAGACTTAATTCCTGCTGTTCCCGGAGATCACCTGATCTCCAGGAACAAGCAGGAATGAGTCTTCACATATGGGTATCGTCGGTACCGACGGAGCCTGCGCGGGAATGCTCCCCAGCGTCCAAAAGGAAAGTTTTGGGAGCATCCCACAGCGTCTGCGCGCTGCCTTCCCGCCTTTCCTAACCGCCTCTCTCCAGTTCTTCTTTTCCGCGGAGCCAGCAGGTCGTGTTCCTGTCACCGCTGCAGAATTTCTTTATTTTATTTTATTTCTTTGGTCGCGCGTCTGCCTTCTCGACGCTGGACCGGTACCGCCGGTCTTTTCATTCTTTATTCTACAAAAAAAAACCTACTGTTTTTTCTCACTTCAGTGCATTTTCTTCTTTGGCCTTAGGCCTAGGACATTTTTCCTCATGGAAAAGCCCGCCTCTGGGTTTAAAAAATGCACGAAGTGCAGCTGCACTATTTCTGTCACTGACACCCATGAATGGTGTCTAAAATGTTTAGGTCCTGACCACTCCATTGTGGATTGTGAGTCCTGCTCCATGATATCTAAAAGAGGTCTACAGAATCGAGCAGCTAAGCTCAGTACCCTGTTTCCCTCGGATGCAGCTTCGGTTGCATCAACGTCTTCCAGGGCTTCTTCTTCCTCACATGGATCTCAGGTAACCAAACTTAAATCCAGCCGGTCCTCGAAGGGTAGATCTCCCTCTAAGTATCGAGATGCCTCCGGGCTTGCCCTCGAGGAATCAGCACCGGCAAAATTACCCCGGTGGGAGGCTCCGGCTTCCAAAGCTTTATCTATGGGGTCACAGGTTGACATCGATGGCTCGGCCTCGACCGATCACCTGTTGCCATGTTCTGGGGTACCGGTGGTTCCCACTGGTACCAACATCCAGACATTGGTTGCGTCAATGGATCAGAATATCCTGATCATGCAGCGTGCCATCACGGCATTCATACAAGCTGCGACACCTTCGGTACTGCAACAAACTCCGTTGCCGGTACCGACTCCGGCACCGGTACTGACATCGGTGCCGGTACCGATTGCATTGACATCCGCTTCGGTGTCGACTGCAGCGGTACACTGTTCTGTGATGCCCATCGGTACCGAACCGGTACCGATCACTCCCGATGTCGATACCACCCGGTATGCGTATCGGGCTCTGCAGAAGCATCCAGACAGGCGATACTTCGATTCCTCTGAAGACTCTGATGACTCAGAGGTCTCTGTCGAAGCATCGGTGATTTATTCTCAGGAGCCCTCTTCTCCAAAAAGGAGAATGTCTCCTGCAGAAGACTTGTCTTTTCAAGACTTCATTAGGGAAGTGGCCAGGGGTCTTTCCATCTCAGTGGCCCCTGAGACAGAGCCTAGAGCCAAAAAATTAGATATTTTACGATATCCTAAGGCTTCTAAAGAGGCAGCCACTTTACCAATACATGAGATTCTTTATGATCACATGTTGGGCATATGGGAGACTCCTCTCACCACTTCCCCTCATTCTCGCAGGTTGGACACCATGTATCGTGTTCCTCCTTGTCCTGGCTTTCATAAGACTCAGCTTCCTCACCACTCCATTGTGGTGGAGTCTGCTATGAAGAAGATAAAGAGTACAAAAAGGCACTCTTCTGCTCCTCCAGGAAGAGAATGCAGAACCTTAGATGCCTTTGGCAGGAGAATTTTCCAGGCCAGTATGCTTGTTGCCAGAATCAACTCCTATAGTCTCTATATGGGGATGTTTCTAAAAGAAGTTACAGATCACCTGCAAACTTTTATCTCCTTTTATTTCAGAAGATAAAAGGGAAGAGTTCCTCACCTGGCTCAAACATGCCCAGGATATTTCCAAGTTTTCCAACCGTGCAGCCTTTGACTCTTTTGAAGGTGCCAGCAGGGCCTCGGCCATTGCCATAGGTGCACGCAGAGTTGCTTGGTTACAAGCTTCTGATTTGGAACCTTGGGTTCAAGATGGACTAGGAAACCTTCCTTGTACAGGTGAAAACCTTTTTGGCAAAGATTGGCAAGCAAAGGCCACCCAAATGAATGCTGAAAATTCTGCTTTAGATAGACTTTCAAAGTCTACTTCTGCTCCTTTTAAGAAAAGGTTGTTCAAAAAGGGATTTTTTCCCAAAAAAGGGAAATATTATTCTGCTTATAGTCAGCAGTCATCTACTGCAGGTCGTTTTGCTACAAAGAGACAGCAACAACCGAAACAGGCCAAGCCTAAGGCTGCTAGGACTGCTACGGCCCAACAGCCTCAGCCTCCTCAGGGCCTTTGACTTACAACTAGAGAGCTTAGCCTTTCTGGCTCTAGAACATCCAGAGCCTCTCACCATCCCAGGAAGGTTGGCTTACTTTGCTCCCAGATGGGAACAAATCACAGCAGAGCAATGGACACTCTCCATCATAAGGGAGAGGTACAAGCTTCATTTCTTAAACCTTCCTCCTCACACCATGGTGAGACAGTTCAATTCTCAGACATCTCTCCTCGACCTTCTGGGTCAGGAGATTACTACCCTTCTTGCCCAAGGGGCAATAGAAGAAGTACCCCTTCTTCAACAGGGCTCAGGGTTCTACTCCCCCTACTTTCTTATCCCAAAGAAAACAGGGGGCTACAGACCCATATTAGATCTCAGAGAATTGAACAAGTTTCTATGCAAGGAGAAATTCAAGATGATTTCTCTCGGTACTCTCCTTCCATACCTTCAGAGTCAGGATTGGCTTTGCTCTCTAGACCTCAAGGATGCGTACACCCATGTCCTCATCCATCCAACACACAGAAGGTTCCTTTATCAAGGGAAGCACTACCAATACAGAGTGCTTCCTTTCGGTCTGGCCTCTGCACCAAGGGTGTTCACAAAATGCATGGCAGTAGTAGCTGCATTTCTACACACTCTAGGGATATTTGTATTTCCATATCTGGACGACTGGCTTATCCGAGCTCCATCCCAGTCAGAGGCCCAGACTTCTCTAACCTGCACAAGCTGTATCCTTCAGTATCTGGGACTTGTAATAAACTTTCCAAAATCCCATCTCACTCCTACTCAGTCTCTAGAGTTCATAGGGGCCTTGCTGGATACCACAACTGCAAGGGCCTATCTTCCCCAGGCCCATTGCCTACGCTTGGTGCAGTTAGCCTCACAAATTCAGTTAAAATCCCATTTAACTGCTCGAGAGTTGTTACAACTGATAGGCCACATGGTATCCACAGTGCATGTGGTTCCTTACGCTCGCCTTCACATGAGGGCAGCTCAGTGGACTCTGTCCACCCAATGGACCCAGGCATCAGGTTGCCTGTCAGACAAAATAGCAACCTCCAGTCGCCTCTTTTGGTCCCTCCACTGGTGGAAGTCCACTCAAAATCTGTTGCTGGGGTCCCCCTTTCAACAGGTGTTACCCCAAGCAACCCTTACAACAGATGCCTCTCCAAGAGGTTGGGGAGCTCATCTTCAAGATCTCTCCACTCAAGGCATCTGGTCTCTAGAGGAGACATCTCTACATATCAACCTCTTAGAGCTCAGAGCAATTTTTCTAGCTCTCAGTCTTCCACACCCTGCTCAGCTACAAGACAGTCCTTATCCACACGGACAACCAGGTAGCCATGTTCTACATGAACAAGCAGGGTGGGACTGGCTCTCTGTCACTTTGCAACGAAGCTCTGAGATTGTGGGCCTTCACCAGAGAGCATCAAATTCATCTCATGGCAGTGTATCTTCCAGGGGTTCAAAACTCTTGGGCAGACAGACTCAGTCGAGTTCTGCTTCCACACGAATGGTCCCTCCATGGGGACCAAATAGCCAGGATCTTCCGAATTTGGGGAACCCCAGACATAGACCTCTTTGCAAGTCCGTGGAATGCCAAACTTCCCCGGTTCTGTTCCAGGATTCCGTGTCAGGGAGTTCAGGCCAGGGATGCCTTCCTCCTTCATTGGGGGCAAGACTTCCTCTATGCCTTTCCACCCATTCCCCTAATTCCCAAGACACTGTTCAAACTTCAGAGAGACAAGGGGTCTATGATCCTCATAGCACCACATTGGCCATGCCAAGTGTGGTACCCTCTACTTCTGCATCTCTCCCAAGCTTCCTCCTTGGACTTGGGATCTGCTCCAGACCTCCTGTCCCAGGAGGAGGGAACGTTGTGGCACCCAAATCCCCAGTCTCTTCACCTCAGAGCCTGGTTGCTGAAGGCCTAGACCTTCAAGATTTGCATCTTTCTCAGCAAGTGAAGGATATCCTTCATGCTTCCAGAAAGCCTTCCACTAGACGTTCCTATGCTTTTAAATGGAAAAGGTTTTCTATTTGGTGTGCAGAGAAGGGTCTTAACCCTCTTGCAATACCTCTTTATTCTTTACTAGAGTATTTGCTGCATTTATCCCATGCAGGCCTTAAAACGAATTCAGTAAGAGTCCATTTGAGTGCTATTGCAGCATCCCTTAAACCTCTCAATGGACAGCCTATTTTCTCTCATCCTCTTATAGCAAGATTCATGAGAGGCCTTCTTTTGACTAAACCTCCCATCAGACCACCTCCAGTGGCATGGGACTTGAATCTGGTTCTTGGCCAGCTTATGCAGCCACCTTTTGAACCCTTAGCCACTACCTCCTTGAAATTTCTTTCCTGGAAGGTTATTTTTCTCATTGCAGTCACTTCAGCTCGCCGCATCAGTGAGCTGCAAGCCTTGGTGGCTAATCCTCCTTATACAAGGTTCCATCATGACAAGGTAGTCCTCAGGACTAATCCACACTTTATGCCTAAAGTGGTCTCACCTTTTCATCTGAACCAGGAGGTTTATTTACCTGTCTTTTTTCCAGGACCTCATGCTTCAAGTGTAGAGAGGAATCTTCATACCCTGGATTGTAAAAGAGCTCTTGCTTTTTACTTACAAAGGACACAGCAACATAGAAAGTCCTCTCAACTCTTTGTTGCTTTTGATCCCTCTCATTTAGGACTTCCAGTCTCTAAGAGAACTCTGTCCAATTGGATTGCTCAGTGTATTTCTTTTGCCTACCAGAGTAAGAACCTTTCTCTGGAGGGCCATGTCACAGCTCACAATGTGAGGGCCATGGCAGCCTCTATGGCTCATCTAAATTCTGTGTCCATCGACCAGATCTGTTGAGCGGCCACCTGGGCCTCGGTTCATATCTTCACAGCCCATTACTGCTTGGACAAGGACTCCCGCTGGGATGCCTTGTTTGGTCAGGCTGTTCTCAAACACCTGTTCCATACCTAACCAACCCTTACCCTCCATCCCTGGCTGGATGCCTGAGATTCATGGGTGGAGGTAGAGCCCTTCCCAGGGACTCACAACCTGGGTGATCTCCGAGGCATCTCTAGCTGGGGAGTCCCCATATGTGAAGACTCATTCCTGCTTGTTCCTGGAGATAGCACAGTTACATACCTGTAACAGGTGATCTCCGGGAACAGCAGGAATAAGTCTTCACAACCCACCCACCTCCCCTAGGAGTTGTATCTCTCTATCTTTCTTTCCTTTCCTCACTCTCTCTTTGTCTCAGCTTTAAAAAACTCGAACTGGAGAGAGGCGGTTAGGAAAGGCGGGAAGGCAGCGCGCAGGCGCTGTGGGATGCTCCCAAAAGCTTTCCTTTTGGACGCTGGGGAGCGTTCCCGCGCAGGCTCCGTCGGTACCGACGATACCCATATGTGAAGGCTTATTCCTGCTGTTCCCAGAGATCACCTGTTACAGGTAAGTAACTGTGCTTTACAGGTGAGTAATTACGCTTTACCAACATTAATGCAAGTTAAAAAGATTTGGTGAAAATTTTGCATGATGTGAATATGGCACTTCTAACAATCAACACAAAAACCATTATTGAAACAAATCAACTTATGTATTCCAGTGCTTCTTACATTGTAACAACCGAAACTCAGGTTTCCAAGAATCCAAAGAAATTCAAAAAAGGAAAACTAAAATGGAACCATCCACCTTGAACAGAAAGTTACAAGACTTCGGGCTAATCTGAACAATTTGAAGAATTTAAAATCCGGTTTACTTAAAAATGCAAAGTTAAAAATTATCCTTATAAAACAATACAGTATTGGAACCAAGACCATTTTGGAAAAATTAAAACAAAGGATTGTGGTAGTAGCCCAAAAAAAAAATCTAACAATATGACCGTAGAATAAACTAGCTAAAACAAAACACAATGTTTAGAACAAACTACAAAATTCTTGAAGCAGACCAAGAAACTACAGATGCATATATAAATCCTAAAAACCCACCTATTCCTTCAAGCTTTCCCTCTTCTGGATGACAGATTGGCCTGATTCTCCTCTTCCCCTCTCTCCCACTCGTCTTCTTTTCCATGTGAATATGATGTTCCTCTCTTACTTTGTAGTTTATTTATTTATTTATTTAACATTTCTTATATACCACCTTTCATGATATCAAGGTGGTTTACATTGAACTAACTGAAATTACATTGAACAGGGCATTATAACTTGGAGATAATTATTTTAAAGGGAACATGGGCTATGGAGGGTTAAGTGGCTTGCCCAAGACCACAAGGATCACCTGTGGGACTAGAAACCCCAGTCCTTCTGGCCCAAGGTTGCTGTCCTCTAGTGGGATTTGAACCCCCGACCTTCCGGTCTGAAGTACCTTGCCCCAACCACTAGGCCACTCCTCCACTCCAAGTTCTTTGTTCATTTCTATTGTTTTTATTGTAAACCGCCTTGCTGGTCACAATTTGGCGGTATATCAAGTTTTAAATAAACTAAACTAAATCCTGACAAGGAACAAACCATTCAATTTTGGAAACATTTATTTATTTGGTTACATTTTTATTCCTCTTCTTCCAGCGATCAGTAGCGGTTTACATTATAACTTGGGCACAGCAAATCAACACTTACACAAAACATGTTAAAATTATATACATATAACAGATTTAGAATTATATACATTTAACAGGTTTGGAATTATATACATTTAATAGGATCATTTAAAATTATATACATATATATAAGGATGTCATCTGGGTGCCAGATCAAAGCTTTTGATGAGCAAGTTATGGGAAGGGTGATGTGCTGATGATTAAGTTGTATTGTAGTATTCCTGGAATAAGTAGGTTTTTAGATCTTTACGGAAGGATTGTAGGCCCTTGTTCGCTCTTAGAGTGTCAGGTAGTCTATTCCATTGTGTGGGAGCTGTATATGTGAATGTTCTGTTGCTTGTCATAGTTTTGACATTGCATATGTTGTGTGGGACTTATGGGGAAATATTAAAGAACATAATAAAAAGGTACAGTGGATCAACCTAGTTCAAAAGGAATTTGAAGGAACGAAAATGCTAGAAGTGGTTACTACAGAAGAAATGATTCAAATTCAAGCTAAGAAGATTCAGAATTGAAAAAGAAGGTACATTGTTTTTGGTTCAAACACTCGCCAATCCTACACTCCAGGCTGGCAAAACAATTAAATGACCTTTTACAAAGCAGAATAAATGAAGATTGACTAACAAATGGAAGACCATTCCTTATAGAAACAAAGACAAAGAAAACAATCCAAGCAGTTATAGACCTATAACATGCCTGCCAACAACTTTCAAATTGTTTACAGGAGTTACTGCAAACCAAATTTACTACTATTTGAAATAAAATTGTCTATTTCTAAAAGAATAGAAGAGAACTTGTGAAAACTCACATGGTTCAAAGGACCAGTTAGTGAATGACAAAATGGTTGTTAAAAATTCAAAAAGAAGAAAAACAAAATTATGGCTTAGATTGACTACAAAAAAACATTTGACTCAGTTCAACACAGTTGGATTACAAAATGCTTAGAAACCTTTGGCATAAGAAAAAATATTAGGCGATTTTTGTGGAGTACAAACCTTGTAAATTCTGAAAAAATGGGAGATATTAAAATCAACCAAGGAATTTTCCAAAGTGATTCATCATCACTAACAATTATTCTAAATAAAACAAAATGTGCATGGACCCTGAGGTGAGCCATTTAAGCAAAGTCAAAAAATTAGTTATTTATTATATATGGATGACTTATGTGGAAAAACTAAAGTTGAAATATTTTCATTATTGAACACTGTCCACATCTTTAGTCAAGATATAGGAATGGAATTTGGTTTTGACAAATGTGCAATGTTGGCTGTCCAAGGTAGAAAAATCAGAAGAAAATGGAATAAAGTTAACAAATGGAAATACCATTAAATAACTCAATCAAGAGGAAGGACTGATCGAAGCTTTGGATTTGCTGCAGAACCAAATCAAGAAGAACACTAGCTCTAACTGCATAAAAAGAGATGGTAAAATTCTAAAATCCAAACTCAATGGAAGAAATGTTATTAGGGCGAAAAATACTTGGCAGTACCTGTCATTAGATACATGGCGAGAGTAATTGAATGGACCCAAACTGAAATGGATAACCTTGATTGGAAAACAAGAAAATAGATGACAATTCACCATGCTCCGGCATCTTAGTAGTGACGTTTTCAGACAATGTTATACCTGACTTGGAACAGCTTACATCTTGCGCCCAGAGGATATTTCCTTAAAAGACATATGGTTGGAACAGCAGATACTTGGAACAACCTGCATTTAGCGCTCAGGGGATATTTCCTTAAAAGACACATAGTTGGCCATTAGCAGGATGGAAAGGGTGCTTAAGGGCACCTGTATGATTCGTAGGTAAATGGTTAGAACCGAATCACGGGATTAAAACCAGTGCTAGATTGTGTCTTCCAAATGAAGAATCCATTAAATAGTAGTAATAATTATTAGGCACTTTTCTCTTCAGCATAGTGCCTATTGTTGAGTATCAAGCTGGCAAGATTTGGTCTGTTTTTATGCATGTTTGTTTGCACATACATAAACATGCACAAACAAACATGTATATGGTCCCTGGATGAATGAAAAGCCAAAGGGACTCTCGGACTGCTGGCATGAAGAGGCGGGACTGTGGCCTGAAGTTGGTGGGAGGCCCCTCTCACCAGCCAGAAGAGGAGGAGGGCGACTGAAAGAAGGGAAGAGTATAAGCGAAGGGGCAGGTGAGGGCTGGAACTTTATGGGGAGGGATGGGGTTAGAAGGAAAGAAAGGAGTGAGAAATAAGGGAAGCGGCTGTGCTAGGGATAGAGCATAAGGGAAGGGGCAGGGTTAGAGGAAAGAAAGAGAAGAGAGGATGAGTGCATTAAGAGAGACGGGAGGGAGGGAGGGAGTGGAAGGTCAGAGAGAATGCAAGGTTGGGTAGCAGGGGTGGAAGTGTGTGCCTGGGTGAGTGCAGGGAAAAGAGCAAGAGGGGAAGAGAGAGCAGTGAAGGATTGGGATGGGAAATAGTGCAGGCGGGTGGGAGGGACAAGGAGTAGCTGCTGGAAGACAGAGGAAAGTGCAGACACACACATAGACACCCCCCCCCCGACACACATACCCACTGCCCTAACACACATACATGCACAGATACCCTTCGTCAAAAATACTAATACACATATGTACGCACAACTCCTTATGCACGTGCAAGCTCAGAGCCACTGTGACATACAAGCACACATGCCAACACATACACCCATGCCCCAGTTCTCCCCATGATGCGCACATATGCACACAACCCCTGGCATTCCCCATGACGTGCATACATGTACAGTATCACTCCCGACACTCCCTATGAGACACACACACACACACACACACACTTGCACTCCATGATACACACATGCATACACCCTGATACTTCCAATGAGACACACATGCACACCTCACATATATGCACCCACCGGCACTCCCTATGTCACACAGATAAATACGCACAGGTACAGACCCTCCAACACTTCTATTACTACTACTGAACATTTGTATAGCGCTATAAGGCGTACGCAGCACTGCACAGACACATGTAAAAGACGGTCCCTGCTCATCGGAGCTTAACAATTTAATTGAGACAGACAACACAGTAGCTGTAGACATTAGGATACAGCTAGGGGGAATGGCAAAGAAACATAAAGGACACCAAGTGAGTCAAGATCCGAAAGCAGCAGCGAAGAGGTGAGTTTTCAGCCTGGATTTGAAAAGGGCCAGAGAAGGCGCCTGACATACAGATTCAGGTAGTTTGTTCTAGGCATAAGGAGCAGCAAGGTGAAAGGAATGAAGTCTGGAGTTGGCAATAGAAGAGAAGGGCACTTCTGATGAGACGCACACAGTCTCGCCCTCCTGACCCTTCCCGTGACACAAGCATGCACTCTCCCAGTGATACACACTCACACAGATACATGCGTGTACAGCCCCTGACACGCTCCATTACCACTACTACTAGCACTAATCATTTATATAGTGCCACAAGGCATATGCAATGCTGTACACATAGATGCAAGACACAGTCCCTGCTCATCAGAGCTTACAGTCTAATCAAGGCGGAAAACATCACAAAACTGGAGATTAGAGTATGGTAAGATACACGTAGGTAGTGAACAAGAGGGTGAGGAGCATCAGGATCCAAAAGCGCTTCAAAGAGGTGGGTTTTAGCCTGGATTTGAATAGGGCTAGAGAAGGATCCCATGAATCACACACACATACCCTCCACATGCCTGATTCTGTAAATGGGGGAAACATGCCACTGTGTCGCACTTTTCAACCTGTTTGCTTGTTTATTTAGCAGTATTTATGTACCACAAATCCTCTGTGTGTTCTGTAATTTACATTTAAATAATAGCAGCAATTTTGGGGAACTACCTTGATATGGTGGAAGGCTTATATGCTCTGAGGATGCTACCATTACGGACACCCAAGCTGGACAGGTTTTAATTGAGGTGTCAGACTCTGTGTCCCAGTATTGAAGACAAGAAACTCGTTCATACTGGATTAGCCATTGATCGGGTCAACAAGGGCCACACCAGATAATGTGGCTCGGGGGCACTGGATGACAAATGGACTACAGGGCTTAATTTTATTTGCTAGGCAACTAGGACAAGGAACTGTAAAGCTATTGCAAGGAAACAAATGTGGAAAAAATGGTCAGCTTTGGAAAATCATTGATTTTGGAATGTTAATGCCTATAAAGCCATCAACAAGGGGATTTCAAAAATGCATGCACCAAATTTTGGAAACAAAAATTCCCGAACTTGAATATTACTGAACAGCAACTATTCTAAGACTTCCAGTTCTGTCTCAGTGAAAAGGTTTTCACTGAGACAGAACTGGAAGTCTTAGAATGTAAAACCTGTAAAAGAAAATCTGTCCTGACACTGAGCAAGTGAACAAAGGTGAAGAACACGAAGAAGAAAATAATTTTGCTCTACATGAACATCAAGCAAACTGTAAAATAGAAAGTGACCAGTTAACCCATCAACAAAAGGATTTGCTTAAACAAATGAAGAGACACCACAAGAATACGATTACCAACACTAAAATATGATAAAAGAAGAAGTTTGGTTGAAACTCTGCATAACATCAGTATAGCGATTGAAACAATCCCCACTGAAATCATTGAAGAAACAAGCCAACAGATGTATTCTGCCACCTTTGTTGCCATAAAGGAGCTAGGATACGAAATAAAGAATCAAAAGGAAAACCACAATAGAAAATTTGCCTAAAACAAAAAATCAAAAAGTCCAAAGCAGATGTGAGAAATCTGAAGAATGTGAATGATTACTTAAAAAAGAAAAAAGTAAAACTTAATTTCATTAAAAGTACAATATCGAGGGGGAGAGGGGAGATATTGGGAGATGGGGTGGGAGAAAATACAAAAATGCAAAATGTATGAGAGGTAACAGTTGTATGGTTGAATAGTTTCAATGATGTAGCAAAATGCTTAAATACTGGTGATGTTACAGTTTTGGTCAATAAAAAAGAGTTAAACATAAAAAGTACAATATCGAGCACAAAATTATTTTGGAAGCATCAAAAGAACTAAATCAAAAAAATTATAGCAGTAGCACAGAAAATTTAGCGCTATGAAAACAGAGTTAAGCAATATAGATGAAATGGAACACTTTAAAATAAATCAACACCAATTCTGCAGAAGCCCTGATTTTCGAGAAAATTATGGGACATCAGAAAAGAACGTAATAAACAGGCATCATAGATCAACAAAGTTGCAAAAGTGTATGCAGGAGACCTGATGAAAGATGTTCTGATAACTGAACTGTTCCATAGATTCTGGCTAAAACTTCTGACAAGACCCCATTCCAGATTAATACAACTTAATGACATTTTGTAAACAACAACTAATTAAGAAGGATGACAACAGGAAAAACTTTTTAGATTCAAAACAATAAAGAAAAAGCCACTGACCCTGATAACTATGGGCCAATAATTGCCTGCTCTCCAGTTTCAAACTGTTCACTGGACCTGTAGCTCACTTAATATATACTTATTTTGAAGGGAGACGCTTTTCCCAACAGAATAAAAGGGAACATGCAAAAATTCAAGAAGGATTAAAGACCATCTGACTGGGATGATGATTTAGAAAACTTCAAAAAAGAAGAAAAACTTGGCTTGGATTGACTATAAAAAGACATTGGATGTGGTTCTTCATAGTTGGATCACAAAATGCCTAGACATTTTTAGAGTGAGTAAAAATATCAAAGAATTTCTGAAAAATATCAATGACCACCTGGAATACAAATCTGATTGTGAATGGAGAAATGCTGGGTGAAGTCAAGAGCAGACCAGGGATATTTCAAGGAAACTCGCTGTTACTCGTGTTACTTGTCCTGGCTAAGACTCCACTAAGAAACATGCCAAATACAACTAACTGTGGTCCCATCTTTCAAATCAAAGTAAAAAAGTAATCCATTTACTCTATATGGAGGAGTATAGAGCATAGCAGAGCAAAACAATGCAAATCATGGCAACTGATAAAAACACAGCAGTGGTATAAAAAATAGATCCAGAAATGGAAAGGATTCCAAGAATTGTAAGGCCGCGGGTCCCCGTGGCCGATCCTAACCGGGGGGGCGGCAGTCCGATCGCGCCCTCGGTTTTTCAGTGGCGCGCATGGGGGGGGGGGCGAGCTCCTTGTCGCCCGGCGGTCTCATTGGCTCCCGCTGGCGTTTCAAATGCGGGGGAGCCAATGGGAGGGCTTGGACAGCGGCCAGCGGTGGGGGTGAGGTGCGGGGACCCGGCGCTGTTCCTTCCTTTCTCTCGGTGAGGCTGGAGGCGCCGGACGTCAGCTGAGCTGTCTGGGGCCTTTTCTCTTCAGCGGGTAAGGAAAACTATAGTTTTACCGACGCAGCGGGTCAGTAGCAAGTGGTGGGGGTGTCGTGTTCCCGTTGGGGTTTTTTTCCGGTGGCAGCGGCCCAGGTGAAGCGGCGTCGGTGGGGGTGTGCGCATAGAGGATCTCTACAGCAGGCAAGGGATTCTAGTATCTGCGGAGCCTATTATATTTTATTTTACACACTTGTGGGTTCAGCTTTGGGTTGTGTGGTGCACTTAAAAAAATAAATAAAATAAAGCCACAAGCATACCAGACTGTTACGGTTCTTCCTGCCATAGGCCTACTATGCCTGCCAGAGGAAATAAAGGGGGTTCCAGACAACAAAAAAGGTCTGGGGAGGACAATCCTGGCCAGACTGGGGCGAGGAGGGCATCTCCCCAGGGGCCCGGGGGGCGACCAGCTCCGGGTGGCAGAAGGGGGTTTAGGCATGGTGGTGGGACCCATGGGCCACCTGCTCCAGCCACCCGGGGGCGGAGGAGGGGCAGGGGCAGTGCCCCCAGCCGGGGCAGGACTTCAAAGCGGGGCTCAAGCCCCTTAGGAGGCTCAGGGCATGAGGGGCAAGTGTTGAGGGGGGTTTCAGGGGACCCTGTAGTGCGGGGTAGCCGAGGCAGGTCTCGGGGGCCACCAAGAGGTGCTTCCAGGTGTGGAGGGGCTCAAGGGTCTTTGGGTAGCCGTGGTGTCTGCCCGTTTCCTGCGGGGGGAGGAGAGGGGGCATACCAGCAGGGGGGTGGTACTGTTGCTGGGTCATCAAGTCTGGGGGGGTTATCGGCTGCTGCGGGGGGCGGGTATCCGCCAGCTTGGGAACATTGGCTGAGCGGGGGTCAAGGCTCTTCCCGTGCTGAGTGGCTAGGGGCTTGGCAGCCACCATGGGCCATGGCAGGTGTTTCTTCGCCTTTTCCTGTTTTTTCTCCACATGTATCTACCGGATGGCACTACCCGGGACATCCCTGGATGGCGGCGGCCGGACTGACGGACGGCGTGACGGTGAGCGCTGGCGGTACTTCCGTGCCTGGTGGAACAGTTGGGGGAACTGCAGCTTCGGCGTTGATGCGACACGAGACAGGAGCTGCTACCGAGATGGCGTCAACTGCTGCAGGTGAGTTTGATGCTTCCGCTGCGGCACAGGATGCTAGCGCTGCGGCGAGTGATGCTGGCGCTGCGGTGGAAGGTGATTCTCGGGCGGCCGAAAAAAGTAGGAAGCGGTTGAGGAAGAGTAGACGGCATTCCTGTCACCGGCATCAGCGTTCGGGATCCTCCGCTTCGTCCACCTCGGAGTCTTCGTCCAGTTCTATCTCGGATGAATGTGGCCGGGGTCGGGAGAGTAGCGGAGATGTGGACAGGGCCGGGCAGGTTGGAGCGGCTCCTTCGATGGCGGCCTTCTCTGAGTTATGGGAGGGAGTGCCAAAAAGTCTTCGGAGGAAGATTATCAAGCGTCGCTACTTGGATATTTTCCGTTTGCTCGAGGGTCGAAAACGGTCGGGGGATAGTCGGAGGAAACGAAGGGAGGATGAGAAGGCTGGTAGGGTTAAGAGGGTGGCACGGAACGTCGTCAATTGGATGCGTTCCTTCCTGCGCTTGGCTAGTGTATGGGGTCATGCGCATCCGGATCAGTATGGTATGCTGTTGGCTTATGCGGATTCCATCCTTGAGGCGTCTCAGACTCATGAAGGTTGGGCTTGGCTCAACTATGATGAGAAATTCCGTGATAAGATGGAGGAGAATCAACGGCTTTCCTGGGGAACGCAAGATATCAATCTCTGGCTGACGCAGATGGCGATCAGACCTGGTGGAGGAGGTTCTGGAGGGCCAAAAGGTGGACCGTCTGTTACCGTGAGGGTGGATCGGCCCTTTCGCTCGGGCGTGCCCCCTGTATTGCAGAGAACCACGGGGGGGGGGGCAGGGGACTTGTGCTGGCGGTTCAACAAGTCTTCCTGCCCCTTCCCGGATTGTAAATTCCGGCACGCTTGCTCTTTCTGTAACGGGAGCCACTCAGCACTCAAATGTGTTAAAAAGAGTGTCGGGGGAGCCGGGGTCCCCCCCACAAGCAGTAGAGGATTGTGAGCGTTGGCTCCCACACCAGTTAAGGTTGATGCTTTAGGTCCATGGCTTAGGAGATATCCTAGGAGACGGGTAAGCCACATTTTAGAAAATGGATTTAGGGAGGGGTTTCCCATACCGGTAGTAGGCAGTGTGGGGGGAAACAAGGCTCGGAATTCGCTGTCAGTTCGGCGCTTCGCGCACCTGGTCAGGGGTAAGTTAGCATCCGAGATTGCTTTGGGTAGGGTCGCAGGCCCGTTCGGCGAGCAGCCTTCCGCCGACTTTGTAGTCTCTCCGCTGGGTATCATTCCAAAGAAGGAGCCTGGAAAGTATCGCTTGATACATAATCTGTCCTTTCCTATTGGTTCCTCGGTCAATGATCACATTCCTAAGGAATTGTGTGCGGTACGTTATGCCTCCTTTGATGAGGCTGTTGAACTCGTGAGAGCATGCGGGCCTGGGTGCTTGCTGGCGAAAGTGGATATTGAATCCGCCTTCCGGTTATTGCCGGTGCACCCGTCGGCGTTTCATTTGTTGGGATTTTCCTTCGAAGGAAAATATTACTTTGACAAAAGCATGCCTATGGGCTGTTCGATTTCCTGTGCTTATTTCAAACAGTTTAGCTCTTTTTTGCATTGGGCCTTTGTCGACTGGATTGGGTATGGCACAGTCGTGCATTACTTGGACGACTTCCTCTTCATTGGACCTGCGCATACAGGGCAGTGCAAGGCGTTGCTGGACGGTTTCATGCAATTGGCCCAGGTGTGGGGTGTTCCCTTAGCTTCGGGTAAGACTGAAGGTCCGTCGACTACTCTTACCTTTTTAAGAGTGGAGTTGGATTCAGTAGCGCGTGTCGCCCGCCTGCCGAATGAGAAAGTGGTGAAGCTGCGGGTGTTGGTTGCGAATGCGCTGGCTTCCAGCAAGCTGACGTTGCGCGAGATGCAGTCGTTGGTAGGTTCACTTAATTTTGCTTGCAGGGTGATCCCGATGGGGAGGGTCTTCTTGCGCCGGCTGGCAGCAGCCACTGCAGGTGTAACTAAGCCCCATCACCGGATTAGGATGTCACGCAGCCTGCGGGCAGACCTAAGGATCTGGGACGATTTCCTAGCTAACTTTAATGGTACCATGGTGCTGAGGGACCGGGAGGTGACTTCTGCGGATCTCCAATTGTTTACTGATGCGGCTGGGGGTGCGGGCTTGGGAATTTATTTTGTGGGCGCTTGGTGTGCGGCGGGTTGGCCACAGTCCTGGCGGGACGTAGGACTTACGACTAATATTACCTTCCTCGAGTTGTTTCCCATTTTGGTGGCTATGTCATTATGGCCTGACAGACTTCGCAATCACAAAGTCCTTTGGTGGTGCGACAATGCTGTGGTAGTATCCGTGCTCAATAATTATTCCCCAAGATGTAGGCCGGTCGCCGACCTGATGCGACGGGTTGTTTTCGCTTGCTTGCAGTTGAATTTAGTGATTAGGGCTCGTCATATTCCGGGGAGTCATAACCAGATTGCTGCTGCTCTTTCCCGTTTTAAGTGGGAGCTGTTTCGGACCTTGGCGTCCGAGGCGGACGAGGAGGGAACATCAGTCCCGGAACACTTATGGCGAGTTGGCCTCGAGACATGATGGAGCTGCTGCGGAATTCCGTCTCTCCAGCAACGTGGTTAGCTTATCAACGGGGCTGCTGCAGTGTGGTGGCCTTCCTGGTACTTCAGGGATGGCATGGAGGTCCAGCCTCCGATCAGTTTGTGGGTCAGTATGTGTCGGCAGCTAAGGCTGCGGGTCTGTCGCGTGCTACCGTTCGGAGGAATTTGGCGGGATTTTCCTTTTTTGCACGCGTCTTAGGGTGGGGGGCAGCGAGTGGGGGATTTTTAACGCGTATGCTTCTGCGGGGGTGGGAGCGGTCCTCCCCCCCGTCGGGGGATTGGCGGCGCCCTATCACGCATGACTTGCTTCAGCGTTTATGCGGCGTTTTGCCTCAAGTGGTTTCCTCTTATGAAGGTGCGCTTTTTCGGGCTGTCTTTTCGGTGGCCTTTTTCGGCGCTTTTCGGGTGGGTGAGTTGGTTGCGGAGTCGGGTCGGATTTGCAACGGGAGGGAGGTTCAGATACATCAGGTGCACTTCCTCGGGGGCCTGGTTCGTATCCGCCTTGCCCGTTCTAAGACGGATCAAGCGGGGCGAGGTGCGTGGGTGGCATTGACTGCGGTGCGGGGCTCCCCCTCATGCCCTGTAGCGTTATTACAGGCGTACTTACATGTGCGTCCGGACACTGGTGGTAGCCTGTTTATCCATCAGGATGCGCGGGTTCTTACGCGTTTCCAGTTTACAGCGGTGCTGCGGCTGGCTTTACGGCAGATAGGCGAGGATCCTGGATCGTTCACTCCTCACTCCTTCAGGATTGGGGCGGCGACCAGCGCCGCAGCTGCTGGGCTGCCGGATCAGGAGATACAGCGGACAGGGAGGTGGCGGTCGGGGGCCTTCCAAAGCTATGTACGTTTGTAGGGCGTGGGGGGGGGGGTCATTAACTTGTTTGTTATTCTTTCTGTTGCAGATAAAGGCCAAGGATCGTGTTGCTGTTGGATGATTGGCCACTCCTTTCTGTTCTGGGCCGGTCGGCGAGCAGCGACACGGCCGTTGGGGCCGGATTTGGGACTTACAGAGCATGCGGTGTCCGTAACATGGCTGGGTGAGCGCGGACTACGGTGGATGCAGCTCTTGCCTTTGCTTCGGCATCACCAGCATTCCAGAGTTGCACCGGACATTTTGCTGCTCCATTTGGGAGGCAACGATCTGGTTTCATGGACTTGCCGACAGTTGATTCGGGCAGTTCAAAAGGACTTGGGGGTGGTGTTGGGAATGTTTCCCAGGGTAATATTGGTGTGGTCTGATATCATTCCAAGGCCGTCCTGTTGGGCTCAGCAGCGGTGGTTACGAGGTGTGACAAAGATTAACCGTCAAATTGGTAGATGGGTGGGGGAACAGGGAGGCTATCAGATCATGCACCCTTGGGTGGACGTGGAGTGCTCGGGCCTTTACCGGCCGGATGGCGTGCACTTGTCCCCGATAGGTTTGGATTTACTTCTGAACGATTGGCAGGAGGCCTTGGAAGGTATTAGGTTGAGGGCAGGGGCTGGTCGCAGCTTACCTTTGGGGGGCGGCTCTGGTCGTGGCTGACCTGAGCCGGTGGCGGGATCCTGGAGGTTTCCGGGGTCCGGAGCCGGAGGCAAGCAGGAGGGCGGGGGTGGGGTACCCCCGACCCGGTTAATCCCTCAGGTTTTTGCTAATAATATGGCGAAGCCGGAAGAGGGAGGGAGTGGAAAATTTCTCGGGCCTGTGCCCGGAGGAAGCGGAAGCGGCGTCACCTTGCTACTAACATGGCTGGTGAGGGCTCGCTCTGCTTGGCGGGAGGGGGGGGGAGTTATAATGTGCTAAATTGTATTATCTGGTTTATGTAAAAGGTTATTAAAGCTGCGACCAGTTTTAAGTTCAAGAAAGTGTTTTCATGTTTTTGTTATCATTTTATTAGTTAGCAATAAATTAAGGGGGTGGCTAGGAGGGGCGAGAGGCGACATGTCCGCCTTACCCGGTTATTGTAAGGCCGCGGGTCCCCGTGGCCGATCCTAACCGGGGGGGGGGGGCGGCAGTCCGATCGCGCCCTCGGTTTTTACGGCGGCGCGCATGGGTGAGGCGAGCTCCTTGTCGCCCGGCGGTCTCATTGGCTCCCGCTGGCGTTTCAAACGCGCGGGAGCCAATGGGAGGGCTTGGACAGCGGCCAGCGGTGGGGGTGAGGTGCGGGGACCCGGCGCTGCTCCTTCCTTTCTCTCGGTGAGGCTGGAGGCGCCGGACGCCCACCCGCCCGCCCTTGCTGGGGATGCTCAGTGGGTTGGGGGTAGTGGGTTGTTGCAGCTTGGGGGGGGTGGATTTGGCAGGATCCCGGAGGTTTCCGGGGTCCGGAGCCGGAGGCAAGCAGGAGGGCGGGGGTGGGGTACTCCCAACCCGGTTAATCCCTCAGGTTTTTGCTAATAATATGGCGAAGCCGGAAGAGGGAGGGCGTGGAAAATTTCTCGGGCCTGTGCCCGGAGGAAGCGGAAGCGGCCTCACCTTGCTACTAACATGGCTGGTGAGGGCTCGCTCTGCTTGGCGGGAGGGGGGGGAATTATAATGTGTTGAATTGTATTATCTCGTTTATGTAAAAGGTTATTAAAGCTGCGACCAGTTTTAAGTCCAAGAAAGTGTTGTCATGTTTTTGTTATCATTTTATTAGTTAGCAATAAATTACGGGGGTGGCTAGGAGGGGCGAGAGTCGACATGTCCGCCTTACCCGGTTAAAGAAACTTCAAGCAAAACACACAAGATTTTAATGAATAAAACAGCCCGACACAGAGATATTTCAGCTGCATCAGGGGTGGTTATTCCTATATACAAAAATATACACGCAAATATATATAAAAGATAATAAAACACATACAATATTAAACCATAAATAAATTGGACAACAAATGCAAAAGCATACATTTCATATTTTTAAAAAACCCATGTATTTCAAAGTAGGTAGTAATTAAAAACACCAGCATTGCAGAAACGTATCCATGTTGGCAGGGCCAGCCCCAGAGTTACTTCAAGATGTTGATGCCCTAGGCAAACCGTATACTTCTACATCCTCCCCAGCTGTGAAAATGTATTGTTTTGCTTTGAGTGCCCTGCTTAGTACCGCCTCTCCCCTCCCCTCCAAAGAAGCTTCTGCCCTAGTTTGTCTGATGGTTGGGCTGGTCCTGCATGTTGAATAAGACATATATTGGAAGAGTACAATATAGCGAATATTCAAAAAAGGTGATTCTCCCATGGCCTTCCCTGTTTTCTTGTCTTTCATTTTTACTTTAAGCAATGATAGCTATGTCCGCTTTAAAGACTGATGATTTGCTTTTTAATACTGATGATTGACAGTGTGTCCATTATTGATTTTCAAAGCTAAATGGCTTTTATTTTTTAGATTTGTTATAAAGCAGGATCAAGGTGTAATTATTGATTCCTGACTTGGGTACATTTGTCATTTGTGCTCTTAAGGCTTTAACAGTTAAATGCCCTGGAACGTGGGTGTCCTCGTTTTAATTATTTGTATGGCTTTATTGTTTTGCATTCATACAATGGGATATATTTACTAAGGGGCACACTGGTAGTGTGCAGTTGAGCCACGAAACTAGCATGGAAAGGCGTGTACATCTGTCCCGTCGCCTTTGGCGCATTGCTAATGCATGACATTGCACTAAGCAGCTTCTGGGTGCACCTATTAGGATGGTGTTATGTGCACCCGTGCTAATGGAAAGACTCGCGGTTAGAGGGTACCCAAAATGCCCAGGCTAACTGCAATGCACCATCAATACCCATGCTCCCCCCGACCTCTCTAATTATACACTACCCAGTTAGCATGGGATTTTGAATGCAGAGCCCCGTGCTAACTACTTAATGTATAGCAAATCCTGTGCTATGTATGTTAGTAAATGTGCCCTATTTATGCTTATATTTTAAAAGTTGTGATTTTTGTCACCATTTTGATATTTATTAATAATTTCACTGCATAGAGAAGATTGAAGGAGGGACAATTTTTTCTTTCCCTCTACTTCCCATTATCCCTCCTTCCTCTTCACTTTCCTCCTCCTTTCCTTGTTTTGTTTTTGTAATTTATTATTTTTATTTGTTTTCCAACATGTTTATCAACATAATTTTACAGCTTCTTTCAAACCTTTGTGAACATGTTAGAACAGTTTACCATGAGATATTTAAGAAACCGGTTGTATGACTTGTTCTTTGCTTTCGTTATAACCCTCACTCCCCTTCCCTCCCACCCTCTTCCCTCCTAAGCTTCTCTTTATTGTTTTGTTATAGTTTAGTGGTTTGTTCCTTTTCCCTCATCCCTCCCTCCCTTTCCCTTTATCTTCTCTATCACTCTTCTTACCCCTTCCATGCTCCATTCTTCATACCATTGCCAATTATCTTTATATTTTCTAATGTTGTGGTTTCTATAGGCAGCTATTGCACATAGGCTCCATGTCTATTCCAATTTTACCACTAAGTCTTCCAACGGTGGTGTTTCTTTATTCTTCCACCACCTAAGAAGAGTCATACGTGCAATTATTATGCAATAACCTAAAAACATTGTTAAGTCTTCATTGCCTCCTCCTATTCTCTCATTTAAGATTAGCATGGCTGGGTTAGTTTAATCTGTACTTTGGTAATATCACCATATAACACCTCTGCTTCTTTCCAATATCTTTGTAATTTTGAACAACCCCAGATCATGTGCAGGAAGTCTCATCTCTTGCCACATCCTTTCCAGCTTTCATAAGAGCTTTCAGGATAGATTGTATGTATTTTTTTAACTTAATCTTTATTGATTTTTCATAAATATTATTTCCAAACATTTTCATAAACAGGTTACAGTCATTATAGCAACAATTCCTACATCATTAACCAATTCTAGCTCTTCCCCTATATACCCAACTCCCTCCCCCATCAGTACCTATTATAGTAATATAGGCCACTTATCTTCTCCCCTACTATTCCTACCCCCCCTTCCTATCCAGAACCTGATAATCTCAAATATGTCAATAAGGGCTTCCATTGATTATCAAACTTTTCCCCCTGATTTCTCCTAATTGCTGTCAGGCGTTCCATATTCAGCACCTTCTGTAATCTAGTGACCCAGTGAGCAAGATCTGGCGAACCACTTTGCTTCCATTTCCAGGCTATTTCGCTTCTAGCCGCAGTGATACATGACCTCATTGGTTTACTGCATTTATTTGAAAGATTGGTTGGCCACACTCCCAACAGAAACAAAGAGGGGCACAGCTCAGGTGTCACCCTAAAAATCACCCCCATTTGATCTCGAATATTTGTCCAGTAAATTTTTATCAGTGGACATTCCCACCACATGTGCAAATATGTTCCCCGGGCCCCACAACCCCTCCAACAGTGGTCAGGGGCCGCAGGGAACATCTTATGATATTGTACCAGAGTATAATACCATCTCTTCAGAATTTTATAAGCATTCTCTTGAATTGTGGTACATAAGGATGACTTTGATGCTCCCATATATATCGCTTTCCATTCATCTGCTTCCCAACTCACTCCCAGATCTCTTTCCCATTCCTTCACATATCTAAGCTTTTCTCCCTCCCCTCTAGCAGCATGCAGGTTGGCATATAGCAGGTGAATCAGTCCTCGAGATTGATGATGTCCCAAACACAAGCCCTCAATATCATTGAACCCATCCTCAGTCTTTTCCTTATTATCTTTCTGACGTAGATAATGAGCCACTTGCAGATAAGCAAAAAAATCTCTTGTCCCCAAGTGGTATTCCCCCTTTAATTGCTCATAGGACTTGATTTCTCCCGACTCTACCAATTTCGCAAATGTATCTAATCCCCTCCCCGCCCAGCACTTAAATATTCCTTCCCTACCTGGCCCGAAGGCAGGAGTGACACTGATTGGGGAAAGCAAAGATACCCCTGTCTGAGTGTTTACTCTATGCCACCCCCTTTGCCATTCGCCCTACAGGTGACGAATAAACGTGTTCGCAGTCCATTCTCCTTGCAAGAGTCCCTTCTGCAACCAAGGTATATACTTTAGTCTATGCCCTTCCAGCCAATATTGTTCTATAGCTGGAAACGTTTAGAAATCTCGGACTTCCGCCACTCCATGACTTGCCTCATTTGTGCGGCTAAATAATAATTAGCTATCTCTGGCATCCCCAGTCCCTCTTTCCGCCGTGAACTATACAATACCCTCCCTGCTATACGCGGGGGGCGGTGTCTCCACACAAACAAAAACATTCTCCTTTGTATCCGTTGTAACACTATTCGAGGGACTTTTAGTGGTAATACTTGGAAAAAATACAGCAATCGAGGTAAAACCGTCATCTTAAGCGCCGCTATTCGACCCAAGCAGGAGATTTCTTCCCTATTCCGTTTTTCCAAATCCCTTTCTATCTGTCCAATCAGCAATGGATAATTTTCCCCATATAAACTATCAGGATCCCGTGTAAGATGTACCCCGAGATACTTAATTGACCCCGGGGCCCAACGAAAATTGTAGCTCCTTTGCAGGTGCATTACTAATTCCTCCTGTAGATTGATACTTAATGCCTCTGTTTTGTCCCAATTTATTTTGAATCCTGCGACCCTCCCAAATTGCTTTAATTCCTCCATGAATTATGGCAGTGCCAGTAATGGACGGGTAACAAACAACAATAGATCATCAGTGAATAATGCTAATTTATGTTCATCTGTGCCTATCAATAATCCCGTTGCGTCTCCGTTCCTTCGTAACCATCCCACCAATGGTTCCATAGTTAAAGCAAACAGTAAATGTGACAATGGGCATCCCTGTCTTGTGCCCCTTTCTAACTGGAAAAAATCTGAATGCCTCCCATTTATTTTCACTGCCGCTACTGGGTTATCATAGAGCGCCCTAAGCCATGCCAGCATATTTGATCCGATACCAATTTTTTCCAGCACCGCAAACGTAAAACTCCATTCTACACGATCAAAGGCCTTTTCAGCATCGATGGCCAGCAGTAACAGATCCTGTTTTTGCTTCTTTGCTGTCCATATCGCTTGAACCGCCCTCCTAATATTATCTCCCGTATTCTGCCCTTGGATAAACCCGGTTTGATCAGGATGTATAATCTTTGGTAGTATATTCCCTAATCTGTTTGCTAAAATTTTCGCTAAAATCTTCCTATCTGTATTCAACAGGGAGATTTGTCGGTATGAACCGCACGATGTGGGGTCCTGACCTGGTTTTGCTAAAACCAATATCCCTGCTTGTTGCATGGATGGAGCCAGAGGTCTCCACTACAATATATCATTAAATAGCCTCTGCAACACTGGTGCTAGCTGTTCCCCAAATTTTTTATAGAAAATTGCTGGGAATCCATCCAACCCTGGCGATTTATTTAAAGCCATCCCTTTGACTACCCGATGGATTTCCTCTAGCCCAATATTCTGATTTAATAGCTCTCAATCTGAACCGGATATCTCCGGAAGTTCACCTCCCTCCCTCAAGTAGTCCTCTGCCCTCTCTACTGAACTCCCTAATGCGCTTGTATATAAAGTTTTATAGTAGTGCACAAATTGCTCCCTAATATCCTTAGTTTGAAATAACAATTTATCACCAGGTCTTTTTTTTTTTTTGAATTCTTTATTTTCGTTTTATAACAACAAAGGAAAGGAAGACATACAGCAAAGACAGATACATAACGTGTAATACATACACCAAAATAAACCCCTACCACCCCCCTCCCCCCAGCTTCTTCTCTAGAAAACTAAACATTCCCGAAGCGGGCGTGTACTTACATTATTGTGTTACAAAACCTAACGGTGATCTAAGACATGATGAGTGCATATTATACAGGCATGTTGAAACAGTGAGCAGATTGTACATAATCATTAAGCATCTGCCATTTAGACAAGCGAGAGTGAGTTTGGACATGGGGAATAGCTCTCCTAGGTATCTGCTCATATTTACTATATAAGCAGACGAGGTTCCAACATTCATTGACAGTAAGTCGAGAGCTATCCTTCCAATTCCTCGTGATTAAGCATATGGCTATATTCAGCATGAAATCAAGGAGAAAGCGACCCTTCTTAGGAAGGGAGGGGACCTCCGCCGCAAAGCGGAGTCCCACAACCTTCTAAGAGAGAGGTTCATGAGAGTGCAAAATAGATTGAATACGACCCCAGACCCGCCCCCAATAGACCTGCATTTGAGGACATGCATAAATAACATGAGCGAAGGTTCCCACAGCAGTATGGCAAGACCAACACAGGTCCCTAGCATTTGGGTTCCATTTGGCTATTTTTCCTGGGGTATAAAAGCATCTGTGTGCAAAGAAGAAGAAAATCCGATCCGCTGCTTCCTGACTGAAGTAGCTTAGGATTTTCTTCCGTTTTATCGGATTATTGATTCCTTTTACGTTCAATGAGAAAAGCTTACATGGTGCCATCAATCGGTAATAGACATTTTAGGTAAGGGCGCTTGATAACATATAACATAAGCAGAATCTATACAACAATGTCATAATCACCAAGCATTCTGGGTAATACACCCCATATTGAAAAGTATGTACCAACGTATCCTAGAGAAGAAGCAAACCCCCAAAGAATATGGCGACCAGAAGTCTGCGGGAGGAGGCCCTAGAGAGGAACTAGAAAGACATGTAAAAAAAAAGAAAAGAAACACCAGAGTCCATAATAACACTGTCTCTGATACTCGTCAAGGCTACTGTGGGTAGATGGAGTCGGGTCACAGATACCATCAAAAGCAAGGCCACAGACTGCCCATGCCAGACTCTTTGCTAGGCTGCGGCAGATCCAATATGGCAGGTACAGCGGAGATGAGGAGACGTGCAGGAATACTCTAGAAGTCAGCGCATCAAGTCGGCTTCCTTGGAATCCAAAAACTCCGCTAGTAGATCAGGGTCCTCAAATGTTCTTGTCTGATTGTGAAGCGTGACTCGGAGCTTGGCCGGGTACATCAGGCCATAGCGTGCTTGTAGTTGTTGAAGCCTCGGCCGGAACTCCAGAAAACGCCTTCGGCGGTCGGCCGTGGGTTTAGCCAGGTCGGGATAGAAGGAGATCTTGTGGCTCTCAAACTCCATATGGCCCTTTGCCCGAGAGGCACTTAGAATTTGCTCCGCGTGTTGATATCTCAATAATCGAAAAATGATAGGCCGCGGGGTCTTCCTGTTAAGCATTATGCTTGTGGGTACACGATAAGCGCGATCAATCTCCAACTCTTTGGTAAAGGTGATTTGGAGCAGGGAGGGGAGGATTTTGCCTAAGAACTCTTTCATGTCTCCCGATTCCGCTCCCTCCGGTATGCCCACGAGTCGTATGTTGTTGCGGCGCGCTCTATTATTGCCATCTTCCACCTCTTTCTGCAAGGTCCGCACCTGTCGTTCAACTTTGTCGAGTTTGGACAACCGGGCCGCATGGGAGTCCAATATGCTCTCCATTTTGTCCTGACGCGAAGAAAGCCCTTCTAGCTTGCTTTGCAGCACACCAAAATCTTCCCGCAGCGCTCGGAGTGCTTCACCGTTTGCCTGCACAAGGTTTTTGACCCCTCTAATCTCTACGAGGATTTCCTGCTGCATTTCGGGGCCCTCGCACAAGGCCGGCCCCTTCTGCGGGGACGGAGGTTCAGTTTTGGAGCGTTTGCCGTGAGAAGCCGCTAGAGATCCAAATTCCAGGCGCGTTGGTTTGGTCCCCGCCATCTCACCAATGTGCCCCGGCAAGATCAGAGTAGAAGTTCTAAGTTAGTGAGGTGTTAATTCAGGATTCTGAGTAGGCCTCTCGGGAGCCTCAGCGTTATGCGACCATCCCGCTGGACATCAGGCTCCGCCCCCTTATCACCAGGTCTTTTAATTTTTATTATAGTGGACCGCCTTTCTCGATCCTGTAGCTTCCTGGCTAACAGTGTACTAGCCTTATTATTAAATTCATAATAATGTTGATTAACTCGTCGCAATTGATAGTGTATTGACTCCATCTGGAAGGTCACCAACTCTGCGCGAGTGCGTTCTAATTTTGCCCTAATCTTTATTCCTCCCCCTTGCTTATGGCTTCTTTCCAATTCTTTAATGTCCCTTATTAATTTGTCCATCTTTCCCTCCCTATCCCTTTTCTTTCGCACTGCCCATTGTATCAATTTCCCCTGTAAAACAGCTTTTAACCCATCCCACTGGATCTCCCGTGACACTTCCTCTGTATCATTCACTAGAAAATATTCTCTGATTTCTTCCACGATATTTTTTATCACCTCTTTATTCTGTAGAAGGCTTTCATTAAGATGCCAAAAGGCCCAGCCCTCCTTATCGCCTCCCCCATCAAATTCGACCCATATAGGACCGTGATCTATCCATGTTATGGTCTCAGTCTCTGCCCTAGTGACCTTTCGAGTCCAATGCTCATCTCTGAGAAAGAAATCTATTCTACTATAACTATGATGCACGGAAGAATAGTATGTATAATCTATTTCTTGAGGATGCACCTCAAGAAGGTGGAGTGGGAGGAGTGGCCTAGTGGTTAGGACAAGGTACTTCGGGCCAGAGGGCCGGGGGTTCAAACCCCACCTGGGGACAGCAATCTCAGGCCGGAGGGACTGGGATTTCTAGTCCTATAGGCACTCCTTGTGGTCTTGGGCAAGCCACTTAATCCTCCATTGCCCATGTTCCCTGTAAGTATTGGCGTATGTGTGTCATATCCCCTCGTGTTAAATGTGTCTCCCAATTGACCGCTTTGACCCGGTGAAAAGCGGGATATAAATACAGCTAAATAAAATAAAATAAATGCACCTGGCGCCAGATATCACATACTCCATAATGTTGCATCAATTCATAAAGTTGTCCCCTCCCTTTACTCCCCCCACTATTGCCTTCCATCGATCTATCTTTCCTTGGATTCAATACTTAATTGAAATCTCCCCCCAACAGTAAAGCCCCATGAATTTTATTTTCCAGCCACCTTGTTAATATTTACCAAAAATTAGTATGGGGATCGTTTGGGCCATAAATATTTAAAAAGGTAACCTCCTGACCATTCAATTCCTCCCAGATTAGTAGAACTCGTCCTTTTATCCCTTTTATCACTCCCCCAATATGAAATGAAACATCACCCCGAACCATAATTACCACTCCTGCCTTCTTATGTGTGCCCTCTGCATTAAACCAGATATTGCTGTACGCTCCATGTCGTAATAAATGCTCATCCTTTGGTAATAAGTGGGTCTCTTGTAAAAAGACCACCTGCCATTGCCAGCGCTGTGCTTCCTGAAACATCGCCTTTCGCTTTTGTGGAGTGTTCAATCCTCTAACATTTAATGATCCTACCCTAAGTTCTGCCATCTTAAATTATTCTTAAATCTAACGCTCTGCTCAGCCTTTCTACTTTGATTCCACTCTCCTTTCCCCTTCCCTTCCAGCCCCTCCCCGCTTTGTGCCTCCCAACAACAACCCTCCCCTATATTCCCTACCCCCTCCCTCCCACCCCATCATTCGCGCCACAGGCCATTATCCTGTGCCTCCTGTCATGAGGACGAGACTCACCTCCCGGGACCCTTTTCCCCAACTAACAGGGCCCCCCCCAAACCCCCATACTCCTATCCTTACCCCCGCTGTTCCCACTATTCCTTTCTCCCGAATATACTCCTCCCATTGCTTCCAACCCCATTACCCCCCCCCCCCCATGTAAGCTAATTATCCTAGCAGCTCCTGCTTCCCTTCTCCCCCTAGGCTCTCAGCCCCCTCCACAATAAATAGTTCTACAGTCAACCCTAAATAACCTTAAATAACGTTTACAAATTTGTCATTTGAACTTTTATGCTTTTCCACTAACAAAGTACTTTCATATTCGACTGGGATCACTCCCTCAGCCTCCAAACAAGTCAAGTTCCCAGAAGTTCTCACATTCAAGATGTCGGTAAAGAGCCACTGTTCTCCCCCTCCTCGTCCCGGGGGGTACACCCTGAGAGGCGGTGGAGGCATCGCCCCTTCGTTGGCATCCGTTGCCACCTTAATTTCTCCAACAAATTTGAGTAATCGCTCTCCCGATCGTGAGCTACCGGCTGAGTCTGAATCCGGGGCAGATTCGGCGCTTTAGCCTTCTCCAAATATACCCAAGCTTCCGTTGCAGTCTTGACACGTTTAACAGCTCCCCGCACTTCAAACTGCAACCCAAAGGGGAAGAGACATTTATATTTCAAGTTTTCTTGCCGTAGATACACTGTCACAGGACGCATGGCCCTTCTATGCTGTAAAGTCGAGGGAGCCAAATCTTGAAACACCTCAATAGTCCCATTACGCCACTGCAATTTGCCTTTCCTTGCCACCACGTTCATAATCTCTTCCTTGAGTTGATAACTAGATAGGCAGGCAATTATATCTCTGGGACGATTCCCAAGAGGGGGCCCGAGGGCTCTATGTGCTCTTTCAAGTCCAATCTCCCATCTTACCGCCTCTGCCTCCTGGTTTCCGTCTGTCAGCAAGGCCTCGCAAATTTCACGAACGACGTGGTTGGCTTGCTTATATTGCTCTTCTTCTGGGACCCCCCCGGATTCTAAGATTGCAGCGCCTAGACCAATTTTCAAGATCCTCGATCTTATCTCTCAGGTCCTCACTTTCTTTCTGCCATTTGGTATACGTGCTTTGTGTGTTCTGCGCCGCCATTACAACCTTCTCCATGTGCTCCTCTAAATGGTCTACTCTTTGCCCCAAGGCCTTTAAATCCAGCTGGAACTCAGTCAACATCTCTTTCACCTCTTTTTTCACGCCAATCACCTCGGTTTTTATTTCTCTACACCAGTGCCACAAGTCTCCTCTCGTGCACTGCTCCTCGGCATTCTCAGGTTCCTCCTCCGTCTCTGTGTCATCTCTCTCGCCTCGCTCCGTCTGTTGCATCAATGGAGCATAGAGATACTGAAATTTCTCTAGTTTTTTTCCGTACCGACATTGTTGATAATATTATCTCCTTCTTTCTGGGTAGTTTGCACTCCAGGGGGCCCGATGCATACACTTTTCGCTACTTTTCCCTTCATCCCGAAGAGAGCTCCGCTATCAGACTGGGCATCAAAATGGCAGATGAAATTTAATGTGGACAAGTGCAAGGTTATGCACCTAGGGAAGAACAACCCAAACTATGGTTACACGATGCAAGGTTCCACATTAGGAACCACCACCCAGGAAAAAGATTTAGGCGTCATTGTGGATACCATGTTAAAACCCTCGGCCCAGTGTGCAGCGGCGGCCAAGAGAGCAAATAGAATGCTAGGTATGATAAGGAAAGGAATGGAAAATAAAACAAAAGATATTATAATGCCTCTATATCGTTCCATGGTGAGACCGCACCTTGAATATTGTGTGCAATTCTGGTCGCCGTATCTTAAAAAGGATATAGCGATTTTAGAAAAGGTACAGAGAAGAGCCACCAAAATGGTAAAGGGGATGGAAGGATACTCCTATGAAGAAAGGCTAAAAAGGTTAGGGCTCTTTAACCTGGAAAAGAGACGGCTGAAGGGAAATATGATAGAAGTCTATAAATTAATGAACGGAGTGGAACGGGTAAACGTAGATCGATTGTTTACCTTATCAGAATATAGAAAGACTAGGGGACATGCAATGAAGCTGCAGGGTAAACTATTTAAGACTAATAAAAGAAAATATTTTTTCACTCAACGTGTAATCAAACTCTGGAATTTGTTACCGGAGGATGTAATAAAGGCTGTTAGTGTAGCTGGGTTTAAAAAAGGTTTGGACATGTTCCTGGAGGAAAAGTCCATAAACCATTATTAAGAAGTGACCGAAGATATCAATGCTTGACCCAGTACAAGCATTGTGGAACTTGTGTCTCTTGGGGAAACTGCTAGGTACATATGACCTAGATTGGCCACTGTTGGAAACAGAATACTGGGCTTGATGGACCTTGGTCTGACCCAGTATGGCATATCTTATGTTCTTATGTTCATCCCAGTTGGTGACGTCCTCTCAGATTGTATGTATTTTAACTGGGGTTCAATACATTCATAGCCTTACTTTTAAACTATTTTCCAGAAACGATGTTCCCTGTGCTAGTTTGTGTTCCCTCTCTTAAATATCTTCCCATCTATTCATGTCCCACGGTCCCAGTATTTCCTCTTCCCATCTCTTTTGATTTGGCACTTCTCCTCCTTTTGCAATCAACATTTTATATAATTTAGATATCAATCCTTTTTGTGACCTGTTTTCCCATCAGCTTTTCAAATGGTGTGGGTTTGGCTTGTACATTTTTTTCTTATCTCTTTTTATTGTAGAAAGTGTCAAATTTACACATTGGCATAATAGTCTGTCTTGTCTATTTGATACGCCTGTTGCAACTCTTCGATTGTTTTAATTTCTCCTGCTTTTCTCACCAGTTGACCTAACCTTGTCAGTCCTTTTCTTGCCCATTCTCCATAAGCTTTCGTTAGTTTCACAGGTGTGAATTCTCCTATTCCCTGAATAAATGTATGCTTCATTCATTTTTTCCCTCCCAATAGGTATCGTTTCCATTTTTTCCACACCTGAAGGGTCATATCCTTATATGGATTTTCCCCCCTCCCCTTTTGTCTGTTCTCTGGGGTCCCAAAGCTTCGTCTCCATTTTTTTTCTCTCCCTCAGTTTCCATATGTACCCAACCAGAAGTGTCCTCTCCCTCCCTCCATGCGAATAATGCTCTAAGTTGCGCGGCATTATAGTAATTGCCTACAGATGGTACCCCTCAACCTCCCTCCTTCCTTCGCTTGTATAACGTATTCCTTGCTGCCTTCGTGAACTTGCCCTCCCAGCTAAATTGCATAATTATATTTTACAGCTTTTTTACTTCCCCCTTGAGTATTCTGCACGGTAGGGATGTGAACAAAAATAATATCCATGGCAGTGCATTCATTTTCACCACTGCTAGACGTCCCAGCCCACCTGTAAACCGAGCTGATTTCAAAAAGCGCGGTATAGAAAAGACCTTAAATAAATAAATAAAATAAAATAAAATAAATAAATGCAGCCCCGTCCATTTAGAAAGATCTTTCCTAATTTTTTCTGTCAATGTTTCACAGTTCCAATGCCCAATCTTTTCTGGGGGTTTCCCTAGTTGTATGCCCACGTATCTAAACTCTTGATCTACCCATTTGAACTTGAAGTGCTTCCTTAGACACTCTTCTAGACTCTGCAGTATATTAAACCCTAGAACTTCTGTCTTACTATGATTTATTTTATAACCTGCTATTCCACTAAATTGTTTTATCACTCCCATCAATATTGGTAGTGTGGTTATAGGTTGTTTCAGGGAAAAAATTATATAATCTGCAAGCAGGGCGATTTTTCTTTCCTGGACCCCTTTTATGTCTGTTTCCTTTCGAATGAACTCTGACAATGGTTCTATCGCTAGGGCAAATAGGAGGACGATAGAGGGCAGCCCTGTCTTGTACCCCTTGCTAATTCAAAACTTTCCAAATACCCTCCATTTATTCTTACTCTAGCTGTTGGGTGTGCCATATAGTGCTTTTATCCATCTTAAATAGTTCTCTCCTAGTCTCATTCGTTCCAATACTTGGAACATGTGCTTCCATTCAACTCGATCAAACGCTTTTTCCGCATCTATCGTTACTAATACTGCTTGTTCTTTTGACTTTTGGAGATGCCATGTAATATTTGATATTTTTGCTTCCCTGTCTGCCTTTCACAAACCTTGTTTGATCTTTACGGACTAATTTGGGTACCACATCCTGGATACAGTTCACCAATATCTTTGCCAAAATGTTTGCATCTAAATTACTCAATGATGTGGGCCTATAGGAGCTACATACCAATCTGTCTTTGCCTGGTTTTAGGTAAGATTGTAATACCTGCCTCTTCCATGGACTTTGGGATCCTCTCTCCCTGCAGTATCTTGTTGAAAACCTGGGTTAGGATCGGTGCTATTTGGTCCATCATTGTACGATAAAATTTCACCGTAAAGCCATCTAATCCCAGGGGCGTCCCTGATTTGAGTTTTAATGGCCTCTTTATCTTCCTCCTCCTTAATTTCCTGCCTTATTCTCTCTTCATCCTCTGTGCCCAGTTTTCCCAGGTTACATTCGTTTAAGAAACTCGCTTCTTCCTATTGTCCGCTTGTAATTTCACTTACATATAAGTTTTTATAGTATTCTTTGAACACTTTGCTAATTTCTGCCGTATGATACACCACTTCTCCTTTATTATTTCTAATCCCAGCTATGTATGCTGTTTGTCTTCTAGCTTTCAAGCGACTAGCTAAGATCTGATCTGCTTTGTTTCCCTCTTCAAGTACGTTTGACGCAGCACTGCTAGATGTATGCTATTTCTTGGGCTTTAATTCTCCTTAACTCAGCTCTTGCTCTAATTAGTGGATTAGTAGCGACAGTGGATGGATCTTGATCACTTTGGTGTTTCCTCTCTAACTCCCCTATCCGTCTCAGGAATTCTGTTTCTAATTTCTAGTTAACCTCTCCCTCCAGCATGGTCATTTACCACCCTCATTGAAACATGCACTAATTTGCCCAATCCTAAAAAACAATTCAATGGACAAAAACTCCCCCACCTCCTACAGACCTATTTCAAGCCTCCCTTTCATGATGAAAGTAATAGAAAAACGCTTCAAATCCAACTCCAGGATCATATAGACTCCTTCGCCCCACTCGACGAGCACCAATATGGTTTCCGACCATTCCATGGATTGGAGACGCTCCTCAGCATCCTATTTGACTGACTCATACAAGGAATTGATGATACCAAGAAAGTGTTCCTTCTCTTATTTCTTGACATCATCACAGCCTTTGACAGCATAAACCATCACATTATGCTCCACAGACTCCAACAAATAGGTATAAAAGACACAGTTCTAAAACGGTTCTCATCATATCTGTCCGACAGAACACAACAAGTAAGAATTGAACAACAAATATCCAAACAATACAAACAAGAAAAGGCTTACCGCAAGGTTCCACTCTCTCAGCCATACTCTTAAATATATAGATCCAGCCCATTTGCTCCATTTTGAAAAAATTCCTAATAAAATTACCATTTGTATGCAGACGATATAATGATATATCTCCCTTTTAACATCACAAATCCATCGATCCAAAAACTTACCGAATGCTTTGCAGAAATTACAGGATGGCTCACAAATCACAGTCTTAAGATTAACCTCACAAAAACTGAGGCAATGTACGTAACCAGAAACCAGAGCTTCACCCCCCCCCCCCAACATCGATCAGGATACCAGATACAAACATACTATTTAAAAACAAAATAAAATACCTCAGGGTACTCATTGACCGTAACCTCAACATGACATTTCATATAAAATATACAACAAAAAAGATATTCTATAAACTCAAAATGCTGAAATTACTCCGCCCACTACTTCACCTCCAAGACTTTAAATCCGTTGTCCAGGCAATCATCACCCCCCATTTCGACTTCGCTAACACCACCCTACAGGGCATCACAAAACAAACACTAAGACAACTCCAATTAGCACAGCATACTGCAGCCAGGATAACTTTGAAGATCAGCCCGACAGAACACATAACCCCAACACTGTATGACCTCCACTGGCTCCCCATCCAAAGCCACATAAACTACAAAATACTTGCCACAACCTTTAAGTTAATCAATGACATCAACCCTTCACACCTCTCCACACTCATTCAAAAAGAAACCAACTCCCGCACTCAACGAGACTGTAACAAGAACAAGATCTCACTACCATCTGATTTCAGGAAATCAACGAAGACAACCAACAACAAAGCATTCTCCCACACTGCCCCCAGCCTCTGGAATGCACTCCCAGACTACATAAGAGAAATAAATTACCTCAAAACATACCTATTTACCCTTCACTGGCCTAGTGGTTAGGACACGGTACTTCAGGCCGGAGGGCCGGGGGTTCAAGTCCCACCTGGGGACAGCAATCTCAAGCCGGAGGGACTGGGATTTCTAGTCCTATAGGCACTCCTTGTGGTCTTGGGCAAGCCACTTAACCCTCCATTGCCCATGTTCCCTGTAAGTATTAGCGTATGTGTGTCATATCCCCTCGTGTTAAATGTATCTCCCAATTGACCGCTTTGACCCGGTGAAAAGCGGGATATAAATACAGCTAAATAAATAAAAATAAATAATTTCTTTTTCTCACTCTTTTGCCTTGCAGCTAGGCTGATTAACTTGCCTCGAACCACTACCTTCAATCTGTTCCACACCGTGCCCAGTGTCACCTCCCCATTTAAATTAAATTGCATGTACTCTTGTATATCTTTATGGATCTTATCCACTTGACTGCCTTCTTCTAGTAGTGAGTCATTAAGTTTCCAAAATTTAATTCCCTCATCTTTCTCTTCCAACTCAAATATCACACTGACCGGGGCATGGTCTGTCCAGGTTATTGGCCCATGTTCTGCTTCTTGGGCCTTTGATGCCCACTGCCCACTTCCCGCTTCCCCAAATCATGACTAGTCTACTGTATGTTGCATGTGAATAAAATGTGTATTTACGCTCCCCTGGGTGTCTTCTTCTCCATATATCTATCAGTCCCAACCTCTCTTTTAATTTTTTCAAGCTTTGCCTATCTCCTCTGCCCGCACTTACTTGCCCTCCACTGTTGTCTAGCCTTGTGTTACAAGTTAAGTTAACGTCTCCCCCTAATATTATGGGGACATCTCCTAATTCTTCCAGTTCCTTTATTTATTTATTTTATTTATTTATTTGGTTTTATACTGCACTATTCATGATCAGCAAGGTTTACAAAATAACATCATCATACATGGAACAATTTACATTGAATATATGAGCAAGATATAAAACAATTAACTTATTTACGTTGATAGATCAATAGATCATTCACAGTAACTTATAAGAATGGGGAACTATTTACAATCTGACAGGATCTTGAGTATAATATTGATGGATAACACTAAGTTACGTGGTCAAAAACAAGGTGGAATAGGTGTGTTTTGATTGCTTTGCGAAAGGTGGCCAAATCTGATATGAGATGAATAGGAGCAGGTAGGGAGTTCAATAGTAGAGAAGTGAAGAGGGAAAAGGCTCTGTTCCTGGTGAATTGGGAACTTTTTCTGGCTATGGATGTGATGGTAAGTGTGTTTACCATATTTGTTCTTCTCACTATGTTATCAGGAGAGTTTTGTACTTGAGTCAACTGCTTTTTGGGAGCCAGTGAAGGTGGATTAGGAGAGGAGTTACATGTTAATATCTGGATGCTCCGTAGATGGTTCGTGCTGCAGTATTCAATGCTAATTGTAAAGGATGGATAGAATATCTAGGAAGCCCTTGCAGGATGATATTTGCGTAGTCGAAGAGCAGAGTGATCAGGGCTTGGAAGTCAGTAGGTTCCAGTAAGGGTCGGAGATGATGGAGGGGAATGTATTTTATGACTGATGGACTTTGTGATATTGCTTGTATGGGGCTCCATGTTTAGGGACTGGTCAAGCGTGACGCCCAGATATCTAACCTCATGATTAGACTTCAGTACAGCTTTCTTAACCTGCAGAGTTGTCAAGGGTATGAATGTTAGGACTTTTGTGACAAAAAGGACTTCTGTCTTTTTATAATTCACTTTCAGGTTGTGTACAGCTAGCCAGTCGGAGACAGCATTGAAACAGTCAATGATTCTGGTTAAATTTGTTTTTTCTGTTGAGAAAGGAGTATAGAGAAGCACATCATCTTTATAGATGTGATAAAAGATGCTGAAGGACTGTATGATTGTACAAATTGGTTGTAAATATATGTTAAATCACAATACTACAAAAAATCGTTCACTTTCACCACTGTTGAGGATCAGAAATAAGTATTGAGGTCTCAGTAAAAAAGAGCACAGCTATTAAGACTCGCGTCAAAATATAGCAAAGTGCTTTATCACATCAACGACCTCCAAACTGCATTTAAAACAGGCTACTAGTCGTCACCTTTTTAATGAAAACTACTAAAACTTATCTTGTGCGACTAGACAGCTCTAAATTTCTGATTGATCCCGACGTACATCCCCAGTACCATCAAGACGTTTCACACTAATGTTTCTTTAGGGGATCTGTTTATCATGAATAACACTGCAAATAAATACATAAAAACCATCATTCCTATCCCAACTGCACTAAACTTAACTTCTCACAGAAAACAACAAAATACACCATTATTAGATGCCTTACCTTTGATGCTGCCCGCGTGCACTAAAACTACGGCTTCAAACTGCTCTCAACACCGGGAGAACTTCAACCGCCATGGTGAACAAAAACGCCGCGCATGCGGAGTGCCGATCCCAGTCCCATCTTTAAAGCCCTTCGAACGTCAAATATGACTTCACAACCAATAGACACTTCATACGTCATTTTGCCATGCATACGAAAAAACGCCTACTTCAACATGATCTTCCTCTTGCTCGTATCTAATGCTCCCTTGCTTCATTATCAAAAACTCAACACATCACTATTTCTCTAAAGTCTGTAAGGTCCAAACTCCCCGCACTCTATCCGGGGGCAAAGGAAATGCCTACTTAAACAAAACGCACTCCTGCCCATACTAAATACTCCCGCACATCATGATTACATCAGCTGCCCATCACTATTATACTGATGTCGATGAGAAACTAGCCCTCCTATCGACGTGTGGACCAGAAACGTGCGGTAGAAGCTAGGGACCTCCCAACAGACTATCGAAGAAACAAAGCGCTCTTATATCATGTCAAAAACATGCCGACCATTCAATGCAACTATTTAATCCCTTCGGGACCAATGTATTAAATCGATAAATCAATCTCTGCTCACTTTTAATCAATTCCTGGTCTATGGTCCTACCCTCTTTTCCCCTTACAACTTGGTCAATGCACAAGCACCGCAGTTGTTCAAAGATATGACCCTGCTGTACACAGTGCTGAACCATCGGAGCCTCCATAACCTTATGCTTAAGGCGGCTCCGATGCTCCCTCATGCATATATAAAAAGGGCGTATATTCCTCCCAATGTAGCACAGACCACATGGACACATTACAGCATAAACTACGCAAGATGAACTACAAGTAGTCTTATGTTTTAACTTCACCATTACTCCATGATATGAAAAATCTGCGGCAGTGATGGTGATACCACAGATATCACAGGCTCCACAACTTGAATGGCCTGCCTCCAATGTGGTCCGAGACCCTTCCACAACTGGTGGCAATACTGCGGGACTCAACCATTCCTTCAGGTTGCGATACCTGTGCCAAACACACCTTATAGATTTATCTGTTATCCCAGGTATCACCGCCAAAATATTACTATGTTTTTTAAGTATTTTTTGAATTTCGTTGCTTAAAGGGGAAAATTTTGTAATTAAATTAATGTGATCATCATCAAAATTAACAGTACCACTGGGAGGTTTCATTTTCAACAGGGCAGCTCTATGATTAAATAGTGCCCTCTGATAGGCACGCTTAACTACAGGGCTCGGATATCCTCTCTGAATAAAGTTGTTATACAACTGTTTTGCTTTATATTTAAAATCGGCTTTATCAGAGCAGTTACGCCTAAAGCGTAAAAACTGTGAAAAAGGGAGCCCCTCCTTCAAACGTCTTGGATGCATACTCCCAAAATGGAGAAAGGTGACCTTATCTGTGGGCTTCTTAAAAATTGTTGTTAACCAACCATCAGTACCCCTAACTATACTAACATCCAAGTAAGTAATTGTATCCCTATGGTAAATGTGCGTGAACTTTATATTTTCATCGCAGTTGTTAATCCATAAGGTGTGTTTGGCAAAGGGATCGCAACCTGAAGGAATGGTTGAGTCCCGCAGTATTGCCACCAGTTGTGGAAGGGTCTCGGACCACATTGGAGGCAGGCCATTCAAGTTGTGGAGCCTGTGATATCTGTGGTATCACCATCACTGCCGCAGATTTTTCATATCAGGGAGTAATGGTGAAGTTAAAACATAAGACTACTTGTAGTTCATCTTGCGTAGTTTATGCTGTAATGTGTCCATGTGGTCTGTGCTACATTGGGAAGACTATACGCCCTTTTTATATATGCATGAGGGAGCATCGGAGCCGCCTTAAGCATAAGGTTATGGAGGCTCCGATGGTTCAGCACTGTGTACAGCAAGGTCATATCTTTGAACAACTGCGGTGCTTGTGCATTGACCAAGTTGTAAGGGGAAAAGAGGGTAGGACCATAGACAAGGAATTGATTAAAAGTGAGCAGAGATTGATTTATCGATTTAATACATTGGTCCCGAAGGGATTAAATAGTTGCATTGAATGGTCGGCATGTTTGTGACATGATATAAGAGCGCTTTGTTTCTTCGATAGTCTGTTGGGAGGTCCCTAGCTTCTACCGCACGTTTCTGGTCCACACGTAGATAGGAGGGATAGTTTCTCATTGACATCAGTATAATAGTGATGGGCAGCTGATGTAATCATGATGTGCGGGAGTATTTAGTACGGGCAGGAGTGCGTTTTGTTTAAGTAGGCATTTCCTTTGCCCCCGGGTAGAGTGCGGGGAGTTAGGACCTTACGGACTTTAGAGAAATGGTGATGTGTGTTGAGTTTTTGATAATGAAGCAAGGGAGCATTAGATACGAGCAAGAGGAAGATCCTGTTGAAGTAGGCGTTTTTTCGTATGCATGGCAAAATGACGTATGAAGTGTCTATTGGTTGTGAAGTCATATTTGACATTCGAAGGGCTTTAAAGATGGGACTGGGATCGGTACTCCGCATGTGCGGCGTTTTTGTTCACCATGGCGGTTGAAGTTCTCCCGGTGTTGAGAGCAGTTTGAAGCCGTAGTTTTAGTGCACGCGGGCTGCATCAAAGGTAAGGCATCTAATAATGGTGTATTTTGTTGTTCTGTGTGAGAAGTTAAGTTTAGTGCAGTTGGGATAGGAATGATGGTTTTTTTGTATTTATTTGCAGTGTTATTCATGATAAACAGATCCCCTGAAGAAACATTAGTGTGAAACGTCTTGATGGTACCGGGGATGTACGTCGGGATCAATCAGAAATTTAGAGCTGTCTAGTCGCACAAGATAAGTTTTAGTAGTTTTCATTAAAAAGGTGACGACTAGTAGCCTGTTTTAAATGCAGTTTGGAGGTCGTTGATGTGATAAAGCACTTTGCTATATTTTGACGCGAGTCTTAATAGCTGTGCTCTTTTTTACTGAGACCTCAATACTTATTTCTGATCCTCAACAGTGGTGAAAGTGAACGATTTTTTGTAGTATTGTGATTTTGATTGTTCAATAATAAAAGGCCAACGATATTGTGCGGGAATATATGTTAAATAGCAAGGCGGATAGGGAAGAGCCTTGTGGTACACCTTGTGTTTGCAGATACATACCTGATGTTTGATTGCCCATACAGACTTGTTGTTGCCGATCTGTTAGGTATGAGCGACACAAATCTAGAGCTGAGCTCTGAATGCCCTTAAGCTTAAGCAGATTAATCAAATGGCTGTGACAGACTGTATTGAAGGCTGAAGCAATGTCCATGAATATCAAGATAAAGCCCTTTAGTACCTCTTATACATTTCTCCTTAATGTTCATTGGGTCCTATATACTTATCACCCATACCTCCTCCTCTACTATTCGGAGTCGAACCCCCACCCATCTCCCCTCTTTGCTTCATGGCTATATGTGCCTCAAATTAGAATCCCCACCTCCCATTTTGGGGATTCACTCTTTGTCCTGCTAGTGTGGCTATAGGGTAGTATTTTGAAGATAGCAACTGTTCTTGTCCCACCTGTAGATGTCTCTCTTGTACACAAAAGATGTCAGCAAGTTTCTTTTCTGCCATGTGAATAGTCCTCTAGCATTAATTGTGACTATTGTTAATAGTTTCTTATTCATATTCTTATTTGTTGCATTGTTTGCTCCCTTTCCCTTTTGTCCCTTTCTCCCATCTTCCTTATCTCCACCTCTTCTTTTCTCCTCCCTCCTTCTCGTCATCCTACACTTTGGTCCCCCCTACCCTCCCTTCCTCCTCTCTCTCCACGTCTCTCTCTTTTCCTTCCCTCCTCCTTCCTCCCCCTCCCCCTCTTCCACCTCACTTTCAGAGGTGATATCCGGAGTAGTGAGTCCCTTGCCTCCCCTGCCTTCCTTACTCTCTTGTCCTAAACCCCCCCTTTTTCCTCTCTTTCCTCTCTTCACAATCCCTCTCCTCCCCTTCTTCCCACCCCTCCAGAATCAATCAAGTTAAAAGATTCGATCATCCAAGTCAAAAAATATGTAAGATACTTGGGAGTCATATTAGACCAACAGCTCAGTTTCTCCAAACACGTGAGCAATGTAACCAAGTCCATCTATTCAAAACTAAAAATGCTACACTTAAGATCTCTCCTCTCCACAAGTGATTTCAGAATAGCAGTCCAAGCAATGATCTTTCCACACTTGGACTTCTGCAACGCATTACTTATAGGGATCCCAAAACAAGTCATCCGCTGACTCCAACTAGCACAAAATACAGCAGCTAGAGTAATTACACAAGCCCCAATAAAGAATCATATTACCTCAATATTAAAACATCTCCACTGGCTTCCAATAGAAAGCAGAATAAAATTCAAAGCTTTTCTCACAATCTATAAAATCCTTCATACAGAAACACCAAACTACCTGAAGACGCTTATTTTACCCACCCCGGAAAACAGACCACGGAGAAACAAAAACAAGAATTCACTTGTGGTACCCAATGAATACAAGACATGTAAGTCCTCCACAACAAAGAGATCCTTCTCTCTCTATGCTCCAACACTGTGGAATTCACTGCCTGAAAAACTAAAAGACCCTATGGTCCAAAACACATTCCGCAAACTACTAAAAACTAAGCTATTCAAGGAACATTTTGGGGAAACATTTATCTGATAAACTTTACCAAAGGACAACCTTAATACCAATGAAACTCAGCTGTTACAATTTCACAATAATTAATAACTTAATTTAATTAAAAGCTTCTATTACATACCATGAATACGTCCACAAGTCACTACTGGATTATACTTATACTCACCTTTATCCCTACCAACGCTTTACATTCCTCCCTCAAAGCCCCTTTTTAGAGTTTATTTGTTAATACAGTTAAGCATTAATTTAATTTTATTGATGTTATTGATGTCATTATTTATATTATGTTAATTGCACCTTATCATACGTTGTTCAAATGTAATTTCTACAATATTTGATTTCTTTGTAAACCGCTTTGATTCCTGAAAAGCGGTAAATAAACACAAATAAATAAATTAATAAATCATATCTCTTCATGTATGCCTTGCGGCCTATTCCCAGACTGATACATTCCCCACTCCCCCCTACCTTCTTCCTTATCTGCTTCTGTTCCCCTTACCCAATTCTTTGTGTGTTCCTTATCCCGCCCATTCTTTCCCTGTGTCCTGGCCTTTTTCTTTGCATATTTTCCTATCCCTCCCCTCTCTGCACCCATTCATAAACTTACTATAATGTACATGAACCTTCTGTTCTTAATTTCCTTATTCCTTCTCCTCCACTCTTTCATACCAGAAAAGTGTTCTTTAGTCCTCCTTTTCTGCTATCGCCTTTCTTTAATCCTCCTTTTCTGCTATCGCCTTATGGTTTAAGGCCATCTTTGCCTTTTCTCTCTCGCGGCTCTTGATCTGTTCCTCTGCTTCTATATGGTTCTTGTCGCTGTTCTTCTTTTTTCTTTTGGCCTGCTGCCACCTTCTCCGGCTCATTTTGTGCTCCATGTTGATGTACCCCTGCTTCCTGGAGTGCTAGATTGGCCTCTTCAATTGAGTGTACTCTCCATGTTTTCTCTCCTTAGGCAAACGCCAGCCCGAAGGGGTGCCGCCACCTATACCTAATTTCAGCTGTTCTCAGGATCTACGTTACCGGATACATTTGAGCAGAAAGATCCTCATATATGGCCACTGGGTATCCCTGCCAGTTGAAAGTCCCTGCGCTTCTCATTTTTGTTGTGGTGCGCTCTTTCATTCTGTAATTTGTCAAGCATATAATAATGTCTCTAGGCCTATTCACTCTTGATGGTCCAAGCACCCTATGTGCACTGTCTATTAAAATCTCTTTGGGGGCTGTTTCCTCTCCCCCTGTCTTTAGTATTTCAGAGCATATTGAAGCTGCTACTCTTGCGCTGTCCTGGAGCTCCTTGTCGTCTGATATTCCTCGGATCCGTATATTATTTCTTCGGGAGCGGTTTTCTAGATCTTCCACTTTGTATTGAATTGTGTCTTGCCATTTTTCCATTTTAGATATCTGCTGTTGTATTTGTCCCTGCTGTTGTTGCATCTCTTGTATTCTGTTTTCATGATCTCCTGCTTTGTGCATTAGCTCTGCAATGTCCTCCTTTACATTGCCAATAAGTTCACTCGGTTCTGCTTTCACCGCTTGCACCTCATTCTTTATTTCTGCAAACCGTTCTCTCATTTCTAATTTTGTTGTTCCTTGTATGGTTTCTCTCTCTTGTTCTTGATTATTCCTTTACATCTGAGTCGCACTGTGTTCTATGTTTACTGGCATTTGCGTGGCCTTTGCGTGTTATTCTCTGCCATACTATTTTCGTTGCCGCTCCGGCCCATCCCCACATACCCATATTCTCTAATGTCTACAGTTTTCCTTCTAGTTGACATCTTGCCTCCTGTTACTAGGCACCCTGTTCTGGTTTTGCTGTACATAGTGTATTGCCCTTTAAAAGTCTTTAATTTTTTTCTGCCTTTGCTTGGAGGTGTCTTCGGGGCTTGCAATTTAAGCGGCCTCTCTCTCAGTTCTTTCTCTTTTTCAGTTTCTCTGTTTTTCTTTTACATTCACCCACCTTGTCTCCTGCTCTTACTTTTCCTCCCGGTGGCCATGTTTGTGCTCTTATGATCAGTCCTTCATTATTATATCTGCAGTCTCTATTGATCTTGAGTTGCCTTGTTGTTCCTTTGCTGCGCTTTTTCTCTCCCCACTGCCTCAAGGTTCTAAGCTCCTCTGGCCGCCATCTTGTCCTTCCTGCAGTGTTCCAGTCGAGCTCTTTTCATTGGTTTGCTTTCTTTCAGTTTATTGTATGATTTCCGACTTCTGCCCTGGTCTCATTTGCCCTCCTTGAGCTTCTGCCTCTCTTTGCACTGTCGTTTCACCAGGTATTGATAGGTTTGTTAGCACTTTCAACAGACTTGTCCCCGCTCATTTCCCTCATGCAGCTTGCCGGTAAACTGTGTGATTCCTTTTTATTCAGCTGATCGCCTGCCTGTGTTCATTTCTGCCCTCTCTGTAATCTCCGGGACGTCCTCCTCCTATGTGGTCATTTTTCCGCTGCTCGTAAAGAAGTTTTATCAAGCTTTTGGTAGGGTCGGCATCGGAGAGAATATCTCATGCCACCATTAGGCAAGGTGACGTCACTTCCTCCTTCTCCTCTTTTTGCTGTTCTTGTTTCCATTGTTCATATGCTAATTATTTTTATTTTATTTATTTTTTGAATATTTGTTACATTGAGCTCTTCCAATATGTCTTGACACAGTTATGTTTTTGCAATGCTGGTGTTTCTATTTACTAAATACTTTGAAATATGTGTTTTTTTTAAAATATGAAATGTATATTTTTGCTTACAATGTTGATGTTTTTATTTGCTCAGTTTTATTTATGATTTATGTTTTATTGTTTTTATGTATATTTTTGTAAACAATAATAAATGGAGGGAGAACAGCAAGGAAATCTACTTTGCTAGCATTGAACTTTCAAAAGGGAGACACATACAATGAAGAAAATGGTTAAGAAAAAAATTAAAAGGAACAACTAAAAGGAAGAATTTACATTAAGATTGAGTGTTATTTAAAAATACTGTCTTGGAAGCCCAGACTAGACGTATTCCATGCTTTAAGAAAGGTTGAAGGAAAGCCAAACAACCACTGGCATGATTTAAAGGTGAGATCAGAGAGGTTGTTTTAACCAAAAATACATCCCTCAAAATATGGAAAAAGTAGCCAAATAACCAAGAAAATAGGAAACATAAGCACTGGCAAGTTAGATGCAAGATATTGATAAAACAGACAAAGAGAGAATTTGAAAATAAACTTGCCATGGAAGCAAAAACTTATAATAAAATCTTTTCCAAGTACATTCATGGCAAAAAAAACCCTGTGAGAGTCAGTTGGACCATTAGATGATAGAGGTGTAAAAGTGGCACTAAGGAAAGACAAGGCCATAGTGGGAGAGACCGAATGAATTCTTTGTTTTGGTCTTTATTAAAGAAATAATATTTCAAAGCAGTGAATCTGAGGATATGAAACAAATCTCAGTGAACCTGGCTTTCCCTGGCAAATCACATGTAAATTGCCTAGGTAAATGATGCAGTATGTAAATGTTTTAATTAAAAATATAAATTCTTTGCTTCAGTTTTTACTGAAGATGATGTAGGGAAGCTACCCATGCTAGAAATGATTTTTAAAAGACATGTACTGGAGGTATTGAAGCAAATCTCGATAAATCAGGAAGATGTAATGCACAAATTGCGGAATCAGTGACCAGAAGGAAACGAAGGGTAGTGGTGGTTGGAGACTCTCTTCTCAGGGGTACTGAGGCATCCATCTGCCGACCAGACTTGATGTCCAGAGAGGTATGCTGTCTGCCTGGTGCCAAAATCCAAGATGTTATGGAGAGTTTGCCGAGATTCATCAAGCCCACTGACTATTACCCAATGTTGCTAATCCATGTTGGAACAAATGATACTGCCAGGTATACCTTGGAACGTATCAAAAGTGACTTCATGGCTCTGGGACAGAGGGTGAAGCAGTTAGGTGCACAGGTGGTGTTCTCTTCAATCCTCCCTGTTGAGGGTAAAGGCCAAGGCAGAGAGGCTCGCATCCTGGAGATGAATGCATGGCTGCGTGGATGGTGTCATCGAGAGCGTTTTGGTTTCCTAGACCCTGGGATGCTGTTCCAAGGGTTGCAGAGCAAAGATGGCATCCATCTGTCCAAGAAAAGTCAACGCATCTTTGGTAGTAGACTGGCTAATCTACTGAAGAGGACTTTAAACTAGATTTGTTGGGGATGGGTGAAGAAAGCCTCCAGGTAAGTGAAAGCCCCCAGGTAGGTGATACATTAAATACCTTTATGGAAATGGGTAACAGGGGTAACATATGGAAAGCAGTGTGTATTAATGCCCGTAGCATGGGAAATAAGATCCCTGAAGTTGAAGCTTTGGTGGGAGTGACTGACTTGGATTTAGTGGCAGTTACAGAAACATGGTTCACAGAAAACCATGACTTGGATGTAACTATACCTGGCTATACTTTATTCAGAAAGGACAGGGTAGGAAGAAGGGGAGGAGGAGTGGCACTATATGTAAAAACTACTATTAAAGCTTTGGAATTACAGAGCTTAAAAGGGAGAGAGGAGGCATTGTGGGTTAAACAAGAAAGAGGGAAAGAGAAATCTATTTGCATTGGTGTGATATACAGACCTCCCTCACAAGAGGAAGAGGTGGACAGAGAGTTAATTGAAGACATACGCAGCATTGCTAGGAAAGGGGAAGTGCTACTAATAGGAGATTTCAATATGCCAGATGTTGATTGGCACATTCCTGCTGCAGTATCATCTAGAAGTAAGGAGATCCTGGATTCTCTATACAGGGAGAACTATTCAGGCAATTGGTAACAGACCCCACACGTGAAGGGGCCATACTGGACTTGGTGCTTACCAATGGTGAAAGTGTTTCTGATGTTGTAGTGGGAGATCATTTTGCATCCAGTGATCACCAGATGGTGTGGTTCAGTATTAGGACTAGGGCTGTTAGAATCCATTCCAAGGTGAGGATCTTAGACTTTAGGAAGACTAACTTTGCGAAGATGGGCCAATACCTCAGGGAGTCGTTAGTGGGATGGGAACAGCTGGGGGATGTAGAAAAACAGTGGGCAAAACTGAAACGGGGTATTTTAAAGGCAACCAACCTTTTTGTTAAAATGGTAAATAAAGGCAAAAGGAACAGGAGACCGCTATGGTTTTCGAAGGAAGTAGCTGAAAAAGTGAAGAAAAAGAGGGAGGCCTTCATGAAATACAAGAGATCACAGAGAGAGGAAGACAGGCATCTGTATTTGGAAAAACTTAGAGAAGCTAGCAAAGTAGTCAAGAAGGCAAAGATTCAAAAGGAGGAGGAAATAGCCAATGCAATAAAATGGGGGGATAAGACATTTTTCAGATATATTAGTGAGAAGAGGAAGGGCAAAAGTGGTATTGTCAGACTCAAGGGTGCAGGGGGGGAATATGTAAAAGCTGATAAGGATAAAGCAGAATTGCTTAACAAATATTTTTGTTCTGTGTTCACAGATGAAGAACTAGGAGCAGGACCTCAGAAAACACCCACAAATAAGAACAGAAGCGAGGGACATCTTGAACAATTTTCAGAAGACTGTGTTCGTGAGAAACTAGCTCAACTTAAAGTAGACAAAGCGATGGGACCGGATGGGATACACCCTAGAATACTGAGGGAACTTGGGAACGTTCTAGCAACTCCACTGACTGACCTTTTCAATGCCTCGTTGGTGCCAAAGGACTGGAGAGAGGCTCATGTGTTGCCTTTACACAAAAGCGGAAGTAAGGATGTGGTTGAAAACTACAGGCCGGTTAGTTTAACTTCGGTGGTGAGTAAATTATTGGAAACACTGCTGAAAGAGAAAATAGTGAGGTTTCTGGAGTCCAGCGGATTACAGGATCCGAGGCAGCATGGATTCACCAGAGGCAGGTCTTGTCAGACAAATTTGATTGATTTCTTTGACTGGGTGACCAGGGAGTTGGACCGAGGGAGAGCTCTAGATGTGGTGTATTTAGATTTCAGTAAAACCTTTGACACTGTTCCTCACAGGCGACTTATAAACAAAGTGAGCACCCTAGGGATGGACCCTAAAGTTACTGCTTGGGTTAGAAATTGGTCGGGTGGGAGGCGACAAAGAGTACAAGTAAATGGAGCTCACTCTGAGGAGAAGGATGTTACCAGTGGTGTGCCCCAGGGATCTGTCCTTGGTCCGATTCTTTTTAACATCTTTGGTAGTGATATAGCGGAAGGGCTGTCAGGTAAGGTTTGCCTCTTTGCAGATGATACCAAAATCTGCAATAGAGTAGACACCCAGGAAGGTGTAGATAACATGAGGAGGGATCTAGCTAAGCTTGAAGAATGGTCTAGAATTTGGCAGCTGGGATTTAATGTTAAAAAATGTAAGGTCATGCATTTGCGCTGCAGCAATCCAAGGGAGCAATACAGTATAGGAGGTGAAGTACTTTTGTCCACTAAAGAAGAGCGGGACCTAGGCGTGGTTGTGTCTGATGATCTTAAAGTAGCTAAACAGGTAGAAAAGGTGAAGGCAAAAGCTAGAAGGATGCTTGGGTGCATACGGAAAGGAATGGCTAGCAGAAAAAAGGAGGTGATAATGCCTCTGTATAAGTCTTTGGTGCGACCTCATTTGGAGTATGGTGTGCAATTCTGGAGACCGCACCTTCAAAAGGATGTGAACAGGATGGAGTCGGTGCAGAGGGTTGCTACTAAAATGATTAATGGGCTTCATTATAAAGCATATGAGGACAGACTTAAGGATCTTAATATGTACACCTTAGAGGAAAGGCGGGATAGAGGTGATATGATTGAGATGTTTAAATACTTCCGTGGCATAAATGTTCAGGGAGAGAGCCTCTTTCAGTTGAAAGCAAGTTCTGCTACGAGGGGACATGGGATGAGGGTGAAGGGAGATAGATTCAGGAGTGATATGCGGAAATATTTCTTTACAGAAAGAGTAGTGGATCCATGGAATAGTCTCCCAGTGGAGGTGGTAGAGATGAGGACAGTAACTGAATTCAAAAAAGCATGGGACCAACACAGAGGATCTCTAAAGGTAAAAAGTGGACTGTTGTAGTTGTTGTTATGGAAGGACAGACTAGATAGGCCATGTGGTCTTTTTCTGTCATCATGTTTCTATGTTTCTAAATTTATAAACTGAAGATTAGCAAATCACCTGGACTGGATAGTATACATCCCAGGGTGCTGAAAGAACTCAAAAATTAAATTACAGACCTATTATTGGAAATTTGTAAAGTATCTAAAATCGGAGGTACCTGAAGATTTTAAAGTGGCCAATATAATGCCAGTTTTTAAAATGGGTTTCAGGAGTCATTCGGGAAATTACAAACTTGTGAGCCTGGTGTCGGTGCTGGTCAGAATGGTAGAAACAGGATAGCAAAGAAAGAATACGTTGGTGTTGTCTAAATGAATTTAGTAATTTTGGGAGTTTGGTCAGAATATTTCAATACGCAATTGAAAATAATTTCATCAGTTTTCTTAGTACTGTTCTGCTTTGCCTCATGAGAGCACAAGGCAGATTTTAATAAAAAGCTTTCTGTTGTTATTTAGGGCCCTTTGTAGGCTTTCTGCACCACAGCACTACCCCTTTAATGAAAATTTGAAGTTGACCTATAGATTTTTGCTGCAAATAATCTGAGAACAAAGCCTCAGAAATTGAGAAATGGAAACTATTGAAATACAAAAAAGAGTTGTGATCTGTTGGCTTTTTTTCTATCTAGCTCATCCTAGTACTGTTTGCCTTTGCTGAAGATGAGCAAGCTATTCAGAAGAATTATGGAACTCTGTGTGATCCTCTGGGAAATTCTTTATACTAGCATGTGTCTGGTCCATTCGTCCAGCAAGAGCAGCAAACAAGCCCCCAAAGACCAGTTACTTTTCTTCATTGCTCCTGGAACTGGTCCTTGGTGGCACTGAAAGCTCATTACAGTAACTGCACTGATTCAGTAACTAGAAAAGAGCAGCTGTACTGTGCTCTATGCCGCACTAAGTTCTCAGGATTTTCTGGGGCCGTGCTCAGACACAGTATTACTTTCATGTGCTATAAAAATGCTTCTATTTCCTTTTTTTTTTTAAACAAACATTGTGCTAAAAGTGTTTTCATATTTTTTAACCCAGTTCTTCTCATTGGGCTTCCCTCAAGTTTATTTTTCCTGCCCTACTTTGTTTTGTTCATCTCAGACCAGTCATGGTAGTGACAGTGCTTGGCTAGGCGCCATGCACAGGGAATTCGGACATATGTTGGCGATTCAACAAGTCGTCCTGTCCTTTCCCGGACTGCAAGTTTCGACATGCCTGTTCCCTTTGCGGGAGCAGTCACGCAGCAATTAAATGCAGCCGAAAAGGGGTGGCAGGGGCCCCGCTGCTCAGTAAGTGATCCACACTTGTTACGCCTGACTCCAATTCTTGTGAGAGAGGAGGCCATGTGGCCCTGGCTGCTGTCTTACGGGGAATTGGAAAAGGGAAACAACTGTTAGAGGGTTTTGAGCATGGGTTTCGTATTCCCTTTTAAGGACACGTGCGTGATATTTCCGCGCCAAACGCAGCATCAGCTCGACACCTCATGGAGATAGTAAAAGGGAAGATTGCGGCTGAGTGTGCTTTTGGCAGGATCGCGGGACCTTTTAAGGAACCTCCTTTTCAGCCGTTTGTTATCTTCCCCTTGGGTGTGGGACCAAAGAAAGATCCTAGGCAAGTTCAGACTTATTCACAACTTATCTTGCCCGGCTGGGAGATATGTGAACGATCATATACCTCATGAGCTTTGTACCATTTGTTATGCGTCTTTTGACAGCACGGTGGTACTGGTACAGCAATGTAGAGCGGGGGCTCTTATGGCAAAAGTGGTCAATAGAGTCTGTTTTTCGTCTCCTTCCAGTTTACCCTCTGTCCTGCTGGACCAGGGTGCGAATTAAAGACTAACGCACTGTCGAATAGAAATAATTAGTTTATTTATAAAATATTAAAAAAGGTAACTTGAAAGCAAGTAATTCACTTATCCACATATAATTAGTCAAGCTATACATAAAAGCAAGATACAAGAAGATGATACATCACTGACAGAGCTATGAGCTTCATCTCATGCCAACATTTTGACTGAATAAGTCCCGGATTCAGCCAGGTAGGAGAGACTTCTCAGTCGGGGAAAATCCTAGACAGTGTGCGCATTCATTCCATAGGTGAGACCTCCTTTCTCTCCTGTCTGACTGCCAGGAGGCCCTGATTTTTTCTATTTGTTTCAAGAGCAGCCGGTAATTTTCCATCAGTTTACATACACACAAAGTAGGATCAGCTATCCATTAAACATAATGAAGACGCTGGCCAGGCGCCTGAGAATGCTCAAGGGAGGGGCATCTCCCATTCCATGGCTCAGAAGCTCAGAACTCTGATAGATGACCTTCACTTTATGAGAAAAAGCACAGTTGCTATGGGAAGAAGCTTCATCCTTATCGCATATACCAGTAGTTAAGCTGTTTCTCACAAAATTGCACAGGCAGGAATTTTCCTTACAAAACTGAGGTTTAATTAACCTCTGACTTACTGCTGATGCATAATCAATAGTCAACTCTAACTCACTTTCACCACACCCTCCCGCTTTTCAGTTTGACGATGGGTATTATTCCAATAAGTGCTTGCTCATGGGTTGCGCTATTTCTTGTGCATACTTTGAATTGTTCGTCTGTTTCTTGCACTGGGTGATAGAGCAGAAGATGGGGTTGACTAACTTAGTGCATGATATTTGGATGATTTTTTGTTCGTGGGACCTCCTCATTCAGATACTTGTGTGATGCTGCTGAGGACGTTTTCGGGGATGGCGGCCAATTTTGGGGCTCTGCTGGTGGTGGGAAAGACGGTAGGCCCGGTCTCATGCTTAACCTTTTTAGGGATAGAAATTGACTCCATTGCGCTAGAGGTACGGTTGCCACGTGAGAAGGTGGATAACTTGTGAAGTTTGGTAGCAGAGGTGGGCTCAGCGTGGAAAGTTGCTTTGCGTGTCATGCAATTGCTGGTGGGCCATCTCAATTTCGTGTGTCAGGTTATATTGATGGGAATGGCTGGAGTGCGTAAACCTCACCACTACTTTTGGGTTATGCAGGGCATGCGGAAAGACTTGCTTGTGTGGGATGCCTTTTTCGCCATTTATAATGGCTGCGCTGTCTTGCAATTGGAGGAAATCTCCAATGCTGAGTTACAGTTGTTTTTGAATGTGGCCTAAGGTCAAGGTTTCAGACTTTATTGCAAGTGGGCTTAGTGTGCTGAGACCTGGCCGGAGTCCTTGTGCGCTTTGGGATTAACACGCAATATCACCTTTTTGGAATTGTTCCCCATTGTCCTAGCCTTGGCAGTATGACCCCAACGGCTACGAAATAGGAGGGTGGTTTTTTGGTGCGATAATGCGGCAATGGTAGAGGTCATTAACAGACAATCTCCCAAGTGTCTGCATGTTGTGGCTCTGATGAGAGTATTTGTCCTCTATTGCCTGCAACTCAATGTGACGGCTAGAGCGTGACATATACCAGGTGTACTCGTAAGCATAGCTGACTCACTGTCTCATATCAAATGGTTACAGTTTCGTCAGTTGGCTTCAGAAGCAGATGTAGTGGCAGTGAAGGTGCCCGCACACCTTTAGCAGGTTGGAATCCTGAGGTGATGGCATTGCTACAGTCCTCAGTTGTGCCTACGATTTGGCAATCGTACCAATGGGGCTATAGGAAGGTGGGTGAGTTAGTGTCAGCTTTGGGTTGGTTGGGGGGTAGGGTTCCGAGCGAGCTGCTAGGGAGGTTTGTCACTTGGGCCAAGGCCAAGGGCTGGTCTAGAACAGCGGTAAAAGCATCCTTGTCCGGCTTCTCATTTTTCAGTAAGGTAGCAGGTTGGGGTAATCCGTGGGCCTAGTTTGTGGTCTGGCGTTTGTTGGCGGGTTGGGAGAGAAGGGCTGAGGTTACTAGGGATTGGCAGCACCCTTTGTCTCACAATATATTAGTCTGCATATGGGAGACTTTGTCCGAGATCACAGCCTTCGCATATGAGACACTGTTATTTCGGGTGGCCTTTTCGCTTACCTTCTTTGGAGCGTTCAGAATGAGCGAGCTGGTGCTGCACTCGGGGAAGGTGGGTGCAGCCGGGAGTTTAGACAGGAAATAAGTGACAGTGGATCACTTGCAGGTCCTGGTACACCGCTCAGAGGGTTTGTTACTGTGGCACGAGAATTTGCGTCCACTGACGCAGTTCCAGTTCACGACAGTGATGCGTTTGGTATTACAACACATAGGCTGTGATGAGCATCAGTTTGCGTCACATTCATTCTGAATAGGGGCCACTATCAGTGCAGCTACAGCTGGCCTGGGTGAAGCCATAATCCGGCAAATAGGCAGATGGTGGTTTGAAGTATATTCGGGATATGTGCTCCCCCAAGGGGGGAGTGGCGACTGAGCCAGGGCTAAGTGGAAGCTGGCTTGGGGGAGGACATATTTAATGGGTTGTGGTGTTTTGCAGATGGCAGCCAAATTTCTTCTTCTCTTGCAGATGGCAGCTCTCCCTCTGGGGAATGGTGGATACTGGGCCACTCCTTCATGCATTGGGCCGGGTGGAGGGCTACGGCGCGACCTCTGGGCCGACATCTTGGGATGGCACCTGTGGGCCTTCAGCTGGTTTGGATGAGAGAACACGGCATGCATTGGAGTCACTCGTTGCCGTTGCTCTTATACATTTGGGAGGCAGCGACTTCTCAGACTTGCAAGCAGCTCATTCAAGTGGCACAGCGGGACTTTACTGCCATTTATGCGCTATTTCCAGGGGTGACTGTCATATGGTCATACATTATCCCAAGGCCTGCTTGCCAGTCTCAGCACCAATGGTCCCATAAGTCTTGTGAAGGTGAACCGCCAGATAGGGCGGTGGGTTCAGCAGATGGGGGAGTTCAAGTGCAGCACCCTTGGGTTGAGGTGGGCTGCTCAGGTTTATATTTTGCTGATAGGGTGCATTTGTCGCCAGTCAGGCAAGATCTCCTATTGAATGACTGGTAGGAGGCCTTAGAGACAGTTACCCGGGGGGGGGGGGGGGCGCGGAAAGTCGCAGCTGACTTCATTATAGGGGACGGCACAAGGATAGCAGAGACTACTTTGTGCCAGTGGGGGAGTCCCGAGCCAACAGGCGCTGTGACAACAGGGCCTAATAGCTGGTGGGAAGAGCCAAGTGAGCACAGCACCTGGTGGAGGAGATGGATGGAGGTCTCGGTGTGGATCTTCGCCCGGAGATGGGAGGTAAGGGGCCAGCCTTTGCTAATAACATGGTGAGGTTGGCGGTAGTGACAAAGGGAATGGGGATTCAAGGGTGGATGATGCACCACTTTGCTAATAATATGGTTGGTGGAGTATTGGCATCATCCAGCTGGGGTGAGAAATGGAATATGTTTTGATATCAGTTGTTATTGTTGGCTCTGGTCAGTTTAACAAAGTTGTGTTAGTAAAGCTGTGACCATGCTTGTTACCAATTAAGTATTGTTGTCTTTTGTGATGAAGGGACGAGGGTGAGGTATCGGGAGGGGGAGGTCTGGAATGAAAGGGAGCGTGCAAGCGGAGCAGGTGTCCGGGCTACCCAAGGTTACTGAAACCCCCACAATTGTAGATCCTAAATCTAACTTTTGGATGTTACTGTTGCATAATGACTGGGACTTTTTTGTCTATCTGCCCATTCAGGGGCTACAAATGTTGTTATCACAGGAGCCCTGACTCAAGAAACAAACACAGGTTCTCCACATGGCTGTATGCAATACTGCTGCTGAATTTCTGGGCTGTCCACACTTCTATTGATTTTTTTATTTTTTATTTTTCATATAATCTAGTCAACCATATATGTACATCAATACTTCTTGTTTTACTTTCCATCTTGTGTGAAGTTTATCTGGCTTTTGCCCATCTCTAGTCATCCTTGCCATTACATGTAGTAGACTGGAATGATGCTGTGCTGTTAGTCATCTGTACTATTATGCTACCACAGAGCAGCTGTACCAGCATCATAAACCACCGAGGAGCAACCTTAGTAGAAAAAATACCAAGATCAAAATAGAAGGGAGAATCAATAAGACTGTGAGGAGGAGGAGCGGAAGCAAGAACCAGTCGAGCTTATGTTGTCGAAGAATGCTGTTCGAAATTCTATGTACATTTAACATGGAGGAGGAGGTGTAAAGACTGTGGCATCAGTTTTTTGGTGAATAGAAGTGATCGAAAATTTCAAGAGTAAAGCGATTAGCCTGCAGACATGACCATGAATTTCTTTTTTTTTTTTAAATTAAACTTTTCAAAGTATCTTACAATACTCAGTATTGAAGGAAAAAACACAAAAGTAATCTTGTACCCCATAACCAAATGAGGAAAATACGCATTATTCAACCAACAAGCAAAGTACAAGCTCATGTCAAGGAAGTCAGAAAGCCCATATATCATGGGATAACACATAGCTTTACCCTTATTACTTAGCTACCCCAAGAAAAAAGCAAATCATAATTAAGTAAGATTACATTCCATTATTTCCCCCGAAGGAAAGTCTTCAACTGAGAAGGGTCACAGAAAACGTATTGCACTTTCTGATGCACAATTAAACATTTACAAGGAAATTTAAGGTAGGAGGTTGCCCTGAGCACGAAAGCAGCAGGCTTAAAGTGTAAGGAACAACCTCCTAGCTTGCGTGGCTTTAGACACATCCGGAAAAATATTCAATTTCTGACCACGGACATGAATTTCACACAAGCCTAATGCCATTTACAGTCCATGAATACATTGGAGGTGACGTCCTACTGCGCTGAACTTGCTTAAAAGCTGCTTCCTGTTTTTCTCTTAGATTCATATTAAAATTTGGGTAAAAACAGAGCCAGATTTTAAAAAGAAAAAAAACCCCCCTCAAAACCCTACAGAAAGCCAGTCAGTTGCTTTTCCTGCACAGTCTTCAGCAGCTGTTGAATGTATAACTTGCTTATTCATGGAGTTTCAGCTGCTGTATGGTTAGATCCGTCTGAAAATTCATCTAAACAGCTTATAAAGTGATGGAGGGGAGGGCAAAACAGGAGCGGGTCACAAGTATCATGTGGATACCGGTGTTACTCAGCCAGACCTAAACTAAGAGACATGTTTACTAGGCTGCCCTACCAGGTTAGTGCAGAGTTAGTGTGCCATATGAGCACTATGCTAAAAAGTAACACAGGTCCACAGCCAAAAACGTTGTGCTACCCTAGTAGTGCATATTTGAGTGGGACATGGGTGATGCCCAGGTGTTCCTCAGAGGGTGGCTTTAGTTGTGCCTGCTTGTCCACTAGAACAGTGCCGCATGCTAAGCCCACATGAATTGCAGGCTTTAGTTACTGCAGGTCCCCCACGCTGGAAACATGTATAGCAACGTTACGCATATATTCAATGCTAGCACTGAAATTAATATATTCACCACTGCCACTGAAAATCAGGGTCAAAGAAGCAATCTTTTTACCTATAGATTTCATGGTGCAAAAAGGACAGCTAAAGGTTTTGCCTAATTCTTAAATGGCATGCCAATCAGAGCAAATCTCTATATTAGCCATGGTAGTAATATTAGGAAACCGCTTTATAGCTTTGTAACGCCCTGTTTTTTTCTTTTTTTCTCCAGTCAGTCAGAAACTACACCAAGTGCCATGTAAGAAATGAACAAATCTGCAACAAACTGACGAGCTGCAAGAGCTGTTCCTTGAACCTGAACTGCCAGTGGGATCAGCGCCATCAGGAGTGTCAGGCTGTGCCAGGTAAGATCCCCGCACGCAGAGCCGTTTGCTGGGGCTGATCTATGCTCACATGTGGCCCTGTGCCCTTGACATAGTTCATCCTCGGAGAGATCAGTCTCTTGCCAGAGTAATGTCACTCTTAGCACCATAGCACTGTAGGTGAGTTGTAGTCTCCCTGTGGTTGTAATTTCTCTTTCCTGAAAAGCTTACCATCTTGTGTAGTGCATGAGGATGGTTAAATGGTTTATCTGAGGTCAAATGAGTAAAAGACCAAGCCTATCCCATCTTCCCAGTTTCCCTACCTATCTTACTAGCTTTCCAGTGTGCCTCTACCCTGCCTTTCTGAGTCATAGTAGCATTCTTTCCTGTTCCCTGTTCTTGTCACCCTTTCTGTGAAAATACTCCCTCGTGAAAAATAATTCCTTGCAGTTTCTATGAAGTCATATTACGCCTTTGCTTATTTTTTTCCATTCTCCTATCATGCCCTGTAGTATTTCTTTTCTGCCTAAAATGCTGGACTACCAGGGCCAGCATTAGGAGTCGACAAGTAGGGCAGTTACCCTGGGCCCCCCTGCCACAGGAGGCCCCAGTTTTGTCTTAATCTGAAAAAGGAATAGCTTGAAGGTGAGTTTGTGGACGCCTATATTTTTATGCATCTGAGGCTTAGAGGGTCATTCTAAAAGGTTTAGTCGTGATTTGGACATCTTCAGACATGCACATGGATATCAAAATCACAGACATGTCTCCGTAACCATTCCACAAATGCCGTTCCAGGATGGGGACATTCAGGTAGGCATAGGGGTATGGCAGAGGTGTGTCTAGGGAGGGGCAATAGACTTGCATGTCCCCATTTGATCCCAGAAGCAGCAGAGCCGTCTGCAAGCACATGCGTGTTTATTCCTGCTCCAGGCACAAATAGGTATCAGGAAAGTGTTTGTTTTCCCCTTAAAACATCCAGAGAGTGTAGGGAAGATGGAGAATTAAGTGACTAGCTTTAGATTACAGAGTCCCACACTGGGCTTGAAGCTTGGCCACTCAGCTCTTAAGCCACTTCTCTAACCATTATGCTAGTAGACATTTTGGTTCTGAAATACTCTCCCGGGGACCTCTTTACAAACCTTTGATACACGTGCATATCGGGCATGTCCACGTTCCTGGAATTGTGCCGGAACTTGCATGTGCCTGCCTTTCTTGTAGGACGTTAAGGCTTTGATGTCCCAGATTGCGCTTGGACGTCCCTCTTAGAGTATTTGTATTCATAACAGTAGTATAACACTCTCATTACAGCCTCTTGATGGTGGTCTGGTCTTGTGGGTTTTTTTCTTCCTTGTGTAGTGTTCTGTCTGTGATCTCAGCCCTTAGGTGATAGTCACTTTAGTGCACTCACTAAGAATTCTCCTAGATTATGACATTTTGAGGCAATGCTGAAATGTATTTTCTTTTCTGCTGAATCTACACTTGGCAATGTGACTCTCTGCCCCTCAGGGACTCTTTTGAAAGTCAGACATAATAATTTAATGAGTCTCCCCTAGAGCGCAGAACAGTAAAACTAACAAGGACAACACTGCATCTCCCTGGCACACACCTGAGTCCTACTAATTATAGGACCGATTCCTGCCGTCATTACCTATATTTGCCTCAGGTGCAAGTCTGAAATTCAAATAAACCGTTTAAACAAATCCGACTTCAAACTGCAGTGCAAACGAGATAGTCAGAACATTCAGTAATATCCAACTCACAAGTTTTTTTTCATATCCATGAGGAGAGGTTAATTTGAGAAAGCAAATGAATGGCTTTTTCTGTTTTTAATTTTACTAAAGTTCATTTTATGTGTGGATGTGTTAGCAGGGCGTGTGAATTCAAGCTTCATAAATATGTAAACCTTAACTTAGCCCATTTTTTAAAATATGGTGTGAATGTGTGCTATAGTTCACTATGTACTGGAATTTGTCCTACAGTTAATAAATATTTCTTCCTGCATAAAGCCAAGCCCCAGTCACCATTCGTGTGGAAAGTGCTCAAACGTCTCCCATTGTTCTTTAAAATCGGCTTGAGTACAATTAATCTTAGTACTAATGGATAGCACCCTTGAATTAACGTATTATTGGCTAATTTAGCTAACTAAGTAACCACATCATCTGGAGATTCTCTGAGCAAATAAGCAGGACAGGGATCAAAGAAACCAGTCCCATTGGGAAAATGTGTCTTATGAAGAGTAATTTTATATTGGGCTGATTAGATTCGATTAATGCAGCTGGACCTGCTCATTTTAAGCCTATTTTATAAAAATAAATAGGTGCCTATTTGACTTTAAAATACTGGTAAAAGTCCTGCAGTATTAGCGCCTACGTTGGGGCATTGACATTATGCAGGCCGTGCATATATTATTGAAGTAGTGCGTAGATTAAGGTATTTCATAATCTACGCACATACTTCCCTATGCCACCTGTGCGCCCAAACTGTGCCCTCAGCAATGCCTTCTGCGAAAGAACATGCTTGCATGCCATGGGAATGTACTTTTACACCTTATCTAATTTTATAGTTGCATGTGTTGCCTCATATGTGCTAAAATGACTTTATAAAATTACCCTATAGAGTTGCTAAGGTTAAGTGAGTTGGCAGATGACTACTCTAAGGCTATTTTATAAAGATAATTAGGCACCTTCTTTGCTTTTATGAAATACTAGCACAATGTCTGCTGCTTCGCAGATGCAAACATTATGCTTGCTTAGGATAGGTTCAAATACCCTCATCTATACTGCACGCATAAATTAGCTACGTTCATAGTCTACGTGCAAACTTGAGGATTCTGCCAGGGCTCTATCCAGACCATGCCCCCTGCAACACCTACCCTAAAAGTACACGGGTGCATGCCATCGTTTGCACCTTTACACCTGGTACAATTTTCTGAGAGCAGAGGAATAAGTTAATCAATGACACTAGCCAGAATATCCATGTCACATGTCTATTAGAGGTAAAGAAGCACATTCCAAATGGGACGTCCAAGTGCAATTTGGCAATGTTGGTCTGCTCCACAGAGGGTTTAAACTGCAAATATAATGAATGTATATCCCCCTAAATATATAAGATTTGGTCCGATTTTTTTACTACACTGCAATTATCCAACCATTTGTTAAAAATCAAATCTTTCTTCTTTATATAACTTTTTTTATGAAGTTTTTTTTTATAAGCTTTTTTTATATATATATATCTCTTTTGAGTAGAACCAATGTTCTCAGACTGTAGTTAGCACTGCTCTGGGTATTTACCCCTTGAACCTTGTGCTCTTAGCATCAACGACCATAGATACGGTTCTTAATACAAACTACTGTAGTTAAATGATGATCGAAACTTATCTTAATATTTGATCCTCCTTTTATAGGAGCGAGTGCAATGTGGGGCATCAAAGCCAGAACGTCTGAAAAGAAAGGCAGACACGTGCAAGTTCAGCCATAGTTCAGAAACGTGGATGTGTCTGATATGCATGTGTATCAAACGTCTATATAGACGTCCACAGGGGAGTATTTCAGAACCAAAATGTCTAATACCATAATGTTTAGAGTAGTGACTTAAGAGCTGGGTGGCCAGGGTTCAAATCCCAGTTCTCTACATTCTGGATGTTTTAAGGTGAAAACGAACACTTTCCTGATACCTATTCATGCCGTTGCCCCTCTCCCATGCCTACTTGAATGTCCCTGTACTGGAGACATCTGTGAATGGCATTTGTGGACTGGTTACAGAGATGTGTCCATGATTTCAACATCCACATGCATGTCTGCAGACATCCAAACCAAGACTAAACCTTTTAGAATGATCCTCAAAGTCTGATAAAATCCACAAAACAGTTCAAACGCTGCTTAAGTAAATTTGCTTTGGCCTGTTAGTCTCTAGCACCTACATTGATATTAATGGACCTTGAGAATAACTTGCGGAAAGAATAGAAATTGTAAACCTGGTATCCCTGATCTGCAATTCATGGGTTAAGGGGAGAAAAGGACTAATGCATAACCTGAGTTTCATTTGAGGCTCAATCCACAATGTTGAAGGGATGGCAAAAAACAGATAAATAGCTTTTCAACACACTGCCACAAGTGTGATACCAATTTACATTTGTCTGTAAATGCAGATCATTAATTCTTATACATATATGTTTTTACTTGCCGCACAAGGAGTTTTGAAATATCACCAGGAGTATGAAACTAAATAAAAATGCCCAAACTCTAGTTTTTGAAGACAATGAGCAGCAGTATTAAAAAAATAAATACCAAATAAAAGTGAAGCAAGGATGCAAACCTGTTTGATTGTATTAGAGATCAAGCAGCTGTAATTCAACAGTCGAGCCACCATGCTTTCATGGAAGAAGCAAAGACCATTTAAGAATTTGCTTTGGAAGCCAGTTTTCTTGAACACTTACCAGGGTTAATTCCTATAAACATCATTAAAGTCTTTTATTAAGATTTTGATGCTATTTGCAACATTTCTCCTGTAACTGTCTAGCTTTAAATATCTTATCCATAGTGCCTCTGGCCATAACCTCACAAGCATGATAGCCTGTTGAGAAGAACATAGAAACATGTCAGCAGAAAATGACCATATGGTCTATCCAGTATGTTCCAGTACTCTGTTTTAGTAGTGTTTCCATTAGCTTACTCACTACAGCGGTTAGACTAACCGGCCTGTAGTCTCCAACCTCATCCACTTTTGTGTAAAGGGAGCACATGCGCCTTTCTCCAGTCCTCTGGGACCACTCCCAGCTCTAAAGAAGCACTGAAAAGGTCAGACAGTGGAGCCTCTAGAACTTCCCAAATTCCTTCAATACTCTTGGATGTATCTCACTTGGCTTCGTCTCTTTGTCTGCATTTAGTTTAGCTAGTTCCTCATGAACACATTCTTCTGAAACTGCACTTCTGGAAGTTTCGTTTTGGCAACATTCAGTTTCTTTGCTCACTTTCTTTGCTGCCTGCATGTAGATGAAGCAATTGGAAGACTACTACTACTATCCAGCACTTATAAAGCGCCACGCACGTAGCGCTGCACAGCTAACCTACAAGAGGTAGCCAACATACAAGAGACAGTCCCTGCCCGTCAGAGTCATGCTCATCGGAGCTTACAATCTAGTAGAAAAGTACATCTAGTTAGAACAGTACAGAGCATTAGTCAGTTCTAACCAAGGTACGGTGTGGTACAGTTTGGTCTGTAGTTTGGTGGGGGTTAGGGTAAGATGAGGAAGGAGTCAGGAAGAAACATGATGCTGTACACAAGGCCATGACCAGACCAGTTGGAAGTGCCTTGAATGAAACAAATCAAAGTTCACAGTATCTGATGATGATATAATCCATCTTACACCAATGTTTGGAGCGCAGATGTTTTCAAGTATATTTTTCATAAACTCTTTATTGCAAAACAATCCAGATATGTGTCACAGAGCAGAATGTTGCTAAACTTGGAGATAAAACAGGCTTGTTTCAGTTGAAGTTAAAATAAATACATGAAAACATTAGCCAGGTCATTACATTAAATTATAGTCTTAAAACTTTAAGATTGAATTAGGGCGGCTGCATGCAGGCACTGCTAGGATGCTTTTGTTGGGGGAGAGGAAAGGTAAATAGGGGAAGTATTCCTCTACCCCCCACCACCCACCTCTAATTCTATAATGGACACATTTCTACAGTGTCTGGGTGGACAGCAGACGTTGGGGTTGTGCCCGGTTGTGTCAACGCCTTTGTTGGAGGATTTGGTATCTTCTTTGAAGTATCACTGTCCCACAATCTATGGAGGCACCTGCAGCAATCACTGCTTGTGGAATTCTGCCCAGGTGGAATTTGAACTTTGCTCCCCCCAGAGAAACTCTGGAGGGGTAAGCACAGGAGGGTGTGACTCTAGCACTGTGAGTTTCAATTCTTAGCAGGACCTTCTAACAGTAGAAGTGACTGGTGTAGAGGTTAATGGAGGCCTGCTTTTGAGACCTCAGGAGCAAGAGTTGAAGAGTACTTCAAGCAAAATGGTAGAGCTGGAGACTTGGAGCGAATTCCAAGGATCCTTTCGTTCCTTTTTCTCTTCAGCACTTGGCCCATTTCTCTCTCAAGGTGATTTGGGGAGCCATTTCTCAGCTGGAGCATGCTATGCAACTCCATATTCAGGCTATTTTCTCTAAAACCTATACAAATGTTTGCCTTTATTTGATATACCGCATTTCTGTATACAGACAATGCGGTCCTGCCATGTTCGATGTATGCCAACAAGATATTGTAACTTTACAAAATTCTCTGAGTGCTGCAAGAACACTCCCTTACAAGGTAGTGTGACTGTATTAGTTAAGGACAGTGGAAGTAAATTCTGCCCAAGGAGCCCTCGCACTGCTGGGGGGCCCGGGCAGAAAGGGGGCCCACACAGTAGCGGTAAGGCAGTGCAGCAACCACTTTCTCATCTTACTGCACTGCCTCTACTCTTGTAAGTTTGGTGCAGGCCTGGTGGCTGTTCTTTGCTAGGCCTAAGTCTCACAATAACAGCCAGACCATGAGACTTTGGCCCAGTGGGGAACAGCCACGGGCCAGCGTCAAACTTACAAGATCGGAAGCAGTGTGGCAAGATGAGAGAGTAATTTTGTTGCCATTGCTGCCTGGGGGCCCACACACTGATACAGCTTCCGCATGAGTGTGGGGGGGGGGGCCTGCACAAGGGGGGCCCTCAGCAAAATTTTGCTTGTGGGCCCCTCATTGGAACTTATGCCACTGATTAAGAATAATATAGTTCTTAAAGTTGAAATACTGGAAAATTCAGCAAGGGCTGCCAATATAAGGGTTTTACATTTCTCTAAATCTCAGGTGGTGTCAGCAAAGGCGATGTTTAAAACATACATGGAGGCTTATGACAGTAGCTCTGTATGTGTAACCAGTCTATATGAGGCCTAGCCCTCCTTCAGCTCTATGAATGTACAATCTTTGCATACACTGATTCTTGTAGATTATCTCGTGGGCATGAAGGAGTTTTCTTGTTCGGATATCCAGTTTTTCAAGATCTTTAAGAGGCCAGTCTACAATCCCAAAGTTGTATGAGAGTACAGGAATTTCCAGCCAATTGATGGCTTGTATGCTATTCAGTGATATTAATGCACTTTTCAATAATGATTTTAGCATTCTATAGTAGTATTTACTGATCTTTTCGCTCAGTCATTTCTGCTTGAGTGTCGTTCCTTCCTCTACTCCAGGATATTTATATATGCCTTCCTGTTCAAGTTCCCAGATGTCACAGTCCTCAGCCAGGGAGATGCTTTTTTGTTTTGGTCAATTTTTCTCTAAAAAAAAAAGTTGCCTTAGCACATTGTCTAGACCAGAAATCATCCTGATGTCATCAGAAAAGCTTTTCACTACACGCAATTGGTCTGCTAATTGTTGGTCACTGGAACTGTAGAGTTTCAGGCTGTCTTCAAATTGTAAATGGGATGTTACCTCTGGGTTGTTACCTTCTTTAAGATTCAGGCTAAATCCATATGGAGTGGAGGAGTGGCCTAATGGTTAGAGCACTGGCTGGGGAACCAAGAGACTAGTGTTCAGTTCCCACTAGTACTCCTTGTGGCCTTGGGCAAGTCACTTAACCCTCCATTGCTTTAGAAAATTCCAAGTTATCAGTGTCCCTGTTTAATGTACATTACCAAGTTTAAGTTACAATGTAAACCGCTTTGATTGAAATGATAAAGCAGTATAAAAGACCTGTTAAATAAATAACTAAATATCACAAAGAGTTGATGAGAGTATTCATTGGATTAAGCAACATACAAAACAGAAGTGTTGACAGGGAATCTCCCTGAAATATTCCTTGCTGGATCTTGATATTAGGAATGATGTACTGACCATCTTCATATTTCAAAAATAGGGTGGTTTGCCACATTGTCATGGTGAACTTAATGTATTTTATCAAACCAGGATTTATTTTATACATTTCAAGGCAATTTATTATCCAAAAGTGTGGGACACTGTCAAAAGCTTTCTTATAATTAATCCATGCTATACTGAGATTTCTACTCCTCTTGGAGCTCGTCATGATGGCCTTATTTACTATTAACTGGTCTTTGGATCCATATGCTCCCCTCTTATTGCTCTTTTGCTCTATTGCAATGATTTTATTAGACTCGATATGATTATATATTCTGTCTGCATCTATTGCAGTGAACAGCTTATAGATTGTATGTAGACAAGTTATTGGTATGTAATTTTTGGGAATGTTGCTTGGGTCCCTCTTTGGAAGGAGTAATGTTCTTCCTGTTATAGGCCAAAGTTTGGCTGCTTAATCAGTTGGTTTTTGCAGTCTGCCAGGTCTTGGTGGAGTTATGCGAACTATTTGAGCCAGAAGTTGGTCACCCCATCTGGACCAGGGCTCTTCCATTTGGAGTCTCATTTTAACCTGCTTTCCAGCTCTTTCATTGCTACTACCGACCATTCCATAGATTTGATGTTTGATTTTTCTAAATGTTCCTGTATTCAGAGTAACCATTCTGCTTCTTGATTGTGCTTTATAGGGTCCTCGTATAGGCTTTTCTAGAAGGTTTCTGTTTCAGCTTTGGTTGGTGGTGTTTTTATCATATTAATGCCCTTTCCCATTTCTCTATAAAACTGTCTTGGTATCTCTCTAAATAGTTTATTTTGCTATCTTTCTTTTCTGTTTTCTTCATATCTGCATGTTTTTTGTGCTTCTGCTGCTACTTTCAATTTATTGTTGAAATATATAAATTTCAGTTCTTCTGTTAATGCAGCATGCTTCAGCGTAATGTCGTGAATCTTCCTCAATATCTAATAATTTTAAACCTTTTATATCAGGGCTACCTCCACATGTAAGGATTGTGTTTTCCCTTTGATGCACTTTTTCAAAGGAGGAACTGTTCTCTTTTTTTCTTCTGGCTCTGTACTTTAGTTAGTAGTATTCTTGCACTTATAATTATAGCTGCACGATATTGTATTTGATTTATTTTGGTGACATAAATAAAAGATCCCTTTATACTTTTAACCTTAGGCATTAAATTTAACTTGGGTAAGAACATAAGATATGCCATACTGGTTCAAGGTCCATCAAGCCCAGTATCCTGTTTCCAACAGTGGCCAATATAGGTCACAAGTACCTAGCAGTTTCCCCAAAAAACACAGGTTCCACAATGCTTGTATTGGGGCAAGCAGTGGATATCCCAGGTCCCCTTTAATAATGGTTTATGGACCTTTCCTCCAGGAACTTGTCCAAACCTTTTTTAAACCCAGCTACACTAACAGCTTTTCCTACATCCTCCGGTGACGTATTCCTGAGTTTGATTATTAGTCTTAAATTGGTTACCCTGTAGCTTCATTGCATGTTCCCTAGTCTGTCTATATTTCAATGGCGTAAACAGTCGATCTACGTTTACACTTTCCATTCCATTCATTAATTTATAGACCTCTATCATATCTCCCCTCTGCCGTCTCTTTTCCAGGTTGGAGCCCTAACCTTTTTAGCCTCTCTTCATAGGGGTATCCTTCCATCTCTTTTACCATTTTGGTGGCTCTTCTCTGTACCTTTTCTAATAACGCTATATCCTTTTTAAGATACGGAGACCAGAACTGCACACACTATTCAAAGTGCAGTCACACCATGGAGCAATAAAGAGGCATTATAATATCCTTTGTTTATTCTCCATTCCTTTTCTTATGATATCTAGCATTCTATTTTCTCTCTTGGCTGCCGTTGCACACTGGGCGGAGAGTTTCAACATGTTATCCACAATGACACCTAAATCCTTTCCTGGGTGGTGGTTCCTAATGTACAATCTTGTATCGTGTAAACATAGTTTGGGTTTTTCTTTCCTAGGTGCATAACTTCGCACTTATCCACATTAAATTTCATCTGCCATTTGGATGCCCAGTCTTCCAGTTTATCAAGGTCCTCTTGCAATTTTTCACAATCCTCATGGGTTTTAACAACTTTGAATAATTTTGTGTCATCTGCAAATTTGATTACCTCACTCATTATTCCCATTTCCAGGTCATTTATGAATATGTTAAAAAGCAGCGGACCCAGCACATATCCCTGGGGTACTCCACTATTTACCTTTCTCCATTGGAAAAATTGGCCATTTAGCCCTACCCTTTGCTTTCTATCTTTTATCCAGTTCCTGATCCACAATAGTACACTGCCTCCTTTCCCATGACTTTTTAATTTTGCCAAGAGTCTCTCATGAGGGACCTTGTCAAGGCTTTCTGAAAATCCAGATACACTGTATCAACCGACTCACCTTTGTCTACCTGTTTATTCACACCTTCAAAAAATATAACAGATTAGTAAGACAAGACGACAAGACCTTCCTTGGCTGAAGCCATGTTGGCTGTCTCCCAATACGCCATTATTATCTACATGTTCCGTAATTTTGTTCTTTATAATGGTTTCCACCATTTTTCATGGTATTGACATCAGGCTGACCGGTCTGTAGTTTCTCGGATCACCCCTGGAACCTTTTTTAAAAATTGGTGTTACATTGGCAATCCTCCAGTCTTCAGGTATTACAGATGATTTTAATGATAGTTCATAGATTACTAATAGTAGGTCTGCAATCTCATATTTCAGTTCTTTCAACACCCTTGGATGTATACCATCCAGTCCAGGTGATTTGCTACTCTTCAGTGTATCAAATAGTTGTAATATATCTTCCCAGTGTATTGATATTTCTTTTAATTCTTCTGTGGCATCACCTTTAAATACCACTTCAGTCATGGATAACATCCCTACATCTTCCTCAGTAAAGACTGTAGCCTTCTCCCCTCTTAGTGCCCTTTAACCCGTCTATCATCTAATGGTCCAACTGACTCTGTCACAGGTGTTTTGCTATGAATGTACCTGAAAAAGTCTTTGTTACGCATTTTTGCTTCCCTAGCAAGCTTCTTCTCAAATTCTCTCTTTGCCTGCCTATCAATGCTTTATATCTAACTTGCCAGTGCTTATGTTGTTTCCAGTTTTCGTCATTTGGCTCCTTCTTCCATTTCCTGAAAGATGCTTGTTTGGCAACAATTGCCTTTCTGACCTCACCTTTAAACCATGCTGGCAGTTTTTTGGACTTTCTTCCACTTTTCTGTTACTCGCATCTGCAGTGTCTGCACTATCGCTATTACCATTGTTAACCCTAGTGCGAAGGCTACGGATGAACATCTTTTTATCCTGGGCGACGTGCAGCCAGTATATATTTGTCTTTTTTTTTCATGCCATACTTCAACTATAGTGCCACCTGGCTAGGATTTAGTATAGATTTTGTACAATGGGGTGACCGCATGAAGGTACCCAGCAAGACTTTGGGAAGGAACTAGTTCTCCCCCTAAGAGATGCATAGCAATTCACCAACCACAGCTAGTGAATTTTATGCCGCACTGCCCTTGAGCCCTGCTGCACTGCTTTTGACCCCAGTGCGAGGACGTCTATGATGTAGCACAGGGGTGTGATGGAGGTATGCCCTGGGTGGAGCAAAGGATATGCATATCACAGTGCTATTTCAGAAAGGCACGAGCACATCTGACTCTAATTGTTGAGTTGTCCGTGCCTATACCTGCTCCTGACCATGAATAAGTTCCAAAAAGTGCTTGTTTCATGTCTGCAGTGATTCTAGGGGGAAGAGCAAAATGTGCTTTCATCACCACAGTTAATATTTTGTTGTCAAAAAAACGTACATGTAAATACATACTCCGTATTAGGGCTAAATGTCCAATTTTCTCAGTGGAGAAAGATTAATATTGAAGTATCCCAGAGATCTGTGCTGGGCCTGCTGCTTTTTAACATATTCTTAAATGACCTGGTATAATGGAACCAACGAGTAAGCCGATGAGATTTGCAGATGAGATAAAATTATTCAAAGTTGTGAAATCACAAAAGAATTGTGAAAAATTGCAAGAGGATCTAGAGAAATTGGGAGACTGGTTATCTAAATGTCATGAAATTTAATGTGGACAAGTGCTAAGTTATGTACTTAGGGAAGAACAACTCAAACTACAGTTACATGCTGCAAGGTTCCACATTAGGAATCGTCAACCAGGAAAAAGATCTAGGCATGATAGTGGAGAATATGTTGAAATCCTCTACTCAGTGTGCGGCAGTAGACGAAAAAGCAAATAGAACGCTAGGAATCATAAGGAAAGGAATGGAGAATAAACAAAAGATATTATGCCTCTGTATCACTCCACAGTGGGACTGCAATTTTATTGGTGTGTGCAGTTCTGATCACCATATCTAAAAAAGGATATAGTGGAATTAGAAAAGGTATAGTGAAGAGCCACCAAAATGATAAAGGGATGGAAGGATGAGGAAAGGCTTATTTTTTTTTTTATTTACTACACACTTATATACCGCTACTTCCAGCGATCAGCAGCGGTTTGATTCATCTTTGGGGATAGCCAATCAAGACTTGGCTTAAAAGGTTAGAGCTGTTCAGCTTGGTAAAGAGACAGCTGAGGGGAGATATGATAGAGGCTTATAAACAATAATTGAAATGGAACAGTTAAATGTAGATCATTTGTTTGCTCCTTCAAAAGTAGAAAAAACAGGCATGCAATGAAACTGCGATGTAGCACATTTAAGATTAATCAGAGAAAATATTTTTTTCACTCAATGAGTAAGCAAACTCGAATTCATTGCCAAAGGATATAGTAAAAGCTGTTTGTATAGCTAGGTTTAAAAGAGTTTTGGACAAGTTCCTGGAGGAAAATTCCATAAACCATTATGAAAGTGGACTGGGGAAATCCACCACTTTCCCCTGGGATAAGCAGCATGGAATCTCTATCTACCTTTGGGTATTTGACACAGGTACTTGTGACCTAGATAGCCCACTTTTGGAAACAGGATACTGGGCTTGAAACAGAGTAGACACCCCAGAGGGAGGTGACAACATGAGACCTGAGCCACAAAATTAGAAGAATAGTCTAATGCTTTGCAGTTAAGATTTAAGTGTAGAAATCCAAAAGAGCGGTATGAGATAGTGGGCGAGAGGACGATGTGCATGAACCAGGAGAGATCCCTTTGGGGTTATAAATCAATGTGAGTAGGCAGTGGCCAAAGTGGAAAGGATTCTAGGTTGCATAGAGAGAGGTATAACCAGTTGAAAGGAAGTGGTGATACTGCCACTGTAGAAGTTCTTGGTGAGGCCTCATTTGGAGCACCGTCTTCACTTTTGTAAAACCATATCTCGCTAAGGATATAAGAAGACTTCAAGCGGTTGAGAGGAGAACAACCAAAATGATATGAAGTTTATGCCAGAAGCTGTATGACATGAGACTTAAAGACTCTTAAATGTGTAGCTTTGAGGAAAGGAGGGACAGGGGAGATAGGGTTTAGATATTTAAATATTTGAAAAGTATTAATAAGCAAAGAAACCTTTCCCAGAAACGGGGAAACTATAAAACTAGAGGAGACGAAACGAAGCTGAAAAGAGGAAAATTGAAAAGCAACATCAGGAAATATCTTCTACCCTGTTGGCAACATTCGCACTTACTTCTGACCGTGATTGTTTACTTGGAATGTATTTTCGGAAACGTAGTGTGTTGTTGAGAGGTTTTGCTGTATGAGTTTTCCATGATTTATCACGGGAAACTGAAAGGAGAAGGAAAGAGTTTCTCCTGCTCTGCCTCGGAGCTCAGCAGCTGGGGGCTCAATTTTTTTCTCAAATTTCCATGCAAATACATGATTAAATTTCGTTCTACCTCTTGTATTTTCTTTGAGCCAACCCAGTTCCTGGCCTTTCTGAGCGCTCATCGCTCAGAGGCTGAGAATCATTCCCCACTGTGATTATGGAATAGTGCTTGACTGTTTGACATTTGTGTGTTTCTTCGCATATTTTGTTTTGGGTATAGTCGGCTGGAGCAGGGGGCAGTATGTGCAGTAATACTGCTTTCCTTTTTGCGTTTTTTTCCTATTCCGTTGTTTCAATGGTTTGTACATGAGTCTGTCTCCCTTATTTCTGTACAAGTGTGTTTATGCTTGGATTTATTGTAAAATGATAAATATAGAATTTAAAAAAAATAAAAATAAATAAAAGCAACATCAGGAAATACTTTTTCACCAAAAATATGGTAAATGCCTGGAACACCCTCCCACTGCAGGTGATGGGCACTAAAACAGTGACAGAATTCAAAAAGGCATGGAATAAGCATAGTGGATCCCTATATAGGAAGAGGAGCATTCCTGCGGAAAGCAAAACTGAAGAGTTTTTACACTTAAAAAAGCATTGCAGCAATAGCTGTCATAAAGCAGCAGTTACAACCCAAAGTAAACAGCCTGCAACAGGGATAACCTGCACGGAATGGCAGTTGGAACACTAAACATTCTGCTGGGTTGACTAGATGGGCCATACTGATCTTTTTCTGCTGTCATTTAATATGTTACTGTGTAGTGCAATCACAAAACATAAACACATAGAAAATGATGGCAGATAATGACCAAACAGCCTAGCCAGTCTGCCCATCTATGCCAACTATTAAGCTGTACACTCCCATCCTCCCACTCGGAGTTCCTCGGTGCTTGTCCCCATGCTGTCTTGAATTCGTATACTGTCCTCGACTCCTTCACGTCCATTCGGAGACTGCTCCATGCACTTATAACCCTTTTCATTAAAGGAATATTTCCTTAGATTACTCATTAACTTTACCCCATTTCATCCTCACCCCATGACCTGGTGTTCCAAAGATTCCTTTCAATTGAAAGAGGCTTTCTTTCTGTATATTTGTACCATGGAGGAATTTGATTATCTCTCTCGCCTTCCTTCCAAAGTATACATTATTGAGATTGTTAAGACTGTCTTTATATGTTTCATTGGCCATTTTAGTAGCCATCCACTGAACTGGCTCCATCCTTTTTATATTTTTTTTGAAGGTGCAGTTTCCAGGATTGCACACCAAATTCTAAATGATGTCTCACCAGAAACTTATACAGAGGTACTATTGCCTCTTTTTTCCTGCTAGCCAATGACCCCAGATCCTGCTCTTTTTGTCTGCACAGAAGTACTTTACCCAGTACACTGTTCCAGTCTGTTATTATTTTTTTGTTAGCTCCAAAGCACAACCTTCAATTTTTTTTACCATTAAATCTTAGCTGTCATACACTACTAGACCATTCCTCGTGCTTCTTCATATTGTCCAGGCTGTTTACCCTGTTGCAGATTTTCGTATCCACAAAGAGGCAAACCTTTCCTGACAGCCCTTCAACAATGTCACTTACAAAAATGCTGGAAAGAATCTGAACAACGATGTATCACTTTAGGGCCAATACCAAGGGTACTAAGTTTTTTAATGAGTTTTTTAGGTGGAACCGCATCAGAGGCCTTGCTGAAAGCTAAATACACCATGCCTAGTGCTCTTCCTTTTTCCAATTTTCTGTTTACCCTATCAAAGAAATTAATCTGATATGTGTGGCAAGACCTACCTCCTGGGCCGGATGGTATACATCCAAGGGTGTTGAAAGAACTGAAATATGAGATTGCAGACCTGCTATTAGTAATCTGTGAATTTTCATTAAAATCATCTGTAATACCTGAAGATTGGAGGATCACCAATGTAACGCCAATTTTTTAAAAGGGTTCCAGGGGTGATCCGGGAAACTACGGACCGGTGAGCCTGACGTCAGTACCGGGAAAAATGGTAGAAATAATCAAGAAAAACAAAATTACTCAGCATGTAGATAGTCGTGGCCTAATGGGAGACAGCCAACATGGCTTTAGTCAAGGAAAATCTTGCCTTACTAATCTGTTATGTTTTTTTTAAGGTGTGAATAAACAGGTGGACAAAGGTGAGTCGGTTGGTATAGTGTATCTGGACTTTCAGAAAGCCTTTGACAAGGTCCCTTATCAGAGACTTTTGACAAAACTAAAGAGTCATGGGATAGGAGGCAGTGTACTATTGTGGATCAGGAGCTGGTTAAAAGATTGAAAGCAGAGGGTAGGGCTAAATGGCCAATTTTCCCAATGGAGAAAGGTGAATAGTAGTGTACCCCAGGGATCTGTACTGGGTCTGCTGCTTTTTGACATATTCATAAATGACCTGGAAAAGGGAATAACTATGGTTACACGATGCAAGATTCCACATTAGGAACCACCACCCAGGAAAAAGATTTAAGCGTCATTGTGGATAACATGTTAAAACCCTCGGCCCAGTGTGCAGCGGCGCCAAGAGAGCAAATCGAATGGTAGGTATCATAAGGAAAGGAATGGAAAATCAAACAAAAGATATTATAATGCCTCTATATCGTTCCATGGTGAGACCGCACTTTGAATATTGTGTGCAATTCTGGTTGCCGTATCTTAAAAAGGATATAGCGTTATTAGAAAAGGTTCAGAGAAGAGCCACCAAAATGGTAAAGGGGATGGAAGGATACTCCTATGAAGAAAGGCTAAAAAGGTTAGGGCTCTTTAACCTGAAAAAGAGACGGCTGAGGGGAGATATGATAGAAGTCTATAAATTAATGAACGGAGTGGAACGGGTAAACGTAGATCAATTGTTTACGTTATCAGACTATTGAAAGACTAGAGGACATGCAATAAAGCTACAGGGTAAACTAAGACTAATAATGGAAAATATTTTTTCACTCAACGTGTAATCAAACTCTGGAATTTGTTACCGGAGGATGTAGTAAAGGCTGTTAGTGTAGCTGGGTTTAAAAAAGGTTTGGACAAGTTCCTGGAGGAAAGGTCCATAAACCATTATTAAGAAGGGACCCAGGATGTCAATGCTTGACCCAGTACAAGCATTGTGGAACCTGTGTCTTTTGGGGAAACTGCTAGGTACGTATGACCTAGATTGACCACTGTTGGAAACAGGATACTGGGCTTGATGGACCTTGTTCTGAACCAGTATGGCATATCTTATGTTCTTATGTTCTCTAGTGGAACCTTAAAAGCAAAATACAAAGATATGAAAATAAATATAATAAAAACTAAAAATATCTAACAAACTTACATATCGTCCTGCTAAACCAGTCCAGACAAGTGGGTTGTGTTCCCCTATCAGCAGATTGGTGGAAACAAAGAATCAATGATAAGCCCAGGCTTAAGTGACATCAATCCCATGCCTCTATTTGCCTCAGCCACCAGAGGTCTCTTCAATATTTCTTTGTCTCTAGCAGATGGTGGATGGATTTTCTCCTCTCTGAGGGAGAAAGATTTATTTATTTATTTACATTCTCTTATATACCGCGCTATTCTGCATCAGTGCGGTTTACATTGAACAAACTGAAATTACAGTGAACAGGGCATTATAACTTGGAGATAACTATTTTACAGGGAACATGGGCTATGGAGGGTTAAGTGGCTTGCCCAAGACCACAAGGAGCACCTGTGGGACTAGAAACCCAAGTCCTTTCAGCCCAAGGTTGCTGTCCTCTAGTGGGATTTGAACCCCCGACCTTCCGGCCTGAAGTACCTTGCCCCAACCACTAGGCCACTTCTCCACTCCTTGATTAAACGCTTGTGAGTGACCAACTTGAGTTTGACTCTCTCACTTGAGCGCGATGTGGGAGGCTCCACTAGACTGCGGTCTTTTTTGGTAGCCATAGGAGGAGGGAAATTTGGTTCAGCTCCATGTGCTTATCATGATAAGAGCCTGTTGAGCAGCCAGAAATTGGATGGATTCCAAGAAGGTGCCAGTAATGAGTAATGGATAGTTGAATAATTGTAATATCTCTTGCTTTCTCAATTGATATTCATTGGATTGTTAAGGAATAATCCAGTTTGGGGTAGAGTAAATTGGAGGGGATGGTATGTTTATCTTCCTGCTCTTATATTATTTTCTGGGTTCATCTAGGGTAGACATGTGGCTGATAACATGAAGTCCGTGGTGAATCTGAGCTGGGTGGTCCAAAGAGAGGGCATACCAACCTTGGCTCTGGCAGTCGATGTTGTGAAGGCATTCGACCAGATAGGCTGGGAATTCCTGTGGTCAGTCTTGCAGCAATTCGGTATTGGAGAACATTATATTCAGTGAGTAAGAGCGCTGTATGCCAAACCAGAGGCCACAGTTAAGGTTAATGGGGGCTATTCAGGTTTCTTTGGCCTGCACAGAGGGACCTGGCAGGGGGTGCTCTCTGTCCCCACTGTTTGCTCTCTGTCTTGTACCCTTTGCAGAGAGGATCTGGCAGCAGACTGACATTGTGGGAGTACCAGGGGGACTCCATAAAATTTCCCTCTTCACTGACGATATCTTGATGGTTAACGCGATCAGAGGATTCATTGCACACGATCCAGGAGGAAATGGGGGCCTACCAAAGGGTGTTTGCATTTAAAGTCAATCTGGACAAGACAGAGATGCTTAATCTCTCTCTGTTGGCCTCAGAGGTGCAATGGTTGTGTGGCCTGCTCCCATTTTGGTGGGTGAAAGGCACAATCCGGTACCTGGGCATTAATTTGAGCGCAGAAGTGACACGACTGTATCGCTTGAACTATACTCGCCTTTTGTGTCAGTTGTTTTTGGACATGGAATGATGGGACAAACAACCCCTATTCTGGATGGGGCGTATTACTAGTGTCAAAATGGTGATTTTGCCGAAGGTGCTTTACTTATTCCAGACGCTGCCTATGGCAGTGCCATGAGGTGACATTAACGCGGTGCAACATAGCACAAACCCCCAAGGGTGGCTAGGACGGTATTATATTGACCTAAGGTAGCTGAGGAACTTGCAGTGCCAAATTTGTGGTGATATTATCTAGCAGCCTGACTCACTACACTGGTGGAATGGCAGGAGGGATTTGAGGAGGTGTGCACCACGGGGCTACCTCTACAGTTCCTCTCTTGGCTGAGGAGGCCGGGGGTGCAGCTGCATAATCCCTTTGTGTGTTAAGTTGACCAACTGTGGGGGGAGGGGGTCCAGAGTCCCAGGAGCATCTTCATGTTGTTACAACCTATTAGATATTTCCCAGACTTTGTCCCAGGCCTTCATGATCTACTTTTTTGACACTGGGAACAACAGGGCCTCCATACGGTTTATCAATTTTATGTAGATGGGAACATCGCATCCTTCACAGAGATGGAGAAGTATGGCCTTGGCCAAAGGGACTTTTATGGGTACTTTTCATGTGTGACACTGGCTGCGAGCGGGCGAGTGACAGCGGGCGCAGTCTCAAGGGTTATTCGATTTGGAGGCTATATGTTGGTATGCTTGTGCTAAGAGGCGGGGTTTGTCTAAAATCTACCACCTCTTGATGGATGCTCACCAGGGTGAAAAAAAACCTCCTATCAACTACAGTAGGAGCATGACTTGTGTAGAGAATTGGGACAGCAGAGATGGAAGGCTATTTTTTTAGGGATTAAGCAAGGGGCAAGTGGCAATGGGACATGTTGAGCAACCTTTTAAAGTTTTGCTTTGGTGGTATCTCACACCCATCTCTCTCTAGCCGATAATAGGAGGAAGTACAGATGGGTGTTGGCGGGGATGTGCAGCATGAGGGGATTATTGCTGTATGTGGTGGGGTGCCCTGTGGTGGCGGTATTTTGGGGGGTGCTTCAGCAATAGGTGTAGTGTGCTGGAGGGGCTGGGAGGGTGAGGGGTGCCGTTTGGCACGTATGTGTGTCCGAGCTGCATGATATGAAATTGCTTTGGGCTGGAAATCCGCCAACCCTCCCTTGTTTGAGTATGTGGGCAAAGTGAATGCACTCAATTTATTTGTTGAAAAAGTTGACTGCTATACAAAGAGAGCACTTGGGGCAGTTTGAGACTGTGGACTCCATTTGTAAGTAAATATTTGACATGAGAGCCATGCCGGGGGAGGGGATGTTTGTATGTTATATAGTGGATAAGATTATTCAAAATATTTAGAAAAGCCTAATAAAAATGTAAATATTAAAGTAAAAGAAGAACCAGTTTACTGCGGCAGCTGCTATTCTTCAGTTGGCGGTATGTGCAGGGCTGACATTTTGAGCCCTGCTCCAGTGGATTCTGTCTCTTCCACTGGGTGATTGTACCCCTCTTTTGGAGTCTGCTATGGCCTTTCTTTCTGATGCCTTGTACGGCCTGGTACGTCGATTGACCAGGGAATGTAACCTTTCGACAGTGACATTGACATTGGCTTGACTCTGACATGGAGCAGAGGACTCATTTTTCAAAGTCCGGTTGCCTATCTGGCCGTGGAGAGACGCTCCTGTTGGATCCACTTTGGAGAAGCTAGTGAATGATCTGGGCAAGACTAAATCTTTTCATCTTCTGGAGGACAGGTCGAAGGGGCCTGTGAAGCAGACAGGAGTCCCATTTCCAACAGCCTCTGCCCACTCCTTGTGGGCACACTGTTCGAACATCCGGGGGTCTTGGGACTCCCGTTGCTACTGGCCTCTGCTTATGGACTTCCGGCTCATTCTCAGCCTATTTGTGGTGCGCTTGGGCAAGGGACCCGGTCCCAAGGAGAGGCTGCACAATGAAGGTTTGAGGGTCCATTTCCTGGTTCCTCCAGTTGGGGGAAGCACTTTATTGGTATCCTCCATCTGTACCCTTCACCACTTGCTCATCATTCCTGAAATTTACAGAGAATCCAGCATCACAGATGACATAACCGTCAGAATTAGAGGATTTAAATGAAATGTGTAGCAGCCCCCACTGTCTGTTTTCACAAAGACCAGTAATCTCAGGCATGAAAGACAACATCAGTGAGTTTTAGAGGAACGCTGTTGACAAGATTTTGCGCCTTTTTTTATTCTTTCCAACCTAATGGAAGTTAGAAAGAATTATACAAAAGTGGTCAAGAATGTCTGTCTGCGTGGGGACAAAATAAGTCTCCGAAAAATGAATGGAATGAGATGAAACTGCCATGTGGGAAAAACTGGTAAAAAGACATATGGAGTTCAAAAATGTGCCAAATTGGACTAGGGGTTCTAAAGAAACAAGCCCCCCCCAGCAAAATGTTCCAATGCATTTCTATGGGAAAAAGAGTTCCAGCTGCTGTATTTAAGAAAGTTACATACAGTGAAACATAGCAATTACAGATTCCTTCTTTCAAAATCTCTCTCCCTGTTCTTTACCTCACAAACCCCAAAAGTGCCCTGTCCTCCTAAAATACTCCTTCACCACTGACCGACTAACCCACCAAGTGCTCCCACCCCACCCCCAAAAAATACCTTCACATAACTACCTCACTGTCTGGCATACTACCCCACCCCCAAATATTACACCCTGCAATTGCCCAACCACTCCACAAACTGCCTCAGTTAATGCACTGTTGGATAGGGACTGGGCAGATTAGAGGTGTAACGTGGTTGTTGCTGAGCTCCAGGAACAAGCAGGAATGAGTCTTCACATATGGGTACGTCGGTACCGACGGAGCCTGCGCGGGAACGCTCCCCAGCGTCCAATCAGAAAGCTTTTGGGAGCATCCCTCAGCGCCTGCGTGCTGCCTTCCCGCCTTTCCAACTATCTCTCCTCAGTTTTTGTTTTTCCGCGGAGCTGGCAGGACGTCCTCCTGTCACCGCAGAAAATTTTTTCTTTAATTATTTTTTCCTTTTTTTCTTGTGGTCGCGGCTGTTTCCCCGCCTCCACCGGTACCACCGGTGGGTTTTTTCTTTTCTTTTTCTCAAACTCAGGGACTTTTTTCCCTCAGTTTCTGTCTTAAATTTTTGGGCCTGTAAGGCCTCTCCATCATGGAGCCTTCTTCTCCTAAGAAGTGCCTTAACTGTGGAAATACAGTTTTCTTTTTAGACTCCAATAACTGGTGTCTAACCTGTTTGGGTCCTGACCCTTTTCCTCCGGAGCCATTAAGCTACAGTTTTATGAGAGGAGATTTTCCATTTCGAGTTTCCCTCGATACCGAGTTCCCTTCCAGTGTCAGGGCACCGACCATTTCTTCTCTACAGGATCAGGTAACCCACAAACAGTCTGTTAAGACTAGCCAATTCTTGAGTGGTAGGTCTCATGCCAAGCATGATGACGGCTCCGGCCTTGCCTTCAAGACCCTATTGGCTTCAAAACCCCGGCAGGAGTCTTCGGTCTCCAAAGCCTTTCAGGGGTTTCAGGTTGTTCCTGGGGCTCACCCCTCACAGAACATACCTGAGCCATGCTCGGTGGTGGCATCCGTTTCGAGCGGTACCGATACCCCGGCATCGGCACTGGTGTTGAGTGATCCACTCTTCACCAGGGATCATCATCTGGCGTTCTCGGTACCTTCGGGACCGATCGATACGTCCCAGATTGACTTTCCAGTATCGGCAGCATCGCCGATACGACCACCGACATCGGTACCCTCTAGACATGCATCGATAGACTCGCTTCCTTCGATGCCGAGTCTGGAATCGATATCTAGTCTGGAAGACTGGGTACCGACGCGTCTCGGAACCGACGCTTACCGATTCCGGATGCGCGGTACCGAGGATTCTCACCAAGGGTTTTTGGTTGCCTCAGTACCGCTTGAGCAGCCTCCGATGACTGCTTCGATATCGGTATCGCCTCCGATTCCGGCACAGCTACCGGTACCGGTATCGATGCCGGTTCCTGCAGTAACATTGGAACCAGCTACTTCCATGCCTTTTTCACCAGGATCGCTCCTTTCTATACCTAGTTTGGAGTCGATACCTGGCATGGACGATGCAGTACTGACTGTCTCAAGTCATAACCGCCAGTACCAGTATCCATCCATTAGAGCTCCTTTTCTGCACCGGACCAGTACATTCTCCAGTGCCCAGGCTAGTTCTTCAACTTTAGCCTGTCCAGGGATGGTTCCCATTGGAGATCCTTCTTTTCAGAAATTTCTCCTTGACATGGCGACATTCCTTCCTATTCCTATCCCTGGCTATGATCCTACACAAGGCTCTTCTGGGGAAAAGGAAAATATAATGCTTCCTTTACATCATTCTTTGCAGGATCTTCTTCTGAGAATATGGGAAACACCTTTAAGGGTTTCCTCACCTTCTACAGCAACTGATCTTCTGTATCAGGTGCCCCCCTCTCCAGGGTTTCAAAAGACTCAACTTCCCCATCATTCCATTGTAGTGGAATCAGCAATGAGGAAGGTAAAAAGCAAGAAGAAGCATTCTTCTTATCTGCCAGGTCGTGAATCTATAACACTGGATGCCTTTGGACGTCAAACCTTCCAAACATCTATGCTGGCGACAAGGATTCTCTCTTATATTTTTTATATGAGTCTATCCCTTCAGGAGGTCACAAGGAAATTATCTCTTTTGACTCCTTTTCTATCAGAGCCAAAGGCTGCAGACTATTCCTTACTTCTTAGTCATAGCCAAAATATCTCTTGGTTTCTTTCTCGTGCTTCCCTAGACTCTTTTGAGTCTGTTAGCATAACCTCTGCTATAGCCATAGGAGCACGACGTAGAGCCTGGCTCCAAGCTTCAGACTTGAACAGATGGGCACAACAAAGACTGGGTAATACTCCTTGTACTGGAGAAAACCTCTTCAATAGGGAGTCTTTACTTCAGGTTGCTCATTGCTCCACTGACTTCCCTGTTTCTGAGGGCTATCCTAAGCCTTCTCCTCCCCAGTAGGTAGGAAATGCCCTACCAAACCTTCTTTTCCTAAAAAAAGAAGGTTTTATTCTTCTCCTGCCCATCATACAGATGGTCCCAAACAAGGGAAACCTCGCTCTGATCTGAAGAATCCAAACTCAAGCCAGGAAAATTAACCCTCAATAGGGTTCTGATTAATCTTTTTATAACCTACAGTTCACTTCTTCTCAGCAGAAGTTTTTTCACTGTTTTTTCATTTAAAACTCTACACATGGATTCCTGTTTTCCAGGACATCCACTTGCTCTTAAGTAGGCTGAGTTGTCAGGAGATTCATGTCTATGGGTCACAGGGTTTTCCTCCTCTTTCTACCATGAACAGAGGTTTGCCAACTATCTCATGATAGTTTTCTCCTGTACCACCATGATTTTTTTCCTTCTGCAGACTTACCATATGGCAAGTCTCCCTTCAGCTCCTATTTTTCTTTACCCTCTTTTTCAGGGCCTCCCCTGTAAGAGTGCTACCATACCACTGGAAGGCTTTATTAGCCTTTCTAGTCTTCCTGTCCTTTCTAGTGTAGAGTTTTTCTCTGGAGTAACCTCCCTGCTTTCATTGGGCAGCTCATCAGACATGATCAGGATTTTCTCCTCTTGTTCTGTCTGTTCTCTCTGTTACAAACAGAAGGATTCTCTCTGCTGTTCTATTCAACAGCTGCCCATGCAGGAGTTCCAGTGATTGGACTACTGGTACTTTTCTACGAGTTCCAGTCTTGTCTTCCACTACTTTTTCTCTGGCCTTAGTAGTGCTCCAAGAAAGTGCTCATCTATCTTGGATAATCCTTATCGCTTCTTTTCTGTCATCTCCAAATCCCTGGAGTTGGCAGCATATCTGAAGTGGCAGCTGGTTTTCTCCAACAGACACTTTTATTTCCCAGTTCCCCTGCATAGTGCTCTCTGCAATCCTACTGAGAAGCTTTCCACTATGGGCCCTTGCTAGAGAGCATGGGGATTTTTTCTCTACTTACTATCCTATATGGTTGAAAAAGGCTTCCTCAGTCATTCCTCATGACTGTAGGGGTTCTTTACACCCTTCTATTTCCTTTTAATAAAGGACATAAGCCTTCTCTATGTGACAGTCTAAAGAGTTACCCAGTTTCTACAGGAAATATGCCCTTTTTCCTGGCAGCTTGTCCTCATGGTATCCTAATCCTTCATGGACAGCACATATTTTCTTAAACAACGCATGATACCCCCCCCCCTTGTCCCTCAAGTGAGTCAACCTGGTATCTCATCCTCTGCATTTTCTGTCCATTCACCATGTTGGAGTTCTACCGGACTCAGGACTTGCTGTTTACAGACTGATATTATCCTCTGTTTTTTCCACGCAACCATCCTGGTTATTTCACTGGATAGTATTCCTGCTCCATCTTAACCAGGGGGAACAGATTCTCTATATCTTCTCAAGTAGGTTCCACCTTCTTGTTATTAGATGAATCTTTCCTCTTCACATCTTCCATGTGAATGTTCTTATGGGCATATCTCTATCTGCTTACTTACAGACATTTATCTTTAGACATATATATTCATGTATGTATATATCTCTATATACGTCTCTGTAGATATATATATACACACATATATATATATATATATATTTGTATCTGTCGAGATGCTTCCTTATAGGTAGATATGTATTTACATACTTATCTCTCTAACTGTCTATGCTTATAAAGGTTTTACCTTCCTATAGGTTCCAGACAGTGGGCTTGCATATGTTCATACTGTCCCACAGTATGTCTGGGTATTATGCACACAACCACTGCTGTGGTACTGACAGCTCCTACCTTAACCCTAGGTTTAGGTATCCCTGAAGCTCCATGCTCCAATATCTTTCCTTCCTCTCACCAGTTAGGAAAGACAGGGTGGATCTTCAGTAGATCTGAAGTTCAACACTTCAGACATCTGTCCTTGGGAATACTGACTTTTTTCCCATAACCCTTCTTCCCTCCAGGACTGGGCTAGTTGTCCAAATCGTTCAGTCTTCCTCTTTTGCTCCTAACTGTGAGTAACTCTGTAGCCAAAAGAGTTCCCAGCTTTTTCCATAAAGCTTTCCTAAAGACCTACTGTTTTTGTACTACCCCAGTTGACGCCTGGGTCACCTGTCACTTCCAGATTTGGACCTTCACCTTCACTTCAGTGAGGTCACCTTGAAGATTCCTCTACTGGATCCCCAGTAGACTCCATCAGCCTCTCTACTTCGTGCAATCCAGTAGGTGAGGTCCATATTGTGATTGTTCCTTTCAATATTTTTCATGATAATTATCATACATACAAGGACTCCTTACCTGTAGTCCTATTTTAGGTTAGCTGTTTTTCCTACAGCTCCTCTCTTTTCAACTCCTACCCTCCATCCTCAGGATGCCTGGCCATATGAGGTGTAGCATGTTCCAATCCCCACCATGCAGGGCTCCAGGCATCTTAGCTTGGGAGTCCCCATATGTGAAGACTCATTCCTGCTTGTTCCTGGAGATAGCACAGTTACTTACCTGTAACAGGTGATCTCTGGGAACAGCAGGAATAAGTCTTCACAACCCACCCACCTCCCCTAGGAATTGTATCTATCTATCTGTCTTCCTTTCCTCTTCTCTCTCTTTGTCTCAGCTATAAAACTCAACTGAGGAGAGACAGTTGGAAAGGCGGGAAGGCAGCATGCAGGCGCTGAGGGATGCTCCCAAAAGCTTTCTGATTGGACGCTGGGGAGCGTTCCCACGCAGGCTCCGTCGGTACTGATGTACCCATATGTGAAGACTTATTCCTGCTGTTCCCAGAGATCACCTGTTACAGGTAAGTAACTGTGCTTTACTGCAGGTATTTTGGGCATTCGCTAACTAAATGTTGCCATTAGTGAGGATGTACTTAACACCAGTACGTCTATGGATGGTGTTAAGCGCACTCGCATGCTGGGTAGCACGATATTTTGCGTTAGCATTGCACTATTGATGGGGGGGATAGATGTACACACTTCCAAATATTAGCCCAGGCCTCCACGCTAATTTGACAGCCCAGTTGCGTGTTTCCAGCACACATCTTAGTAAACATGTACCTCTGAATACAAATTATGAATAAAGATGTTTTTTCCCACCTCTTTATGAGAAGGTTGTTTTATGTGCAATTATAACAGTCCTTGGGCAGCCTTTTATGTGAACAGTTTGGGGGATCCCTGCCATCAGTTTACCACGGATGTTGTAAACCTATTATAGAACATCTGGTGGCTACCTCAGGATATCGCCCTTGTGACAGTAGATCTGGAAGGACTGCACAGCAATATCTCGCATACCGATAGCGTAGCTGCAAGTTACATATGCCTGAAGATAACTATCCTGGACCACCGATATGCAATGGAAACTATTACTAAACTGACTGAATTCATCCTGACCCACAGCTCTTTCTGCTTTAGTAATGACATCTAGCTACAGATCATGAAAACTGCTGTAGGAACCGGGATGACAGCACAATATGAAAACCTTTTTATAACGGAATTGAAAGACCTGTTCATAAGTGGGGCCTGCACCAAACCATTGGGCAGACTAGATGGACCGTTATTGGGCAGACTTTAGATAGACCATACTGGTCTTTTGCTGCCATCATATACTATGTCATGTTACCTCTTTATGTCTTGAACTGAAGGAGAGGAAGCTGTTCAACATTTTTACAACTATAGAATTCTGCCCTGTTACATTTTTATGTATGTAGTTATTTGAAAGCTCTCTGTTCAAAATGAGCCATCATGGTGGTGTACAGTATCAGTAATAATCACAGAAAATAACATTTTAAAATGCATAATAGAGGGAAAGGGGGAAAATACATAAAACAAGGTAAGAAATCCATAAACTGAAGGGAAGAGAAGACCAAGAAGGGAGGAAGGAGCAAACGTTAAGGCTGCCTGCCCACCTCATCTCCCATAAAAAATGTTTAATCTCATGGAGTTGAATGATATCTCCTTTAACTATTGTATTTTGTTCCCTGTACGCTATGGGAGTAATTCTATAACAGATTACTTAGGCCAAAAGGGACATAGATGTCTGTTTATAGCTTATTTTATAAAGACACATAGGTGCTGAGACAAGCATTAACAACACGGGGCCATGATAGTTCGGCCAGATTTTGGCAGTAACTGTCCGTGGTGCATTGAGGGTGCAAGTGGGTAGGTTGGGGCGGTGAGTGGGAAGGGTCAGCGCCTTGCAGTCAGCACACCTGCACTTTAGCACAGGTGCACTTTCCACTACCTCTATAAATCGAGGTAAGTGCACCCACACTAATTGTGGCTTGCGTTAGGGCAGGGTGCCCCATGTTAACCTTTGGGCACATGCTTTCCACGCCTCGAACAGTGAACACGGTGGTGTTGCACCTAACATGTTATGGGTTTGGTGCTTTCTGTGCATTAGATGCAACACCATAGTGCCCTTTAGTAAAAGGGCCCCATAGTTGCCTCTGTATCCTCATAAAACACTGGGGGCAGACTGGTAGAAGTCCTTGTGAGATTTAAGCTGCAGAAACTCTGGCTCGGTAGCTGGTGTAAATGTTAGCGCATAAAGGACTGCTCCACCCATGCTTGCCCAAACTTTGCCTCAGACTGTGCCTACACACAGTTGCTACAAAGCATGTGCCTTTTTGACATGGTGCATAGCTTTACATGCTCTAACCCCTGGAGTGATTTCATAAAAGTCCTCTTAAGATCAGAAAAGGTGCATAACTGTCTTTATAATTAACTCCCTCCCCTCAAACGCCATTTTGAACCTGGAACACGGAAGAGGGGGAATGACTGGGGATCACTCCTGCTTTCACTAGACACCAGGGAGCCATGGACCCCGTCAAGAGCTGGGGAAAGCAGATGAGAAGGGGATCGGGTGGGAGAACTGAATACCAAGGGGTGTCAGTTGATGGTGGGTGGTTGTTAGGTTGGACACCTGAGCTCGACATTTACACTTGCCTCTTCATGCAGGCAGTAATGCCTCGGGGCAGCTATAAAATGCAGACATCTAGATTTTCTCCAGGACCAAGGAGGAAGTCAGTCCTCACATATGGGTGTCATCGGCGCAGATGAAGGCCCAGCGGGTGTCATCGGCGCTGATGAAGCCCCAGCGGAGCATTTCCCCAGCTTTCCATGAAAGCCTTTGGGCATGCTGGCACGCATGCGCGGTTCCCTTCCCGCCTAAAGGTGCCATCTTACCTCAGTCTCTTTTTTTCCGAGAAGCCCATCGGACGTGTGTCCTGTTCTCCCGGATAAAAGTGATTTTTTTCTTCGGCGATTTTCGCTATTTTTTCTCCGGTTCGACACCAGTTCCCCTCCCGCCGGGTTCGGTACACCGGTATCGAGCCCGTTTTCTTCCTTTTTTGGTTTTTGCCCTTCGTGGCTGGCGTTCGCGCCCTTTTTTCATTTTTCACTGGAAGGCCGGTCTTTTGACCTCGCTGGGGCTATTTTTTCCCCAATGGCTTCCAGTGGTTTCAAAAAGTGTGATCGGTGTAAGAAAATTATGTCTTTCACCGACACACACGACTGCTGCCTTCGGTGCCTTGGCCCTGACCACGACCCAAAGTCGTGTGGGCCATGTGGGAATATGTCTTCCAAGGCACTAAAGAGTCGACAGCATCAAAAGGAAAGGTTTTTCTCGGACTCTGCCTCCAGCCGGGCCCGGACCTTGTCTGAGGCCTCGACATCTCGGGATTCCGATCCCGAGCGCTGTCGAAGCTCTTCGGACAGGGGGTCCCCCGACCGGGAACGTAAGAGGAAGAAACGGCTCACGAGGGCGTCGTCGGAGGAGGCCCCTGGTCCCTCGAGGGCCAGGTCTAAGACCCCCGACCGCCGTCCCGGGCCCGTGGACCAAGAGAAGCCTGCCAAAGTTCCTCGCGTGGAGCTGGAGTCTGATGGACACGTAAGCCCCGTAGTCCTCGTGGACTCTCCTCCCAGAGAGCCGACGTCGGGCCCGGCGCCGCCGGGGCCCGAGTCGGTGGCTGCTGCGTCTCCCGAGCTGAGTCTCAGGATGACAGCCTTGGAGTGCAGACTGTCTGCCTTCATGGAGCAGCAGCGGGCACTGATGGCCAGCCTGTCTGGTGCATCTGCCCCGACCACCGTGACTTCGACTTCGAAGTCAACCCCGGAGACCGAGCCGATACTCGAGACCCTCGCGGCTCGAAGTCATCCTCAGTCGAGGTCTCCCTCGACCTCCCGTTCGGGACCGAGGGTGTCAACGCCGGTGCCCCCGGCGACGGGGCGGGTGCCTCGGGGCCCCGCGGGGTCGGACCCTGACTCCTCCTCGGACGAGTCCGCCTGGGAGACGGAGGACGAGGAGTCTCCCGATACTTTTAAGACTCGGTGCGTCCCGTCGGACTCACTGCAGTCTGATCCCCGGAGTAGATCCCCTCTGGAGGACACTAGGTTCTCGGAGTTCGTCCGGGATATGGCCGCTGCCTTGGCTATCCCTGCCGATCCCGAGGAAGAGCCTCGAGCCGAGGAGCTCGATGCTCTACAGTACGACTCTCCGAAGGAGGCCTTTACTTTCCCGGTTCCTCCGATGCTGGAACGGCTCCTCTTCCGAATGTGGAGGCCCCAGCCTCGGCGCCGGTTCTCAGCAAGCGAGTCAATTCCATTTATCGACTCCGCAAAAGCCCTGGTTTCCAGAAAGCACAGCTACCACACCATTCCATGGTTGTGGAATCAGCCATGCATCGTCTGAAGAGCCAGAAGATGCACTCCGCAGTGCCCCCCGGCAGGGAGGCCCGCCACCTCGATTGCGTCGGTAGGAAGTGCTTCCAGGGGTCGATGCTTGCTTGCCGTGTCCAGTCTTACCAGCTGTACATGGGCATGTACTTGCGGGACCTGGCCAAAGAACCTGCCGGCTTCTCTGCTGGTCTCTCCGGGGAACCCTTGCAGAGATTTCAGACCTTGTCCTCGGGGATTCGGGAATGCTTGAAGTTTATTTCCCTCGCCGCCTACGATGGCTTCGAGGCTTCGACCCGAGTAGCGGCTGCCGGCATCGCGGCTCGACGCCAGGCGTGGCTGCAGTCATCGGACCTTGAGCCATGGGTTCAGGACAAGTTGGTCGATGTCTCCTGCTGAGGTGAGATCCTTTTTGGCAAACCTGTGACCAAGAAGGCCGCTCAGCTCGAGACAGAGCACCTTACCCGGACGAGGCTGGCGAGGAAGACCTCTGCCCCTTCACATAAGAAGAAGGGCTCGGGTAAAAAGTCCTTTTACCCAAGGAAGGGCACTGCCTACAAACAGTACCCTCAGTATCAGGCTGCCCAAGCTGCCCCCCAGGGTCAGCAAGCCAAGGGCCAGGGTAATGGGCCCCGTAGGCAGAGGACCCCCAAGCCTCAGGCCCCTGCTGCCACTCAGCAGGGTGGGGGTTTTTGACTCCTTGAGCGTAGCCTCTCCTCCCCTGCACGGGAGGTCGCCTCGCCCTCTTTGCCACCAGTGGCCCCTTATCACCGGGGACAGTTGGGTGCTGGACATAGTCCACAATGGCTATGCCCTCCATTTTCACCAAGTGCCACCACCACATTTTCCAGGGGAGCCTCCAAGGCCTCCCCTGCACACAGACCTCCTGCTACAAGAGCTTCATGGTCTGTTGGTGGAAAGGGCGGTGGAGCCTGTGCCTCCCCACTTGCAAGGTCACGGATTCTACTCCAGGTATTTCCTGATACCCAAAAGAACCGGTGGCCTTCGACCCATTCTGGACCTCAGGAACCTCAACAAGTTCCTATAGAAAGAAAAGTTCAAGATTCTTACTCTTGGGACACTTCTGTCCTACCTCCAGCAGGGAGATTGGCTATGCTCCTTAGATCTAAAGGATACGTGCACTCACATCCTCATTCATCCAGACCACAGAAAGTACCTCAGGTTCATTGTGGGAGGAAACCATTATCAGTACAGAATACTACCTTTTGGCCTGTCCTCCGCTCCCAGGGTCTTTACCAAGTGCCTGGCAGTGGTTGCGGCCTACCTGAGAAATCAAGGCATTTTTGTCTTTCCCTATCTGGACGACTGGCTCATCAGGGGTCAGACGTCCCCGGAGGCCAGACAAGCCACTCTCAACACCATTGCTCTGCTTCAAAAGGTGGGCTTTGTCATAAACTTCGCAAAGTCCACTTTGCTCCCCTCCCAGAACTTGGAGTTCATAGGGGCAAGATTGAATTCTCAACTGGCATAGGCATTCTTGCCAGAAGACAGGGCTCAAAGGCTGATGGACGTGGCAAAGCAGTTTCTGAACAGGTCCCTGGTCTCCGCCAGACTCTGCCTCAGGCTTCTGGGTCACATGGCTTCGACAGTACATGTGACTCCCAATGCCAGGCTCCATATGAGGCCTGCACAATGGTGCCTTCGGATTCAGTGGTCTCAAGCCATAGGCCCCTTACGAGACAAGATAAGGGTGTCCAAACCCCTTTTAGCCTCCCTCAGCTGGTGGCTACATCCACCCAATCTACTCAAGGGAATACCCTTCCAAATGCCAGAATACTCAGTGGTCCTCACCACCGACGCCTCTCTAAAGGGCTGGGGGGCTCATTGTCTGGACAAGTGCACCCAAGGCCTCTGGTCTCCCTGGGAGGCAGCCCAACAGATCAATCTGCTGGAAATTCGAGCTATCCGCTTGGCTCTCAGAGTTTTTTCTCCAGCCCTGGCTCACCGCTCAGTCTTGATTCAAACAGACAACCAGGTGGCCATGTTTTATGTGAACAAGCAGGGCGGCACTGGGTCCCAGATCCTTTGTCAAGAGACTCAGGACCTTTGTTCCTTTGTCCTGAAGCACCACATGCTTCTCAAGGCGGTGTACCTCCCAGGCCAGGAGAGCTGCCTGGCCGACCGGTTGAGCAGGATTCTGCAGCCCCACGAGTGGCAGCTGCATCCCTTGGTGGTTCAAAAGATCTTCCTGAAGTGGGGTCTCCCTTGGATAGATCTCTTTGCCAGTCCACTAAACAAGCAGCTACCCAAGTTCTGCGCCAGGCAACCACATCCTTTGAGGATCGCACCAGATGCTTTTCTGATGTCCTGGTCTCAGGGCCTCCTGTATGCGTTTCCTCCCACGCCCTTGGTGGCCCGAACTCTGTTCAAGATTCTTCGGGACAAGGCCTCGGTCCTGCTGGTAGCTCCCAGATGGCCGAGACAGCCTTGGTTTCCTCTTCTGCTTCAACTGGCAGTGGATCCCCCACTGCCTCTGGGGTTGCAACCTGACCTTCTCTCTCAGGAGCAGGGTTCCCTACTACACCCCAATCTCAAGACTCTCAATTTGATGGCCTGGAGGCTGCAAGGGTAGTATTGGCTCCTTGGGGCCTGCCTCAGGAAGTTGAGGAGGTTGTCCTGGCCTCTAGAAAACAATCCACTAGGAAAGCCTATGCCCTCAAATGGAAAAGGTTTTCTGTGTGGTGTCAGCTACGTACAGTGGATCCTTTCTCCTGTACTGTGCAGGTAGTGCTTCAGTACTTGCTGCACTTATCCAATCAGGGACTTAAGTCCAATTCTGTTCGGGTCCACCTCTCAGCTTTAGCAGCTCACCACTCACTAGTGGAGGGACATTCTTTGTCAGGCCACCCCTTGGTGTCCCGCTTTCTCAGGGGCTTGCTTTTGCTCAAGCCCCCCATCTGTCCTCCTGCTCCTGAGTGGGAGCTGAATGTGGTCTTGCAGCAACTGACTCGCCCACCCTTTGAGCCGATGGCTACTTGTCCACTGCACTTCCTCTCCTGGAAGACACTTTTCCTGATAGCCCTTACCTCGGCTAGGCGAGTGAGTGAGCTTCAGGCCCTGGTCTGTGATAGGCCTTACACCAGGATTTATAGGAACAGGGTAGTCCTCAGGACTCATCCCAAGTTCCTCCCTAAGGTTGTCTCCTCTTTCCACCTCAATCAGGAGGTGGTTCTTCCAACATTCTTCCCTATGCCTCATGCAAGTCAGGCTGAAGCAGTCCTGCATACCCTGGACTGTAGGAGGGCCTTATCCTTCTACCTTGACCGTACGCAGGGGCATAGAAGGGCTACTCAGCTCTTCGTATCATTTGACCCCAATAAGTTAGGGTTAGCTGTGTCCAAGCATACCTTGTCCATCTGGGTGGCTGACTGTATCACCTGGGCTCACAAGGCGGCTGACCTTTCTTTGCAGGGTAGGGTCATGGCCCAAAACTAAAAATCTCAATGTATTATACAATGCATCATGATTTCTGTAAAGTAAACCGCTGTTGATCGTAGGAAACAGCGGTATACAAGTATTTACTAAATAAATAAATAAAATCGTGTCAGGGCAATGGCTGCCTCAGTGGCTCATCTCCGCTCTGTGCCCTTGGTAGACATCTGCAGGGCTGCAACTTGGTCTTCAAGCCAGACTTTTGCAGCCCATTACTGTCTGGAAAGGGAGTCCCGTAGGGACAGTGCTTTTGGCCAAGCAGTACTCCGGAATCTCTTTGAGGTTTAGGCAACTCCTGCCCTCCTGCCCTCTGTTGGGCTACCGGTGGAGGTTGTGTCCTTGAAAAGCCTTTCTTTGCTGCTGGGACTAGAGGGAGTTCTCTTGTTCAGCCTGGGTTCCTCGGTAGCCCAGAGCTAGGGAGTCACCCATATGTGAGGACTGACTTCCTGCTTGGTCCTGGAGCAAGAGTAGTTACTCACCTGTAACAGGTGTTCTCCAGGAGCTGCAGGAATCAGTCCTCACAACCCTCCCTCCTCCCCTTGGAGTTGGAGTTGTACATAGTTTGTGTTTTTACATTTTTGTGTGCTCTTCTTAGCTATGTCATTTGACTGAGGTAAGATGGCACCTTTAGGCGGGAAGGGAACCGCGCATGCGTGCCAGCATTCCCAAAGGCTTTCATGGAAAGCTGGGGAAATGCTCCGCTGGGGCTTCATCGGCGCCGATGACACCCATATGTGAGGAATGATTCCTGCTGCTCCTGGAGAACACCTGTTACAGGTGAGTAACTACTCTTTTTGTTATTGACGTGGACTCTCTTTTTAAGATGGGGAATAAATGTTGATGTGGTATACCCTATTAAACCACTTCCTCCCCATGCCCTGACTAGGCCCCCACAGTATCTGAACATGATGTTCATCACTATGTGTGAATAGTGGCTTTCTAAAATAGCATTTACATGTGTACACCTGTTTACATGTGTAAGTGATGCTATTTACACTTGGGGATAACCCCAATGCTGGCATATACGTGCAAAAATGCCTTTCTAAAAATTGCCTTCTAATTTACTGAGTTTACTGGCTTGTAAGTCTGCTGTGTTCTGTGCTTTGAGTTGTCCAGATTCTGTTAATTATTTAATAACTTGGGGCCTATTTACTAAACGGCATTAGGTGCTATTAATTTCATAGACCGACATTCACCAGTGATATCGTAGCAGTTTACAGTAAACACTCAGAACGAAGAGGGTAAAATAAAAACAAAAAACATAGCATTTACATCAAACACATAGACAGTAGCCAGGCTTAAAATCCAGTAAAAAAAAATAAAAATCACAATTATGGGAAGCTACTATAGTCTCCTCTCTCAGGGTCCCAAAAGCCGAAGGGGAGGGCCTGCCCAATCACCCTTTGTTAAAGGTAAAGGAGAACAATAATGTCATTAGCTTCTGTTTATAATTCCTGTAAGGAATATCCAACCTTCCTTCTCTAGGAAGTGAATACTGTAATGGAGGGGCAAGACAGCTGGATGTGCTTACGGAATCTAACGTGGGCTGGGAGGGGGACGGGAGAAAGAAATATTAATTTGAGATGACTGGCGGGAATGAGCTGGGGAGTATGAAATTAGCTAACATTACTCAGGATATTATTATTAGTTTTAATAAATTAAATTTTGTTTTTAAAATACTCATGCTGGTGGGAGCTTACGCCTACAGGTTCGTTGGTGATCTCCTGACAGAATAGTGTCAACAGCACATAGAAAATGACGGCAGATAAAGGTCATACGCTTATCTAGTCTGCCCAACCAAGAGGACTATTAAGTTCTACAATTCCTTCCTCTCCTTCAGAGATTCTCTGTATTTGTCCCACGCTTTCCTGAATTCAGATACAGCTCTTGTCCCCACCACCTTCCATGCATCTGTCACCCTTCCTCTTAAAAGCTATTTCCTCAAATTACTCCCGAGTTTATCATCAGTCCTGTGGGGCCACAGAGCAGATTGCACTAGACATTCTGTGGAAAAATCATTCCCTTAAATTGTCTTCTGGTACCCTGTCTGTGCTGAAGAAAACCAGACTCTGCAGAAATGCGATATCTTTCACGTGACTGACATTAAAATCCCTAGAGAGATGTTGATTGTACATTTTTGATAACTCCTTCTTTCAGTGTCCTTTAACATTCAGCTGGCCACACTACCAAGCCTTTGCAGCAAGCAATACAATTTTGTGTTTTGTGTTGAGAATTTCTGAAGAAGAGACTTATTACAGAAGACCATAGAAAATCATATATCATCTATGGCAAATTCGTATTATGGGTCCATGAAAGCATACAAGCAGTCTTTTAATGTCACACAACGCTGATCCTGAGGGCATAGCCCTGCTGGCATAATGAGAAAGAAATCTGGCGATGGCACCGGAACCAGACACACAGGGGGTTTCAACAATAAGTACTGACTAAACAAAAAAATCTTCCTTCCCCCTTGTTTCCTACTCACTTTCTTTCATGAAAATAGCAAACTGAAAAGACGGACCTTTTTAATAAACACGACAAACTGAAAAAGCCCATTATTACTGCCAGAAAATGTGTTACTTTTTAAAGTTTTATAGTTCCAGTAGAAGAAATATGAGGAATTTTGATGATTTGTGATTTGAATTGCAGCTCACCTGTGCGGCGAAGGTTGGAGTCATGTTGGCGATGCCTGTCTGCGCATAAACTCCAGCCGGGAGAGCTACGACAATGCAAAACTCTATTGCTACAATTTAAGCGGGAATTTGGCATCTTTAACAACTTCCAAGGAAGTGGAATTTGTCCTGGATGAAATGCAGAAGTACACAGTGCAGGTAACGTAGAAGACTGCAGATCACATAGGAAGGTGTGCAGCGCAGTCAACACGCAGATATGCATGGTGCAGTTGGCATATAGCGATATATAAAACAAGTGACATAGAGAAACACATAACACAAGTAACAGAGAATTATGCAATGTAGATACGCATGGAGTGGATGAGAACTAGGGAAGCCGGCATTCAAATCCTGCAAGTCTATTCACCCTCTGTTACCTCCCATACAATTTAGGTTTAGATTTAATAACAATGCATTTATCATCCATTAATGTAATTAGTACAAGTTAATTCCTAAATAGACCTCATTGAAAATAATGGGGCTTGCATTGCACCTGAAATCTCAATAATGTGTGTTAAAGTGCAGTGATATGTGTGCTGATCCTCTTTAGGGATAGGGGAATATCTAGGAAATTGTACAATGAAACTGTAGCATACAGATGCACATAGTGAAAGTAACAGAGAAAATCTTATGGCATGTGATAGAGTCCTGTAATGATGATAATCTTCAGAAGCGCACAGCACGTGTCACAGAGAGAATCAATACTAACAAAGGGTCACTATCAGTCTGAGATTAGATCGTAAACATCAACAAAAAAAATCACTCCATAAAATGCACAATTCTCTGTACAGCTAATGCTTCATAAAACCAAAAAAAAAAAAGAAAAAAAGAGGAGAAAAAGGCCTCAGAATCACTAGGGTTTAGAGCAAACAACTGGGCTTACTCGTATACAACCAAAGCTCCCCAATACACATCAACGGCCAGAAAAAACTCCTCACTAAACAGTAAATGTAACTATAAACCTTTTGTTCTCTTCTAGAGCATATCTCAAAATAGTTCATAAACAATAAGTGCAGTCAGAATCCAACACACTAATAGTCATAAACCCCAAATATCCACTTCGTTGCCACTTATCTGTGCCTCCGATAACTTTTCAACAGCTCTTCAATGGCTGCAAAATGGTTGTAAACATCTATTACACATTAATCTAAAAAAACCCCGACGCCATCAATGATGCCAGCTAGGCGTTTTGCCCTGTGCTTTTTTTAAGACTGAATTCCGTGTAGTCATCAAACAGCCTCATTCGATATGCTCCACCGCTACCGCAAGCTTCCGCAAACCTTTCTTTTTCTTTTTTTGTTTTTATGAAGCCTGTAGTTGTACAGAGAATTGTGCATTTTACAGAGAGATTCATGCAGTGCATACAGTATAATGGAGTGAAGAGATCAGCAGAGGCAAGACACAGATTTCCTCTGTGCAGATAATACACAAAAGTTCATAAAGCAGGTAGCAGATGACAAGCCATACAGAAGCATACAGTAGAGATAGCTACGGAAGCGCACAAAACACAGGTAGTAACTGGACACACACAGAGCAGGTGGTCTACAGAGATCACTGAACAGGTAACATGGAAATACATTGAAGGGGGTCACATACAGAAGCGCAGAGCAAGATCTTAGATGACGTTTTCAAATGACATCCCTATGTGTATTTTAGAGAGCCCATCCTAATTCCAGCCTGGCACTGTTCCTGTTCTCTGCAGGGAAAAGTGTGTGTGCTGTGGTCAGCGCGTGTCCTTTATATCAATACGCAGTTTTCAAAAGATGCATTTCCATAGGTAAATAGCTATCTACTTATAAATAAGCCTTCCAAAAATTACCACCTTAAGAGTATAATTTTTGTAGCAGTTCATCTAGTTCAATAACTATTTACTGAGGTAGTTTGCTCTGGTTGAATGAGTAAAGTCATGTGGGCTTTCACATCACGTGTACTATTAACTCAGGGCTGGCCCCAGAGTTGGCGCCCTAGGCAAACCTTAAACCTTATGCCCCTCCTGGCTGTCAGAATCTATTGTTTAGCTTTAAATGCCTTGCTTTTTTACACCTCACAGAAGCTTCCACCCTAGGCAACTGCCTAGTTTGCCTAATGGTTAGGCCTGCCCTGTGTTAGACAAATCAAAAAGTGGTGTCCCATGTCATGTTTAGGTTGCAGGAGGAAACTGTGCATTTGTATTTTCAAATTTGTGAGTTTTTTACACAAGACTGGCTGCCTACAGAAATTATAGGTCTATATCTACAAGGGAATTTTTAGGAAATAATTTTAGAAATCTTTTTCACACCTAAAAAGGCCTCATAAAGTTATGTCACACCTAAAAGTACACATCGTAGAGTAGGTGCATATTTGTAGAGTATGTGTGCTCAGGGGTGGAGTTTGGATGAAGTGTGACTAGCGTGAAATTTACATATGTGGCTCATAAAATATGAGCATATGTAACACATGTAACTTTACATGTTAACATTTATCTCCAGGAACAAGCAGGAATGTAGTCCTCACATATGGGTATCGTCGGTACCGACGGAGCCTGCGCGGGAATGCTCCCCAGCGTCCAATTAGGAAGCTTTTGGGAGCATCCCACAGCACCTGCGTGCTGCCTTCCCGCCTTTCCCAACTGCCTCTCTCCAGTTCTTCGTTTTCCACGGAGCCAGCAGGTCATGTTCCTGTCACCGCAGAAACGTTTTTCCCTTATTCTTCTTTTTGTGTTTGACTCTTTACCGGTACCGCCGGTTCTTCTTTCTTTCTTTAAAAAAAAAAATATATATATAGTATTCTTTTTTTCCAAACTTTTCTTTTCAGGTGCAGGCGCCATTTTGGGCCTTAGACCCAAAATTTCCTCCATCATGGAGAAACCCGCCTCGGGTTTTAAAAAATGCACCAAGTGTGGTGCTACCATCTCCGTCACCGACACCCATGAGTGGTGTCTTAAATGTTTAGGTCCTGACCATTCCATCTCCGAGTGTATGGCTTGTGCCATGATGTCCAAGAGGGGTCGACAAAACCGAGCTGCCAAGCTCAGCACCCTTTTTCCCTCTGATGCAGCTTCGGTGGCATCGACGTCTTCCAGGGCTTTGTCTTCCTCCCATGGATCTCAGGTAACTAAATATAAGTCCAGTCGGTCCTCAAAGGGTAGATCTCCTTCCAAGCATCGAGATGCCTCTGGCATTGCCCTTGAGGGTTCTGTACCGACAAAATTGCCCCGGCGGGAGGCTTCGGCTTCCAAAGCATTATTGGGGCTCCAGGACGTTCTCGAGGCCTCTACCTTGGCAGAACTACTGGTGCCATGCTCTGGGGTACCGGCTGCGTCCGGTACCGATACCCAGGCATTGGCAGCGTCGATAGACCAGAGGTTCCTGGCTATTGAACGCAGTTTGGTGGCTCTCATTGTGGCATCGACACCCTCGGAACCACGTCAGACAGTTCAGCCGGTACCGATAGCATCGACATCGACATCGGTGTCGGCTTTGCCGGTACCCAGTCATGCGATGCCTTCGGGTACCGATACCCCGGTACCGATTCCCCCCGGTACTGACTTCGGTCGGTACGGGTATCGGGCTCTTCAAGAGCATACGGACAGAAGATACTTTGAATCCTCAGAGGACTCTGAGGATTCTGATAGCTCTGTCGGTACCGGAGTACTTCTCCAGGAGGAGCCTTCCTCTCCTAAATGCAGGATGTCTCCTCCAGAGGACATCTCCTTTCAGGACTTTATCAGGGAGGTGGCTCGTGGTTTGTCCATTACTGTGGCTCCTGAAACAGAGCCCAGAGCTAAGGAGCTGGAGATTTTACAATATCCCAAAGCTCCTAAGGAGGCAGCTACCTTGCCTATCCATGAGATTTTACATGATCTCATGTTGAGAATGTGGGAGACACCTCTCACCACCTCTCCTCACTCTCGCAGACTGGATACCATGTATCGAGTCCCTCCTTGTCCTGGCTTCCAGAAAACTCAGCTTCCTCACCACGCTATTGTAGTGGAATCGGCTATGAGAAGGATCAGGAGTGCAAAGAGACATGCCTCTAATCCTCCAGGATGTGAGTGTAGAACTTTGGATGCCTTTGGACGTCGTACTTTCCAGGCTTCCATGCTTTCTGCCAGGATCAGTTCCTATATTTTATATATGGGAATGTTCCTTAAAGAAGTCACAGGTGATTTAGAGGTTTTGAGTCCTCTTCTCCCTGAGGATAGAAGGCAGGACTTTCTCACACTGGTCAAACATGCCAGGATGTTTCTAAGTTTGTCAACTGTGCAGCTTTTGACTGTTTTGAGTGCATAAGCAGAACCTCTGCCATTGCCATAGGTGCACGTAGAATTGCCTGGCTTCAGGCATCCGATTTGGAGCTCTGGGTGCAGGACAAACTGGCAATATCCCTTGTACAGGTGAGAATCTATTTGGCAAAAATTGGCAAGAAAAAGCCAATGAATTAGATGCTGACAACTCCACTTTGGATAGGATAACCAAAGCCACAGCTGATCCTGCGAGAAAGATCTTTCAAGAAGCCTTTCTTCTCAAAAAAGGAGAGGTTTTATCCCTCTTATTCCCAGCAGGGACGTTCTGCAGGTCAGCCTACCCGGAAAGGTCAGCAACCACCTAAACAAAGGAAAGCAAAGACTGCTAAGCCTCAACCGTCTCAGCAGTCTCAGCCTCCACAAGGCCTTTAGCCTTCCTGGCCCTCAACGGACCAGAGCCTTCCACCATTCCAGGAAGGTTATGTCACTTTGCCCCCAGGTGGGAGCAGATAACAGCAGAGCATTGGACACTCTCCATTATAAGAGAGCGGTACAAGCTTCATTTTTCCAGCATGCCCCCTCCCACAATGATAAGGCAGTTCAATTCTCGGACCTCTCTCCGACCTCTCTCTTAGTGGCCTTATTGGTGGCCTTGGTTCCAGTAAAACCTTTACAGTTGATTCTGCAGACGTTGGTACCGGCTTTGGTACTGATACAATCTGCATCGCCTCTGCCCCAAGAGTCTTCACAAAATGTATGGTAGTAGTAGCCGCAATTCTTAAGGACTCTAGGGATATTTGTCTTCCCTTACTGAGACGACTGGCTCATATGGGCAAGCACCTCTCCAGAAGCCAGCCTATCCCTCTCATGCACCATGCAGGTGTTACAACACTTTAGATTGGTCATAAATCTTCCAAAGTCCCAACTCGTCCCCTCTCAAACTCTAGAGTTCATAGGGGCTCTCCTAAACACTCAGCAATCAAGGGCATTTCTGCCCCAGCTCCACTGTGCTCGACTCAATCAGAGCATGCGCTGGCGTTTTCAAGAAGTGGATTAGCCGGGAGACTGTTGTAATGTTGCAGTTGAATTAAGCGTTGAGACAGGGCATGAATTTGGTATTTGCCCAAAACGCAGTTCTGTGTACTTTCATGTAACTGCAGTTTATACTGTGCGAAGCCTGAGAAGATCTGTGAGAGCACCGTTGAGAAAACAGTGAGAGAACAACTAAGATAAGTAGCAGTTCTGATCTTTCTGTTTGGACTTCTGCACAGCTTTTAACAAGACCACAGAATAGTTTGGTTTTATGTAGGTGGCACTTATTTATGGTGTTTTACCTGTGTTCATACGGCTCCGATGTGGGCTCATTAAACTTTGAGCAAAATGGAAGTATAGCTTCGAGAGGTGGATTTAACCTCATGGCTGCTCTTCCGACAAAAATGCATACACGCTAGCTTACATAATAAAAAAATTGTTTTCACTCTATTTTTTGTTTGGGGTACATAGTGTAGAGTGGCAGTTAGTTTGTTATTTGTGGCAACTCAATCAGTTAGCATCTCAAACTTGCTTCAAGAACTTTCTTACTGCTTGAGAAATGCTACAGTTTCTGGGTCATATGGCATCAATGGTGCATGTTGTTCCATATGCCCGCTTACAGATGCGCACTGCCCAATGGATACTAGCATCCCAGTTGTCTCAAGTATCAGGTCGCCTGGGGGACAAGATAATGGTCTCTACCCTTCTGATCTCGTCTCTCCAGTGGTGGCGATCTCCAGAAAATCTCCTTGTAGGGTCACCTTTTCAGATGCCAGCACATTAATGTATCCTGACGACAGATGCATCCAGACTGGGCTGGGCTGGGGAGCTCATCTGGAATCTCTCTCCATTCAAGGGCTCTGGTCTCAGCAGGAGTCACAACTCTACATAAATCTCCTGGAGCTCAGAGCTATCCTCAATGCTTTCAAAGTCTTCCAGGACCATCTTCATTTCCGCAGAGTCCTAGTCCAAACCAATAATCAAGTAGCCATGTTCTATGTGAACAAGCAGGGCGGGAGAGGCTCTTGGACCCTCTGCAGCAAGGCTCTACATCTCTGGTCCTTTGCCATACATCATCACATTCCACCTCTATGCGGTGTATCTCCCGGGCAAGCACAATGTCTTAGCGGACAGACTAAGTCGAATCCTCCTTCCCCACGAGTGGTCTCTTCATGTAGACAAAGTCTCTCACGTTTTTCAAATCTGGGGGACTCCAGAGATAGACCTGTTTGCATGTTCTCAGAATGCAAAGCTCCCTCGCTTCTGCATCAGGACTCCTGCACTGGACAGCCAGCAAGTGGATGCTTTTCACCTCCACTGGGATCAAGGCTTCCTATATGCTTTTCCTTCCATTCCCCTAATTCCCAAGACTATTTTCAAACTCCAAAGAGACAAGGGCTTCATGATACTCATAGCCCCAAGCTGGTCACATCAACCATGGTACTCTCTCCTTCTATGTCTGTCTCAGGCTCAACCCATAGTTCTGGGGTCTGCTCCAGATCTCCTTTCTGATTAGAAGGGGATGCTGCTCCATCGCAATCCACAGTCTCTCCATCTCACAGCATGGCTGCTGAAGGCATAGCCTTCCAAGATATTAACCTTCCCCAGGATGTTAAGGACTTCCTCTTAGCTTCTAGGAAGCCATCCACCAGATGGTCCTATGCTTTCAAGTGGCATAGGTTTTCTTTCTGGTGTTTTCAGAAGAATCTTAATTCCTTCTCAAATCCAGTGGAGGCACTACTTGAGTATTTCCTCCACCTACCTTCTTCTGGACTCGAAACCAATTCGGTAAGACTACACCTAAATGCAATTGCGGCCTCTCATATGCCTTTGGATGACCAGCCCATCTCTTCTCAGCCACTCGTAGCATGCTTCATGAGGGGTCTTCTATTAACCAAACCTCCCATTAAGCCGCCTCCAGTGACATGGGACCTTAGTGTTGTACTAGGACAGCTTCTCAAGCCACCCTTTCAACCTCTAGCCACTACTTCACTTAAGTTTCTCATATGGAAGGTCATTTTCCTTATTGCCCTCACTTCAGCAAGGCACATTAGTGAGCTCCAGGTCTTGGTGGCTGACCCTCCTTACACATGGTGTCACCATGATAAGGTCGTTCTTAGGACTCATCCTCACTTCATGTCGAAGGTGGTCTCACCCTTCCATTTGATCCAGTCAGTCTACCTTCCTGTGTTTTTCCCTAGACCACATTCGTCTAGGGCAGAAGCAATCCTACACATTCTGGATTGTAAACGTGCCTCAACATTTTATTTCCATAGAACTAGAGAGCACCGAAAAGATTCCCAGCTTTTCATTTCCTTTGACTTGAGTCACTTTGGCTTGCAAGTCTCCAAATGTACTCTCTCCAAGTGGATAGCTGACTGCATCACCTTTGCTTAGGAGAAGGCAGAACTGTCCCTCAAGGGTCACGTCACTGCCCATAATATTCGAGCCATGGCTACCTCAGTGACAAATCTATGCTCTGTAGCTGTTGACGAGATCTGCAAAGCAACAACTTGGTCTTCGGTCCACACTTTTGCTGCTCACTGTTGCCTGGATAAGGACTCCAGCTGGGATTCCATGTTTGGCCAAGCTGTTCTCCAACATCTCTTTCAGACTTAGAGCAACTCCTACCCTCCGTCCCGGGTTTCGATACCAGACATCCATGCGGCATACCTGAGAAAAACTCCACAGCCGATTCTGAGGTCATCTCTCTGGCATCTTCTAGCTAGGGAGTCCCATATGTGAAGACTACATTCCTGCTTGTTCCTGAAGATAGCGTAATTACTCACCTGTAACAGGTGATCTCCATGAACAGCAGGAATTTAGTCTTCACAACCCACCCTCCTCCTCTAGGAGTTGTAGGTATTCTTTTCTTTCTCTCCTTTTATCTCAGCTACAAACTCAACCGAGTAGGGAGAGCTGGAAAGGTGGGAAGGCAGCTACGCAGGCGCAGTGGGATGCTGCCAAAAGCTTTCCTATTGGACTCTGGGGAGCGTTCCTGCGTGGGCTCTGTCGGTACCCATGCCACCCATATGTGAAGACTAATTTCTTCTTGTTCCTGGAGATCACCTGTTGCAGGTGAGTAACTATACTTCTCTGCATGGAGGTGACTTCTAAAAGGGCACCTATATGGTATTTCCCAAAAAGGCATCTATTTTATAGAGACAGCATTGTTACCTTGGTGCCTTTATAAAATAGGCTCTCGGAAGTATCCCTAATAGCCCGCCTCTTCCCAGGAACATGTCAATGTGTGTTTGTCCTCTGAAGGAATAACTTTAGAACAAGGTTCCTATGTGAAACACTGGAAAAGGTGCCTACTTTAACATGAACCAGCCGCAATAGAGTGTAAATTCACCTGCACAAATGAACTCCTGTAAAAGGTGGAAATATGTGTGTCTGTGCTCGTAGCTGTGTATTTTACATACATCTCAACTTTGCCCAAACTCTAGTTATGCTTTTGCTCAGATCGTGTGAAAAGAGGAAACAGTACGCCAGGGCATTTGTATTCCCCAGATGCCAGCGGGAGCTCTAAGAAGCTGGTGAAAGCTTCAGCACTTGGTGATTCCAAGAACATGCTGGGTAAAATAGTCCCCAAGAACATAAGAAATGCCATACTGGGTCAGACCAAGATCCATCAACCCCAGTATCCTGTTTCCAACAGTGGCCAATCTAGGTCATACGTACCTAGCAGTTTCCCCAAAAGACACGGGTTCCACAATGCTTTATTGGGTCAAGCATTGATATCCTGGGTCCCTTTTTAATAATGGTTTATGCAAATACGTCCTCTCCCAAGACCTAAGTGAGTTAGGTCTTAGGAAAGGACATATTTGCAGTTGAGCAGGCAGACAGCCTGGTGGGCCAAGAAGGATGACCCAGAAAGGATCAGGGAGAGCTTGTTCCAGGTGCACATCTCCGTAGTCAAGTGTCCAGGAAGGAAAGGAAAACATGAAGGTGAACCTCCCGAGAGGACTTGGAGGGTATGCTACAGTTTGGGAGGGTGAATGCCAAATGCACTAGCTAGAGCAGCACTTGCAGCTGTAAAAGGGGACAGCTGGATGAAGAGGAGTGAAAGGGTCCTGGAAAGTGCATGGTAATGGGAACTTTAATGCTATAATAACCAGCTGTAGCTTGAGATAGGGACCTGCTTGGAAGCATTGCTACCTCTGCTGTGAGGCATAAAGCCTGATTGTGGCAGGGATGTGCAAGGGGAAAAAACATTGTTGCCTATTAAGAAGTACGCTGGTGTTGATGGAGGAAATAAAGTATGCTGAGTGTGTGATGTGTAAGGAAAGAAGCACTGTGGTTTAGCTGAGGATTGCTTTTGCATATTAGAAGGGTATAAGTATGCTGGGCTGCCAGCCATGGTAGGCTGGGATTTGTGTAAATTAAGAGAAGGCTTATCTGGAAAAGCAGGTATTAAGCCTGTGGGAAGCTGCCAGCCATGGCTATTGTTTTGAGGGAATAAGTTGCAGGCAAGGAAACCTGATTGCTTGATTAGCAATTATTCCTGGACTGAATGAAGTGGTATTCATGCTGATAAGTCAGCAGCAGAGGGTTGCTGTTCAGGGCAGTGGGCTGCAAGCTGAAACCCTCTATTGCCCTAATTAAGTAATTGTCTCTGTAATTAACAAGAGGGAAAGCTTTACTGCCAATGTGAATTTGGCGCAAGGAAGCTCTACATTTTGACTTGAGCATTTGTTTTATGATACTTATACTCCTGCTGTAATTCTGCATACAATAATTAAAAATTATACATTTTTTGTGGGGTTTTTTCTGTATTGTATTTTAAATTATCTCCCAATAACTATGTTCTTTGTTATTTTGTCACAGAAAGCATGAAGAATTTTTCATAATTCAGACCTTTTGACACAGAAGTTTGAATTTTGTTTGCAGAAATCCAGCATGAGCAATTCAGGGTGGCTCAGGAGATTAGATATAGTAATACTGAAAGTTCATGTTGTTTAAATGTTTAATAAAGCTTGTAAATAAACTTGGGGACATATTCAGTGACTAAACAAATCTGGAGACTTCAAAAAATTCTTCCAAATAACGTCGAAAGTACTGTGGCTGCCTTCCCGTCGACCAACTCGACTTCCCGTTGATTCTGGTTCACCTTTTTTATTTAATTTTTTTCTTTTTACTTATTTTACTTCAATTTTTTCGATAATTCTTTGAGGCCTACGGACTTCTCAGGCACCATTGCCCAATTCAGTTTTGCCTCCATATTATTTTCAAATATGGAGGAATCTCAAAGAGGATTCAAGAAATGCTCCAGATGTTTCAGAACAATTTCATCACTGATGACCATTCTTGGTACCTAAAATGTTTAGGCCCAAACCACGACATTGAGTCCTGTCTCTCCTGTCACCATATGACTTCTAGAGGTCGAAAGAACCGGGACAAACAGAATGCTAAGCTGTTTCCTACAGACTCAACTCCTTTGATTCACTTCTCGGGGGCATCAACTCCATCAAAGTTGTCCCATGCATTTAAATCCTCACCAACAAAGAAGAAGCATTGCTCAGAGTCACCATTGCTTAAAAAGAAGACATTGACGTCGGCATTGAGGTCATCGACTTCCAGGTTGGCGTCGGCTTCCGATATCACCATTCATCACATTCTGATGCAGACTATCCATCTAAACAACTCCGGTGGGAGGTGTCACCATTCAAAGCCATTCAGGGGTTTGGGGATACTCCCGAGGTCCAGTCCTCTGTGGAGCCCCCGATACCGGCATTGAGAGTTATGGCCCACACATCCGTGTCTGGAGCCACTCCTCCTCCTCCGGTACCATCATTGGATGACTGTGTCATCGCCATCGAGCGTAGCATCGCTAAACTCTTAGTGGTTATAACGCCAATAGCATCAACTTCTCCACTGCCAGCACCTGCATCGGTTCCACCGATACCACCAGTGACCACAGACATCGGCATTCTACTGCAGGCATCCCCTGCTTCACATAGCTCAGAACAACTGATACCAAGGCCCTTGGTGACATCGGTTTTGATACCCTCGACATCCAAACAACGAACATCTGAGCATCAAAGGTATCAAATCTCATAGAGATTATTTTGATTTCCTTCTGGACTCGGATTCCAAGGAGGCATCTGAGGTGGAATCCATCGAGTCTGATACACCCAAAGATGTACCGTCAGATCTGTCGCCTCCTTATGAAAGTCGCCATTCGCCGTCTGAGGACATGTCTTTTCAAGACTTCTTTAAGGACATGGCGGCAGCTCTTGATGTTTCAGTGGCTACAGAGATGGAGCCAAGGGCTGAAGAGTTTAATGTACTCCAGTATCCATCAGCACCGAAGGAGGCTGCCACTCTCCCGATGCACATCTTAAAAAACCTGATGGTTAGAATGATGGCTCGAATCCTATATAAGGTTCCTCCCTCTCCAGGTTTCCAAAAGCCACAACTTTCCCACCATTCCATGGTTGTGGAATCCACCATGAGGAGAATCAAAAGTCAAAATGAATTCACCCCACCTACGCACCTCGCACTAGGAACCATACAAATTAGAGTCCAACCACAAATAAAATATCTGGGAATCATTCTGGACCAAGCACTATCATTCAAACAGCAGATTGTGAAAACTACAAAGACAGTATTTTTCAAAGCCAGTTTGATACAATGGCTAAGATCACTCCTAGACACTGAGGACTTCAGATCTGTCTTGCAGGTTATGACTCTCCCCCATCTGGACTACTGCAATCCCATATACCATGGCCTCCCAACTACCACTCTCAACTCACTCTAAACTGCCCTCAACACAACAGCCAGAATCATCCAAAAAGTGAGAAGATTTGACCACATCACCCCAGTCCTGAGAGATCTCCACATCCTTCCAATAGAGGCTCAGATCAAATACTGATCCACAAAGCATTCTTTCAACAGCAACCATCACAGCTACATGCACTTCTGACAAAACCGCACTCAGGAAGAACTACCCGACAGCTTGCAAACAACACACTGATTGTACCACATGAAAGAACCAATTCAACCGAGCATTCAACCTATATGCACCCTCCTTATGGAACTCTCGGCCAACTAAAATCCGATGCACCACGGAGCTCTCAACATTTAGAAGGCAGCTAAAAACCCACTTATTCAAGGAACATCTGGGACCCGAGCTGAACATGACCCACAGAAAATGAAGACTAGGTATAAAAAACGGAGCAAAACTGGACAAACAGGATTGTAAATATGTTAGATATGTAAACCCAATGCGATTCTTGTGTTTTAACCGCCCCCCCCCCCCCCCGGTGATGGGCTCCCTCCCCCCCAAAAAATTATGCCGCACCTTATTATTTGTTGTAAATAACTTTGTTGAATTGTAAACCACTTTGACCAGGTGAAAAGCGGTATATAAGCACAGCTAAATAAATAAAATAAAATAAAAGAATCACTCTTCAGTGCCTCCTGGCAGGGAGGCTAGGACTCTAGATGCATTTGGAAGGAAAGCATTCTAAGCTGCCATGCTAGCCTCGAGAACAGACTCATATATGCTATATATAGGTATGTTTCTTAAGGATGTATCAAGGGATTTATCAGAATTCACCTCCTTGTTGCCCCTGATAAGCAGGCAGCTCATCAGGTATTGGTGACACATGCCCAGAATGCATCCAAATTCTTAACAAGAGCAGCATTTGATGCTTTGAGGCTAACAGCAGATCTGCTGCAGCTTGCATAGGGGCTAGAAGAACAGCATGGCTCCAAGCATCTGACATGGAACAGTGGGTCCAGGACAAATTAATCAACATATCCTGTAATGGTGAGAACCTCTTTAGATAGAGGTGGAACATAAGAACATAAGATATGCCATACTGAATCAAACCAAGGTCCATCAAGCCCAGTAACCTGTTTCCAACATTGGCCAATCTAGGTCATACATACCTAGCAGTTTCCCCAAAAGACAGGTTCAAGCATTGATATCCTGGGTCCCTTTTTAATAATAGTTTATGGACCTTTCCTCCAGGAACTTGTCCAAACCTTTTTTAAACCCAGCTACTAACAGCCTTTACTGGAAGGAAAAGGCAGGTGAGATAGAGGCTAATGACTTTACCATGAAGAGGCTGTCAAGGAAAACGGCAGACCCTTTTAAGAAGGATACCACCAAGAAACCATTTTTCTCTAAGAAAAAGATTTTTTATCCTCTATATCAGGCCTTGCTGGATACACTGCCCCACAACAGCAACAGAGGCAACCAGGCCAGAAACAGATCAGGAAACCCTAGGTAATGAAACCACAGCCTGCACCATCTACTCAACAACGTCAGAGTTGTTGACTGTTTCAGAAAGAACATGGCCATTTCTTCCATGATTCTGCTGCCTCTTTCCATGATCCTAGGAAGGCTAGTGCATTTTGCACGCCGCTGGATCAGCATCACTTCTGAGCCCTGGACCATACATCTAGTCAGTCAGGGCCTACAACTAAAATTCCAGACTCGTCCTCCCACTCATTTTGTGGGACAAGCCACCCTGGATCCCCTTCACTCCTCCTTGCTCCAACAGGAAATCCTCTCACTGCTGAAACAAGGAGCCATAGAGGAGGTACTCTCTGCTCAATAGAGTCTGGGATTCTACTCTAGATATTTCCTAATTCCAAAAAAGACAGGAGGTCACAGACTGATATTAGATATCTGAAATCTCAACAAATTTCTCATCAAAGAGAAATTCAAGATGATTTCTCTAGGCAACCTTCTGCCATACCTCCAACAACTATGCTCTCGGGATCTAAAGGACGCTTACACATATATTCTCATTCACCCAGACTACAGACGGTTCCTCAGGTTTATCTTTAAAAATAACCACTATCAGTATCGACTTCTCCCATTTGGACTGGCCTCAACACCCAGAGTCTTCATAAAGTGTTAGCCATTGTGGCGGCTTACCTACGAACTTTGGGGATCTTTCTGTTTCCCTACTTAGATGACTGGCTGCTAAGGGCAGACACTGCTTCAGCAGTCACCTCCACCTTAAATCAAACCATTTATGTCCTCCAGGAGTTGGGTTTTGTGATAAATTATCCAAAATCACATCTCAGCCCAACTCGGGACCTCAAGTTCATAGGAGCTCATTTGGATGTGATAAGAAGTAGAGCCTTCCTCCCACACAACAGATGCCTCCGTCTCATTACCTTAGCCACACAGGTGCAGCAGCAACCATCAGTTATTGACAGAACATTTCTACGCCTCTTAGGCCACATGGCTTCCACAGTCCATGTCCTGCCCTATGCACGTCTCCACATGAGGATTACACAGTGGACTCTCTCAAACTAGTGGAAGTAGTCCACAGGTCATCTCTCAGACATTGTCAACATCACTCTGCAGATGAAGGCAGACTTTCAGTGGTGGGTCACACCACAGATTCTAGTCAAAGGCTCACCTTTTCAGAAGTCTGCACTGCAGTCTATCCTAATGACCGATGCATCAAAACTAGGGTGGGGAGCCCATCTCAATGGCCTCACAACACAGGGCCTTTGTTCCGCTCAGGAGAAGCTCCTTCAGATCAGTCTTCTGGAGCTCAGAGCAGTCTTCAATGCCGTCAGCATTTTCTCTCCCCAACTCAGGGGGCATTCTATTCTTGTGCAGATTGACAACCAGGTAGCTATGTTTTATATGAATAAACAAGGGGGGACAGACTCTGAAGCCACATGCAAGGAGGCCATTCGTCTTTGGAACTGGACAATTCCCCAAGGTATTCATCTTCACACAGTCTACCTTCCAGGAGCACAAAATCAATTGGCCACAGGCTAACCTGGATCCTGCATCCACACAATTGGATGCTGTATCCTCAAGTAACCCAACGCTTGTTCCAACTCTGGGGGATGCCCAATTACTTCAGTTCTGCTCGAGGATTCTCTCTCCCCACAGGGAATCATCAGATACCTTCCTCATCCATTAAGGTCAAGAGCTCCTTTATGCTTTCCCTCCACTTCTGCTCACAGCAAAGACACTCTTGAAGCTCCAGGCCAAATGGGGGCAAATGACTCTTATTTGCCCCTCGCTGGCCAAGACAACCATGGTTTCCTCTTTCAACTTGCTCAAGCATCTCCCCTCTGACTCAGACTCACCGATGCTTCTCTCCCAGGATCAAGGGACCCTTTTGCACCCCAACCTCAAGCTGCTCCGATTGATGGCCTGGAAGCTGAGCGCTTTGTCCTCTCACACTTAAATTTTCAAGAGGATGTGTTGCATGTTTTCTTATCATCAAGAAAGGATTCAACCAGATGCTCTTACGCCTTTAAATGGCGCAGGTTCCCCATCCGGTGTTCTTTTAAAACACTGTATCCTTTCACATGTCCCATTCCGGACTTACTTCAATAACTGATACATTTGTCCTCTTCTGGTCTCAAGACCAGTTCAGTGAGAGTGCATTTATCCACTATTGCGGCCTCCCACCGTACTTTAGGGAGTTGTCCTATCTCGATACACCCCTTAGTGGCCAAATTCATGTGGGGTCTTCGCCTGACCAGGCTGCCCTTCCGTCCACCTCCCATTCTGTGGGATCTAAATGTTGTCTTTGCACAACTCATGCGCAATCCTCTTGAACCAATGGGGTCAGCTCCATTAAAGTTAGTCACATGGAAGCTTCTCTTCCTCATAGCAGTTACCGCAGCTCACAGAGTCAGTGAACTACAAGCTTTAGTAATCTATGTCTCTTTACATCATGACAAAGTGGTCCTTTGCACACATCCTAAGTTCTTGCCGAAGATCATCACCTCCTTCCACCTAAATCAATCGATCTTGCTACCGACTTTCTTTCCAAGATCCCATGCCTCTCCAGCTGAAGCCAAATTTCATACTCTCAATTGCAAGAGAGCATTGGTGTTCTATCTAGACTGCACTAAGGACTATCCTCAATCCTCTCAGTTGTTTGTTATTATTAACCATGGGCTTAACTAATGGTTGGATTACCCAGAAAGAATACAATTTTATGTTTATACTTTATCCTAAAATCCCTATTGTATACATGGTTCCGAAAATACACAAATCTTTGATTTCACCCCCGGGTAGACCTATTGTGTCTTGTTGGGGCTCGGTTCTGGAACCGCTTTCCCAATTTTGTGATATCTTTCTACAAAAGGAAGCAGTTTTGGTGAAATCTTTTATACGGGATTCGACTCATTTTTTGCAACAATTAGCTACTGTACAGGTTTCATCACTGGATGCTTATTTAGTTACTTTAGATGTCACTGCCCTATATACTAACATTGATCAAGGCAAAGCTATGTCCCTTTTAGAACTACTGTTCACACAGGCTCCCTCTCGTCTTCCTCAAACATTTTTGCTAGATCTTATGAGGTTAGTTTTGACAAGGAATTATTTTCTATCTGAGGGTATATTCTATCAACAAATCTTTGGCATTGGTATGGGGGCAACGGTGGCCCCGTCTGTAGCCACTCTATATTTAGCTGATTTAGTGGAACGCCGTCTATACAACTTCTCATGATTTGAACATATCCCTCTCTGGAAATGATTCCTTGATGACATATTTTTTCTGTGGATGTCCACTCTACCTGCCCTTCATGAGTTTGTATCCTGCTTAAATACTTTGAAATCTAACATTTCCTTCACGGCCCATATTGATTTTGATAAAATTGAATTTCTGGACATGCTGATTTTTAAGGACGGGACCACATTAAAAAACACTTTATTTAGGAAGAGTGTACAGAGAAGCAGTTTGTTAAGTTACCAAAGTTTCCATCCAGGCCCCTTATGTAAGGGGCTCCCGTTTGGACAATTTCTTAGACTACGGAGGCTTTGTTCCTCCAGGACTGACTTCAAAGTCCATGCCCTTGATCTTAAACGACGATTGCTTGTGAGGGGATATCCTAATAAAGTGGTGGATAGGGCATACTGTCGGGCCTCGCATATTCATCGAGAGTGGCTCTTAGATGGAAGTTCTACATCGTCCACCTCCACTAGGGGGTCAGATGTCATCGTTGGTACCCTTCCCTACATGCATCTCAGCAGGACATTGTTCAAATTCTTAAAAAACATTGGCCCGTATTGGGTTTGCACTCATGTTTCCAAAAACCCTTAATGATTGCTTGTTCTAGAGGTCCTACTTTAAGAGACTTGTTGGTTAGGTCTACTTCCCCGTTGGATAGATTATTGGCCCCTGCATTGGATGACCATGGTCATTTTCCGTGTAAGTCTTGTATGCATTGCTCCACAACCTTATCAGTATTGGTTTGGGGACATCCTGTTACAGAGCATTCGATTGAACGTAGGTGACTCACTACCTACCATTCCACTTTTGTGGTGTATGTATTACAGTGCCCATGTGCATTGATATATGTTGGCAGAACTTTTCATTTGATCAAAGTGAGATTAAATGAACGTGCATCCAGAATACGTCAACAGACTCTCTCAGCACCAATTGTGGAACACTGTTATTTAAACACACATTTGCGGAACTGAGATGGTCTGTAATTGATCATGTACCTCAGGACCCCGCAAGAACAGTGCTGGATCTACCAGTTAAATTTGATCCACCCTTCTGGGTTGAATAAGGAGATCGATTGGACCAGTTTGATATGAGGTCATCCAATACGTAGCAGGGTTTCCCTGGTTTCAATGGGGTTTCCCTTTCTATGATTGGTGGTTCTCGTTTGAGTGATTGAAGAACCTGGCCAATTGGAATAAGTTGGTTCCTTGAAAAATAAGATGTTACAACATTCGGCGTTTGATGGCAGTTGGCAGTAGCATATGAAACCAGCACTTGATACAGGGAGCTGATCCTGAAACGTGCACGTCGTGCCTTGTTGCTGTGCCTGGCTGTTTTGAATTTCACTAGCTACAACGTTTGCAAGTTAAGTGATTGCTTTTGAGTTAACTTTAAATGATTAAAATAGAGTTCACCGTCAGGAGTGGTTAGATGCAAGTTCTTTCCTCCCTCTATGTACTCCGACAAAAATAATTGAAGTCTTAAAGAATTTTTTGAGGATTAGGTGATCTTTTTGAATTTGATTTATTTTGTCACCTTATTGGGGTAATTTTGGGATCATATGTTCAGCACACTCTGGAAGCCACAGTAGCTTACCGGGCAGCAGCGATATTGTATGCTGCCTGGTTAGCTCCTCTACCTAAAAGATAGGTGAGGTTTTTCCTCGCCAATCTTATAGGTGCAGTTTGCTAACTGGGCAGTATTCAATATCGCTGCTGCCTAGTTTCAATTGTCTCCACATCTGCTCCTCTCTAGAATGCCTCTGACACACACCGATGCTAAGCGGGGCACGTAAAGGCCATAATTGGGAATATTCAATGGCACTGACCGTGTCAGTATCATTGAATATCCCTCTCAGTGGCAATTACACGGTTTACAGGGCTGAGCTTTTATACCGCTTTTCACCGGGTTAAAGTGATTTACAAACAAGTCAGTTACAATAAAAACATGGAGTATAGACGTTAACTATGTACAAATAACATACCTATTTACAATGTTTTGGAGATATTGGAGTGCATGGAAGCATGGGTTGAAGCACTGTAAAGGTGAAGCATAGGGAGGACTGATGGGGTGCCGTAGGTGGAATTATGTTACAGGTCCACAGTGTTCAATGAACAGATGGGTCTTAAGATACTTCCTGAACGTGGAAAGGTCTTTAATGCTCCAGATTGTGTCGGGGAGAGAGTTCCATAGAGTTGGTGCGTATAGTTTGAATACTCTTGAGCAAGCCTGTTGGGTCCTCTTTTTTGACTGAGGGACGATCAGGGTATTTCTGTTGGATTGGAGGCTGGCTCTATTGGGTTGAATGGGGTGGAGGAGGCTGTGAAGGTAGGAGGAGGAGAGGCCTGTTAGAGCTTTGTGGGTTGTCATCAATCTTTTTTTATTTGAAACGACTGTTGAGTGTAAGCCACTGGAGTTGCTTGAGAATGGGTGTAATGTGTTGTTGTTGGGGGCTGTCAGAAGGGTACGTGCAGTGGTATGAAGAGCCATATGTAATGGGAGGATGGTTGATTGTGGGAGTCCTTGATAGACAGGGTCGCAGTAATCACCCCTAGCTGCAAAACCAAAGGTCATAACAGCAAAAACTCCCTCCTTCACTGTTGTATCTCACAGGAAACGTCAGGAAACATTCTAATTTTATATGAAAGAAATGTATCATCTTTGTGATGAAAAAAAGTTTCATGAGACAGTCCCAGTCCAAAGAAAGAGCCAAAGTTACCAGGAGAGTTGCAGAAACAGTGCCAGAGTATCTGTGATTTATGTATGATGTCTGATGGATAGTATAAGAGAGAATGCATGTGATTGGAGTTAGACTAGCTTCATGGAATGTTTCAGGCATCGAGTCACTGGTTAAATATTATAAGATATTGAGAGAACTTGGTCACCAGGGGATCCTGATTGTTTGCTTGCAGGAGACATGGCTGGACAATGAAGAGCATAGGAAACTGTGACACGTGGGTGGATGATGTTTATTACCTGTCTTTAGAGTGAAGGAAAACTGGTTGGCCATTTTAATTGGGAAGGCGATGGCTTGGGTTATGCAGGTGGAGACAGACCCTGATGGGTGAGATGTTCTTTTTTCTTTTTTTCTTTTCTTTTTCAGACTTCCTCATTTTATTTAAGGAAACATAGAGTAAATACAGGAAAAGAAAAAAAAAAACAATACATGAAAAATACAAAATATAATAATAACACCCAGCCCACAATTTCAGGAGTGCACAAAAGAATAAAGCTGCCAATACATAATCCCACATCCCCTTTTCTCATAACAAGGAGCTAGAAATATTCTTTAAAAGAAACGAGGCCCCCAAGGCCTAAGCTCAAGGAAAGCCTTCCTCCTCCTTTGTGTAATACGAGACATGTCTGGAAAAACTTGTATAGCCTGACCGAAGAATTTTTCTTGTCATTTAGAAAAAAATAGCCGAAAGAATAAATCCTTATCTTTCTCAAGCAAAAAGGTAACCAAAAGCGTGGCCCGAGTATAAATCTCCTCCAAAGAAGTTTCTAAGAAGGCAGATAAATCTAAATACGGGAGTGATAACTGGTCACCTTCCCCCTACCCTTAGAAATACATAACTTGACATCAGTTAACCTAGAATCATGATCTGACAAAGTGACTTCAGTCCCCTTGGTAAACCTTGAAAGATTTCCAGTGATGATTGCAATGATAACTCAGTTCGAGATACTATTTGCCAAATATCTTGAAGAGTAACATCTTTCGTAGGCTCTAGTAAAATCAAATTGGAGAGGCAGCTGAGAGGAGAGGAGCTGAGAAGCAGCAGCCAGGATATCGGGGCTTGGCAGTCAACTTTGTTTCCAGCTGAAGTGTTTGCAGGTGAAGCTCCTCCTACCCCTTCTTTCATCGGGGAACTGCAACAGTTAAAAGCCAGCTGCTCTCAGAGGAGCTGAGAAGCAGCAGCCAGGATATCGGGGCTTGGCAGTCAACTTTGTTTCCAGCTGAAGTGTTTGCAGGTGAAGCTCCTCCTACCCCTTCTTTCATCGGGGAACTGCAACAGTTAAAAGCCAGCTGCTCTAAGAGGAGCTGAGAAGCAGCAGCCAGGATATCGGGGCTTGGCAGTCAACTTTGTTTCCAACTGAAGTGTTTGCAGGTGAAGCTCCTCCTACCCCTTCTTTCATCGGGGAACTGCAGCAGTTAAAAGCTAACTGCCTTTCGCGGCCGCGTGCCCAAAGGGGGTACGCGACCAAAGGGGGTACGCCCCTTTGGTGCCCCCTTCGGTGCTACTTCAGAGCCTCGGAGCTCTAGCCACTGAGGGAATGCCCAGAGGTCATTTTAAGAGGAAAAGTAAGTCTTTGAAAAAACTTTCTGATAACGATTCAGGTTCTAAAGCAGTGGTTGGTCCGATGGACCAGCATGTGGTTTCTAAACATAAGCTTGTTTCACCAGTTCCTGCTTCCTCCTCGCCTGCCTCTGGAGCTTCCCTGAGTACCATCGAAAGGACTCCTCCTCCTAATCCTGCTGGCACTCAGGTGTTGGATTTGGACACCTTTTCCTCTGAGGCTTCTGCCTTGGAGGAGGAAGAGGGCGCTGTTTGTGGCAGTTCTTTTAATGCTATTAGTAAAGTTTCTTCTTTAACTCCTATTCTGGCTATCAAATTGGAGGATTTTTCCTCCTCTTCTTCTCTAGTTGACCCTACTAATGTTTCTTTACTGGATATCTGGAAACAAATCTCTGCCACTAACTTGTTGTTAACTAAATTTATGGATCAAACGTCTGCTTTCTCCCAACAGGTTGTGCACAAGGTACATACTTTGTGCTCAACGGTTGGGAGTTTGTCTATGCGGGTTGATAAATTGGAGGCTCAAGCCGGTGTTTTTCAATCGGCAAGCGCCTCCTCTTTAAAAGATACGCTACTTTTGTATAAACAGGTAGAGTTATTGGAAAATAAGTCTCGTGCGAATAATCTTCGTATTCTAAATTTTCCTAAGACTCGTTTTATGACACCTCTTCTTTTATTTAGGCAGTACTGCAAAGATGTTTTATTGATGCCAGATGCTGATCTTATTCTGATTTCACATTCTTATTATCTGCCAAGTCGGGAGACTTCCTCGAACAAGGATATGGCTCCGTCAGAAGTACAAAGTGATTTAAATTTGACTGATTTTCTTGAAAATTCTCAGACTTTGATTTCTACGCGTGCCACTTTAGTAATTACTTTGGTAAATTTCTCTGACAAGGCAAAAATTATGAAAGCTTTTTTTCTGAAAAAGAATGTTGATTTTTATGGATTAAGAATGTCTATTTTCCCTGATGTTTCCCGTTATACTCAACTGAGGAGGAAGTCCTTCCTCCAGCTTAAACCTCGTGTTTTGGCTGCAGGGGGGACCTTCTTCCTTCGGTTTCCTTGTAAATGCTTAGTTACTGTTCAGGGTATAGATTATGTTTTTGTTGAATCATCTCAACTAGATGCGCTCCTGTTGTCCTTCCAAGCCTGAATTTGCTTCTTTTATCTTTCTTTAATGAAAAGATTATTTTGTTAGGTGGTTGTAGCCTTTATTAAGAATTTTCCCAGGTACCTTTAAGCTGTCTTCTCCATGATGTGGGCTGTTACACAGTATTGAGTTTAGTTTGATTATTGATATTTCTTTGTATTGATTTATCTCAGACTGTGTATTTCTTTTGAACTATGTATTAGGATTGCATTTATGATATAATAATTAAAAAAAAAAAAGAAATACATAACTTGACATCAGTTAACCTAGAATCATGACCTGACAAAGTGACTTCAGTCCCCTTGGTAAACCTTGAAAGATTTCCAGTGATGATTGCAATGATAACTCAGTTCAAGATACTATTTGCCAAATATCTTGAAGAGTAACATCTTTCGTAGGCTCTAGTAAAATCAAATTGGAGAGGCAAGGCAACCTCTGAAGTACTTAATCTCAGAAAGGCATCAGGGAGGGAAACCAAATTAGTAGAGGGTTCACTCTCCCCAATAGGGATGGAGTCCATCTCCCCAGAACAAGCTCCATTGTTGGGCAGAGATAAAACCCATTGCATATCATGAGAAACAAGGGGAGAAACAGTATTTACAGAAGATGAAGAGATCTCCATTGGTACAACAACTGTTGTAGGGGCCATGGACTTTAATAAAATGTCCATGGGACCCACTATCTTTGCGGACTTAATAGAAGATAAAGAGGACAAAGGAAGTCTCTTCTTACTCTTACCCATTAACAAGGACTTCATCTTTCCTTATTATGTGCCTAAGTGCTCCAAATGGGGGCTCCAAAGGGGCAAATATGATCCTTTGGATATGCCCCTTCGGAGTACGCACCCATGGGCACCCGTCCTGCAATTGGGACTCTGCTCTTAAAGCCGGTCTGCTCATGTGGTCCTCAGCACTCCCCAACACGGAACAGCAGATCCAGTTCAAGCAAGAATCAAAGCAAGCAGGAAATAAACAGAACACTCAGCGTCCCGCAGTGGGGGGCTCTCCTCTTATAGCCGGTCTGCTCACGTGGTCCTCGGCACTCCCCAACACGGAACAGCAACTCCAGTTCAAACAGGATTCAAAGCAAGCAGGAAATAAACAGCACACTCTGATATGTTCTATTGTTCTTGACCTGGCAGGGCCAACAGTTTATCCTTGCAGTGTTTACGTGCCCAACTCAAATGGTGAGATATTTTCGTAAGAGATCTCCCATGAGTGTGTGGCATTATGGTATCTCCCTGTAGTTCTAATGAATAACGTTAATATGGTCATGGACCTGTTAGTGGATCACTTGCCCACACAAGGTAAGAAAGACACTAGGTAACGGAACAGCTTGGTTTTGTTGAGTGAAATAATGGCTTTAATTGATCCTTGGTATACTTTACGTCCCACAGAAAAGGGGTATACCCATATTTCTTGAGAATATTTGGATTATAGTTTAGTTTTTCAAAGTTTATTTTCCAATGTCTAACGTGTAGGAATTGGACCCCATGTTGTATCTGATCATGCCCAATGTTCCCTCTAATTTTCTGTAGGCTGTGTGCGCATAAATATCAGCTGTGTAAAGCTTTTGAAGGAAGGTTAAATTTTTGTGCGCCACATAACGACACTCGGAGTTATATACTTTAAAATTTGACTATACGTCAGAATACAGTATGTACACCACATTGATTTTAATCAAATTAAATGAAAATACACGATTACTAAATGAAGCGGGAAATATCTAGTAATTACAATCATAACTTTTAAATTTTAAGACGTCTGTGTTGTTTTCTATCAGAATCAGAGCCGTAATTTTTGTGCGCTCTGTTGTAAAGTATGTGCGCGCGCACACGCGCACAGCTTAGAGGGAACAGTGATCATGCCCTAATTTGGATAGACATAGAAGGGAGAGCTGGCTTTCAGAGTCAAGGTTGTGGGTCGTTCCCACGCTGTTTATGCGATGATCCTAAATTTCAACCTTTCTTGATCCACAAATTGCATGATTGTTGTAAAATGAATGAGGTGCATATGGATGGTCCATGTGTTTTTTGGGAGATGGTGAAGGAGGCCCTTTGAAGTGGGGTTGTTTTGTATGTAGTGCAGGAACAGCGAACTTGCTCAGAATATTCTGCACTGAAAACTGCCTAGATTCACTTTGTTCATGTCCCAACAAAACGGAAGAAGAATGCAGCCCCGGCGATGCGGGCGACATTAAATAGTGCCATTTGTGAGCAGACAAAAGAAGATCTGACTTACTATAAATAATGGCAAACAATTGATCTCACAAAACGGAAATCTCCAAAAATACTATAAATCACAGAAAAGATTTCCAAATACACAAGATCACTAAGCCTTTTATAACCACTCATTGAAAACAATTCTACTTTGAATTAGAGAGCCTCTTTCAGGGAGAGAGCCTCTTTCAATTGAAAGCAAGTTCTGCTAGGAGGGGACATGGGATGAGGGTGAAGGGAGATAGATTCAGGAGTGATATGCGGAAATATTTCTTTACGGAAAGAGTAGTGGATCCGTGGAATAGTCTCCCAGTGGAGGTGGTAGAGATGAGGACAGTAACTGAATTCAAAAAAGCATGGGACCAACACAGAGGATCTCTAAAGGTAGAAAGTGGACTGTTCTAGTTGTTGTTATGGAAGGACAGACTAGATGGGCCTTGTGGTCTTTTTCTGTCGTCATATTTCTATGTTTCTATGTTTCTAGAGACCATCAGAAAATAAGCTAAAGCTAGCGTTATATAACACCTAACAAAACTCTTCAAGCACCACCCTGTGAATTGATCTTTTATTATTTTATGTTACAAAAAATATTTTTAATTAAAATTCAAATAAGTGAATCCAATAGAAAGCAGTGTGTGCTTGATGCTTTACAGTAAGTCTTGGATGCTACATGCTCCTATTGCTGGAAATATTTCCCCGGAATCAAAGCTGTCTTTTTGACCTTAAACATGATCATGTTGGGTTCACGTTTAGAGCAGCTAAGTAGTGTCTTTATGCTATGAATCTGTTGGATTCATTTATTTGAATTTTAAGTAAAAATAAAATAGTTTTGTAAAATAATAAACTAAGTAAAATAATAAAAGATCAATTCACAGGGTGGAGAGACCTTGAAGCTTTTTATTAGGCGTTATTTATTTATTTAGCTATGCTTATATAGGCCTTTCACCGGGTCAAAACAGTTTACATTGAGCAAAACATTAGTTACATAGAACAGATAAACCCAGTTAACAGATAACAGGGTTTCCTTAACAAATAACTCACTAATTATATATTTGCAATCCTTGAACTATATACAATTAGGATGACTAAACTCAGCGGTATATGTTTTAACTATTTACAGGTGTAGGTTCTGTCTTGTGTGTGCCTGTCTAGTTTGTGTCATGTCAGGGGGCAGGTGAGGTGGTAGGTCCAAAGTGATCAGTGATTAAATGGGTTTTCAAGTGTTTGCGGAAGAAGGGAAGGTCAATGATGTTCCTTTTTGTGTCTTTCAAAGAGTTCCAAAGGGATGGTGCGGAGAGTTCAAATGCTCTCTGGCAAGTTTGTTGATTAAACGTTTTTTTAGATTGTGGTATTTTGAGCTTGTTGGTTGTTGCAGATCTGCGTGATCTGTTTGTAGTAATCTTCTGAAGGAGGGATTGGAGGAGAGTGGCTGGGTGTAAGTGTAGTGCTTTGTGAGTTAGGAGCAAAGTCTTATATTTAATTCTGTTAGGGAGGGGCAGCCAGTGGAATTGCTTTAGGATGGGGTAGTGCGGTCATGTTTAGCAGCGCTCTGGATTATATGTGCAGCTGTGTGGAGTGCAGATTGGAGGGGAAGAGGGTGGTTTGTTTTAGCCCTGGTAGATAGCGGTGCAGTAGTTAGCATGAAGGAGAGTGAAGGCTTGGAGTGCTGAGTGGAAGTCTTCTGGTTTGAGGAGGGGTCACAGTCATTGCAGGGTCTTAATTTTCAAGTAGATTGTGTTGGCTATTATTTATACATGAGTTTTGAAGGAGAGTTGTTGGTCAAAGGTTATCCCTAGGTATTTTAGCTCTGGTTTAACATTTATCTGGGAGTTGTTTAGTGTAATTGTGGTTGGTGGGGTGAATAAGGAGTCCCTTGAAATGAACATGGCTTCTGTCTTTTTGTAATTTATTGATAGGTTGTTCACTGTAAGCCAGTTGGAGACATCTTTGAAGCAGTCCTGAATTCATGCGTATGATAGTTGCTTAGTGAGTAGTGAACAGTATAGCATAATGCCATCAGCATATATGTGGAAGTGGATCTTGTGTTTTTTAATGATCGAGCAGATGGGTTGGAGATATAAGTTGAAGAGAGGTGCAGAAAATGTGGGGTACACCTTGTGTGTGTTGGTATAGTTTGGGGGTGCTCATGCCCAGTTTTATCTGTAACTGGAGCAGGCCGGACTCGACGCTCCTTCAATTCCTTCGACTAGGGCTCTGCCCTATCTCTGCATCCCCCCACACCACCCCCCCTTCCACAAATACCCACACACCAACTTTATGATCAAACGCATGGTCGCAGCTTTAATTAACCAATACAACATATAACAGTAAACAGCTAGTAACCATAATTGTTTTTAGCCCAACGGAATGAGGCCTCACCCGCCATGTCTATAGCAAGGTGGGGCCCGCCTCCGCTTTCCCCACTTCTCTCCCCTTCCGGGCACCCGACTTCGCCTTATCATTAGCAAAAGCCCACCCAGGGGTTCTCCGGGTCGGAGGTACCCCACCCCCGTCCCAAGTTTAGCCAAGGCTCTGGACCCCGGAACCTCCGGGATCCCGCCCGCCCCCCCCCTGCTGCGACACCCCTCACCTTGATCCCATAACCTGTGGGAGGGAGGGAGGGACGCCGCTCCCCAAAGCCTAACTGACTGGCTGGCTCCCCGTACGGCGCCTCTCCCAGCCTGCCCCCAGCTTCGACTTCCCATTGGCTCTCCCCCGCGCACCACACACCGGGAGAGCCAATGGGTTTAAACAAAACCCCCCCCGCGTCCTCAACCCCCCCCCCCAAACCCTGTTCTCGCGTCTCCCCGAGCCGCCCAGTTACAGGCGGCCGGCTCCGGACACTACCGTTCTCGGCCTTCATTAACTGGAGCAGGCCGGACTCGACGCTCCTTCAATTCCTTCGACTAGGGCTCTGCCCTATCTCTGCATCCCCCCACACCACCCCCCCTTCCACAAATACTCACACACCAATTTTATGGTCAAACGCATGGTCGCAGCTTTAATTAACCAATACAACATATAACAGTAAACAGCTAGTAACCATAATTGTTTTTAGCCCAACGGAATGAGGCCTCACCCGCCATGTCTATAGCAAGGTGGGGCCCGCCTCCGCTTTCCCCACTTCTCTCCCCTTCCGGGCACCCGACTTCGCCTTATCATTAGCAAAAGCCCACCCAGGGGTTCTCCGGGTCGGGGGTACCCCACCCCCGTCCCAAGTTTAGCCAAGGCTCTGGACCCCGGAACCTCCGGGATCCCGCCACCGGCGCGGGCACCTGTTCACCCACGCGCCGCCCCCCCCTAAAGCTATGACCAGCGTGCATCTCTCAAAACTACCCACTCCAGGGCCTCCTGCCAATCGTTTATTTTATTTATTTTATTTTATTTTATTTAGAACACATTTATATACCGCTCTTTCCCAGGTATCAAGTGCGGTTTACATTGAACAGAAAAGTTGTTAAGGTACATGAAAGTACATGTCCTAGACGTTTTACATGAAACAGATGTTAACTTTTTACATTTAACAGTATAATTAAGAATTCTAACAGTGATGTTTAATAACAAATCCAGCCCCACCGGGGACAAATGCACTCCATCGCTACCATATAATCCCGCACAGTCCACCTCCACCCAAGGATGAAGGACTTGGTATCCCCCATGTTCACAGACCCACCGGCCAATCTGCCGGTTAATTTTAGTAAGTCCGCGAGACCAACGTCGCTGGGAGCGACAACTCGGCCGTTGTATAATGTCCGACCATATCAAGATGACGCCGGGAAGTAACTGCTGGACCTCTTCCAGATCTCGCTGCACCGCTCTGATCAATTGCCGGCAGGTCCACATCGCCAGATCATTGCTGCCCAGGTGAAGTAAGATGAGGTCCGGTTCCTGCCGCAGTCTCCTGTGGTGCCGCAGCAAAGGGAGCAACTGCATCCAACGTAGCCCCCGCTCACCCAGCCATTGCACCGACACTGCAGAGGGATCGAGTCCGAGATTCGCACCCGCCGGTCGAATCGCCGCTCTCCTGCCAGCCCAATGCACATAGGAGTGGCCGATCAGCCAGCATTCAAGAGGAACCCGAACTCTATCTGCAAAAGAAAAGAAATGATAAGCCCCCCCCACCAACCCCCCCCCCTTCATCACATACGTACATAGCCCCGAAACGCATTAGAGCGCCATCGCCCGATGCGCTGCACCTCTGGATCGGACAAGCCCGCTGCCGCTGCGCTCGTGGCAGCCCCTATGCGGAAGGAATGGGAAGCAAAGTGATGCACCACCTCGCCCACCTGCCGCAATGCCATGCGAAGCACCGCAGACACCTGGAAACGAGTCAGCAACCGCTCGTCCTCGTGTATAAAGATCGCCCCCTCTGCCATAGGTCGTACCTGCAAGTAGTCCCGCAGTGCCGCCACTGCACAGGTTGGTACGCCTTCTATCTCCTGCAGCACCACCCACTGGCCCCGACCTTGCTGGTCAGTCTTTGAACGGGCTAGGAGCACACTGATCCGCCCATTCTCTACCCGCACATGTTGGAGCTGCAACCCACTCTCTTTTCCCACCTTCCGAGAGGGCGCTACTAATTCCCCCATACGGAAGGCCCCAAAGAAGGCTAGACAAAAAACCGCTTTGAACAGCCGTGCTTCGTAGGCCGAATCCGCCACTCCCGGAAGCACTCGACATAACTTCACCAGCAGGTCGTGCGTAATCGGACGCCTGCCGTCCCGTGGTGCCGGACATAATCTGCCCCACCCACGCATCAATTTTTGAGTTACGAATCCAGACCCTCCCCGTAAACACCCCGCCGCCCATGCAAAAAACACAAACCCGGCTACATGGGAACGCACCGCCGCCCTGGACCACCCTTCCTCTTTAGCAGCCGCCACATAACCGGCCAACATCCAATCCGATACCGCATCCAGTCTCCACCCTCGCTCCCGTAGGAAGTCCTCCACTTTCTCACAGCCCGTCAGGTACGCTGTCCAAGTACTCCGTGCCACCGAAGCACGCAACAACCTCAGCATCTCTGCAGGCCAATCCTCCACAAGTGCTCTGGGACCCACCGACCACGCTCTTCGGCCTCCGGGGCCAGTCTCCGAAATCGGTCCCACTGAAAACGAGACAAGGCATCCGCTATATTATTAGTACATCCCGGAATATGTCGCGCTTTGATCACCACATTCAACCGCAAACACGCCAATACCACCTCCCGCATTAACTCCACCACTGGAACACATCTCGGACTGTACTGATTAACAATGCTCACCACTGCCTCATTGTCGCACCACCATAGTAGTCGCCTGTTACGCAAACGCTCCGGCCACAATTCGAGAGCTACGCGCATGGGAAACAACTCCAGAAAAGCGATATTGGCGACTAAACCCGCATCCCGCCATGCCTGGGGCCAGCGTTCCGCGCACCATGCCCCCGCGAAATAGATGCCTACACCCGCCCCACCTGCCGCATCCGAAAATAACTGCAAGACCCTGGACGACAGCTCAGCCGACATCAGCACGGAAGTGCCATTGAATTCCTGCAAAAATATGTCCCATATCCGTAAATCTTCCTTCATAACGGAGGACATCCGAATCCTATGGTGTGGCTTCCGTACCCCCGCCATCGCCTCTGCCAACCTCCGCAGGAATACCCTACCCATCGGTATGATCCGACAGGCAAAATTCAGGGACCCTAGCAAGGCCTGCAATTCTCTCAACGTCAACTTCTGGGACGCCATTGCATTGGCCACTAAAACCCGCAGGTTCACTACTTTGGCATGTGGCAGCCTCGCTACCATTTCCCGCGAATCCAGCTCTATCCCCAGAAACGTGATCGTCCTCGCCGGCCCTTCCGTTTTACTCTCAGCGAGAGGCACCCCCAATTCCCGAGCCAAACTGATGAAACCTCCCAACAGCCGCTCGCAGTCCCCGGACCACTCATTGCCGACAAAGAAAAAATCATCCAAATAATGTACTACATTGGCACACTTCACCTCCTGCACCAAAGCCCAATGCAAAAAGGAACTGAATTTTTCGAAGTAGGCACAAGACACTGCGCATCCCATTGGCATACATTTGTCAAAATAGAAATGACCCTCAAAACAGAAACCAAGCAATGGAAAGCTCACGGGGTGCACGGGCAACAGCCGGAATGCTGATTCGATATCTACCTTCGCCATCCAGGCCATCTCCCCCGCTGTCCTCACGAGTTCCGCCGCTCGATCAAATGATGCGTACCGGACCGTACAACTATCACGGGGAATGTGATCATTGACCGACGCTCCCTCCGGGAAGGAGAGATTGTGGATTAAACGGAATTTCCCCCATTCATTTTTGGGAATAATGCCCAACGGGGACACTACTAAGTCTGGGAACGGCTTATGGACAAAGGGGCCAGCAATCCGCCCCCCCTCCCGCTCCTTGGACAACTTCTCTCTCACCACAGCAGCCCAGCGACTAACAGAATTCGCATTACGCGACTGAGCAACCACCACCGTCCCTTCCACTGGGATCACAAAGCCTTCCCGAAAACCACGCTCCAACACCTCCTTATCCCTCCGTCGCGGGTACAAACGGAGACGAACAAGTAATGCGTCTAACCATATCGGGGTGGCTGCCAGGCTGAATTCCGTCCCACTACTTAAGGACCGCCCCGCTAGGCAGGGCTGTCCCCTTCGTAACACATCTTGCTGCCGTATGCTCCCCCCCACAGCTGGAACAGGCATTCCGGAATTTGCAATCCGGGAAGGGGCAGGAAGTTTTATTGTACCGCCAACAGACGTCCCCCGTCCCCGAAACGACACTCTTGGGTTGTCCGGAGGGAGCAGCTGACCGAAAGGACCGCCCCGGACCCACCGACGTCCCTACCCCCATCTTCCCCCCCGTCATCCCTCCACCTGGCTTCGCAGACATCTGGGTAAGCCACAGGTTAATATCCTGAGCACCCCATGACAAAAAACGATTTTTCTCCATCTTATCCCTGAACTTCTCGTCGTAGTTTAACCACGACCAACCCTCATGCGTCTGAGCCGCCTCAAGAATAGCGTCCGCATACGCCAACAGCATACCGTACTGATCGGGAAATGCATGCCCCCACACACTAGCTAACCGCAAAAATGCTCGCGTCCAGTTCACCACGTTTCTAGAGACCTTCTTAACGCGACCCGCCTTCTCGTCCTCCTTCCATTTCTTCTTGCTATCCCCGGAGCGCCTCCGCCCCTCCAGCAGCCGGAAGATATCAATATAACGGCGTTTTTTAATCCTACGCCGCAACTTTCTAGGCACCCCCTCCCATAACTCGGAATACACCGCCATAGACGGAGCATGCCCCCGCACGTCATCCGTACCACCCACCGAACCGCCCACTTCCGGTCCATCCCCACCCGCCGACGAAGACGTCGACCCCGTGGAAGATGAAGACGAAGAAGATGAATCCGAACCGCGCCGCCGCCGATATCGATGTCTCCGTTTTTTTGTTGCCTTGCCCCCCGAGACCGCCCTCCCCGCGCTCCCTCCCCCGGATCCCTCCAGTGGCTCACCTGCTGCTGCTGGCCCCTCCACCCGCTCCGGGGCCGCCGCTGCTTCCCCCGTGCCCGCCGAGCTAGGAGGCTGCTGCCGCTCTGGTCCCCTCAGTCCGCTGCCGCCTGGCATTGCCGCATACGGGATCATCGCTGGCACCTGCGGGGACATAAAAGAGAAAAAAGGGGGAGGGGCCCCAGCTGGCCATGACGGCTGCCAAGCCCCTAACCAATCCGGCCCGGAAGAACCTTGCCCACCTCCCAGCAAATGCTGCCAAGCCCCCACCCGTCCCCCTAGCTGTTCCCCCGAGTATCCATCTATTTCCCCGCTTCCTAGGTGGCAGTAAGGCCGTCCCCCTCTTCCAACCGGTACCCCGGGTCCACCCCCCCCCTACCCCTACCCCCCTCCCAGCCCACCCCCATAGCACCCGACACCCCCACCCCTTGAGAACCCACTGAGGCTTGTAGACTCCGAGCTTCAGGCCCACACCTCTCCTGCCTGTCCCCTATTTCCCCCACAGCAACAGCCTCATGCGCCCCATCCACAGTCAATGCCAACCCCCCTCTCGCACCGTGTCTCCCCCTCCCCCGACCCCCCCGTGCCGCCGGGGAAGCCCCCTTCTGTACCCCCGCCCCTCTCCCCCTCCCTCTCCCCCCTCCCTGACTACCCCCACTGCCTGTTGCCCTTTGAACACGTTGATTTCCTCCTGCACTGCCATCCCTCTGCCTATGAGGCCCTTCGGTGCCCTTGCGCTGCCGGGCAGCCCCCTGAGCCCGAGCCCTTTCTCTGCCCCTACCTGCTGACCCCCCCTTTGCCATCCTGACAGGCAATCTTCCCCAATCGGGCCTTGCCTGCTCTCACTGCACCGCCGCCGGGCTGCGATCCTTGCCACATGTCCGGGATCCCTCCGCACACCGTCTTAGTGCAGACCGCCGCACCACCACCGGGCCGCGATCCGCCACGTGTCCCGGATCCGCCACGTGTCCCGGACCGCTCAGCACACCGCCGTCAATCCGAACAGCCGCTGGGAGACTCACAGTCCTGGACGGTGTGAGGGACCCTGCTGCCTTCCAGGTAATGAAGCCGGTCCGCTCCTCCGACACGCTCCTCGCGTCCGCCGCTCCCCGAAGCCTAACTGACTGGCTGGCTCCCCGTACGGCGCCTCTCCCAGCCTGCCCCCAGCTTCGACTTCCCATTGGCTCTCCCCCGCGCACCACACACCGGGAGAGCCAATGGGTTTAAACAAAAAACCCCCGCGTCCTCAACCCCCCCCCCCCCACAAACCCTGTTCTCGCGTCTCCCCGAGCCGCCCAGTTACAGGCGGCCGGCTCCGGACGCTACCGTTCTCGGCCTTCATTTATTGAGGTAGTGCTGAAACCATTTGAAAACAGTATCTTGGATGCCATATGACTGAAGTCACTGGAGGAGTGTGCCATGGTTGACTGTATCGAATGCTGCAGAGATATCCAGAAATATCATTAGGTAGGCTTGTAAACGATCTTGTATTCCTTGAGTTAGTGTGTTGATAAGTGAAATCATTAGAGTTTCTACTCCATGCAGTGGGCGGAAACCGTGCTTTTGTGAATCAAATAAGCAGTTCTCATCAATGTGGTCTTGAAGCTGGAGCTGTATGGTTTTCTCGATGACTTTTGCTAGGAAGGGGAGACTGGTGGGTCTGTAAGATGTGGAGTCTGATGGGTTGAGGCATGGCTTCTGAAAAGTAGGGCGGATAGAGGACAGCTTGAGACAGTTTGGCATTATACCTTGTTGTAGGATTTCATTTGTTAGTTTGGTGAGGAATGGGCTGAGTTTGATCTTTGCAGCTTTAATCCAGTTAGCTGGGCATGGGTCAAGTGGTGCGGTGGAGGTGTTTAGCATTCTTAGAATATTTGTAATCTCTTCACTAGTGATCTTTTGAAAGGATGACCAGCAGGTGGTGTCAGGTGGAAAAGGAGGTGTGAGGTCCTGGTGGGGGTATAGCTACAAAACTCCCGAGTGAGTTCCTTAAATTGTTGGAGCAGCAGCTGTGTGGTCTGTTAGAAAGTTTTTATTTCCAGTGGATTGTTGATGGGAGATTCCCTTGCAAGGTTAATAGTGCTTTGATTACTGTTATCCCTGAACCCAATAAGGATCCTTGTTGCATCGAATCTTATCAACCAATTTCCTTACTTAATGTTGACCGGAAATTCTTGTCAAAAATACTAACAGCATTCCCTGCTATGGTGAATTTTTTTACAGAATCTTAGAGAGATTCCAGACCTCTTAACAAATATGGGGTTGTGAGAACAGCAATTTAGGTTAATCTTCCAGAGTTGCGTCTCTCATGGCAAGCGCTTCTTTTGTGTCTCTCTGGTGGTGGTAGATGTTTAAACTGAGCAGAGGAATTTGTCTCCCTAGGCCATTTATTCTGGACCTGTCTGAAAATTCAGTGATTTTGGGGCCAAGTGGCCCAGTGCCTGAAGGATAACATGAGAGTGAATGTTGGTTTGATTGTGTTTGTATGATTTTTTGGAAATATTTCTTACCTACAGAGCTAAGGGAAGGATGGGAGGCAGTTTTTGAAAAAGGCTTTTACAGTTCTGGTCAACATTATTAGCACCCTTGCATTTTAGCTATGTTGTGTACAATATCTTGAATAATAATTGGAAATATCCCAACTCTGTCATTATAATATTTTAATAGTATGTTTATGTTTATTTCACTTGATATACCGCCCTTCTGGGGAAGCAGAGCGGTTCACAAAATACAAATATTTAAAGACAGTACTAGGTTAGAGGGAAGGAAAAGGAAGTTACAATCTTTGAGAGGAAAGCGGGAGAAAGAAGGGATACGACACGAGACTTAGAGATTAGAATCACACAAAAGGGGAGGGAAGGTCAAAGGCCAGGGAGAAGAGGTGGGTTTTTAGATCACGCTTAAAGAAGGGGAGATGGGGCTTGAGTCGGAGGGAGGTGGGGAGGGAATTCCAAAGGGCGGGGCCTGCAAAGAAAAAGGCTGAGGAGCGGGTGGACTTTAGATGAACAAGAAAGGGGGAAGGGAGAGTGAGACGGTTAAAATGGAATGAACGAGGTGTGTGTCTAGGGGTATGAAAGGTGATGAGGTCTGCCAGGTATTGCGGGGTGCTGGTGTGGATGGCTCGGTGGACAAGAGTAAGTAGTTTAAAGTAAGATGTTCAAAGGTATACATCAAAAACAATGTCTGTGCAACTTAGACATAGTAATTTCTGAGAAAAAAACTAAATATGGCATGGACAAGATTAACGGTACTGTTCACTAATATTTGGTTGCACAATCCTTGGCGGTGATGACAGCCTCCAGGTGTTTCTTTTAGCCATCTATAAGTTTCATACATCTGTCTGCTGATAGTTTCTCCCATTCTTCAACTGTGATTTGTTCCAGCTTATGAATGTTTCCAGGATTACTTTTATCACTGGCAGATTTCAGCTCTTCGCAAAGGTTCTCAATTGGATTGAGATCAGTACTCATTGCTGGCCAGTTTAAAACAGTCCATTTGTTCCTTTTTAACCAGTCTTTTGTACTTTTGGATGTATGTTTTGGGTCATTGTCCTGCTGGAGGAACCAGACCTAGTTTTCTGACACCAGATAGTACATTTTGCTACAAAATACCTTGGTAGTCCTTTGACTTCATGATTCCTTTAATACATTCTAGGCCTCCAGTTCTTGAGACAGCAAAACAGCCCCACAACAATACCCCCACCATATTTAACTATAGAAAGGGTGTTTTTTTTCCTTATGCACTTCATTTTTTCACCTGTAATTGTATCGCTGGTCTGCATTGCCAAATAACTCGTTTGGTTTCATCTGTCCATAGAACATTTTTCAAGAAGGATTGTGGCTTCTCAAAGTGGGTTTGGGCAAAGATCAGACATGCCTTTTTATGTCTGTCTTTGAACAGTGAGATCCTCCTTGGCCTTCACCCATGAAGTCCTTCTTTGTTTAGTGTGCAGGCTGAAAACTCACCTCTTCGCTGCTGCTTTTGGATCTTGATTCACCTGAATCTCCTTGTTTCTTTACCTTGTTTTATCCCTGCCTACACCTACTGTGTTGTCTGTCTTGACTAGATTGTAAGCTCTGATGAGCAGGGACTGTCTCTTACATGTCTGTGCAGCACTGCGTATGACTTGTAGTGCTATACAAATGCTCAGTAGTAGTAGTAGTAGTAATGTACTGCGGGTCTGAAACTAACACTCCAGATTGCTCCAGGTCAGCCTTAAGCTCTTTGGATGTTGTACGTGGTGTTTTTCCAACATTTCACACTAACCTTCGAAGACCTCTTGGATTAATTTCCTCTTACCACCACATCCTGGGTGGTTCTTGTTAGTCCCATGAGCAGAAAACTTCTTAAATAGCATTGTGAACTGTAGGCACAGGAATCCCAAGGTCTTTGGAGATGGCCTTGTATCCCTTTTGAAGTTTGATGTTAGGTGATAATGACTTTTCTGATGGTCTCTGGTAGTTCTCTTATTTTCACCATTGTGAAAATGGAACATGGAGTGAATGTGGCCATTTTAAACATTAGAGCCATCATTCATTGGTTGATTCAAGTCATGTGAGTACTGACAATTAATCTAATTTTACTGCAATGGGAATGTGGTTCTTCTTTTCAAACCAATTTTAATTGTTTATAAGGGTGTCTGTAATCATGTCCTTTCAATCCTGGTGGTCTTAATATGGAAAACGAGTGGCTAAGCCTGACCTAATTTCTACTTCCACCAACCAACACAGGGCTTCCCCGGTTCAGTGGGGAAATCCCTGTTTTATGATTGGTATTTCTAGCAACTGACATCATTGGTTACAGCCTATGAGAGATTGTGCAGGCATTTTAAACAGTTTCAGCATTCAATGGTGGTTCAATGCTTATATGGGGTTTGTTTGATCCTACTGCAGAGTGCAATTTCCACACTTGATACAGAGCCGTGTGTCAGCTCGAAATATGCATGTTATGTGTTTTGAAGCTTTTGGTAATCATATGTGTGCCACCCATTGCTTCAGATGAGTTTGGACTGCCAGTCAGATAAGTGAAAAATTGCTGTTTGAATTTATGTATGAATAAAAGGGACATTCTCCAGGAACAAGCAGGAATGAGTCTTCACATATGGGTATCGTCAGTACCGACGGATCCTGCGCGGGAACGCTCCCCAGCGTCCAGTAAGAAAGCTTTTGGGAGCATCCCACAGCGCCTGCATGCTGCCTTCCCGCCTTTCCCAACCGCCTCTCTCCAGTTCTTCTTTTCCGCGGAGCCAGCAGGTCGTGTTCCTGTCACCGCAGAAGAATTCTTTATTTTTGTCTTTATTTTTCTGTGTTGCGTCTGCCTTCTTCGACGTCAGACCGGTACCGCCGGTCTTTTCTTTTCTTTTCTTTCTTATACAAAAAAACCAAAAAACAACACTTTTCTTTCTTCAACTGTGCATTTGCGGTTTGGGCCTTAGACCTGAACATTTTTCTCCTCATGGAGAAGCCCGCTTCCGGGTTTAAAAAGTGCACGAAGTGTGGCGGTACTATTTCTGTCACCGACACCCATGATTGGTGTCTAAAATGTTTGGGTCCTGACCATTCCATCACGGATTGTGTGTCCTGTACCATGATGTCTAAAAGAGGTCGGCAGAAGAACCGAGCAGCCAAGCTCAGTACCCTGTTTCCCTCTGATGCAGCCTCGGTGGCATCGACGTCTTCCAGGGCTTCTTCTTCTTCCTCCCATGGATCTCAGGTAACCAAACATAAATCTAGCCGGTCCTCGAAGGGCAAATCTCCCTCTAAGCATCGAGATGCCTCCGGGCTTGTCCTCGAAGAATCCGCACCGGCAAAATTACCCCGGCGGGAAGTTCCGGCTTCCAAAGCATTATCTATGGGGTCACAGGTTGACATCGATGGCTCGGCCTCGACCGATCACCTGTTGCCCTGTTCTGGGGTACCGGTGGCCTCCACCGGTACCGACATCCAGACTCTGGTGGCGTCGATGGATCAGAAGATTCTATCCATGCAGCGCACCCTAACGGCGTTTATGCAGGCTTCGACGCCTTCGGTACCGCAACAATCTCCGTTGCCGGTACCGATTCCGGCACCGGCATCGTTTCCGGGTGCCGGTACCGATTGCATCGACATCGGCTTCGGTGTCGACTGCAACGGTACCCTGTCCTATGATGCCCATCGGTACCGAACCAGTACCGCTTACTCCCGATGTCGATCCCACTCGGTACGCATATCGGTCTTTACAGGAGCATCCAGACAGGCGATACTTCGATTCCTCCGAAGACTCTGATGAGTCGGAGGCTTCTGTCGAGTCACCGGTACTTCTTCCTCAGGAGTCTGATTCTCCAAAACGAAGAATGTCTCCTCCAGAAGACTTGTCTTTTCAAGACTTCATTAGGGAAGTGGCTAGGGGCCTCTCCATTACAGTGGCCCCTGAGTCAGAGCCTAGAGCCAAGCAATTAGATATTTTGCAATACCCTAAGGCTCCTAAAGAAGCAGCCACCTTACCTATTCATGAGATTCTCTATGATCTCATGTTGAGCATGTGGGAGACTCCTCTTACTACCTCTCCTCATTCTCGTAGGTTAGACACCATGTACCTTGTCCCTCCTTGTCCTGGCTTTCATAAGTCTCAGCTTCCTCACCACTCTATTGTGGTAGAGTCTGCCATGAGGAAAATAAAGAGTGCAAAGAGACACTCATCTAATCCTCCAGAACGTGAATGCAGAACCCTTGATGCTTTTGGCAGAAGGGTTTTCCAAGCTAATAAGCTTGCTGCCAGAATCAACTCCTATAGTCTCTATATGGGGATGTTTCTAAAAGAAGTCACAGATCATCTGCAGACTTTAGCCCCTTTTATTTCAGAAGATAAAAGGCAGGCAGGAATTTCTCACTTGGCTTAAACATGCCCAAGATGTTTCCAAATTTTCCAACCGTGCAGCCTTTGACTCTTTTGAGTGTGTAAGTAGAGCCTCGGCTATTGCCATAGGTGCACGCAGAATTGCTTGGTTACAAGCATCTGATTTGGAACTCTGGGTCCAAGATGAATTAGGAAATCTTCCTTGTACAGGTGAAACCTTTTTGGCAGGGATTGGAAAGCAAAGGCCACTCAGATGGATGCTGAGAACTCTGCTTTGGATCGACTTTCAAAGTCTACCTCTGCTCCTGCTAAGAAAAGATTCTTCAAAAAAGACACCTTTTTCTAAAAAGGGAAGATACTATCCTGCTTATGGTCAGCAGGCATCTTCTGCAGGTCGTTTTGCTGCAAAGCGTCAGCAACCACCTAAACAGGCCAAGTCAAAGGCTGCCAGGCCTCCCATGGCCCAGCAGCCTCAGCCTCCTCAAGGCCTTTGACTTGCAACTAGAGAACTTAACCTTTCTGGCTCTGGAAGAACCAGAGCCCCTCACCATTCCAGGAAGGTTAGCTTACTTTGCTCCCAGATGGGAGCAAATCACAGCAGAGCAATGGACCCTCTCCATTATAAAGGAAGGGTACAAGCTTAATTTCTTCCTCCCCACACCATGGTGAAACAGTTCAATTTGCCAACATCTCTCCTCAACCTTCTGGGTCAAGAGATTGCTACCCTTCTTGCCCAAGGGGCAATAGAAGAAGTACCCCTTCTTCAACAGGGCTCAGGGTTCTACTCCCCTTATTTTCTTATTCCAAAGAAAACAGGGGGCTACAGACCCATTTTAGATCTCAGAGAATTGAACAAGTTTCTATTCAAAGAGAAATTCAAGATGATTTCTCTCGGTACTCTACTGCCATACCTTCAGAGTCAGGATTGGCTTTGTTCTCTAGATCTCAAGGATACGTACACCCATGTCCTCATCCATCCAACACACAGAAGGCTCCTTCGGTTCCTTTTCCAAGGAAAGCACTACCAATACAGGGTGCTTCCTTTCGGTCTGGCCTCTGCACCAAGGGTGTTCACAAAATGCATGGCAGTAGTAGCTGCATTTCTGCGCACTCTAGGAATATTCGTTTTCCCATACCTGGACGACTGGCTCATTCGAGCTCCATCCCAGTCAGAGGCCCAGATTTGTCTAACCTGCACAATGCGTATCCTTCAGTATTTGGGACTGATAATAAACATCCCAAAATCCCATCTCACCCCTACTCAGTCCCTGGAGTTTATAGGGGCCTTGCTGGATACCACAACTGCAAGGGCCTATCTTCCTCAGGCCCGTTGCCTATGCTTGGTGCAGTTAGCCTCCCAGATACAGTTAAAGTCCCATTTAACTGCTCGAGAGATGTTACAACTATTAGGCCACATGGCATCCACCGTGCATGTGGTTCCATATGCTCGCCTTCACATGAGGGAAGCTCAATGGACTCTGCCCACCCAATGGACTCGAGCATCAGGTTGCCTGTCAGACAACATAGCAAACTCCAGTCGCCTATTTTGGTCTGTCCAGTGGTGGAAGTCCCCTCCAAATCTGTTGCTGGGGTCCCCTTTTCAGCAGTCGCTACCCCAAGCAACTCTGACAACAGATGCTTCTCCAATGGGTTGGGGAGCTCATCTGCAGGATCTCTCCACCCAGGGCATCTGGTCTCCACAGGAGACTTCTCTGCATATCAATCTCTTGGAACTCGGAGCAATATTCTTAGCTCTCAGAGTATTCCATTCCCTGCTCAGCTACAGGACAGTCCTCATCCATACGGACAACCAAGTAGCCATGTTCTATGTAAACAAGCAGGGCGGGACTGGCTCTCTGTCGCTTTGCAACGAAGCTTTGCGACTGTGGGCCTTCGCCAGAGAGCATCACATTCATCTTCTGGCAGTATATCTTCCAGGCATTCAAAACTCTTGGGCGGACAGACTCAGTCGAGTTCTGCTCCCACACGAGTGGTCCCTCCACATGGACCAGGTAGCCAGGATTTTTCGAATTTGGGGAACCCCAGACATAGACCTCTTTGCAAGTCCGTGGAATGCCAAACTTCCCCGGTTCTGTTCCAGAATTCCGTGTCAGGGAGTTCAGGCCAAGGATGCCTTCCTCCTTCACTGGGGTGAAGACTTCCTTTATGCCTTTCCACCAAGTCCCCTAATTCCCAAAACACTATTCAAGCTTCAGAGAGATCGAGGGACCATGATCCTCATAGCTCCACATTGGCCACGCCAAGTGTGGTACCCTCTACTTCTGCATCTCTCTCAAGCTCCTTCCCTGGACTTGGGCTCTGCACCGGACCTTCTGTCCCAGGAAGGGGGAACATTGTGGCACCCAAACCCCCAGTCGATCCATCTCAGGGCTTGGTTGCTGAGGGCCTAGACCTTCAAGATTTTCATCTCTCTCAGCAAGTCAGAGATGTTATTCATGCCTCTAGAAAGCCTTCTACTAGGCATTCCTATGCTTTCAAATGGAAAAGATTTACCATTTGGCCTTCAGAGAAGGGTCTAAACCCTCTTGCAATACCTCTGAATTCTCTACTAGAGTATCTCCTGCATCTATCCCATGCAGGCCTGAAAACAAATTCAGTAAGAGTCCATTTGAGTGCTATTGCAGCGTCCCTCAAGCCTCTCAATGGACAACCTATTTCCTCTCACCTTCTTATAGCAAGATTCATGAGAGGCCTTCTTTTAACTAAACCTCCCATTAGACCACCTCCAGTGGCATGGGACTTAAACCTGGTTCTTGGCCAGCTTATGAAGCCACCCTTTGAACCTTTAGCTACCACCTCCTTGAAACTTCTTTCTTGGAAAGTTGTTTTTCTCATTGCAATCACCTCAGCACGCCGCATCAGTGAGTTGCAAGCTTTGGTGGCTTATCCACCTTATACAAGGTTCCATCATAAGGTAGTCCTCAGGACCAATCCACACTTTATGCCTAAAGTGGTCTTGCCTTTTCATCTGAACCAGGAGGTATATTTACCTGTCTTTTTTCCAGGACCTCATGCATCAAATGCAGAGAGGAATCTTCATACCTTGGATTGTAAGAGAGCTCTTGCTTTCTAATTACAAAGAACACTGCAACATAGAAAGTCTTCTCATCTCTTTGTTGCTTTTGATCCTTCTCATTTAGGACTTCCAGTCTCTAAGAGAACACTGTCCAACTGGATTGCTCAGTGTATTTCTTTCGCCTACCAGAGTAGGAACATTTCTCTGGAGGGCCATGTCACAGCTCACAATGTGAGAGCCATGGCAGCCTCAATGGCTCATCTAAACTCTGTGTCCATCGACCAAATCTGTCGAGCGGGCCACCTGGGCCTCGGTTCATACCTTCACAGCCCATTACTGTTTGGACAAGGACTCCCGCCGGGATGCCTCGTTTGGTCAGGCTGTCCTCAAACACCTGTTCCATTCCTAATCAACTCCTACCCACCTACCCTGGTCGGATGCCAGAGATCCATGGGGGGAAGTGGAGCCCTCTGCAAGGGCACTCAACCATGGGGTCTCTCCCTGGCATCTGCAGCTAGGGAGTCCCCATATGTGAAGACTCATTCCTGCTTGTTCCTGGAGATAGCACAGTTATTTACCTGTAACAGGTGATCTCTGGGAACAGCAGGAATAAGTCTTCGCAACCCATCCACCTCCCCTAGGAGTTGTATCTCTCTCTCTATCTTTCCTTTCCTCTCTCTCTCTTTGTCTCAGCTTTAAAACTCAAACTGGAGAGAGGCGGTTGGGAAAGGCGGGAAGGCAGCGCGCAGGCGCTGTGGGATGCTCCCAAAAGCTTTCTTACTGGACGCTGGGGAGCGTTCCCGCGCAGGCTCCGTCGATACCGACGATACCCATATGTGAAGACTTATTCCTGCTGTTCCCAGAGATCACTTGTTACAGGTAAGTAACTGTGCTTTACGGTCATCCGAGAGGAAGAATGTTGCATTTCCTCTCCTGACCATTTTGTCCGACAAAAACATAAGTGTTCAGTTTTGGAGACTGTATCTCGCACAAGGATATAAAAAGGCTGGAAGAGGTTTAGAGGAAGGTGACCAAAATGATTTGGAGCCTACATCAGAAGACTTATGAGAAGAGACTTGAAGACCTAAATATGTACACTTTAGAGGAGAGGAGGGACAGGGGAGATATGATTCAGACCTTTAAATACTTAAGAGTACTAATGGACAAACAAACGTCTTCCATTGATGGGGAAGCTGTAAAACTAGAGGGCATAACATGAAGCTGCAAGGGGGTAAACTGAAAGCCAATGTCAGAAAATACTTTTTCACTGAAAGGGTGGTGGATGCTTGGAATGCCCTCCCGATGGAAGTGGTGGGGGCAGTGACATAATTCAAAATGGCATGGGACAGACACAGTGGATCCCTTTTATAGCAACAGGATAAAATAAAAATAAACATAACTATCTCTTATATCTGAGCAAATAGGGGTGACCTACATGTAGCAGTGGATACACTCCTAAACAAAGGCATGGGGAGAGGTGACCTGCACAGAGCGGCAAGTGCACTTACTCTTACCGCCTTGCTGAGCAGACTAGATGGATCAAACTGGTCTTTATCTGCCGTCATCTACTATGTTACTATAAGTTTGGTGCATTGGAAGTCAGATGATCTTTGTATTTTGCATTTATATTTTGAGATCATCCCATTTGTTTGGGGGGGTTTTGTAGTTAATAATCATGTCCTAGCAATGTCCCAGTTTTTATACTATTTCCCTTTTTGATGGGTTTTTGGTTTATTTGATTCTGTTATGTGTCAAATATGTGTGCATATATAGTCCAAAGCAATTTCACTGGCCACTTCTTTTTAGGAGATATTGGACATTAAGGGGGTTGAACTGCAAGGGTGCCAATAATGTTGACCACAACTGTATGTTAGCCCGTAAGGGTATATTGATAAATTGGAGGAAAGACGAATACCCCTCTGACACAATGAAAGAATCTTTTGTTCAAGTCGTGCCTTATGGAACACGGGAGTGGGGAAGGGATATCCTGGCCGATGGGAGGCTTTTGAAACCATCTGGGTAACTTGGTGGAGTCACTTACCCCATAGAGCATATAGCTTATTATTAAATGCCTGATGTGTGAAAGAGGAATGACTGAGTGGTTGGTAGTCAAACCATTAGCAGGGGTGTGGAGGGGGTTAGAGGAGAGAGGGTATTTTGATCTCCGGTTTGTCTGAGATTGATGTAAGGGCACCCTCTTGTCTGTGACTGAGTCTTTGTGGCTATGCATAGTGTTGGTAGGAGGAAGTTTTAGCAGTATTAGGGGTTATAAACATTTTTTTAAAAATGTTGCAATGGCTGTACACCAATATTTCTGGCAGGACTTTCTTGCTGATATGTTTTGATCTTGATTGGTTATTGTGTAGAAACCCTGTGTTTGCCCAGCTCTACTAGTTATCAATAAAGAAAATGGACCCCCCCCTCCCCCCATAAACAAAGAATCTTAACACTGACTCACTCTCCAAGTTCAGTTTATTGACCAGGGTCCAGAGCTTCAACAAATACTATCACTTTGAAAGAACGTCAGCTACTTAAATTGAAGCAAAGTTAATGGGAGACATTTTCAAACTGTCTGCTTTGAGATAAAGTCTGCACATACCTTTTACTTGTAGCCTTTGCGCCAGTTCTGAAAGCGAAAGTGCACCCGTACTTCCCACTTTAAAAATTGTGAGTGTGACGTATGCACAGCCATTTGCAGCTGCTTTATGCATGGGTGGAACTCTGCTTGAAAAGTATACACACAGATCACAAATTACAATTTAGACTTGGGCTTTCTCTTCACTGATCTTACCCATCCTCAGTAATGCTTCCTCTGTGTGACTGAGTACTTCCGTTGTGGGACACTTTTCTTTAGCCTGTTGAATGTGAAGGAGTGTGTTCTCTGCTCTAGTAAACAGGGAACTGTCCATGGTGCTGAAACGCTATTCTGAATGAGAGAGAAATATATTGTGTTAGAAAGTGTTGGTCTACATTTAAGCAGAAATATGGGGGGCCTGCTCTAATTAATTGATATACTTGTAAAGTAATTTGGGGTCAGCATGAAAGAGAGAAGACATAACTTGAAATTTATGTAATTTAAGGATCTCAAATAGCAAAGATAAAGGTGCTTTCAGGAACATTTTTTTTTAACAGAAGTGAAGCTCAGGTGAGCTGTGAATAGGTAAAAACCCTGAAAGAAGAGAGGTTACTTTATTCACTCTGGTTTCCCTGATAATAAATAAAGAAATCGGGCTGCTGATGAAGTTTTTATGATTATGACAGGGTTGGCAAATCTCCAACTTTGTTGGCACCATAGATGAAAAGAACTTTTGATGAAATCCCCTCAAGCTGTCAGTGCACTATTTAAAAAATTGACAGTAGGTGGAAATTCCGAACATTAAAAGAATTATTATAAAGAGTTGTTTAAATTTTAGTTGTTAATTCTGAAATTAATACATATGTTGGAGAAGTGCAGAAGGAAACAACCCTGAAGCTGTCATTTTGGTACAAAATAAAAAAAAATCTGAAATTTAGTAACATTACTGAAAATAAAATTGACAGAAGCTGTCAGCCACTCTGAGAGACAGTTCTATGATTTAAAATTGTCTGCCTCAAAGCAAATCAGGAGGATAAAATATAAAGGAGAGGATTAATGGAGTGTATGAGTTAGACTTTCTGTATTTACACTCAAGTATGTGTTGTGGAAGGAAATTTTGAATTTCACACGCCAAACACTTAAGAATTGGTGAGGCTCTGAGTCAAATATAAAATGTGTCAAGATGGCATAATCACTGGGGAATGGGAGAATTGTTACGACATGGATAGTTTTATTATGACATAGAATAAGGGTACTTGCAAATTTTCATTTCATTCCAAATTTTGCTGAGAATGAGGCACACCTATATAATACCTAGTTGCAGAAAATCACCTGTGTGAGACCAATTAGTTTCTGTTATGGATTTAATTTTTTTTTTTTAAGAATAGCTACTAGGCATCAGACTAAAAGCTGACAGATTCCAGTCCAAGATGGCGGTTGCATAAGCAAGTGTTACAGATTGCTTCTTTTTTTTCCTTAATTCTTCTGATGGGGAAATGCAAAGAGTAAACAATCATTTTTTAATCCTAGCTACACTACCTGCTTTTATTACATCTGCTAGCAATGAGTTCCAAAGACTAATTATACGATGAGAGAAAAAAGAAATTATCCTATCTGTTGTAAATATTCTACTGTCGAGATAATGGCATGTCCTATAGTATTTTTTGAAAGAGGAAACAATCATTTTTTGTCTATCCATTATGCTTCACTCCAAATTTTAGACCTCTATCACATCTTCCTTCAGGTATTCTCCAGGCTGAAGAGTCCTGACCTCTTTAGCCATTCATCTCCTTTATCATATCGGTTGCCCTTCTCTGTACCCTTTCTAATGCTGCTATATCTTTTTTATTTATTTATGTATTTATTTCAAAAAATGTTAACATGCCTTATCTCTACATTCCAAGGCGAGTCACAGAAAATATATAGAATAAGCACATCTTACAGTCAATAAATACTATACATCCATAATCATAAAATGCATAAAACTCACATTGTGCCAAAACGTTTCTCAAAAGATGAGTTTTCAGCATCTACAAAAAATTAACAAATTGGACATTATATGCAGTTTGATTGGTAAAGTTTCCAACATAATGGGATATAATGGGATTTTGAGATGTGGAGACCAGAATTGAAGACAGTACTCAAAGTGTGGTCACACCATGGAGTGATGCAAAGGCATTATGATATCCTTTATTTTATTTTCCATTTCTTTTCTGATTCCTTATATTCTGTTTGGTTTTTAGCTGTTGCTGCTGCACAACAAATAGATAATTTCAGTATATTCTCTTAGATCACATCCAGATCCTTTTCTTGGGTGGTGACTCCTAATGTAGAACCAAACTAGCATTGTGTGTGTAGTTTGGGCTGTTCTTCTCTACATCATCAGTTTACACTTACCCACATTAAATTTCTTCTGCCTTCTAGATGCCCAGTCTCCAGGTATGCCAGCCTAGTATGTCTGGAAGGCGCTCTTTGTAAGCCACAGCACACAGGGAACTTTCGCAGCTGCTGTTTCACTCTGTTGTTGATATAGCAGTGCTCCTCAACCCCTTTTATTTTGTGTCACACTATTTCAGTTTATTCAGTCCTCTTGGCACACCAAACCCAATTTGAATGATCCTAGCAAAAGGAAAGCAGCACTTTGTACCTGGGGCAATTTTTCCAAATGCGTTAATTTTGTGCATTCCATGACAGTCATGAACCTCACTCGTAGGCCTAGGGTATGTGGAATATAATCTCAGTCTGCTAATGCTTGGCATAATACTTGCATTGTGCCAAGCAAACTTCCTTCTGGAGTTCATAAGATGTAGCATGTATCGGTAATTTATCAAGATATGATTGGAAATTGCTCTTCATCAGACCTGTGGCTCTCAGTAAAATGGGAAATATTTCTGTATCTTTCTGTCACATTTTCTTGGTCTCCGACTGCTTTTCTTGGTACATTAGGATCTTTGCCTTCTCCACATGATTCACAGAATAATCACCTGCAACCTCTAACGATACCATTCTGGTGTTTTTCTCCTTTACCACCATGTCAAGTTTCCTTGCATCCCTTTTCTTATCCGTCAGAATGAGAATGTCCCAAGTTCTGCTGGTTTGATCTGATCTGCAGACGTGAGGTTATTCACTCAGACAACAGACTGAAACCAGCAAAAGATATGCAAAGCAAAGAAACACTGCTTTTCTCCTACCAGAGGAGGAAAGGAGAGAGATTAAGGCTACTTGATTTCTAGTAGATGAATCTATGTAGTGCTATTTCTAAGCAAGCAGTTCAGTTTGATAGGGGTGAGGGGGAGAGATAACTGGACTGTTTCCATGGAAATTATAGTAATCTTCTTTCAGATTATACCTAAAAGAATATTCTGCCTACTGTAGGCTCCATCCAACTCCTGCTAATTCTGTTATTTCTGAAGCAGCTGGTGGACAAACTTTGAAGCATACCTGTGATTGAATGAGGGAGAAACTGAACTCCAGCAGCCTGTACATTTTCCTCCTTTTACTAACCCAGATCTGGGAATAGTTGGAAAAAAATTGCTTTATTTCTCAACTATGTAGAGTTTTGAGAGAATTTCAAAAATCTTCAGTGGTATCCATGGGTCTCTGTTGGTACAGAGCTTGTGGACTAGAATACATTATGTCCCGTGCCCTCATGGTTTCATTAGCAAGAAGTAACCGGGAAGGAAGAAAAGAGACATGACAGATTCCATCACTTCAAGGGAAAGTCTTGGGTTAAGTGATCATTTACTTACCAGGAACTTGTAATGAAATGTTGCAGTGATTTATGCTGTCCTGTCACTTATTACAGCGAGAAGGGAAAAAAAAAGCAATTTGTCTTTTCATTTCAATTGCCTGTCCGTTTCTATTTAGTCTCTCTAAGTTCTCGTGAAAGCGCTGTTCTCTGCTTTCAGAATCCCCTTGATTGCTTCCTTTCATGCTATAATCAAGACAACTTCTTTTTACATGATGCGCTCCATTGCCATGCAGAGGTTTGGGTGCACTTACACATAAAAAACCCCGTGATGGGCCAAAGATGAAACCTACCCTAACACTGGAATTATTTATTGTCTTAAACATCTTTTGCTGTGAGTCTTTAATGCAGAATGTGTCAAGTGGAGGCATTTTGCAGACCTCAGTTCACTTTCTTATCCATATTGGTCCATGTCCCCAAATAAACATGACACTGTAATATATCGGCCATTGCAAAACACAAAAGTCCTAGTACTCTAATACAATGCTTCTCAACCATTGTGTTGTAGGAAGGTCCTTAGTGGTGATAGGCAAGGGCATGGTTAGACATGTTTTCATGAGGGTTTTCTCCATTTCTATTGAACCAGCAGCCCTGATAATATCCCTTCACTTTGTGTTCCAGCATCAGGCCTAGGAAAACATCTGCATGGCACAGTCAACAACAAGCAAATGTGTCCAGGACAGCCACCACCATAGCCACTGGCCAAGACAGAAAGCCCCGAAAGGATCTCTGTGACACCAATGTCCCAAGGCCTGTGGGAGCCCCAGGATACATGTACCCTGAGCACAGGCAGCAGCCTCAGCACCCTGTGGATGATGCAGAAGCTGGGTAACTGGCATTCCATCACCCTAGCAAGATCAGTTGTGGAAGGAGCCCCAGGATAAGCACCAATGTTTATGGCAGTGGATGTGTGTCCAAGCAGACCCACATGGGAGGAAAGTGTGACAAATGTGCCAGTGGTCACAGCACAGATGGGTGCCCATGAGCCCAGCAGTGACCCCCAGAGTGTGGCTCAGTGGGGCACTGGCCATCAGACCAATGCCACACACACCAGGAACCAGGGCAGGACATTGTGTGGCCAGCACAGACTTCTTAATGTGCGAGTCCCGCAGCAACATAGGAACATACATGTGCATTACCCATCACTTCAGTGTGCATGGGGCTGTGTAGGGACAGACTGCCCAGGAACATGATGCAGCTCCATCAGGATCTCCGCCATCGTAGCCTGGAGAGTGCCAGTAGCCACAGTCAGCTGCTCTGTGGCCATGACATGCCTTGCCTGCAATGCCATGGACTGGCATAGAAGTTCCAGCTGTTGCTCAGACCATGCCTTCTGTGAGGAAGCAGATGCTCAGCATATTGCCACAGGTCTCACTGTGCACCCCTGTAGGTATGCCTTCCCTGGTCATCTCCATCGTCAATGGGCTGCTGTGGCAGGGTTGATGGTGAGGGGACATGGAGCTCCAAATCATCTAGGCCAGAACCATCAGGCGACTGCTGCAGTGCAGCAGGACCAGCAGTGCATGGCAGTGGGGCATCAGGCAGGGGCCCCCATATCCTGTGGTATCTTCCATGGACATTGTAGGCTGAGCAGGCACTGCTGCCTGTGGAACTACAGCAGGGGCTCCTGTGAAGACAACATCGAAGGTTCAGACCTGTAACTGCCAGTGTAGACAATGATGGGTTGGAGGTGTTGCAGCCATGCAGATGAGCCAATAGGCTGCACAGGCACAGAGGACCAATGGTTGCCCACACACCCTGTCACCATTTGCATAGCTTGATGGGCACAGAGGCCTGGGCACAGATACCCACTATGGTGCCCTGTGCAGTCAGCCCTGCCACCACCATGCTGCCAATGCCCCCGACATACACACCAACATTGGAACAGCCACACGCAATATGAGTGCACCTGGTAGCGGCAGCATGGATGGGACAACATGGCAACCAGTGGTGATGGCTGTGTGCACACAGTGGGGGGGGGGGGTGTACAGGGGCAGGGACATACATGGCACACATTTTCCTTGCTCCTGGGATGCCTGAGATGTGTCGAGAGGGCCTATACCTCTTGAGGTGGCAGGGTCAATTGTAGCAAGGATGCACTGTTCCAGGTCAGTGAGCTGCTCCCCCTGTGCACCCTCTGCCCTTTGTTGTATCTTCTAGGCAGTATCACGGTGCACCTGCCATCACCTGCGCTTCACATCTTTGATGTCGCGGTTCCGGTGATATATGGCATTGATATGGCAGCACACATCACGCCATTGCCACTGCTTCTCATAGGCACCCACACATGTGGATGTGTCACCCACCAATTGTGATAGCTGCTGTAGGATCTCCTCAAGCATGAAGGTCACCTCACCCTTGGAGAACCTTGCCTTCCTGGTAGCAACCTTTGGTGCCATTACATGGAATGTCTGTGACACACAGGCAATTCCTGGAGGCCTGGGACATGCCCGTCTTGGATATGCACACCAGAATGTGCCAACAATTATGTGACTGAGTGCACACATATCTGCCCACACACTCCCCACAGTAATGCAGACACAAAGAGTGGTAGGGATAATATGTGCATGGAATGCAGAAGGTCAGTGGTTCACTTCCCGTAGCCGGCACAATAGAGGGAAATACCAATGGACCAGCAGCAGTCTGCAAAGAGGAGGCAGCCATAGTATGTATGAAGGGGATACAGCACATGGTAGGGATCGGGTGAATGCAGACAACTTATATGCTGCGTTGACGTGCCTGCATGTACATGGCTGCAAAGCACTATGCGTGCGCATGCTTGTGAATGTGCACCTCGTCACAATTTCCGTGGGCATGTCAGTGCACCCTCTATAGGACTGACACAGTGCAGAATAGTCACCGAGCTATGCGGCAGTGTGTGCAATGGGTGCCCAGCAGTGTGCAGCCAGCTTGCTGGAATGGGACAACATGTAGGACATCCAGGGATGGTATGCACTGGTCCTGCTGCACAGCTGTGACCATGGTGGTCAGGATATGGAACGGAGGTGCCCACATGCACGTGTCCTATGGCAGAGGGTCCAGTACATGGACTTGAATGGTGCAGTATGTGTGGCAAGGTACCGATTCAACAGGGCTGCCATATAGAACCTCTGCCAGCAGCTGTAGCCATCCAATACAAGTACACCTGAAGGAAACAACCGCGCTGGCCTTCCTAGTGACAGGCTTATTCCAGATGATGTCAGTTGTTGCGGGACTCAGCTAGCCTTCAGTATCCCGGTGCCTCACACAGTTCCTGTATTATCACAGAAAGTTCACCATAAATACCCCCAAAAGAACTTTTTTTATTTCATTTTTGTCGAAGCTGACTGTAGGAGAGGTGGTATGGGTTTAACCACTCACGCCAAGCAGTAAGCTGCCTTTTATTCAAATATGGTTCTTCACCACTAAAACTAATATATTATATTTATGATTTTTCACTTATCTGATTTAAAACACTCCACCGGAGAGAAAAGTTGCTCAAGAAGAATTCCCTTTACACGACGCGCGCGTTTCGAGTATCCAACTCTGTATCAAGTGCTTAGTTGTAAAAGCAAAAATGGCAACATTGTTGAAGAACGCCGTCTTCTGCGGCCACGGTAGAGGCGGTTACCTATAGGCTGAATAACTGCTGTTTTAAAGAAGAACCAACCAATAGAACAGGGAACTCCCACTGCAAAGGGAATCCCTTATCTAATTGGTAGAAGGGAAAGGTGACATGTCCAATCAAACTGATCCATCAAATAACACTCAACCAATCGATCTCTCGATTGAGGCCAGCTGGTTCTATTGAATTCAAAAGGAATATCCATCTCTGTTCTAACCATTGTAGATTTTTTTCACGGTCTCCCCTCCTGGGGTTTTCCGGTACATGATCTATTACAGTCCATTGGAGATCTTCAAAAACATGATGCAAAGCAACACAATGTTGTACTATCGGAGCAGTTTCAATCCGTTGTCGTAACCGCGATGCATGCTCCATTAGACGTTTTTTAATAGGACGAATTGTTCTACCTATGTATAGTAACCGACATGGACAGCATATTAAATACACCACATGTGTAGATATACATGAGGTATCCCAGCGACGTTGATACATATGTAAAGTGACTGGATGGGACCAGGTTATTCCCGTCCATGTTGTAGCACAATATCCACATGCATTACAAGGAGTATGTCCTGTCACCACAGATCGGTATTCAATGCGGTCGGATGGCAAAGAAGTTTTCATTAAACGATCACCCAGCGAGGAACCCCGAGCAAATGCCACTCTCAGAGGTTGTTGAAAACGTGTGGAGGCGCAAAATAGGCCAATGGGTTTGGAGGATTTTCATGACAGCAGAACTCCGATCCGTAAAGGGTAACACTCCAGTAATAAATGTCTCCTGAGAAGATGCAGTGTTCGTATATTGCGGGTCCAATAACCAATCCCGATGGACATGTAGAGCGCGTTGGTATGCGCGTCGAATTATCAAATCTGGATAACCTCTAGCTGAAAGTCGAGAGCAAAGTTCCAAAGCATGTCGTCTGTAATCAACTGCAGTATCACAAATTCTCCGTAGACGTAAAAATTGCCCGAAAGGCAAACCCCGTCGTAGGGGACCAGGATGGCAGCTTTTATAATGTAGAAGGCTGTTCCTTTGAACAGGTTTTCGATAGAGGGAAGAAGACACTTTCCCATCAACAATACCAAGTTGCATATCCAAAAATTCGATAGTGGTAGAACTAATTTTCTCAGTGAACTTGATGTTATGCCGCAAAGAATTTAAAAATCCTATAAATTGACGTAAAGTAGGCAGGTCTGATGTCCAGATGAAAAAAACATCATCCAAAAAACGCTTCCACGTTAGAACATTGACATAATATATAGATGTAAAAATGGACGAACTTTCCATTTCAGCCATATATAAGGTGGCGATGGAAGGCGCCACCGTGGCACCCATCGCAATCCCGGATTTTTGTTGATAAAACGTACGATCTGACAAAAAATAATTTTTAGTCAAAACTAATTCCATTAGTTGATGAAGAAAAACCCGAGGTATGCGAGATGGGGCCATAGTAAAGCAACAGTGTAAAAGCTCTAATGCTGCCCTTTGATCAATATTTGTATATAACGATACAACATCTAAGGTCACCATGAACGCACCATCTGGAATCCGTAAAGGAGAAATGACCTGTAGAAAATGCCACAGCTGCCATGGGCCTATGTGTGTCCACGCCATGCAGACATGGCCTCTGTGGCTGGCCCATGCATCTGTGTGACATGCATATTACCTGCCTGGGATATTGCTCACAGCTGTGTGCCACCATGGGCTGCTGGTATGGGGAACTACCCCTGGGTCCAGGGGCTGGGGCTTCAGGGCGCACCCTGCCAATAGTTTTACTGACATGTGCCAGGGGTGCAGTGTTCACCCAGCCATGTGCTGTGCCCCCTTTGGATGTTACATGTGCCATGACATGTCCAGTGGCATCTTTAAATGGTGCCTTGTGTGTGGGCCAACATGCCCCGGACATGTGCATCCATGGCATGGCATCCACAGCTGCTGCAAATGGGAGAGACAATGCATGGTCCACCTGTTTCTTGTTTAGCCATCACTCACCCATTGGCCATTGCCAGTGCTGCACATGTTGTGACTGTTAAAGGGGGTGGGACAGCTCATGCACATGGTGTACCATATACACATGGCACCTCCAGGATATCACTATCCAGCCACATAGGGCAATCATAGCTGCCATTGTACACTGCAGACGCAGTCCCAGGTCTGTTCCTGTTACTATGGGATGGCAAGGCCACCGCACAGATGGCCCCATGCATGGGTCAGGTGTCTGTGGCAGCATGTGATCCCTTCCCCCAGCCCATCCATGCTGCCACTGTCTCTGCCATGCCACATCTGGCCCCCCTACAGTTCACTGACATGCACATTCCACACATGTCATACGCCTGGGACACCCATGCACCCTCCCTTCAGCCCCCACCATGCCTATTGTGCCACCAGTACTAATGACCCATACCAGGCCCCCAACCTCCCCCCTTTCTACTCAGCCCCGCGCACTGCATGAAGCACATCTGCTCCCTCTCAGCTTTTACATCCAGGGCCACTGCTGCATGCAGCCCCGACTGTGCAGTCAGTCCACCATGCCTCCCTATCATGGGTCACTCCACATCTCTCCTCGGGGGTGCTCGCACATCTGGGCTGTCCATGTGACTTGGCTTTGCCATATCTATGGCCTCCTGTGGCCAAGTCCTCTCTTCCCATCCTGTCCCCTCTGTATGGCATGTACCACTACCTTCTCTGCTATGGCCACCTGCACTGCCCTAGGCCATGGTGCACCAATGTACCGCTGGCTGTGCTGCTGCCACATGTTCATGGCTGCCCTCTCCCCATGTGGCACCACCCCTGTCCCCCTGGGTGCTTGTACCATCCCTTGCTACTGTGGTGGCCTGCCTACCTGGCTATTTGGCTCAGCCATGCATAGGCTACCATGAACGTGTGTTCACGTATCGAATGGTCCTTTTAAGAACGCTAATGATCACCTAATAAATGGAATTGCGCTCAATATAACAAAGTGTGATAACATCTTCAATCCTTCAACATCTGTGCTGATAATTTCCCTCTTAATATTTATGTTTTCTTCTCCCCTAGGAGGTCTCAGACTTATGACAGCAACTGTCCTTGCGGCTGTGCCGATGTAAAGGAACAGTATGCTAGATAGCATCAACGACCTCCTCTAGGGTATGCGGTGATGATAATGATAAAGAAGGCTGCTGATTATTTTGAGTTTAACGTCTTCAGTACTGTAATCACATAAAGCACAAATACTTCCTTTCAGTTGCCTTCATTAAAATGATCTTTGCCGCTAGAGAATTCAAATATTCAAATCGCCCCGTTCCCCTGGGGCGATTTGAATATTTGAATTCTCTAGCGGCAAAGATCATTTTAATGAAGGCAACTGAAAGGAAGTATTTGTGCTTTATGTGATTACAGTACTGAAGACGTTAAACTCAAAATAATCAGCCGCCTTCTTTATCATTATCATCACCGCATACCCTAGAGGAGGTCGTTGATGCTATCTAGCATACTGTTCCTTTACATCGGCACAGCCGCAAGGACAGTTGCTGTCATAAGTCTGAGACCTCCTAGGGGGAGAAGAAAACATAAATATTAAGAGGGAAATTATCAGCACAGATGTTGAAGGATTGAAGATATTATCACACTTTGTTATATTGAGCGCAATTCCATTTATTAGGTTACCATGAACGTGTGGCATGCAGCACTGCAGCTACCCTGTAGCGCTACACATATGACTGGGGACATTGTTGGTCAGGGTACTGTGGGTGACAGACACACATGCTGTTCAACTTGTGTGACTTCTGTGCCTAACACTTTATTTACTGGCAAACATTCATGGGACAGGCACATGATGTGGGCAAACACTGTCCACACTGGAAAACAGACTGCTCTCACTTTCGAGGGCTGCTTGCACCTACAGGGACATCAACACTGCTGGCCAGTCTGCCCTGCTGGCTGTCACTGCATCTGCTCATGCTGCTTGTTGGTATGGCTGCCCCGGGGCACTTCCCTGGTGGTGAGGCCCATTCAGTGCCCCACAGGGTTACCTGCTGTATGACTGTGGGGTGGTGTGTGGGACTGCAGGTGAGCCTCCCGCAGCAGTCGCAGGCCTCTGAGCTCACCTCACAGGCCCTGCCCTTCACCCCTGAGGTCCTCGACATGGCATGAGAGTTGGGAGAGGGGCCTGTGCAGTCATGCAAGGCTGTATGCAAGCACACGCTCAAGACGGCCCATGACTGGTGTGTCTCCGGGGCCTCCACTTGCCTCTTGGACACCATTATCGGGCCCCACATCAGATAGTGGTGGGTTTTGTGGCCCACCAACATGGGTGCCCCACTCCCACATGCACCCGGCCATAGGCACCTCCACCACATTACCGTCGTGACCTGGCATCACCACAGTTTCCATAACCTGTGCCCCCCACTGCCTCCTTGCCATCCACATCCCCCTCCAGCCACACTGTCACCTCCCACCCCACACCTGTACTTGGAACACCCATCCACTCTGCACACCCACCCTCGTCCACACTCTCCCCCTGCATTCCCTCTGTCCCCTCTCCCTCTCTCCCACCCTCCTGCCACTCACACACCCCCATATGCTCACCCTGCCTGCACACACACCCTCACCCTTGCTGTCACCTCCTGCCACTCACAAAACCCCTGCATGTGCCCCATCCCCTCCAGCACTGCCCTCCAGCCACTCACCCTCCCCCATGCACTCACATGCCTCACCCTCGCCACCCCTGCCTGATCCCTAAGCCTGTGATGTTACAGCCTCCCCCACATCACCTTATGGGGCCCCCAGCTGGAAGAGGGTCCAGAGGTTGCCCCCTGTCTCCGCAGTGCCTGTGAATGGCACCGGTGGGACCTGACTGCTGACCTGCTGCACACCATCCCCCTGGTGTGCTGTGGGACATAGGCTTCCCTGTGCACTGCCATCTACTCTGCCCTTTTCAGGGGAGGTGGAGTGGGAGAATGCTGCCTCCCCTGTGGGGCTCTCCTTGTCCTCCTCATCATTCGCAAATGGTGTTGAGCTGGACAGGAGGATGGAGTTTGTTGATGTGCTGGTGCTGCCGCTGCTGGTGGTTGTGCTGCCACTCCCACTGGGGCTGGGGGGCATATCTGTGCCAGCATCCTCCATGGTGTCATGGGTGGAGCCATCAGGAGATATGGTGGGGACTTCTGTTGGGCTTCTGCTGTGGGGGACAGAGATCATGGTCAGCTGCACGGCTGTGGTGTCTCTGTTGCATGTCTGGCAGGTCATCAATGGGCAGCCAAGTTTCTGGTGTGCCTGTGGCACAGGGTGCTGTAATTCCAGGCTCATGGATGGCTTCCATCAGGTATGTGTTTCCTGTGTTGCCCTCTGGACAGTGTTCCTGTTACTGCCACTGTGGAGGGGCAGGCAGATTCTGTGTCACCTTACCATGCTCCTTGCCCATAACTCTCTGTGGGACATTGTGGTAGTTGCACCACATATGTTCACAACCTGGTCTTCCTGTTGCTACACTGCTGTGGTTGCTGTGGGGAGGACACACACATAGGGTGTTCCAGCATGTCCCAGCTCTGCAGGGGGTGGGGCATTGTGGGTTGGGACTATATGTTGTGGGATCCATGGGTGGTGGCATGCAGTTTCCATGGTGTCCATGTCACAGTGGTGTGTGCATTGACATGTGGTGCCCTGTCTCTGTGTTGGGGGGGCCTGTTGGCCTGCTGCTGATAGTGGGTATCTGCATGGCTACTCACCCTGCTCCTCCTGCAGCTGCTGCTGGATATGCCTTATCAGCTGTGGGCTCATATGGCGGATTGTGCGTTATTGCACACAGTATCCTCTGTGTCGCGCAGGATATGGAAACACTTGTGGGGTAGAGATATACCTCATCATTCCCCCATGCCAGAACACAGGCCTGCCTACTCATTAGGGGGTGCTGCTGGCACTGTGCACATGCGGATCATGTTCCCTGTCCCCATCTGCTATTGGTGGCGCATCACCTTGTCTTGCCATGCCATGCCATGCTGGGGGGGGGGGGGGCTGTGTCTGCTCATTGTATTTGGTGTTCATGCACAGAGCCCAGTTCCCTTCCCCCCTCATACCTGGGAACACTCACAGCTTTAGACTGCTGGTTCTGTGCCTTACTTACAGTGCAGAATGCTGGGTTTGCCTCCTGCCTGGGGACATGTACAGGGCCATTTTTTTGGCCTCCATAGGGGGCATCTGTGTGACCTGGTGCTGAGACTGACATTCAGGGACCACTCTCTGCTATGCGTGTCACTTCCATCTGTCTCTGAGTCCCTCTGTGCCTTCATTGTGGGCCTGTTTGCATCCTGTTCTCCCCTGTTTCCTGGGCCCCTGCTTTGGGGCTGCTCTGTCTGTGCTGTGCTGTGCTGTCACTGTGCAGCCTGACTGCTTTCTGCCCGGGGCAGGTCATGACTTTCCCTGCCCTTCCTCTCCACCTTGGTGCATGCCTGTCTCTGTGCCAACTTGTGTGCTGCTCCGACCTACCTATTTCTCTCTGCGTCCAGGTTTGTATGTCTGTGTTGTGATGTACTTACTAGGCGAGGGTGGTCCTTATGTGTTCCCAGCCCCTGCGTGCTGCTGTGTGGGCTGGCCGCCTCCGCCTGGTGGGGAGGAGAGTCTCCTCCTGCTCCAGGACCATGGTGACCATTAGCCTCATCTCCACCTTGCTGAAATTAGGCTGCCTGGTAGCCATGTTGATGTGTGCATTATGATGGGAGGGACCATCTTCCTAGTTCTGGTCTCACGTGGTTCGCAGGACATGGAGTTGGGGACATTTTCAGAGTTGCAGGTACACGGGGTGGCTGGAGCAACACGGGCAGTGTGCGCATGGCCTATACGTGTGCGTGGTTCAGGATGGTGCGATATGCCACCAGTTAGGCGTGCTTCACCGGGAACTGCCACATGCCAATTCTACATCCCCATGTGCGTGTATACACGCGGTTGTGGATTCGGTGCTCTGCGGGCACATCATCTATGGAGACATGCACAGGGCCTGGACATGCCCCTTTCTGAATCAGGCTGCACATCAACTGGCTCACCTTTATCTACCTGTTTATTCACACCTTCAAAAAAAATTAAGAGATTAGTGAGACACGATTTTCCTTCACTAAATCCGTGTTGGCTTTCTGCCATTAAGCCATGACTATTTACATGTTCAGCAATTTTGTTCTTTATTTATTTATTTATTTATTTATTTTATAACTTTTATATACCGCGCTATTTGTTATCAGTGCGGTTTACATACAACAAGGGTGCACAGTCAGAAGTCTGTTCTGTGCTTACATTGTAACAGGAGTTTAAACTTGGAACATACATTGTAACAGGAGCATAAACTTGGAGCAACAGGGTAATGGTTTCTACCATTTTGCCTGGTACAGATGTCAAGCTCACCAATCTGTACTTTTCCGGATCACTCCTGGAACCCTTTGTAAAAATTGGTGTTACATTGGCTACTCTCCAGTACTACAGATGATTTTAATGATAGCTCACAGATTACTACAAGTAGATTTACAATCTCATATTTCAGTTCTTTCAGCATCCTGGGATGTATGCTATCTGGTCCAGATGATTTGCTGTTCTTTAATTTATCAAACTGTATTACATCTTCCTGATTTATCGATATTTGTTTCAAGTCCTCTGATACATCACCTTTAAATATCATTTTTGGCATGAGTAAGTTTACTACAATTTCTTTAGTATAGACTGAAGCAAGGAATTCATTCAGTCTCTCCACTCTGGCCTTGTCCTTTCTTAGTGCCCCTTTTACCCCTCTAACATGTAATGGTCCAACTTGCTCTCACAGCTGTTTTGCTATGAATGTACTTGAAAAAAATTTTATTATGCACTTTTGCTTCCACAGCAGGCTTTTTTTCAAATTCTCTTTGCTTGCCTTATCATAGCCTTGCATTTAACCTGCCACTACTTAGGTTGTCATTTGGCTTTTTTTCCCATTTTATGAAGGATTTTCTCTTAGCTTGCGATAAGGAAGCTTATCATGACAGAGGAGAAAGGGATAAAGGAAAGGAATTCACCCTTATAAAAGGACCTATTCTACAAGGTCAGAGAAACAGAACCCCAATCACACCTAGAAAGCAGGGAATTCCCAGATGGGATAGGTTTCAGAGTTCCCCTAGCGGAGAAAAGGAGAGGGAATACAGACCCAGGGTAAAGGACCCTTACGTCACTGAGTTCCCTAATTACCCAGCTGCCAGGAGGCAAGCTGATCTCCGTCACCTGAGAGGAGAAGAGGTGGGGCTGGAGCCTTGGGGATTTAAGTCTAGGATAGAGAAAGAAGCAGGGAGAGAGAGGAGGAGGAGAGTCACAGAGAGAGTCTCAGGGCGAGACCCAAGCAGAAACACAAGCTGGAGAACAGGACGAGGAAGCACATGAGAATGGTGGCCAGAGCATGAGGGAGGAGAAACTGCTACAAGCCCAGGCCCAGGTATGAGCCTTGAAAGCTTGTCTAATACAGAGCAGTGCAGAGTTGCAAGGGATTTTATTTATTTATTTTATTTTTTATTTAGCAAGCATTTGTATACCGCTCCTTCCAGCGATCAGAAGCGGGGAAGATTACATGGATAAAGCTGTCGAATCAAGACAGAATAATTTTGATTTGTACATAAAGATTCGAAAGGTTAGCACGTCATGCAGAAATTATCTACTTCTAAGCTAAGGGGATATTAATTTACATATGTACATTTATACATTACAGGTTTCTGGGGAGCTGTGGGGGAGTTGCCCCTCATGCGAATTTAATACAGGTTGAAATGACTTTGAAATAGGTGGGTTTTTAGTTTCATTCTAAAGTCGGCTAGATCAATGCTGGCTCGTAGGTCGGGTGGGAGTTGGTTCCATAGTGTCGGTGCTGTGTATGAGAAAGCCCTGTTGCTAGTGATTTTTTTGACTGATCTGATATCTGTTGGAGTGTGGAGGGTGTTGGAATTGATGGTTCTCCTGTTTCTGTTGGATGGTTGCAATCTGATTAGGGTGTCGAGGAAGGATGGTGCTATGCTGTGGATGAGTTTGAAGGTGGTCGTCAGTATTTTGTATTTTCTGCGGGCTGCTATGGGGAGCCAGTGTAGCTCAATTAGTACTGGTGTAATGTGTTCAGTAAGACTTTTCTTCATGATGATCCTGGCAGCTACATTTTGTGCCATTTGAAGGATGTTCAGGGTTTTCTTAGGAAGTCCTTGAAGAATGGCGTTGCAATAGTCGAAATGTGGCATGATGAGTGCTTGAGCAACGGATCTGAAGTCGTGGGGATCAATAATATTCCGTATGGGTTGTAGAGCTCTGTTTGTAGAAGACTGCCCTGTTGGTTGTGATGTAGCAGACTCTTATGAGGCAATGGAAACTGAAAGTGATCCGGTGGAGAGAGCCGGTACTGCAGGGGAATGCAGGATTTTCTCTGTTGAGAGGAAAAAAGAATGCAGAGCTAATCAGGAACCACTCCTCACTTCAAGGCAGGTGAGAAGCCAAGTCCCTGATTGGGCACGCCCAAGCAGGAGGCGGGCAGTGCAGTACTCAGCTAGCTTGTTAAAAACCCAGAAACAGTTAGACAAGAGAGAGGACCACCAGGAGAGGAACCAAGGACACAAGCAACTGGACGAGGATAGGTCAGATGACCAGGAACAGGAACCGTGGGAGAGAGAACCACTAAGCAGCTGTGATCCAAGAAGGAGCAGACAGGAGCTGGGAGACTCAGGGGCAGAGAAAGATTTCTGGAAGCAGAAGAATTCTAAGGCACTGAGAGACTCAAGGCTGCAGCTCAGGAGTTTAAAGGACCCAGAAGAACCTTGGAATAGGAGGCAAAGGGATAAGGAATTACCCTGGAAGAAGCCCAAGCACAAGGTATCTGGTGGGTGTGGCACGGCTAGCAAGCTTAACAGTGGAAATCCAGAAAGAGTGAATTTTAATTGTGAAAGACAGGATAAAGGCAGAAAGTTTGATACTAACTGGTTAAGTCAAGAAAAGCCTGACTGTTTTCCTTTTAACACTCTGAGAGACTCTCTAAACACAGCTGGAGCGTTTTACCCTGCACTACCATGTGGAGATAGGTGGGGGAAGGGAAATGCTTGCACGCTGAAATGTTGTCCAAGTAAAAGCACTGATTGTCCAAGTAAAAGCACTGATAATTGCTTAGAGATAAGAAATATAAACAAGCATTTACCCGAAGGAGGATTTGCTCAGCCTAGCACAGAAAATACACAGGCTGAATTACTTCTCACCGAATTCAGAGAGTTCCTTAAAAGCAGAGCAGTTTCTACTCAGAACGTAGCAAAGCCATTGATCAGCTGGCAAAAAGAAATGCCTTTAATTTCTTTGCCATCTACAGAACAGGAAGTCCCGATGGATTGCTCTACTTGTATGATTCCAAAGGACATTTAACTGATTTGCTTGCCAGTGTTGTATATAAGAAAATAGCAAAGTTACCTCACTGTTTGCTGTGATAGAAGAGCTTATTGGAAGAGAATAAGTGGAAGCATATTCTGTGCCATTCAGGATCAGTGCTGAGATCAGAGTCTTCTGTTACCTTAATGAAAAGGAGATCACATGACAGGTGAATGTGATTTGTAATGGACATTCAGTTAAGCAGTGAAAAAAGCCTTGTTTAAGTTCAGTTTCTCCATCTTGTTTGTGCCCTATTATTTCATTTTTACGTCTGCTGCATTTGAACTGCGAAAGCGGGAAATAAACCTCATAAAAAAGAAATATTCTTTGCCTTGCCTTATCACTTGAGCACCAACACAACTACAACATTAACCCTCAAGGGCATTCAAGGCCAGCCCTTCCCTTAACCCTCAAGGTCCAGGGAGTGGGTGGGGGGCATGGTTTTGTGCAGGTGAGTTTCCATTTTTAGGTCGCAGTCAAATGTAACTCCTAGATATTTTATTTCTTTCTTTGTTTGATAAGTGTTGTTGCACAGGGTTATTGATGTAGGTGGGTCAAAATTTGCTTTCCTTGAGATATACATCACCTCAGTTTTCTTGTGGTTGATTGTCATGCTGCTTTGTTGTAACCAGTTTTGCATCTCGCCAAGACATGTTTCGAGTGAGCTGTAGTCCGGGTTATCAGTGTCAAGTTGTGTGTACAGCATAATATCATCGGCATAAATGTGGTAGTTGATTTTATGCTGTGTAAATATTTTGCATAGTGGTTGCATATATACATTGAAAAGGAGAGCTGAGAGTGCAGAGCCTTGTGGTATACCTTGTGTTTGAGAGAATGCTTCTGCTTTTTCGCCGTTGAATTGTACCTGTTGCATTCGGTTTGAGATGTATGATGTGAATCACTTTAGTGGGGTTCCTGATATTCCTATTGACTTGACTCTGTTTAAGAGGGTTCGATGGTTAACTGTATCAAAGACAGCTGAGATGTCGATGAATAGGAGTATATACATTTTCTTTTTGTTTTCCAGGCCCTTGAGTAGGTTGTTAAGTAGAACTAGTAATAGGGTTTCGACCCCATGATGTTGTCTAAAGCCGTATTGCTGGTCATCTAGAGGAGCATTGTCGTTCAGGTGGTCTTGGAGTTGTAGTAGGACCGCCTTTTCAATGATCTTTGCTAGGAATGGTATGCTCGATATTGGGCGGTAGGATGCTGGGTCATCTCTGCTGAGTGTACTGTTTTTTAGAATAGGTCTTATGACGGATTTCTTTAGCTCAGTGGGCATGAATCCTTGTTGTAGTGATAGGTTTACTATGTGCGAGATGTACGGTGCTATGTCCTGTTTCACTGCCTTGATCCAGGTTGCTGGGCAGGGGTCAGGTGGGGATGTGGTGCTGTTTATGCTTGTGAGTATGGTTGCAATTTGCTGGTCTCCGATTTTGTGGAAATGTTTCCATAACTGGTCTTGATTTGTGTTGGTCTCAAGGTTGTTTAGTGGTGTCGGTAGTGATGAGTCATGGTAGGGTGTAGGTCTTGTGGCAGTTAGTTTGCTCGCATAGTGGTTTGCCAATGTTTGGGCCTTGATGGAGTTGTTTAGGTTGTCGCTTTGAGATGTTTTAGTAAGAGATTTGACGAATTCAAATAACTCCCGCGGTCTGTTGATCGCTTTACTTAATATGTTAGTGTGATGGTTTCTCTTAGCAGAGTTGACGTCATCTTTGTACTTTGTAAGAAGGGTCATGTATTTGGTTTTGAGCTCGATGGATTTGGTTTGTCTCCATTTTCTCTCTATTTTGCGGAGTTCTCTCTTCGATCTTGCTAGAGTTTCCGTGTACCAGGGTTCGGAGCTGGGCTTGCTTGCATTACCTGAGGTTTTCGATGTAGGGTTTGAAGCATTTTGTATGTTCGTGTTCCATCTATTTGTTAGATCATCCAGGTCCGTGTAGTCCAGATCTATGTGAGATGAAATGGTATTTATGAGGTGGTTTTTGTTGAATTTGTTGAACTTCCTGATTGGGTGAGGTATTCTCATTTCCTTTGCATTTTTGGGTAGGGAAGGCAATTTTATTTTGAGATCGATTTGGTGGTGATCAGACCATGGGACTTGGGTTATCTTTAGCTTAGGTGGTTCTAAGTTTGGTTGACGATTGGTGGATACGAAAATCATGTCCAGGGTATTTCCCCTATCATGGGTGGCATTGTTTACTATTTGGTGGTAGCCTAGTTGGTCCATGGCTTCAAAGAAGGTGTTCAAGTGGGTTGGGGGAATTGATGCTAAGTTCAAATCTCCCAGGATGATTTGGAATTTTTTGTTTTGGGTGGTAGTGATGTTTTCCAGTGCTGTGGCTAGCGCTTCGTGGTGAGGAGAGGGAGGTCTGTATATTAGGCAGATGGATAAAGCCGTGTTTTCTACTTTGAGTAGGTCAATGTCTGTGTTTGTGATCGTGGATGTGATTGTTAGTTGCAGGCTGGCTTTGGCTGCTATGAGGACTCCACCTCCTCTTTTGTTGGTGCGCGGGCAGTTGTGGAGTTTGTAGCCAGGTTTACTTATTTGGTTTACTATAACAGGATCAGAGTCAGTGAGCCAAGTTTCCGTTATACATAGGATGTCTGGTTGTTCATCAGTTAGAATGTTATAGATAATGTGTGTTTTGTTCCTTATTGACCTGGCATTAATAAGGATGATGTTACATGTGTGATGGGCTGGGTGGGAAGGCCATGTGGGTTTATCTTGCGTTAATAAGGATTTGTTGCCACGATTGCTCTTAGCTTTGGTTTTAGACTGCTTTTGTGGTTTTCTTGTCTTGGTAGGAGTGTGACTCTGAGGTAATATGTGAGTGGGTTGATTAATGGTAATGGGGATTAGATTGTGTTGATGCAGGAAGGGTATTTGGAGGGGGTGGGGAAAGTAGATAGGGGTGTATAGTAGCGGTAGCAAGTAGTGCGGGTTTAGGTTAAGTCTGTGAGGGGAAGCCAGAATACACATGCACAGTAAAAGGAAGGTGTAGAGGAGCTCCATTTCCTAGCTGCTTGGGGGCTTGAATTTCTTACTTAGTGTGGTACAGAGATATAATATTCAGTGGAACAAAGTGGATTGTGATACAAGAATACAGTGTAACAACTTGGTTAGTACAGTATAGTATAGTGAGATAATTTACAGTGTAACAACTTGCTGGTAGGGTACAATGCTTGTGACACAGAGTTTCGTTATTGTGATACAAGAGTACCGTGTAACAACTTTGTTAGTACCGTATAGTATAGTGAGATAATTTACAGTGTAACAACTTGCTGGTAGAGTACAAGGCTTGTGACACAGAGTTTCCTTATAATTCTATACAGACGGTAGCAGTTATTGTGCTGGTTTATGAATGGCAATTGACCCCTATGAGGGATTCAGTCAGGGTGTTCAGTCAGGGAGTTAAAAGTGTGTCAAATAGGCAAAGCGGTCTATTGGCGGTACTTGTAATTAAACGTTTACCTGGGTGGTTGCGGTGGTGTTGGGGTTCAGAGGTGGCGAGCTCGACCCAGCCAGGGGAGCTCTAGCCGTGTGTGCCTGGAGCATCTTGTGGTTCCGTGGTGCAGTTTTCTTCTCAGGTAGTGGACCGAAGGCCTGTGTTTTCGATGCTGGAGTTCTTCGGGGTTGTTCTCCGGACGCTGGTGGATGTTTTCTGTCTTGGGACGCGGTCGTTATGGTTTCTCAGGCGCACAGCATGGAGAGGGGTTAGATCCGGGTTGAGGTACTCCTGCGGTTTTGGCGCAGACAATGCGGCCCTTCTTCTTATACGCCCAAGTGTCCACCGCCTAAGGGCCAATGCCAAAGGGCCCTCTGGCGAGGCCCTCAGGCGCGGGCCTGCCAGGCGCGGGCGCACCCTGTAGGGACGCCGCTTTTAAGTGGGCTTGCCTGGGCACATCTGTTCTGCTCCCACTGCCCCGATTGGGCAGGAGCACTCCCACTGCCCCGATTGGGCAGGAGTTTAGCAGAGAACAGCCGGGGGATGGAGGCAGCAAGCGGCTCCCTCGGAGTAGGGACACCGCTTTTAAGTAGGCTTGCCTGGGCGTGTCTGTTCTGCTCCCACTGCCCCGATTGGGCAGGAGCACTCCCACTGCCCCGATTGGGCAGGAGTTTAGCAGAGAACAGCCGGGGGATGGAGGCAGCTCTCAGCTCTACTCTCAGCTCTAACGGAAGGCAGTCAGCTGAACCCTGTGAACTGGAAGGAGAGGTAGAGCCTATGCAACTAGGTGAACCAGACCTAGCTGTGAATGACGAGGACTCATACATGGATTGCTCCTTGTTCCAATCCTTTACTGCAGAGGGATTGAAGGAAAACCACCCTTAAGAGAAAACCTTCAGAGTCAGGTAACTTTGAAAGCCTTTAGATGGTTTTGTGCATGTCCTGTGCTGAAGAAGAAATATGTTTGCTGAGAAAGCCAGAGCAAGCTGAAGCTCTTTGATTGGGCTTATTAACCACCTGTTATCCAGAGCAGTGCACCGGCAAGAAGCCGAGCTAATGGTGAAAGGAAGTAAAGTTTTAGACTTTGTTTTTGAATATTCGTAAAGCCTGGAATAGAGCATTATTTGCTTATGAGGAGTTTTTGTTCCTGTTAAAAAGTTTTACTTTGTTTGTAAGGAGACAAATAGCCTGGAAGTGTTTGGGACTATGAGAACAGAAAACTGCCATTAAGAAATGCTGTTTTTGTTTGCTTTAAACAGCAATGCTAGCCATGCTGGTAGCATTGACTGTTAGAAGGCTTTATCTTTGAGCTGAAGAGCACTATAAGCTGAAAGTTTGCTTTGAGTTTATTTATGTCCTGATGTGTATTGTGAAGAATCCTGGAGAAAGAATCCAAGGGTAGTATTTGTGAACCTTTGCGTTTGAGTCAATAAATTCTGTCATTGCCTTACTATTCAAGCCAACTACAAGTGTTTTTACCTGAAGCCAAGTGAATTGTGACTGAACTACCTTTCCCAAGAGGCATTGCAAAAGAACAAGTCAGTTAAAGGCTAAAAGGTGAAACTTTCTATGATAACCACGCCCCTCCATACTGGAAGTAAGGGGCAAGGGCGTGACAAGCTATAACAACCTCTCTGACTTCACGTTTAAGCCGTTATGGCTGTCATTTGGCCTTATGTCCACCTTTGTTAAAGCATGGAATACATCTGGTCTAGGCTTCCAAGATAGTATTTTTAAATAATGCCCAGGCCTGATGTAACCTTTGCAGTTGCTCCTTTTGTTTTTTTCTTAACCATTTTCCTCATTTTATCATAGTCTTCATTTAGAAATTTAAATGCTAGCACAGTGGATTTCCTTGGAATCCTCCCTCCATTTATTTATTTAACATCCCTTCTATACTGCTTTTCATGGTGTCAAAGCGGTTTACAATAAACATGTTTTTTGTAAATACAGCAAACTTTATGACAATGAAACAAATTGAACTTTGTGAGCTTATAATAAACATTTTTACAGGGTCATTCCAAGCTGTGAATAGTGGGGATGGATGTCCTGTTGTGACATCCATCCCTGCTATTCGGTCCCTCTTCCAACCACAACTAACTTCCCTGCACATTGTACGGGGAAGTTAGATGGGGACGGGAAAAGGGCGGTGTTAGGGCGGACAGTAGGCGGTCTGTGGCCCTGTACATCCGGGGCTAGCAAACTGTAAGGATGCCCTGACTGAGTTATCCGGGCAAGGCCTATATGAGCCCTGACTGAGTTAGCCGGGCAAGGCCTATATGTGCAGGCCAACCCGAATCAGAGTCCCGACCTGCATGCACAGGCCTGGACGTGATTCTGATCCCGTGGGGCTAGACATGCCCTGAGGGATCAAAATGCCAGCTAACTCTGTGCGTCCAGTTCCAACTAGGCTCACAGAGGGCCAGGACATCCAGGACTGAATTGAGCCCTTAGTGATCATAACTTGAACAGAAGTGAGTATCATTATTTCATTTGCAGTTTAAATGGGTTTAGTTATTTTGGTTACATGTTGGGGGGAACTTATGGACATAGTTAAAGTATACTGTGTTTAATACTTGGGTGGCTTGTGTGGTTGTCAATCATGGGTGGGGATGGAGGGGTGGGAGAGGACTTGGGGATTTGTATAGCGGAGGGGTGGGGATTTGTCTAGGGGAGAGGTGGTGCTCATCTTGGTGGGGAGGGAGGTCTGTTTGGGGGAGGGGATGTTGCTGGGTGGGTGGTTTGTGGCTTTGTTAGGTGTCATTTCCGAAGTATTCCAGGAAGAGTTGGGTTTTCAGTTTCTTGAGAAATTCTGTTATTTCATTGATGGAACTTAAATCATCCAGGAGAGCATTCCAGATTGATGGTCTGTATAGGGAGAATGTTCTGTTGCATGTTGCTTGTATACTTTTTGCTTCATGTGCTGGTATGGTGAGTAGTTGTTGATTGGCTTGCCTTCTAGATCTGTTATTGGGGACTTTGAAGATGTCAATTGTTGCTTTGTATTTGATGCGTGCTATTATTGGGAGCCAGTGTAACTGCATGAGAATTGGTGAGATGTGGTCGTGCCTTGATGTGCCTGTGATAATGTGGGCTGCTGTGTTCTGAGCCCATTGAAGCGGGTGTAATACGTGTTTTGGAACATTGAGTTACAGTAGTCTACATGAGGGGTGATTATTGCCTGGCACACTGTGCGGAAATGGTTGGGATCTAGTAGAGGATATTAGTTCTGCAGAAACATTTTGTGGTAGGTTGTTTTTGTGGTTTTCCTGATGTGTGCTTGTAAGTTTAGTCGCTGGTCTAGGGTGATTCCCAGGTAGGTATTTGACTTCCGGTTTGACCTAGATGTTGATGTCGGCAATCGTTAGTGTTGGCGGCGAGATGAATGATGAATCTTTGGTTATGTGGAGGACCTCTGTCTTCTTGTAGTTTATTGAAAGGTGAACCACTGCCACTGCCTTGAAGCATTTATTAAATCAAAGGTGGTCATGTTATGATCGCTGTTGCCAAGTGGACCCAGAACCGTTACCTCTCACACTAGATCCTGTGTTCCACTAAGGACTAGGTCTAAAATAGCTTTCCCTCATGTCTGTTCTTGAACTAGCTCCTCCATGAAGCAAGAATCTATTTCATCTAGAAACTTTATCTCCCTAGCATATCCTGATGTGACATTGATGCAGTCAATACTGGGGTAATTGAAATCCTAATTTCCTAATTGCCTCTCCTCTTACTTTGAGATAACATCTCAATATTAGCACACAACCTCACTGTACACATGTAACACCCTAAATTCTTAGCACTCGATCTCATTGTACATATGTAATTAGTTCAGTTTGTATCCCCCGTGTTATCCAAGTTGTTACCCCTGTTCTCTGTAAAGCCAAACATGTTATCCAAGTTGTTTCTCCTGTTCTATGTGAAGCCAAACAGTCTGTTATGGTCATTTTGTTGTATGTAAACCGCGCTGATAAATAGTGCGGTATATAAGAAATTGTAATAAATAAATAAATAAATAAATAAATCTCCCATTATTACTGTGTTGTAAACTTTGAAAGCTTCCCTAATTTCTGTTAGCATTTCATCATCTGTCTCTTCATTCTGGCCAGTTGGACGGTAGTACAACTCCATTGTCATACTCTTTCCCTTTTTACATGGAATTTCTATCCATAGAGATTGCAGTGTATTTTGTTTCCTACAAAACCTTTATCTTGTTGGACTCAATTCCCTCTTTAACATATAGCGCCATTCCTCCACCTATGTAATCTATCCTATCATTGCGATCTGTAACCTATTATCACAGTGTCTCATTGGTTATCCTCCTTCCGCCGGGTCTCTGAGATGCCAGTGCTATATATTCTAACTCTACCATCTTATTTTTTAGATTTCTAGAATTTTCATACAGGCATTTCAAAATTTGTTGTTTGTTCATATTAAGAGTCTGGCTATTGGATGACAGAGATAATTTTGAATCTTTCAACTCTGTCTGATTTTTACTTAAAGACTCCTGGGTTATTTTTACCTTTATTGGAACCTCTCTATCAGGATGCCCTGACTTCCCTTTTTTGCTAGTATCCTTCAAAGATACATCATTCCGAACTATGTGCTCTTGGGTGATTGTTGGTGTTCCCTCATTGTCTAGTTTAAAAGCTGCTCTGTCTCCTTTTTAGAGGTTTATTTATTTATCCATCCATCCAGATTTGTATACCACTTTCTCCTTCAATCAAAGTGGTTGTTTACAGAGTTTAGGACAATATTAAACAGGGGGAGACACTACGTACATATAGACTATAGTGGATGGGATTATTGTACATTCAGGCGTGAGTAAAGAGTCTTCAGTATGTTTGGTTATAAAATTCCATGAATAAAAAGGTTTTAAGGGATTTGCGGAAGTCTTTGAGGTCACTTATCGCCCGCAGTTCATCTGGGAGGGAATTCCAGAGGGTCGGTGCTGAGAGGGATATGGCTCTGTTGGAGGTCACTTGTTTTGTTTTATGGTATCCAGCGGGTATGTGAAGTCTATTGCTGCTGTTGGTTCATCTGGGTCGGTTGACTGTGTCTCTGGTTATCAAACTATGGAGGACATCTGCTGTGCATAGGTGTATGATCTTGAATATGTTTACAATTGTTTTGTATCTTGCCCGTGGAGATTTGGTAGCCAGTGCAGTTGCCGAAGTATAGGTGTAATGTGCTCGTGCTTGGATGTGTTGGTTATGATTTGGGCTGCAGTGTTCTGTACTAGTTGGAGTGGATGGGTAGCCTGTTTAGGCAGTCCTTGAAATAAGGAGTTTCCATAGTCCAGTATTGGGGTGATGACTGCCTGGCATACAGTGCGGAAATGGTCCTGTCTGAGGATTGGTTTGAGTCTCCGGATGAGCTTCATTCGTTGATATGCCTTTGCAGCGGTTTTGCTTATATGAGATTGAAGGTATAAATTACTGTCCAGTGTGACACCTAAGTATTTCACCTTGTCCTTTATTGGTATTGTTCGGTTGAGGATGCTGATGTCTTGAGGTCGGTTAAAATTGGGATTCCTGGTTATTATCATTGCGTCCGTTTTGTCAAAGTTGACTTTCAGGTGGTTGTTTGTGAGCCAGTTGTTTATATCTTCGAGGCATCGGGTCATGATGGCCATATCCGGAACTAGTGTGTCTATTGGGGCATACACCATAATGTCATCAGCATAGATAACTTTTAACTTTAACTTTAACTTTATTTCACACTTGATAGACCGCTTACGTCAGAAACATTAAAGCGGTGTACAAACAAAATAAAAAGCGGCACTGCAAACTACGGAAAAGGAACGCCAAAAATAATAGGAAAGAAAGGAAAGCACAACAAAACAGACAGCAATAAATAACAAATAGATATGGGCACAAGTTAAAAACAATAGACAATATTAAAAACATAAGTTTAAAAACAATAAGAATTTATACAATAAAACAATAAAAACAGTTTAACAATATGCAACAGCAAATAGTAATTTAACAACAATAAATAAACCAAAGGACATGGACAGCATTTCATAACTAAAGACAGACTTCAAGCAATGGTTAACAACAATAAAATAAACATATGGCGTTTGATAATGCCGCAGATCGGTTGGATGTAGATGTTGAATAGAATGGATGAGAGTGCTGATCCTTGTGGTATTCCTTGGTTGATGGGAAACTGTGATGATTTTCTTTGGGCGCATCTGACCTGCTGCCTTCTGTTGCTTAAATATGATGTGAACCATTTTATTGTATTACTGCATAGCCCGATCTCCTGTAGTCTGTTTAGCATTATTGTGTGGGAGACTGTGTTGAATGCTGCTGAGATGTCTAAGAATACTAGCAAAAATCCATTTTTTATATTGTTTAGTCCCTTCAGCAGATTGTCAAAAAGGGATGTGAGTAGTGTTTCTACAATGTGCAGTGGCTTGAAACCATGCTGCTGAGGGTCTAACGGGGCTTGTAGATCAATGTAGTCCTGTAGTTGTCTCTGTGATACTTTTTCAATAACCTTTGATATGAAGGGTATGCTAGATATGGGGTGGTATGATTTTGGGTCTGTAGGGCTCAGTGTTGTGCCCTTGTAGACGGGTTGTATCATGGCTTGTTTAAGTGTCTGTGGCATGCGTCCTTGTTGCAGGGACTCCGTTACAATTTTGTGAATGTGCTGGGATAGTTGTTCCTTGGAATGTTTGATCCATTCCACTGGGCCATGGGTCTGATGGGGATGTGGTTGTGTTCAGGGCGGTTGGGGATGTGGTTGTGTTCAGGGTCTGATGGGGATGTGGTTGTGTTCAGGGCGGTTGGGGATGTGGTTGTGTTCAGGGCGGTTGGGGATGTGGTTGTGTTCAGGGTCTGATGGGGATGTGGTTGTGTTCAGGGCGGTTGGGGATGTGGTTGTGTTCAGGGCGGTTGGGGATGTGGTTGTGTTCAGGGTCTGATGGGGATGTGGTTGTGTTCAGGGTCTGATGGGGATGTGGTTGTGTTCAGGGCGGTTGGGGATGTGGTTGTGTTCAGGGCGGTTGGGGATGTGGTTGTGTTCAGTGTCTGATTGGGATGTGGTTGTGTTCAGGGTCTGATGGGGATGTGGTTGTGTTCAGGGCGGTTGGGGATGTGGTTGTGTTCAGGGCGGTTGGGGATGTGGTTGTGTTCAGGGTCTGATGGGGATGTGGTTGTGTTCAGGGTCTGATGGGGATGTGGTTGTGTTCAGGGCGGTTGGGGATGTGGTTGTGTTCAGGGCGGTTGGGGATGTGGTTGTGTTCAGGGTCTGATGGGGATGTGGTTGTGTTCAGGGCGGTTGGGGATGTGGTTGTGTTCAGGGCGGTTGGGGATGTGGTTGTGTTCAGGGCGGTTGGGGATGTGGTTGTGTTCAGGGTCTGATGGGGATGTGGTTGTGTTCAGGGCGGTTGGGGATGTGGTTGTGTTCAGGGCGGTTGGGGATGTGGTTGTGTTCAGGGTCTGATGGGGATGTGGTTGTGTTCAGGGTCTGATGGGGATGTGGTTGTGTTCAGGGCGGTTGGGGATGTGGTTGTGTTCAGGGCGGTTGGGGATGTGGTTGTGTTCAGGGTCTGATGGGGATGTGGTTGTGTTCAGGGCGGTTGGGGATGTGGTTGTGTTCAGGGTCTGATGGGGATGTGGTTGTGTTCAGGGCGGTTGGGGATGTGGTTGTGTTCAGGGTCTGATGGGGATGTGGTTGTGTTCAGGGTCTGATGGGGATGTGGTTGTGTTCAGGGCGGTTGGGGATGTGGTTGTGTTCAGGGTCTGATGGGGATGTGGTTGTGTTCAGGGCGGTTGGGGATGTGGTTGTGTTCAGGGCGGTTGGGGATGTGGTTGTGTTCAGGGTCTGATGGGGATGTGGTTGTGTTCAGGGCGGTTTGGGGATGTGGTTGTGTTCAGGGCGGTTGGGGATGTGGTTGTGTTCAGGGTCTGATGGGGATGTGGTTGTGTTCAGGGTCTGATGGGGATGTGGTTGTGTCCAGGGCGGTTGGGGATGTGGTTGTGTTCAGGGCGGTTGGGGATGTGGTTGTGTTCAGGGTCTGATGGGGATGTGGTTGTGTTCAGGGCGGTTGGGGATGTGGTTGTGTTCAGGGCGGTTGGGGATGTGGTTGTGTTCAGGGTCTGATGGGGATGTGGTTGTGTTCAGGGCGGTTGGGGATGTGGTTGTGTTCAGGGCGGTTGGGGATGTGGTTGTGTTCAGGGTCTGATGGGGATGTGGTTGTGTTCTGTGTGCTGCACTGTTGGTAAGGAGAAGTTTTTCCATGTTTGATGGGTCTCGGGCAAATTTTAGTTGTGTGTTGCCTGAGTGCTATCCGGGGTTTACTCGGTGTTCTTGCCCATTAGGTAGTTTGCCTATTCTTGAGGGTTGATTTGGTGGGTGCTGTGCCCAGAATTGTCTTTAGTAAGCTTTTAAGGTTAATGCCAGCAGGCTGGTTCCACCTGGTTAAGGAGGTGTCTGTCCTTTCAGAAAGCTTCCCCCATTCCCCAGAATATTGCCCAGTTCGTAACAAATCCAAAACCCTCTTCCTTGTATTATTATCTCACCCATGCATTGAGATACCAGAGCTCTGCCTGCCTCTTGGGTCCTATGCTTGCAATGGGAAGCATCTCTGAGAATGCTACCCTGGAAGTTTGGGATTTCAACTTTCTACCTAAAAGCCGAAATTTAGCTTCCAGAACCTCCCTCCCACACTTTACTATATCATTGGTACCAACATGTACCAAGACTGCAGGTTCCTCCCCAGCACTATCTAAAATCTTATCTAAATGGCGCGTGAGGTCTGCTACCTTTGCATCATGCAGGCAGGTAACCAGGCGGTCCTCACAACCACTAGCTATCCAGCGATCTACATAGATAATTTTCCGCCATCTTTGATATGCTCACATAGCCCCTCTTCTCAAGTCGCTTCACTGGCTCCCTATCGGTTTCCATATCTATTTCAAACTTCTCCTACTGACCTGTAAGTGCACCCATTCTGCTGCTCCTCACTACCTTTCCTCTCTTGTCTCTCCCTACACCCCTCCTTGGGAGCTCCGCTCTTCTGGAAAATCCCTTCTATCTGTGCCCTTCTCTTCTACTGCCAACTCCAACAGTACTGATCCCACATATCCCACCTCATAAATGTACTACCACATGTCCTCCATCAAAAGGCATTCCTCTAAGGGCCGTCCTACCTAGATCTAACCTTGCTACTGTAGTACAACCAAATATGTATATAGTTTGCCTGTTACTTGTACTTCACTGTATATAGCAATGTTAATGTATTTAGTTCTAACTTTCCGTGTAATTGAAGATGTACTGTTTATAGCTGATGCAAGTCTGCTTCTCTAGCCTCTAGAGATCAGATTCATTCCCTGAGAACAAAAAGCTCTTTGCACCTAGTGCACACAAGACCACCAACTGGGAGAACATCTTACATGTAACAGTCAGTGCAAAAGATGGATAGCCCTCATCTCGCTGTCTGCATCTTAGAATTAAAGATTTTATTTTAGCTATTTAAAGTTGTTCAGTTGTTTAAAGTTGCTAGAGTAATAGGGATACTTGAACCAATGCAATTATACCTAATAATTTTCACCCAAGGTAAACTGCAGGACTTAATTAATCTACTTCTAAGGCCTAATAACTTACTTATTTTGATAATCAGTTAAACCTGACAGTGAGTAAGATCACGCATTTCCCTGCAGTTGGAAGCTATAAATCAAGGATTATACCTGAGGAGTGTGGGAGCATGGATGGGAGGGAGGGAAGGAAGCACTAACTGAAAGCTCTTTTGGGGTACTAAGCCCTTACTCACTTTAAATTTAAATGAAAGCTCTCTTGTGGTAGTAACCCTTGACTGACTTTAAATTTAAATGAACGCTGTTTTGTGGTACTGAGCCTTGACTGACTTATCAAAAACAATGAATTTTAAAATACAAAGATTTTATCAGCTTTAACCCAAAGAATTCTGTTTTCCTTAAGATTTACAGAATTTCCAACAGGTAAATACAAGTACACATTTCTTCCCAGTCGTAGCAGTCCCTTTTGGTAGTCCAGCTTACTCTAGCACGCCTTGATGGAATAGAAGGACATGCTACAGGAAGTCTCTCTGATTGATGTAGGTGCTGGTCTTCCTGGAGTAGTCGATTCCTTTCTGCCCTCTTTCTCCTTTTTTGATGAGGCTTCTGCTCACCTCTTGGGAGGTTGTTTTTTGCATTTGGTGAACATGGATTTCTCTTCTATATCATCAGCTCTGCAGGCAACATTGGGGTTGGCTGGAGGGAGAGACAGCACCCTGCTCAGAATCCCTTCACTAGTTCTTTGGAACTCAGCCGACCAGAGCTTATCCAGCAGGATCCCCGGTGTCCAGCCTGCCTCCTGCCAGGAGAATGGCCAAAGCAGCTGGAATGTCCCAAGCCTCTAGCTTGTCTTCTCCAGAATTCTTCTCCTTTCTTCAGCTAGCATGGTCCTTCTGGCATGACAATTTGGACCCATCAGCCTCCAGGCCCTCTTGCTCCTTCTCCTCTTTCTCAGAGGGAAGCCCCTTGATGTGGGGCAGGCAGAGCCCAGTAGAGGTCTCTCTGAAGAAGTGCCCCTGGAAGAAGATGGATTCAAGGAACTCTGATCAGCTCTTCTGTGTTAAGCATCCTGTTTTGAGTTCTCAGGGATCAGATGGTGACTCCATGTTTGAAGAAGATGACCAGGATGATTCTGTCATCATTCATTTGTTTTGGAAAGAGGAATGGTGGTCTTGATTGATTAAGATTCTTCTGCTCCGAGGCTGTCAGACGCTATGTCAACAGAGCAGGAGTCTTGGATGCATCCCCTCCTGCAGGGGGTCAGAAAGCCCTTCAGGGCATTTCTCTTCCCAGAAGTTCTGAAGAAAATGCTAGGCACGGAATGGAACTTGCCCTTGAAAGGCATGGCAGAGTTCTGATAGGCTCTGTACTTTTCCTTGGGAGGATCTTGCTGCCTGGAAGTGGTTGCCCTAGGTGGATGCACAGATGATGGCCGTTACTAAGCGCACCACCATTTTGGTGGAGGGTGGTGCAACATTTAAGGCTCACATAGATTGCCTTTCTAAAGAGCCAGTTTTTGACCTCCTCCCTTATTCTCCAAACAGAAGTTTGTGGATCCAGTGGCTCCCATAGGATGACACTTTGATGCTCCTGGAGTCAGTAGTGTTTTTGTGGCAAACTGCATATATGATTTGGTGTGCTTAGTGGTCAAGGATATTGCCATTTCTATGATGGCACATTGCTGCCATTGGGCAGCGGATACAGCGTCCAAGTCCCTGTTATCTGGACTTCCCTTTAAGGAAGTCTTCCAGAGGATCGATCTAAAGGGTCTGGAAAGCATGGCCTCTCCTCCTTTGCTTGACATTCTCTTTACTCCATGCACTAGGAGTCTCAGGGGTTCAGGGATTCCTGGAAATATCGCCAAGGGAGGGCCTTCCTTTCCTCCCTCTAGCTCCCAGTCCTAGACTATGTCCTTTCGAGGGACCTTCATCCAAACCTGAGTTCTGTCATCAGACGCAGTTACAGGTTGGGGATTTATTCCAGGGTGCCTCTTGTCAACAGTTGTCTCCATCACTTCTTCCAGGCATGGAACTGTGTGACCTCGGACCGATGTGTGCTTGACCTCATTTAGTTTGGCTACATGGTGGAATGAAAGGACCCCCATCCCGGATGCCTTCCTGATATCTGCAGGTATCATGCAGGTCTGCAGCCAAGACGGATACTATTCAGTCTACTCTGGAGAGGCTCCTCGGTCTCCAGGCCATAGTGCCAGTCCCACCAACCGAAAGGGGCAAGGGCTGATATTCCATTTACTTTGTGGTGCCAAAAAATGATGGCTCCTTCTGCCTAATTCTGGATCTCAACGGCATTGATTCTCACCTGAGAACCTTTCATTTTCACATGGAGACATTGAGATTGGTCATAAGAGTGGTCCAGCATGGAGAGCTCCTTGCATCCTTTGGACTTGGCTGCTGAGTACTACCACATTTCTATCCACAAGGATCAACAGCGCTTCCTTTGCTTCTCTGTTCTCAGCTCCCACTTTCAGTTTTTCCATTCTACCCTTCAGTCACTCCATTGCATGGAGGATGTTCACCAAGATTATAGTGGTGGCTGCCACTGCTCTGCAGTGCAAAGGGATTTAAGAACATAAGATATGCCATACTGGGTCAGACCAAGGTCCATCAAGCCCAGTATCCTGTTTCCAACAGTGGCCAATCTAGGTCATACGTACCTAGCAGTTCCCCAAAAGACACAGGTTCCACAATGCTTGTATTGGGTCAAGCATTGATATCCTGGGTCCCTTCTTAATAATGGTTTATGGACCTTTCCTCCTGGAATTTGTCCAAACCTTTTTTAAACCCAGCTACACTAACAGCCTTTACTAAATCCTCCGGTAACAAATTCCAGAGTTTGATTACACGTTGAGTGAAAAAATATTTTCTTTTATTAGTCTGTTATAGTTGTGTTGATGGGCTTTCCTCGTAGACAAATACAAATTAAACTTTCACTGACTGCATTATATTTCATTACAGTTCTTGCAGATTTTTTCTTAATTATAAATGCAACACCATTTCTTCTTTGTCTTTCATTCCCAGCATAGTAGACCATGTGATCATCAGATGCAAAGTGCCCAGAGCCAGTCCATTTCAGTTCACTGACACCCTACAGATTGAGTTGTATACATTCAATTTCATTCTTGACCACCTCCAACTTCCCTTGGTTCATGCTTCGTATGTTCCATGTCCCAATATGTAAGATATCTTTGCAACTTCTGACTCTCCTTTCATGCGCAGTTACATCAGCAAATCCAACTACATCATAAATGCTGGCTTTACTCTGAGAAATCTTCAGCTCATCCCCAGTAGCCATTTGAGTGCCTTTCAACCTGGAGGTTTCATCTTCCAGCACTGTAGTGCAATTTGTTTTGTGACTATCCATTGGGTTTTCATAGCAGGATACAGAAGTAGATTTGCCAAGCCTTTCTTCCGCGCACTTAATTCCAGTGTTGTTGCATTTGCACAGAAATATGATCCTCCGCATACAACACTGTTCCATTCTGCTGCTGCCCAGCTGGACATGTATTGAATATAATTAAAAATTTTGAGGGACTATTTTTCAAGATTTGTATCTGGTTTTATGTTATCAATTTTATTAAAAGGACCATTTGGGTGCTGGGTGTTATGTTTAGTCTGAGAAAAGATTTTTCTTTGACAAGTCGAATCTTTGAATGGAGAGAGACATCTCTGCTCTTGAGAATCGTGTCTAGGTCCTTCATAGCCATTCTTCCAAAAGCAATACATCATCGGACTTCTTGACGGCTAGTCCTTTCTTTATTGATTGTTGATCAAAGTAAATTAAAGTCATCAACGATTTCAATTTCTTCTCCATCAATGATGAACTTATTGATTTTGCCCGTTGTCTGGATCTTTGTCTTCTTAATGTTAAGGTGCAATAATTATTATTATTCAATGTCTTTATTGGCAATACTAATTCACATATCTAGGCTACACCAAGACAATCATTAACAGACTGCATTTACCATTTTTTACCCCTAAAAACCCTACTTTTTTATCAGCAACACTGACAAATCTTAGGGGCTTGTTTACAAAGCCACGGTAGCGGTTCGCGATCGTTATCGCGAATCGCTACCGCAGCTTTGTAAACAAGCCCCTTAGCGTCATCAAACAAAAACAATATTCAAGTGGTCAAGTATCAACACAGCAACCCATCTCCCTTTCCCCTCGATGGTGACCAATTGAAAGTAATCTGAAAAACTTTTAAAACAAATAGAACTTTCTATGGATAGTAAAGAGTAGCCAAAAGATGCCACTGGATATTCCAAATTTGTGTGCATCCTTATCTGGATGATTGGCTCATTTGGGCCAGATCACATGCTGAAGCCCTGTGGATATCTGCCCAGGTGGTGCAGTTTCTGGCAGGGGTAGCAGAACATCTTTTTGGTTGGAGTGGCCGAACAAAGAAATGCCCAGTCCCTCCCCAGGCTGTCTATTTGCTGATGCTGTGTTAGGCAAAATATTGGTGAGGCCATGGACCCTTTGGCCTACACCATTCCACTGCCTGTGGCTTCTGGAGAGTCTGAGCTGGGTGATCAACTATGCCAAGAGCTTCCTGGAGTCTTACCTAGCCATTAGAGTACCTTGGGGCACAGTTCAGCATCAGCTAAGGAAAGGTCTTCCTTCCTGAGAAGAGGGCAGAGAAGCTGTAGTCTCGGTTGAAGGCTCCCCAGGCCTGGGACTACCTCCAGCTCCTACAGTTAATGGTGTCCACTACAACGATCTCTGTTGTTCCACTGGTCTCCTTCCTCACAGGACTTTGGCATCAGGCTCTCGCTTCCCCCTCTGGTAACGGACAACGTGAAATAGTGACAGCAGCCCGACGATCTGCAGTGGCTTCTATTGACAACAGATGCCAGCTTACCTGGATAGGGAGCTCATTGCCTAGGGCTGATGGCCCAGGGTCACTTGAACAAATGGAAGGTTAATTAAAGCAAGCACCCATCTGTCAAATCCTATGTAGTACTAAAAAAGACTTCTTAAAAACAGTAGATATTTGGGCATCCATAGTAAATAACATAGTAACATAAGGGGTTATTTTAGAAGGTCTGTTATTGATTTGGACATCTGAAAATGGGCACCTGTTCACAGAGATATCTCTGCACCCATTTTAGAAAGCCGGATGTATAGATTTCTCTAGTGCATCTATGTCCATATAGCATGGGGACGTAGTGGAAGCATGGCCTGGGCAGAGTAACAGAGATGCATATAATGATGTGATTTCAGAACATCACAAGCATGTCTGGCCCTGGTCATTGAGGTGTCCATGCCTGTACCTGCTTCTGACTATGAATAAGATGCAAGAACGTGCTTGTTTCATGGCTGCAACAATTCCAGGGGGAAGAGCAAAATGCTCTTTCATTGCCACAGTTACTACTTCCTGGCCAAAGAAACTTGCATCTAAATGCATAATCCAAAAATATTACTGGCCCACTGCCGCACATCTGATTATCTGAAATGCCCAGCCGAGACATGCAAGTCTCATAACATAGTCGCTCCCCTTCTAAAATACCCCAACCGGCATGTCCATGTACCCATTTCAGAGGCTGTGCAATTCGAGAACATCCACATTTGTTTAAAGGCGTACACCTGGCTTTGGTATCTGCGCAGGTCCGTTGACAGAACTGGTTACTGTGACATTCATCTTTTATGGTGGAGACAGAGAGATTTCAGAAGGCACTTATACATACCTCCCTTCATTGCTGCTATTTCCCTAGATTTTGATATGTTGTGCTCTGGACATCCCAGATTCTTCCTCGATGTTCCTTCTAAAATCCCACTTATAGTGAATGATGACAGATTAAAGACCTGCATGATCCATCTAGTCTGCCCAGTGAGACGATGAGGGTAGACTAGATTCAAAGATAGTGTTGTATTATGAGAACTCCTAAACTTTTAATTTGTGATGGTAGTTAAATGTTGACTCCATCAAAATCCACATCAGTTGTAATTAACTCATGTTTTTTTCCTACCCATGAAACTAAAGTTGTATCTAAATTAAGCTTCAAACTGTTAATTTGCATCCATTTATTAATACTTTGCAAACATAGATAGTTGAGATACAGTGGCAGCCAAGAGACATGAAGGGGAGGTAGTTATTAAAGTGCATTAAGGGAGTAACACATGATGCGAGGGGGTACCCAAAAAAAACAGGAATAACATTGCCGTGGGCAGAGCTTGTGTAGTACGCACTTCTGCCGCTAGGCGTGTATAGTGCAACTCATTGTCAGTTCAGTGCCGCCTGTGTTGTTGACCTGGCTTGTTCTGTTCATCTGCAGTGATTGTTTTTGCTAGCGCTGTTTTGTTCTTGTTTCTTTTTTTATGATGACAAGTTTAAGTGAACAACGTGCAGCTGTGAAATTTTGTTTTCTACTCAGTAAAAATGCTGCTGAAACTGTTTTAATGTTGAAAACAGCTTATCAAGATGACGCTATGGGAAAAAGTCAAGTGTACCAGTGGTTTGCTCGGTTTAAAAATGGCGACATGTCGATTGATGACAAACCTCGTTCTGGGCGTCCATCAACTGCCCGAATCGACGAAAATATTGAAAAAATTAGAGAGTTTGTGCTCACAGACCGTCGACAGACAATTGATCAACCGTCAGAGATTAGTGGGTTATCTTGGAGCTTGGTTCAGTGAATTTTAACGGAAGATTTGGGAATGAAAAGGGTTGCTGCCAAGTTTGTTCCTCGGGTTCTGACTGACAATCAAAAGGAACATCGAGTTGAAACATGTCGTGTTTTGAAACAACAGCTTGAAACTGATCCAGATTTTCTGTCAAAGGTCATTACAGGTGATGAGTCATGGTGCTATGGTTACGACCCAGAAACAAAGCAACAGTCAAGCCAATGGAAGACGTCATCGTCACCCCGTCCAAAAAAATGTCGTCAAGTCAAATCAAACATCAAAACAATGCTGATTTGCTTTTTTGATGCCAAGGGGGTAGTTCATTCAGAGTTTGTTCCCCCAGGTCAGACCGTCAATCAAACCTTGTATTTGGAAGTTTTAAGAAGATTGCGCAACAGTGTTTGTCAAAAAAGACCCGATTTGTGGTAGACAGGAGACTGGTTCTTCCACCACGACAAGGCACCTGCACACACAGCCATCTCTGTTAGACAGCTTTTGGCTAAAAATGGCATGGCTCCGCTGCCCCACGCACCTTACTCGCCTGACCTGGCTCCGTGCGACTTTCTTATTTCCACGCATGAAAAGGGGCATGAAAGGACACCGATTTGACAACATTGAAGAAGTCAAGAAAAAAAGGAGGGAGGAGCTGTCAGCCATTTCTAAAAATGACTACAAAAAATGTTTTGAACAGTGGAAGCACGAGTATTTTGAAGGGGATAAGGTTGTTTTGTAAAGAATTTGAAATAAATAGCTTTTAAAAAATAATTCCTGTTTTTTTTGGGTACCCCCTCATATTTGTCCTTGAAATGAGATAAATGTAATAATGCAAATTGCATCGAACAGTGCAATCTGTGTTATTTCTGGAAAAGTAACCCAGCTGAAATGTAAAAGCAAAACCTCATAATAAATTTTTTTTCAGTTACATTTGAAGCAAAAAGCCTGTGAGGGAGTCAGTTGGACCATTAGATCAGTGTTTCTCAACCACTGTACAATGGCGGTGACAGATAGGAGCATGGTTAGGCATGAGTTCAGGAGGATATTGCCCCATTATGGAGAGGCATAACTGGAACAGTTGTTGGGCTCCATGAGTAAACTCAGCTAAAAACTGTGTTTGAACATATCTTCTACACAGGATTTACATACTGGAAATAGTTGGATTGTGTTGGCTGATGTTTTTCTGATGCATTATTAATTCTCTCATTTACAGGACATATTTTCCATCCCTGAGGCTTTTGAATTGGGCCCAAAAAGTGTAGTTACTCACCTGTAACAGGTGTAATCCAGGGACAGCAGGAATCAGTCCTCTCATATGGGTGACGGCGCCAACAGAGTCCTCGCGGAAGCATCCCCCCCAGCTTTCAAAGAAAGCCTTTGGGAGATACCACCATGCATGCATGGTCCCCTTCCCGCCCAAGGGTGCCATCTTGCTCAGTCAGATGACATAGCTAAAAGACAGCAAAAATAAAAGAATGGTGCAAAGCAATTCCAAAGGGAGGAGGAAGGGTTGTGAGGACTGACTCCTGCTGTCCCCGGAGAACACCTACGTGAGCAATTACGCTTTCTCCGGGAACAAGCAGGAAGTCAGTCCTCACATATGGAACTCCCTAGCTACAGGCTACTGAAGCCCATAGAGAAAAAAACATGGTGACCCTCAGGGGAACCGTGAGCAGTAGCAATTGACTCCGCAGGCTGTATTAGGACCCGTGTATCCGATGGAGGCGACTATCTGGTAGCCTGAACACAGAAGGGTTGGAGGTTAGGAGTTGCCTAGACTCCAAAAAGATTACGGAGAATGGCCTGGCCGAAGGCACTGTCCCGTTGGGACTCCCTCTCCTGGCAGTAATGAGCTGTGAAGGTATGGACTGAAGACCAGTTGGCAGCCTGGCAGATGTCCATCATAGGGATAGAGTGCAGATTTGCCACAGAGGCCGCCATGGCTCTGACATGGTGCGCCGTGACCTGGCCTTCCAGCGGGAGCCCCACCTGCTCATAGGCGAGGGCAATACAGTCTGCCACCCAGATAGACAGCATACATTTGGTCACCGCCTCCCCCAGTCTACTGGAGTCATACAGACAAAAAGTTGAGAAGCTTTACGGTGGCCTTGGGTCCAGTGCCGTCTTACAGTCGAAGTTGTGGAGGATTGCCTCCACCCTACTGGAGTGAGGTCATGGGAAGAAAATGGGTAGTACCACCTCCTGGTTGAGGTGAAAGGACGATACCACCATCAGAAGGAATTTGGGGTGTGTGAGGAGAACACCCCTGTTCCTTTAGAACCTGGTGTAGGGCGCCTCCACCACTAAGGCTTGGAGCTTGCTAACCATGCGAGCCGAGGTGAGCGCGACCAGGAACACCACCTTCCACGAAAGGTTTTGCCGGTGACAGGTAACCAGGGGGTCAAAAGGCGGGCAAGTAAGCTATGCCAGTACGATATTGAGGTCCCACTTGGTCACCGGTTGACACACTGTGGGTTTTCATAGGAGGCCCCTCATGAAGCGGGTCACTAGAGGCTGGACCGAAAGGGGTTTTCCATCTACCGGGTGATGATGTGCCACCAAGGCGCTGAGGTGCACTCTGGTGGAGTTTGATTTGAGTCCGGAGTGGGAGAGATAGAGAAGATACTGTAGCACTATAGCTGCACTGGGCAGGAAAATGGGCTAACCTCGCGGCCGCGCAGCAGAGAGAAAATCTACACCACTTGAAGGCATATGTTTTCCTGGTAGAGGTCTTATGTTTGGCCAGCAGGATCTCTTCCACTTCTCCCAAGAGGATGAAGGGGGCTAGGGTCACCCTTTCAGCCGCCATACTGTCAGTGGAAGTGACCCCAGGTTGGGGTGCAAGAGAGAGCCCCCCTCCTGAGGCAGAAGCCCTGGGGAGCTCCCCAAAGGAATGGGGGTCTCCACCAAAAGCCAGAGGAGTGGTGGAAACCATGGCTGCCTGGGCCATCGAGGGGCTATCAAGATCAGCAAGACCTTGTCATGGAGGGTCCTGAACAACATTTTGGCAATTAGTGGTGTGGGTGGGAAGGCATACATGAGGCCTTCCGACCACAGGATGAGAAAGGTGTCTGCCAACACCTGGGAAGGTGGGCTTGCCTGGAGCAGAAGCGGGACAACTGGTAGTTGTCAGGGCTGGCAAACAGGTCTATCCATGGTTCTCCCTAGAGGCAAAAGAGCCGGCTGGACACTCTGGGTTCCAGCTGCCACTCGTGCGACTGGAGGACCCTGCTTAATCTGTCAGCCAGTGAGTTGTCCTGGCCCAGCAGGTATACTGCCCATAAGAGGATGCCCTGCTGCACTGTATAGGAGCAGATGGCCATCACCTCACGGAGAGGGCGTGGGATCCCATGCCCCCCTGCTTGTTCACATATAACATAGCCACCTGGTTGTCTGTTTGGACCAACACTGGTTGGCGCCATAGATGGGGCAAAAAGCTTGAAGGGCAAGGCATATCACTCTCAATTCCAGGAGGTTGATCTGCAGGTTGCTCTCGGTCTGCGACCAGTTGCCCTGGGCGTGGAGTTCTTTGCAATGGGCTCCCCAGCCCAGAGACATCCATCGTGAGAACCATTAAGGGGCATGGAGCCTGGAAGGACATCCCTGTCTCGAGGTACTGGGGGTTCTGCCAACAGATCAGGGATTCCACAAACAGATGGGTCACTAGGACTGTATCCCGGAAACGGCCCATGGACGGTGTCCACTGGTCATGAAGGCACAACTGTGTGGTCCACATGTGGAGGTGGGTGTCTGTGGTGACCTGGACCGTGGGGGCCATGTATCTGAGTAGGCATAGCAGAAGCCGAGCAGACACCGAGGGGCAGTGTTGTATGTCCTAGGCCATTGCCCTGAAGTGGCCTGCTCAGTCCCCTGGCAGGAGGCCTTTGCTTGGCGGATATCCAGTCTAGCCCTTATGAACTCCAGACACTGGGTCGGGAGGAGGTGGGATTTGGGGTAATTTACTATGAACCCCAAATGTTGCAGGACCTGGATGGTGCATGCGTTTGCCTGCTGCACCTCCGAGGCCATGCTTTCCTTTATGAGCCAATCGTCCAGATAGAGGAACACAGACCCCTTGGAGGCGGAGGAAGGTGGCCATGATTGCCAGACAGTTGGTGAAGACTCTTGGGGAGGAAGCCAAACTGAAGGGCAGCACCCTGTATTGGTAATGGCTGTCCCCCACCATGAACCGCAGGTAATACCTATGGTTGGGGTGAATGTGGATGTGAGTGTAAGCATCCTTCAGTTCCAAGGAATATAGCCAATCTCCCTGCTGGAGGTGAGGCATCAGTGTTCCAAGGTAGAGCATCTTGAACTTCTCCCTCACCAGGAATCTGTTCGGATTGCACAGGTCAAGGATGGGCCTTAGGCCCCTATTCTTTTTAGTATGAGGAAGTACCTGGAGTAGAACCCCTTGCCCTTGAAATGGTGGGGGCTCTGTTCTCAAGAAGATCTGCCAGTTCCTTCAGTAGAAGGTCCCGGTGAAGGGTAGACCTGGGGGGCTCTCCTGGGAAGAAAGGGGGAGGTGTCTAGGCCAGATGGAGGAGATAGCCCTCCCTGACCACCTGGAGTGCCTAGGAGTCATTGGTGATGGCTGGCCACCTTTGGGCATAATTAACGAGACATCTACCTGTCGGCTGCTGACCTCCTTGTGGTGGAGAGACTATGCCCAAGGAATCAAAAGCTCCACCCTGGCTGGGCCGAGGCTGACGCCTGGGGCTTGGGAGCCTTCTGCTTACGAGGACCTTGCCCATGTCCCTTGGCCTGCTGCCCTTGCTGGGGCGCCGGGGAGGCCTGAAAAGTTGGGTAGTTTCTGTAAGCAGCCCCTTTCCTTGGGTAGAAGGGCTTTTTACCCGAGTCCTTCCATTGGGGAGGGGCAGCGGTCTTCTTAAAGAGCCTGGTTTTCGTCATAAACTCGGACTCCAGCTCGGCAGCCTTGTCGGTTATGGGTTTGCCAAAGAGGTTCTCTCCTTGGCATGGGATGTCGACTAACTTGTCCTGAACCCATTGCTCGAGGTCGGATGACTGTAGGCAAGCTTGGCATCAGGCACCGATTTCCGCCGCCACCGCTATTTGAGCCGCCGACTCAAAGCCGTCATAGCTGCCCAAGACATAAACTTGGAGCACTCACAGACGGCCTTGGCCAGGTTCTTGAACTGCTGCAGGAGTTCCTCGGAAAGAGCAGCTGAGAACCTGGTGAGTTCCTTTGCCAAGTCTCTCAGATACATGCCCATGTACAGCTGGTATGTCTGGATCCAGCCGATGAGCATCGAGCCGTGGTAGCACTTTCTGCCGAGGGCGTCCACGGTGCATGCCTCCCTGCCGGGGGCCACCAAGGAGTGCATCTTCTGGCTCTTCAGGTGACGCATGGCCAACTCCACCACCATGGAGTTGTACGGCAGCTGTGACGTCTGGAAGCCCGGGTTCTGGTGGACTTGATACATTGAGTCGAGCTGCTTGCTCACCATCTGCACCGAGGCCAGTGTTTCCCACATACGGAGCATTAACCATTCCAGGATGGGTGGAATGGGTACCGTAAGCGATTCCCTCAGAAGGGCCTTGTATTGGAGCATTTTGAGTTCCTCTGCCTGAGGGTCCTACTCCAATTCCGTTGGGAATGCTAGCACCTTGGACATGTCCCTGACGAAGTCGAGGAATGCCATGTCCTCAGGTGGGAACTGACGCCGGGGCTCCAAACGAGGGGAGTCCAAGGAGACGTCACAGTGGGGATGGGTATCCAGCAACTCCTCGTCCTCTGTTTCCCACTCGGAATAGTTCGTCGATGTCTCGAGGGAAGGATGGCTTACGGGCTCCGGGGCTGATCCCTGCCCGTGACCCTCGAAGGTCCCATGGCTGACGCCAAGCACACTGGCTGGGAATAATCATGGTCCCGTAGAATGGGAACCGGATCGAGAACTTGGCCTAGGATCGACTCGAGGCAGCAGGACTTCAAGGATCAGCTCAGCCTCCGGGGACGTTCCCGACGTCGAGGGCCTGGTGGTCTGGGCAGATAAACTAGTAGTACAGGACAACAGCACCCACTGCTGGTTCATGAAGGCAGCCAAACTGTGCTCCAGGGCCGCCATTCTGGACTCCAGGTCAGAAAGCTCCACAGCCATCAACGCGGACAGCGATGGAATCGGGCCCTACGCTGGTTCCCCCAAAGGGGAGTCCTCAATGAGGATAGTGTCCAGCAACTGGGACCGGTCCGAGGCCGAGTCTGTTCCAGGGACCTTCGCAGGCTGCTCCTCCGATCTCTCAGAGAGGCGTCTAGGACTGTGGGACCTGGCTCGGGACTAACCTGGCCCATAGAATCATCCAGGGGTGCCGCCTTCAAGCTCTTCTTCTTCTTCTTGAGTTCTCTCAAGGGAGATCCCCCTTTTGAGGAACCACGGCGCTGGTCGGGGTCTGTCAGGTTCTCCCAAGATTCTGTGGTTCAGGAGGAGGCCTTGGCCTTCGGAGGTACCTGGGACTCTGGGAAAAACTTATCATACTGCTGCTGCCAGCTCTTGAGGGCCTTGGTGGGCAACGTTTTACAGTGGCCACATGCCATGGGGTTGTGATCCATGCCCAGGCAGCAAAGGCAGCAGTTGTATGTGTCAGTCAGGGGCATTATTTTGACACACCAATCACACTTCTTGAAGCCACTGGTAGCCATGGGAGAAAAACATATCCGAGTGAGGTCGAAGACCCACAGTGCTGCCAGTTGGAAAAAAGATGCGAAGGCGCCAAGAAGCAAAAATGAGAAAATAAGAAAACTAAGGACCCAAGACTTGAAGCCGGGGCAATGGGCTCGGGTAGCGAGAAGAGTATGAAAATCAAGTCTAAAAAAATCAACTTTTTCCAGGGAAGAGCAGACAGACGTCTGAAGGGCTCCGCGGAAAAAAGGAGACTGAGCAAGATGGCACCCTTGGATGGGAAGGGGACAATGCATGCATGGTGGCATCTCCCAACGGCTTTCTTTGAAAGCTGTGGGGATGCTTCCGCGAGGGCTCCATTGGCGCCGACGTCACCCAAATGTGTAAACTGATTTCCTGCTTGTTCCCAGAGAAAATATTTTGTGGTAAAACTTAAAGAAAATGCTTTTAGGTATAGTCTGAGAGTATATTAATACAATTTTTCATGGAAACAGTCTACTTAACTCCCACTATCATACTGAAATACTTTTTAGTAATAGCACTACAGAGAACAAGTGTCCCAGATTCACCCTCTAGAAATCAGGTAGCCCTAATCCCCCTCCTTTCTCCACCTTGTAGAAGGGCAAGACTTCTTTCCTGTGCCTGTCTTTTTCCAGCTTCAACCTGATGTCTGCGTGAATGACCTCACATCTTTGCACATCAGACTGAAGCCAGCAGAATGAGACCCACATGGGTAAAAAGTGCTGATCTCCTCCTTCTAGTGAGAAGAACTGGGAACAAGGATCATACAAAACTGTGTGTGCTACGAGGACTGAACAAACTCAAGTCATGTGCCTCAAAATTAAAAAAAGGTTGAGAAACACCACATTAGATGATAGATCGTGCTAAGAAGGGATGATGTTGGGCTGATCATGATTGTTGTATTTCATTGTCAGAATCTCAGGGAGGGGGACCTAAGGCCTGAAAATTAATTGAGGGGGGGGGGGGGCACAAAGCTGAACATTTGCCTAATTCCTTGCACTGGCCATGGGAGAACTCCTGGAGGTCACTGTGAGCCAGGGAATTTGAGAAAAAGTTGAGAATAATTCTAACATGTGCCTAAGCATGGGGGCAATGTTGGGGCAAACAGTGGGCACTCACAGCGAGTGTGATCGCAGTGTGAAGGTTAATGATGATATAAGGAGGTCAAGTTTGCCTAATTTTTCTATGTCCTTTTCTGTTCTGCTTTTTTTTAGAAAATATTACCATGGGTAGGTTTACGCAAGATCAACATCTCATACTGGGGCTGGGAAGACATGTCGGCCTTCACCAACACAACCCTGCAATGGCTTCCCGGTGAGCCCAATGATTCCGGATTCTGCGCATATTTAGAGAGGTCAGAGGTGGCAGGTCTGAAGGCCAACCCATGCACAGCTATGGCTGACGGTCTCGTCTGTGAAAAACCAGTTGGTAAGGCCCAGCTAAATTTATTTATTAATTGATTGATTGAGTTGGGAGTGCATTAGGGTGAGAAGTAGTGAAAGGTGTTTTTTCTTTTGCTTTCTTTGTGGTGTTTTGTTCTGTTTGTTTCCTTTTTAATCCCATTTGCTCTGCTATCTGATGTGTGGTAACTGGACGGAGAATGGATTAAGTCAGGTTTTTGGGGCATGTACAGAGAATCTGTAGCACAACTGTGATTTGAATGGAAGGTGTGTGTCTTTTAGATGAACATGTGCTGTGCTGCTGACTCTTTGGTATACATAACTTGTGACACGTACCATATGCATATTCCGATTCTGCAAAATCATGTAGTTTCAAACTAGACTCTATAGACTAGGCCAGTGGTTCTCAACCTACTCCTCAGGATACACTCAGCCTGCCTAGTTTTCAGGCTATCCCAAGTGAATATGCATGAGATTTGTTTATTGAAATATTTCTATTCTGCCATTTATCGTATTCTAGAAATAGACATAAGAACACCACCATTAACATAAAATTTAAAATTTGTAAAATTTTATTCAATTTAAGGATTCAATTAAATCCTTGTTTAAATATTATAAGCCTCCTTAAACAACAATATTTTAAGCTTCTGTTTCCATGCAGTGTAGCCAGTGCACACAGGTCTCTCTCCTGCATTGTGGATATCTTGAAAATCTAACTGGCTTGGTGTGTCCCAAGGACTGGGTGGAGAATCTGTGGCTTAGGCTAAATGTGGGTTATTAACTAGCTTGTTTGCAATATATGTTACTGCTTTGTTTGTACAGGTTCAATTTTCAACAGATTCCTTTGTGCAAGACTAGGAAACATAGGTGTTCCCTAGATTTATTTTCCTGTTTTACCATGTCCAGACGGTCTTTAACTCTTTATCTATATTATTTTATGGCAAAAGACAGGCCCTACCCTCATCCAAGAAATAATAAAGGCTTCTATGACATAGTTCCTTGGCTGTACTTTTCCTGACTTAACTTAATGTTGGCCTGATATTTTGAACCTAGTTATAGTCTTATAACTCTGCATGGCAAGGATGAGAATCAGAAAACAAAAACAGGGCAGGATTTCAGGATGGTCCAGAGAAACTCTGGCTGCACTAGGAAGAAAGCACTAGGAAGAAAGCACACCTTTCTGAAACGTCAAAATCTCCCATGCAGGATGACATAACTTGGCTGGAATGTAGCTTTGGAGGACAGTGGGAGGATGTCTGGATTCTCGTACATAGGAGAATCAGTTCTAATTCATTTATTTGTGTGGATTTAAGTCACACCTTTTTAGCAATAGCTCAAGGTGAAGTACCTAGTATACCTGAATGTATTTCCCAGTCCCTGGAGGATCTAAGTTTGTATGTGAGGAAGTGGGGGGCTAAGCGACTTGCCCAAGGTCACAAGAGCATCTACCATCCAGTGACATACCAAAGAGAGCGCGGTGGATGCAGTGAATCCAAGGAGAGAGTGCCAAAATTCCAAGCCTGCGCACATAGCAAACTTACTAAACTCCTTTGCTGGCTTGCCACGCTGCTTCTGCACCGAAGCTCATGATATTGTGAGGCTTCGTCCCGGGAGAGAACATATTTCTCATAGCTAACATATTCCAGTTAAAAAAAAAGTAAAGATAAAATACTTTTTTCTAACTTTGTTGTCTGAGCACTTTATTTTCAATCATGACGGCCCCAGTCTCTCTTTTCTGCTTTCCTTATCTGTCTTCTGCTAACACTGTTTCCGGTGTCTGCTGTCCATGTGTCCATTCTCCTCTCCTGTCTTTTCCATGTGCTCTCTACATCCCTCTCTGACCGTATTGATTTTATCCTTTTTGCTCTTCCTTCCATTTCTTTCTTTATTCTCTCTCCATCCACTCAAATTTCACTCACCCTCTAGTCCTCAATCTCCTTTTGACTTTTCATATATCTATCAACTTCCTGTCTCCTCCTCTTTGCTCCAGTCCAGTCCATCTCCCCTAGCTCTCTCCCATTTCCCCTGTCTCACTGCTTCTCTGGCCTCTTATTCTCTTTTTTTCATGCACTCTCCATCACCACATTTCTACTCTCTGTACCCACCATCCTTCTCTCATTCTCCCCCATTAACATCTCCAGAGTCCAGCATCTTCCCTCTTTCTGTTCTACTCTCCATCCTTTTTCTCCCCCCCAGCCTATCAACTTCCTATCACCTCTACCTTCTCTACCCGCCCAACTGGCCCTGCAACCCCCTCTCTCTTCCCTCCCTTATTGCTGTATCTCCTTTTCTCTCTCTGTTCATCTCCAGATCAGCTTCTCCCCTATCTCTGTACACATGTCTAATCCTGCATTTTCCATCCCCCCTCTCTGTCCCCTCTCTAATAGCCCAGCATCTCCCTCTTTCCTTTCTATAATAGCCCAGCTTCTCCTCTCTCTCTCTCTCTATTTCCTCTATAATAACCCGGCATTTCCCCTCTCTGCAGCAAAAGAGTCTCTCTCTGTCCCTCCTTCCCTGAGTCCAGCATCTCCTCTGATTCTCCTTGTCCTGCCTCGCACCCCTTCTGTAATATCCCCTCTTCTTTGTTTTCAGAGACAAGAACATTTTAAGCCAGCAGCCGCAACCACTGCTGTTTATGTCGTTCACTTCCGGTGTGCAGTGGAAATGAATGCAGTAAGCAGTTCGGAAAGGGCAAGCCACAGCCCTGGTATTTTTTTCTGCTGCTGCTGCTTGCCTGCCTTCCAGGGCCACGATTGTGTTCACGGCTGCAGCATTTCTCTACTGTTGTGTTTGTGGTCTTGGCCACAGCATTTTTTGCTGCCGCTGCTACCTTCTGGCACTGCGATCATTTTCACGGCCGTAGAATGTATCTATTTCTGCTGCTGCTGTCATGCTCACAGCACCTTTTTGGGGCCGGTGCGGTGCGGTGCGGTGCGATCTCTACCCAGTTCAGCTGTGTAAACCCTTATCTCCCACTCAGAGCCATTGCCCTTTGCAAGTGCACGGATCGCGCCGGCTTTGCCGTCATGCTGCCTTTTATTTCCTAGGTCCACATCTCTTGAATTCTCTTCCCCCAGACATCCGTCTTGAGATCTCATATCCCAGATGTAAGGCTTTTTAAATTAACATTTGATCTTTCTCCATAGGGCCCGTGCACTTCTGCAGCTCCTTGAATGGCTCTTACTGGATATCTCTCTTTCTCCATTTCTTTTCTTTTGCTGTTTTCCTGTCTTTTGTACTGTTTCTTTTCTATCATTAGTTTTATGCATTATAGACTGCTCTGTTGCTTCGAAGGGCGGTATATAAAGTTTTAAATAAACCATAAACCATAATACTCTGCCCTGTGGCTACCAAGAAAATGATTTAACCTCCTTTAAAGAAAACTCAACACCTGGCTATTATCTCCACTTTTTAGCTATTAGCTCTTCTTGGAACTTGTATTGGTTATTAGTTCTTGAAACTGTAATTAACATTCAGAGATGGAACAATTTGTGTGTTCGCTTTTGTTCAAAAGAATTTGTATTGTTTCTCGGAGCAACATTTAGCTAGACCTGCCACCTATTCCTTATGGGGGTAATTTTATAAAGTCATTTTACAACGAATGTGGCAATATCTGTGTATAAAATGGCTCTTACATAAGTGTGACTGGCATAAAAGTATACATGATTACGTACCTGTGCATATGCTTACTGTAGATGTAGGCAGGGACTTGGGAAGCACACATTCTCTGGGAACAAGCAGGAAGTCAGTATTCACATATGGGTGATGTTGTCAAACCGACGGAGCCCTCGTGGAAGCATCCCCCCAGCTTTCAAAGAAAGCCTTTGGGAGATGCCACCATGCATGCGTGGTCCCCTTCCCTCCCAAGGGTGCCATCTTGCTCAGTCTCCTTTTTTCCGTGGAGCCCTTCAGATGTCCTCTAGCTTATCCCCGGAAAAAGTTGATATTTTTGTTCCTCGAGTTTCCAACTCATCTCCGGTATTGCACCGGTCCTCTTCCTGCTACCAACCTTGGCGCCCCGGCGTCGGGTTCAGTTTTCACATTTTTGTAGTTTTAATTCTTTTTCCTTTCCGGCGCCTTCGCGCTTTTTTTCTCCTGCTAGCAGCCTGGAGGGACTTCAACCTCTCAGGGGTACTTTCCCCCCCCCCCCCCATAGCTACCAGTGGGTTTCAGAAGTATAATTGGTGCTCAAAAATTATGTCCTTGACCGACACACATGATTGCTGCCTTCATCGCCTTTGGCCAGACCATGACCCATCTGCCTGCAGCCTCAGCAAGAGGATGTCCTGCAAGGCCCTCAAGAGCTGCTAGCATCAGCATGACAAGTTCTTCCCAAAATCCCCAGCACCTCCTAAAGCCAGGACCTTGTCTGAGGCCCTGACACCTCAGGTGGAGCTTTCTGAGCACGAGCCTCATCATGGGTCCTCAGAAAGGGGATCTCCCTCGAGCGAACACAGAAAAAGAAGAAACCCTTGAAGGTGGCGTCCTTGGATAGTTCCGAAAGACCCCGAGCTAGGCCCGCTAGTCCAAGGTGATTGTCCAAGGCATCAGAGAAGGGGTGACCTGCAAAGATCCCCAGAAGGATCCAGCTGCGGACTGGCCTCGGTCCCCAGACACCATTCTCACCGAAGTCCAGAATGGCGATCCTCGAGCACAGTTTGTCTGCCTTTATGGCCCAGCAGCGGGTGCTGTTGTCTGGTTCCACCGGTTCATCCGCCCCGACCTCCGGGCCGTTGACTTCCAAGAGGTCCCCGGAGGCCGAGCCGATCCTCAGCCAAGGTCGCGCTCCAAGTCCCACTTGTCGGGATTGTGGTCATCCCTGGTAAGTCTACTGGGTGTGGGCTATGGAACACCAGGCCTTCGAGGCCCGCGGAGCAGCCCTCGAGCAAGTACTCCATGGACTACTTTGAGTGGGAGATGGAGGACGAGGAATCCCGCAATACTCATCTCCTCCGCGACATCCCTCACAATTTCCCTGTGTCGGAACATCGGTGGCAGTCTCCGCCAGAGGACATGGGTTTCTTGGACTTTGTCACGGACATGTCCAAGGCCCTAGCATTCCCGACCGAGTCGGAGGAGGATCCTCGGACGGATGAGTACAAGGCCCGTCTCTGGGAATCGCTAACGGTACCTATTCCTCCCATCCTGGAATGGCTCATGCTCCGCATGTGGGAGTCGACAGCCTCTGTACCAGTAGTGAGCAAATGGTTTGACTCGATGTATCGGGTCCGCCGGAGCCCGGGCTTCCTGAAGTCACAACTACCGCATAACTCCATGGTGATGGAGTTGGCCATGTATCGGCTGAAAAGTCAGAAGACGCACTCCTCGGTGCCCCCCAGCAGGAGGCACGCACCTTGGATGCCCTCAGCAGAAAGTGCTACCAGGGCTCAATGCTCCTCTGCCGTATACAGGCCTACGAGCTGTACATGGGCATGCACCTGAGAGACCTGACGAAGGAACTCGCCAGGATCTCTGCTGGCCTCTCTGAGGAACCCTTGCAGTGCTTCAGGAGCCTGGCCAAGGCAATCCGTGAGCACTCCAAATTTATGTCTTGAGCGGCATATGACGGGTTTGAATCGACGTCTCGAGTAGCCGTGGCAGGCATCCGGGGCACGCCGCAAAGCTTGGCTTCAGTCATCTGATCTTGAGCAGTGGGTTCAGGACAAAATGGTCGATGTCGCATGCCAAGGAGAGAGCCTCTTTGGGAAACCCATGACCAACAAGGCTGCTGAGCTGGAGACTGAGTTCATGACAAGGACCACGCTCTCCAAGAAGACCACTGCCCCTCCCTGATGGAAGGGCTCAGGTAAAAAGCCTTTTACCTGAGGAAGGGAGCTGCTTATCGAAACTACCCACCCTATCAGCCCCCCCCCCCAGCTCCCCAACAGGGTCAGCAGACCAAGGGACATGGGCATGGCCCGCGAAAGCAGAAAATTCCAAAACTCCAGGCACTAGCACTGGCCCCAGCCCTGCCAGGGGGGAGCTTTTGACTCCTTGAGCATATCCTTTCTACCCCAAGGAAATAAGTAGCCCACAGGGGGATGTCTGGCTCTCTATGCCCAGAGGTGGGTGACCATCACCACCAATTCCTGGGCATTGAGGGTAATCAGGGAGCGCTACCTCCTCCACCTGACTCAGACGCCTTCCACTTACTTCCCGGAAGAGCCCCTCAGGTCTCCCCTCCACTGGGACCTTCTTCTAAAGGAGTTGGAAGACCTTCTCAAGGACAAAGCGGTGGAACTGGTGCCCCACCACCTCAAGGGCAAGGGGTTCCACTCCAGATACTTCCTCATGCCAAAGAGGACGGGGGCCTAAGGCCCATCCTCGACCTGTGCAACCTCAACAAATTCCTGGTGAGGGAGAAATTCAAGGTGCTCTCCGTTGGAATATTGCTGCCATACCTCCACCAGAGAGACTGGCTATGCACCTTAGACCTCAAGGATGCTTATAACCACATCCTTATCCATCCCAACCACAGGCAATACCTGCGGTTTGTAGTGGGAGGCAGACACTTTCAATACAGGGTGCTGCTCTTTGGCCTAGCCTCTGCCCCAAGACTTCACAAAATGCCTGACAGTCAGGGATCTTCGTCTTTCCCTACCTGGACGACTGGCTCATAAGAGGAGGCACAACCTCGGATGTGCAGAAGGCCACCGCTCGCACCATCAAGGTTCTGCAACATTTGGGCTTTGTCATTAACTTCCCCAAGTCTCACCTCCTCCCCACACAGTGCCTGGAGTTCATTTGAGCAAAGCTCGACACCCTCCAGTCGCAGGCTTTCCTGCCAAGGACCGAGCAGATCGGCTCCGGTCCCTTGCTTGGGACATACAGCACTGTCCCTCAGTGCCCGCTTGACTTCTTCTGCGCCTCCTTGGGCACATGGCTTCAACAGTCCATGTCCCTCTGGACGCTCGCCTCCACATGAGGACGGCACAGTGATGTCTCCAGGACCAGTGGTCTCAGGCCACTGGTTATCTCCAGGACTGAGTCTCGGTGCCCCGCCAGCTGGCAGAATTCCTGGACTTGTGGCAATTGCCCCATCATCTCGAAGTGGGCATGCCTTTTCAGCCTCCAAGTCACTCGAGGGTCCTCACCACGGATGCCTCCCTGCTCAGCTGGGGAGCCCACTGTGGAGATCTCCGCACTCAGGGCAACTGGTCACCAGACAAAAGCACCCAGCAAATCAATCTCCTGGAGCTCCGGGCCATACACCTTGCCCTAAAGGTCTTCTGTCACCACCTACATCACCAGTCGGTGCTGGTCCAGATGGACAACCAGGTGGCGATGCTCTAGGTGAACAAACAGGGGGGCACGGGGTCTCGTACCCTTTGTCAGGAGACACTGATCCTCTGCTCGTATGCATTCTATCAGGGAATCCTCCTGCAGGCAGTTTACCTGCCAGGCCAGGACAACCTGCGGGCCGACAGACTCAGCAGGGACCCCAGGGTAGCAAGTTGGCTTTTCCGTCTCTGGGGGGAACCCGTGATGGACATGTTCACCAGTCCAGACAACTTTCAGCTGTCCCGCTTTTGTTCCCAGCAGGCCCACTCCTCCAGGGTGGCAACGAATGCGTTCCTGGTCTCATGGTCGGAGGGCCTCATGCATGCCTTCCCTCCGACGCTGCTGATCACCAAGACCCTGTTCAGGGTACTCCGCAACAGGGCCTCGCTCATCTTGATAGCTCCTCGGTGGCCCAGGCAGCCGTGGTTTCTGCTGCTCCTGAGGCTGGCGGCGGAGGTCCCCATATCCATGGGAACTGACCCGGGTCTTCTATCTCAGGAGGGGGGCTCCCTTCTGCACCCCAACCGTGGGTCCCTCTCACTGACATCATGGCTTCTGAGAGGGTAGCTCTTACCCCTCTCAACCTCCCGGTGGATGTGGAGAACATTCTGCTGGCCTCTCGCAAGGCCTCCTCTAGGAAGACTTATGCTCTCAAGTGGCACAGGTTCTCTGCTTAGTGTGCACAGTAGGGGGCTGATCCTTTCTTTTGCCCGGTGCCTCTGGTATTACAGTACCTTCTCCATCTGTCTCAGTCCGAGCTCAAGTCTAACTCCGTTCGGGTGCACCTTAGTGCCCTGGTGGTACACCGCCATCCAGTGGATGGTAAGCCCCTCTCAGCCCAACTGCTGGTGACCCATTTTCTTAGAGACCTGCTCCTATGAAAGCCCTTGGTTCACCCTCTGGCAACCGAATGGGACCTCAATGTGGTATTGGGGCAGTTCACTCGACCGCCCTTTGAGCCTTTGGCTGCCTGCCTCCTTCGCTACCTCTTGTGGAAGGTGGTTATCCTGGTTGTGCTCACTTCTGCTTACCGAGTCAGTGAGCTCTAAGCCCTTGTGGCGGAGGTGCCTTCTACCAGGTTCTACAAGAACAGAGTGGTGCTTCGCACGCACCCCAAATTCCTGCCGAAGGTAGTGTCGCCCTTCCATCTCAACAAGGAGGTGGTGCTCCCTACCTTCTTTCCAAGACTTTATTTAAGTCGGGCAGAGATGGTCCTCCACACCTTGGACTGCAAGAGGGCCTTGTCCTTCTATATCCAACGCACTCAGAGCCACCGCAAGGCTTCTCAGCTGTTTATCTCCTACAAACCCAATAGGCTGGGGAGGCGGTGACTAGGCATACGCTGTCCACCTGGGTGGTGGACTGTATTCACCCTTGCTTATCAGCAGGCGGGGCATCCTCTGCAGGGCCGCATCACAGCGCAACGTGACAGGACCATGGTGGCTTCGGTGGCAAACTTGCGCTCCGTCCCAATGGTGGACATCTGCTGGGCTACCGTCTGGTCTTCAATTCATATCTTCGTAGTCCATTACTGCCTGGAAAGAGAGTCCCGACGGGACAGTGCCTTCGGCCAGGCTGTGCTCAGTAACCTTTTCGGGGTCTAGGCAACTCCTACCCTCCGACCCTTCTGTGTTCAGGCTACCGGAGTGCTGGTGTATTGGACACAGAGGTCCTACTGTGATCTGTGGACAAGGACCAAATTGTTGCTGCTGCTTGCGGCTCCCCTCTGTGGAGTCCTGTTTTTCTGCTATGGGTTTTCGGTAGCTTGTAGCTGGGGAGTCTCATATGTGAGGACTGACTTCCTGCTTGTTTCCAGAGAAAGCGTAGTTACTCACCTGTAACAGGTGTTCTCCGGGGACAGCAGTAATCAGTCCTCACAACCCTCCCTCCTCCCCTTGGAGTTGCCTCTTTATCATCCTCTTTTTTTTTTTTTGCTGTCTTTTAGCTATGTCATCTGACTGAGCAAGATGGCACCCTTGAGCGGGAAGGGGACCACTCATGCATGGTGGCGTCTCTCTAAGACTTTTTTTGAAAGCTGGGGGGATGCTTCTGTGAAGGCTCTGTCGGTGCTGACGTCACCCGTATGTGAGGACTGATTCTTGCTGTCCCTGGAGAACACCTGTTACAGGTGAGTAACTACGCTGTTTGGGCTTTTACCTTGGGTTATAACTGCTGCTCCTTGCAGATTACCCCGTCTATGCTTTTTGAAGTATGAAAGTCATTTAAGCTTTGCTTTGAGTGGGTATGATCCTCTTGCTAAATAGCAGTTGAGAATCACTGCATGTCTGGATGCATTGGTGTGTCGCCAAGAGCTGGGAGGTGTTTCACCAAAAATTTAATATAGACAGCAAGCCTATGCTTTCCTTAACAACCATATATGTGTGCAGGCTGAACAAAGTGCAAAGAAGGGATCCAAGTACTTGACGTTTCTACCCAATATTCAGCCTACAGTGGTCAGTGCTTCTCCTGCTGACCTTTAAGTGCACTCACTCTGCAGCTCCTCTCTACCTTTCCTCTCTTAACTCTCCCTACACCCCTCCTCGGGAACTCCGCTCTTCTGGCAAATTGCTTCTATTTCTGCCCTTCTCTTTTATTGCTAACTCCAGACTTCGCTCCTTTCACCTTGCTGCTCCTTATGCCTGGAACAAACTACCTGAGTCTGTACATCAGGCACCTTCTCTGACCCTTTTCAAATCCAGGCTGAAAACTCACCGCTTCACTTCCGGATCTTGGCTCACCTGATCTCCTTTGTGTTTCCTTACCATTCCTCCTAGATGTATCCCATGTCTACAGCTACTGTGTTGTCTGTCTCTAGTATATTGTAAGCTCCGATGAGCAGGGACCATCTTTTACATGTGTCTGTGCAGCGCTGCGTACACCTTGTAGTGCTATACAAATATTCAGCAGTAGTAGTATCCACAGTCATCCCCCAACTGTGACTATACTGGGTATCCAGCTTTCATGAAGTTCTTTATCAGACATGTCACTTAATTCCTAGATGCCTCAGTTTTAAAATTTAGAAAGAAACAAGACGGAAAAGTTTAGTTCAGTTCAACTGACCAGATTTTGCAGAAAGCACCAAAGCAGCTTACAAATCACAGTTAGCTATAAAAGGAGAAAAACAAACAGGAAGAAGCAGTGAAAGGGTTTAAGGGAGGGCTCCCTAATTACAAAAAATAAGAAAAGTACATGGCTCCTGTAATTCTTTCCAACTCATCTGTGTGTGTTGTGCGTGCATGTCTCTGTGTTTGACTAGAGTTTGAATGGCTGTGCTCAAACATTCTATTGTTTTAGAAAGAATAATAAAATGAAAGCTAGCGTGATACTATATCAAACCATTAGACGTCATTGTCAACAGATTTTTAAAAAAAGAATTTAAAACGATGCCTTTTTATTAGCCTAACAATCCATTTTTTGACTAGCTTTTGAAGGTTAAATACTACTTCCTCGAGGTCACGTGACACATGAGCAGGTGAAGACGTCTCTTCCCTTGCTCCGGGGCCGCCTCGGCATAATTGGTGAATAATCGGCGTTCTAAGCTCCCGGCGGCCGGTGCTTGTGGTGGGGATCCCTGCCCTAATACATTTCCCTCTTTCGCTGCTGCCTTTTGTTCCGGATGCTGCCCCCGGTTCGGAGGGAAAAGGAGAAGGAGAAGGCGCCAAAGCCACGGGCCTCCACGCCGGCGGCGATGCAACCCTCGTCACCGGGGACGGAGAGTGTGGAATCTGCTACAGAGGATCTTGCGAGAGAGGTGGCCCGTCATTTAGACCCCAAATTTGACCAGATTCTCTCCAAGCTGGAGGTGATGGGGGAGACGATGGCAACGCAAGGCCAGAGAATTGAGGAGATGGAAAATCGGGTGTCTGCCATTGAGGACGACGAGGGGCGGCAGGAGAGAGCGCAGGCAGACACACGTGCTCAGCTTGAGGCCTTGCAGAGCAAATTGGACGATTTGGAAAATCGTTCTCGTCGAAATAACATCCGTTTGGTGGGCATCCCGGAGTCGACGACGGACCAACAACTTTTACCGCTCATCGAGCAGTGGCTCCCGAAAGAGCTGGGATTACCTTCTTTGGTCGGCGACCTCAAGGTGGAACGTGCCCATCGGATAGGCCCCAAGATGGAGAATCGTCCAAGGCCCCGAGTGGTGATCGCCCGGATCCTTAATTTTGCTCATAAGGAGAGGCTCTTGCGAGCGTATCGGCAGCATGACGGACTCCTGTTACATAGTAATAAACTGCTGCTGTTCCAAGATTATTCAACAGCTGTGACGGCGAAACGCAAAGAATTCTCTCCTGTTTGCACGGCCCTCTTCCAGAAGAAGATTAGGTTCACCCTGGCCTTCCCGGCTACGCTCCGTGTCCACCACATGGGGAAGAGCTTTGTGTTTGACTCTATGGGAACGGCCAGGGAATACTTGGAAAAGCTGAATAAGGGCCCGACTGAACGAGCTGAGGGGGCGATTGAGCCCTCTGAGACCTCTGATCCTTGAATGCAGCTTGGCCCGAATTGGGAGAGAATGGCTGATGAGCGGACATGGTGAGGCCTGCGGTGTGGAGGGCTCTAAAAGACTGAATGTGCTCGGTGAAACTCGAGCTGCCTTCCCGCTGACTCAGTCCGGTCTCGCTGTGTAGCTGGACTGTGTGAGCCTTTCCGTGTGCTAACTTGCATTTGTATCTGGTTAGAGTGCTTTTGTGATACTTTGTTTTGGAGCAGAAGGCATTTTGTTGGCCACTGTGTGTGATACTGTTCAAGTTGTTGATGTGTATTTTTCTTTCTTTCCTGTCTGTTCCTTTTCTTCACGAGTGAGAGTGAGGGCCTGGAACAATACTTTTCCTTTTGGGGGGAGGGGGAGAATTGTTGTTGATATGCCCGGTGCCCCCGCAGTGGTGTAGTACAGTTAGATCAGGGTGGAGTATCTGAAGGGGGACTCCTGGGGGCAGAGGGCATGGGTACTGACTATGGTACCGCTGCTGGACGAGAGTACGGGGCGGCCCCGCGGTGCACAGAGGTGACTTCTGTTCAGCCTTTGGCTGAAGTTGGGATGTTTGATTTTAAGTGGGATTGGGTAGGGGGGGTGTGGGGAGGGAAGGGAGTAGGGGGTGGGGGTGGGGGAGGGAAGAAGGGGAGGAGGTGGGGGGGGGGACGTGCAGGGGGGATGGAGGGAGGGGAGGGGAAGGAGGGATAGTGGAGGGGGGAGGGGGGGTGAGTTGGGACACAAGATGAGGACAGCACTAGTGTGGCGGCTCTGTTGGTGGGAGAAGCATATACACCCTTTGGAGATTTTAACATGGGGGAAGGGAAAGGCGGGGGGACCCGGAGATGAGGCTGGGCATCTCTGGGTGGAGTATGTGCTGTATTGTCTGATACTGGTCATCTTTGTATGGGCGGTATGCCAGAAGTAAAGATAATTTCATGGAATGTGGGGGGTATCGGCACCCCGGTCAAGCGTACTAAGATACTTCAGGGGCTTAAAAGAAAGGGTGCCCATATAGCCTTATTGCAGGAGACACATTTGAGTGCCATAGAGCATAGGAAACTCGCACGGGATTGGGTGGAGGTGTCCTATGGGGCGGAGTCGGGTACGAAGAAAGCGGGGGTGGTGGTGTTAGTGAAGTGGGGGGTCCCTTTTGTAGTGCACGCAGTGCAAACAGACCCTCATGGGCGGTATATACTGTTGCAGGGTAAATTGTATAATGAACCACTCTGGTTATTGAATGTTTATGCACCAAATGTCTATGATCATGTTTTTTTTACCCAGTTAGTGGGATTGTTAAAACACGCTGAGAGGGCTAAGGTCATTGTAGCGGGGGATTTTAATTGTCCCCATGATCCACGTTTAGATAAGTCTCATGGGGGGGGGGAGGGGGTATGGACCCGTAGGGGGGTTAGTTATCTCTGTAGGGTGGGAGACCTCGTGGATGTTTGGCGGACCCTGCACCCTGGGATACGGGAATATACGCATCAATCGAGAGTACATCTCACCCGGTCCCGCATAGACTATATCCTTGTTAGTGAGGGAGGACTCCCTCGGGTAGTGCAGGCAGAGATAGAGCCCATTGCCATTTCGGACCATGGGATGGTTTGGATTTCTTGGGAATGTCAGGGGCCAGGGAGGACAGGGTGGAGATTTCCCGTGTATTTGTGGGAAGATGAAGCTTTCCGCTTTATCTTGCGCAACAGTGGGACGAATATGCTCTATTCAATGATACCCCACAATGTTCTCCGCTATTATTCTGGGAGGCTAGTAAGGCGGTGATGCAAGGAGCGATTATCTCCTACACTGCCTTACGACGTAAGCATCTGGACCGTAGTATCTTGGTATTGGAGCGCGCTTTACGGGTTTAGCAGCGTCAGTTGTGTAGGGGTAGTGGTGATGTTCTCCAGCGGGATTATGCTCGGTCACAGGCGGCGCTTAATGAATTATTGAAGCGTAGAGCGGTGCTTTCGATGCAATATCATAAACACCGTTTACATCTTTATGGTAATCGGTCGGGGAAGTTATTGGCTAGGCTTGTTCGAGATCCTGGCGGCTCTAAGTTTATTCCTGTGCTTCGCGATAAGAGTGGTACTTTACAGCATCAACCTGCGAGTATCGCACAGATTTTTTGCGCCTTTTATAAGCAGCTGTATAGCGAGGAGGAGCGGGATTATGGACAGGGAACAGTGTTTTTGCGCACTCTGTCCCTCCCACAGGTCTCGGATGAAGATTTGGCAAAGCTCAACGCGCTGTTGACGGTGTCGGAGCTTCTCGCTGGTATTAAGCGGGGGAAATCCCACAAGGCCCCTGGGCCAGATGGTTTTAGTATGGAATATTATAAAATACTGGCTCCGCGCCTTGCCCCCTCTATGGTGGTGATGTTTGAAGAGGCCCGCTCCGTTGGTATCTTTCCTCGAGATATGCGTTGTGCGGATATTACTGTGATTCCGAAGCCCGGGAAGGATTTGTCGGACCCGGCCTCCTACCGCCCGATCTCGCTTATTAACTGTGATGTGAAGCTTTTGGCTTCGGTTTTGGCGGCCCGGCTTTCACCTCTGTTATCGCTGCTTGTTGATCCTAGCCAGGTTGGGTTTGTGCAAGGGAGGGAGGCCTCTAGGAACATTGCTAAGTTACTGTTGGGTATGGAATATTGTCTGCAGCAGGATGAGGCCCTGCTTCTTGTCAGCCTGGATGCTGAAAAGGTGTTTGATAGGGTGGCCTGGATTTATATGTGGGATGCTCTGTCTGCGTTTGGACTGCGGGGGAGTTTTGTGCAGTGGATTCAGGCGTCGTATGCACAACCCATGGCCCGCGTGGGCGCGAATGGTGTCTTTTCGGATCCCTTTGTGTTGGAAAGGGGCACTCGGCAGGGTTGCCCTCTGTCCCCTTTGCTCTTTGTGCTGGCCTTAGAACCGCTGTTGAGGGCTCTGCAAAATGATTCGGAGATTGCTGGTATACGAATGGGAGGGGAAGATGTTAAAGTTAGCGCCTTTGCCGATGACATGTTGCTGTGTCTCACGACCCTACCTACGTCTTTGGATTGCGCGCTCCAGGTGATACAGGCATTTGGGGACTTTTCGGGTTTGAAAGTTAATGCTATGAAGTCGGTAGTTTTGGATGTTGGGGGTAAAGTCTGGCCGAGGTGGGTAGGAGGGTTTCCACTGGTGTGGGCGGATGGGGTGATTAAGTATTTGGGAATACAGCTACCTGATCGGCCAGCCCATTTGTATCGTGCTAATGTGCCCGGTATGCTAGCCAGAAGTAGTAAAACTTTGGCAAGCTGGCGGGGTTTGCCTCTGTCTCTGAGGGGAAGGATGGCGTTGTTTGTCATGGTGGAGTTTCCTAGATGGTTGTATGTGCTGCGTATGCTGCCGCTATGGATTTTGGATAAAGACTGGAAGCGTTTTGAACAGTATTTGCGTGGGTTTTTGTGGGGGGGACGTCGCGCGCGGATCTCTTTGCGGGCCTTAATGAGTAGGAGAGAGGAGGGGGGGTTGGAGTTGCCTTCCCTGCGTAACTACAGTTTGCGCTATCTAGCTCGACATATTCGGGCGCTGTTGGAAGGAGATAGGGGGTGTGCACCAGTTCGGCAGTTGGTGGAAGCGCTGGCTCCGTATCATGGCCTTTATCTTCTACATGTTGGTCAGCTGCCCATGGCAATTAGGAGTGGCGTGGGGGGGAGTTATATGGGGGCCCTGCGTCTTGCCTGGAAAGTGTTATGCCAGAGATTTGGGTGGGATTGGTGTAAGTCGCCTCTGATGCCTCTGGTGGGCAATCCTGATTTTCGACCGGGGTTTGCACAGCAGAGTATCTTTGGTTTTTGGGCTGAGAGGGGGCTTGTTTGCCTGGGGGATTTATTTTCCAGTGATAATAGGGTTTTGGATAGTTTTCAACAAGTCCAGCGCCGGTTTCATATTCGACAGCAGGATTTTTATGGTTATCTGCAAATCCGCTCTTATTTAGCGTCTGTTTCTGTGGAAGGGGGAGGTTGGTCAGCTTCCGAGTCCCCGCGTGCAATATTGGAGCAGCTAGAGGAGCGTCGTCTGGGTGAAACGGTCTCTCAGAGAGTGCTCTGGCCCTCAGGGGGTGCAGGGTTTCTTACTGTGCTCGCGCTCCGGTGGAGGAGAGATGGGGTTGAGGAAATGACGGAGGAAATACTGCGGGTGGCTTTTGAGGGGATAGTGAAAGGCCCGGTATGGGTGTATGTGCAGGAAATGCAGTATAAATTTCTATGGCGAGCGTATACTAGTGATAAATGGGCCTCTCGTGTGGGCTTGCAGTTCTCTGCTAATTGTCAGTGGTGTGATTGCGGAGTCGGGACTTTAACGCACAAATTTTGGGGGTGTCCGAGGGTGCGCGATTTGTGGGTGCAGGTTTGTAATAAGTTGGGGGGGTGGCTCGGGGTGGGAGATGTTCTACAGAGAGAGGTTTGCTTGTTCCATAATTGGGAGTTGGGGTGCGAGCGGTTTTCGTTCAAGCGTAGGGCACTGCTTGAGCGGGGTTTCCTTATGGTTAAGAGGGCCTTGTTGTGTCAGTGGGTGGCTTCCTCCCCTCCCTGTATGGCGCTTTGGGAGAACTTTATGCTTGACTTGATGTATATGGAGAAATTGACTGCACAGCAGAAAGGGGGTAAGAGCTGGGAGGACTTTTTGGAATTATGGTCTCCCATGATCTCTCAGTTGTCCCCTAGAGAAAGGGGTGGGGTGCTAAATGTTTAGAGAGTGTCACCTGTTCCAATAGGTGGTTTCTTGTTTTGCGGAGCACTATGCCATAATACTTTAGTCTCTCAACTGCTCTTCTTAGAAGGGCTTGCAACCTGTTTGTAGTTAGTATGGGAGAGGGGTTCATGGCCCTCCTGTACTATGCTGTGATATATACTCTTTGCTGGTGCAGTGCCATCACTGTAACTCTCCCCGATGTGCTTGATGTATTTGATATACTTGCTGTTCTATTATAGGGTTTTGTGGGCTGTCTGTGTTGGATGGGGGGGAGGGTGGAGGGGGGTATGATCATCTATTTAGTGTTAGGGGGATTATCCTCCATGATTGTATTTTGGGAGGAGGGGGTTTTGTATTGTTTTGCCTATCTTCTCTAGATGTTTGCATTCTGTATGAAAAAATTTCAGTAAAAATGATTTGAAAAAAAAAATACTACTTCCTCATATCATCTTATATTCCTTTTTTTGTTTTATTTATCATTTATTAAACGTGGACATCTCCAGGAACAAGCAGGAATGTAGTCTTCACATATCGGTATCGTCGGTACCGACGGAGCCTGCGCGGGAAAGCTCCCCAGCGTCCAATAGGAAAACTTTTGGGAGCATCCCACAGCGCCTGCGTGCTGCCTTCCCACCTTTCCCAACTGTCCCTCTCCAGTTCTTTGTTTTCCGTGGAGCCGACAGGTCGCACATCCTGTCACCGCAGAAAATTCTCTTCTTATACTTCTTTTTTGTAGTTGCGTCTGCCTTCCCTCGACGCTATACCAGTACCACCGGTTCTTCTTTTCTTTTTTTCTAAAAAAAAAACCCCTTTGTTTCTGGAGTCTTTCTCCAGTAATTTTCTTCTTGGGTGCCACACACCATTTTGGGCACTAGGCCCAACTTTTTTCCCTCTAAATGGAAAAACCCACTTCGGGTTCTAAAAAGTGTTCTAAGTGTGGCGGTACCATCTCCGTCACCGACACCCATGAGTGGTGCCTCAAATGTTTAGGTCCTGACCACTCTATTTCAGAGTGTGTTGCCTGTGGAATGATGTCAAAAAGGGGCCGGCAAAACCGAGCTGCTAAGCTCAGCACCCTTTTTCCCTCTGATGCAGCCTCCGTGGCATCGACGTCTCCCAGGGCTTCATCCTCCTCCCATGGATCTCAGGTAACTAACTCCCATGGTACTCCTCGGAGCTACGATCATCTCTCACCCATCTACGGAAGCTGGAAAGACGCTGGCGTCGATCACACTCCATAGAAGACAAGACAGCATATAACCTTCACCTAGCAATCCACCATGAAGCATTTACAGAGAAAATGAAGCAGTTTCACATGGACACCCTAAAACGATCGCTAAACAAACCACATGATTTGTTCAATTTAGTCAGGACCCTAACAAAGGAACCAGCCCCTGACCACCAAAGTGGGATCCACCCACAGGAATTCGCTGACTACATACAATCTAAACTATGCCAAACAAATAAGTCCTCCGCATCCGCCGCCATACAAGAGCCAGCTTGTCCAACGTCACTGAAAACCTTCTCTACCCCAGCCAGGAAGTACATCGAGGACACGATCATGTCACTCAACACCACCACGGCGCAAACCGACCCCTGCTCAGCGTTCTGGATAAAAGAGCTGCGTTGTGATTTTAGCCCTTTCATAACCAGGCTTATGAACCTATCCTTCACAACGGGCTCATTCCCGACAGCCCTCAAACACACACATCCATCCGACCTCTGCTGAAAAACTGCAAGCTCGACCCACAGAATGTAGACTCATATAGACCTATATCCAGTATACCTCTACTGGTGAAGATAATTGAAAAAGAGGTCCAAAAACAAATACAAGACCACATCGAATCTGCTGCTCCACTAGACGTCTGCCAACATGGATTCAGGGAGTCTCATGGAGTGGAAACGCTCCTTACCACCCTCTTCAGTAACATAATTACGGGACTCAATAACATCCGTCAAGGATTTGTCCTCATCTTCTTGGACATTGCTGCAGCTTTTGACTCAGTAAGCCACGAGATTCTCCTGGAGCGGCTAAAGGAAAAGGGCATTGTTGACACTGCACTGGCATGGTGCAAATCATATCTGTCCAGAAGGTGGCAGCACGTACGATCCGGAGTTTCAACATCGGAACCATTCCACCAGAGGCAGGGAGTTCCGCAAGGATCCTCCCTCTCAGCCCTGATGTTCAACATATACATGCAACCCATCTGTAATATCATCCGATCTTTCAGTGTGGACTGTTTGATTTATGCTGATGATGTTCTGCTCTACATGCCGTTCTTCACAGAGCAATTGGACCTCTCCCAACTGACAGAATGTTTCAATGCAGTATCCGACTGGCTCCAGTCCCAAAACCTTCGAATTCAACACAAGAAAACGGAGGTGCTCTTTATTACGAGGAACCAAAATTTTACCCCGCCGCCCCACTTAAAGGTTAAGGAAGCAGAGCTACAAACAAAATCCAGAATTCGATACCTTAGCGTCACATTAGACCAGCGCTTAGACATGAAGATGCACATAGGCAACACAGTGAGCGCAATCTACTACAAGATCCGGACGCTCAGGCACTTACGCTCTCTGCTAGAACCAGAGGACTTCCGGACAATCTATCAGGCATTGATTATACCTCACTTTGACTATGCTAATGCTATATTACAAGGCCTCCCACAATCCACCCTGAACCCCTTGCAGCTCGCGATGAATGCTGCAGTGAGAATTCTGCATGGGGCCTCTAGGAGCGACCATGTGACCCCCATCCTGAAACAGCTCCACTGGCTCCCTCTACAAGGTAGGCTCACTTTCAAGACCTTATTGCTGACCTTCAAGGCCATCAATGGGCTCTCCTCCTCCTCACTAACAGAGCTCATCCACACCAGTGCACCAAATAGATCCAGAAGATCTACTGCAATCAATACACTAACAACTCCAAAGGCATTAACAAAATGCACCATGGCAACAGCAAACAGGGCCTTCAGATTCTGCGCTCCAAGATGCTGGAACGCTCTACCACCTAATATCCGGGCGATCTCTAGCTTACCCCAGTTTAGAAAGGCACTCAAACATCACCTCTTCCTCAAACACTACCCAGACAACAACGTGTCAAAACGACCCCCCAATGAATATAGCTACACCAACATTTCCAGTTAGCTACACCAACATTCCCAGCAAGCTATCCATGACCATTGAACTCTGTGTAACATGTGATGTTGTGATGCCTGTATGTGTATAGTTACCCCCTAAGTTTTCCAAATTTCGTGTCCCTGTTCTCTGTAAAAACAGAACAGCCTGTTGTTCTGATGATTTAGTTGTATGTAAACCGCACTGATGCCGAATAGCACGGTACAGAAGAAAATGTAAATAAATAAAATAAAATAAATAAATAAAAACTAAACATAAATCTAGCCGGTCCTCAACGGGTAGATCTCCTTCTAAACATCGAGATGCCTCTGGCGTTACCCTTGAGGGACTTTCACCGGCAAAATTGCCCCGGCGGGAGGCTTCGGCTTCCAAAGCACTAACGGGGCTCCAGGATGATCTCGAGGCTTCAACCTCGGCAGAACTACTGGTGCCATGCTCTGGGGTTCCGGCCGCTTTAACCGGCACAGTTGATAGACCAGAGATTCTTGGCTATTGAACACAGTCTGGCGGCTCTTTTCACGGCCTCGATGCCCCTGAAACCGCTTCAGACAATTCAACCGATACCGGCACAGACTGCATCGACATCGGCAGGTATTCTACCGGGACTGAGTCATGCGTCTCTATCCGGCATTGACAAGTTGGTACCGGACCACTCCTATGCCGATTTCGATCGGTACCGGTACCGTGCCTTGCACGATCACCCAGATCGGAGATACTTTGAATCCTCGGATGAGTCTGAAGACTCCAAATGCTCTGCCGATACCAGAGTACTTCTTCTTGAGGATTCCTCTTCTCCTCAGCGTAGAATGTCTCCACCAGAGGATATGTCCTTTCAGGATTTCATCCGAGATGTGGTCCGGGGTCTTTCCATCACAGTGGCTCCTGAAAAAGAGTCTAAGGCAAAGGAATTAGAAATCCTTCAATACCCTAATGCTCCCAAGGAGGCAGCTACCTTACCTATTCATGAGATCTTGCATGATCTTATGTTAAGGATGTGGGAAACACCTCTAACCACATCTCCTCATTCTCAAAGACTCGACACCATGTATCGAGTTCCTCCTTGTCCTGGGTTTCAGAAGACTCAATTACCACACCATTCCATGGTGGTGGAATCAGCTATGAGACAGATGAAGAGTGCAAAAAGGCATGCACCTAATCCTCCAGGACGTGAGTGTAGGACTATTGACGCCTTTGGACGTCTATCCTTCCAGGCTTCTATGCTTTCTGCTAGGATCAATTCCTATATATTGTATATGGGAATGTTCCTTAAGGAAGTCACAGCAGACTTAGAGCTTATGAGCCCTCTCCTTCCTGATGATAAAAGGCAAGATTATCTTACTCTTGTTAAACATGCTCAGGATGTTTCCAAGTTTGTGAATCGTGCAGCCTTTGACTGCTTTGAATGCATAAGCACAACCTCTGCTATTGCCATAGGTGCAAGTAGAATTGCCTGGCTCCAGGCATCTGACTTAGAAATCTGGATACAGGACAAACTGGGGAATATACCTTGCACAGGAGAGAATCCCTTTGGCAAGATTTGGCAGGAAAAAGCTAATGAGATAGATGTTGACAATATCACTTTGTATAGATTGTCCAAATCTACAGCTGATCCTGTGAGGAAAAGATCCTCTAAGAAACCATTCTTCAGTAAGAAGAAGTAGTTTTATCCCTCCTATACCCATCAGGGACATCGTTCAGGTCAGTCTGCCCAAAAGGGACAGCAGCAACAACCTAGGCAACAAAGGAAGCCAAAAGCAGCTAAGCCTCAACCGGCTCAGCAGACTCAGCCTCCACAGGGGCTTTGACTCTTATCTAGAGAACTTTGCCTTCCTGGCCCTGAACGGCCCAGAGCCCTCCACCATCCCAAGAAGGTTATGTCATTTTACCCCCAGATGGTGTCAGATAACAGCAGAAAATTGGGCTCTGTCTATTGTACGAGAGGGGTACAAGCTTCATTTCCTCAGCATGCCCCCTCCTACAATAGTAAGACAGTTCAATTCTCAGACTTATTTATTTATTTATTTTTACTTTTCTTCTATACCGCCCCTTCCAGAGATCAAGGGCGGTTTACAGAGAACAAATGAACAACTTTTACATGGAACAGCAGTTATAACTATTTACAAACAACTTTTGCATGAAACTGTGGTATTAACTATTTACAATGAACATATTGTACAAACAACCTTGTGTCAATCTTTGTAATTACATAGTTAAAAACAGGAGTCGGTCTCTTCTTAAGTTATCTTCTTCATTTGGTTAGGGTGGGGCTAGGCTCTGGGGTTGTTTAGGTAAGGTGTGTGTGTGTGGGGGGGGGTTAGTAGGCTGTGGGTTCTGGAGGTTAGTAGGTTCTTTCTGCGTTTGTAGGGAGGTAGCTCGTGGGAGGTAAGGGATTCCAGTTGGGTTTTTGAAGTGTTCAGTGAAAAAGTGTGTTTTACGTCCTTTTCTGAATAGTTGGAGGTCTTTTGTCATGCGGAGGGTCAGTGGAAGTTCATTCCAGAGGGTAGGGGCAGCAAATGAAAAGGCTCTGGAGCTTGTAGTTTTCTTTGTCTTGCGGATGTTTTTGTGTATGTCAAGTGAGTAGGTTGCATTTTGTCTGCGTGTTCTGGATTCTGGTGGGGAGTGTAGGAGGGTGGTTAGGTGTGAGGGGGAGATGTCATTGAGGAGTTTGAATGTTGTTAAGATTATTTTATATTTTATCCAGTGATTTATAGGGAGCCAGTGTAGTTCAAGTAGAATGAGGGTTATATGGTCGGTTAGACGTGCTTTTGCTATTACCCTGGCGCAGATGTTCTGGGCTCTTTGGAGTATATTTGTATTTTTAAGTGGTAGGCCATTTAGTAGACTATAACAATAGTCAAAGTGGGGGGTAATTAGTGAGTTGATTACAGATCTAAAATCATGGGTGTCGAGGAGGGGTCTTAGGTGCTGTATGGTCTTTAGTTTATAGAATATAGTTTTGTTTTATGTGGGGGAGCATACTGAGTGTGTGATCTAATATTATTCCTAGGTATTTTACCTCTTGTTTGACAGGGATAGTGGTGTTGTTGATTATGATAGTTTCTGGGTAGGTAGCATCGGGTTTTCTTGATACAAAGATAGCTTCTGTTTTTTTTAAGGTTAATGCTGAGGTATTTGGTGTCTAGCTATGATTCAGCCTCTCTGATACATTCAGATAGACTATGGTCTGAGGGGCTGTTAATGTTTATGGGGATAGCGAGCATGATGTCATCGGCATAAATGTAATGGTTAATTTTGTATTTTTTTAAATATGTTCGTGATGGGCTGTAGGTATAGATTAAAAAGGAGGGCCGAACCTTGTGGAATTCCCTGTCCTTGTGAGAACATTTCTGAGGTGTTTTGGCCTAGTTGGACACGTATCAGTCGGTGAGATATGTATGACATGAACCATTTGAGGACCGTACCTCCTATTCCCAGGTTTTCTAGCCTAGCAATTAGTGTATTATGGTTGATGATGTCAAATGCGGCAGCTATATCTATGAAAAGGAGGATGAAACCTTATTTGTTATTGTCTGTTCCTCTAATGAGGTTGTCCATCAGTGTTATTAGTAAGTTTCAATGCCATGGAAGGGGCGGAATCCGAATTGGTGAGAGTCAAGGGGTGCGTGTATGTCAATGTAGTCTTCTAGTTGGAGTTGTATGATTTTTTTTACTACTTTAGCAATGAACGGTATACTGGCTATGGGTCTGTATGAGCTTGGGTCTTTTGGATCTAATTTATTATTTTTTTAGGATGAGACATATGGAGGTGAGCTTAAGAGCACTTAAGAGACTTCTCCCAATGACCGGTTAGGTCAAGAAGTCACAATGCTCCTTGCTCAAGGAGCAATAGAAGAGGTGCCCATTCCCCAACGGGGTACAGGGTTTTACTCCCCCTATTTCCTTATTCCAAAGAAAACAGGAGGACACAGACCCATTCTAGACCTCAGAGAATTGAACAAATTCCTGTTCAGAGAGAAGTTCAAAATGATTTCTCTAGGAACTCTGCTGCCATACCTTCGGAGTCAGGATTGTCTTTGTTCTCTAGATCTCAAGGATGCGTACACTCATGTTCTCATCCATCCAACTCACCGAAAGTTCATTCGATTCCTGTTTCAAGGGAAGCACTACCAATACAGGGTTCTTCCTTTTGGCCTGGCTTCTGCACCAAGGGTGTTCACAAAATGCATGGCTGTGGTAGCAGCATTTCTCCGCACCCTGGGAATATTCATCTTCCCTTACTTAGACGACTGCTCATTCGAGCCCCTTCAGAGCCAGAGGCCAGGGTTGCTCTCTCTCGCACAATGTGCATCCTTCAGTATTTGGGACTTGTCATAAACTTCCCAAAATCCAACCTTGCTCCCACTCAGTCCCTGGAGTTTATAGGAGCTCTGCTGGATACAAGACAGACAAGGGCCTACCTTCCACAGCCCCGCTGCCTTCGCATTGTGCAGTTAGCTTCCCAGGCAGTGCTAAAACCTCACCTCACTGCTTGGGAAATGTTACAGTTGCTAGGCCACATGGCATCCACTGTGCATGTGGTTCCTTATGCTCGCCTTCATATGAGGGCAGCCCAGTGGACTCAGGCGTCAGGTTGCCTGTCAGACAAAATAGCAAACTCAGATCTCCTTATTTGGTCCCTCCAATGGTGGCAGTCTCCCCAAAACCTTTTGGTGGGGTCTCCTTTTCAGCAACCCCCACCCAAAACCACTCTAACAACAGATGCCTCACAGGTGGGTTGGGGAGCCCACCTGCTATTCCTCTCTACCCAGGGTACCTGGACTCCACAGGAGGCCTATCTACACATCAATCTCTTGGAACTCAGAGCAATCTTCCTTGCTCTTTGAGTATTCCACACCCAGCTCAGCTACAAGACAGTCCTAATTCAAACGGACAATCAAGTAGCCATGTTCTACGTGAACAAACAGGGCGTAACAGGCTCTGTGTCACTATGCAATGAAGCTTTGCGACTATGGGCCCTCGCCAGAGAGCATCAGATTCATCTCCTTGCGGTGTATCTTCCAGGCATCCAAAACTCTTGGGCAGACAGACTCAGTCGAGTTCTGCTTCCACACGAATGGTCTCTCCATGCAGAGCAGGTAGCCCAAAGTTTTCAACAGAAGACAGGCAACATTAAACTCCTTATCAACACCAAAGGCCATTACAACATACAATCTATCAACAGCTAACAGAGCCTTCTTGTGTTGCGCACCAAAATGCTGGAACTCGCTCCCTGCCGACATCCGTACCATAACCGACTTAACCCAGTTCAGAAAGGCCCTTAAATTCACCCTATTCACCAGATACTACCCCATATGAAGATAACATCTAGTCCCACTACATATCCAACTTCAGTTTTTTTTCCCTTGCTCCCAACAATCGTGCTAATTCATGTACATAGTTCGAGCATGTGATCTAGTTAACAGATTACATTTTCCATGTAAATAGTTCTCCCTTGTTTTTCAAGTTGATAATCCTGTTATATGTAACTCCGAACAGCCTGTTGTTCTGGTTTTTGTTTTGTTCTCTGTAAACCGCGCTGATGTCGAAGAGTGCGGTATAAAAGAAATTAAAATAAAATAAATAAATAAATAAAATTTGGAGAACCCCGGACATAGACCTCTTTGCAAGTCCGCTGAATGCCAAACTTCCAAGTTCTGTTCTAGAATTCCGGCACGGGGTTGTCAGGCCAGGGATGCTTTCCTCCTCCATTGGGGCCAGGACTTCCTGTATGCCTTTCCACCCATTCCCCTAATTCCCAAAACCCTGTTCAAGCTTCAGAGAGACAGAGGTCATATGATTCTCATAGCTCCACATTGACCACGGCAAATGTGGTACCCTCTGCTCCTACATCTCTCTCGAGCTCCTCCTCTGGAGTTAGGATCCGCTCCATATCTCCTTTCTCAGGAGGACGGGATGCTGTGGCCTCCCAATCCCCAGTCTCTGCATCTCAGGGCCTGGTTGCTGAAAGCCTAGAACTTCATGGTCTTAACCTTTCTCAGCAGGTAAAAGATATCCTTTATGCTTCCAGGAAGCCTTCCACAAGACACTCTTATGCATTCAAGTGGAAATGGTTTACCACATTTTGCTCGCAGAAGGGTCTTAACCCTCTTGTGATACCTCTGGAATCATTACTGGAGTATCTCCTTCATTTATCTAATACAGAGCTTAAGACCAATTCAGTAAGAGTTCATTTGAGTGCTATTGCAGCTTCTTTCAAGCCTCTAAATGGACAACCTATTTCCTCTCATCCCCTCATAGCGAGATTTATGAGAGGCCTTCTTTTAACAAAGCCTCCCATTAAGCCACCACCGGTGGCATGGGACTTAAATCTGGTTCTTGGGAAGCTCATGAAGCTGCCTTTTGAACCATTAGCTACTACCTTTTTGAAATTCCTTTCCTGGAAGGTCATCTTTCTTATTGCAATCACATCAGCACGTCGCATCAGTGAATTGCAAGCGTTTGTGGCTGATCCTCCTTATACGAGATTCCATCATGATAAGGTAGTCCTTGGGACTCATCCACACTTTATGCCAAAGGTGGTGTCACCTTTTCATTTAAACCAAGCGGTTTACCTTCCTGTATTCTTCCCAAGGCCTCATGCCTTAAATGTAGAAAGGAATCTTCATACTTTGGACTGTAAAAGGGCTTTGGCCTTTTACTTGCAAAGGAGACAACAACATAGAAAGTCCTCTCAACTCTTTGTTGCTTTTGATCCTAGTCATTTGGGACTTCCAATCTCCAAAAGAACACTGTCCAACTGGATTGCACAGTATATTTCTTTTGCCTATGAGAGTAAGAACCTTCCTCTTGAAGTTTATGTCACAGCTCACAATGTGAGAGCCATGGCAGCCTCTATAGCTCATCTTCACTCTGTGTCTATCGACAACATCTGTCGAGCAGCTACTTGGGCTTCGGTTCATACCTTCACAGCCCATTACTGCTTAGACAAGGACTCCCGCCGGGATGCCTTGTTTGGTCAGGCTGTTCTTCAACACTTGTTCCATATTTAATCAACTCCTACCCACCATCCCTGGTAGGATGCCAGAGATCCATGGGGGGAAGTGGAGCCCTTTCACGGGGGCACACAACGTCTGGGGCCATCTCCCTGGCATCTGCAGCTAGGGAGTCCCCATATGTGAAGACTACATTCCTGGAGATAGCATAGTTACTCACCTGTAACAGGTGATCTTCAGGAACAGCAGGAATTTAGTCTTCACAACCCACCCACCTCCCCTAGGAGTTGTATCTCTCTATCTCTCTCTCTTTCTCTCTCTCTTTGTCTCAGCTTTAAACTCAACTGGAGAGGGACAGTTAGGAAAAGCAGGAAGGCAGCATGCAGGCGCTGTGGGATGCTCCCAAAGGTTTTCCTATTGGACGCTGGGGAGCGTTCCCACGCAGGCTCCGTCGGTACCGACGATACCCATATGTGAAGACTAAATTCCTTCTGTTCCCGGAGATCACCTGTTACAGGTGAGTAACTATGCCTTACTCACCTGTAACATGTGATCTCCGGGAACAGCAGCAATTTAGTCTTCACAAACCACTCACCTCCCCTAGGAGTTTTATCTTTCTATATCTCTCTCTCTCTTTCTCTCGTTCCCTCTCTCTTTTGTCTCAGCTTTAAACTCAACTGGAGAGGGACTGTTGGGAAAGGCAGGAAGGCAACACGCAGGCGCTATGTGATGCTCCCAAAAGCTTTCCTATTGGATGCTGTGGAGCGTTCCTGCGCAGACTCCGTCGGTACTGGTAATACCCATATGTGAAGACTAAATTCCTGCTGTTCCCGGAGATCACCTGGTACAGGTGAGTAACTATGCTTTCTTTATCCAATAGCTTTCAATGGATAGATTTTCCAGTTTAACTGCAGATTGCCACTCTCCCAAAACAAAAGGAACTATCGTGTTCGCTGGTCAGACCAATGGTCAGTCAAGCTGATTATCCTGTTTTCAGCAGTGGCTAAGTAAAGTCATAAATACCTGGCAAATAGAAAAAGTAGGTGGATTCCTCAGGCTTAGCTTAATAACAGCTTATGGATATTTTTGTTGAGGAATTTGTCCTAACGTTTTTTAAACCCAGTTATGGTAACCACTCTGCAAAAAATTCCAAAGCCCAATTATATGTTAAGAGGAAAAAATATGTTAGACTATTTGTTTTACATGTACTACTTCCTGGGATGTACCCTAGTCTTTGTACTCTTAGAAAAAGTAAACATTTGATTTGTATTTTCCCATTCCATTCCACTCAGGATTGTAGAGATTTCTATCATATCTCCCCCAAGCTGTCTTTCCTCACTAGGAAGCAATACCAGTAGCAAAGTGCACGGTTGATATCCATGATGGCTTCATAAGCCAGAAATATACAGTAACAGTGAAATCTGTCCTTGTTATTTCTTCTCTCCTCTGTGCCTTGCAATTGCTCAGTTATTTAGCACAGAGCATGGTGCACAGCGTACTCACACACCATGGTTTCTTTATAACCTAACTGAAGGCAAAATCTATAAAATCTATAGCCAGACATTCAAATTGTCATTACTACTCTGTTCTACAGAACAGAGCACACAGCAAAAGAGGGCATTCGTTCATCAAAATCTTTTAGTTTTCAATTATTTGTTAGATTTTGCCCTCTCTCTGGTCTGTGCATAGTTCTGTGTATGTTTGTTTCGATATCGATTAAATAAATCACACACTTATAAAGACTTAAGAGGACTTTTATCACCAGTGGCATAATGACTCTACTTAAGCGCTTTGTGACCAGCAAGAGCAATGACAGAGAACATTGCTGGAAGAGTTTACTTTGTCATGAGCATGAGTTAGGTTGTTAGATTTTATAACATCTGTGTATTGTCGTGGTGGCATCCCCTAGTGGCCAAAGGCGGTAAGGGCATGCTGTACAACATATTTATTTTTAAGGAGCGTGGGGTATTTTAAGGCCAAAATGGAGATTGGTCTTAGGTATTTCAGCTCCTTGTGAGAACTCAATAATTAAGCCACGAGTGTAGGGAAACAAGGCTTTTATTTCCCCCTCTGTGCAAGGGTTCATTAAGACACTAGAAATCAAAGAATGTCCTTTGTTCATAAAGGTTCCAGTAATAAGCAGGTAAAACCAATTGTTAATATCTTCACAATTAGTTGAAAGGTTAAAGGGAGGAATTCAATTCATTCCAGGGCAAAGCAATTTAAATAAGACTTCTTCTCATTTACAAGGTGGCTATGTATTCTAGGCTAGAAGCCATACACAAACTACAATCCCTAGCTTCTCCCTGAGGAATGGGGATAGTGTTTGCATTTTCTATTTCCATAAATTCTGCTTCACTACTTTCCCCCTCAGAGCACACGCTTTCCCTGGCAGTTACAGGTTTATATGGAATGTCTCTGGTATCTTGTCTCCAATAAGACTGTGCTTTAAAGTCTTTTGGTAGTTCTTCAAACCACTCTGGTTTCTTTCCTCTTATAAAGTGAGTTTTAGCTTTAGCAGGGCTTTTAGGAGTTAAGCTTTCATACGCAGGAATAAAACTTTCATACCTTGGGTTTCTGTAGCTTGAAGCTCTGGAGCCTTCTCTCTCATGAACGTCTCTGTGACAACAGGTTTTCTGTCGGTAGCTTCTGGGCAGTGCTGGACCTCCTGAAAGCTTAATAAAACCTGGTGCGGATTCTCCAGCTCTATGCTTCAGTGACACAGTAGCTTTGTTAGAAACCCCTTCCCTTCGGGTACCTGGTAAAGCTTGTTCAGCATACTCCAATGCCTGCAGCCTTTCCTCCAAGCCTGGCTCTCTGGCTCTCCGTGTATGTCTCTCAGCTTTGGACTCAGGAACGTTGCTTAAGAAGGGAGTGGCATACCCTCCTGCCTGACTGCTTTCCTTAGCAGACTCCCTCTGAACAGCTGCTCTCGTAGCTTGGCCCCTCTGAACTCTACCTCTGTGAATTCTATCCTTTTGGGCTTGCTCAAGGAGGATTCCTTCCTTCAGGTCTCTCCTTCCTTCTTCAGCCGTAATCCTTGTTCCTTCTCCTTCTGCTGCTTCTCCTGCTCCTTCTGCTGTGCTAGCATTAAGCTTCCGTTTATAAAGGGATCTTCCCTTTGAATCTCCCGGGCTCATTTCCAGGTGCAACTGGTTAGCTCTCCTAGCCTCATTAGCTTCTGTAGAATCAATCCTGCCCCCTCTAGCTGTGTTTTGAGGTAATTGCACACCTAGAGCTCTGTGAAAAACAGAGTTTCTTTTCAACTCTGCATCTTTATTGGTACCAGCCTCATGACAGTATGCAACAATGGGAAATTAGCACGACTGGACTATGTGGCTCAATGAAAGACTGCACGCCATTAAGAGTAGGGGAACATCAATTTGATGATGTGAGCAACAATTTCTCAACAGTTTACATTCAGTGTTGCAAAATTTGTATCAAGAACAGGGTATTTATTTATTTTATTCATGGTGGTGTACAACAATTTATAAAAAACAATTCATAGGTACAGAAATGTTCATTCTGCAGCTACGATGGAGTCTGTGAATAGTCTTTTGCCTGCTGGGATTCCAAAATTTTAGGACATGGGAATCTGTGGGGGCAGGGGTGGGAGGGGGTTGAAGAGTGAGCCCTCTTGAAGGAAAGGGGGCAGGTTGGATCATGCTCCCCTACAGGTTCTAAATGTCAATTGCTATATTTAGCACACAGCAGGGCAGATACAGGAAGCTCCTCTCAAAAATGTCAATGAACTTCCACGGATGATAGAAGCATGCAGTAATCTGCACCCTATTTCTTCCTTGATGGAGTTAGCTAAGGTGGTGGAGAAAGTGGTTCTTGTGCAATTGTTAGCTTTTCTGGATCAAGAAGGAGGTTTGGATTAGGGAAAAGCTGGATTTAGGGATGGGTTGGGTACTGAGTCTCTGCTGGTGGCTGTTATGGAATCCTTGGGTAAAGCCAGGGGCATGGGGAGAACTGCACTGTTGGCTGCATTCAATTTAGTTGACCCAGATATTATGGCAGGGTCTTGGGGATTGGAGGTTTGGTCCTTCAGTGGTTGGCTTCATTTATGACCATTTGGCAGTTTTGTGTTTAATGGGAAGCAGGGTACTCCTCAGTTCGGCAATGGGCATGTGGGGTCCTGCAGGATTCTGCTTTGTACCCAGTGTTGTTTAATATTTACATGAGTTCTTTAGGTGCTATTTGTAGGATTCATAGATTTGTGTGTTTTCTATGTTCTGATGTTATACAGCTTTTGATTGAGATTAATGATGATGAGGCTGTGGCGTTTCAATGTGCAAATTGCTGTTTGGAAGATATTGCGGCTTGGCTACAGTCTCATCATCTTGTTTTAAATGTTAATAAGTCAATCGTATGACTTTGTGGTGGTGTAAAGGAAGATAATTTGTGTTCTGAGCTTTCCATAGTGGGTGTTCGTCTGTCCTGGAAGAGTGAGATTCGGGATCTGGGTGTTTTCTTGGATGGTGAGCTTTGCCTTTGACAGCAGGTGTCGCAGGTAGTGCGAGTTGCCTTTGGTAATTTGTGTTTGGTACAGCAGCTCAAGTCCTATTTAGATCAGGAAGCTTTGTGTTGGGTAGTCCAGGCATTGGTATTATCTCACCTGGACTACTGTAACATTTTATATATTGGGTTGCTGGGCTATCTGCTGAGGAAATTGCACGTGTCATAAGGGGTCTGCGGAAGCGAGATTCGGTTGTGAGAGTTCTGTTTTTAAATTTCTGGTACTAGTGCTTGCATTTTTTCGTGGATCGAGCCCTTGATACCTGTGAGAGTTAGTACAATGGTATTTGCCCAGTTGGGCCTTGCACTCGGTGGGTGAATGCTGGCTAGTGTTACTGGGCTGCTCCCAGGTCCATTGGTGGGTGCGAGTCTTCTCGGTGGTGGTTCCTACTTTGTGAAACGCTCTGCCAGTGGTACTTCAGATGGAGACAAATCTACTGCTGTTTTTCCTTAAGTCTCAGGAACAGCAATTTCTTGATGGGTAGGAGGAGGATTGGGATGGCAGGCAGCACAGTAAGTGGGGATGGGGATTTGTGGGTCCTGCGGAACGAGCATTTCTGTCCCTGTGAATTGTTTTATGTTACAAATTTGCCAAAACATTTTTTAGGTTTAGCTGCAAGTACAAGTTCATTTGCCTCTTTCAGCACCATGTCAGTCTGAGCAGCAAAGTGTACACTGGCAGAACCCTATAATAAAAAAAAAAACTTTAAAAATTCTGTGGAGGCAGTCAGCATATTTTTTTCAAATGCCAACTTCATTGTTTAAAAAAATATGTATCCCCTTTTAAAAATGGTTTATGGAGGATTCAAGATGGCGTTTCGTTGGGTTTGCTGAGCATCACAGCATTTCCTATGGGGAGGAAGCGAATGACTAGAGGGGCAAAACAGCCTACAGTCCCTCTAGTTTCAACGCCTTTACCTGCTTCAGTGGTTGGCCCACTCGATTCCTTCTTCTCGCCGGTGACACGACAGTGGTCTGTGGGTGAGAGTTGCCCGGCTGAGCAGTGTTTGGAGGAGTCTCCCTCATCGTCTGCTTCGGGCGTCGACCTCTCGTCTCCCAGCTCTATTCGGGCCTCGAAAGTGCCTCGTCAGAATAGCGGCGTCCTGGCAAGTTTGGTGGAGAGCGCTGAGTCGTCAGACTCCGCTGGAAGAGAGAGTTTGGGTGTGAAGTGTGCCCTAAGCTCTGTTTCTCCCCACGGTCAGCAGGAGAAGGTCGAGGCTCCGATGCGAATGGCAGAGGGAGGAGAAGGCATAGTCATTGGCCCTTCAGCTCCCGTTTCTTCGAAGGCTGAGGCTACGGTGACTGGTACTGTTGTGGAGGCTGTCTCGTCTGGATCTATGGCTCCCCTGGAGGTGGTGACGATTGAGTTGATCTGGGCTGCTATAATGCAGCTTCATGAGGAGTTAACCCTGCGTATGACATCCTTGGCTTCGCAGGTTTCTGTTAACACTGAAGATCTTAAAGAAACTGTGGTTAAAATAAATGCTTTGCAGTCTCAAGTTGTTGACTATCAGGCTAAAGTAGTGACTATTGAGAAGGAAGTAGCATCTCTTAAAAAGGTTTCTGTACCTATATTATCTAAGTTGGAGATGTTGGAGACTGCAGTTCGTATGGCAAATGTTCGTTTAGTGAATTTTCCTAAAGTTGCATTGATATCTCCAAGGGATATGTTTAGGAAGTATTTGATTGAGAATTTGGGTATTCCCCCTGAATCTCATCCCCCCGTAGTTAAAATGTATTATCTGCCAACTGGGGAAAAAAGTGGAGGGGCAGGAAGAAATCGGAGATATATCTAATGTTGATGTGTTAAATGTTACTGATATCTTGGAGTCTTCACAAGAAGAGCAGGTTACATCTTCAACTTTATTAATTACTTTAGCGTTACTGTCTGATAAAGAATGGCTTATGAAGTTGTTCTTCAAGAAGTGCCATATGTTATTTAAGGGATTGACTGTTTGTATGTTTTCGGATCTATCTAGGGAGACCCAGAAGAGACGACGTGATTTTCTCTTTTTGCGACCGGGATTCAGCAATTGGGAGGGCTTTTTTTTCCAGAAATTTCCTTGCAAGTGCTTGATCAAGTATCAATCAAATTCCTATATATTTTATGAGCCCTCTCAATTGCTGTGTTTCATCAATGCCCGTCTTTCTGAGAGGGGGACAGACTCTCTGTCTGTTCCGGCTTGAGCGATTATGGAGTGCCACTGTTTAGCCCATATGAATTTCTCTCAGAATAATTTCACATTATAGGATCCCTCTGTTTTGAGGGCTAGAGTAGGTTGGATATATAACTTTTCAAATTTTCCTGTTAGGTATTGACGTTTACATTGTTTTTTCTTTGCTATCCATCCCATTTTCTGTTTCAAGATGTTTGTTTCTTGATATGTATTTGTAAATTTAGAAAGTTTAAATTAAAAAAATATATATGTATATTGAGCACTGCTATATGTATAGTAAGCGGCACTGAATATATGCAATGTGCTGCCAGCGGCCACTATACATATAGCAGCAATTTTGAGCCATGTGGAGGGTAATTCTATAATCTTGCACTCAGGCAAAGCATGTTGTTGCATGTCTATTTTATAAAGCAAGCACGGGCTTTACTTTATAGAATGGGGACATACAAACATATCTGGTTCTCTATGCCCCTATTCTATACCATCTACCTTTGCAACCAAGATACTGAGGACCTGAAACGTAAGTGGAGAAAGGTCAAAAAGAAGACCAAGGTGAGGACCAGAAGGCCAGCCTAAGCCCCTCACCAACCTAGAGCAACAGGTGCTCCAAACAATAGATGAGAGAAACTATAAGGGGAGTTGGTGACCTAGATACATCAAGAGCATCCTAGGAACACTGTAAGAATCTGTAGCACACATGTCCTTCCTTAACATAAGAAATGCCATACTGGGTCAGATCAAGGTCCATTAAGCCCAATATCCTGTTTCCAGCAGTTGCCAATTCAGGTCACAAGTACATGGCAGGTTACCAAAAAGATACATAGGTTCCACAATGCTTGTCCCAGGGTGAGCAGTGGATTTCCCAGGTCCTCCTTAGGCATGGAGGAGTAGCCTAATGGTTATAGCACTGGCTTGGTAACCAAAAGACTAGGGTTCAACTCCCATTAATATTCCTTGTAGCCTTGGGCAAGTCACTTAATCATCCATTGCCTTGGAAGAAAGGCCTGGCAATCTTCTTCTGGACACACTACCAAGAAAACCCAGGAGCTGCTGGGTCACCAGGAGCCAGCATTGACTCAAAGGCACACATACTACATACTTTAATAATGGTTTCTAGACCATTCCCCCAGGAACTTGTTAAACCCAGCTACACTTTTTAAACCCAGCTTGTCGTGCTGTGAGGGCTTGCGTGCATCAGTGATGTTGAGAGCTAAACTATAGGTAGTTTAACTACTGGCAGGGTCTCCCAAGATGGACAGGTCTCAGCTGAGGTGCCAGACCAAGACAAACCACCCATCTGGGCAGCAGCAGAATGGGATAGTGTTGACGGCGGAGGATCACATTTTTGTGACAATGGCAACAACACCAAACTTAAACTGCGCGGAAGAAAGGCCCGGCAATCTATTTCTGTATCTTGCCATGAAAACCCAATGGATAGTTACAACAAAACAAATTGTGCTATGGTGCTGGAAGATGAGACCCCCAGGTCGGAAGGCACTCAACTAGCTACTGGGGAAGAGCTGAAGACTTTTCAGAGTAAAGCCAGCATTTATGATGTGGTTGGATCCAAAGCCCTCGGGAAGTCTGATTGCTGATGTAGCTGCGCATGAAATGAGAGTCAGAAGCTGTAAAGATGTCTTACTCATTGGAACATGGAACGTACGAAGCATAAACCAAGGGAAGTTGGAGGTGATCAAGAATGAAATGGAACGTGTACAACTTGATCTGTTGGGTGTCAGCGAATTGAAATGGACTGGCATGGGGCACTTTGCATCAGATGATCAAATGGTCTACTATGCTGGAAATGAAAGACAGAAGAAATGGTGTTGCATTTATAATAAAGAAGAAACTTGCAAGAACTGTAATGAAATACAATGCAGTCAGCGAACGCTTAATCTCTATTCGTCTACGAGGATTGCCTATCAACACAACTATAATTCAAGTATATGCCCCAACAACAGCTGCAGAAGAGAATGAAATTGAAGAGTTCTATGAACAAGTAAAAGCTGAAATTGACAGAACATGCAAACAGGATATCCTGATAGGCATGGGTGACTGGAATGCAAAAGTTGGCAACAAAGAAGAAGGCAAAGTAGTTGGAAAATATGGACTTGGCAACAGAAATGAAGCTGGAGAAAGACTGATAGAATTCTGCAAGACCAATGATCTGTTCATCTCAAACACCTTCTTCCAGCAACACAAGCGGCGACTGTACACATGGACTTCACCCAATGGATTGTATAAAAATCAAATTGACTACATCTGTGGAAGTCAACGATGGAAAAGCTCTATAACATCAACAAAGACAAAACCTGGAGCTGACTGTGGTACAGATCATCAACTACTAGTATGCAAACTCAAGCTAAAGCTGAAAAAGAGCAAATCACTCATGAATGCAGCAAAATATGACCTTGAGAATATACCACTGGAATTTAAAGACTGCCTGCAAAATCGATTTGCTGCTTTAGATACAAATGACAGAGCTCCGGAAGAGTTATGGAATGACATCAAGAAGGTTGTGTTGGAAGAAAGCGAGAAGTCTCTACAAAAGGTGAAAAAGCAAAAGCGGCCAAAATGGATGACGGAAGAAACTCTGAAAATTGCCCAGAAACGCAGAGAATCTAAAGCCAGAGGAGAAAGAAAGACAATTGCAGAACTCAACAGAGATTTCCAACGTGCAGCAAGACAGGACAAGGAAAAGTACTACAATGACACTTGCAAGGAAATAGAAGCAGAAACTATTAGAGAAAGAACAAGATCGGCTTTCCTAAAGCCTCGAGAGTTAAAGAAAAAGTTTCAGCCTCGAATTGGAATGTTACAAGATGCTCAAGGTTCTATGTTGAATGATGCTGAGAAGATCAAGAAAAGGTGGAAGGAATATACAGAGTTTTTATATGATAAAGATCAAGTGGACCAACAGCTGTTTCAACCTGTACCTTATGATCGGGAACCACTGGTGATGAAAGAAGAAGTTGAAGCAGCATTGAAAGCCTTATCAAAGAACAAAGCACCAGGCATTGATAGCATTCCTATAGAAGTATTGCAGCAATCTGATGCAGCTGTTACCATACTTACAAGGCTCTGCCAAGAAATATGGAAGACAACATCATGGCCAACTGACTGGAAAAGATCTGTGTTTATACCAATACTAAAGAAAGGTGATCCAACTGACTGGAAATTATCGAACAATCGCTCTGATCCCACATGCCAGCAAGATTTTACTGAAGATTATTCAAAAGAGACTACAACCATACCTGGAACAAGAACTACCTGAAGTACAAGCAGGGTTCAGGAAAGGGCGACGAACGAGAGACATCGTTGCGGATGTGAGATGGATCCTTGAAAAGACTAAAGAATACCAAAAGGATATCTATTTGTGCTTTATCGACTATAGCAAGACTTTTGACTGTGTAAACCATGAGAAGCTCTGGGCCACATTAAGAAGCATGGGTATACCAGAACACCTGATCGTACTCTTGCACAAGCTGTACATTAATCAAGAAGCAACAGTTCGAACGGAACAAGGAGAAACAGAATGGTTTAAAATAAGCAAAGGTGTAAGACAAGGCTGCATACTTTCCCCCTACTTGTTTAATTTATATGCAGAACAAATCATCAGAGAAGCAGGATTGTATGAAGACAACAGAGGTGTGAAGATTGGTGGAAGACTCATCAACAACCTTTGCTATGCTGATGATACTACATTACTGGCTGAAAGTGAAGATGATCTGAAACATTTGCTTCTCACAATTTTATTTATTTATTTATTTAGACAGTTTTGTATACCGCCTTATCCTTCAATCAAAGCGGTCACAACACAGTTGGGGGATACATTTAACACATGGGGATATGAGACACATACACTAATACTTACAGGGAACATGGGCAGTGGAGGGTTAAGTGGCTTGCCCAAGACCACAAGGAGCATCGGTGGGACTAGAAACCCCAGTCCTTCCGGCCCAAGGTTGCTGTCCTCTAGTGGGATTTGAACCCCCGACCTTCCAGCCTGACGTACCTTGCCCCAACCACTAGGCTACTCCTCCCCTAGTCTCAAAATGGGCCTGCACCTTAATGTAAAGAAGACAAAGATCATGACAACTGGCATAATCAACAGGTTCATTGTTGAAGGAGAAGAAATTGAAATTGTGAACAACTTTAACCTACTTGGATCAACTATCAATAAAAAAGCAACAAGCAGTCAAGAAATCAAACGACGCATTGTTCTTGGCAGAATGGCTATGAAAGACCTAGATAAGATTCTCAAGAGCAGAGATGTCTCTCTCTATACAAAGGTTCGACTTGTTCAAGCCATGGTATTTTCAATAACATCATATGGATGTGAAAGCTGGACAGTGAAAAAGACAGACAGGAAGAAAATTGATGCCTTTGAATTATGGTGCTGGCGCCGAATACTGTGTATACCATGGACTGCCCAAAGAACAAACCAGTCGGTACTAGAGGAGATCAAACCTTAGCTTTCTTTAGAAGCTCAGATGACAAGACTTCGACTTTCATACTTTGGACACATCATGCGAAGAGAGAGATCATTAGAGAAAGACATCATGCTTGGCAAGATAGAAGGTCAACGCAAAAGAGGAAGGCCAGCAATGAGATAGATTGATACAATAACAGCAGCTACGGGTACCAGTCTGTCAACAATGAGCTGCCTGACTGAAGACCGAACACAATTTAGGATAGCTATCCAGAGGGTCGCCATGAGTCAACTCCGACTCGACGGCACTTAACAACAACATAGACCATTCCCCCAGGAACTTGTTAAACCCAGCTACACTAATAGCTTTTACAACATCTTCCAGAAAGGAATTCAAGAGTTTGATTATGCGTTGAGTGAAAAAATGTTTTCTCTTATTAGTCTTAGGATATATGCTGCCAAAGCGAGTACTTCTCTTTATTAGTCTTAAATGGGTTACATTGAACTTCGTTGCATGTCCCCTGGTCTTTCTATTTTTTGATGGAGTAAACAACCGATCTATGTTCACTGTTCTACTCCATTCATTAATTTATAGACCTCTATCATATCTTCCCTCAGACATCTCTTTTCCAAGTTGAAGAGCTCTAACCTTTTAAGCCTTTCCTCAGAGGGGTATCCGTCCATCCCCTTTACCATTTTGATGGCTCTTCCCTGTATCTTTTCTAATTCTGCTATTAAGATATGGCGACCAGAGTTGCACACATTAATCAAGGTGTGGTCGCACCATGGAATGATACCGAGGCATAATAATATCCTTGGGTTTATTCTCCATTCCTTTCCTTATGATTCCTAGCATTCTATTTACTTTCATGGCCACCGCTGTACACTGGGTGGAGGGTTTCATGTATTATCCATGATGACGCATAAATCCTTTTCCTGGGTGGTGGTTCTTAATGTGGAACGTTGCATCATGCAACCATAGTTTGGGTTGTTCTTTCCTAGGTATATAACTTTGCATTTGTCCATATTAAGTATCATCATCCAGTCTTCCATTTTATCAAGGTCCTCTTGCAATTTTTCACAATCCTCGTAGGTTTTAACAACTTTGAATAATTTTGTGTCATCTGCAGATTTGATCACCTCACTTGTTATTTCCATTTCCAGGTCATTTATGAATATGTTAAAAAGCAACAGGCCCAGCACAGATCCCTGGGGTACTCTACTATTCACCTTTCTCCATTGAGAATATTCTGTATACTCTGTAATCTCTTGTTGGTACCTCCCCTCTACCTAGGTGCCATATCTGGGTATGCAGTCATCTTCCACCCTAACCCACTGACAAAATGTATTGCTGAAATGTTTGCCAAATGCCCTGACAGAGGCACATGCAGCAGGGAATACCCACACCATAGTAACCAGTGGTGTATTACAGGGATGCAGTTAGGTTGTCCCCACTCCCAGAGGCTGAAATGCCGCACTGGCAGGTTGCTGCTTTGGTAACCTCCCATCCAGTCCACTCTGTGTATACAGAATTCATGACCCACACATCTTGGCTGCAGTAGTACCTTGCCTCTCAGCACTCTACTGCTGCAAAAGGTGTTTCAAAGCATCTGAAAAGGACACACAGGCCATTCTTCAGACCTTCTGCTAAAGGAGTGCATCAGCAATAGACAATTTGGTCCTTACTATTTGGGTTCTCTCCCCTAGCCCTGGATCAGGCTCCTCACCGCCATCTTGGACAACTTCTGTTTTGCCACTTTTCAGTCCCTCTACAGGTTGCTATGTCTGCCTTGGGTTGGGGTTAGCACACATCTATGGGAATTTAAGCTTTTGGTGCATGTGTGCTTTGCTGTGGGTATGGTGATTGGATGTATGCATGCGACAGCTCCAGACCCTACACCCTGCCAGCACCCACTCTTGTGGCTTGCTATTGACATGCAGTGTGGCATTAGATTCTCTCCATGTTGATTCTGCCCACAAGCCTAGCCCACAACTCAGAGTTGGGTGTGCACTACTAGGATAACATAGGGTGGATAGATAGTTGGAACATGTTGAATAAGTGCATATCATGTCCTACTTACAGAGAGATAAAGAGTCTTCAGATGTACTGGAGGGCAGCAGCACAACCTCAGCAGCCATAACCTTGGAGGGGGAACCATACCACGGGCCATTACAACCGGGGATGACAGTGGCTGCCCAGATGAGATGCAAGAGCAGGAGTGTAGAGCCCAGGAACATCAGTGTGCCGAGAATGATGACCATGCTCTTGCCCAAGTGGAGGAGGAGGAGGCTGTCTTTGAGGGGGCCAATCTACAACTTCCACCTCCCTATCCCTTTGATGATACTCAGGCATCTGGGGAGGCACAAGTGCAGGTGACAGACAGAACATCTTTAGCACCAGTCTGGAGTCACCATCTTCTGCACTGTGTGGAGCATCTACTGCAGCATAATGTTCAACATCAGACACAGTATGCTGTGAAGATTAGATTGCTGAGATGGTCACTTGCCCTGCAGGAATACCACATCCACCTACAGGAGAGAGAGTTACAAGAAAAAAAGAACCTCAATGAATCCATCATGTTACTGCACAGAGACTTGCAGCAGTTCTTGGGCTTTCTGCAATGGCCCCCATTCACCTCTGGATACTGCCAGAGTGCCATCTGTGCCCCTGGTGTCCTCATCTGCAAGACCAGTAAAGAGGAGGATGCTTCAACTTTCTGCCTCCAGCTGTAGCACATTGGTGCCATGATCTGTTTGGCCATGGCCCCACCCTTCCCACATTTAGAACTGGGACCCGCACCCTTCCATGAGGCCTCCCAATGGTCTGATGTGCTGGATGAGGGCTCCAACAGCTCCTCAGAGGCCAGTGAGATATCATCCAGCACAACCTCATGCTAACAAAGTTAGGTTTGGGAGAAGGGGGCTGAGGTCAGAGGAGGAGACTTGGGAAGAAATAACATTATCTTCCTATTGGCACCTTTGGGTGGGGCTGATAAAGGGCTGTTGCTGGGGGGAAAGAGTTGTGTAAGGGCAGAGGACTGCCTCTTGAGGGGGTAGATGGAGTGATGGCTGCAGGGGGAGAGAGGGTTAATGATGCTGCCACTGGGCTGATGGGGGGGGGGGAGGGTTGCACAGAGCTGATTCTGGGGGTTGGGGTGATGGTATGCAGGGAGAGGGGGTTGTTCAGGGCCATTGCTGGGGTGTGGGAAGGAATGGGCATGGGCGGGGTATGGTAGGGGTACAGATTTTGTACCATTTAATAAACACCTCCTTTCACATGAAGTGCCTGTTTATGGGCTCATCTCTTGCAGTTGATCCCATAAACAGGCTCCTAGTTGATAGGAGTGGCCGATATTCTCCTTTGGGTCTGCTGCATCCTTTGTTCCAGGGAAGGGTTGTCAGCACTTCAGTGCAAGATTGTGGAGCATTCAGCAGGCTATGAAGATCTGACATACCCTGGCAAGGTTCTACAGCAGTCCCCCTTCCAGTCGGCTGAGACACTGGAAGCAGCTGTTAAGCTGGGCATATGTTGCCTCAGTGATGACGTGCATGCTCCTGTGGGCCCTGCTGTACTATTCCTCTGCCTCTGATTGCGGTGACACAATACTCCCCCTTACTCTTACTCCCCTTACTCTCTACTCCAGTCAATTAGGCTTTCAGTCCGGTCATAGCACAGAAACCATTCTTTCTTTCCTGAATGAACTTCACATCTCCCATGATTGTGGTCTTATCTCCATAGCTATCTCACTGGATCTTTCCTCTGCCTTTGATTTAAGTCAACCATGCTACGCTCCTCACCTGTCTCCGTGATGCTGGGATCGGCGACACTGTCCTCCATTGATTCTGCTCCTTTCTCGTCTCTAGGTCCTTTTCTATTTCATCTGGTTCAACTATCTTGCCAGTCACCCCCTTACCATGTGGGGGTCCCCCAAGGCTCTGTCCTAGCTCCCCTCCTTTTCATTGTCTTTCTGGCCCCCCTAACTCTTCCAGTCCAGCAGCATGGTGTCTTATCATATTACTATGCAGACGACATCATTCTTCGGCACCACACTAGTCCCACTGCTCCTGATATCACCCCTCTCATCACCTGCCTCTCATGCATTAATTCTTGGATGTCTTCCAATTTTCTCCACATCAGCCTTGCAAAGACTGGCTATTTTGTTCACTTTTGGTGGCCCCTCCCCATCTGTAGCCCTTATGCTCTCCTTCTCCCTCATTCTGTTGGTTCCCACCCTATGTTACCTCAGTGTCGCACTAGATTCTGCTCTATCTTTTTGTGATCACCTGTCATCCATTACACGCCACTCCTTCTGCTCCCTGAGACAGGTCTGTACTGTTCGTCCCTTTCTTACCACTCCATCCCTGACCATGCTTCTGCTTTCCCTTGTAATGACACGGATAGTTTATTGCAATATCGTCCTTGCCGGCCTTCTGCAATATCAGTTACATAGGTTACAACTTTTACAAAACACTGCAGCCCGTATCATCACACATGCCACCCATTCAGACCATATCACACCATTGCTCATACACCTCCACTGGCTCCCCGTTGCCTTCCGAATACAGCACAAGATCCTTACCTTAGTCCATAAAGCAATCCATACCGGCATTCCACAATACCTCTCCAACCTTGTTAACCTTCACACACCCCCAGCGCTCACTCCGGCTTATCCACTCTAATTGTATGTTCCTCACATCCCCTTCACAAGCACATCTGGAGTCCACCCGCAACTCTGCCTTCTTTTTTCTTGGTCCCAAATTATGGAACTCCCTCCATCTGAATCTCCGCCTGGAACTTTCCTTCACTAATTTCAAGTCAATGCTAAAACCCTATCTTTTCTGTACTGTCTTCGATCTCCCTCCCTCTTGAGCTTCTCCTCCCCCCTCACCTTCATGTTGATGTGCCCTGACCTTTCCCCTTCTTTGTTCCCACTCCTTCTCATTTTGTCTATACTAGCCCTTTCCTTTTTGAACTATGGCATTCTATTTCCTCCTCCAAGCAGTGTTTTGTTGTATTGTAAACCACTCAGATGCTTGCGTGTTGAGCGGTATATTAAAAACTGAAATAAAGATAAAGAATAAGGGTCAGGAACCACCTTCTCAGAGGGTTGCCTCTGTCACCTGTTTGAGTGGTGAGAGAGTGGACACATATTAGGGTACTGCACCAGGGTGTGTTAGGTGCTGGATGGACACTGCAGCCATGGACTCTGTTTTATAAGTCCTGTAGCTACCATGGTACAGTATAACCTGTAATCATGCACATGTCTAGATGATGGAGTGGGCTGGTACAGGGCTTACCTAGCAGCCATCCAGTCATCATCATGCTCAAACCTCTCATAGATGCCAGAGTAGGTGAGGATCTATGAGTCATGGCAGGAATGTATAAACCTTGGGAAGATATCAGTTATCTCCTTCTGTTCATTGCAGACCCACCTGCATGTTGATTGAGTGGAATGCCTTCCTGTTGCAGTAGACGGCCTTCTAACCTTGTAGGGAACTGAAGGCTATATGCATGCAATCAATGAACCCTGGTATTGATGGGAAATAGACCAATTCATGGAATTGGATCATGGTTTGCTGCCTCTGCTGCACTGTCTGGGAAGAACATAAGAAATTCCAGACTGGGTCAGACCAAAGTCCAAGCCCAGTATCCTTTTTCCAACAGTGGCCAATCCAGGTCACAAGTACCTGGCAGGTTCCTAAAAAGACACATAGGTTCCATAATGCTTGTACTGGGGCAAGCAGTGGATTACCTGGGTCATCTTTAATAATGGTTTATGGACCTTTCCTCCAGGAACTTGCCCAAACAAGGTACGATAGGACAAAGGAGCAGATATCCAGACTGGCAGAGTTTCTTTATTCCCCCTTTAAAGCTTGGCTCAAGGGATGACTTTCAATAGATCGCAGCAAGGTAGCTGCTCTGCTACGGACGATACCCTGACCCAGAATCAGGTTGTCTACGAATGATTTAGCACCGGGTGCCCCACGAATGTGCATTGCGCTACGGGAGAGAGGCGGCCCCCTTCTGTCCGCGCTCCGGTCCCGAGGCGAGCGGCTCTCCTCGCTGTCCGGGTTGGCTGGCGGGTTATCCGTGGCCCACCGAGGTTCCTTGGAAATAAAGAAAGGGGGTTTTCCAAACCTGAAAACTCTGCCAGTCTGGATATCTGTTCCTTTGTCCCATAAAGAATCAAGCTACATTTACCTGTTCCACTCCATTCATTAATTTATAGACCTGTATCATATCTCCCCTCAGCCATCTCTTTTCCAGGTTGAAAAGCCCTAACCTATTGAAGCCTTTCCTCATAGGGGTATCCTTCCATCTCCTTTACTATTTTGGTGGCTCTTCTCTGTACCTTTTCTAATTCTGTGTGGTTTAGAAAGGCACTCGGTGTGAGATGGTTGATTGGCTGAAACCCACAGTGGCCACATCACAGACTGGAAACTTCTAATAGCTAGGAGGGCGAGGACTGTGGTGATCTTGAGGTGTATAGGCATAGGCGAACCTTCTGAGTGGAGGAGCATCTCTACGTCTTGAAAGTGATGGTGGATGGCTACCTTGTGAGGTACTGTTTTCCTTGAGGTCCAAGAATTGGGTCTTGGGCCGGTAGACTGTGTAATATGCTTGCCTCGTAGTGGCTCTCCTGTACTTCCTGTGGGCCTCATGCAGCATGGCTAGTGCAAACCATGTGTTCATAGCATCCATGGCTCCTGCTTCCTTCCACCAACACCTACAGTGCTGCACATGCCTCTCCACACACACAAACACAACCACGCACAGACATACACACAGCAGGGGACCACAGAGATACCTAGTGGCTATAGGGAACACTAGGGCACACACACACTAGCAACAGGGAGCCCCACAGAGGCTGCAGGCAAGTCTGGGGTATACACAGACTGGCAATAGGGAATCACACAGAGACATAGAGGCAGCAGGGAACCATGTGCAGAAACGGGCTGCAGGGAACACTGGGGCATAGAGCAGGCAGCAGGAAAATGGGTAAAATGGAGACAGACATACCAAGGGCCAGAGACTGTATCACTGGGGGTATGGGACTGGCACAGTTTGGGAAAGAGAGGAAGAGATAGTGGAATCTACTTGGGTCTTGGAAAGGGTGGAGGATAGGTTTGAGAGAGACACAGGATACACTGTAGGGAAAAATGGTACTGCAAAAGACATCTACATGTACTCAGACGACAGTCAAGCCAAAACCTCACTAACCAACGCCAGTCATCATCCCGTGAAACACCTCCGGCCCAGCCGGGGCTGTGGGAGGGGGAGGAGCTGTAGGCAGCAACTAGAGAGAACCGCCGCCGGCGGGAAGGGCACCATCTTCCTTCCTTCCCCCCTGATCGGGGACGCCGACCCTGCCTGCCAGCTCTCCCGTGAAACACCTCCGGCCCAGCCGGGGCTGTGGGAGGGGGAGGAGCTGTAGGCAGCAACTAGAGAGAACCGCCGCCGGCGGGAAGGGCACCATCTTCCTTCCTTCCCCCCTGATCGGGGACGCCGACCCTGCCTGCCAGCTCTCCCGTGAAACACCTCCGGCCCAGCCGGGGCTGTGGGAGGGGGAGGAGCTGTAGGCAGCAACTAGAGAGAACCGCCGCCGGCGGGAAGGGCACCATCTTCCTTCCTTCCCCCCTGATCGGGGACGCCGACCCTGCCTGCCAGCTCTCCCGTGAAACACCTCCGGCCCAGCCGGGGCTGTGGGAGGGGGAGGAGCTGTAGGCAGCAACTAGAGAGAACCGCCGCCGGCGGGAAGGGCACCATCTTCCTTCCTTCCCCCCTGATCGGGGACGCCGACCCTGCCTGCCAGCTCTCCCGTGAAACACCTCCGGCCCAGCCGGGGCTGTGGGAGGGGGAGGAGCTGTAGGCAGCAACTAGAGAGAACCGCCGCCGGCGGGAAGGGCACCATCTTCCTTCCTTCCCCCCTGATCGGGGACGCCGACCCTGCCTGCCAGCTCTCCCGTGAAACACCTCCGGCCCAGCCGGGGCTGTGGGAGGGGGAGGAGCTGTAGGCAGCAACTAGAGAGAACCGCCGCCGGCGGGAAGGGCACCATCTTCCTTCCTTCCCCCCTGATCGGGGACGCCGACCCTGCCTGCCAGCTCTCCCGTGAAACACCTCCGGCCCAGCCGGGGCTGTGGGAGGGGGAGGAGCTGTAGGCAGCAACTAGAGAGAACCGCCGCCGGCGGGAAGGGCACCATCTTCCTTCCTTCCCCCCTGATCGGGGACGCCGACCCTGCCTGCCAGCTCTCCCGTGAAACACCTCCGGCCCAGCCGGGGCTGTGGGAGGGGGAGGAGCTGTAGGCAGCAACTAGAGAGAACCGCCGCCGGCGGGAAGGGCACCATCTTCCTTCCTTCCCCCCTGATCGGGGACGCCGACCCTGCCTGCCAGCTCTCCCGTGAAACACCTCCGGCCCAGCCGGGGCTGTGGGAGGGGGAGGAGCTGTAGGCAGCAACTAGAGAGAACCGTCACCAGGCGGGCCCGCGCCTGGTCGGGCCCGCGCCTGAGGGCCTCGCCAGAGGGCCCTTTGGCGTGGCCCTTAGGAGTGGCACGACAGGAGATCAAGACAACAACACTGATAGTCAGCGCACCGAGAGAAGGTAACCCCTAATGACAATCGTATAGCATGAGCTCCCCTGGCTCGGAGCTGTTTCTCCTCTGATTTGTACACCTCTGCTGAACACCACGAGGCAGCAACAAATTAGCCCGCCTATCCTACAAGACTGCTCATTAATTACCTGAACAATATTGTCTCATATGTGTACTGTAATTGCTCACTGCACCAGTTAACTAATGAGTGCTTGTGGTTAGGGAAGTCTAACAGCATTTGTTACATTGTATTTGTTACATTGTTTACATTGCTCAATCGTATATTTATTACATTGTTTCTACTACATATCCTATGCTCCAAGTTGAAAATTGAAACATTGTTTATACTTATTTACCTCACCTTAACAATCGGCAACCACACCAACTGTCTCACATTTTCCTCTGCCACTTTGCACAGGCACAGATAGACCCAAAATGAAGCACATAACCCTTACTCTATTGAGTCTCTACCTGCTACTCACTATTTTGCCATCCAGCTCACTAGCACTAATGACATCACAAAACCACATCCCAACGCTCTATACTACCGGAAGAAAATGGCCCAATGACTCCAACAACCTTTATCATGGAGCGAGCTATCCACGCCGCCCCCATCTAGTTCATATCCCTCTACAAAATTCCCCAAAACTAAAGCAAAATAAACGCCCACACACTAACAGCCTGAAGTGCGCACTCATTAACTCTAGATCACTTCGCAAAAAATGGCCAGCAATCACTGAAACAATAACTCATCATAATTTAGATATCATTATGATCACCGAGACCTGGCTCTCACCGGAAGACAATACCATCCTCAACCAACTTCTCCCACCCGACTTCGTTACTTTCACCAGCCACAGGCAAAACAAAAGGGGTGGAGGAGTTGCCATCATCACCAGATCTGACCTTCAGTTCAAAATGGAAGAAGCCAGCAACACCAATTCCCTTGAAACATTATCTATTTCCAACCACTCTTGCTCCATAAACCTTATTTACAGAGCGCCCTCTGCGGATCCAGACAACCTCTCCAATATCATAAACTTAGCATCAAATACCCATGTTCCACATAAACCTAACTGGATACTAGGAGATTTTAACTTACCATCCCTACAGGACAATCAAGCAGCCGCCTTCACTGAAGCCCTAGATATCTTGGGATACACCCAATTGGTGCATGAACCTACACACACAAAGGGCAACGTTCTCGACCTGATATTCGCCCCACAAATGGTGCTTCAGCAAGCACAAAACATCACGTTATCACTAACATCAGTTCCATGGTCGGATCATAAGCTCATTTCCTTTCAAATTCCGACCCCCATCAAGTCACTAAGACCCATTACGAACTCACAAACAAACACAACCGCAAATACCAGAAGATTTCACCCATTTAACAAAGAACGCATCCTGGCTGAAACAAACTCTCTCCTTGACAATACCTCAGAAGACCTAGATGTCCTAATCTCTACGTGGAACAGCAGACTCAGCTCGATCGCAATCCGTCCCCCCACATCTAAAGCCCCAAAGAATAGACCATCCGCACCATGGTTCACAGCTGACCTAAGGGCGTCACTAACCCTCCTACGTAGATCGGAAAAACGCTGGAGGAAATCGCGTACCAGCAATGACCAATCAGCATACATCCAACTCCTACACACACATCGCAGGGCAGTCACAGACAAGATGAAACAACATCACACTGACACTCTGAAACGTTCATTAAACAAACCGCATGACCTCTTCAACCTGGTCAAATATCTTGCCAAAGAACCGACCCCGGAACGCACAGGATCTATACACCCACAGGATTACGCCGTTTTTATGCAATCAAAACTATGCAAGACTGACAAGATGATGATACCAGACCCTCCTAATGACAAAGCACGCACAACGTTTCTAACCACTTTTACCACTCCGTCTAAGAGAACTATCGAAGACACCATTGCTACCCTAAATACCTCCACTTCATACTCGGATCCATGTACAGCATTCTGGATAAAGGAGCTGCGATCCGACCTTGCCCCAATCTTAGCTAAAATGATAGGATTATCATTCAGCACCGGGTCATTCCCATCCACGCTCAAACAGACCTCCGTTAGACCGCTGCTTAAAGACACCAAATTAGACCCTCAAAAGGTCGAGTCTTACAGACCCATATCCAGTATCCCAATGCTCGCCAAAATCGTTGAAAAAATAGTCTACAGGCAGCTACAAGATCATGTGGACACTAACGCACCTCTAGATCCATCACAACACGGGTTCAGAGAGTCACACGGAGTGGAAACACTACTCACTACTCTTTTCAACACCATAATCTCAGGCATTGATAACCCACGTACAGGTTTCGCACTTATCTTTCTAGATATTGCGGCAGCCTTTGACTCAGTCCGCCACGAGATTCTCCTGATTCGATTAAGAGAGAAAGGCATTACCGAAACAGCGCTTGAGTGGTGTAGGTTTTACTTGTCTGGAAGATGGCAACATGTACGAACAAACGGAACCACATCCGAACCATTCCTACAAAGTCAAGGAGTCCCTCAAGGATCCTCCCTATCGTCACTCATGTTTAACATTTATATCCAACCCATCTGTAACATCATCAGATCCTTCAATGTGAGTTGCATGATTTACGCAGACGATGTCCTACTGTACCTGCCAATATCACTGGATTGCCCAGACCTCACCCCACTAACCAACTGCTTCAATGCAATATCAGAATGGCTCCTCTCCCAAAATCTGCGTATCCAACACAAGAAAACTGAAGTCCTGTTCATCTCTAGAAATCCAGAATTCACTCCACCTAACCAACTGGATGTAGACAACGCCAAACTACAAGTAAAATCAGCCATACGGTATCTCGGAGTCACATTGGATCAGAACCTCAACATGAAGCAGCACATAGCAAAAATAGTAAGAGCAATCTACTTCAAGATCAGATCCCTCAGACACATACGCCCTCTACTCGAGCTGAGCGACTTCCGTACCATCTACCAAGCCCTCATCATCCCTCATTTTGACTATGCAAACGCCATCCTACAAGGACTCCCCCAGACAACCTTACATCCCTTACAACTTGCCATGAACTGCGCTACGCGAATCCTCTTTGGAGCACCAAGGAGAGAGCACATCACACCCCTCCTGATGCAGCTTCACTGGCTCCCCATCCAAGCCAGGATTAGCTTCAAGACCTTAGTGATGACATTCAAAGCCATCAACGGGTTATCCGCCTCTTCAATATGTGACCTCATACAACCACCCACACCCAACAGGATAAGAAGAACCGCTGCAGCCAACATGCTAGCAATACCAAAAGTTAAGACAAGATGCGCCATATCAACTTCAAACAGAGCCTTCAGTCTGAGTGCCCCAAGCCTCTGGAACTCCCTACCACCACACATCAGAACTATCCCCAACTTGAGCCAGTTTAGGAAGGCCTTAAAACACTTCCTCTTCATTAAATACCTCACAGCCTCCCCCGAACCCCAGCCACCATGTATGAGCAACACACAATAACTCCATCTCTCATATATACAGTTACCGTGTTCAATGTTCCACACATGTAGATAGTTTCCCCTGTTATCCAAGTTTACCGCTCCTGTTCATTGTAATGACCTGACTCTTGTTTATTGTCGGATATTGTTTGTTCTATGTAAACCGCGCTGATCGCAAATAGTGCGGTATATAAGAGATGTAAATAAATAAATAAATAAAATAAATCAATGCCCCAAGCAGTCCCAACAGACAAAAAAAAATCACATCCTTACTTATGATTTACAGCAGGTGTAGATTGGCTTGTTAAAAAAAATCCACTCTGCACATCTGCAGCCTATGTGAAATATGTCATGGATGTGCAGGCACTGGTTTCACCCGGGCTGCACCCAGAAACAGCTGCAGAATGCCCTTGAGGAGACATGCAGAGATTAACATGCCCAGGGCTGAAATGTGCATCACATGGCCTTTTAAACGTGGGCACAGCTTCCACATTCTTCTGGGACTGTATCCATGTTTAAAACATGAATAGGTCTTCTAAAATAACTCCCTTATTGTATCTGGATTTTCAGAAAGCCTTTGATAAAGTACTTCATGAAAGACTCCTGAGGAAATTAAAAAGCCATGGGATAGAAGACAATTTCTGTTGTGGATAAGGAATTGGTTGAAAGAGAGAAAACAGTAGGGTTTAATGGATAATTTTCTCAATGGAGGAAGGTAAATAGTGGAGTACTCCAGGGTTCTATACTGGGAACAGTGCGTTGTAGCATATATATAAATAATTTGGAAATGGGAACAGCATGTGAGATTGTAAAATTTGCAAATGACACCAAATTATTCAAAGTTGTTAAATCACATGTAGTTGTGAGAAATTGCAGGAGGATCTTGTGAAACTGGGATATGGGGCATCCAAGTGGCAGATGAAATTTAATGTGAAGAAGAGCAAAGTGATGGATGTAGGAAAGAATAACCCAATTATAGCTAAATGATGATACATCCACATTAGCAGTCACCACTCAGAAAAAGGATTTCTGTTGCATTGAGGACAATACCTGAAATCTTCTCCCCATTGTGCACGGGTGGTCAAAATAGTAAACAAAATATTAGGGAATTATAGGGAATAAAACAATAAATATTATAATGCCCCTCTAGTGCTCCATAGTACAATGGCACCTTGGATATTGGGTGAAATTCGGGACATTGCATCTCAAAAAAGAAATAGTGGAATTATAAAAAGTACAGAGAAGGGCAATGAAAAAGGGGATAGAATGGCTCGCCTATGAGGAGAGGCTGAAGAGGTCGGGGCTCTTCAGCTTGGAGAAAAGTTGGCTGAGGGGGCGATCGGCCGCCTTCTCTGATCCTTTTCAAATACAGGCTGAAAATTCCCCTCTTTGCTGCCACTTTCGGATTTTGACTCACTTGATCTCCTTTGTTTCCTTACCATTCCCCCTAGACGTATCCCATGTCTACAGCTAACGTGTTGTCTGTCTTGACTAGATTGTAAGCTCTGATGAGCAGGGACCGTTTTGCCTTTTTTCTGTGCAGCGCTGCGTATGTCTTGTAGTGCTATACAAATGCTCAGTAGTAATAGTAGAAGTAGATATGATAAGGATCTGTAAAATCCTGAGTGGAATGGAACAGGTAAATGCTAATCAACGGTTTACTCTTTCAAAAAGTACCAAGACCAGGGGAGATGTCATGGTTATAAAGCAGTACATAAAAAAAAGAGGAGGAAATGTATTTCTCTCTATGCACAGTTAAGCATTCAAGCTCATGGCCGGAGGATGCGGTAGAAGTAGTTAGCACAACTGGTTTAAAAAAAGGTTTGGACAAATTTCTGGAGGAAATGTTCCTAAACTGTTATTAAGGTCGGCCAAGGAAAAGCCACTGTTTATCCTTGTGAATAAATACAATAACTTGGAATCTGGCTATTTTGGTTAGATGCCAAGTTCTTGTGAGCTGGATTGACCACTATTGGAAACAGGGTAGTGGGCTTGATTAGCCTTTAGTCTGTTGCAGTATAGTAATTCTTATGTTCTTACCCCCTATGGGGGTAATGTTATAACAGGGCGCCTAGTTTAAGTAAGTAGGAAGGCACATATTTTCACACTATTTTATTAAGACATATAAGCACCTATATGACTTTATGTAGTACTAGTATAAATCTAGTGCAATAGTGCCTTCATCCAAGGCATGGACATTATGCTTGCTTGAGAGCAGGTATAAATGTTTGTCCATACTTTATACAGGAGGCGCATAAATTGTGTCTCCGCCCAAACTCGGACCCTATGCGTGTCCACTGTATAAGTACACAATGGCTTGCACCGCTCATACTTTTTTAAGAGCCAGGTTACGTTCAAAAATAATTTATAAAATTGCTCTCCACATGGATAACGTGTCCTTTAAATGATGTTGCACAAACAGCTATCCATGAATTTTCAGAGGTCCCACTCAGTAGATAGATACCCATTCATGCACTATAAGTAACCCTAATGAGTTGGTAATCTGGCAAAAGTGGACCGGATCCTCTAATCGCCGAAGCAGTGGTTACATGAAATAGAGCCAACAACTCTTCACACCTCTCTCCCTTACCAATACTGCTCCTTTATATACAATGTTTCTTCCGAATGTAAATAGTTACACTGATTACTATTTGTTCTAAATAATTACTATTTGTTTTAATTAATTACCCCGGTTTACCCAAGTTACTGTTCCTGTTATATGTAAAATACTCAGATATTGTATTCTGTCTGATGTTTTCTTGTTCTATGTAAACCGCGCTGATTATAAATAGTGCGGTATATAAAAGATGTTAAATAAATAAAATAAATAAATAAATAAAATAAATGTCTTGGTGGTAGCAGGAGCCCATAGGGGAGTATGAAAAAAAGAATAAAATGAGTGATTTGTAGACATTGAACCAGTGATGTTAACAACATGGTGTGCCTTTGTGTTGCTCTTACTTGTGCTATTATCTGAGGCAGTTGAATTAGTGAAGGATTTACTTTAAATTTAGTAATGTGCATTTTCCACAGTAGTGAGTGTTTTTGAGTTTGGGGAAGGGTTTTTTTCCCAGTAGACAAGGATTACTTTTATTTCCTGTGGTGCTCTGAGTGAACTTTAACCTCAATGATATTAGCTTATACCAAGAGAGAAGGCAAATGATTCACCCCTTTCTTCCTTTGTAGACTGAATGGAAAATATTGATCTGAGTTACTACTTGATAATGTGGAGAAAGTGTGAATGATTTTTTTTCTCTCTTCCAGTAAGAGTAGTCTAGTATTTGAAAGGAGTTGGTTGTTATGGCAAAATGCATTAATTTATTATCAAAATGAGGTAGCAAAAATAAAATATTGTGCAGAATGGAGGGGGGATGCAGCCCCATTGAAGATCAGCTGCTTCGCAGTAGCTGCAGTGGTCATCCTTTCTTTTTCTCTCTCCTTCCACCTTTCCCCCCCAAAAGAGGCGACGGCATGTATTTCTGTGTAGTGACATGGTTGTGAAGTATCAGGGTCCTAACCGGATGAAAGAACTGCTGTGTAAGTTGTAAATTCTTACTATTAAAAACATTCTTTACGGTCTCATTTTGCTTCCCTTTCTTTTCCAGTAAGCCCAAATCAGAATGCTCGGCCTTGCAAGAAACCATGTTCCCTGCGAACCACGTGCTCCAACTGTACCAGTAACGGCATGGAGTGTATGTGGTGCAGCAGTACCAAGCGATGTGTGGACTCCAACGCCTACATCATTTCCTTCCCATATGGACAGTGTTTGGAGTGGCAAACTACTACCTGTCCTTGTAAGTATTGACGAGGAATGAATGCAGCCCTTTAGGTGGAGCACAGTTCACTTACCTCCTCTCCGGAACTAAGAGGTAGCATGGCAACTTGACCCTTTGTGGTTCATAGATAGGTCTAGTTTTCATGCAATGCAATGTGTGCCTTTGAGTCAGTCCTGACTCCTGGTGACTAGTTTTCATAGTGACTAGAATATGCAAATTTCTCAGTTTACAGATCAAATGTATGCGAATGTATTTGAGGTATATTCCTTGTGGATATCTTGAAAACCAGATGTTTGTGGTCCTTTGACGGACAGAGTTGCCTATAGTTTGCAGCTTTACATGTAAACTCTTACTGGGATCCCCATTCAGTAGTTAGTGTGAAGCAGTGAGCCAGGGACACTGTCTTGATGGACCTTTGTGTTGCTCATTATCTTCGTAAAACTTCTGGGCTTCCCATTTATTAGCCTTATAGAGGGTGCCTAGTGTAAGAGGGCAAGTAGGCGCCTCCTCTGGTCTATTTTATAAAGACATTTTGGCTTCTTTGTGTCTTTATAAAATATTAGCATAAAAAGCAGAGATCACTCACACCTTAGTTCAGGTGTGGACATTTACAACTTACTCAAGAGCAGGAGTAAATGAAAGCACATAAAGTATGCACGTAGATTTACTTGTTTTATAGTCAGCGTGTATACTTGCAAATTCCACTCACACTTTGAACAAACCACTCTCCCAGTGTTGATGCCAACATATGTACTTCTGTGCTGCTTGGTATTTCATGAGAGGTCATTTATGCATGTATGTAGCCACATACACACAAAAATGACTATAAAAGTCCCGCCATGATGTTGCAGTTTGGAATTTGCCAGTTCCTGTTGTTAACTAATTGAGTGCATTGCGCCATCTCATCAAAATCTGGGACCTGCACTCTTGTTCTTGGGTGATACATATGCCTCTACCACAGTGGCTACAAGCAATTACAAAGCTGAGCCCAAATTAAAACCTTAACAGTTTTCACTTTTATAACAATTTTGTCGTCTTATATATATATTTCTATTTACTTCATATTTAATGTTTTAGTATTTTCCGAAAATATTTTTGTCAGATGCCAATACTAGGATTATGCAGTAAATACTGGCATGATCAATTGTCTGTAATCCATTTATTTAAAGAGGACCTGGGAAATCCACTGCTTACCCCAGGAAGAGCATTGTGGAACCTGTGTGACCTTTTGGGATCCTGCCAGGTACTTGTGATCAGGATTGGCCACTGTTCGAAACAGGATACTAGGCTTGATGGACATTGGTCTGACCCAGTATGGCATTTCTTATGCTCTTATGTTCTAATTTATTAACAATAATAGTCCTCTAAAAGAATATTTTTCAAGAAGTCTGAAGAATTATCCAAAAGTATTGAATTACTTTAATTGATATAATGGACACATCAAATGTTCCACCCCAGAATAGTGCTATGTTTCAAACAAACCATAAACTTTAACCATCCTGCTTCAGGGGAGCAAAAATTGGAACTTACAGCTGTGTTCAACATTATTTGGCACCCTTGCATTTTAGGTATGTTGTGTACAATATTTTGAGAATCAATTGGAAATATCCACCGGTATGTCATCATAATATTTTAATAGTATGTTCAAAGGTATTCAACAAAAAAGGAGATGTCTGTACAACGCATAGTAATTTCTGAGGAAAAAAACAAAATATGATCTGGACAGGATTAATGGCACCCTTCACTAATATTTAGTTGCACAATCCTGGTAGTGATGACAGCCTCCAAACGTTTCTTGTAGCCATCTATAAGTTTCACACATGTGTCTGCTGGTAGTTTCTTCCACTCTTCAACTGCGATTTGTTTCAGTTCATGAGTGTATTTCCAGGATTCCTTTTACCAGTGGCAGATTTCAGCTCTTTCCAAAGGTTCTCGATTGAATTGAGAACAGGACTTATTGCTGGCCAGTTTAAAACAGTCCATTTGTTCCTTTCTAACCATTCTTTTGCACTTTTGTATGTATATTTTGAGTCATTGTCCTGCTGAAGGAGACATGACCTTCGACCCAGACCTATCTTTCTGACATTAGGCAGCACATTTTACTCTAAAATACATTGATAGTCCTCTGACTTCATGATTCCTTTAATAGGTTCAAGGCCTTCAGTTCCTGAGGCAACAAAACAGTCCCACAACATTATGGAAACTCCACTGTAGGAATGTTTTTTTTCTCCTTGTAAGCTTCATTTCTTCGCCTGTAGATATATCGCTGGTCTGCATTGCTAAATAGCTCATGTTTGGTTTCATTTGTCAACAGAACATTTTCCCAGAAAGATTGTGGTTTCTCAAGGTGGGCTTGGACAAAGGTTAAGCGTGCCTTTTATGTCTGTCTTTGAGCAGTGGGATTAATTAATTAATTTTCTGTGCTAGGACCTATTATATGATATACATCCTCTAACTATATAATCACTTTATTTGCAGAAATTAAAGAACAGTGTACCAAAACCTGATAACACCTTTCATAGTGAAAAGCCATCTCGTCATGGGAGTTGCTAATAAAACCTAGATCAGATGTATAAGTAACATAGGGCACATTTCAGTTCCCACACGTCTGCCCGCATTGGCAAAAACAGGACGCATGGGAGATGGACAATATTCAGCCGCTGTGGGGCCTGGACGTACCCGCAATGGCAAAATCAGGGACATAGATGTCCAGGCACTCCCCAAATGCTGATGAGCATGCAGGTAGCTGCCCGTTCTGATGCTAAAATGCCACTGCTGGGGCTTGGGAGCAGTGGCGTCCTGACTCCATGGCAACAGGTAGTCTCTCTGACAGCTCGGAATGCCATAGGCTAAGTTCGCCCCTGCAGACTGTGATCCTGCTGACACCGGAGGCCCCCATGGCCCGGATCATGACTGCAGAGGCAGAGCATGGCCAGATGTCTGTGTTGCGGAAGAGTGCAGCGTGTGCTGTGGGGGGGGGCACCCGGGACTGATTCCACCTTCGGGTTGGTATAAACTTGGTGAGCAGCTGAGTGCTGGGGGTCATACAGGGGCTTCACCTGAATAGGCCCTGTACATCTCGGCAGCTAGCCACACCCCCGCTCTGCCTCTGTTCCGCCCCCTCCCACCCCAGTCCAGCACTCCACGCACAAACGCTGTGTACATGTGGGGAGTGTTTGGAGCTAGATCACGTTCCAGGGATGAGTGCAGGTTGGACGTCCACCCCGCTATTCATTTTTCAGAATGCTGGCCATGGTGAATGTTGGCAGATAAAGACCAAGTTGGCCCATTTTCGTCTACTCAGCAAGATGGTTAGGGTTGTAACTGCTGGTCTGTGCAATTCACCCCTACATGCCTTTATCTAAGGTTGCAACTGCCACTACAAACAGGTTACCTCCATTTGTTTAGGGTTGTAACAGCTGCCCAGAGCAATATAGTAATTTCCCTCCCTCAACTATAACTGGTTTTATCAAAATTTGCCGGTCATTAATTTTCGCATTTCATGATAAATATCACACTAGAGCAGCAAAACCGTAGACATTGTTCCTGTTAAGCAATACTGTATCCCTTGGGAGCACATGGCTGTCTTTACTGCCCTAAATTGTACCTCTTTAGTATGGAGCATATCTCCATGGCCTTGCGTGTAGACGTCAGTACAGTTGTTACCTTTGATGATGTTTCTAATTGAATTTCCTCTGAATGTGAGGAGAGTTTTTGTTACATAGTATATGATGGCAGATACGGAGCAGTATGGTCCATCTAGTCTGCCCAGTAAGGTGGCTATAGTGGTTGCACCTGCCATTCAGTACATCACCCCTTTCTCTCTATGCCTTTGTTTAGGGTTGTACCCGCCATTCTGGGCAGGTCACCCACCTCTATGCCTTCTCTGTGCAGATCAACTCCTCTATTTATTGAAGTATCAAAGATATTTGTTTGCTTTGATTATACACTATTGTAACTGGAATTACTGTGGCTGCTGGCGCTAGACTCCCCCCCACCCCCCATGGATCCTTGTTAAAGGATTTAAAGTGTATTCATTCTAATTACAGGGTCTCAAAAATGTCCTGTACTGTTATTTTATCCAGAAACAAGCAGGAAATCAGTCCTCACATATGGGTGACATAGGTGCCGACGGAGCCCTCGTGGAAGCATCCCCCAGCTTTCAAAGAAAACCTTTGGGAGATGCCACCACGCATGCGTGGTCCCCTTCCCGCCCAAAGGTGCTATCTTGCTCTGTCTCCTTTTTTTCACGGGGCCCTTCAGACGTTGTCTGCTCTTTCCTGGAAAAAGTTGATTTTTTTTTTTACTCATCTCTGGTAGTGCACTGGTACTCTTCCTGCCACCTGAGCCCATTGCCCCAGCTTCGAGTCTCGGGTCCTTCGTTTACTTATTTTCTCATTTTTGCTTCTTGGTGCCCAAGAGTGCCATCTTGCTCAGTCTCCTTTTTTCCGCAGAATCCTTTAGACGTCTGTTGCTCTTCCCCCAGAAAAAGTTGATTTCTTGACCCGCGTTTCATGCTTTCCTTCAGTAGTATACCTGTCCTCTTCTCGCCACCCAAGCCAACTGCCCCGGCATCAAGTCTCGGGTTACTAGTATTTTTTTCCTCTTTGGCGCCTTCGTACCTTTTTTTCCAAATGGTGGTACTGGCTACCAGTGGTTTTAAAAAGCGTGATCGGTGTGCCAAAATAATGTCCCTGACTGACACACACGAGTGCTGCTTTTGCTGCCTGTGACCAGACCACGGCCCCATGTCATGCAGCCTCTGTAAGAAGATGTTCACCAAGACCCTCATGAACTGCCAGCAGCAGCATGATGATTTTTTTCTAGAGTTCCCAGTACCTCCAAAGGCCAAGACCTCCTCCAGAACTGCGGAATCTCAGGGCAACCTGATGGACCTCAATCGACGCCTTGATTCCTCGGAAAGGGGTCTCACATGAGGGAACTCAAGAAAAAGAAGATGACAACCTCGAAGGGGCGGCATCCCTGGATGGTTCTGATGGGCCAGGTAAGTCCCGAGCCAGGTCCCGCAGTCCTAGTCTCTCATCCGAGGGATTGGAGAAGGCGCGACCTGCGAAGGTACCCCAGAAGGACTCTATCTCGGGCCAGCCTCGGTTGCCTGACACCATCCTCGTCGAGGACTCCCCTTCGGGGGAACTGGTGTCAGGCCCGATTCCCTCGGTGCCCGTTCCAATGGCTGCGGAGCCTTCTGGCCTGGAATTCAGAATGACAGCCCTGGAGTGCAGCTTGTCTACCTTCATGGATCAGCAGCAGGCACTGTTGTCCGGTACCATCAGTTCCTCCACCCAGAACAACGGGCCCTCGATGTTGAGGATGTCCCCGGAGGCTGAGCCAATCATCGAGGTCCATTGGCCTCGAGTTGATCCTTGGCCGAGGTCTCGATCCGGTTCCCATTCCACAGGGCCGAGATCTTCCCCAGCTAGTGTGCTCTGCACTGGCCACGGGACTTCCAAGGGCTGTGGGTGGGGATCAGCCCCGGAGCAAGCCAGCATCCTTCCCTCGAGTCCTCGATGGACTATTCTGACAGGGAAATGGAGGACGAGGAGTTGCTGGACACCCATTGCCACCGTGGCATCCCCTCAGACACCCTTTCCTTGGAGACCCGGTGTCAGTCCACACCCGAGGACATGGCGTTACTCAACTTCGTCAGGGACATGTCCAAGGCCCTAGCATTCCCGATGGAATCTGAGGAGGACCCTTGGATGGAAGAGCTAGAATTCCTCCAATACGAGGCCCCTGCAGCGGTTCAAGAACCTGGCCAAAGTCGTCCATGAGTGCTCCAAGTTTGTGTCTCTGGCAGCCTATGACATCTTTGAGTAAGTTGCTCGAGTAACGATGGCGGGCATCGGTGCCCGATGCCAGGCTTGGCTACAGTTGTCCAACCTCGAGCAATCAGTTCAGGACAAATTGGTTGATGTCCCATGCCAAGGAGAGAACCTCTTTGGCAAACCCATGACTGACAAGGCGACAAGCTGGAGATCGAGTTCATGATGAGGACCAGGCTCTCAAGAAAAGGGGCTGCTTACAGAAAATGCCCACATTTTCAGTCTTCCCTGGCTCCCCAGCAGGGTCAGCAGGCCAAGGGACATGGGCATGGCCCTCATAAGCAGAAGGCTGCCAAGCCCCAGACGTCGGCCCCAGCCCAGCCAATGGGGAGCTTTTGACTCCTTAGGCATAGCCTCTCCACCCCAAGGAAATCAGCAGCCCACAGGGGGACATCTCATTCACTATGCCCAAAGGTGGCCGGTCATCACCACCGATTCTTGGGCACGCCAAGTGGTCAAGGAGGACTACCTCATCCACCTGGCCCAGACCCCTCCCCTTTTCTTTCCGGGAGAGCCTCCCAGGTCTCCCCTTCACTGGGACCTTCTACTGCAGGAACTGGCAGATCTTCTCGAGGACAGAGTGGTAGAACTAGTTCTCCACCATCTCAGGGGCAAGGGGTTCTACTCCAGGTAATTCCTCGTACCAAAAAGAACAGGGGGGCCTAAGGCCCATCCTCAATCTGCACAATCTGAGCAGATTCCTGGTGAGGGAGAAGTTCAAGATGTTCTCCCTTGGAACATTGCTGCCCTACCTCCAGCAGGGCGATTGGCTATGCTCCTTAGATCTGAAGGATGCCTACGCACACATCCTCATTCACCCCAACCAGAGGCAATACCTGCGGTTCATGGCAGGGGGCAGCCATTACCAGTACAGGGTGCTGCCCTTCGGCTTGGTTTCCGCCCCAAGGGTTTTCTCCAAGTGCCTGGCAATCGTGGCCGCCTTCCTCAGCCTCCAGGGGGTGTTTGTCTTCCCCTACCTGGATGATTGACTCATAAAGGGAGGTATGGCCTCAGAGGTGCAGCAGGCAACCGCATGTACCATCCAGGTCCTGCAAAATCTGGGGTTTGTAATAAGCTACCCCAAGTCCCACCCCTTCCCGACACAGTGTCTGCAGTTCATAGGGGCAAGACTAGACACCCTCCAGTCAAAGGCCTTCCTTCCAGGGGACCGAGCTGCCCGGCTCAGGGCTCTGGCCCTGGACATACAACGCTGTCCCTCGGTGTCTGCTCGGCTCCTGTCACCCCAGATGCCCACCTCCACATGAGGACCATACAGTGGTGCCTTCAGGACCAGTGGACGCAGGCCATTGGCTATTTCCGTGGCAGAATTGTAGTGACCCGCCAGTTGGAGGAATCCCTGACCTGGTGGCAAAATCCTGAGTATCTCAAGGCAGCGATGCCCTTCCAGACTCCATGCCCTGTAAGGGTCCTCACGACGGACACCTCCCTGCTGGGATGTGGAGCCTACTGTGAGGAACTAAGTACCCAGGGCAGCTGGTCACAGAGTGAGACCAACCAGCAGATAAACCTTCTGGAATTACGGGTGATACAGCTAGTTCTCCAAACCTTTTGCCTCTGCCTACATCGCCAACCAGTGTTGATCCAAACATACAATCAGGTGGCAATGTTCTATGTGAACAAGCAGGGTGGCACGGAGTCCCGTGCCCTCTGCTGTGAGGCAATGACCCTCTGCTCCTATGCAGTTCAGCAGGGCATACTCTTAAGGGCAGTATACCTGCAAGGCCAGGACAACACACTGGCCGACAGATTAAGCAGAATTCTCCACTACACGAGTGGCAGCTGGACCCCAGAGTAGCCATCTGGCTGTTCCACCTCTGGGGGGACCCATGGATAGACATGTTTGCCAACCCAGACAACTACCAGTTGCCCCGCTTCTCGGCAAGCCTACCCTTCCCAGGTGGCGGCAGATGCATTTCTTATCTTGTGGTCAGAAAGTTTCATGTATGCCTTCCCACTCACGCCACTAATTGCCAAAACATTATTCAGGACCCTCTGCGACAAGGCCTCGCTAATCCTGATAGCCCCTCGATGGCCCAGGCAGCCATGGTTCCCGTTACTCCTCCAGCTGTTGGTGGACACTCCCAGCCTATTGGGAAGCTCCCCAGGGCTTCTGTCACAGGAGGGGGGGGCTCTCTCTTGCAACTCAATCTGGGATCTCTATCACTGACAGCATGGCTGCTGAAAGCCCCTTTCAACCTCGTGGAGGAGATCTGCTAGCTTCCCGTAAGTCCTCCAGCAGGAGAGCATATGCCTTCATGGCACAGATTTTCAATCTGGTGCGCAGAGCAGGGGATTAGCCTGTTCTCCTGCCCGGTGCAGCTGGTCCTTCTCCATGTCACGCACACCGGACTCAAGTCAAACTCCGTCAGAGTGCACCGGTGGATGGTAAACCCCTCTCTGTCCAGCTGTTGGTGACCCACTTCATGAAGGGACTCCTTTTAGCGACCAAGTGGGACCTCAGTGTCATATTGTCGCAGCTTACTTGCCTGACAAAGAGAGCAAATAGAATGCTAGGTATCATAAGGAAAGGAATGGAAAATAAAACAAAGGATATTATAATGCCTCTGTATCATTCCATGGTGCGACCACACCTTGAGTATTGTGTGCAATTCTGGTCGCCATATCTTAAAAAGGATATAGCATTATTAGAAAAGGTTCAGAGAAGAGCCACCAGAATGGTAAAGGGGATGGAAGGATATCCCTATGAAGAAAGGCTGAAAAGGTTAGGGCTCTTTAACCTGGAAAAGAGACTGCTGAGGGGAGATATGATAGAAGTCTATAAATTAATGAACGGAGTGGAACGGGTAAACGTAGGTAGATTGTTTACATTATCAGAATATAGAAAGATTAGGGGACATGCAATGAAGCTCTCTGGTAAGCTATTTAAGACAAATAAGAGAAAATATTTTTTCACTCAACGTGTAATCGAACTCTGGAATTTGTTACCGGAGGATGTAGTAAAGTCTGTTAGTGTAGCTGGGTTTAAAAAAGGTTTGGACAAGTTCCTGGAGGAAAGGTCCATAAACCATTATTAAAAAGAGACCCAGGATACGTATGACCTAGATTGGCCACTGTTGGAAACAGGATGCTAGGCTTGATGGACCTTGTTCTGACCCAGTATGGCATATCTTATGTTCTTATGCCTTTTGAACCCATGGCTACCTGCCAACTGCTTTTTGCAGTTGGCAGGTAGCCATGTATACTCGCAGGTATACTTTTATGGAAGGTAGCATTCCTGGTTGCACTCACCTCCGCTTGCAGGTTCAGCGAGCTCCATGCCTTGGTGGCGGAGGCGCCTTACACCAGGTTCTTCAAGAACAGGATTGTGCTCCGCACACACCTCAAATTCTTTCTGAAGGTGGTATCGCCTTTTCACTTCAACCAGGGAAGTGGTGCTCCCCACCTTCTTCCTGAGGCCTAACGCCAGTAAGGCAGAGACTGTCATCCACACCTTGGACTGTAAGAGGATCCTGTCCGTCTGCATTCAACGTTCCCAGGGCCACCGTAAAGCTTCCATTATTATTATTTATTATTTAATGCTTTTATATACCACACTCTTTAAAATCAGTGTGGTTTACAGATAACATTTTGTACAGAGCAGATCTGCACCTACATCGAACGGGTAATACAACTTGGATTTAGAACAGGGGTAACTATATACAGACTATATACAGTCTAGGCAGGAAGTAACTATGCAGTTGTAACGACATGGCTTGCCCTGGGAGCTATGTGCAGGGATGTAATTTATTTACTGGGTTTTCTGTTTTTTATGGTTAGGTTGTAGGGTTGTGTCAGGTGAGGACATGTTGTTGGCCTGGGCATAGTGTTGGAGAAAAAGGTGGTGCTTTAGTGCCTTTCTGAATTGGGCAAGGTCAGTGATTGTGCGGATGGTCACTGGGAGCTCATTCCAGCAGGTAGGTGCGTAGAACATGAAGGCTCTTTTTTGTTGCCTGAGTGAATTTTGTTACTTCTCTGGGGGTTATTAGTGTGTAGGTGGCAAAGGACCTTCTTGCTCTGGTTGCAGATGTGGGGTGGATAAGGTTCATCAAGGAGCTAGAGGTTGTTTTGTTGATGGCCTTGAATGTTAACAGTACTACTTTGTAGGTGAGCCGGCAGTAGATTGGTAGCCAGTGCAGGTCTTTTAGGAGTAATGTGGTCCCTTCTAGAGGCCCCTTGTAGGAGGCGGGCAGCAGCGTTCATTGCTAACTGTAGTGGGTTTAGTGTGTTCTTAGGGCGTCCATGAAGGATCACATTGGCGTAGTCAAAGTGGGGGGGTTACTAGTGCCTGGAAAACTGTTCGGAAGTCGTCTGGTTGCAGCAAGGGTCGAAGATGTCGAATTGTCCTCATCTTATGGTAGATTTTCTTGACAGTGTTGCCTATGTGTGCTTTCAAGTCGAGGTGCTGGTCCAGCGTGACTCCTAGGTAGCGGATGGTGGATCGACTCAGGAGCTCAGCGTCTCTCGTCTTTAATGTTGCCGGTGGGGAGAAGGTTTGGTTTCTTGTGATGAACAGCACTTCTGTCTTGCTGAAGTTTATCTTGAGACTGTGTGAGTGGAGCCAGTCAGTGACGGCTTCAAAGCATTTTACTAGTGGAGAGAAGTCTGGTTGGTCGATAGTGAATGGGGTGAAGAGTAGAACGTCATCTGCATAAATCAGGCAGGAGATGTTGAAGGAGTGGATGATTACACATATGGGCTGCATATATATATTGAATAATAGGGCAGTTAGCGAGGAACCCTGGGGAACTCCATGTTTTTGTTGAAAAGACTCGGAGGTCATAGAGCCTGTTCGTACCTGCTGCCATCTATCTGTTAGGTATGATTTGCACCAGCTCCAGGCTGAGCCCTGGATTCCCTCTTTTTGGAGACGTATCAGGAGCTGCTCGTGGTTGACAGAGTCGAAAGCCGCGGAGATATCCAAGAAGATCAGGGCATATCCTCGTCTGTTGTTAATCCCTGTGATTAATGTGTTGAGAAGCGCGGCAAAAAGCGTTTCGATGCCTTGTGATTCCCTGAAGCCATGTTGGCATGGATCAAGGGGGGCAGTGGAGTCGATGTGTTCTTGGATTTGCCATTGGATGACCTTCTCAATAATCTTGGCTAGAAGTAGGATGCTTGAGATTGGTCGATGGGATTCTACCTTCTGGGGGTTCAGCTTGTTGTTCTTCAGAAGGGGCCGGATTGACGTCTGTCAGATGACATGACTCCCTAGAGACAGGCTACAGAAAGCCCATAGAGATAAAAACAGTTACCCTCAGGGGAAGCCATGAGCAGCAGCAATTGAGTCCGTAGGTGCAGACTGCAGAAGGACCCGTGTGTCCGAGGGAAACCAGCATTCTGGTAGCCTGAACACAGAAGGGCTGTAGGGTAGGAGTTCTACCTGGGTGGCAGACTGTATCAACCTCACCTATGAGCAGGCAGGGATCTCACTGGATTGCCGGGTCACGGTACATCGTGTTAGGGCTATGGCACCTCTTTGGCAAACCTGCGCTCCATCCCCATGGTGGACATCTGCCGGGTCGCCACCTGGTCTTCTGTCAATACCTTTGCAGCTCATTATTGCCTGGAGAGGGAGCACCGATGGGTCAGTGCCTTCGACTAGGCCATGCTCCATAATCTTTTTGGGGTCAAGGCAACTCCTACCCTCCAGCCCTTCTGTGTTCAGAAAAAAAAAAAAAAAGCATAACAGAACAAGGTGTGGGGGGGGGGGAGGATTTGACATGGGGGACATGGGTATAGGCTGAGAGCGGGTGGTCGCTAAATGAGAAGATGGGGGTATTTTTAGATTACTGCAGTCTGAGGGCTTGGTGGGGGGGGGGGGGTGTCAGACGAGGGAGGGCGAAGGCCATCAGCAGGAGGGGAAGATCATAGGCCTGACAGATGTTCTCTGGGGACAGCAGGAATCAGTCCTCACAACCCTCCCTCCTCCCCTTGGAGTTGCTTCTTTACCATATTTTTTTTTTTGCCATCTTTTAGCTATGTCATCTGTCTGAGCAAGATGGCACTCTTGGATGGGAAGGGGACCACGCATGCATGGTGGCATCTCCCAAAGGCTTTCTTTGAAAGCTGGGGGATGCTTCCATGAGGGCTCCATCGGCGCCAACATCACCCATGTGAGGACTGATTCTTGCTGTCCCCTGAGATCATCTGCTACAGGTGAGTAACTATGCTTTTTGTGATATGGTCAACATGGAAAAATAACTGCATTTCAGTTTTGGGAGGTTTGAGTGCAACTCAAGTGAATGGAACACTGTGAATTTTGCATGATGCTATGGACTGCTATTTGCCCTATGTTTGTGTGGACAGTTGTGAAGAATATGTGTGGAAACTACAGTGTAAACATACCCCTATGAGTCTTTGCTAAGGCACATTTCTGTTCCAGTGTTACAGGCGATTAATCAACTTTGATGTTTGAAATTAAACTAGAGTATGTTTGTTTAGGCCAGAGTTGAAATTTCTTTGCATTTTAGATTTGTTGACAAAGCAGTTGTACTGAAATTTAGTTTTAGTTTGACAAAGGATAATAGAGGGTGTCATACTACAAGTGGAAATTATAGTATACAATAGCAGCATAAATAAATTACAACGGCAACATTTTTGATCTCCTTAGTGTAGGGAGAATATTAACGAGATTGAAAGAATTCAGAGAAGATCCACAAATGTGATAAAGGTAATGGGGCATCAATGCTCTGATAATATCCAAAGAGTAAGGCTAGAGATACTCAGTGTATATCTTGGTAATCTGTATTTATAGCTCAGAAAAGAAGCTATAAACACATACATACGATGCATCAATATTGGTAAGCGAGGTTTTGAAGAAGCAAGAAAAGTATTTTTCTTTATAAATAATGTACTTGCCTACAGGAAGTTTAAAGAATTCACAAGAGGATTAACACAATGGAAAAAATGCTTTTTTTTTTTTTTTTTAGTCTATAACCTGTGGGAATGATTTTACAAAATTCCTGTTTCTTATTCATGGGCAAGTATCTGGAATAATAATCTTCCCCTCATATCCTCCTCCTGGGCATTGGGACTGGCTGGGATGTTTGCTCTGTCCCCATGAGATTTTAGATTTTCTCTTCTGTAGTTGGAGAGATCCCGTAGCTACTGTATATGATCACATTTATATCCCTCCATATCATTCCCAAAGTAAGCACCAGGAGCCTCCAGTCAGCCACACATGTGCCATCAAAGCAGATACACTTACTCCTCTCTCACGTAGCTCTCCTCGGGGTTTTCTGTGGTTCCATTTGTGTTTAACAAGAGGACTATAAAAGTGCAAGGGAGTGAGGACTTTGTAGGATGTGATTCCGGATATTGATTGAGATGTACGCACATAGCCTCTTAAGCTAATTATATGGAGATAATGAAGCTAATTAAGGTAATGCCATGCCTCCGACTTCAGTAGATAACTGGTGAAAGAATAAATCCAGTACAGAAATAATCTTCTAGCACTGTAGAAAGAAGAGAGCAATGGGAAAAAGGTTTGGTAAACGGAATCAGCTTGAATGAAAGCAGTATGTTTGTGCCCTACATATTTTCTAGAGTAACAAAGACTTACTAACGTGTCTCTCCAATTAGTTTCATGCCATCATTAAAGCAAGGAACAAGACCGTCTTCAAACATAGCTTTTATTGTGCATGCAAAATTCTGATAGATTTGAATGTTTTTATTAGAGGTGAGGATTTATCTCGTTATTAACTTCCAAAGTGCCCCATGAAGAGAAGAGGCGTGGCACGTGACTGTGCTGTGCTGCTGCTGGCGTGGGGCTCCATGATAGTGCATGTACGTGTAAGTTGCCAGCACTGTGGAACACCACATCCCATCATACTTAGCACAGCTGGGCCATGGAGCCAGGAGCGGCAATGGAGCAGAATATCAGAAATAACCCTAGCTATGCCGGCGCCCCGACAGGGTAAAAGAGCAAGGGGGCAGCATGATTTCCCCTTAATCTGGGTAGAGGAATATCTTAAGTATCTGGGGATCTGTATGTGCACAGACCAACGGAAAGTCTATGCCAAAAATGTGGAGGAAAAAGTGCAGGCAATGAAAGAGCTATGCGAGCGATGGCAAGAGCTCCCCCTGCCTCTCATGGGAAGGGTGCCACAGATCAAAATGATAGTTCTACCCCACCTGCTATACCCACTTCAGATGGTGCCACTCTGGGTCCAGAACTGAGAGTAATAACTCTTCAAGACAACCCTGCAAAGATTCTTGTGGAAAGGGAATAGAGCATAAATAGGCTGCACCAAACTCATCCTGGATAAGGAGAGGGATGGATTAGGAGTAGCAGATTTGCGGTTATACAGTGTTGCCACATTAATATGATGGCTCCATAAGATGCACACAAGGGGCGACCGGTACGCACCCAGGGTATTCTTCAGTGATAGCTGCTTGCCATACCATCTTTTCAGTTTGTTAACAACTAAAGCAGAGAGGGGAGGGACACTAAGATGGAGTGGCAACTGGTGGACAAGATCTCTGGGTCATGCGTGGGGTTGGTGGAGAAAGACCCTGGAGAAGGGAGAAGGCAGATTCCTCTTTCTGGGACTAGTGGGGGAACCCGAACTTCCCACCTGGATTGGGACATTAGATTTTATGCCAGTGGGAAGCCCAGGGATGTAAATACGTGGGGCAACTGCTGGACTTGGGAGGAGGGAGTTCACATCCTTTGGCCATCCTAAGGCAAAATGGGATCTATCTAACAAACATTTCATGGCATATCTCCAATGTTAACATTATATGATCCAAAGGCCAAAAAGGGGGTCAGAGAGGGGGGTTCACAAGACTTGATTTTCGCTTCTTACGCACCCCTCCAAAGTTGAACAAACTTTCTTACTGGTACAAAGTAGGGAGAGAGCAGAAACCAGAGGGAGGATGGGAAGCAGCACTGGTGCACCCCATACTCCCCTACCTCAAACCTCCATACATTTATAAATGTACATAGTTACCCCCCAAATATACATAACAAAGTTCTTCCAAGTTGACTTCCCTGTTTGTTGTATATGTTCTGTTACAATGTAAACCGCTTTGACTGTTAAAGAAAGAAAGAAATAGGGCTTGGAGAAACTATGGACAAAGTCACTCTGCAGGAAGGATTTCGGTGCCTCCTCACACTCACACCCAATACCCAGCTAAAGGAAACACAGTTCAAAATCCTACATAGGGCCTACATTATTAGGGATGCACATGCAACTATGGGACGACTCGACCTGTATGCAATGCCAGGAGAGGAGATGGAGCCTGGTACATACATTTCTGGAGTGCAAGTGCTTAAAGACATTCTGGGGAGCGGCGGAAGACCACATACATAGAGTAATAAATAGGCAGAGAGAGTGGACGTATCCTGCCCTCCTCCTGGGGGATTCCCAACTTATGCAACAGTGGAAGGTGGGAACATTGGAGAAGAGATCTGTGGAAATGGCAATACTGCTTGCCAAAAAAACAAATCTTAGTTCACTGGACTGAACCCCATGTGCCTGAGGTGGCACACAGGATGCGCCCGATGATTGAGTTGGCGAGCTGGGTAAAACGAGAGACCAAGCATAGGAGGTCCACCAACAATCTCAAATATGGGAGACTCTCAAGTTTTATGACTGGCTTCACATAAAGACACCATGACATAGCGCACACACACACTAAGTCTGATATGCCAACACTATCACAATTATGTGTTAGAAGACTCTAACACCTCACTAACAGACACAGGGAAAGCAAGAAGGGGGTCTGGGAAAGGGCGTTAGAGGTGGGTGGCGGGGAGGGCACAAAATAATTAAGGGGAAGGCTGCAGAGGGAAAGAGGAACAGCAAATGTATAGGTATGGTTATTAGCCTACATGGAAATTATTGATCTCCAGGAACAAGCAGGAATGCAGTCTTCACATATGGGTACCGTCGGCACCGATGGAGCCTGCGCGGGAACGCTCCCCAGTGTCCCAAAAGGAAAGCTTTTGGGAACATCCCAACACGCATGCATGCTGCCTTCCTGCCCAACTACCTCTCTCACTTCAGTTCTTCGTTTTCCGCAGAGCCGACAGGACGTGTCCCCTGTCACCGCAGAAAATCTTCTCTTAAATTTATATTTTTTGTGGTCGCGTCTGCCTTCTGTCGACGCCTACCGGTACCACTGGTGCTTTTCTTTCTTTTCTTCTAAAATAACTTAATTTTAGTGCTTTCCTAGGGGGGTTTTCCCCTGCTCTGGTGCTTGGCGCCATTTTGGGCTTTAGGCCCTTTATTCCCTTATCATGGAAAAACCAGCCACTGGTTTTAAAAAGTGTTCAAAATGTGGCGGTACAATTTCCATTACCGACATCCATGACTGGTGTCTTAAATGTTTAGGTCCTGACCATTGCCCTATGGAGTGTCTCTCCTGCAGGAAGTTGACTAAAAGAAGTCTTTAGAATCGAGCAAATCAACTCAATGCCCTATTTGCTTCAGACACGATGTCTGTTGCATCAATGTCTTCCAGAGCTTCTACTTCTTCCCAGGGATCTCAGGTAACTAAACACAAGTCTTCCAAGACTAGCCGGTCCTCGAAGGGTAGATCTCCGTCTAAGTATCGAGATGCCACTGGCGTTGCCCTCGAGGACACTTCACCGGCTAAACAGCCCTGGCGGGATTCTTCGGGCTCCAAAGCTTTATCGGGGCTCCAGGATGTTCCCGAGGCCTCGACCTCGATGGAACTACTGGTGCCATGCTCGGGGGTTGTGGCCGCTTCCACCGGTACCGTCGCCCTGGTATCGGCAGTAACGATGGACAAAAGACTCCTCACTATTGAACGCAGTCTAGCGACTCTTTTAGCTACTTCAGTACCACTAAAGTCGCTGCAGACGGTTCCACAGGCACCGGTACCAATGCCGGTACCGGTGCCAGTGCCCTCGGTACCTGTTTCAACAGGCATGCTTCCCCCGATGCCGAGCCTGGAATCTCTCTCCAGCATGTGGGATCAGGTACCGATTTGTTTCTGTACCGACATCGAGCGGTACCGATGCCATCTGCTTCAGGAGAACCTGGTACTTCCTCCTTTTGAGTCTTCCGATTCCGATGACTGAGATGATTCCACTGGTACCAGAACTGAACTTTTGCAAGATTCATCTCTTTCTCCTCAACGCAGAATGTCCCCTCCTGAGGATATGTCTTTTCATGATATTGTACGTGATATGGCAAAGTGTTTTGCCATTACAGTAGTACCAGAAAAGGAGCCTAGAGCAGAGGAATTGAGAATTCTTCAATATCCTTTAGCTCCAAAGGAGGCAGCTATGCTTCCTGTACACCAGATCTTACATGATCTAATGTTAAGAATGTGGGAAGCTCCTTTAACAGTATCTCCACATTCTAAACATCTTGACACTATGTATCGAGTACCACCTTGCCCAGGGCTTCAGAAGACTCAGTTACCACATCATTCTATGGTGGTTGAGTCCACCATGAGGCGTATTAAGAGTGCTAAACGACACTCTTCCAATCCACCAGGTCGTGAGTCTAGAACACTGGATGCCTTTGGTCGTCGATGCTTTCAGTCCTCCATGCTATCATCAAGAATCAGTTCCTATATATTATACATGGGAATGTTTTTCTTGAGCAGTTTACAAAAGACTTGGAACTTTTGAACACTTTTCTTCAAGAGGATAAGCGGACAGATTTGACTTTGGTCAAACATGCTCAAAATGTCTCTAAGTTTGTCAATCGTGCTACCTTTTGACTGTTTTGAATGTATTTTACAAAGAAATATAGGGTCTTTCTTGTGGAGCAATATACTATGCTTATTCTATGAAAATCACTCCAATGTAACACTATATAGCAGGATATATAGGAGGGTGATACCATTAACCGTTATACTAGATATTTTAGTGAAACCAATGAACCGTCTCAGACCAGTTGGCAGCCGTAATGCTGGGAAAGAAGAATTCACATTCACCAGCAGCGCCTATAGCATCAATGACTTGGTTCGTGGTATTTTTCTTTAGTTATTGACACCCTCTCTCTAGTGTTTGAAAATTATGCTTTTAAACACATACAAACAGTCTCTTGTGAAAACATGTACTTAACTTCTCAATTTTTGTACTTCAGTAAAACCTTGAACTTGATAGTTTTCAGAAACTTGAAAATTTCCAATTCTTTTTTAAAGCCTCTCCTTTGATTGTAAACTTCTGCTTATTTTCCACGCCGATCTCAGCAGTGATTCTCCCTTGCTCACACACACAATCAGGTGCAGCCCTAATTACTATCAATGGACCAGCTGAAAGCCTTTAGCTGGCTGGCTGCTACTGTGTGAGCCCAAATCCTGCTTTAAGAGCTGTTTGCAGTGGAAATAAAGAACAAAGTTAGGTTTCTTTGTGATGGCTGATGTGTTTGCTCAGAGAAAACTAGCAATAGCATTTAGATAAAGAACAGTCCATGTAAATAGTTTCATCTGCTGTATTTCCCCCTGCATCAACAATCATAGGGTCAATATCATACATTGGCACAGATGAGTCTTTCATTAAGGCACTATCATGAGAATGCTTATTCCCTTGCTGCCATTCTCTATTATAGATAGGGTCTGGATCAGTGTTCATACCTGAGCCTCTCCTGCTATCATTATTCCTCTCTGTATAGCCTGGCCAATATGTAATCCAATTCTGATGTCCAGCCTTCCAATCTTGATCCCTGGACGCTGGATCTTCTCTCACATACCTTCTGGCCTTGGTCTGAAAGTCCCTTCCACATGCAGTCTTCTCTCTTCCAGGTAGCCACTGGTGATTCCTATCTCTGCCACTCCATTCCTCTGGCTGAATCCAGTCCAATGGACTCTGCTGGCTTTTGGAATACCTCCCAGTATGAGTACTGCCTTGGAATCTCCCAGACCTTCCAATGGCCTTTCTTCTCTTCCTTCCAGAGAGTTTCCTTCTCTCTCTCTATCTGCTTGGCTTGGCTTCTGTTTCTCCAGGTGATACTGGTGCTTGTAGCCGTTGCTGTCTCTGTATCTCTTCCTCCCTCTGTAGCTGTTATCTGAAGAATAAGCTCTATTCTTATCCTGTTCTAATGTGTGCTGCTCCCTAACACAGCGCAGCTGTGTTGAATCAGGCCCTGCCCTTTGAGATGAGTGCTTAGGGATTACCTCATAGCTCTCTTGATTGCACACACATTCTCTCACTTCAGCCCCTCTCATGGCTGCTGGAAACCTGGTGCATTCTGGGACTGGTAGTCTTTTATGTGAAAACTCTGTTTTCTTGCTTCTACCAGAACTGACAGGTTGCTTGTTCAGAGTCGCATCATCTTTTCTATAGCTCCTACCTGAGCTATGATAAGCTTCCTTATCACATACCCCCCTGCTTAAGTTATTACGGACTGGTTTTACTGGTGAAACTTCTTCTCTACAGTCCGTAATACCTACGAGAGTGTTATCTTCTTGAAGCTCACTTACTTCCTGACTGGGTTCAAGGTCATTATCTACAGGCCTCTCCTTCCAAGACTTAAGTACATTAATATGGTAGGTCTGCCTACGCCCTCTGGCATTTTCTACCATATAAGATACTGGGCTTACTTGTTTAACAACCTCCCATGGCCCCTTCCACTGTACCTCAAATTTTGGAGCAGTTCCTGCTACTTGAACCAAAACCTTTTCACCAATGCTTAATTGGCGGCTTTTGGCCTTTCTATCATACCACCCTTTCTGGCGAACTTGACTGTCCTGCAGGTTCCTCTCAGCAACCTGCGACGTCCTTTTCAAACGCGCTCTCAAGTCACGTAGAAACAGTGGCACCTCCTGACTTCCTGGTTCAGGATCAATCCATTGTTCCCTCAAAATATCCAACAAACCCCGGGGAGCTCTACCATACATCAACTCATAAGGAGTTACACCTAGGGACACTTGAATTCTTTCCCTGCAGGCATATAAGGCAAAGGGTAATAACATATCCCATTCTTTTACCTCTCCTGCTAACCCCCTTCTCAACATTTGTTTGAGAGTTTGGTTGAATCTCTCCACCAAACCATTTGATTGTGGATGGTAGGCTGAGGTTTTCACGTGACGAATGCCAAAGGCATCCCAGACCTGGGCCAAATATTTGGATACAAAATTGGACCCTCAGTCAGTCAACACCTCTCTTGGGAATCCCACTTCACAAAACAATTTTACTAGCTCTAAAGCTATTGTTTTTGCAGAAACATTCCTCAATGGTATGGCCCAGGGAAACCTTGTTGCCTGATCTACCATAACTAGGATGTATTGGAAACCTCGGGGCGTTTTAACTAATGGGCCTACAATATCCATGGCAATGCGACCAATTGGGTCTGTGATGATTGGCATGGGGATCAATGGCACCACCGGTGGGTGAGCCGCTGTAATTCGCTGACATGCTGGACATGCAGCACAAAACTGGGCAGTTTCTTTGAATATACCTGGCCAGTAAAAACGCACAAGTATTTGTTCCAGCGTTCCTTGCATACCTTTATGACCTCCCACTGGATGATCATGTGCTAGTCTAAGTACTAGCCCTTTGAAAGTTGTGGGTACCACCAATTGTTTACGTATGGCACCATTTCTGGGGTCCTGACTCTCTCTATATAATATGTCATTATCTAGTCTGAATCTGGGCAATTCCTCCCTGACTTCCTGAGCATACTTAAAAGCTCGGGTGAGAGCTTGATCAGCTCGCTGCTCTTGTGGAAAGTTAGGAAACTTTGCCACCAACTCAGCTGGCACCCAGGGTAAACTTTGACCAGCTAACATCTCAGCCCTACCCTGTGCTCTGCAAAGTCTCTCACGCCTCCTTTGTGCTTTCAACTTTCTTACTTTACCAGATGATGGGGTTATTAAATCATCATGAGAGGGTAAGTCTCCTAATAACTCTGCCTGCTCCCCCTCCTCCTTCTGCTGGCTCTCTACCTTAGCCTGCGAGCGGGTGGATACAAGGCCCCTCTTATTACCCATAGTTTGGCCTTCTGGAAGCTTAACCATCTTTTTAGCTAGGGACTGAGGACTTCCAAAGAAAGGCCCGGGAGCTATTTCCATTATTAAACCTTCTCCCTCCTTCTTTCCTAGCCCTTTCACTAGTTCCTGCTTAAATCTTGGCCAGTCCTTTCCTAGGACCAAATCAAAGGGTAGCCTAGGCACCACTGCTAATAGGATTTCCTCTTGTTCCCCCAGGCACTTAACCTTAAACCTATAGGTGGGATATGATGTTGCAGCACCATGAATGCATCTGATGTGAACTTGGCTTTCAGGGGTTCTAGGTACAAATCTTTCTTGGGCCTCTATCCTCTTCCAAAGCCTTTTTGACATCATGCTCTGGTCTGCCCCAGAGTCTAATAATGCATTTGTGGTAATTCCTTGCACATCAACCATCAAAAGAAATCCTTCCTTGGGCTGTTTTAAATCCAGACCCATTAAACTAGTGTGTGTCTGGCATCTCTTCTCTAAATGTCCCAATTTTCCACACTTGAAACATTTCTTTCTATTCCACTGTGTCATCTGGTTTGATACAGTACATTCATTTTTAGAAACATTCCTAATTATTCCTTTTTCTGATACAGCACATCTAGCCTCAGCATCCATCTTTAGAGGGCCACCCATTCTATGGCAAGCCCACGTGGCTTCCAAGAATCTCTCTGCTAGCATGGTTGCCTCTCCAAGATTTTGGCAATTTTGCTGTATAAGAAAAACATTCAAATCTTTAGGTACCCCAAGCATAAATTGTTCCAGCATTATAATATCTAATAACATTTCTACTGTCTTTTGCTCAGGCTCTAACCATTTTACAGCTAGACTTCTAATTCTCTGACTCAGAGCCCTGGGTGTCTCACTCACTTTCAATGTAACAGCTCTAAACATTCGCCTATACTCTGAAATAGACAACCCTAGGCGATCTCTAATAGCTGCCTTTACATCCTTATAAATCAAAGCCTGGGCTGCTGGCATTGCTCTGTAAGCTGCTAGTGCCTCACCAGTTAATGAGGCTGCCAGCCTTACTGCCCACTGGGTCTCTGGCCATGCTAAAGCCTGTGCCACTCTTTCAAAAGACTCTAGAAAATCATCAACATTATCTTCTGGAGTTAATTTCCCAAAATTAAATGCCCCAATCCCTTGATTGAGTCCCACAGTGTCCACATGTGGTGTACCAGTACTAACTGCTGGTCTTGCATCTGTTCCACTTTGGCTCTGCAGCTGAACTAGAGCTTGCACCAGATCAAGCACTGGTTTCTGCTGTTCCATTAAGGCCTTCATAGCAGTGTCCTGGGCCTGCTGTGATAGCTCCTGCTGCTTGCTAAATTGGGCTGCCATCCACTGAGCCATCTCCCTCGGATCCATCTTGACCCTGCAAGAAAAGAGAAAAAAAAAAAAACCAAAGAGCAGCACCTTCCAACCAGGTGTGTTTTTTTTTTTTTTTTTTTTTAAATTACCCCCTGTGCTTACACACATCCACCACTAGACATGCCCAGGTACATATTACCTTGTCTCAGTGATGAATCCAGCTTTGCACAGAGTCTTTTCCTCTGGGACAGCTTCCTGGAACAACCACTTTTCCTCCAAAGTGCAGACGAGGGAAAAAATCTTCTTACAGCTTTAAACTTGACTTTTATTTGTAATCCACAACAAGTAAATCCTCTTGGTGCAAGAGCAATCCGAAAAACTACGCCATTTGTCAGACGGCTGCCTAGGGTGAGAACTTACACAATCTTGACGATGCATATATTCATATTTATTTATTTATTTATTTATTTAACAAGCACTTATATACCGCAGCTTCCAGAGATCAGCTGCGGTTCACAAATAACAACAGTCAACAAAGCATAGTTTGTTTTACATATAACGTCATATAACAATAAACAATGTAAAGAAAACAGAAAATGTAGAACAGATTAGCACAGAACAGTGCAACATTATATACATTATATACATATGCGTATTATGTGGGGTATAATCGTAATGAGTAGTTCAGGTGCAGATGGGGAGGGTTATCTTTTTCTATTATAGTAAGATGTTAGACAAGAACTGATTAGCCTTTATCTAAATCTTTTGAGGGCTGGTCTATACTATTGTAGTGTATTGTAAAAAGGTGGGTTTTCAATTTTTTGCGGAATTCATTAGTCTCTGTTAACATTCTTAGTTCAACTGGGAGGGAATTCCAGGCTATTGGGGCTGCATGTGAGAACGCTCTGTTGTTTGTTGATTTATTTGTTTTTATGAAATCTTTGGGGGTTTTAAGTTTGTTTAATTGACCTTTTCTTTGAGTAGGTTTTGAATGTTCTTTAGTAATTAAGTTACTTAATGTGCGAGGTGCCATATCAAATAGTGTTTTAAATGCAGTTATTAGTGTTTTGTATGTTATCCGGCTTTGGATTGGTAGCCAGTGAAGGGATGATAGTATTGGTGTTATATGTTGATGAGAGTGTGTTTTCGTTATAATCCTAGCTGCTGAATTTTGTGCAAGTTGAAGTCTTTTAATGTTTTGTTTTGATGTACCTAATAATATAAGATTAGCAAAGTCAAAGTGGGGGGTTATGGTGGCTTGAATTATACTGATAAAATCATGTGTGTATACAAGTGGTCTAAGTTGTTTAAGTATTTTGAGTTTGAAGTAAATTTTCTTTGTGGTGTTTCTGATATGGGTATCTAACGTGAGGTGTTTATCTATAATTACTCCTAAGTATCTCACTTCGTTTTTTATTTTAATTTCCTGGTTTTGAAGTGTTATATGTGTTGGTGGGGTATAATCCTGATTTTTAGTGACAATTAGTACTTCTGTTTTTGAATGGTTTATTTGAAGATTGTGGGCATTTAGCCATAAAGTTATTTCATTAAAACAATCCGATAGGAGTTGCAACGGTATGTTAGGGATAGTAAATGGGATGTACATCATAATATCATCAGCATATAGATGATAGAGTACTCCATATTTTTTAAAGATATTGCAAACTGGTTTTATGTATATATTAAATAATAGAGCTGAAAGCGCTGAGCCCTGTGGTAAACCTGTTTCAAATTTATATGATTCGGATGTTTGATTGCCTATTCTAACATTTTGGGTTCTATTGCTCAGATAAGAAGTGAACCATTTATGAACTGTAGAGAATATTCCTATGTATCTTAAATTGTTGAGCATTATTGAATGGTGAACACTATCGAAAGCGGCAGAAATGTCAATAAATAAGAGGATGAAGGCTTTTTTGTGGTTATCTATTCCTCTTAGTAGTGTATCAGTTAGGACAGTCAGAAGTGTTTCGACTCCGTGCTTGGGGCGAAATCCGTATTGTTGGTCATCAAGAGGGTAGGAAGAATCAAGAAATTCTTGTGTCTGTATTTGTACAGTTTTTTCTATGACTTTTGCTAAGAATGGTATACTTGAGATAGGACGGTAAGATTTTGGGGAGGTTTTGTCAAGTGTGTTATTCTTCAGGATCGGTCTAATTTGTACATGTTTAAGTGTGGGAGGGAGGTAGCCTTGGAGTAGTGATAGATTGACCATAGGAAGTATGAAGGATAGGAGAGTTGGGAGTGTGTTTTTTATCCATATTACTGGGCAGGGGTCGAGGTAAGAAGTTGTGGTGTTGAGATTGAGAATGATATTCTTTAATGATGTTTTGGATATAGGTTGAAATTCTGGCCATTCATTTCGAATATGGAGAGGTTTGTAGATAGGGTCTAAGGTTATTGGTGAAAGTTTTGTTTTGCTTTGATAATAGTTGGCAAGTGTTTGTGCTGAGATGTCAGTGATTTCTTTGCTAGAAGCTTGAGAATTGTTTGTTAGGTTGCTAACTATAGAAAATAGTTCTCTTGGTCTATTATAAGACTTTGATAGTATTGTAGCATAATAATTTTTCTTTGAGTTATCTATGGCATCTTTATAGTGTGTGAGGTGGTAGTAATATATTTCTTTCTCAATGGTGGATTTGGTTTTACGCCATTTACGTTCTAGATTTCTTAGTTCTCTTTTCATTTGTTTTAATGTGCTATTAAACCATGGTGTACAGTTGGTTTTTGAGTGGGTTAGCTTTTTATTAATTTGATTTATCTGGGCTGCATTGGATATGGTAGAATGCCAGTTTTTGACCGCTTCATCCAGGGTTGTTGGGGATAGAGCAAGGTGAGGGATTGTAGAATCCAGAAACTCAGTTCCATTAAATTTCTTAAATTTTAATGTCAGGTCATTTCTTGTGTGTTTTATGGTACAGTTGGTATTGTAGTTGAGGTTTAGTTTGATAAGGTGATGATCGGACCAAGGTATTTGAGAGCATTCTACGGAGTCTGGTTTAAACAGTTTAAAGATTAAGTTGGGTAGTAGTACAAGATCAAGAGTGCCACCCTTGGAGTGGGTAGGTGTGTTTATTACTTGATGGTAGTCTAAATCAGATATTGTTTCGAGAAAGAGGTTGGATTCATTTATTGGTAGTGAGGGAAGGTTGAAGTCACCTAGAACAATTAGTGGATTCAGTTCCGAGGATGAGTTGAGGAGTTCTATTAGTGAGTGGAGGCTGTCTGCATTTTGGTTGGGGGGTCTATAGATTAAACAGATTCTGAGGTGGTCTATTTTTATAATGAGAGTGTCAATGTTGTTGTTTGAATTAGCTAGGATTTTTTTAGCTTTTAGGTTTTTATTTGTCATAATCAATACACCACCTCCTTTTTTGTTGGCTCTATGTGAGTAGGATATATCATAGTTTGAGTTGTCAAGTTGATTTAGGAGAACTGTATCTGTGTCTGAGAGCCAAGTCTCCGTTATACATAGTATATCAGGTTTTGAGTCAGTCAGTAGGTCGTTAATTATAGGGATTTTATTTTTTAATGATCGAGCATTTATAAGGGTGCATGATAAAGATGTTGATTTATAATGGTGGTTAGGCTGGGTGGTGTGTTGTAGATTAATTTATTTTATTTGGATGAGTCTGTGGTAGTTTATTTTAGTCTGGTTGTGTGGGGAGTAATAGCCAATATGGAGATTGTTCCAGTTTGTTGTATGTATGATTGGAATTGTCTTGTAGTTTTTGCTGTTAAGACTTAGTGTTAGGTCAATTAGCATTGTTAGGAGGATGCAGGTGTAGGACACTTTTAGAAGCATGGTTGTTGTGTGTGTCATTTGTGTCTATGAGATGAGTTTTCTTGTACTGGTAATAGTAATAAGTACTGCAGAGTATTAAGAAGATGATTTACTGACAACAGTATGGGCCAGATAGTAATTATAATTGAGCTATTGGCAACAGTAATTGTAACTAGGCTATTGGCAGCAGTAACTGAGCGGCCGGCGACAGTAATTGTAATTGAGCTACTGGAGCAGTTACTGATCTACCGGCAACAGTAATTATAACTGATCTACTGGCAATAGTAATTATAACTGATCTAGTGGTAACAGTAATTATAACTGATTTACTGGTAACAGTAATTATAACTGATCTACTGGCAACAGTAAATTGTAACTGATCAAGTGGTAACAGTAATTATAACTGATCTACTGGCAACAGTAAATTGTAACTGATCTACTGACAAAACTAAATTGTAACTGATCAAATGGTAACAGTAATTATAACTGATCTACTGGCAACAGTAAATTGTAACTGGTCTACTGATAACAGTAAATTGTAACTGATCAAGTGGTAACAGTAATTATAACTGATCTAGTGGCAACAGTAAGTCAGATAATGGTTATTTAGGAGATTACTAACAACTGTAGCGATCGGACAGTAATATAATTGACTTACTGACAACGGTAAGGTTCTACAGTGTTGTTTGAGATGAGAAGTCTTAGCAGTAATGTGTTTAGGTTACCGGCAGCATTAACATACAAGGTAATGTGCATGCACTGGTGTATCGAGGCTTGCGATAGTAGGCCAATTATACATATTACTTATGGTTGAAAGGGAATACTCATGTTAACTATCATAGTAATTAGCTAGCCGTGATAAGGATGTATGTATGCTAACTGAGGTGGAAGAATAGGATAAGCTAATATAATCTAGTAATAGACTGGTTAGATGGTCTATCTATTTAGACGTTCAAAGTAGGCTATACTTGCTGCGTTGAAGATCTGGCTGATATGGTGAAGGTACGCGAGCTCGATCTTAGGTGTGCTCCAGCAGTACCAGGATGTTGTAGTAGGTTTTTCTTCGTTATCTTCTGTGTCTCAGTTCTGGATTTGTATTTGCCTTAAACGCCTTAGCCTAAGGGCCGTGCCAAAGGGCCCTCTTGCGCGGCCCTCAGGCGCGGGCCCGAGCGGCGCGGGTGCGCCTGGTTGGCGCTTTCTTTTAAATGGTGCCGAAGAGCCCCGATTGGGCAGCCAAGTCAGCTGGCGGTGCAGGAGAAGCTCAATCCCTCCTGGAAGAGCACGCGGTTGATGAGAGGGCTGCTGGAGGCTAGTGCCTTCTTTTAAATGGTGCCGAAGAGCCCCGATTGGGCAGCCAAGTCAGCTGGCAGTGCAGGAGAAGCTCAATCCCTCCTGGTAATCTCAGCCTCCAAGCAGCTGGAGGGTTCCGTAAGCCAAGGGCTTACTGGAGTCTCCCTTTAGTCCTTTTCATTTAAGTTTGATTATTTATTCATTTAATTTAATGATTTTTACCTGATTTATTTCTTTAATTTCTAAGTTCCTTGTTTGGTAGTGCTCCTTTAAATTTTCCGCTCATTTCTCTCCGTCCCCCCCCCCCCTTCACTCCCTCCTCCGGCGGTAGAACTCTGCTTGCAAGGCCTCCTTACCGGTGGGAGAGGTGCTAGCGCACCGAAGAGGTTTGCCGACGGCAGGAGGTGAACCGCGGGTTTCTTGAGCTCCCCCGGCTCTCCGACCTCGGCAACGGACCCGTCCGCCTCGCGCCGAAGCCCTTAGGCGGCTGAGCGCTTGAGGCCTCAAAGCGCCGTCCCTCCTCCCTCCCGGCTTGGCGAAGCAGCCCGGGAGTGGTCGGAGGTTGCAGCCGGCTGGAGAATTTTCACCCGGCAATTTCTGCGGGGTCAGCGGTGCGAGCCGACTCCCGGGTCCCGGCCTGCTGTCCCGGCCTGCTCTCCACGTGGCTGAGGTCCAGCCACATGTAATACCGCGGAGAGCATTTCCTGCAGCCCCGGAGGTCAGCGCGACAAAACGCAAGTACAAGGGGCTCCTTTGCTCCTATATGGATATATATTTATGCTTTGGAGCAGACATCCATTTAATTTAATTTATTTAAGTTACTTTTAGGTTTGCTTCGGGGTGTGTGGGGGGAATAAGTTTGGGCCCTGCTGCAGGCCAGAACTGCTACTCAGGAGGGTGCTTTGGGGGATCCCTGTTAATTTTGCTCCCCTTTTTATTTAATTTGTTTGCCTTATTTGGTTCAGTTCCTTTATTTGCAAGGTTTTTAACTCAGCTATGTCTAAGCTGCGGTGCCCGTCTTGTGGTGTCCGCAGGGGCACCGTCTCAGAGACAGGGATCTGCAGGGGTTGCGCTGCAGAAGCTGCCTCTGTGGAACAAGGCATCCAATTGTCCACGCCTCAATCTAATGAGGATTCAGTGGAACATCGGGAAGAGGGAGAGACCTGCATCCCTCCGGCCGCGGCCCATGAATTCCCCGCTCCATCCCTGCCCCCCCCCCTCTTCGGTCCTTGAGGAAGAGGGCCCCAGTGATCTGTTCTCTCCAGAATTCGTCCTCCTGCTGCACAAAGCCTACTGCATGCGCAAGCAGGGGCTGGGGGCAGGAGTCCAAAACTCAGGGAAGGAAGCCTTGGTGCTGAACCCAGGGAAGCCCATTCCCCAGGAGTCCGGCATCCCCTCTAAGCGCGCGAGGCTAGCGAACAAAGAGCCATCCGCTTCTTCTCCTCCTCATGACATGCAGGAGGAGGAGGAGCTCTCCGATAAGGAGATAGGGGATGAGGAGGAACTCGAGGAAGGAGAGATTCCGGAGGAAGATCATTCCCGCATAGTGCGAGTCTTCCGTCGGGAAGAACTCCTGGGCTTAATCAATGAGTCCCTGAAGGTCCTCAGGGTGACTTCGGACACTCCAGCAGAGGAGGAAGTGCTGGAGGATCCCCTGATCCAAGCGGTCAGAAGGTCCCAAAAGGTATTTCCTATTCACAGGGTCGTCCGCCAGATGATTCAAGAAGAATGGGACCAACCTGAATCCTCCCTGAGGGGGTGCGGTCTATGACACGCCTTTATCCGGTACCGGAATCGGACAGAGAATTGCTGAAGTCTCCTAAGGTGGATGCGGCGGTTTCTGCAGTTACTAAAAAGACAACTATTCCAGTAGAAGGTAGCGCGGCTCTGAGAGACGCGCAGGATAGAAAATTAGACACATTACTAAAGCAGGCCTTTGATGTTAGTGCCCTTGCCTTGCAGGCTTCGGTGTCGGGGGCCTGGGTGGCTCGGGCTTGCCTGAGGTGGTCCCAACAGCTTCAACTTTCTGAGGGTACCGCAGGAGACGTACAACCTATGACAGCTAGACTGGAGTCAGGAGCAGCCTACCTGGCGGATAGTCAGTACGATCTCATCAGGAGCCTAGCTAAGAGCATGGCATCCGTAGTCGCAGCTAGGCGCTATCTGTGGCTCCGCAATTGGGCAGCCGACTCCTCTTCAAAGGCGCGCTTAGGTCGCCTTCCGTTTAAAGGGAAATTGTTATTCGGCGAGGACCTGGAGAAGTTAGTAAAGGACCTGGGCGAATCCAAGGGAGGCAGGCTTCCGGAGGACAGGCCGAAGCAGGCTCGCCTCCCAGCTCCATCTCGGAGTCAACCAAGAGACGCCCGGAGGTTTCGGCCTCCCAGGACAAATCCCTTTTCCAGGGGTCGCTTCCGACCAGGGGGTCAAACTTTAGGGGGTTTCGAGGAGCAGGGAGAGGTTTTGGGGCCTCTACCTCCTTCTCGGGATCTAGGAAATCACAATGAGATAGAAGGGGTCCGGGCGGGCGATCTCCCTTTAGGGGGTCGTCTGAGGCTATTTCTTCCCGCCTGGACCCGAGTCACGTCCGATCAGTGGGTCCTGGAAGTAATCAGAGAAGGTTATGCCCTCGAATTTGGGAAACAGATTCTTCCGGCCTTTATTCAATCCCCCTGCGGCTCTCCGATAAAGAGGAGGGCCATAGAAGACACTCTGTCAAGGCTTGTAGCGCTCGGGGCGGTGTCTCCCGTTCCTCCAGACCAATGGGGCTCCGGTCGGTACTCCATTTATTTTGTAGTCCCAAAGAAGGAAGGCCTTTTTCGTCCTATCCTGGACCTAAAACAGGTCAATCGCTGCCTCAAGGTTCCCCATTTCCGCATGGAAACCCTGAAGTCAGTCATTGCGGCCGTAAGGGCCAGGGAGTTTCTCACTTCCCTAGATTTGACGGAAGCTTACTTACACATTCCGGTTCGAACTTCTCACCAACAGTTCCTGAGGTTCGCAGTGCCAAGAGGTCATTTCCAATTTCAGGCACTGCCCTTCGGCTTAGCTACGGCTCCTCGGACTTTTACCAAAGTAATGGTAGTGGTCGCCGCCTTCCTGCGAAAGGAAGGAATTCTGGTACACCCATACCTCAACGATTGGCTGATCCGGGCGAAATCAGAAGAGGAAAGTCACTCGGCTACATCCCGAGTAGTAGAAGTCCTAGAGGAGTTAGGTTGGATCATCAATCGATCAAAAAGCAAATTGTTACCCACTCAGAATCTCGAGTATCTCGGGGCGAGGTTCGACACCAGAGAAGGAAAGGTGTTCCTCCCTCGGAAGCGGGCAAAGGATCTAAGGACCCTCGTATCGCAGTTCCTGGGAAGAAGAAATCCCTCAGCGTGGCTTTACCTCCAATTACTGGGCACCATGGCTGCGACAATAGAGGTGGTTCCATGGGCCAGGGCCCTCATGCGACCGCTACAACGTTCCCTGTTACGTCGTTGGTCTCCTCAGAATCATCCGTTGTCTACCCCACTTCCCTGCGCTCCTCGAACCAGAAGAGCCCTCCACTGTGGAGGTGCCCGAAGAACCTAGAATGCGGAACCTAGAATGCGGAACCTAGAAACACTAATAACTGCATATGATTCTTGCAAGGTATTGTGGGTATTGTAGTTCATTCACTCCCAAACACAGCTGATGACAATAATTTGAGTTGTGAAACCAAGTGGTAAGATCAATAAAATACTTCTTTTATTGATGGGGTTTAATTCACCCAGCACATGTATGCTTGATAGCACTATAAATGAGGTTACTTGCTTGCAGTGTTTAAAATGGATAACAAAAAGTCACAAAGTAAACCAGAAAACAACCTTCAGCTTGTCAGGCAATTAGCTAATGTTTTCTTAGCAAATAATTACCAAATACAAAGGCACAAAGTAAAGAATAAACTTTGCTGGTTAGGTTAACTTCTGCTTATTTTCCACGCCGATCTCAGCAGTGATTCTCCCTTGCTCACACACACAATCAGGTGCAGCCCTAATTACTATCAATGGACCAGCTGAAAGCCTTTAGCTGGCTGGCTGCTACTGTGTGAGCCCAAATCCTGCTTTAAGAGCTGTTTGCAGTGGAAATAAAGAACAAAGTTAGGTTTCTTTGTGATGGCTGATGTGTTTGCTCAGAGAAAACTAGCAATATCATTTAGATAAAGAACAGTCCATGTAAATAGTTTCATCTGCTGTATTTCCCCCTGCATCAACAATCATAGGGTCAATATCATACATTGGCACAGATGAGTCTTTCATTAAGGCACTATCATGAGAATGCTTATTCCCTTGCTGCCATTCTCTATTATAGATAGGGTCTGGATCAGTGTTCATACCTGAGCCTCTCCTGCTATCATTATTCCTCTCTGTATAGCCTGGCCAATATGTAATCCAATTCTGATGTCCAGCCTTCCAATCTTGATCCCTGGACGCTGGATCTTCTCTCACATACCTTCTGGCCTTGGTCTGAAAGTCCCTTCCACATGCAGTCTTCTCTCTTCCAGGTAGCCACTGGTGATTCCTATCTCTGCCACTCCATTCCTCTGGCTGAATCCAGTCCAATGGACTCTGCTGGCTTTTGGAATACCTCCCAGTATGAGTACTGCCTTGGAATCTCCCAGACCTTCCAATGGCCTTTCTTCTCTTCCTTCCAGAGAGTTTCCTTCTCTCTCTATCTGCTTGGCTTGGCTTCTGTTTCTCCAGGTGATACTGGTGCTTGTAGCCGTTGCTGTCTCTGTATCTCTTCCTCCCTCTGTAGCTGTTATCTGAAGAATAAGCTCTATTCTTATCCTGTTCTAATGTGTGCTGCTCCCTAACACAGCGCAGCTGTGTTGAATCAGGCCCTGCCCTTTGAGATGAGTGCTTCTTAGGGATTACCTCATAGCTCTCTTGATTGCACACACATTCTCTCACTTCAGCCCCTCTCATGGCTGCTGGAAACCTGGTGCATTCTGGGACTGGTAGTCTTTTATGTGAAAACTCTGTTTTCTTGCTTCTACCAGAACTGACAGGTTGCTTGTTCAGAGTCACATCATCTTTTCTATAGCTCCTACCTGAGCTATGATAAGCTTCCTTATCACAAGGCTCAGCAGACCCAGCCTCCTCAGGATCTTTGTCTGTTGTCTAGAGAACTTGGCCATTCTTCCTGTTCTAAGCCCAGAACCTTTAAATATTCCAGGCCGTATTTGCCATTTTGACAAAAGATGGCAACAAATCACTTCAGAAAATTGGACTTTATCTATAGTGAGTCTGGGTTACAAGCTTCATTTCCTCAGCTTGCCCCCATCCACGCTAATAAAACAGTTCAAATCTCAACCACCGGTCTCAGACCTGTTGTGGCAAGAGGTCACCACTCTTCTGGCTCAAGGGGCTATAGAAGAGGTTCCAAAGTCCCAGTAGGGCACAGGATTCTATTCCCCCTATTTTCTCATTCCCAAGAAGTCAAGGGGACTAAGACCAATCCTGGATCTCAGAGAATTGAACAAATATTTAGTCCGAGAAAGGTTCAAGATGATCTCCCTCGGCGCTCTTCTTCCATACCTTCACGAGCAAGATTGGCTATGTTCTCTGGATTTAAGGGATGCTTACATGCATATCCTTATCCATGCAGATCACAGAAAATTCCTTCGATTCCTAGTCAAGGGAAGACATTTTCAATACAGGGTCCTTCCTTTCGGGCTGGCCTCTGCTCCAAGGGTCTTCACAAAATGCATGACAGTAGTAGCAGCATTTGAGGACTCTAGGAATTTTCGTCTTCCCTTACTTAGACGATTGGCTCATTCAAGCACTGTCAGCTCCAGAGGCAAGTAATGCTCTTTCCCGAGCAATGCAAATACTGCAGTACTTGGGATGGATCATAAACCTTCCAAAGTCCCAGTTCACCCCATCTCAATCCCTCGAGTTTATAGGGGCTCGCTTGGACACACAGCAGTCAAAGGCTTTCCTTCCTCAGCCTCGCTGTCTGCGCATCATCGAACTAGCATCTCAAGCAGTGCTACAAACCTTCCTCACTGCTCGACAGATGCTTCAACTTCTAGGACACATAGCATCTACAGTCCATGTGATTCCTTATGCACGCCTTCATATGCGGGCGGCCCAGTGGATCTTAGCTTCCCAATGGTCCCAGGCCTCAGGATGCCTGTCAGACAAGATCAGAGTTACCACAGAGTTACCTGATTGCGTCTCTGCATTGGTGGCAATCTCTGGAAAACCTTACAGTAGGCTCTCCTTTTCAGTAACCCCTACCTCAGGCTGTCCTGATGACAGATGCATCCAAGTTGGGTTGGGGAGCCCACTTGGGCGATCTGTCCACCCAGGGTCTCTGGATCCCACAGGAGGCTTCTCTTCAAATAAACCTCCTAGAACTAAGGGCCATTTCCAATGCTATTCGAGTCTTTTGCTTTCATCTTGTAAGCAAAACAGTTCTAGTGCAAACCGACAATCAAGTGGCCATGTTTTACCTAAACAAACAAGGTGGAACAGGCTCTCTGCAATTATGCAACGAAGCTTTGCAACTGTGGGCCTTTGCCAGAGAGCATCACATTCATTTGTTGGCAGTATACCTTCCAGGCATTTAAAACGTTTGGGCGGACAGGCTCAGTCGAGTCCTGTTGCCACACGAGTGGTCTCTCCATTCATATCAACTTTCCCGAGTTTTTCAAGTCTGGGGAACACCAGACATAGATCTCTTTGCAAGTCCACAGAATGCCAAACTTCCCCGGTACTGTTCCAGACTGCCAGCTCAGAATTGTCAGGCGAGGGATGCATTCCTGCTCCATTGGAGCCAGGATTTTCTCCATGCTTTCCCACCAATTCCCAAAACCTTATTCAAACTCCAGAGAGACAGAGGTCGCATGATACTCATAGCTCCCTGCTGGTTAAGGCAAACATGGTATCCTCTTCTCTTATGTCTCTCTCGAGCCACTCCTCTGGAGTTGGAGAGTGCTCCGGATCTTCTGTCCCAGAACGGATCCCTACTGCACCCCAATCCCCAGTCCCTTCATCTCAAGACCTGGCTACTCAAGGCATAGAACTTCAATATCTAAGCCTCTCACAACAAGTGAAGGATATTCTTCTGGCTTCCAGAAAACCTTCAACAAGGCGTTCTTATGCTTTTCAGTGGAAGAGGTTCTCAATCTGGTGTTCCCAGAGGGGACTTAATCCCTTCTTGGTACCAGTAGAGTCCCTTCTGGACTATCTCCTTCACTTATCAGCTTCTGGTCTCAAGACCAATTCTGTTAGAGTCCATCTTGGTGCTATTGCTGCATCTCATAAACCCTTTGATAGACAACCAATTTCCTCTCATCCTCTTATTTCAAGATTTATGAGGGGTCTCCTTTTAACTAAACCTCCCATCAAACCACCTCCGGTGGCATGGGATCTTAATCTTGTTTTGGGTCAACTCATGAAGCCACCCTTTGAACCTTTAGCTACTTCGGAGCTAAAGTTTCTTTCATGGAAAGTCATTTTCCTAATTGCTATCACTTCTGCAAGACGCATTAGTGAACTGCAAGCTTTAGTGGCTGAGCCGCCTTATACGAGGTTCCATCATGACAAAGTAGTCTTGAGGACTCATCCTCATTTTATGCCAAAGGTGGTATCACCTTTTCATTTAAACCAATCAGTTTATCTCCCAGTCTTCTTTCCTAGGCCTCATGCCTCCAGCGCGGAAAGAAATCTTCATACCTTAGATTGTAAACGGGCTCTGGCTTTTTATCTTCACAGAACTCAGCCATTTAGAAAGTCTTCTCAGCTTTTTCTGGCTTTTGACTCTAGTCATTTAGGACTTCCAGTCACTAAGAGAACTCTCTCTAAGTGGATTGCAGACTGTATTTCCTTTACCTATCAGAGTAAAGGAATCCCTCTTGAAGGCCATGTCACGGCTCACAGTGTTAGAGCCATGGCAGCCTCAACAGCTAATCTTCGTTCAGTTGCTATTGATGAGATCTGCAAAGCAGCAACTTGGGCTTCTGTGCATACTTTCACTGCCCACTATTGTTTAGACAAGGATTCCCATCGGGATGCCTTGTTCGGTCAAGCTGTTCTACAGCATCTCTTCCATTCCTAGATCAACTCCTTCCCACCATCCACTCTTGGATGCCTGAGGTCCCTGGGAGGAAGCACGGCCCATCTTACTTAGATCCGCAACATGCTGGGGTCATCCCTAAACAAAAAAACAAAAACAATTAATACACAACCCCAAACAGGGCAGAAAACCAAAAAGCAAAAAAAGAAAAAAAAGAATTTTTAAATTTATTTTTAAGAAAGATTTAAACAAAAAACAAAAGACAGGCAAGAGACTAAGACCAAAGCTGAACACCAGCCAAAAAGAAGAAGCTCACCCAACTGGAGGAAAAAAGACCTCAGCAAACCCCACTGTATGGTTCAGGGGAATTGAGTCTAGTCAAAAGCACATATCAATGCAAATAATTGATAAGACTCATATTACATCAACGGTCAAAAAAACATCCAACCAGCCAGGACAAAAACACACTTCAGGCTGGTGCAGCCGATCAATCAACTGTGTGTGGTCAAAACATGAAAACAAAACTAACAAGCTCCACAATCAGCTCTCCAAATAGAAGGAAGAACTGAAATCACTTATCTGTTGGAAAAAATGCTGACGAATGACGACCCAGGACAGCAGATGGCAAACCAAAGGTGGTAGAATAAAGTCAGAGATGATATGTCCAACGAAGGAGACAAGGAGCCCCGACATCCGATGTTTCGCCCTACGGCTTCCTCAGGGAGCTCAAGTCCACATTCCACTCGCTGTCAATATCCACAACAGAAACTGCTTCAAAGGAGCAAATCAGCAAGCATACAGTAGCTGAAAACACACACACATCCCTAGGCATTTTCAGCTGGGGAGTCCCCATATGTGAAGACTACATTCCTGCTTGTTCCTGGAGATAGCGTAGTTACTCACCTGTAACAGGTGATCTCCGGGAACAGCAGGAATAAGTCTTCACAACCCACCCACCTCCCCTAGGAGTTGTCTTTCTCTTTCTTTCTATTTTTCTTCTACTTCTCTCCTTTGATCTCAGCTTCCAACTCAACTGAAGTGAGAGGTAGTTGGGCGGGAAGGCAGCACGCATGCGTGGTGGGATGCTCCCGAAAGCTTTCCTTTTGGGACGCTGGGGAATGTTCCCGCGCAGGCTCCGTCGGTGCCGACGGTACCCATATGTGAAGACTACTTCCTGCTGTTCCCGGAGATCACTTGTTACAGGTGAGTAACTACGCTTTATTGCATACCATGTGAACCTCTATGGCTTCCTCAATAAAGAGATTAAAAAAAATAGATATAAATGTCAGTAAATATTGCCCTTGCTCCTTCAGCACAAGCAGTAATTTGCATATCTCCCCTAAATGTTTATTTTCCAGCTCTGCTAACCTAGTGAATGTTACTGCAGGCTTCTCTTTTAATGTTGTTCCTCATCTGATCTCCCAGCAGCTACTTCTTCAGCAGCATACAATGACCATTTACCTTTGCTTCTACATTATTCAACATGCTCTCAAACACCCACCTTTGGAGGGGGGGGGGTTCAATTCAAATTACAGTCAACCTTGATATCAAAAGATTCACCCAAAACAGTTTCACTTACCTATAAATACCGTAACCCAATGGAGGCTTTCGTTACACTAAGGATTGTTGTACAGTAGTTGTAGTTTGAATTATTTAAATAAAGTTTGATATATGTAATAAATAGCTAAAAAACAGTTTTAGGGGTTACATAGGGAAGTTTTTATTAGGGCAATTAAATTGATTATATCAGAGATTGGATTTTTTAGTTTTGACAATATGACATACTGCACCTAACTCCTGAGCCAGAGTATGTCGAGTATGATCTGTCTCTCAAATTTACTGCAAATGTTTGCCATAGTACTTGCATCGTGCTAAAGAGAGCTTCCTTTTGGAGTTCATAAGATGTAACATGTATAGGCAAGTTGTTAAGGTGTGATTAGAAATTCCTTTTAATCAGGCCTGTGGGTTCCAATACGATGGGACGTATTCTGTATCTTTCTGCCACATCTTCTTGGTATCCGACTGCATTTCTTGATACTTGAGGATCTTTTCTCTTTCCACATGATTCACAGAATAATGGCTTGAAAGTGACACCTCTATTATCAATGCTGTTATGCGTTTTTTCTCATTTACCAGTGTGTCAGGTTTCCATGCATCAAACCTCTTACCGGTTAGAATGGGACTGTCCCAAATAATCATTAATTCTTCATTCTCCATAATTCTCTGAGGGTTCATGATCCCAGCTCTTTACTGCCATGGCAATATTTGTAGTGTTTACGAAGTTTCCCATGGATGAGATGTTCCACCAGTTTGTGTCTTTATGTATAGAAATTTTCTGCCGTCAGATCTTTCCAGACAGCTATGAAATGAGTAGCTGTTTCCAGCAATTTCTTTTTTCAGAATCTAAATATATCTGTTTTGCCAGTTTTTTATATATGTTATGTGAACAGTCTTATCTGTAAATCATTCCTTGGGCTGTAATTATCAGTCTCTCATCCTTGGATTTCTGTTCACATCTTCTTCACTTATTAAAAGAGGGCTGCTACACAGTACCCTGTCCTGTGCTTCTGAGGTAAGCTGTGGCCAACTTGCTGGGTGATTAACAGTCCTTGCTTGGATAGAAGGAGTCTTTCAAAATGGCCTTTTGACCTGCCACCTGGCATTAACACTTATTGAAAAAGTTTCACAGGTCTCTTGCCCCCTAGGTAGAAGGCCTCTGTGTAAAGGTCTCTAGAAGACTTTATTTGTTGCTCAAAGACTACTGACCCTGTTTTGCCTTTACGCTAAGTTATATTCTGATTTGATTTAAAGTTCTTTGCTGCTGCTAGGCTCTGACTTATTATGAAATTTAAACTAGAAGCTCGCTGCTGGGTTCTAAATTTAACCATAAAGCTCTCTTCTGTGTTTTAAACTAAAAGTACTTTGCTGGTACTAGGCCCTGAGTGAGTATCAAATTTAAACTAGAAGCTCTCTGCTGGGTATGAAATCAAACCAGAAAGCTCTCTTCTGTGTTTTAAATTTAAGCTTAAACTACTGGTACTAGGCCCTGACTGATTTAACAAATACACTGGGTTCACAGATTAATCAGCTTTAATCCAAAGAAGTCCCTTCAGAAAAATTCCCAGAAGTATATACCCTATTTTAGCACATGTAACGCGCACCCACATATAAAGCGCAATTTTCGGCCTGTTCTGCAGAGAATTTCTCATATTATGCGCACGCGCGTATATTGTGCATGTGTCGAGTGCACTGTGAGGTATATAAAAGGCCCTCGGTTCTATTATACCTTACATTTAAACTTTGCGATCTCTTCTATTATAATCCAATCATCATGCCCGGAATTAAACGCAAGTCTTATACTGCGGACTTCAAGCTGAAAGTTGTGGCAAAAGCTGAAGAAACAAGCAACAGAGCAGCAGCAAGAGAATTTGATGTTGGTGAGTCATCTGTTCGCAACTGGAGAAAGGAGAAAACGGCGCTAGAGGAGATGAACCCGCGAAACGTGCGCGTCGGGGTCCCAAAGAAAAGTGGCCAGAGCTAGAGAGTGACTTAAAAAAGTGGATTCTGTCTAGAAGGGAGCAAAATCAAGCTGTCTCAACTATCGCAATTCAATTCAAAGCAAAACTGCTGGCCAATGAAAGAGGAATTTCACGTTTCCAGGCTAGTTTCAACTGGATTTGCAAATTTATGAAGAGGAATGGTCTTTCCGTGCGAATAAGAACAACTGTAGGCCAGAGGATTCCGGATGACTGGTAACAAAAGATGGCGGATTTCGGCACATTTGTCAGCAAAGAAATTTCGGAGTTTGGCATTTCGGCAATGGATGTTATTAACATGGATGAGGTTCCTATGTCTTTTGACATTCCACCAACCAGGACTGTAGCTGCTTTGGGTTCAAAAACTGTCGCAATAACAACAACTGGACACGAGAGGGCTTGCTTCACTGTAGTCCTGGGTTGCACAGCGAGTGGGCTTAAATTGAAGCCTGTGATAAGGAAGCTTATCATAGCTCAGGTAGGAGCTATAGAAAAGATGATGTGACTCTGAACAAGCAACCTGTCAGTTTTGGTAGAAGTAAGAAAACAGAGTTTTCACATAAAAGACTACCAGTCCCAGAATGCACCAGGTTTCCAGCAGCCATGAGAGGGGCTGAAGTGAGAAAACGTGTGTGCAATCAAGAGAGCTATGAGGTAATCCCTAAGCACTCATCTCAAAGGGCAGGGCCTGATTCAACACAGCTGCGCTGTGTTAGGGAGGAGCACACATTAGAACAGAATAAGAATAGAGCTTATTCTACAGATAATAGCTTCAGGAAGAGATACAGCAACAGCTTCAAGCTCAAGCACCAACATCATCTCGAGAAGCAGAAGCCAAGCCAAGCCAAGCCAAGCGGATAGAGAGAGAAGGAAACTCTCTGGAAGGAAGAGAAGAAAGGCCATTGGAAGGTCTGGGAGAATCCAAGGCAGTACCCATACTGGGAGGTATTCCAAGTGCCAGCAGAGTCCATTGGACTGGAGTCAGCCAGAGGAATGGAATGGTAGAGATAGGAATCACCAGTGGCTACCTGGAAGAGAGAAGACTGCACATGGAAAGGACTTTCAGACCTATGCCAGAAGGTATGTGAGGGAAGATCCAGTGTCCAGGGATCAAGATTGGAAGGCTGGACATCAGAACTGGATTACATACTGGCCAGGCTATACAGAGAGGAATTATGATAGCAGGAGAGGCTCAGGTATGAACACTGATCCAGACCCTATCTATAATAGTGAATGGCAGCAAGGGAATAAGCATTCTCATGATAGTGCCTTATGGAAAGACTCGTCTGTGCCAATGTATGATAGTGACCCTATGCTGATTGATGAAGGGGGAGATACAGCAGATGAAACTATTGATTACATGGACTGTTCTCTATCTAAATGCTATTGCTAGCTTTCTGTGAGCAAACACATCAGCCATCACAAAGAAACCTAACTTTGTTCCTTATTCCACTGCAAACAGCTCCTAAAGCAGGATTTTGAGTTCACACAGTAGCAGCCAGCCAGCTAAAGGGTTTCAGCTGGACAATTGATAGTAATTAAAGCTTAATTTAAACACTGCAAGCAAGTAACCTCATTTATATTGCTACCAAGCATACTTGTGCTGGGTGAATTAAACCCCATCAATAAAAGAAGTATTTTATTGGCTTTACCACTGGTTACACAACTCAATTATTGTCTTCAGCTGTGTTTGGGAGTGAATGAACTACATTACCCACAATACCTTGCAAGAATCATATGAATATATGCATCGTCAAGATTGTGTAAGTTCTCACCCTAGGCAGCCGTCTGACAAGCCGATGGTTATTTTCAAGCGAGTAACCATGCCCTGTGAAAAATTTTGGATTGATTGTTATAGGGCCAGGCCTGGTGGTTTCTTTTCTAAAAGGTCTTTGTTGATCTTCGATTCCATGGCTGCCCATAAAGAAACAAATGTGCAAAATTATATTAATTCGACTGGTGCCCATATCGCAGTGATACCGGGTGGTCTTACTTGCATGCTGCAGCCGCTAGATATAGCAGTTAATCACCCGTTCAAAACGTTCATCAGACGAGAGTGGGATAATTGGATGCAGCGGGGAATTCATGAATTCACACCATCGGGACAATTAAAGAGGGCTACATTAACGGAAATCTGCAATTGATTGTGTTCTGCTTGGGACAAAATATCCCAGGAAACGATAAGAAATGGATTCCGAAAAGCCTGGATTGTTTATAAGAACGAAGATCGGGTGCGTAGTGATGTCGAAAGGAGTGATGATGAAAGTGCATATGTTAATGAAGAGCGTCTCCAGACGGTTTTAAATTATTTCAATGATGATGTTGATGAGGGGAGTGATTTCGGAGGTTTTATGGAATCGGATGATGAAAATTAATTAAATATATTTTGAAACCATTATATTCTTGTAAGGACTCTTTTATGGAATCGGTTCCTTGTAATAAAGTTTCGGTATAGTGCGCCCTCGCAAATACCTCACGAGAGGGTTGCGCGGTAGGTAAAAAAGTGTATAGCGCGCGCGGTTTATGCGCGAAAATACGGTACTCACAATTGCAGATCTCTCTCCAGAAGTAGCAGTCCTCTTTGGGTCATGTTGTATTATGACCCATAATACAACATGACTGGTTACTGTAGACTATGTATGTCATATTGTTTGTAATTTGGCCAGTTTCATGTTAAAATTTATTCTGATTTGGCATAAGCGACATAGAACATTTATGCGAGTGGAAAGGGTTAAGACTAAACCCATATGCCAAAAGGTTAAGAAGCACACTCAAAGGATTAAGTGCTATACTAAACAAGAATAGTGACAAGGAGTCTGCCTGAAGTATTCCTCACTGGATCTTTATCTTTATTGCAACACTTAATATACCGCACCTTAGTGGACATCAGGACGGTTTATAAAACAAAAATAAAGAAAGTGGCTGGTGCCAGAAAGGAAAGGAACTACAACAGTTGATAGGAAAGAAAGGTACATTCACACAAAGAGGATGAGGGGGAAGGAAGAGAGGAAGAGGAGAGGGGAATCGGAGAGGAGAGTCAGGCATTAGGGGAGGAGAGGTCAAAAGCAGATTGGGAGAGGTGAGTTTTGAGGAAAGACCTAAATTTCTGAAATAACGGTTCTAGACATAGGTTAGTGGGTAGAGAGCTCCAGAGAGAGAGCCCCAGGAATGAAAACTGTCCATCTTCATACTATAGATGGAATGTTGTTTGCCGCAGTTTCATGGGGAATTTGATATACTCAATCAATTTAGAATTTATTTTGTACATTTCAAGGCAATTTATTATGCAGGAGCGCAAAATACTATCAAAGGCTTTCTTATAGTCAATCCATGCTACAATGAGATTTCTTCTTAATATTATTTATTTATTTATTTTTTTATTTAACAGTATTTCTAAACCGCCTTATCTTATTAATCAAGGTGGTATCACAGCAAACAATCGGGTAAAGTGAGAGAGTTAAGCATGCAGTGAGGGAGAAATTTTAGTTGAGTGTGTATTGTATTGTGTGCTAGATTGGTTTGAGCTATGTACAATGTGTGTTGTGTTGTGCGCTAGAGTGGTTTGAGCTATGTACAAGATGGGCTATATACAGTGATGCAAAAACATTTTCTATACATACAACATTAGCCATTATGGCTTTATTTAACACTAGCTGGTCTTTGTTCTGTATCCTTCTTGTAAACCTTCTTGCCTACTGCCATGTTGTTGTTGCAATCAATATGATCTTATATTCTGTCAGTGATCGCAGTGAACTACTTAGAGATTTTAGGTAGAGAAGTTATTGCTCTGTAATTTTTGGGAACATTACTTGGATCTCCCTTTGGAAGGAGAAGTGTTTTTCCTGCTGTTAACCATTGTATTGTCCATTGTTTTACTAACCTGCTATATTTTCTTGAAGGTGTGAATAAACAGGTAGACAAAGATAAGCTGGTTGATATAGTGTATCTGGATTTTCAGGAAGCCTTTGACAAGGTCCCATATGAGAGACTCTTGGCAAAATTAAAAAGTCATGGGATTATAGGCAGTGTACTATTGTGGATCAGGAACTGGTTAAAAGATAGAAAACAAAGAGTAGAGCTAAATGGCCAATTTTCTCAATAGAGAAATATTCTAAATCTGTTCTGGGCCTGTTGCTTTTGAACATATTCATAAATATGTTCAAATGTATGTATGTCATTGAATTACATACATCATTATGATTAATCTCTCTCAACCAATGTAAATAGTTAATATGTTTACAATTATATTTTTAGTTTCCTATGTAATGAATTTTACACTGTTAATGTTCCATGTAACGTTAATGTTAATTTTTGACATGTTCTCTGTAAACCGCTCCTGATCTCTGGAAGGGGCGGTATAAAAAAGCGGGGAAGTTCCCATCAGCCCCCGCGGGCTTAACAGAGCCGCGAAAGGGAAACTAGTCCCTTCGCGCTCTGAAAGCCGGCGCGTGTGACTGAAGCTACAACGAGAGAGCGGATACAGGGGAGGGCAGGCTCTGCTGGGCAGGGGGGGCCCCGCGGCACACTCGATTCTTCCGCGGTGGCCCCGGCAGCGGGAGAAGACAGCTTTTTTAAAAAAAACTTTCCCTAGGCTGGGCTGAGCTGGGCTGGGCTGGGGGGGGGGATTAGGAGTGGTGATGGGCTGGGGGGGGGTTAGGAGTGGTGATGGGCTATGGGGGGGCTGGGGGGGTAGGAGTGGTGATGGGCTGGGGGGGTTAGGAGTGGTGATGGGCTATGGGGGGCTGGGGAGGGTTAGGAGTGGTGATGGGCTATGGGGGAGCTAAGTCTGTATATGGGCTGATGGGATTAGGGCTGGAAGTGGGTTGATGGGGGGTTAGGACTGGTAATGGGCTAAGGGGGGCTTAAACTGAAAATTGGGTGATGGGGGATTAGGACTGGAAATGGACTGGAGGGATTAGGACTGGGAGTGGGCTGATGGGGAGGTTAGAACTGGTAATGGGGTATGGGGGGCTTAAACTGAAAATTGGGTGATGGGGATTAGGACTGGAAATGGGCTGATGGGGGGGTTAACACTGGAGGTGGGCTGATGGGGTTAGGACTGGTAATGGGCTGTGGGCTGATGGGGGGTTAGGACTGATAATGGGCTATGGGGGGGCTAGGACAGGAAATGGGCGGATGGGGAGGGGTTCGGACTTGCGGGGGGCTGCGGGGGTTAGGACTGGTACTGGGCTATGGGGGGGTTAGGACTGGTAATGGCCTGTTGGCTGATGGGGGCTGTCTGGTAATGGGCTATGGAGGGGTTAGGACTGATAATGGGCTATGGGGGGGCTAGGACAGGAAATGGGATGATGGGGAGGGGTTAGGACTTGAGGTGGGCTGATGGGGTTAGGACTGGTAATGGGCTGTGGGATGATGGGGGGTTTAGGACTGGCAATGGGCTATGGGGGGCTGACTGGAAATGGGTTGATGGGGTTAGGACTGGAAATGGGCTGATGCAGGGACTAGAAGGGAATGGATGCTGGGTGAGGCTGGAACTAGAAGGGAGCTGATGTTGGGGGAGGATTAGAATGGGATGGGGCTGGGAGAGTAAAATGGAGAGGGTGAAAAATATTTTGTGTGGGAGGGAAGACAAATCTACAATTGGCCGGGTATTGGGAGAGTAAGTGGGGATTGAGGATGGAGGGGTAAAATTTGAGTGGATGAAATAGGAATGAGGAAAGAGCAAAAGGAGAAAGATTAGTATGTTAAAGCAGATGTAGAGAGAGAGAATGGAAAAAAAACTAGAAGAGAGAAGAAAGGACAAATGGACAGCAGATGATGGAGAGTTAGCAGAAAACATGAAGAAACCAGAAGAAAGTGGCTGGAGCAATTGCAACTGAAAAAAAATGCACAAGAGGTAGAAAAATATCTCTTTATTTTGAATTTATTAACTGGAATATGAAAGCTCTGGGAAATGTGCATCATTAACGTCTGCGCTTTGTTTGGTACAAGAGGAAATTAATTTATAGTTTTATTTCTACAGTGTTGTTGTACATTCCAAGTTTGGTTTTTGGGGTTCACAGTTTAATTATTGCCTTCCTGTTTCTAAATTGTGATTCCTTGTTTGGTGATGGTCTATGTTCTGCATGTGTAACTGAGCTGAGGTATTCTATTTATGTAATTCCTATTTGACATTGCCACTTGTTCTCTTTCCCCAGTAGGTCATGTATTGTTGTTCTCTGAAATGTATTGGTTTAATATTTGCAGTGTTGCCTTTTGATAGGTAGGGTATGGTGCTTTGTGAGTCCTGGTAGTGCTGTTAGGATACGGCGGGTTTGCTATGGGTTCTAAATGGGCAGTGTTTGTAGTAGTTCCTAATGTGCCTGGCAGTTGGCACTGGATTATAGTAATGTATAAATCTTTTAGTCTGTCTTTATCCATACACTCATTAAGAGACATGTTTACTAAAAGTTAGTGTATGTTAGCATTATGCAAATAAGGCCACTTATGCAAATGAGGCCCCGCACCGAGTCTCCGCACATGGCCCCGCACCCCCCTTGGGCCGCCCCTGGTTGGCGGGGAAGTGATTAGGGTTGGATTAAATACATAGTGCGCTATAATACATCATGAGCTATTATACAGTCTTATGTACAGTCTCGGGGTGGGGGGGGGCAGATGATCTGAATTGGATGTTGGTTCAGGGGTGTATGTCCAAAGTATTCGAGGAAAAGGGTTGTCTTCAGTTGTTTTCGGAAGTCCTTTATTTCTGTGTTTAGTGCAACCCATTTAAGACTAATGCAACCCAATTAAGACTAATAAGAGAAAATATTTTTTTACTCAACGCATAATCAAATGCTGAAATTCATTACCAGAGGATGTAGTAAAACCTGTCAGTGGCTGGGTTTAAAAAAGGTTTGGACAAGTTCCTGGAGGAAAGGTTCATAAACTATAGTTAAAGTGGACCTGGAAAAATTACTGCTTGCCCTGGGGACAAGTGTTGTGGAACCTGTGTGACTCTTTGGGAGTCTGGCAGATACTTGTGGCCTGGATGGGCCACTGTTGGAAACAGGATACTGGGATTGATGGACCTTGGTCTGACCCACTAAGGCATTTCTTATGTTCTTATTGTTAAGTCTGACTGATTGATCAATTGATTTTTGCAGTTTGTCAGGTCTTGGTGAAGAGATGCTAACTATTTGAGCCAAAGACTGGTCACTGTGTGGGCCAGGGCTCTTCCAGTTTGGGGCTCTTTTTAACCTATTTTTCAACTTTTATTGTTAGATCAGGCCTTTCAATAGCTTTGATATTAATCTTTTCCAAATTCTCTCATATGCTGTTTAGCTATTTTGCTTTTTGGTTGTGATCTACCAGTTTCTCATATACATTTCTCCAGGATTTTTCTGTGTCAGTTTTAGTTGGTGGTATTTTCACCTCACCTATTGCTCTTTTTCAGTTACCTTTAGAACTGTTTTGGGTTCCTTTTATCTTATGTTCTTATAAAATGTGTTTATATATCTATGCTGTGTGTAGTCAAGCGTGGATCCCTTAGTAGAATCTTATTTCCTAGGGTACAGCAAAGACAAAGCCCCTAAATATACATTTCTTCAGAGATCTAATAAGATATTAAGACCCAGTGTCCCTCTGAAATTCACTTTTGTTCTGTTTTCACAGTGGTCAGAAATTGAAGTGAAGTTATTTAATTTGATTTATGGATTACCACTATCCATAGACCCATGGCAATTTACAATAAAAAATAGCACAATCCCAGCCCCTCCTATCCAGCATACAATTGTCAATCAAATATCCCAACCATTCCCAGGATCACCCCTAGCAGTCTCCAAAATTTACCAAGATTCCTATACCCAATTAAAAAACCCAGTTACTACTGCTATTGCTCCTTATCATTTGTATAGTGCTACAAGGCATGCTCATCAGAGATTATAAACTAATCAAGATGAGCCACATTACAAAGTTGGGGACTAGAGTATGGTGCTGAACAAGAGAGTGAGGAGCATCAAGGTGCAAAAGCAGCCTCAAAGAGGTGGGTTTTTAGCCTGGATTTGAATAGGCGTGGAGAAGGAGCCTGACATACTGACACAGATAGTTTGTTACAGGCGTATAGAGCAGCAAAGTAGAATGAATGAAATCTGGAGTTGGCAGTGGCAGAGAAAGGCACAGATACGAGGGATCTGCAAGAGGAGTGGAGTTTCCGAGGATTGGTGTAGGGTGAGATAAGCCAGGAAAGATAGTGAGAAGCCACAAAATGAATGCACTTATAGGTCGATAGGAGAAGTGTGAACTTGATGTGGAAATGGATAGGGAGCCAATGAAGTGACTTGAGAAAGAGGAATTATGTGAGCATAGCAACACTGGCTGAAGTCTTGCAGCTGAGTTTTGAACACATTGAAGGGGAGAGAGATGATTCATAAGTAGACCAGCAAGGGGCAGGTTGCAGTAGTCAAGATGGGAGGTGACTAGAAAGTGGATAAGGATCTAATATCTCCAGGCAGCTAACCTTTACATCTAACATGGTTATGCTAAACCCCATAACCATCCTTTCACCAATTTCCATAATCACAAATAATCTCTTTCAGACCAAATCGATGCAGGCAGCCTATTCTAAATGGTCCACCCAACTATGAATAAGATCCTACTTTGCACCCACTGATGGTGGATCCCATATACTGTAGGGATCACAAGCCAGCCCGCCTGCTGTAACGGCACTCTATGTTGTGAGTCACGAAAGATCAAGTGCCTTAGCAAATAAGAAGGACCCATGTCATGTAGGATCTTATTTTATCTAACAGTTTTTTATACTGCTTTATCATTTCAATCAAAGCGGTTTACATTGTAACTTAAACTTGGTAATGTACATCTTAAAAACAAAGCATCAATAGTTTAAACCACATCCACTGAACCAGTGGCAACCAGTGGAGTTGCCTCAACATAGGGGTAATATGATCAAACAGCCCAATTGCCATGCCACAGTATTCTGAATTATTTGAATATGCCACAGAGATTTTTTGGATAATCCCCTGTACCATTGACCATAGTAGTTCCAGCCTTAAAAATGGCTTGAACTGTTTCCCAAACCATAGCTGATAAAAAAAATAAAAAGCCGGTTGAACCATCTTTGTAATAAGATGTCAAGTGTCAGTTCAGAAACCATCCAAACCTCCAGGTTCCTTATTCTTTTCCAACCAAGGCTAAGTAATTCAGTCTAATCCATCCCCTAATTAGTGAGTTTATATAGTAGCACTTCCTGTCTTCCCCTTTGAACTTTTAATGTTAAAAGAAAAAAAAGTTGCCGCTTCCGTTTATTGTGCAGTGTTTGAAGAGTACACCTAGCAAGCAACATTCATACCACATAAGAAGAATCAGAATGCTTACGGTGAGGTGAGCTTTACACGATTCCGAAAGCCTGGATCGGACTCAGAACAATGTTATGCAGAAATCAGATCTGGATTCCAAATCACCATGTCTTTCCATGCCTGTACAACATCAGTTACTGCAATCCCTGACAGCACTCTTTAACCCAGTTTAACTTGTACAGAAATATACCTTTCTTTATTGACTTAATTGTCAGGAGCTGTTGTGTGATTGATGACTGCTCATGGTAACCTTAGGGAAACATTCACTTGTTTTGGTTTGTCACTGATGTTATGGTTAAAAACCTCAACTCTACAGGTTTATTCCTATAGACGTTGGTTGAGTTACCTTTCTATTCTGGCCTTTTTGTTTCCTGTGCTGTGCACAGATTCTCTACAGACTCTGATATCATTTAATGGAGCTGGATAAAAATTACCCGAAAATGTTGCTTTCTGGGCCACACGGGCCCCTTCTTCGAACATGTAAAGCAAAGACCATTGAGTTCACAGAAGCTCACTACAGCAAAACCTTTAGATAAAATTATTGTGTGGATGCCATAAATGTGATGGCAGCCTCCATATAAGCCAAGCTTCATCAGGTTCAGTAAAGATCTCTACTGTGCTGTGCTTCAGCAGTAAGTGATGCCAGAGTCGGACTTTTTTTTTTACCAATGCATTATACTGCAAACCCAAAACTGTTTAGAGATTCTCATTTTATTCTTTTTCCTCTCATACATCTCTAATAGGAAAGCTCTCTATGTGGAAGAAACCTGTCTTTTAGTCTACATTCTGAAGTAAAGGATAAAGTAGTGTGATAGCTGTCTTTGTCCACTTTAATGGTAGTTAAATAAAAAGAGAAACAGATATCTTTTTATTGGACTAACTTAATACATTTTTGGATGAGTTTTCAAAGGAAAGGGGGAATGATGAGGTGGCTATTTCTGTCTTTCGGGCAATCCACACTGTATTTTCAGGAAACCTTTGGGAGGGGGAACATGAGGAGTCTGACACATATTTCTTTCAGACCCCCTATATCCATGGATGAGCACACGTGTATCTCAGAAGTATAGACCCCTTTGGTTTGGGTGGTATTTATTATTAATTGTATCATTTATTACATTGGTTTTTAAATACCTTGTATAACAGAAAATTCCATTGTTTCACAATTGGGGCTGGAAAGGGGAGGGATGAGGTATGAAAATTAGTAGTGTTACATATACGTATCATTGCTGTTTAAAAGTGAAAAAAACTCCTTCCATCAGCAAATATCTACGTCAGCTTGTACTCTGTATAGTAATTAAATGAAAGCCATAACTAATCCCAATTATTAAACATGATCACAACCATTAATCCACATAGCACAATACAAATTGCAAACTGTGGCAGTTTTATTCCCCGCTTCCATCCTTAGGAACAAGCGGATGCCTGGTATCTTTTAATAATATCTGTCTTTTTATGGGAGCAGACTACATTGCCTGCAGGTCTGATGCCTCGGCTTCAGGCTGACAGCTGAGTTCATCCATCGCAATGGCAATAAAGAAATGGAGCTGAATTTCCAAAGTATATAAAAGTCTCGGCCTGTTTTTTAATTTTTTTTTTCTTTTTTATGTGCAGACATGAAGAAGAATTGTTGTTTAATTCAGTTGTTATTGAAGGCAGATATGTGCAATAATTTTTATTAAATAAACCTGATGGAATTTCCTGTGTGTCAGTTCAATATCATGCAGATGCACAGTTTCTGCTAGAGCTGTGCTTTCTTTTCCTCCAGTGGAGGAATTAATTTTCCATGAGAAACCGTCTTGTCTTATATATAAAGCACTTAAACGTTTCAGGGGAAAAGGCAAGGAAATAAATTTCAGTGTCATGATGGACGTACGCCTCCCTTTTTGACCAGGACAAGCAATAGTGCTGGATGTGTCTTATAGCGCTATATAAAATAGTTGAGAAAATGTGAGCATTGTGATTTATCGGACAGTTTCATGTGACTGTCCTAAAATACTTTGACCTAGGGAATGTGCAATGTAGAGGTGACTAATGGCGAAACAGCTTTAATAATGCCTGATGCTATCATATTGTGCTTGGAAGCTCATTGAAACTGAAATGAGATAGTGGGGGGAATCAAAAAATTATTGAAGGCTCACTTTTTGGGACTGTTCTAGCGGAGGCAGGGAGTGTATTCAGGGCAGTTAAATCACAGAGGGAAAGGATAAAACACAACTGTTTAAGAAAGGTTGGGGAATGGGCAGATAGATGAAACCTGATGGATCTTCTGTGAACAGCCATTTTTGTGTTTCTGCAGTCTTCTTCCTCCAGTTAATCACAATGTAACATCAATATGAAAAATAATATTCAGTATGATCCTTGGGTCCTCTATTGAAATCTTGTCTGTCCTGAGCTATTACAGCTTACTCATATCCAGTTTTCAGTGTGAATCAGCTCTTCGTCGGCAAACATCATTTGGTTCCTTCGACTATCCTATTTGTGATTGACTGTGTACGCAAAATAAGCTTTTGTGTATTATTGGACTGAAAGCACAATCTAGTCAAGTTATGCACATTGCCTCCATCTATCTACTTTAAATAATTTTCTTAGGTATGTCTGTCAGGTTGGTTTGATATCTAATATTGCAGAATCCATGCTGACTGTATTTAATCAACTAATATCTCTTTGAGTGCACCCTGCCCCATTTGTGACTAAAGATCCCAGAATTTCTCCACTACTGAAACCTGACATGCACGTCTCTAGCTTAGCTCTCTCTCCATAAACATGAGCAAAATACTTAACTCATTTCTCAACAATCTTTGAAATGTCTGTGTTTAGGGTGCCTTCATTCCATTAACGTGAATTTTAGACTTCTGGAGTTCTCTTCTCATTCGACCTATTCTGCTTTGATATATTTCTCTCTGGTCCTCTAGAAAATTCATAAAACAGACTCAGGCCTGAAAAGATGGAAAGAGGTGTCAAAGGGAGGATCAACCATATTGCATGGCTTCTCTAGGGAAAACCTAGGTTCCCCTGCCCATCCCAGCAGGGAGGTGAGCATCCGGTGACCATTTTATGGAGTTAGGTGAAATTAGTTGTGAGACTCAGTTGTGGGCAGGGCCAGCCCAACCATCAGGCAAGACTAGGCAAGCACCTAGGAGAGCAGCTTCTGAATGGTGATAAAGAGCAACAGCAGCCAAACCAAAACAAACTCAAAAAACCTTCAGCACATTACTTTACCTGCAGAGTTAATGCGATGATGTTGGGGGGTAGGGCATAAGGCTGAAAGCACCTGTCATTGACCTTCCCCAACTTCCATTTTTGGCAGGAGTGGGACGCAGAAAGCTTCAGTGCATGCATATGGCCGAAGGCCCCATGCTGCTCTCTCTGCATTTGGGTAAATGTTCTGCTGTACCAGTGCTGGTGCTGCCTTCAGGATTGCGTATCCCAGGTGGATGCATAGTCCGCCTAGCAACAGGGTCTCTTTGTGCGTCTTCCTGCAGAATCCGGCATACAGGTACACTTAAACCACTGAGTAGTTGCCATCTGAGCAATGATTGGGATTTTTACCCTGCCAGGAAGCGGTCAACACTTTCTCTACATTGGGTTATCAGGCCAGCTTGTCACTCTTTTAATATAACTTTTTAAATGAATTTAATTTGGTTAAAAGAGAACAGTATTGCAATAAACCAGTCCAAAGAAGCGGGTTATGCTGCCTAATCATCAGGTGGAGATAGACCAGAGCAACTTTCAACGATGTTATCGCCTGTGCATATGCTGGTGCAGCACTGAGAAAAGTCAGTATTGTCTGCCTCCGGCAGGTGGCAAGGAGTATGGACTGGTGTAGAAAGACCTGTTTCCCCTGGCCCAGATCACGATATTGTAACCTGAATGTGGAGACTTTAAGGCCCAACGTTTGCTTGGAGCTTGGTGTAAGCCCTTTATTTATTTATTTAAACTTATTTATATACCATCTTTCTGCCATTCAAGGTGGTTTACAGATAACCAACAACTTAACAAGGCATCAAGGTGTACACTCTGTTGTACATTGAACAGAACATCGCATGGTGAATGTCTTCTCAAGCTGACATCTGTCCTGTGTCCAGCGCTGTTACCCATGGGTTCCAGTACTGGTGGACCGGAGAGAAGACAGGAGGATGCCACGGGGCCCTGAGAGGGGTAAGTCTAGGCCCAGGCCCCCCTTTCCTTTTGCTGTCTTGTGTCTGCAAGCTTTATTTCCCTTCTTGGGTTTCTCCCACTGACCTGACTGCTGCTGGGATTCCCTTACCAACTGGGGATTGCTGTGGGTTTTCTTTTTCTTCTGAGTTTTTTCTTTGCATTTTTTTTGTTTTGCTGCTCCAGTGCTGAGCTGTGCAGCCAGATGCAGCCTGCAGCCACCAGTGATTTATTTCCATGGCTGGAGGGTTTTTTTTGCCCCAAGAGCATAGGGAAGCCTCTGGACACATTTTTTCGGCCTGATCAGAACCCTATGCTGATTTTGCTGCCTCTGCTGTGTCTCCCCCATTTTTTCCTGCTGATGGACACAATGGCTCTCTTAGATTTATTTATTTAACATTTCTTCTATACCGCGCTATTATAATCAGTGCGGTGTACATCGAACAGAAACATACTACAATGCATGCAGGCAACATTGAGTTTACAGTGAAACAGGATATTAAACATGGAATAAACCGGGACAACTATGTACAAGCTAACTTTATACTATGTACACTTCTCTAACTCATCTAGTTGTTACATGTGCATTTGTGGGTGGATAGTAACAGGGTGGGGTGGCCAAGCTTTAAGCCTGCTGAGCCCTGAAGGTTTTCTGGGGCCCTTTGTTCTGTCTGCTTTGAGCAATAGCTCCTTTAACAGTCTTTCTAGCTCTGTGACAGCTCTCTTGAGGTGGGCCAAGAATCTGGCTTATCCTAGAGGGGCCCTTCCAGGTGTCTCCTTCTGGTGATTGAGGGTTTTTACACCCCTATCCTGCATTCCCGATTATCCATTTCTCCAAGAAATGGGCCCAGATCTTTTCGGGGGGGGGGGGGCCCTTGGGAGAGGAGTGTTTTTTCTGTCTTCACTGGGAGAGTACATGGGGGAAGGGAGCTTCCCCTGGAGAAGGAAGGGCTCTGTCTGGATTGGGCTGTCACACAGAGAGAACCTCTCCATCCCCATTCAGAAGATCTGAGAGTCTCTGCACTTTGTGGATCCTCCTCCGGCTGTGGTTCTACAGCTGAACCCTAGCCTAGAGGGTTGGAGACATCCTTTCAGATTTCTTTTCCTCTATGGCCCCTTGCCAAAGCTTGTGTCCTCTCAAGGGAGGTACTGGAGCTGGGACTGAGGAGCACTTTAGTTTTGACTTAGCTGTATGCTATAGCTCAAGGGGAATAGAGCAGCCATGGAGTCCCAAGGTGATTACCCTGATAACAGCAGTGATGTACCATTCGCCTAGACATATCCTGATCCCCAGCTGTTGTGTTGTCTGTTTTGACTAGATTGTAAGCTCTGATGAGCAGGGACCATCTTTTACATGTGTCTGTACAGTGCTGCTTATTGTGATGGGGCCTGTGGTTAGAGGCCTATTTAGCCCTATATAGGCGGTTGCCTAGGGTGTATGCACAAGTAATTGCTCTGGCCTTGTAAATAAAAAGTCTTTCAGAGCAACTTGAAATGAAAAGTGGGTTTTATTCCCCGTCCCGCTCGGACTTTGTCAAAGGAAACAGAAACTTTAAATCAGATAAGCTTAGCAACAAAAGTGGTGACACACGTATTTTCTCTTGTTATATTCACAGAGTTCTCTTCATCCAGTATTTACATCATACGGTTGCATTTAACACAGACACTGCAATCCATAGGAATATCCTCTTGCAGACTAGCAGCGTCTTCCCATATCATTTCCCCAGCACTACTCACACTGCTGGTATCAGACCCTTCTTGAGAACGGTATTCAGCTATAGCGTCTTGTGACACTTCACTATAACAGTCACTGGAGGCTTTTCCCCCTTTGTGTCTATATCTCTCTCTGTAGCTGGTTCTGCCTGGGCTTGACTCCCAGAACATTAGCTCTGAAACATCTTGCTTCTTATGTCTGTAATCAGAACCTCGCCCTTTGCAGTTATAAGCTTTAAACTTCTCTTTGTTATTATAGGGAAGTTTCCTTCTCTCTGCAGGGCTTGTCTTTATGCTTGGCTCTCTATAGCCTTTGCTTCTAGCCTCCCGGGCTGGTTGAACAGGAATATATTTGTTCCTAACTTCACCTCTATTTCTTAAGCTGTAGTCATGCATGGAGTGCCCATCCCCCAACACTTCCCTCTCACCGTGACCTCTGCCTTGAGCTGGCAAATACTGGCCTCTGGGGTAGTGGGGTACTCCTGGCTTCTCTCCAAAGCTATTCTTGGTAGCAGGTCTTCCCTTAGTGCAGCTTGCCTTGAACCTTCCTTCTCGAGAGCTGGAGACAGACTCACTTCCTGACTCCTCGTGAGAAGAATTTCCTCCCAGCAATCCCCTGGGGCTTCTGCTCAGCTGACCTGGGACACACCTCCTGCTCCTCTCTCTCCTACTGCTTCCCGTGGTGATCCTGCTTCTGACTCTCCTCTCTAACTGACTGGAACCCTGCCCTAAATAATCCCTAGCTCTACACGTGACCTGGGGACTCTCACTCAGGTGTTCCTGATGGGACTTTTGTTTGCTACGTAGCAAGAATTTCCCTTGCTGCAGTGAATCATGGTGCCTAGTGCTGCTTTCTAAAGCTGACTCTGAGGTAAGTCTTTCTTTTATCTTATTTTCCCTGGGCTGTGTGCCCCTTGCTGCATCACATTATGCATTGTAGTGCTATATAAATGATCAGGAATAGTAGTGGTACAGAGCTGCAAGTATTCCCATGATGCAAGGATGGAAGTGCTTCTCAGGAATCCCTCCTGGCTTCGGCATTTGTTACTCTGGCAGCACTGTGCTCAGGTGTGGATAGCCTGGAGATGGCGAGATTGAGGCCCGGGCATCACTTTTGGAGGCCACCCTCTATGGCATGAGCTGGATCTCCTCCCAGTCCGTAGTGATGGTTGTGGTGATCAGACGGTAAATCTGGCTCTGCTTTTGGTCTGCAGAGGCCATGTCCCATCTGCAGCTTAGAAAACTTACTTTTAAGGGCACATGGCTCCATTGGGAGGACTTGCAGACCTTGATGTAATCCCCTTGGTGAAGCTCACCTTTAGAGGCTTCTGGAAGATAAGCCTAGAAGTTCCCTCCTCGCATAGGGCTTCATACCCCTGAATACAACCATGTCCCCATCAGATCCATGCCCAGTTGAATGGATCAAAAATTCCAAAGACCAGCTATCTCAGCACATCTACAAAATTGTAAAAGAGTCTCTGCAACAAGGGCACGTGCCACAGGCACTCAAACAAGCTATGATACGACCCGACTTCAAGGGTGCAAGGCTGAGCACCACGGACATAAAATCATATGGACTCATATCGAGTTTACCATTCACATCGAAGGTTATCGAAAAGGTGACACAGAGGCAACTATAGGACCACATTGATCTGCAATCTCCACTAGAGCCTCAGCAGCACGGATTCAAGCCACGGCACAATGTAGAAACACTACTCACATCCCTTTTTGACAACCTACTGAAGGGTCTGGACAATATAAAAAATGGATTTTTACTAGTATTCTTAGACATCTCAGCAGCATTCGACACAGTCTTCCACTCAATAATGCTAAACCGATTACAGGAGATCGGGCTATGCAACAACACAATAAAATGGTTCACATCATATTTAAGTAACAGAATGCAGCAAGTCAAATGCAACCAAGGAAAATCCTCAGAGTTCCCTATCAACCAAGGAATATCACAAGGATCAGCTGTCATCCATACTATTCAACATCTACATCCAACCGATCTGTGGCATTATCAAATGACACATGTTACAATATCACATTTATGCTGATGACATTATGCTGTATGCTCCAATAGACAACTCTTTCCAGACTTAGCCCCCATGACCCATTGCCTTGAGGACATGAACAACTGGCTCGCAGATAACAACCTGAAAGTCAGCTTTGACAAAACAGAAGCAATGATCATATTCAGAAATCCCAATTTTAACCCACCTTAAGCCATCAGCATCCTGAACCGAACCATACCAATAAAGGACGAGGTGAAATACTTAGGTATCACCATGGACAAGAACTTAAACCTTCAATCACACATAATCAAAATTGCTGCAAAAGCATACCAATGATTGAAGCTCATCTGGAGACTCATACCGATCTTCAGCCAGGACCATTTCCGCATCGTATGCCAGGCGGTCATCACCCCAATACTGGTCTATGGAAACTCTCTATATCAAGGACTGCCTAAGCAGGCTACCCATCCACTCCAACTAGTGCAGAACACTGCAGCCCGCATCATAACCAACACGGCCAAGAACAAGCACATTACACCTACACTTCGGCAACTGCACTGGCTATCAATAACTGTACAGGCAAGATTCAAAACCACTATAAACATATTCAAGATCATGCACGTATGCACAGCAGATGTCCTCCACAGTTTGATAATCAAGGACACAACCAACTGACCCAGATGAACTAACAGCAATAGACTCCACACACCCACTGGATACCATAAAACAAAACAAGTTACCTCCAGCAGAGCCATATCCCTCTCAGCACCGGCCCTCTGGAATTTCCTCCTGGATGAACTGCGACGATAAATGACTTCAAGGATTTCCGCAAATCCCTTAAGACCTTCCTATTCATGGAATTCTATGACCAAGCAGCATAAGGACCCCATTAACCACACTTGAATGTAAAGATAATCCCGTCCACTTTAGTCTATTTGTACGTTGTGTCACCACTGTTCCATGTAAACCCAATTTATGTAACCAACCACTTTGAAGGAAAAAGTGGTATACAAATCTGGATGGATAAATAAATATGGAATTTGGTGCTAGCATAAAGTCAGTAGCGGTTTTGGCGACCTCTTCCTTCTATAGGTATCAGCCTGTGAAGGATCTTTCTGGGGATTTCAGTGCCCATAGGACTGAGTGGAAGCCTCCTCAAGGCTTGTAAGCACTCACATGTGATCTCTTCTTAAGGATGGGCACTTTCAGCTGGTTTGCTCAGAATGGACTCATATTGGCCTTTGAATTCTAGAAGTGCTCAAACAGGGGTATGTTCTAGAGCAGGGGTCTCAAACACGCGGCCCGCGAGACAACTTTGTGCGGCCCGCGACGGAGGAAAACAAAAAAACCCCAAAACCCTGGCTTCTGCCGTTGCCGCCGTGGCAGCGGCAGAATCAATTGTCAAATTTTAAAAAAACCTGGCTTCTGCTGCTCAAGCAGCAAAATCAGCTGTCCTGCGGCCCCTTCCCCTGTGCCCGGAGATCCGAGTCTGCTCTATCAGCGGCGTGCTTTTCAAGCCGCGAAGAGAGTATTCCCCTCTCGCGCGGCTTGAAACCGCGCGAGAGGGGAATACTCTCCTCGCGGCTTGAAAAGCACGCCGCTGATAGAGCAGACTCGGATCTCCGGGCACAGGGGAAGGGGCCGCAGGACAGCTGATTTTGCTGCTTGAGCAGCAGAAGCCAGGTTTTTTTTTAATTTACCGGGGGGGGGGGGGTGTAGGACTGGAAATGGGCTATTGGCAGGGGGGGGGTGTAGGACTGGAAATGGGCTATGGGGGGGGGGTGTAGGACTGGAAATGGGCTATTGGCAGGGGGGGGGTGTAGGACTGGAAATGGGCTATTGGCAGGGGGGGGTGTAGGACTGGAAATGGGCTATTGGCGGGGGGGGTATGACTGGAGATGGGCTATTGGCAGGGGGGGTGTAGGACTGGAAATGGGCTATTGGCAGGGGGTGTAGGACTGGAAATGGGCTATTGGCAGGGGGGGGAGTAGGACTGGAAATGGGCTATTGGCAGGGGGGGTTATGACTGGAGATGGGCTATTGGCAGGGGGGTTATGACTGGTAATGGGCTATGGTGGGGGCTAGGACTGGAAATGGGCAGGTGGGGGTTAGGAAGGACTGGAGGTGGGCTGATGGGGGGAGTTAGTACTGGTAATGAGCTATGGAAGGGCTGACTGAAATGGGGTAATGGGGGTTAGGGCTGGAAGTGGGCTATTGGCAGGGGGTTATGACTGGTAATGGGCTATGGGGGGGGTAAGACTGAAAATGGGGTGATGGGGGGTAAAACTGGAAGTGCGCTATGGGGAGGTTAGGACTGGTAATGGGCTATGGGGGGTCTAGGACTGGTAATGGGCTGGGGGGGGGGTTGCTAGGACTGGAAATGGGCTGAGTGGAAGGGGGGCTTGAACTGCAAATGGCTGATGGGGAGGGGGGCTTGGAATGGAAATGGGCTGTGAGGGGAGGGAGCTAGGATTGGAAATGGGCTGATGGGGGGCTAGGATTGGAAATGGGCTGATGGTGAGGCTAGGATAGGACTGGAAATGGACTAATGGGGGACTAGAAGGGAGCGGATGCTGGGTGGGGCTGGAACTAGAAGGGAGCTGATGTTGGGGGAGGATTAGAATGGGATGGAGCTGGGAAAGTGAAATGGAGAGGGGAAAAATATTTTGTCTGGGAGAGAAGACAAATCTACAATTGGCCAGGTATTGGGAGAGTAAGTGGGGATTGAGGATGGAGGGGTAAAATTTGAGTGGATGAAATAGGAATGAGGAAAGAGAAAAAGGAGAAAGATTAGTATGTTAAAGCAGATGTAGAGAGAGAATGGAAAAAAAAACTAGGAGAGAAGAAAGGGCAAATGGACAGCAGACGATGGAGAGTTAGCAGAAGACATGAAGAAACCAGAAGAAAGTGGCTGGAACAATTGCAACTGAAAAAAATGCACAAAAGGTAGAAAAATATCTCTTTATTTTGAATTTATTAACTGGAATATGTCAGCTCTGGGAAATGTGCATCATTAATGTTTGCGCTTTGTTTAGTACAAGAGGAAATTAATTTATAGTTTTATTTCTACAGTGTTGTTGTACATTCCAAGTTTGGCTTTTGGGGTTCCCAGTTTAATTATTGTCTTCTTGTTTCTAAATCTTTTAGTCTTTCTTTATCCATACTCATTAAAGAGGCATGTTTACTAAAAGTTAGTGTATGGTAACATTATGCAAATATTTATGCAAATGAGGCCCCTTATGCAAATGAGGCCCCGTGTCTTATGCGGCCCCCGGGTTACTTTACAAGTCCTCATTTGGCCCTCAAAGCAATTTGAGTTTGAGACCCCTGTTCTAGAGCTTGCAGAGCCTCTCTGACCTGCCTATATGGAATCTCTTTGTGGCTCCTTTCCCAAGAGATTGGCAGTTATGGAAGCTAATTAGCACCTTCTACCACTGCAGACTATTGTGCTTGGAACCCCACTTATCAAGGTTGAAATCGGTACTACTTTTTTTACTGGTACAAAAACATCCAGGTTCTCCCAGCCATTTTGGACCTGTAGGTGGTCAATGCTGGTTCTGTGTGTTGCTCTTGCTTTGGCCATATATCATCACACTCTGGAGAGTCAGGATGGTCATGGGTGCCTCCTGTGGAGTCAAAGAATCCAGGTTTTGCCATTCTTTATTGACTGGACAAGTCCTAGGGGGTCCGGTGTGTTGAAGTGCAGGCATTGATGATTGACTATCCCAAGGGCAATCTAGTTTCCTCTTGGAGCATGGAATGTCAGGTTATGCATGTGCCCCCTGTTCAGCACATGCTTGGGTAGTGCAATTTTTGCCCAAAATGTATGGTCAGGCTTGGTTGTAGCGCTGGTGTTCTTGGTTTGGGGCAGATCCTAGGGGGTTGGTCTACCTGCAGCTCCCAGGTTTAACATCTTTGACCCTGGAATGGTTTTTTTGGGCCAGGGCATGCATGTGCCCCCTGAAGGATTAGCTTTGAACTCATGAGTCCATACTCCCAGTCATTCGCTTACCTTCTCTCACTTCCCTTAAGAGATCAAGGAGCATGGTGGCTAGGTTGTCTCTGGAGACCCTACCGGATGATAGTCACATGAATGCAGGTCTGCTGGGCTGGTGCATTGTCTTGGTTAACTTGTACAGGAATGGTGGTCCTTTCAAGAGGCCACCTTGTTGGTCAGCAGGATAGAGGCCAGGGTAGTTTGTCTATAATGAAGGTTCAGGCCCTCCTGGATAGCTAAACTGTCAGAGTGTTCTCAGTCATAGCCTTTCCTGTGGTGTACATTAATAAACAAGGATGCTCTTACAGCACTACAGTGGCCACAGTGGTGGTGGATCTCAGTAATTGACTAAAGGTTCATCTAGTAACTCTAAGCGATACATATGACAAGAGTTAGCAGTGTGTAGGTGGTCTGTTCAAGTCAGGTCACAGTGTTTCCGATGAGTGGGAGTTTAGCCTTAGGGCATTCAGTTTCATCCTTCGAAGATGGGATCTGTCAGCGTTCAGCCTGCTGTCCACATAGGTGAATCCTGAAATAAAGTACCTGTTTAGTTGCAGAAAGATCCTGCAAACAGCAAGTTAGATGTCCTCCTCCTAGTATGACTTCCAATAGGACTTCTATATGTCTCTCTTCCATAGTTCATTGTGAGCCATCTCCTGCACAGGTTTTGGTCTCTCCTGATCTTGGGTCATTCCAGTAGCACCAGACTTGCAGCACAGTCCATGGTACATGGATCTCCTGTGCCTACTGCTGGAGTTCCCCCCTTTTTCTGCCTCAGGATTGAGGACTTTCTGTATCAGAGTCTCCTAGTAGAGTGTGGGGGTGGGGGTATCCCGTTCTCTTCTCACTTATGGTCTGGCTGTGAAGAGACATAAGCTGTTTGTTCTGGGACAATAGTGCTTACCCTTCTTAGGCTTAAAGGACCTCATTTCCCTGGTTCTATGCTTGGGTCTGGAGGGTCTTTGAGGGCTGGTCTTCTTCTCAGGCCCTGGATGTCAGGACAGTAAACATAGTCACCATTTGGCCCTTATGTTGGTCCAGGCTGGACCAGGAACTAGTTGGCATATACTTGTGGTTCAGTTGGTAGCCCTTGCATGCTACCTGGGCCGAGTTCTGGGCATGCCTTTGGTGTTGCACTTTGATGTGTCCTACCTCCTAAGGAGGGCAAAGCAGTTGCATCCATCTGTGTGTCTTGTTAGGGCCACAGCGGAGTCTCTATGGTGTTGTAAGTGATGGGAGGTTTCCCCCTGGCTCCTTTGGAAGCCATCTTAAGAGACTCTTGTTCATTGAATGTGATATTCCTGATGGATTCCACATCTGCTAGATGGGTGTCAGCGCTACAGACCTGGTCCTGTTGGAGATATTTTGTGGTTATCTCAGTGGCTCCTGTGTTTCTGAGGATGGTGCCTCCTTTCTCTCAAAAGCACTGTCTTCCTTTCACCTTTTTTCGGGATCTATCCCTGCCCTCCTTCAGGGAGGAGGACCTTTGGTCAGATTCCTTGTTGAGCTGGTTGGACATGAGGAGGACTTTAGGAAGTATCTGAGATTCCTAATTCCTCCTCCTTTTGGACTTTTGGCCCTCTCCTGTGATCTAAGGACAGGACAGGCAGTGGCCATGTTTCCGATTGCCCCTACATGCTGAGGGAGTTAGAGCTTAACCGACTTGGGCACGAAAGTCTTCCTGTGCTGTTTCTGCCTTAGTGTTTCTGGAAGACATCAATTAGATGGCTATATGTCTTTCCCTGAGCACTGTTGTGAAGCATTGCAGATTACTTATGGGAGCTCAGGGGAGGCAGAAGGTAATTTTCCTTGGGAGTGCCAAGCTCTACCCCTAGGCCAGCCAAACTCCATGAGGCTACAATTCCCGGCCTTTCCTTCCTGTATGTTGTGCTGTTCTGCCTGGAAGGGATGGGATACCCATAGGCAGCCTGCTGCCTGCCAGCTGGTGATCACCAGCTCTCCTTACTTTTGCCTGTGGGGGATCAGATCCCTGTAGGCAGTAGGGCAAGGCTGAGATCACAATAGTGAAGTTTTGGTGGAGCCAAGGCCCATGTGGCCTACCCTTTCTGGCGCCTTTGTGGAAGTTGCTGCAACTGGCACCTTTGACAGGGTAGTACTGTCCAGAACACCATCTTCCTTCCACCTTGGGTCCTTATTGCTTGGGTATACCCCACTCATCTGGACTGTTCTAGCAGGATAATAAGGAAGGAGAAATTTTACACAGCTGATAATTTCCTTTCCTTGAATCCTGCTAGACCAGTCCAGGAACCACCCTGGGAAACCTACACCTACAGGCTGGGAAGCCTGGCTGCTTATTTACAGGTGGTGCTATCACGGAAGATTGTTCTGATCCACCTCCACCTGCTGGTTGAGAAGCATAATCCTCTTGTCTGGACTCGTCTAGCAAGATTCAAGGAGTAAAGATATCAGGTATGTAAAAGATATCAGGTATGTAAAATCTCTTCTTCCTACATGTCTGTAGCCTTCCTATTCTACAAGCTAGTGACAAGAAACTTTAAATATAGTTGACTATAAGCTTTGGAAAATCTAGTTTATCTATACTCCTTGCCTGGCCTTTATAATAAAGAGATTTACACAAGTCTACACAGTCTATAGGCCTAAGCCACTCTATCCCTCCAACTATTAGGGACACTAAATATAGAATATAAATAAAAGTCCATTAACTAAAGCTGTAAATACAGTATATTCCTCTGCTAACCCTGTAAAGAAGAGATGGCACTTCCATCCATTCGACAGATCTCCAACTCAAATAGAAGACTTGATGGCAATCAAGGGAGAAGTGATGACATTGAGTGACTTTAATTTGCTGTGTGCAAATCTGGAAAGACGTAGAAAGGTTGTGGTTGTCTTACAAAAGGCTTTATTCAGCCAAGTATTTCATTTTTAAATTTATTTTATATACTATCTTTTCCTTAAATCAAGGTGGTTACACCAAACTCAATTTACCAGCTAGTGGTTTACATTAAAACCCATTTTAAAAGCAACTATTTACATCGTAACGAGGTGTTTTAAGCTCTATAACTTGTAATTAGGTTATAACAGAGTGTTTCCATAACTTTTTACATAACCACAAACTGTAAATAAGTTATTTATGTTGTGAGGTCACTGGGATTGATCCGTAGTCCTTGTCTAGTTTGTGTGGATAGACGTGTATGTTATTTTAAGTGATATTGCCGAAATGTTCAATGAATAGGAGTGTCTTCAGCAGTTTTCTGAATTCTTTAATGTCCTTTGTGAGGGAACCCATCACCTGGAGAAGGACCATGCATGATTGACAAAGGCACTAATGGAAATGAAGTAAATACCAACCATTCATGGAAGACAATGTTTATGAATAAGCTTGCAAAACTTAAAATGGATAGAGCTATGGGATCAGATGAGGGGTGTGTGTGTGTGCTATCAAGTCAATGCTGACTCAGCAGGCCCTGGGTTTCTTGACAAGGGGTGAATGGAAGTAGATTGACAGACCTTTCTTCCGAGGCAATGGAGGGTAAAGTGACTTAACCAAGGCCACAAGGAGATTCCAGTGGTAATTGAACTCTGGTCTCTTGATCACTGCTGTAACCACTAGCTACTCTCCCAGGATACGGAGAGAATGCAGAGAGTTTTTTGCTGGAAACTTTAAAGGATGTGTTTAATAGATATTTGAAGATGGGGAATTGTTCTGCATGATTAAATAAGAGCCAATGTGGTCCCTCTTCACAAAGGTAACACCAGAAAAGAGAGAGCAAACTACAGGCTTGTAAGCCTTACTTCAGTGGTGAGAAAAGTAATGAAGACATTACTGAAAGAAATAATGACAGTCTTTCTAGAATTCAGTGGTTTGCAAAATACGAGGCAACATTGTTTTACCAAAGGAAGATCATACCAAATGAATCTGATTGATTTCTATGATCGAATGACCAGAAAACTAGATCAGGAGTATGCAATGGATGTGATCTACTTAGATTTCAGCAAAATCTTTGATACTGTTCCTCATAAATAAAATGAGCAGCCTGGGGATGGATCCCCAAAGTGGTGAACTTGATCAGAAATTGGTTGACTGACAGACGGTGATGGTTAATGGAATTCGCTCAGAAGAAAGGAAGGTGTGCCCTTCCAAAAAGACTGCAGTCTAGTGGAGTCTCCCATGTCGTGCTCAAATGAGAGAGTGCCCTCAAGGTGGTCGTTCACGAATGTTTAAATCAATCTTTTCCTCTCAATTATTCAGATTTTTTCAGAGTGGAGAAAAGCCATCCACCATCTGCTAGAGACAAAGAAATAATGAAGAGACCTCTGGTGACTGAGGCAGATAGAGGCATGGGAGTGATGTCATCGAAACCTGGGCTTTTCATTGGTTCTTTGTCTCCACCAATCTTCCTGGTAGGAGAACATAACCCACTTGTGTGGACTGGTCTAGTAGGACTCAAGGAAAGGGCATTATCTGCTAAGTAAGATGTCACCATTTCTGCGATTTTAGATTGATTTCAGATGGATCCAATTTAAACCACAATTTTCCAGTGCCAGCTGTTTTTCTCAGCCCCAGCATTGTCTCCTTCCAAGCCTCAGTAGCAGCATCAGCGTCTACACCTTCTCCAAGCCCCAGCACAACCTCTGCATCCCCCTTCAAATCCCAGCAATAGCATCAGTGCCCCTCAACTTCTTCAAGCCCCAGCATCAGCATTCACCCTCCCCTCGTCTCCAAGCCCCTTAACAGCATCAGTGCTCCCCCTGTTCTCCAAGCCCCAGCAACAGCATCCCCTCCCCTCTTCTCCAAGTCTCAGCAACTTCATCAGTGTTCCCCCCTTCCCCTAATGCCAGTGCCATCAGTGTCCTGCCCCCTTCTCCAAGCCCCGGCAACAGCCCCCTGTGTCCCCCCCCCCCCCCTGCACAGAACAGCAGGTATTTGTGCATTTTACTCCTGCTGCTCTCTTTTGCTTGTTTGAAACCCAATAACAGGAGGTGCCTATTCTTGTAATAAAAACCTTTTTCAACAGCAGAATGGCTGGAGCAAAATGCATAAGCTCTCGCCACTGCTAAAGAGAATCTGCCTGCAGCTTTTGTACTGCAATGGCAGCTGACGGGTGATGTAGCTGTTTGAAGGTGTTGGTACTCTAGGCAAACCTTAAGCCTTATGCCCCCTTTGCTGACAGAATGCCCTGCTTTTTTCTGCCCCCTCCCCAGAAAATGTTGCCCTAGGCAGACACCTAGTTTGTCTAATGGAGATGAAATGACATATGCAGTACTGTAAGCAGGGCTGACCCAACCATCAGACAAATGAGGCAGTTGCCTAGAGTGACAACTTCAGGGAGAAGGGTGAAGCAAAGATCAAGGTATTCAAAGCGAGACAATAGATTTTGACAGACATGACTGTAAAACATAAGGTATGCCTTGAGCGCCAACACCTTGAACCAACTGTAGGGTTGGTCCTTACTATAGCAGGAGGATTAAAAATGACAGGCTTTAAAGGAATTCTCCATAGGTAAATCGTTTGTTCATTGAGATCGCCATCGAAAATTCCCCTCCTCCACATGGGGGGACAGTTACCCGTGCTGCATACAGTGGAGGTTTTCTAAAACTTGTCTGCATGTTGTTGTTAAGTGCGACCCTCTAGATAGCTGTCCTAAAGTGTGTTCAGTCTCCATTAAGGTGGCTCATTGTTGATAGAGTGGCATCCATAGCTGCTATTATTGTACTGATCGATCTCATAATAACATAGTAAATGACTGCAGATAAAGACCAATATGGTCCATCTAGTCTGCCCAGCAAGGTGGCAAGAGTAGGTGCACCTGCCGCTCCATGCAGGTCACCCCTCCCCATGTCTTTGTTTAGGGGTGAACCCACCGCTCCATGTAGGGCACCCCTGTTTGTTGAGAAATTAGATAGTTAATTTTATTTTGATTTTATCCTGTTGCTATAAAGAGATCCACTGTGTCTGTCCCATGCCATTTTGAATTCTGTTACTGTATTTGCCCCACCACTTCCATTGGGAGGGCATTCCAAGCATCCACCATTCTTTCAGTGAAAAAGTATTTCCTGACATTGCCTTTCAATTTACCCCCTTGCAGCTTCATGTTATGCCCTCTAGTTTTACAGCTTCCCCGTCTTTGGAAGAAGTTTGTTTGTTCATTAATACTCTTTAAGTATTTAAAGATCTGAATCATATCTCCCCTATCCCTCCTCTCTTTCAGCTTGTACATATTTAGGTCTTCACGTCTCTTCTCATAAGGCTTCTGACACAGGCTCCAAATCGTTTTGGTCGCCTTCCTCTGAACCGTCTTTTTACATCCTTTGCAAGATATGGTCTCCAAAACTGAACACAGTATTCAAAGTGAGGCCTCACTAGTGACTTATACAGTGGCATTAGTACCTCAGTATCTCGTTTCTGGTCTTCCTCTTTTGACTATCAACCTTGCCAAGCATGATGTCTTTCTCTAATGATCTCTCTCGTCACATGTGTCCAAGGTATGAAAGTCATAGTATTGTCAGCAGAGCTTCTAAACAAAGCTTAGGTTTGATCTCTAGTACTGACTTGTTTGTTCTTCGGGCAGTCCTTGATATATACAGTATTCTTTGGCAGCACCATAATTCAAAGGCATCGATTTTCTTCAGAAAAGAGCTTTTAAAAGATTGTGTAATCACACATATGTGCTTTAAAAATAGGCACATGGAATAAGGCACCTGATTTTTGTTATCTGCATATAGGTGTTCCTGAGGAGGTAATTTAGGTGGAGAAGAGGCGAAGCTGCGAATTGCATATATATTTTATAAAATATGTGGGTATACACACACATTTACACATGTTCATGGCCATTTGTGTGCTGTTGGGGATGGTTTTGGGAGACTATTTTGTAAAGACAAATCCATAGGTACCTATGTTGCCTTTATAAAATAGCCATACAAAATATCCAGTGCCCTGTAAAGCTCAACAAGGCTAGATAAGGATATCAGATAATATGAGCAAAAGAGTTTCTAGCAAAGAACCTGAGACATCCCAAACTACAGGACTTATAGATAATTTCAATTCACCAAACAACTTGTATTCTCTTTCTGTATATCAAAATCAGAAAAAAGTCTGTGTATTCTTTTACTATAAATCAAAATTAAAGAAAAATCTGACACAATATTGTGTTTCGGATGAACTTTAACTTATTTGCATCAGGGATAATCTCTTCCACAGACAGACTTAAGACAAACGGTCCAAATGCACTGCTCCTTAATCAGCCGTAAGCAGACACCAAGCCTACAAAGTAGTGAATCAAAGTCAATATATACCAGGCATCCAAAGGTCACGTGCTGGAACAGTCAATAGCTAGTCAAAGTTCAAAAGGCTAGTTCAAATACTTATATCATTGTCATCCAATCAATGTTTGGTTTAATCCATTAGATCAATAGTGTTAAGACAAAAAGATCCAAAAATGTTCATATTTATTAAGGCAACACTCCCTGTCACCCCCACGCCAAGTCAGGGGTACATGCTCCATAATTTGCCATCGAAGATCAGGGAATGCTGAAATTCAATGTAATGGTTGACAAGCGGGGCATTCTCAGCCTTAGTGTTAATCAGGCTTTTTTGTTCATTTAGCTGGAAACAGATCTTCCTCTTAGTCCTCTCCACATAGACTAAGGGGCATGGACAGGAAATCAAATACACCACCCAGGAAGAGTTGTAGTCAGTAAAACCATGAGCTTGATAATACTTCCCACAGAATGAGTCCAGGACAGCCCTGTCATTGCATAGGAGTGCCGATGACGATAGCCACACACACAGTGATCACCATGCTCAGCAGAAAGTAAGACAGGTAATGAAAACTTTGTGAGAAGTTCTCCCAGATTTTGCCCACGGCAGTAGGTGATACAGAGAAAGTTGGTCAAAGTACGATGCAGCCCTAGAATTACTACTACTAGTATAGTGCTACATGGTATATGCAGTGCTGTTATGCTTCCGCATAGATCTCACTCTCTGACGAGACACAGTCTAATATGGTAGCACACAAACTAAGGAGTCATCAGATGATTGCTGCTGGTACTGTAAAAAGAGATCCTTCTGGGCATACTTAGCTCTACGGTAAGCTGTAGATACCATTACTCGGGGATAACCCGTAATAGCAAACATCTCAATCCGAACACAAGATTCCTCCCTAAAGGATTCGTTGGTGGAGCACACTTGTCTTCCTCATAAAAATTGGCTTATTGGCAAGCTAGATTTGAGCGAATATTTTTATTTATTTATTTAACATTTCTTATATACCACCTTTCATGATATCAAGGCAGTTTACATTGAACAAACTGAAATTAAATTGAACAGGTCATTATAACTTGTAGATAACTATTTTACAGGGGACATGGATGGATAGAAACAAACAATCAGCATTCTAAACAAAGCCATAACAGTCAAGGATGAAGTGAGATACTTGGGCATTACCCTGGACAGGGTTCTGAACCTCAAATCTCACCTTACTAAAACTGCGGCAAGAGCCTACCACTGGTTGAGGATCATCAGAAAGCTCAAACCAATCCTTAACCAAGACCATTTCCGCACAGTTTGCCAGTCATCACTCCACTGCTTGACTATGGAAACTCATTATACCAAGGCCTCCCCCAGCAGACTATTCACCCACTTCAAATGGTGCAGAACACTGCAGCATGCATCATCATGGGCACTGCAAGATCTGAACACATCACCCCTGTCTTACAACAGCTACACTGGCTCCCAATAATGTCAAGGGCAAAATTCAAAACAATCCTGAACATCTTCAAAATCTTCCACCACCGCTCGGCAGATCCGCTCCAGCATATAATAACCAGAGATGCCAGCAACAGACCAAGAAGAACCAACAATGGCAACAGGATCAGCACACCCGCAGGTTATCACAAGACTAAGCAAGCAACATCTAAGAGAGCGCCTGGATTGTGGAACTCCCTCCCTATGGACTTAAGGACCTTGAACAACACCAAAGACTTCTGCAAGGCACTCAAGACCCTGCTCTTTACCGAGGCCTATGAGCAACCACCTTAAGTTGCCAACATCAGATACCACCTGAGTGGCCCAACATCTATCTACACCACTTGGCCCCAGCTACCCATCCCCATTTAGAATTATAAGCACACAGTATTTACATTTGTGAGTCGTATCCCTTCCTTTTAAATGTAGACCTCCAATTGTGTTATGACCACTTTCATTGAAGGACAAGGTGATATACAAAACTGTCTAAATAATAAATAAATAAATCACGGTCTACAGCTTTCCTAAAAATTCTCATATCAAACCCAGTCATAGTCCAAAAACTCCAAAGTAGTAGAGTGATAAGCCATAGTAAAATGTGGGTTACTATCTAAAGAGTTCAGCCATTGATGGAAGGCTTGTAATTCTAACACTGTTCTGACCAAAGCATAAAGATGTCCTCCACGTAGTGCTTCCAGAGATATATCATAGGGAAAAAAGCACAGGTAGAAAGATATTGCTCTTCAAATTGAGCCACATAATGAGACACCACTGAGGGACACATAGTGGCCCCATAGCTACACCATGGCATTGCTGGTAAAATAAAAAAATGTCCCTCGTACCAAAAATAATTATGATAGAGCACCAGCGATGCTATCTCTTGAAAACATCCCAATGGTGGGATTCGGCACACATGATCTAATCCCCTCAATGTGTATAGAACAATATCCAAGGCCTTATCCTGGGGTGCATTTGTGCAGAGCACAGAAATATCCATAAATACCATCAGCAATATAGAAGAGACATCAAAAAAAGACTGCAATAGCTGCAAAAAATAAGCGGTATCCTGAACATAGGATGGTATAGACTTAACTACCTACCACAAAAGCACATGAATGAATTGTGAAAGTAGTTCAAGAACAGAACCTTTAGTAGAAACGATAGGTCAGCAGGGTGGATTGTTGACATCTTTGTGGACTTTAGGTAAAAATAGATCATAGGGGTTACCAGATGGGTCTCATATAAAAAACTTCATTCTTTATTTTTCAAAAAACCTTGCATAGCACTAAATATACACATCAAAACCATCCCATCCAAAAAAATATTTTTCTAGTTTCAAATATTTTTGGATGAGATGAGGCTTTGATGTGTACATTATTTCCTACCTCTTTCTTTGGATGTGTGTGTGTGTGCCTTTATAACATAGGTGCCTTTTTGGACTTCTTACACAGGTGTCCTATTATAAAATAACCCACAATACTGGTAGTTTTCCCTGTGGGATAAACAGATGGCCTTGAGATCGGGAGAGGCCAGCAGAGTAGACACGTGGCTTTTTATCTTGCAGATGGAAAACCATGCAGAGTGAAAGATCCCAATGGTAGCCGCAAGCCAGTTGAGTTTGAAAGGGAAACCTGACAGGGAATTTCCATTTTAAAATCTACTTGCAGGCCCTGTGGTTACAAAGCTTTCCACAGAGTGTAAAAATGATCCTGCCTGACAACTTACACACTGTTTCTGTCACACTAGTGTCTCATCTAAGTGAAGCTAAGTGAGGATTAATATACTGTGGACACAAAAAGCTGAAATGTACTATTGATATCCATATGCTTCTATCTATAGAAGACGGGGACGCTGTAAAACTAGAGGGCATAACATGAAGCTTCAAGGTGGTAAACTGAAAGGCAATGTCAGGAAATATTTTTTCACTGAAAGGGTGGTGGATGCTTGGAATGCCCTCCCGATGGAAGTGGTGGGGGCAAACATGGTGACGGAATTCAAGAAGGCATGGGACAAACACAGTGGATCCCTTTACAGCAATAGGATAAAAACAAGATAAACGGTACTATCTAACTTCTGAACCATATAACATCTCAACAAAAAGGGGTGTCCTACATGGAGTGGTGGGTTTACCCCTAACAAAGACATGGGGAGGGGTGGCCTGCACAGAGCGACAGGTGCACCTACTCTTGCCATCTTGCTGGGCAGATTAGATGGACCATGCTGGTCTTTATCTGCCGTCATTTACTATGTTACTATGTTATAGTATTGTTCAGACCTGAAAAATATTTTTTAGCTATATTTCATTATAATTTTGCACTTCTATGTCAACATTCTTAACTTGATAGTCAGTTTAGTGGATGAACTATTTAGAATTAGGCTTTTTGCTTTCAGGCAACTAGTAGACATATTTTAAGAGGAGGGAGATTGGACAAGTTGTGCTGAAATAAACCTTAGTCTTGACATTTTCCTCTAAAAGGAGTAAAATTCAAGCCTCCAGCCCTTGTGCATTATGTAAATGCAGCATTTAAGGAACAGATGCTCTTTGGACGGCGGTATTTCAGGCAGTGCCTAGCACTCATGATATTTTAGTTCTAGAAATGCATAACAGAGAGTCTACACTCATGTGAAATCTTTTGCAAACTTAACTTTGCATTTTTGTTGTTTTCTGTTGGTTATACTGCATGCTACCCAATTTATATTTTTCAAATTCTAAACCTCTCTGATGGGCCGTTAGCTCAAATGGCGATATGGCAAACTTATTAAACTTAAACATAAATCGTTGATCATTTTCTTTCCATTCAACTTTTAATTTTTTTTTACTGTCAGTCTACTTTTTCTTTTGACAGCTTTCGTGTATCTGAAACTGAAGAGGCTTGTGTAAAGAGGGAATTTTTGCCCTATCAGAAACATAGTTTCGCACTGGAAATGAGCAGTTCAAGGTTAGCTTGCAGTATCAAACAGCTGGAACACTGGCAAGAATTTGGAATGTTTAGGCCGCCCTTGCATGCCAGGAAATCTTTGAGTAGTATTAAATTCAGCATGCAGTGGTTATACTGGTGTAATTTTTGGTCCTGCAGCAAGACAGCTTAAAGTGTTTTACATTTGAGTAAGAGAAAATGTATCAGCTCTCTCTAGGTTGCACATTTGAGGAGGACATTTTATAACAGGGCACGTAGCGCCTTTCTGTCTTTATAAAATAGACACCCAAAACCAGTTCCTAGAGTATGTAAGTTTTCTTACACAAATTTACACCAGTTCTGAAGAAGATGCAAATGTGTGAATGTATGAAATAGGCTTGTACATTTCAACTTCACCCAAATTCAGCTTCCTCTCCCCGGGAGCACCTATCTCCAGGAACAGGCAGGAATGGGTATTGTCAGTACCAACAGAGCCCGCGTGTAAACGCTTCTGCGCGTCTGCCTTCCCACCTTCCCACATTCTCTCCTCAATTCTTCATTTTCCACGGATCCAGCAACTTGTTTTCTTCCTGTCACCACCAAAAAATGTTCTTTTTTTGTTTTTTTAATCTGTGCTCTGCCTTCTTGTCGATACCGATGCCCTTCTGGATACCGGCCCTGTTATTTCCCTTCTTTACTGCGGCTCTGTTAAAGTTGAGCCTGCTGGCACTGATGGTAAACAGGCATTTCCTGTCTCTAAATCAGGAGAAGACTTCATAGGTTGCTATGATTCCATGACCATTGCCCTTCATTCATGCTCCTCTATGAATTTAGTATATATGATCCAACGCAAAAAAAAATGTGAAGAAGGGAGCCACATTGGAGAAACAAGACGAAAATTGAGGATAAATATCAACCTTCACAGACAAAACAGAATGTTAGCAGAATAGGTGAGCACGTCTCAGAGGAGAGACTCTCCCTTAATAATCTCACAATCAAAGTCCCGAAAATAAACTTCAGGAATATACATGAAAGAAAAACACTTGAAATTAAAATGATCAAATGTATTTTATTTATTAGTATTTAAATCACACACGTCCAATGGTAGTTTAAAGCGAGTTACATTCCGGTACGTAGGTATTTCTCCGTCTCCAGAGGAGCTCACAATCTGTTTGTGCCTGAGGTAGTGTAATGTTAAGTGACTTGCCCAAGGTCACAAGGAGAGCATCAATAGGAATCTAAACCCAGATCTTTTGGATACTAGGCTGTTGCTCTGGGTATTAGGCTACTCCTCCACTACTTTGACACTGACAAAAATAGACTGACCAGCAACATTGGCTTCCTGAATCTTATCAGACATAAAAACTTGAAATGCCAAGGATTGCTTTGTCGTCATCAATGTCTTTCATTGGAATTTAATGAGGGATGCAGACTACCTAAGATCAGACAAGACCTGTGTGATATAAATTGCCATGGTATCCCACACCTTGCTTTGATATTTAATGGCTTAAGCAGACAGCCCAGAGCCTAGATAAGTTTGTACTATTTAAAACCAGTATAATGAAGAGAGCATAATTGTCGAAAGCTTGTCGAAAATATATTAGGTGAGTGGAATAAATAAGGATCTATCACCTACAACTTGTTTGTTGACCTTTAGCTGGGTAGTAATAATAATAAATGTCTTTATAATGTTTTGCTTAATGCAATTAACAGTGAAAGATTAAAGAAAAGTTGCAAAATGCCAGCTCAAATAAGTGGTGGGTTTTACTGTAAGGATTAACAGATGTTTTAAGAGAACACCCTATGGTCTTCGTTCAGCGATAGGCATAGGCTGAGAATGAAGCATCATGAAAAATAGTGGGACCTTACAGGCTCTTTTTAGTCAGTTGTATCAGAGTAACATGGTGAAGTAGTGTATTTTTCCCTGAAGATATTATATCTGCTTTTGCAAACATGTTTGCTGCTGTTCATGAAATCTTGGTGAATATGAGCCAGTCAAACCCTACATAGGTGAGGGGGTTTTGACTCTTATGTCAAAACTGCTCTCAGAAACTCGGAAGACTAATGAAGAGGGGGAAACAACAGGTTAAATAAGTTAAAAAAAAATAGTGACCCTGAGGTGCTATTTCCCTGGAATGCTTTCACCTCCCTGCTCCTCTTTAAATCTTCCCAGTGGTGTTCTCCTAGGACAAGCAGGATGTGTCAGCCACACCTGGTGTCGTCCCCCGACGGCGCCATGACGGAAGTGCTCTATAGCTCAGAAGCTTCTGAGCATGTGTGAGGTGGCCCCACCTCCCCAGCCTGCCCCTAGCCAGCCAGTTTTTTTCCTTCCGCCTTTGCCTCAAGACGGACTTCTAAGCTCTCCTACACATTTAACATCTTCAGTGCCTAAACCAGGTTTTAAAAAATGTCTATGCAGCAACAGAAAGATGAATATCACGGGCACTCACCAGCACTGCATTAGATGTCTGGGAACGTCGCACCAAGTGGAGAACTGTGCCAGCTGCGGCCGGATGTCCCCCAGGGCAAGGAAGCACCGCGAGCACTCCTTGCAAGACCTGCTCTCCTCCTCTGCAGCCTCCACGACCCGGGACCCGGAGCACCTCAGGACTAATGAACACTCCAGGTCTGTTGATCAATCCAAGCCTGCTGAGCGTTCCGGTCCTCAGAAGCGTCCCAGTATTGCCTCGGGAAAAGCGCCACTCAAAAAGGCCAAAAATCCTCACCCGGACCATCCCGCTGAACGTTCTGCCCCCGGAGAGGCCTCTACCTTCCCGGTAAGCCCCCCTCCGGTTCGCAGCAACCCGGGCCTCTCTTCCCTGCCATGTGGTTCTTCAGCTGGCCAAGATGGCGCTGCCCTCGTGGCCCCGCCTGGCCCTGCCTCCGGACATGCCCGCTCTCTCCGGATTGGCCGCAGCGGCTCCTGTCCCGCCCCCTCCAGCGATCGACTCAGACCGCCCTCCCCCCTGCCCAGCACGTCTCACCGTGCTGAAGGGGAGCCACGGAGCAGCACAATGAAGGAAGCCCGCACCGACACAACCTCTTCTTCTTCGGTGCAGGAGCAGCAAGACCGGGCAGCTTCTCATCGGCGCGGAGGCAGCCAACAACGAGGGAGCCGCGATCACCGCGCAGACAGCAGGGAATCCCCCAGACAGCGCGGTGGCGATGAGACGGGCAGGAAGAGGTCCTCCAAACAACGCAGACATCGATCCCCCTCGGAGGCAAGGGATTCTCACAGTGGGTACTCCAGTAGCCGCAAGAGGAGCAGGAGATCTAGTTCTCACCACAGCAAGAGGCACAGAAGCAGCAGATCTTCTGAATCCACCTCTTCTGCCATCCTAAACCTGCTATCTCGCCTTGTAGAGCAGACTGCCCCTCTGCGGCCGGACCAGGAACGCATGACACACAGTCCACAAAGGACCCTCTCGGAGCGGGCGCCCTCCCCTCGATTCCCCAGGCTCTCGCCCAGAGCGCGAACTCCCTCCCCTGCACCTTCCAGAGCGCGATCTCCTTCCCCAGCTCGGCTGGACTCCGGGGGGAGCGATGCAGAGGAGCTGGGACCAGGCTCGGATGTGGAGGAATCAGGTCCAGGCTCTGACACCTTCAAGAACCCAACAGATGAGACAGAGGAGCCACCGACAACAGTGCCTGAGGACCTCACATACCCCAAATTCCTTCGAAAGGTGGTTTCTAAGCTGGGGCTGGCCATGGAGGTGACATCAGACGAGAAGGAACCGGAGGTCATGAAATACCTAAACGGTCCTAAGCCAGCCATGGCTCTTCCCCTCCACCACAGATTGAAGGACAAGCAGCTGACACTCTGGCAATCCCCAGCGTCTGGACAAGCTTTCTCCAGACGCTTGGACAGCAAATACATCATCCACACGGCCCCGGGTTTCAACAAGACACAGTTATCCCACCAGTCTATCGTGGTGGCATCAGCTCTCAAGAGATCTAAGTCTACGCGTACCCAAGCAAACCACCCGCCAGGTCGGGACCCCAAGCGCCTAGACGACGTGGGGAGGAAAGTGTTTCAAGGGGCCATGCTCAATGCCAAGATAGCAGCCCATCAATTTCGGCATGTCCTATTCCAGGACGCCCTCCTGGCCGACCTTAAAAAACAACTACAGGACCTTCCCAAGGACTCACGTACATCTGCTTCAAACTCCATGCAGGAACTAGCTGAATGCAGCAAGCACCTGATGAGTACAGCCTTTGATGCCTTTGATACGGCTGTCCGGACAGTGGGCACGGCTATCTCGGCCCATCGCTGGGCATGGCTTCGTGCCTCGGGGCTCTCGGACAACACCCATGACCGAATTGCGGATGCACCTTGCTCAGGTGACTCCCTTTTCGGGGACAAAGTCGCCGACACCGTGAAGGGCCTAAAAGAGGACTGCACCACCCTAAAAACACTGGCAGCGGACGGACTCGAACGCCCCTCTTGGTCACAGAAAGGGAGCTATTTCCGCAAGGCCTTTTCCACTTCAAAGCAATACTATGGATCCAACCGACAGTGGCAGGCGCCCAAATTCAAGCAGACCTATCATAAGTCGCCCTTTCAGCGACAGCAACCGCGACAACGCAAACAGAAGCAGTCCAACCCTCCCCATTCAGGGAAAGACACCTCTTCCTTCTGACTATCCCCCGGTTGGGGGTCGCCTGTCTCTATTCCTCTCAGCCTGGCAAGAGATCACCACGGACAAGTGGGTCATTCAGATAGTCCAGTCGGGCTACCGCTTGCCCTTCTCCTCCCCTCCACGGCAGCACAAGCGACCTACCAGCCAGCCTCCTCAACACCTGGAACAGCCACTTCTGGAACTCATACAGCAACTTCTCCAGGCCCGGGCGATAGAGCGGGTGCCCCCGGACGAGGTCAACACTGGCTTCTACTCCCGGTACTTCCTTATTCCCAAGAAGTCAGGGGGCCTACGTCCCATCCTGGACCTCAGAAAACTGAACAACTTCATCACAAAGGAGAAGTTCAGGATGTATTCGCTCAACTCCATCCTTCCCCTCATCAGAGCGGGGGACTGGCTGGCGACGCTGGATCTTCAGGACGCTTACTCCCACATCCCAGTCCACGCTTCCCAAAGGAAATTCCTGAGATTCACAGCACTGGGATGTCATTACCAGTATCGAGTCCTGCCATTCGGCCTATCCCCAGCACCCAGAGTTTTCACAAAGTGTGTGGCGGTGGCCGCTGCACACCTCCGCAAACAAGGAATCGCCATCTTTCCCTACCTGGACGACTGGCTCCTGTCGGTGAATTCTGCCCTCGACCTCCGCAGGGCAGTGCACCAGACTACATACCTGCTGGCCAGATTGGGATTCCTTCTCAACAAAGAAAAGTCCAGATTGGAACCGGTGCAGCGCACGGAGTTCATCGGGGCGATCATCGATACCAAGGCCTGCAAGGCTTTTCTACCCGAGCTCTGGATCAACACCATCATTCACCTGGCCAAGAAAATGTCGGCGGTGAAACAAACCTCAGCCCGCGAGATCCTGTGCCTGCTAGGCCACATGGCTGCGACAACTTCAGTCCTCCCTTTGGCGAGGCTATATATGCGCACACTGCAGTGGCACCTACGGACGCACTGGAAGCAACTCTCCCAACCACTCAGCACCCGCATACCAATATCTGCCCGTGTTGTCCGGGGCCTGCGTTGGTGGACGCAACCAAGCCAACCTCTCGGTGGGCAAGTGTCTGCAACCACGCATTCATCAACTCATCCTCACCACGGATGCTTCCTCCACGGGATGGGGGGCCCATCTACTGCATCTCAGCACACAAGGAGCATGGACCAGAGCGGAACAAGCCCTCCACATCAATCTTCTCGAACTCCAGACTTTCATGCCTCACCTGGCGGGAAAAGCAGTCTTGGTGCAGACAGACAACCAGGTAACCATGTTCTATATAAACAAGCAAGGGGGCACTGGCTCCCGTTCGCTATGCAAGGAAGCCCTCGAGACATGGGCCTTGGCGCTGGACAACAACTGCGCACTCCCGGGGATCAGAACGCCTTGGCAGACAGGCTCAGCAGACAGCTTCAACCTCACGAGTGGGTGCTCCACATGGAAGTGATACGCAACCTCTTCCAGCGCTGGGGAACCCCCCAGATCGACCTCTTTGCGACCGAAGAGAACGCCAGATGTCCCTTGTTCTGCTCCAAGCACCCGTCACAGCAGAGGGTGGCCTTGGACGCGTTCGCCATTCCGTGGAGAACTTGGGAGTTGGCATACGCCTTTCCTCCAACACCTCTCTTGACTACCACGATACAACGTATCATCAAGGAAAAAGCGCACGTGATTCTGATCGCCCCCTATTGGCCACGACAGATGTGGTTCTCTCTGCTACTGCAGCTCGCTCAAGAACCTCCAATCCGACTACCTCTGAGACCAGACCTGTTAACCCAGAACGGGGGCCTAACCTGGCACCCCAATCTCCAGACGCTAGCCTTGTCAGCCTGGAGACTGAAAGGATAACGTTCAATGGCTCACACCTTTCTCCAGATGTACAACAAATTGTTCTGGCTTCCCGGAGACCATCTACCAGAAGGGCGTACGGCCTCAAGTGGAAACGCTTCAGTATCTGGTGCAAGGACCAAGGAGTCGACCCAGCGTCTTGCCCGATACCCACGATCTTACAGTATCTTGCTCTCCTCTTCAGCTCGGGTTTGAAACCTCAATCCATCAAGGTACACCTTGCGGCCGTTGCCTCTCTACACGAGCGCACAGAAGACACAACGTCAGGCTCTATTGCCGCCCTTCCCATTGTGACGCGTTTCATGAGAGGGCTCCGAAATCTGCAACCCCTGGTACAGAAACCGGTACCCTCCTAGGACCTTAACATCGTTCTACAACAGTTCATGCAGGAGCCTTTCGAATCGTTGGCCACAGCTGAAGGAAAATATCTCTCCTGGAAGACCCTTTTCCTCGTCGCCATCACCTCTGTCCGGAGGGTTAGCGAGTTGCAGGCTCTCGTGGCACACCCGCCATACACGAAACTCTACCACAACCGGGCATCCCTGCGGACTCACCCCAAGTTTGTGCCAAAGGTCGCCTCCGCCTTTCACATCAACCAGGCAGTGGAGCTACCATCCTTCTTTCCAGCACCACACTCATCCCCCGAAGAGCAACGTCTTCACTCCCTAGATTGCGTACGTGCCCTACGCATCTACATCGACAGGACATCTGCCATTCGTCGGGGGATCCAACTTTTCGTCTCCTTCGACCCGAACAACCCAGGGAGACCTGTTACCAAGCGCACACTATCCCTTTGGATTTCAGCCTGCGTTGCCTATTGTCTACAGAAGGCGGGCGCACTCCCAGCAAACAGGGCGAATGCACACCAGCTCCGCGCGATAGCCGCTTCTCTGGCCTGCGCACAGGAAATTCCGGTGAGCGATATCTGCAAAGCCGCCACCTGGTCCTCTCACCTCACCTTCCAGAAACACTACTGCCTCGACATCCACTCTGCGACCGACGGCTCATTTGGCCGAGCAGTCCTATCTGCGGCCACGGCACCCATGGGTGCGAGCACTGCACAAGACTGAACCGAGGGACTGAGATATACCTGTATACCTATTGCTTACCTCGCACTGGCACTATTGCTCTGAATTGTTATTGCACTAGTTAATTTGTTGATGCACTATTGTTCTTTGCACTGTTGTTGTGTTGCACTGTTCACTGGATTGCACAGTTAATGCCTACCTCTTGCATCCTCAATGGATATGGTGGAGTTGCACTTTATTCTTAAACCTGTTGTATTCACAATAAACGTTTGCAGTTCTACACATGCCTCCCTCATTCTCCTCAGTGTGAATCATAGCTTGGGAGACACCAGGTGTGGCTGACACATCCTGCTTGTCCTAGGAGAAAACAGAGTTACTTACCTGTAACAGAGTTCTCCGTGAACAGCAGGATAAGTCAGCCACACCATCCCACCCGCCTCCCCTGCATGAGGGTGGCCTGCGCACCGCTCCGCACCTAGCCGCAAGGGCATAGCTAGTCACTAACTGGCCAGCTAGGGGCAGGCTGGGGAGGTGGGACCACCTCACACATGCTCAGAAGCTTCTGAGCTATAGAGCACTTCCGTCATGGCGCCGTCGGGGGACGACACCAGGTGTGGCTGACTTATCCTGCTGTCCACGGAGAACTCTGTTACAGGTAAGTAACTCTGTTTTTTGCATCTCTTGAAGGCTTCCTGAGTTTACTTTAATTGTAGAGAGCTTAAAGGTTACCCTGAAAGTAGCTAACAATGCGAGTAATGATTCTTTGATGCAGCATTATTATTTAATATCTGAGGGTGACACTGATCTCATTTTCAGAGAAGAGTGCCTTAGTTCCTGTAGTAACTGCACTGTGGGTCATGTTTAGCAAGCCCTGCACCGATAACATGCGTGTGGTCCACGTTACTGGCATGAGAGGTCAGAGCTAAGTACGGGGGGGGGGCCTGTATGTCCATCCTCCTGAAGTTAGCATAGGCCCAGGATGTCGTATCATGCAAGCTGATACACAGGTCAGGGCTAGCAAAAGGGTTTATGCACCCTAGGCAGAAGCCATAGCGTGCCAGCCCCCCCCCCCCCACGTGCCCAGCCTCGTCACCCTCCCCCTCCCTCTCCCTGTGCTGAGCTGCACTGCTGATGATTCTGGTGGCAGGTCGGGGGTGACTCAGTAGGAGTGGCAGGCCATGTACTTCGGCACACATGGCCTGCCGCATCTGACCCCCTCCAACACAACTTTGGGGGACTCAGAAGTGGCCGGCCATGTGTGTCAAAGCACATGGCCTCCTGCTGCTGCTGCCGCCGCCGAGCTGACCTCGCCTGCAGAATCAGTGAGAGCAGGGGGCGGCAGCATGGCACAGCTCAGCACGAGGGGGCAGCAGGCCATGTGTCTCTGCTGCCCACGGAGGTCTGCCGCCTAGTGGACGGACTGGCCCTGCACACAGGCACACTTAACGCAACCCATTGAGATGGCATTAAGAGCTCCCATGCTAAGTTTGTCAAGCACAGTTATCATGGGCCACTAATGCCTGAGCTAGGTGCAATATGCTGGCACCCCTGTCATGCCCAGCCCCTGCTCTGATGTGTGCTGCCACTGTTGTGCAGGATTTTTGGCACTAGGGCATGCATTACTTTTTAGTGTGGTACCCAAGCTCATTGCTAAACCCGTGCTACTAGATAGTGTGGTTTAGTAAACATTCCCATCCATGTCTGATGATCCTATTCACATCTAGGAATACTATTTTGATTCCTCCATAATGATATATTATAGTACAAATTAGTATATGAGTGATATCTCATCCTTGCTTTTCTCTCCTTCCACTTCTCTGAGAAGTGCATGGAGAGTGCACTCTCTTCTCTGTTTCCTCTGTCTCTTTGGTAATTCTCACATTTTTCCCTGAAGACCAGTTTGCAAGTTTCACCCACCTATTCAACAGATATCTGAGAAATGTCAACACACAATCTGGGAAGACTTATTTTGATGTTCATGCCCACAGACTTTTCAAAAGAAAATTTTGCTTCCTGGCAGCCCTTTAGTAATAGCTAAAAAAGGTCATCTAGTTGCCTGCCTGCCTGCAGTTTGCTCTGACTTTTGTTGAGATAGGGAATTTTATTTTTTTATTTTTTGTTCTTGCAATCGGAGTATTTTTATAAAATGCTAGAAGAGTCTGTGACTGTATCAGGCACAGAAACATGACTTTGGGTTGTAGTTACTAAGGTGCACTATCACTAATGTGCGTTATTTTATTGCAGGTTCCATTTTATGCAATGGGACCTAAGTACTGTGATAAGGAAGCTTATCATAGCTCAGGAAGGAGCTATAGAAAAGGTGAAGTGACTCTGAACAAGCAACCTGTCAGTTCTGGTAGAAATAAGAAAACAGAATTTTCCCATAAAAGACTACCAGTCCCAGAATGCACCAGGTTTCTAACAGCCATTAGAGGAGCTGAAGTGGGGAAACGTGTGTTCAATCAGGAGGGCTATGAGGTAATCCCTAAGCACTCATCTCAAAGGGCAGGGCCTGATTCAGCACAGCTGCGCTGTGTTAGGGAGGAGCACTCATCTAAGCAGAATAAAGGTAGAGTTTATTCTACAGAGAATTATCCTGAGGAGCATCATCATCTTCATGAGCAGCTTGAGCTTGATCATCTTCATCATCAGGAGGATCATCAGAAGCAGAAGCCAAACCGGACGGACAGAGAGGGAAAGAAACCCTTTGGAAGAAAGAGGAGAAAAGCCTTTGAGAGGTCTAGAAGAGTCCAGAGCAGTACGTATACTGGGAGGCATTCCAAGGGCCAACATACACCATTGGACTGGGGAAAGCCAGAGGAATGGTGCTGCAGAGCTAGGAATCTCCAGACGGTACCTGTGAGAGAGACGGCTGCACGTGGAAGGGACCCTAAGACCCGTGTCAGAAGGTATGTGAAGAGAGATCCAGTGTCCAGGGATCTGGATTGGAAGGCTGGACATAAGAACTGGACTACATACTGGCCAGGCTATATAGAGAGGAACTCTAACAGCAATGGAAGCTCAGGTATGAACACTGATCTATGCCCTAGCTATAACCTTGAAAGACAGCAGGGAAACAAGTATTCTCCTGAAAGTGCTCCATTGGGAGATTCATCTATGCCAATCCATGACATTGAACCCATGCTTGTTGAAGAAGAGGGGGTGATAGCAGATGAAGAATCTGTTTACATGGACTGCTCTCTGTCTAAACTCCTTTGGTGATTTTCTGTTATAAAGTACATCAACCATCACAAAGAAATACAAACTTGTTCTTTAATCTACTCAGAAAAGCTCCTGCGTAGGATTTTTAGCCACGCAGTAGAAAGCAAGCCAGCTAAGGGGTTTCAGCTGGATAACTGCTAGCAATTGAGCCTTACCTAATTGCTTGTGTGCTCTGAGAGAATCACTTCTGAATCTATGTGGGAAGATATAAGAAGTTTACCTGAAAAGAACAGTGTTTTCTTTCTTTGTGGCTTTTTGTTTGTTGTTTGGTACATTGCTAAGAGAATATTAGCTAAAGCCTACAGAAAAGACCAGTTTGTTGCCAACCAGGTCTTATTTCTTTTGCTTTGATTGCCTGATAAGTTAAAATGTTGTTTTCCTGATTTTGTTTTTCCAAGTTTAACACTGAAAGCAAGTAACCTGATTTATGTGCTACCAAGCATATCTGTGTTGGGAGAAATAACCCCATAAATAAATATCTTATTGGCTTTACCCAAAAGCACAACTAATTATTGTGAGCAGCTGTGTCTGGTGTGAATGAACTGCATTGCCCACAATCCCTTGCAAATCATATAGATATATGCACTTGCCAAGACTGTGAAGATTCTCACCCAGGCAGCCGTCTGACAGTACTACTAATAAAAATTAATGGTAAAATAATGGGGGTCAGCTGTTGGAGATTACCTGAGGGTTCGTGTGCTTGCTGCGGGTGGAGGAGGAGCCTGACGTTGCCGCCCTCCCTTAGGCCGGTATAAAATCCCTGGCCCACCGCAGAACGTTGGGTCAGATGCTGGAGATTACCTGAGGGTTCCTGTGCTTGCTGAGGGTAGAGGAGGAGCCTGACATCGCCGCCCTCCCTGAGGCCGGTATAAAATTCCTGGCCCACTGCGGAATGCGACCTGCGGGCACGTGGCCATGGGTGCGTGCCCGAGGAGTTCTCTGATAAGTTCCATGGGCAAAAGAAGAAAGAAGGTTTTTCCTGCCTTGGGCGCCAAAGCCATCAAAGTTGTTGGTCCTATGGATCGCCATCTTCAGAGCGCCCAGGCGCAACAGTCGGTTGCAGAGTCCCTGAGTACTGTTTCGGAGACCTCCTTAAACATGCTGGGGTTTGCCCATCCAAGTTTGGAAGGTGTAATTGAGAATGTCCCTCAATCCGGTGGAGATGTGCCGGAGCAAGATAGCTCTCATGCTGTGCAGGAAGGTCTTCCTTCGCTGGTCGACTCTGATAGACAGAAAAAAAATGTTTTTTCCTTTTCATTGGATTTTACTTCGTCTGTTATGACAGTTGTTCCTCCTGTTGAAGTTTCCCTGCGTGATGTTTGGGAAGTAGTGGCACGCATCGAGTTATCGCTACGTTCCTCTCTTTCCCAGGTATCACAGTTTTCTAAAGAAGTTGAACAGAAGTTTATAGCTCAGGATGAGTCTATTGCTAAATGTCATACATGTATAAATAAATTAGAGGGTCAGGTTTCTGTGGCGCAGGCTGCAATATCATCTTCACTTCGTGATAGCGTTAATATTCATCATCAATTGGAGTCCCTAGAGAATGTTGCTCGCATTAAAAATTTGCGGTTTTTGAATTTCCCCTAGACTCGCTATCTTGCTCCTACAATTTTGTTAAATAAATATTTTAAGGAGGTTCTGGCGATTGATGATGTTGACTGTATTAAGTTTTCCTCAGTCTATTATGTTCCGCGGCCTTCGGCCACAGAAACCTCCTCTCCAGATGATGTAGATGGTAGAAATATTTCCTCACCTGGGTCATTAGATGTGTCCGCTTTTATAGTCTTCTATTGAAGAGATTCTACAACGAGAACCTTTAATAGTTTCCTTTCTGTCTCTTGCAGATAAAAACTTAGTGTTGCGTTTATATTTTGCAAAAAAGGGGTTGGCTTTTTGTGGTGCTCCAATTCAGATTTTCCCGGATGTTTGTAAACTTACTCAAAAAAGTAGGAAAGCTTTTCTTCTGTTGAAATCTCGATCATTGGCGATAGGAGCATCTTTCTTTTTAAAGTACCCCTATAAATGCATCCTGATTTATGATCATGTTAAATATGGCTTTTTTGAGTCTAATTAGCTGGAAACCTTTTTGATAGGTAAAGAAAATGGTTGATTCCTAAGCATCTCTCCAGTCCAGTCCCTCCCTTCTGGGTTGTGCTCCTCTTCCTGCAGCTTGGAGACTGAGTACGTCATTCTTTGATGACATTAGGATATATATATATATATCACTGGTACCAACCACCAGCTCCAGTATACTCAGTCTCCAATGCAGCTGAAGGAGCAGTAAGCCAGAGAAATAGGGGCTTACTGGAGAGACTTAGGTTTAGAAGGGTTTTTTTGTTTCATTTATTTCCTAATCGTGTAGAATTTTATTTGATTTGATAGGATCCAGTGAGATTCTCCTCTGCCCCCCCTCCCACTCTCCTTACATTCAGAGTGGGATCGGAGGAGGGTTGCCGCGGCCCGAGGCAGTTCTGTTTTGGACACAGGGGTGTGTAGAGGCTGCGCCTTGGAGGCGGCCTCGGTTGAACAGGGGCACCAGGATAGCGGGCCCCAGAATCAACTGGAATCTGTGTCTCAAGAGTCAGGAGAGGTCTTAGAGGGACTCCCCAGGGCAGAGGTCTCTCCCAGCTTTGGATTCTGAGCAGCAAGACCCTTCTCAGCCACAACCTGGGACTTTTTCAGGGGACGAAGGTCTCTGTGGAGGTTTTTCTCCGGAGTTTGTCCTGCTTCTACACAAAACATTCTGTATGCGTCAACAGGGGGATCAGGGACGCACACGGAAGCGTGAGGTGCAGAGCAAGTCGATTCTAGAAAAGGAAATGCCCTCCAAGCGTTCTAGAATGGAGGTGGAAGAGGAACCCCTTTCTCCTGATTTGGAGGCGCTAGAAAAAGAGGCCTTAGATCGAGAGATGAGGGAAGAGGAAGATGAACTAGAGGAAGGTGAGATTCCACAGTAAGATGCCTTCGCAAGAATTGTGAGAGTCTTTCATCGAGAAGGGTTGCCGGCTTTGATTGGAGAATCCTTGAAGGTTCTCAACATGGCCGCAGGGGTTCCTGAAGAGGATGAGACTCTGGAAGATCCGTTGATTCAGGCTGTTAGGAAATCTCAGAGTCTTTCCAATCCACAGGGTGGTTCGGCAGATGATTCAAGAGGAGTGGGATCAGCCGGAGGCCGGATTGAGAGGAGAGCAATCAGTGTTGCGTTGGTATCCTTTGCTGGAACCTGAAAAGGAGTTGTTTAAGTCGCCCAGGGTGGATGCAGCGGTATCGGCAGTGACCAAGAAGACTACCATCCCGGTGGAGGGCAGTGCAGCCCTTAAGGATGTCCAGGACGAAGCTGGACGCTTTGCTGAAGCAAGCCTTTGATGTGAGTGCCCTGGCCTTGCAAGCGTCGGTGTGCGGGGCTTATTTTATTTATTTATTTATTTACATTCTCTTATATACCGTGCTATTCTGCATCAGTGCGGTTTACATTGAACAAACTGAAATTACATTGAATAGGGCATTATAACTTGGAGATAACTATTTTACAGGGAACATGGGCTATGGAGGGTTAAGTGGCTTGCCCAAGACCACAAGGAGCACCTGTAGGACTAGAAACCCCAGGCTTGTCTGAGGTGGTTCCAACAGCTCCAAGTGGTTGGGGAGCCTCCGGTAGAGCCGCAGAGAGAGAAGTGTCGAGAATTGAGTCCGGGGTGGCCTATCTGGCAGACAGTCAATATGATCATTAGAAGTTTGTAAAAAAAAAAAAAAAAAAGGCTTCTGTGGTGGTGGCTCGTAGATACCTTTGGCTCCGCAACTGGGTGGCAGATGGTTCTTCCAAAGCCCATCTTAGCAGACTGCCCTTCAAGGGTAAGCTGCTTTTTGGGGAAGATTTGGACAAATTAGTGAAGGACCTAGGTGAGTCTAAGGGGGGCAGGCTTCCGTAAGACATACCCAAACAGAGTCGCTTCCCTGGTCAGGGGCAGTCACAACAGAGGGAGGTCCGGAGGCCGAGGCAGGCTTGTCAGAGTTCCTTTCAGAAGGGCCATTTTCCCTACAGAAGATAAGGATTTAAAGGAAGGTTCCCTATATCCAATTTTAAACCTCAATCGAGTCAATCGCTATCTTCGGGTTCCTCATTTTCGTATGGAAACTCTGAAGTCAGTGATAGTGGCGGTACGGCAGTGGAGAGTATCTAACCTCCCTCGACCTCACCGAGACATATTTACATATTCCCACAGAGAGGCACATCAGCAGTTTCTATGCTTCACGGTGTTAAAGGGGCATTTTCAGTTTCAGGCCCTGCTGTTCGGTTTGGCAACGGCCAAGAGCCCCTCAAGAAGCCATCTCATTTGGCAGGCGTTACTCTAGTGCAGAGGGACATAGTTTTCCTCTCAAGACCTCTGAAGATCGTTATGATCAGCTTCAAAATCAGAGCTGGAACCCACATGTTTATTAATATGCTCTTCTCCTGCATGTGATCTTGCCCAAACTGGCCTAGAGAGGTTTTTTGAAGATGCATGTTATTCATCCAGACTCTGTCAGGGATGTGAAAAAATGTTCAAAGGGAATCTCCTTTGACCCCTCTCTTCCCCCAATAAGAAACAAATCTGCTTATGAGGACGTCTCTTACCCAGCTTTGTCCAGAGAATGGCAATGGAGAAACCTTTTGTGCTGCAGCAAGATGCTGAATCATGTGCAGACATTTTCAGCCTCCAGAAGTAATAATCAGTATACCCGTTCTTGGGCTCCTATAGGAGCAATGTATGCAGCTCTAATCAAGACTATCAATGACCAATAATTAGTTCAGTAGCAATTGCTTCATGTGAAGGGTGGCTTTAGAAAGGACATCCAAGTTAAATTCGGTACATCCAGGGTGGAACTTGTAGAAAAATGCTGGGGATTGTCTTTGGCTGATTTCAGGAACATGGATGTTCCTGACATGGGTGGGCATATAGACATCCCCATTAGGGATGCTTAGGTCCGGGATGTCCATCTCAGGCAAGCTAGCATAAGTGGATGCCCAGTGGCATAGCAAAGTGCAAACATGAACCCCCATTCCCCATCAGTGTTTGTTGATATATGATAAAATATAGGGGATAGTAGTTTAGCTCCTCCTCCACACCTTTCAGACATTTGCCTTACATAACGAGTTTTTTTCAGATGCCTGGGGCAGGTTTAACTTTAGGCGCGATTGGGGATGTCCAGGGTGTTTCTGGGATCAGACAGTGATGTCCGGGTTCATAGGAATGCCCTGGGCATGCCTTCACCATGCCTTCATTTAGACTTGGAGTCGTTGCACTGGAGACATGCACAGACCTGACTTCTAAAATGCCTCTAGAGCTGTCTCTGCGATTTGGACATCTGCATGTCTGTTTGCAGATGTCCAAATCGCGAATAGTGCTTTTAAAGTAACACCCATGTCATTTAAGAAACTTTTTTTCAACATCTCTTCTCACACTGATATCTCTCATGTAGTCCAACTCCTATATCTCTCTATAGAGGTTGGACTGCATGAGAAGTATCATTGTGAGAAGAGATGTCAAAATGTTGAAAAATCTTTCTTAAACAATATAAGAAGCAATTGCTGCTTCCAGACTCAGACCACCCTTCTCTTTTAGAGAGAACAATCCACACAAAGAAGTTCTAGACCTTTTGTCTAATCATCTTTATTTGAACAAAGCTGAATTCTTTGGAGAAAAGGATTTTCAGATCTATACTGGTAACATTTATAAAAGAAATAACATTCTCGGGAGAATATTGAATTTTATAAGAGCCTCCAATACCCAGCTAGAAGATAGCGTATGGAGCCCAGATTGCTAGAAGACTGGGCATCAAAATGACAGATGAAATTTAATGTGGACAAGTGCAAAGTTATGCACCTAGGGAAGAACAACCCAAACTATGGTTACACGATGCAAGGTTCCACATTAGGAACCACCATCCAGGAAAAAGATTTAGGCGTCATTGTGGATAACATGTTAAAACCCTCGGCCCAGTGTGCAGCGGCGGCCAAGAGAGCAAATAGAATGCTAGGTATCATAAGGAAAGGAATGGAAAATAAAACAAAAGATATTATAATGCCTCTATATCGTTCCATGGTGAGACCGCACCTTGAATATTGTGTGCAATTCTGGTCACCGTATCTTAAAAAGGATATAGCGTTATTAGAAAAGGTTCAGAGAAGAGCCACCAAAATGGTAAAGGGGATGGAAGGATACTATATTGAAGAAAGGCTAAAAAGATTAGGACTCTTTAACCTGGAAAAGAGACGGCTGAGGAGAGATATGATAGAAGTCTATAAATTAATGAACGGAGTAGAACGCGTAAACGTAGATCGATTGTTTACGTTATCAGAATATAGAAAGACTAGGGGACATGCAATGAAGCTACAGGGTAAACTATTTAAGACTAATAAAATAAATTATTTTTGCACTCAACGTGTAATCAAACTCTGGAATTTGTTACCGGAGGATGTAGTAAAGGCTGTTAGTGTAGCTGGGTTTAAAAAAGGTTTGGACAAGTTCCTGGAGGAAAGGTCCATAAACCATTATTAAGAAGGGATCCAGGATATCAATGCTTGATCCATTACAAGCATTGTGGAACCTGTGTCTTTTGGGGAAATTGCTAGGTACGTATGACCTAGATTGGCCACTGTTGGAAACAGGATACTGGGCTTGATGGACCTTGGTCTGACCCAGTATGGCATATCTTATGTTCTTATGCTAGATTTTGTTTTATCTTTCTCGAGAAACACTTTATTTATACGTTTATTTCAAGGTGCTCATAAATCATTTCCCTGTTCAATGTTCATCCCGGGAAATAGCATTTCTAAATTACCTACGATCAGGATCCAAATGTACCTTGTTTGATATGCAGCTCCTTAAATGGAAACTTCTTATTTGAACCTTCATATCAAAAGTGTGATGAAAACCCAGTTATCTTCATCTCATATATTTTGAGAAGCTAATAAAAGCATCACTGGTCCTCCAAATGATGTGAAGAGAAGTTAGCATATCCTGAACACATCATAAGATATCATCTGCAAAAGTACATTTTATGCTCTGCCCTCTCACTGGAAATAATGCCCTTTATGCCTGGGATCATTCTGATTTTGGTAGGTGAAGGTTCAAGGCTTGGCATAAAGAGCATAAGTGAACATGAACGGCCTTCCTAATCATTCCAACCAGGGCAAATTGCTCTGAGAGCTGCTTCTTAACACTAAGAGGGGCCTTTCACTAAAGGGCACTAGCTGTCCTAGCATGGGGTCATTACAGCGTCACCAGATTTTCTTGCAAAATGTCCATGGTATGTTAGGAGTGGAAAATGAGCTGGTTGCGCAATGTGCAGGCAGCACACCCAAGTACCTGCATAGTGGGCTAGTAGGGTGGGTACCTCGCTGCCACCTCCATAAATTGGGTCGAATGCACCCATACTCTTGTAGTGCTGCAACAGGCCTGCATACACTGTGAAAACTACCGGAAACGTTCGTTCCTTGCAACTAAAGCTAAGGTGTTGCTGTAATGCACCATGGATTCATGCGTTAATGGGTGCATTTGGTGCACCACCACAGTGCCCATGAGTAAAAAAGGGCCCCCAAATTGAGTTCTAGATACAACATGGCTCTGATACAAGATAAAATATTCTTTGTATCTCCAAACTTCTCTAGAAAAAGAAATCAAAAACCTGATGCCACATGATAGAAAGGCTGTTCAGCATCCAGTGCTTCTGACTGCTCTTTATAAGACATGCGCAACAAGTTAATAGTTCTAACATAATCCAACACTTGTCAAATTCTTATAAATCCTGCTTTTATGTATTAATTTGGACAGTTCTTCAGTAAGCCTATTGGCCAAAGCTTTCGCCAAACTCTTAACGTTATTATTTAGTAGAGGAATAAGAACACAGCTCAGGGATTTTTCTTTCTTTAGAAATTACTGTAATGCTAGCTAATTTCATGATAATAGGTAGTAAAGCACCCATTACAGTCTCATTATAGAGGCTAGCCAGTTTCGGAGCCAGCATATGGGAATAGGTTCTGTAAAACTATGAGGACTCCATCATTTCTAGGGCTCCTGTCCAGATTCCAATATTCAATTGCGTACTCTACTTCCTTACTAGTTGCTACTGCAATAGACTCAAGAATCTCTTTCATTCCAAGATTTATAAAGGAAGGATATAAATCCTTATAAAAGGAAGCAAAAGTTTCACATATGTTCTTCCTGTCACTACAGTGTCCTCACATGTCATTTCTCTTTAACAAGTGGGAACGAGGTATCTATCTTGGTTTATCTGCTAGAAGCTTATCAGATTTGTTATATTTCAAATACTATCTCTGTCTTCTCTCTGTAAACAATTTTATCTTCCTGTCTAAAAGTTGTTTCAATCATCATTATTTTTGCCCATACCTTTTTGTTTTTGGTAGGGCAGTATTTCCCTATCCACAGAGGGCTATAGTCTAAGTTTATACCTTTAGGGGGGGAACCATCTTGCCTCTCAAAGTACCTGATGGGTATCTCTTGTTCACATTCTGTAAAACCTGTAGGTCCTGTCTTAACTGAGACTGCCTGTCCTTTTTAGACTTCAAAATAATGGGGGGTAATATTCAGCAGTGACAGTCATCATTTCATTTACATGCCAGCTGCAGCATTTAAGTTAATAAGTATATTCAGAGTCCCTATATATATATAAGGGGGCATATTCAAAGCAGTTTAGCCGGTTAGCATACCTACTAACCAACTAAACTACCCTCAGCGGGATATTCAGTGGCATTAAAGCAGTTAGTGCTGTTGACTATCTCTTCCTAACTGGTTTAAATGGAGCGCCAGAAAGCGATAGGATGCTGGCACGATAACCGGGCGGCTGGGGGAAGGAGGCTCAGGAAAGGGGCAGTCGGGCTAGGCAAGGGTTGGGGGTGGTGGGGGTGGAGGGCTGAGCGGCATAAAGGGCGTGAGACCGAGGCCACCGGCCTCTTTCGCTCATGCTGTGGGCCCCACCCTCCGCTCCCAAGGGCTGAAAGGGGAGCAGGGTTGGGGAGGGCTGTCACAATGGGAGGCAGGGCCTCACCGATAAGCGCAAGGTGGGTACCACTGAAAAGCAGAACAGGAGCCCTGATACTGATGGGGGGGGGATGCTTGGGCTTGGTGATGGAGGACCAGGTACCAATTTGAGAGGTGCCTGGTCCCAGTTGCCAGGACCAGAGACCATGGCAACATAGAGCGGTGCACGACGGGGAAGAAGGCGAAGCCTGGGGCTACAGTGCGAGCTGAGGCCTCAACCAGACAGCAAAAGGAGGTGGTGCCCCCCCTTCGCATGTCTGTGGGTAGAGGTGAGGGGTTAACTATTGTATATATTGTGTACATTGTGGTCTGTTGTCAGCAGTTAAGCTATGGTTATTACAGTTATGGTTGAGATTGTTGTTGATGTAAATTGGGGGGATAGCTGCAAGCTGTGGTCTTGAAACCCACTAATAAAGCTTGTTTTGTAAGAACAGAGTGGCCTGTTCATGTGTAGGGAACAGGGGTGGAGGAGAGTGGTGGAGGACAGTCAAGGGCCCGGAGGCCGTACCCAAGTTATGCCCTGATGCTAACTGCTTTGCATTGTGGCATTCCTGGGGCAAGGGAAGGAGTGGCAACATAGGTTAGCTGGTCAGTGGCAATATTCAGCCACTAACCAGTTAACCTAAACTAGTTAAGGTTAGTCAGAAAAAAGGCCTAACTTTATCCGGTTTAGCAATCTGGCCAGCAGCTGACTATTGCTGCTAACCAGTTAACTAAAAGGCTAACTGGGCAACCTGGATATTTAGTGCTAGTGGCCAAATATAGCCCTGGCATTGAATATGCGGGCATAATTTAAAGCTGCGATGGTCAGCCGCTTGAACAGCCTTGGTTGCTTTAATTGAATATTCCCTCCAAAGAGGCCAGTATGCATTAAAAAGTCTGGAAAATAATTTGAAACATCTAATCTAGACGTTTCAGATTATTCCTATGTTAGATGGCACTATGGGCCATGTTTACTAAGCATTAGCACACATAGCTTGCTGCTGTGCCCATAGGAATAAGATGGCCCTGCAACAGATAATAGACGCTAATGTTTAGCAAACATGGTCCTATATTTATAGCTTGTGCTGCTGAATGTACAGTACAAGTCATAAGTTTAAGTATACATATACAGATGAATATATATCTCCAGGAACAAGCAGGAATGTAGTCTTCACATATCGCTATCATCGATACCGATGGAGCCTGCGCGGGAACACTCCCCAGCGTCCAATAGGAAAGCTTTTGGGAGCATCCCACAGCACCTGCGTGCCACCTTCCCGCCTTTCCCAACTGTCCCTCTCCAGTTCTTCATTTTCCGTGGAGCCGACAGGTCACATATCCTGTCACCGCAGAAAAATTCCCTTCTTATACTTCTTTTTTGTGGTCGCGTCTGCCTTCCCTCGACGCTATACCGGTACCGCCGGTTCTTCTTTTTTCTAAAAAAAACAACAAAACAAAACTTTGTTTCTGGAGTCTTTCTCCAGTAATTTTCTTCTCGGGTGCCATGCGCCATTTTGGGCACTAGGCCCAACTTTTTCCCTCAAAATGGAAAAACCCGCTTCGGGTTTTAAAAAGTGTTCTAAGTGTGGCAGTACCATCTCTGTCATCGACACCCATGAGTGGTGCCTCAAATGTTTAGGTCCTGACCACTCTATTTCAGAGTGTGTTGCCTGTGGAATGATGTCAAAAAGGGGCAGGCAAAACCGAGCTGCTAAGCTCAGCACCCTTTTTCCCTCCGATGCAGCCTCCATGGCATCGATGTCCTCTAGGGCTTCATCCTCCTCCCATGGATCTCAGGTAACTAAACATAAATCTAGCCGGTCCTCAAAGGATAGATCTTCTTTTAAACATCGAGATGCCTCTGGCGTTGCCCATGAGGGACTTTCACTGGCAAAATTGCCCCGGCAGGAGGCTTCGGCTTCCAAAGCACTAACAGGGCTCCAGGATGTTCTCGAGGCTTCAAACTCGGCAGAACTACTGGTGCCATGCTCTGGGGTTCCAGCCACTTTAACCGGTACCGATACCCAAACATCGGCAACCTCGATAGACCAGAGATTCTTGATGAGGAAAATGATTAAGAAAAAAACTAAAATAAGCAACTGCCAAGGTTAAGGGTTTACATCAGACCTTGATGTTATTTAAAAATAACGACTTGGAAGTCCAGACCAGATGTATTCCATGCTTAAAATGGTAGAAGGAAGGCCATACGAAAGCCAGCATAGCTTAAAGATGCCATCAGAGAGGCTGTTATAACTTGTCGCGCCCTTCCCCCGCCTAGGCGGCTGCCTGACGAGGTGAAGGGGGAGCGAATGTTACTTTCAAGTAACTTCCCAAAGCAAAGGCTTCTGGGAGTTGTAGTGTTCAGAGCATGTGTAGTTGTAAAGCAAAGGCTTGAGCCGAGATTTGAAAGCAAACGCAGGAATATTTTTATTAGCCTCCCTTAGTAGCGGGAACTTCACAATGAAGCTTGGTATAACACGGGTACACTTATTCACAGGAAACTCAGGTAAGAAAAAAAACTAATTGCTTACTTCAGTAAACAAAACTTTCCATTCACTTATAAAGCTTCTCTTCACAGTGCTTCAAACAAAAATGTTCATTGAAATCTTCAATGCAAATAAGTTCAGCAGTTAAACTTTTCTCCTTTGTTTCAGAGCTTTTACTGGTTTTAATCAGTGATTCTGAGACTTCTAGCAGCACTCCTGATCAAGTCTCATTCATGGCAGCAAGCATACTAATTAAAACTTGTCAGCTCTGTAACACATTAGGCATAGCAAAGAAATGGAGTTTTTCTTCAACACATATATTCACACATTCTTATTTTACTATCTGGGATAACTCACATTCCATTGGCTCCTCCAGGTCACTTAAAAGAATGTTTTCCCCGATATCCATAGATTCGCAGTCTGAGCAAGAGTGTTCTGTGACGTCATCAACAAGCAGCTGTGCTTTCCCTCGGTACACAGAATTCTTCTCCCTGTTAATTACTTCCTGGTCCCTCAGCATACGCTGAACCAGTTTCAAAACATTTAACCCTTCCTTACTGAGAGGCTTTCTGTAACCTTGCTTCTGGTTAAACTCTGGGAGCTGGCAGTCTGGGAACTCTTCCTGAGACCTCTGGCTAAAAGCTTTATCAGCATTACCTTTTGGGAGTTTCCTTAGCAGGGGTTCCTTGCTCTTTCCCTGGCCATGCTGTCTCTGGGTTAAAGCAGCCTTCTCATCTCTCTTTCTCCTGGAGACATGAACCTCGTGTCCTGAGTAAGGTTCCCTTTCAGACTCCTCCTCTGAAACAGAGTCAGCTCTCTTCCTCTCTTGTCCTGGCAATCTCCTTGCCTCTCTTTGGATCCTTGCCACTCTCCCTTCCTCTCCCTGGAAGCTTGAGAATCTTTCTGATCCTGTGAGTCTCCTGAGTCTCTCTCTCTCTGTTCTCTGGGGCTTATAACCATGTGACTGGCCGGTATCTTTCCACCCCGCCCCCAGCTGTGCTGCATCACCACCCTCAGTTGCTATGGAGCTGGGGCGTGGCTTTTGGTCAACAACTTTTGACAGGTTCTTTTTTTCAACCTTAGCTGCACTTTTAAACTGAGCATTTTTTTCCTTTTCCCTCTGCCTAGGGGAAATTGCCTTACGTTTTCCACTTCCATAGGGACTTGGCTGTCTTCGCCATCACAAACTATGAGAGAATCTTTTAGAAAATGAAAGAAAAGAGCCAAATGACAAAAATAGGAAACAACATAAATACTGGCAAGTTAAATGCAAGGCAGTACTAAGGCAGGCAAAGAGAAAATTTCAAAAGAAGCTTGCCATGGAAGCAGGGGCGTCCCAAGGGTGGAGTGGGAACATTTGTGGTGACTTATTGGGGGGCCTTATTTCCATAAATGTATTTTATTTTAAAATGTATATGTTGCCAATTAAAATTTTAGGCGGCTTTCAAAGGAGCCCTTCGCAAGCCTCTCTTTTGTCCTGGCAATGACTTAGGACATGTTTACTAAATATTAATGTGCGTTAAGTTCCACTGCGCCAATAGAAATAGATGGATGTTCCTTCACTTAGCGCACATTAACATTTGTGAATGCGCATTAACTTTTAAACATGCCTCTTAATGGGTGTCTGAATACCATTTGCATGGGCAGTGAGGATAAAGAAAGATTACCAGATTTCTACATTACTATACTCCATTGCCAACTGCCAGGCACATTAGGAAGTACTATAAATACTACCCATTTAGAACCCATAGAAAACCTGCATCATAACATCACTACCAGGACTCACAAAGCACCAGACCCTACCTATCAAACACTGCAGATATTAAACCAATACATCTCCTATTTGCAGGAAACAGGATACATTGTAGAATCTCTATGGATAGAAATTCCATGTAAAAAGGGGAAAGCGATGGCAGTGGGGGTGTACTACCGACCACTTGGCCAGAATGGACAAATGGATAATTAAATGCTAAAAGAAATCAGGAAGCTAACAAAAGTTACAACACAATAACAATGGGTGATTTCAATAACCCCAGTATCGACCGGGTCATTAGCGACTCTTGGCGAAATTAAAAAGTCTTGGGATTGGAGGCAGTTTAGTATTGTGGATAAGGAACTGGTTAAAAGAGAGAAAGCAGAGGGTAGGACTAAATGGCCAATTTCCTCAATGGAGAAAGGCGAACAGTGAAGTACCCCAGGAATCTGTGCTGGGTCTGCTGCTTTTTAATATCTTCATAAATGACTTGGAAATGAGAATAATGAGTGAGGTGATCAAATTTGCAGATGGCATAAAATTTATTTATTTATTTTATTTAAGGTTTTTCTATACCGCACTATTCGGTATCAGCACGGTTTACAATGAACAAGTTTGTACAATGAGGAACAGCCATACATTGAACTTACATAGAACAGGGAATTTAAACATGGATAACAGGTGAACTTTATACATAGTATACAAAGGGAGATTTAAACAAGGGTAACAGGTGAGCTTTATACATTATATACAAAGGGATTGCATCACATCTAAGTTTATGATACAGGCCCTAAGGGGGATCAATGGAAGAGGTGGAGAGTTTTCGTCAGAAAATGGTTAGGCAGCGTTGGATTGTTAGACTATAAGATCATGTGATACTGTCTAGGTGATGCTGTCGGAGTTACCAAAGTGTTGTCTAAATAGGTGCTGTTTGAGGGCTTTTCTGAACTGGGGGAGGTTGTTTATGGTGCGGATTTCTGTTGGGAGGGAATTCCAGCATGAAGGGGCGAATAAGGCAAAGGCACGCTTTCTAGTGGATTTGTTGCATTTTCTGATGGCTTTTGGAAGGAGGATGGTATTGCGGGATGTGGTTCTTCTTAATCTGTTGTTTGGAATAAGTTGAATCAGATCTGACAATGTAGTTGCGGTGATACAATTGACTGCTTTGAAGGTCAAGGTGAGGATCTTAAATGTGATCCTGTACTGGACGGGGAGCCAGTGCAAGCTCTTCAGGATAGGGGTGATATGTTCTCTTCGAGACGCGCCATAGAGGGTTCTTGCTGCGGTGTTCATCGCAAGCTGTAAGGGGTTTATCGAGTTCTTTGGGAGGCCAAGTAGGATGGAATTGGCGTAATCGAAGTGGGGCATGATTATGGCCTGGAAGACTGTTCTGAAGTCGTTTGGTTCAAGGGTGTTCTTTATGAGGCGTAGTGTCCGTAATTTATGGTATATTGTTCTGATGGTATTGTCTATATGAGCATGCATGTCCAGGCGCTGGTCCAGTGTTACGCCTAAGTATTTGATCGTTGTCTTGGAGAGGAGTTCTGCGTTGTTCAAAATGTTTAAAATGCAAGAGGATTTGAAAAATGTGAAAAATTGCAAGTGGACCTTGATAAATTGGAAGACTGGCTGTTCAAATAACAGATGAAATTTAATGTGGACAAATGCAAAGAACAACCCAAATTATGATTACATGATGCAAGGTTCCACATTAGGAATCATCACCAGGAAAAAGATTTAGGTGTCATTGTGGATAACAAGTTGAAACCCTCTGCCCAGTATACAGCGTGGCCAAGAAAGCAATTAGAATGCTAGGAATCATAAGGAAAGGAATGGAGAATAAAACAAAGAATATTGTAATGCCTCTGTATCGTTCCATGGTAGGACTGCACCTTGAATAATGTGTGCAGTGCAGGTCTCTAAATCTTAAAAAAGATATAGTGGTATTAGAAAAGGGACAAAGAAGAGCCACCAAAATGATAAAGGGAATGAAAGGATACCCTTATGAGGAAAGGCTTAAAAGATTAAAGTTTTTCAACCTGGAAAAGAGACAGCTGAGGGGAGATATGGTAGAGGATCATAAGATAATGAATGGAGTGGAACAGGTAAATGTAGATCGATTGTTTACACAATCAAAAAGTAGAAAGACTAAGGGACACGCAATGAAGCTCCAGTGTAACCCGTTTAAGACTAATAAAAGAAAGTATTTTTTCACTCAGCACATAATCAAACTCTGAAATTCGTTACCAGAGGATATAGTAAAAGCTGTTAGTGTAGCTGGGTTTAAAAAAGGTTTGGACAAGTTCCTGGAGGAAAGGTCCATAAACCATTATTAAAGAGGAGCCGGGAAATCCACTGCTTGCCCAGGGACAAGGACTATGGAACTTGTGTGCCTTTTTGGGAACCTGCTAGGTACTTGTGACCTGGATTGGCCACTATTGGAAACAGGATACTGGACTTGATGGGCTCTTGGTCTGACCTAGTATGGCATATCTTCTGTTCTTATGTTTACTATCCATATAGCATTTCAGTATTTTTCGAATAAGGAAGTTCTACTTTTGCCGGCTGCCAATCAATATATAATGTTTTTTGAAAATTGACTACATATTTTTAAAGCGTAAATCAAATGACCTCTAATAAGTCATTTCACCACATTCAAGTCTTGCGACCGAGTGTTATTTAAGTCAAAACATTATGCATTCACCTTTTGGATAACTTTAACATTCTGTAACATTTGCGATAAGAAGGGTCAAAAGCCAATTTTTCCATTCATGTTCTAATGCCCATTAAAAGTCAGATTCCAGGCCTGCGGGTAGTCTGAAAATTGGCACCTAAATATGTCATGAGTATGCTACCCCCTGGTAGAAAAAGGGAGGTGAATGTTGGTGTTTCTCTGAGTTTGTTCTTAATGAGATGCCATGTGTTGTTGATGTCACTGTGAAACCATTCCCATCTGAAGTGGATGTCTTGAAAATGAGCATTCCTATGCCATTTCTTGCCCCCATCATCGTGTGTGTGTAGGAATGTTTTTTCCTCTCCAGCAGTCTCCTCCTAGTCCTTTTTTTTCCAACTGAATTGGAACCAGCCTGTGTTTGGGCTCTGGTGCAGCTATTTGGTAATTTTACCCCATTTTTATATCCTCCTCCTAATTAGTCAAACTGTTGCAGTACCACTCCTTGGCCAGGGGCTATAGATTGCAACTTTCTCAAGAATTAGGTGATATGGATCCTGTGGTTGGCCAGTAGGTGTCATGGATAAGTCATGACTGGGGTTATCTTCCCAACCCTCAAAGACTGTCTGCACTGTCTTTGCTGCATTCCCAGACCCAGCCGACCTGGGAAGCAGAGTCCTAGACTGGGAATCAAATCGCAGTGCAACACTTGCCACTAGGTTGCCTTCCTCTTTTTCCCCCACTTCCCCTCATGATTGTGGTATGTGAAGTCAACAACTCTTCTTTAACAGTAACAATTCAGAAACTACAGCTGAATTATTGTGAGATGATTATTTTCCGTATCTGTGTATTCTAATAGTCTACCCTGTTACTTGCAGCTCAGAACTGCACTGGACTGCGCACGTGCGGGCTTTGTCTGGAGCAGCCTGGGTGTGGATGGTGCAATGACCCTAGTAACACAGGGAAGGGGCTTTGCATTGAAGGATCTTCAAGAGGACCCATGAAGCTTCTTGGGAAAGTCACAGGTGAAATGGTACTTGACACCAGCCTTTGCCCACGTGAAAAGAACTACGAGTGGGCGTTTATTCACTGCCCTGGTAAGAAAGTCACAATTATTGCTTTTTTTTGAAGGGGTGGGGTTGATTGGTTCTTTCAAAAAATGCTGCTATGAAATTATGGCGTGAGGTTCACTTGGCTTAGGAGTGGGGTTCATGACTGTCATGATCTGCGCAAAACTAACCTATTTGTAGTAACTGGCCCCCCATCAGTGCCAAAGAAAGAATGTGAATCACAGTAAGTGTCAGCCTTATATCGAAGTCTGAAGCAGATGTACCCTAGTGTAGGGGGGTCTTTATTTATGATTAAAGTACAAAACTTCCCCTCTGCCACTTAATCCAGCCCTTACCCATATCTTCCCAATGCACTCCAATCATTGCTCCTTGTGAGTCAGTTATCTTGTTAAAACATATCTCCAGGAACAAGCAGGAATGTAGTCTTCACATATGGGTATCGTCGGTACCGACGGAGCCTGCGTGGGAACGCTCCCCAGGTCCAATAGGAAAGCTTTTGGGAACATCCCACAGCGCCTGCATGCTGCCTTCCCGCCTTTCCCAACTGTCCCTTTCCAGTTCTTCGTTTTCCGCAGAGCCGACAGGTCGCACATCCTGTCACCGCAGAAAGAAATCCCTTATATTCTTCTTTTTTGTGGTCGCATCTGCCTTCCCTCGACGCTACACTGGTACCGCCGGTTCTTCTTTCTTTTCTTCTTAAGAAAAACCAAAAACTTTCTTTGGAGTCTTTCCACTAATTTTCTCTTCAGGTGCCACACGCCATTTTGGGCACTAGGCCCAACATTTTCCTTCAAAATGGAAAAACCTGCTTCGGGTTTTAAAAAGTGTAATAAGTGTGGCGGTACCATCTCCGTCACCGACACCCATGAGTGGTGCCCTAAATGTTTAGATCCTGACCACTCTATTTCTGAGTGTGTTGCCTGTGGGATGATGTCGAAAACGGGCCGGCAAAACCGAGCTGCTAAACTTAGCACCCTTTTTCCCTCCTATGCAGCTTCCATGCATCAACGTCTTCCAGGGCTTCGTCTTCCTCCCATGGATCTCAGGTAACTAAACATAAATCTAGCCGGTCCTCAAAGGGTAGATCTCCTTCTAGACATCGAGATGCCTCTGTCATTGTCCTTGAGGGACTTTAACTGGCAAAATTGCCCCGGCGGGAGGCTTCGGCTTCCAAAGCACTAACGGGGCTCCAGGATGTTCTCGAGGCTTCAACCTCGGCAGAGCTACTGGTGCCATGCTCTGGGGTACCATCTGCTTTAACCGGCACCAATACCCAAGCATCGGCAGTGTCAATAGACCAGAGATTCTTGGCTATTGAACGCAGTCTGGCGGCTCTTCTCACGGCCTCGATGCCCCTGAAACCACTTCAGACAATTCAACTGGTACCGGCATCGACTCTGGTGCCGGCACCGACTGCATCAACATCGGCAGGTATTCTACCGGGACCGAGTCATGCGTGTCTATCCGGCGTCGACAAGTCGGAACCGGACCACTCCGATGCCGACTTCGATCGGTACCGGTACCGTGCCTTGCACGATCACCCGGATCGGAGATACTTCAAATCCTCGGATGAGTCTGAAGACTCTGAAAGCTCTGCCGATAACAGAGTACTTCTTCCTGAGGATTCCTCTTCTCCTCAGTGTAGGATGTCTCCACCAGAGGCCACCAGAGGATATGTCCTTTCAGGATTTTATCCGAGATGTGGCCCGAGGTCTTTCCATCACAGTGGCTCCTGAAAAAGAGCCTAGGGCAAAGGAATTAGAAATCCTGCAATACCCTAAAGCTCCCAAGGAGGCAGCTACCTTAACTATTCATGAGATCTTGCATGATCTTATGTTAAGGATGTGGGAAACACCTCTGAACACATCTCCTCATTCTTGAAGACTCAACACCATGTATCAAGTTCCTCCTTGTCCTGGGTTTCAGAAGACTCAATTACCACACCATTCCATGGTGGTTGAATCAGGTATGAGAAGGATAAAGAGTGCAAAAAGGCATGCATCTAATCCTCCAGAACGTGAGTGTAGGACTCTTGACGCCTTTGGACGTCGAACCTTCCAGGCTTCCATGCTTTCTGCTAGGATCAGTTCCTATATCTTATATTTGGGAATGTTCCTTAAGGAGGTCACAGGAGATTTAGAGCTTATGAGCCCTCTCCTTCCTGATGATAAGAGGCAAGATTACCTCACCCTTGTCAAACATGCCCATGTGAATCGTGCAGTCTTTGACTGCTTTGAGTGCATAAGCAGAACCTCTGCCATTGCCATAGGTGCACGTATTATTGCCTGGCTCCAGGCATCTGACTTGGAAATTTGGGTACAGGATAAACTAGGGAATATTGCTTGCACAGGAGAGAATCTCTTTGGCAAGAATTGGCAGGAAAAAGCTAATGAGATAGATGCTGACAATATCACTTTGGATAGATTGTCTAAATCTACAGTTGATCCTGCGAGGAAAAAATCATATAAGAAACCATTCTTCAGTAAGAAGAAGAAGATTTATCCCTCCTATACCCAGCAGGGGCATCGTTTAGGTCAGTCTGCCCAAAAGGGGCAGCAGCAGCAGCCTAGACAAAGAAAGACAAAAGCAGCTAAGCCTCAACCGGCTTAGCAGACTCAGCCTCCACAGGGGCTTTGACTCCTATCTAGAGAACTTTGCCTTCCTGGCCCTGAACGGCCCAGAACCCTCCACCTTCCCAGGAAGGTTATGTCATATTCCCCCCAGATGGGGTCAGATAACAGCAGAAAATTGGACTCTGTCTATTGTAAGAGAGGGGTACAAGCTTCATTTCCTCAGCATGCCCCCTCCTACAATGGTAAGACAGTTCAATTCTCATACCTCTCTCAATGACCAGTTAGGTCAAGAGGTCACTATGCTCCTTTCTCAAGGGACAAAGGAAGAGGTACCCATTCCCCAACGGGGTACAGGTTTTTACTCCCCCTATTTACTTGGTTCCTATTTCCCTCTCACTTGGTTTGCAGCTTGTCGTGCTGTGAGGGCTTGTGTGCATCAGTGATGCTGAGAGCTAAACTATCGGTAGTTTAACTACTGGCAGGGTCTCCCAATATGGACAGGTCTCAGCTGAGGTGCCAGACCAAGACAAACCACCCATCTGGGCAACAGCAGAATGGGACAGTGTTGACGGCGGAGGATCACATTTTTGTGACAACGGCAACAACACCAAACTTAAACTGCGCAGAAGAAAGGCCCGGCAATCTACTTCTGTATCTTGCCATGGAAACCCAATGGATAGTTACAACAAAACAAATTGTGCTGTGGTGCTGGAAGATGAGACTCCCAGGTCGGAAAGCACTCAACTAGCTTCTGGGGAAGAGCTGAAGACTTTTCAGAGTAAAGCCAGCATTTATGATGTGGTTGGATCAAAGCCTTCGGGAAGTCTGACTGCTGATGTAGCTGCGCATGAAATGAGAGTCAGAAGCTGTAAAGATGTCTTACACATTGGAACATGGAACGTACGAAGCATGAACCAAGGGAAGTTGGAGGTGGTCAAGAATGCAATGGAACGTGTACAACTTGATCTGTTGGATGTCAGCGAACTGAAATGGACTGGCATCAGGCACTTTGCATCAGATGATCACATGGTCTACTATGCTGGAAATGAAAGACAAAGAAGAAATGGTGTTGCATTTATAATAAAGAAGAAATTTGCAAGAATTGTAATGAAATACAATGCAGTCAGCGAACGCTTAATCTCTATTCATCTACGAGGATTGCCTATCAACACAACTATAATTCAAGTATATGCCCCAACAACAGCTGCAGAAGAGAATGAAATTGATGAGTTCTATGAAGAAGTACAAGCTGAAATTGACAGAACATGCAAACAGGATATCGTGATAGTCATGGGTGGTTCAATGCAAAAGTTGGCAACAAAGAAGAAGGCAAAGTAGTTGGAAAATATGGACTTGGCAACAGAAATGAAGCTGGAGAAAGACTGATAGAATTCTGCAAGACCAATGATCTATTCATCTCAAACACCTTCTTCCAGCAACACAAGCGGCGACTGTACACATGGACTTCACCCAATGGATTGTATAAAAATCAAATTGACTACATCTGTGGAAGTCAACGATGGAAAAACATAGAAACATAGAAAAATGACAACAGAAAAAGACCACATGGCCTATCTAGTCTGACCTTCCATATCAACAACTACAACAGTCCCCTTTTTACCTTTATAGATCCTCTGTGTTTGTCCCATGCTTTTTTGAATTCAGATACTTGTGAAGCATCTGTTCATAGCTCTATAACATCAACCAAGACAAAACCTGGAGCTGACTGTGGTACAGATCATCAACTACTAGTATGCAAACTCAAGCTAAAGTTGAAAAAGAGCAAACCACTCATGAATGCAGCAAAATATGACCTTGAGAATATACCACTGGAATTTAAAGACTGCCTGCAAAATCGATTTGCTGCTTTAGATACAAATGACAGAGCTCCGGAAGAGTTATGGAATGACATCAAGAAGGTTGTGTTGGAAGAAAGCGAGAAGTCTCTACAAAAGGTAAAAAAGCAAAAACGGCCAAAATGGATGATGGAAGAAACTCTGAAAATTGCCCAGAAACGCAGAGAAGTTAAAGCCAGAGGAGAAAGAAAGACAATCGCAGAACTCAACAGAGATTTCCAACGCGCAGCAAGACAGGACAAGGAAAAGTACTACAACGACGCATGCAAGGAAATAGAAGCAGAAACTACAAGAGGAAGAACAAGATCGGCTTTCCTAACGCGACGAGAGTTAAAGAAAAAGTTCCAGCCTCGAATTGGAATGTTACAAGATGCTCAAGTTTCTATGTTGAATGATGCTGAGAAGATCAAGAAAAGGTGGAAGGAATATACAGAGGTTTTATATGATAAAGATCAAGTGGACCAACAGCTGTTTCAACCTGTACCTTATGATCGGGAACCATTGGTGATGAAAGAAGAAGTTGAAGCAGCATTGAAAGCCTTATCAAAGAACAAAGCACCAGGCATTGATAGCATTCCCAAAGAAGTATTACAGCAATCTGATGCAGCTGTTACCATACTTACAAGGCTCTGCCAAGAAATATGGAAGACAACATCATGGCCAACTGACTGGAAAATATCTGTGTTTATACCAATACTAAAGAAAGGTGATCCAACTGACTGTGGAAATTATCGAACAATCGCTCTGATCCCACATGCCAGCAAGATTCTACTGAAGATTATTCAAAAGAGACTACAACCATACCTGGAACAAGAACTACTGGAAGCGCAAGCAGAGTTCAGGAAAGGGCGAGGAACGAGAGACGACATTGCGGATGTGAGATGGATCCTTGAAAAGACTAAAGAATACCAAAAAGATATCTATTTGTGCTTTATCGACTATAGCAAGGCTTTTGACTGTGTAAACCATGAGAAATTCTGGGCCTCATTAAGAAGCATGGGTATACCAGAACACCTGATCGTTCTCTTGCACAATTTGTACATTGATCAAGAAGCAACAGTTCGAACCGAACAAGGACAAACAGAATGGTTTAAAATAAGCAAAGGTGTAAGACAAGGCTGCATACTTTCCCCCTACCTGTTTAATTTATATGCAGAACAAATCATCAGAGAAGCAGGATTGTATGAAGACAACAGAGGTGTGAAGATTGGTGGAAGACTCCAACAACCTTCGCTATGCTGATGATACTACATTACTGGCTGAATGTGAAGATGATCTGAAACATTTGCTTCTCACAATCAAAGAACATAGTCTCAAAATGGGCCTGCACCTTAATGTAACGAAGACAAAGATCATGACAACTGGCATAATCAACAGGTTCATCGTTGAAGGAGAAGAAATTGAAATTGTGAACAACTTTAACCTACTTGGATCAACTATCAATAAAGAAGCAACAAGCAGTCAAGAAATCAAACGACTCATTGCTCTTGGCAGAATGGCTATGAAAGACCTAGATAAGATTCTCAAGAGCAGAGATGTCTCTCTCCATACAAAGATTCGACTTGTTCAAGCTATGGTATTTTCAATAACATCATATGACCATGTTGTAAATTGTATATAGTTACTCCTGTTATCCAAGTTATATGTCCTGTTCATCTGTAAACACAAAGTACTATTGGAAATATGTAATTTCATTGTTTATTGTAAACCGCGCTGATGCTGAATAGCGCGGTATAGAAGAGACTATAAATAAATAAATAAATAAAATATGGATGTGAAAGCTGGACAGTGAAAAAGACAGACAGGAAGAAAATTGATGCCTTTGAATTATGGTGCTGGCGGTGAATACTGTGTATACCATGGACTGCCCGAAGAACAAACCAGTCGGTACTAGAGGAGATCAAACCTAAGCTTTCTTTAGAAGCTCAGATGACAAGACTTCGACTTTCATACTTTGGACACATCATGCGAAGAGAGAGATCATTAAAGAAAGACATCATGCTTGGCAAGATAGGTCAACGCAAAAGAGGAAGGCCAGTAATGAGATGGACCGATACAATAACAGCAGCTACGGGTACCAGTCTGTCAACAATGATCCGCCTGACTGAAGACCGAACACAATTTAGGATAGCTATCCAGAGGGTCACCATGGGTCGACTCCGACTCGACGGCACTTAACAACAACAACATTTCCTTATTCCAAAGAAAATAGGAGGACACAGACCCATTTTAGACCTCAGAGAATTGAACAAATTCCTGTTCAAAGAGATGTTCAAAATGATTTCTCTAGGAACTCTGCTGCCATACCTTCAGAGTCAGGATTGGCTTTGTTCTCTAGGTCTCAAAGATGTGTATGCTCATGTTCTCATCCATCCAACTCATCGAAAGTTCCTTCGCTTTCTGTTTCAAGGGAAGCACTACCAATACAAGGTTCTTCCCTTTGGCCTGGCCTCTGCACCAAGGGTGTTGACAAAATGTATGGCTGTGGTGGCAGCATTTCTCCGCACCCTGGGAATATTTGTCTTCCCTTACTTAGGCGACTGGCTCATTTGAGCCCCTTCACAGCCAGAGGCCAGGGTTGCCCTCTCTCGAACATTGCGCATCCTTCAGTATTTGGGACTTGTCATAAGCTTCCCAAAATCCAATCCTTGCTCCCACTCAATCCCTAGAGTTTATAGGAGCTCCGCTGGATAGCAGACAGACAAGGTCTTACCTTCCTCAGCCCCACTGCCTTCACATTGTGCAGTTAGCTTCCCAAGCAGTGCTAAAAACTCACCTCACTGCTCGGGAAATGTTGCGGTTGCTAGGCCACACGGCATCCACCGTGCATGTGGTTCCTTATGCTCGCCTCCATATGAGGACAGCCCAGTGGACTTTATCCACTCAGTGGACTCAGGCGTCAGGTTGCCTGTCAGACAAAATAGCAAGCTCAGATCGCCTTATTTTGTCCCTCCAATGGTGGCAATCACCCCAAAACCTTTTTGTGGGGTGTCCTTTTCAGCAACCCCCACCCCAAGCCACTCTAATAACAGATGCTTCACAAGTGGGTTGGAGAGCCCACCTGCAAGGCCTCTCTACCCAGGGTACCTGGACTCCACAGGAGGCCTATTTACACTTCAGTCTCCTAGAACTAAGAGCAATATTCCTTGCTCTTCGTGTATTCCACACCCAGCTCAGCTACAAGACAGTCCTAGTTCAAACGGACAATCAAGTAGCCATGTTCTACGTGAACAAGCAGGGGGGAACAGGCTCTCTGTCGCTTTGCAACGAAGTTCTGCGACTATGAGCCCTCTCCAGAGAGCATCAGATTCATCTCCTTGCGGTGTACCTTCCAGGCATTCAAAACTCTTGGGCAGACAGACTTAGTCGAGTTCTGCTTCCACACAAATGGTCTCTCCATGCAGACCAGGTGGCCAAACTTTTTCAAATTTGGAGAACCCCAGACATAGACCTCTTTGCAAGTCCATTGAATGCCAAACTTCCACGGTTCTGTTCCAGAATTCCGGCTCAGGGTTGTTAGACCAGGGATGCTTTCATCCTTCATTGGGGTCAGGACTTCCTGTATGCCTTTCCACCCATTCCCCTAATTCCCAAAACCCTGTTCAAGCTTCAGAGAGACAGAGGTCATATGATCCTCATAGCTCTACGTTGGTCACGGCAAATGTGGTACCCTCTCCTCCTACATCTCTCTCAAGCTCTGCCTCTGGAGTTAGGATCTGCTCCAAATCTCCTTTCTCAAGAGGATGGGATGCTGTGGCATCCCAGTCCCCAGTCTGTGCATCTCAGGCCTTGGTTGCTGAAAGCCTAGAACTTCACGTTCTTAACCTTTCCCAGCAGGTAAAGGATATCCTTTATGCTTCCAGGAAGCCTTCCACAAGACACTTTTATGCATTTAAGTGGAAAAGGTTTACCATATGGTGCTTGCAGAAGGATCTTAACCCTCTTGTGATAACTTTGGAATCATTACTGGAGTATCTCCTTCATTTATCAAATGCAGGGCTTAAGACCAATTCAGTGAGAGTTCATTTGAGTGCTATTGCAGCTTCTTTCAAGCCTCTAAATGGACAACCTATTTCTTCTCATCCTTTCATAGCGAGAAGCCTCCCATTAAGCCACCACCGGTGGCTTAATGGGACCTAAATCGTAGAAAGACGGCATATAAAAAATGTTAAATAAATAAATAAATAAATCTGGTTCTTGGGCAGCTCCTGAAACCGCCTTTTGAACCATTAGCCACTACCTCTTTGAAATTCCTTTCCTGGAACGTCATTTTTCTTATTACAATCACATCAGCACATCTCATCAGTGAATTGCAAGCGTTGGTGGCTGATCCTCCTTATACAAGGTTCCATCATAAGGTAGTCCTTAGCACTCATCCACACTTTTTGCCAAAGGTGGTTTCGCCCTTTCATTTAAACCAAGCGGTTTATCTTCCTGTATTCTTTCCAAGGCCTCACGCCTCAAATGCAGAAAGGAAACTTCATACTTTGGACTGTAAAAGAGCTTTGGCCTTTTACTTGCAAAGGACACAGCAACATAGAAAATCCTCTCAACTCTTTGTTGCTGTTGATCCTAGTCATTTGGGACTTCCAGTCTCCAAAAGAACTCTGTCCAGCTGGATTGCACAGTGTATATCTTTTGCCTATGAGAGTAAAAACCTTCCTCTTGAAGGCCGTGTCACAGCTCACAATGTGAGAGCCATGGCAGCCTCTATGGCTCATCTTCACTCTGTGTCTATCGACGACATCTGTCGAGCAGCTACTTGGGCTTCGGTTCATACCTTCACAGCCCATTACTGCTTAGACAAGGACTCCCGCCGGGATGCCTTGTTTGGTCAGGCTGTTCTTCAACACCTGTTCCATGCTTAATCAATTCCTACCCACCATCCCTGGTAGGATGCCAGAGATCCATGGGGGGAAGTCAAGCCATTTTACAAGGGCACACAACTTCTGGGGTCTTCTCCCTGGCATCTGCTGCTCCACATATGTGAAGACTACATTCCTGCTTGTTCCTGGAGATAGCATAGTTACTCACCTGTAAGAGGTGATCTCCGGGAACAGCAGAAATTTAGTCTTCACAACCCATCCACCTCCCCTAGGAGTTGTATCTCTCTATCTCTCTCTCTTTATCTCTTTCCCTCTCTCTTTGTCTCAGCTTTAAACTCAACTGGCGAGGGACAGTTGGAAAAGGCGGGAAGGCAGCACGCAGGCACTGTGGGGTGCTCCCTAAAGCTTTCCTATTGGACGCTGGGGAGCGTTCCCGCGCAGGCTCCGTCGGTACCGACGATACCCATATGTGAAGACTATAGTCCTGCTGTTCCCGGAGATCACTTGTTACAGGTGAGTAGCTATGCTTTTTTCGCAAAGGCACAGAATAGTAAAAAGCTATTTCTGAAGAAGGCCTCTTGTCTCCTACCTAAAGGGCTGACACAAGGGGCTGTGGCACCCTGAGCCAACCTTTGCTGTTGCAACCCCATCTTCAGGCCAGTCATGCAAATAGAGATACATTTTTCAGCTGGCTTGCCACCAATTTAGCTTCATGCATTTTTCCATATTATCCTGCTAGAGCAGTCCAAAAAAGTGGGTTGGGTTGTGTTCCCCTACCAGCAGATTGGTGGAGACAAAGAACCAATGAAAAGCCCAGGTTTCAATAACATCACTCCCATGCCTCTATCTGCCTCAGCCACCATCCTTCGGCATTTCTTTGTCTCCAGCAGATGGTGGATGGATTTTCTACAATCTGAAGAAAATCTGAATAATTGAGAAGAAAAGATTGATTGAAACATTCATGAATGACCATCTTGAGGGTGACTCGCTCACTTAAGTGTGATGTGGGAGTCTCCTCTAGGCTGCAGTCTTTTTGGTAGCCATAGGAGGGAAAATTGGTTCAGCTCCATGCTTTTATCCTGTTAAGGGCCTGTTGAGCAGCCAGAAAATTGGAAGAATCTGGAAGAGTTCAGCAGTTTCACACAACCTCAATGCACCCTTCTTCCTCCTTTGTCCCCCCTGCTCTCTCCTGAAGATTGCAGAAGGCCCTCAGAGAAATCTGCCTGCCAGTTACCTTAACTGCAGTGCCTGCAAACCAGAGAAACAGTTTGAGGAGTAGAACTGAGTCTGGCATGGATTTCTACCTGGGGTTCTCAGGTGATGAATGCGAAAGCTTGATTTCGTCATTGTTCTTGCTGAGATCTCCTGATTCTGGGGCGCAATTCAGGGTGGACTGCTGGCGACAGATGATGCGATATGGGTATTTCCCACCATTTTCTGCAAACATTAGTAGTGTCTTTTATTATTTTGTACCTGGTGGTCACGCGGTCTGTGCGCACGTTATGCTCAAGTGACTCCAATGAGCATTCCTACCCTAGCGCAGATAATGCACATTGATTTGTAAGAGCCGTTAGCCTGTGCCTTTTGGGCACTGCGACCTTAGTGCGCACTGTTGTGATACTTGCCTTTACTCTCTGTTTTCTTCCAGGAAACGTTGTTTAGCCTGTGGCAATTGAGGCGCTTCATCTCGGGCTTCTGGACTCTGCCCTTCTTGCATGTCAACTTAGTCATACCTGGAGGGCTTTCTTTCTCTCTCCCATCCAGGGGATACAGATAGGCCGGCATTGCCTACTTTAGGACAGGAGGTGGCAGATGGCACTGTGGGTAAGGATGTCCAGCCGGCTAGGGTTTCTGACGACCATGCTGTGGGCTACCTCCCCCATCCTCTAGGGGCTCGGCGATGGCTATGCCCCCTTAGTGTAGGGAGATCTTTTCCTCGAGGAGAGTTTCCAAAGTGGGGATTGTCTTCCCCTGAATTCTTTTCTTTTTTGCAACAGGCCTGATCTTTCTGACGTAGAAATTCAGGCCCTGTGGCCTCTGGGTTCCCTGAGCAGTCTCATGAGGGGCATACTGAGAGTGGAAGCCCTGTTTGATTGCTGTTGATTGAGTGTCACTGGCAAAGGGCTCCCCCTGGAGATGGGAATCTGTACAAGATTTGGATTATGACTTGGATTCAGATGTCTTGGTTTTGGGCTCTGATGTGGATGAAGAAGTTCTCTTGCCTTTGGAGGATTATGAAGAGACTGGTGTTATCTTCCTTTTCTGGAAGGAGGAACTGGAGGCTTTGTTTACCAGATATGGAGCAGGATACATCTACTTCTGTAAGGGATGGGGAAATCCATGACTGTCTTCCCATTGCCGGAGGTGAGCAAGGACATGATCTGGTCAGGTTTTGATGCCCATGATTCCCCACCTAAGGGGTTAAGGGTGTATCAGAAGATGTATGCTCTCCCGAAGGAGTGCGTTGTGTGGTTTGATATTCCCAAGGTGTATGCACAGGTCACGGCAGTTATCAGATAGACCACCATTTCTGTGGAAGGTGGGTCAGCCTTAAAAGATGCTTTGCACCGCAAGGTGGATTCCTTGTTGAAGAGCTAGTTTGCCGCAGTGGCTGCTATTCTTCAGTTGGCGGTATATGCAGGCTTAACGTTTTGAGCTCTGCTCTAGTGGATTCAGTCTCTGCCGCCGGATGATAATACCCCTTTTTTGGAGTCTGCTACGGCCTTCCTTTCTGATGCCATCTATGATCTTTTCTGACTAGCAGCCAGTGACAGTGCCCTGTTGACCATGATGCAGCCTTGGATTTGGCTCCAACACTGGGCAGCAGGCACCTCTTCCAAAGCCTGGTTGTCCTGACTGACTTTTAAAGGGAAGCTTCTGTTTGGGGCCAATTTGTATTGAATGATCTGGGTGAGACAAAATCTTACTGCCTTCTGGCGGGCAGGTCCAGAGGCCTGTGAAGCAGGCATAAACTGGTTGGATCCCGAGGGTCTCGAGACTCCCATCGCTACAATCCTGGAAAACGTTTCTTCCATTCTGCTTCTGGATTTCTGACTCATTCTCAGTCCTTTCTGGGAGCTGATGGACCCAGGAATTCGGCCTCCTACAGAGGCAGTTCCTCTCAGACTGCGCAATGAAGGTTTGGGGGCCCATTTCTTGGTACCTTCAGTTGGAGGGAGGCTTCACCTTTTCTTTCTGGAATGGGCCCGAGTCACCAAGGATTGGTGGGTGCTAGACACCATTCAGTACGGCTATGGCCTGGAATGTAATAGGCCAATCCTGGACACTTTCATCATCTCCCCTTGTGGGTCTCGAACAAAAGGGCTGCTGTGCGGATCAGATTGGACAAGTTGCTACTCTTACAGGCCATGGTGACCATTCCCCAGATGACCGGGGCAAGGGCAGGTATTCCATATATTTCATGCTGCCGATAAAAGATGGATCATTCCAGCCCATTCTGGACTTCTAGGATGTCAACGAACAGTTTCACATCCTGCACTTCTGGATGGAAACTTTGCGATCCGTGATTCAAGCAGTGCACCGAGGGGAGTTCTTGGCATTTTTGGATTTGGCCAAGGCATATTTTCATATCTCAATCCAGGAGGATCAGCAATGATATCTGCATTTTGCCGTGCTTGGCATTCACTTTCAGTTTGCCGCCTTCCCATTTGGCTTCTCCACTGCTCCAAGGATGTTCTCCAAGGCCATGGTGGGGGTGTCGACTGTAGGGCTATGGCGCCAAGGGATTTGTGTGCACCCATATTGGTACAACTGGCTCATCTGAGCCCCACTTTATTTCAGGACCCAAGTGGTGTCCTTTTTGGAAGTCCTTGGCTGGGTGATCATTCAGGGAAAGAGCTAGTTGATACCTTCCCAGTCCCTGGAGTATCTGGGAGCATGTTTCTATTCTGGAGTGTTCAGAGTCTTCCTGCCAGAGGGAAAAGGTCATGATGATGTTGGATTGCCTGGCACTGTTAATTTCACAGCAAGCTCCCAGAGTTTGGGATTATCTTCAGTTCCTTGGATTGGTGGCAGTGACAGTCTAGATGCTGCCAAGGACGCATGCTCATATGCAGTCACTCCAAAGGTCCCTGCTGACTTGGGGGTCCCCGAGTTCTCAGGAGTTCGAGCTCAGGCTCACGCTTCTGGTGATGGTGAAGGCCAACCTGCAGAGATGGTAGCAGCCCAGTTATTTGAGGAAGGGCATGCCACTATATGATTACTCATGGATACTTCTGATGATGGATACGCATCTTTCGGGTTGGGGAGCCTATTGCTAAGACTGAATGGCCTAGGGCCGTTGGGCCCTTTCTCTAGCTCTATTCAAATCCAGGCTAAAAATCCTGCTCTTTGAAGCCACTTTTGGATCCTGATGCTCCTCATTCTTTTGTCTACTACTTATGTGTATCTTACTATACTCAAGTCTCCAGCTTCACCATGTGTTTGTCTTGATTAGATACTAAACTCTGATGAGCAGAGACTGTGCCTTAACATCTATATGTACTGCACTTTGTACACCTTGTAGCACTATGCAAACTATTATTATTATTAGTAGTAGTAATAGGCCTTTGAAACCACAGGGAGGGAATGTGATCCATTAGCCTCTTAAAGGCGAGGGCCATCAGGTTGCGTCGTCTGCGTTTCTGATCCCTGATTGAGGGTCGGGCAGTTAGAGTGGTGTTAGACAATGCCACAGCGGTGGCTTATGTCAATAGGCAAGGTAGCACGAGGCATGCTGGGGTGACCCTGGAGATTTATTTATTTAAACATTTCTTATATACCGCCCCTTCCATCAATCAGGGGCGGTTTACAAAGAACATATCACAACTATGGTACAACAAACTATATATATGTCAGCTAATCACCTAAACAGAAGTATCGTGATAGCTCTACTGTTTGTCTGGGATGAGAAGAACCTCTTAGCCTTGTCGGCTCAGCACATTGCCAGAGTGGACAAGGTGGAAGCAGACTTTCTCAGCTGAAACTCTCTGGATCCAGGAGAATGGGAGTTGAGACAGGAGGCATTTTAGCTGATTCTGCGCTGATAGGGTCACCCCAAGATGGAAATGATGGCAGCCCGTTCCAATGCCAAAGTGGACCGCTTCTTCAGTCATCGCTCGGAAATGAAATCTGAGGGGGTCGACGCCCTGGCTCAATGTCTATGCCTGCTCTATGTGTTTCCTCCATGGCCCCTGGTGGGGGAGTATGATTCGGCATATAGAGCACCACTCGGGAACGATTGTTCTGTTGGTGCTAGATTGGCTGTGATTCAGAGATCTGATATGGCTCCTGTAAGCACCACCTCTTTGTTTGCCTCCATCTCGAGATCTATTGCATCAGGGACTGCTTGTCCTGGAAGACTTCCTCATTTATGGCTTGGCTCTTGAAAGGAAATGGCTAGTGCATAAGGACTACTCTCTGGTGGTGGTTTCCACTCTGCTCAGAGCCCAGAGAAGGTCGACCAACCTGGCATATGTTCAGGTTTGTCAATTTTTGCGAGTTATGGTGCGATGCATGGCAGCTGGTCCCCGAGGCAGCGAAGGTGCCAACCTGCTGGCCTTTCTGCAGGAATATCTGGAAAAGAGCCTCTTTGCTCTCTGTAGGTTCAGGTGGCAACTTTAGCCTCTTTCAGAGGTCTAGTGGCTGGTAAGTCGCTAGCATTACACCCAGATGTTTTATGCTTTCTTCAGGGTATTTGGTGTCTGCATCCTCCCCTCCTATATTTGATCCCTTCCTGGGATCAGGATCTGGTGCTTAGAGCCCTGATGTTGGAGCCTTTTGGGCCATTGAAATGCGCTACTTTGAAGGATTTGTTTTGTTTAGGCCTAAACTAATTGTATAATTTATCTGCGTAGTAACTGAATATCGCTGCTACCTGTATCTGGATAATTTTCTAGACTGCCTTCACTCCTCCTTTAACATGTCCCAAAGACATACAGATAGGGGGTTATTCTGAGCCACGAATAGCGAGTTTGAACATCCCAACAGGGGATGTCCATCCTCGCTATTCGTTGCTTCTTCTGCCCCTGAATAACTTCCCTGCCAATTGTGGAGGAAAGTTAGACGGGCGGGAAATGGGTGGCCTGGGGATGGAGTCTGGGTGGGCAGTGGGTGGTCGCCATCCCTGGACGTACAGGGCAGATTCTAATGTCGGCCCTGTACGTCCAGGGCCGGCGACATATTTGGGAAAGTTATTCCACCTCCAAGGTGGAATAACTTCCTTGGACGTTTCGTTTTGCAGCTGCTGGGGCGCGGATGGGGTAGGGAGGGCCAGAGGACATTCCCCACAGCTTGACCCTGGCCTTAGGAGGCCAGATCTGGGGTTGGGCTGTGGAGAATTAGCATTTGTTGCAGGCAGCTGGCATTGTGGCTTTTAAATGGAGCCGCAGTGCCATGGCAACAGGACGCTATGGTGCCACGGCTCCATTTAAAAGCCCTGACTGAGTTAGTTGGGCTGTGCATGTACGTGCAGGCCAGACTGAATCGTAGTTCCAGCCTGCACATACATGCCTGATCGCGATTCTGATCCTGCGGGGTTAGACGTACCCCGCGGGATCAGAATCGCGATCCTCTCTGTACGTCCAGCTCAGACCTGACGTACAGAGGGGATCTATGTCTAGGATGGAATTGTGGCCATATTTTGTTGTTTATCAGTGAAAACAACCCTATATTATCCATATATTTTTTAAGTAAATTTTTAGGCTAATTATGCATTTGTCAGTGAATGCATAATTGCCTTTGAATATGGGTTTGATAGAATGTAGTTATTCATTCATATGGAACATTCTCAGAGCCAGCCAATAAAACTCTCCCTAAACTATACCCATAGAAATCAACCCAATATAATCCAAAACACTCTTGATTTCACACTTATGTCACTCAATAGGAACTGCCCTAATCTATAGCACCAATAACTGATGAATTGTGTCCTTAAGGACGGCAATAAGTATTGTTTTGTCCGGGTTATGGCCTGTCAGGGGTCATTTTATTATTGATTAAAAAGGAGGGCTCGCCTCGAGAGAGGGAAAGGTTTTCCTCTCACGGTGAGTGATCCAACAAAAAACCTTATTAATTTAAAATTGTATGGCACAATTCATCAGTTATTGGTGCTATAGATTAGGACAGTTCCTATTGAGTGACATAAGTGTGAAATCAAGAGTGTTTTGGAATAAAACTCTCCCAGCAACAGGTGCAGGACAGATAGATGTTTCACATTACAACTCAACATTCAGAAAACATTCTGTTCAAATTCTGGTGTCACATAAGTGACAGCAGCACAATCTGCTTCCACTGCCAGATACTGTGCGAATTAACAAATTCTTGCAAGTGGACACTCAGGAGCTTACCATATAGCTTACTAGGAGTGGAAGAATAGCCTGATGGTTCGAGCACTGGCTGGAGACCTACAGACCAGGGTTCAATTCCCACTAACACTCCTTGCGGCCTTCGGAAAGTCACTTAACCCTCCATTGCCTCAGAAAAATTCAAGTTATCAATGTCCCTGTTTAATGCACATTACCAAGTTTAAGTTACAATGTAAACTAGCTTTGATTGAAATTATAAAGCAGTATATAAAACCTGTTAAATATAACCCTACATATGGCAAGTCAACATTGCAAATATTCTAGATCTCCAGTACACCTCATGTTGGGAAAAGAGAACATGCCAGACTGCTTCAGATGTCTATACAGAACCTGCATGTTAACAGAGTCACTCAAGTTAGTTGTATATAGAAAACGCAGACCATCCCTTACTAAAGAATAAGAAACTGCAAATTAGAAACAAATATGAAATGGAGAACCCTCCAAAACAGACAAAGAAATAGAAACGTATTTCCTCCTGCACTGAACAAAGTGTAAGAAATGCATGTTTTCAAAGCTGACATATTTCTCTAAAAATTGACAATAGCTTTCTTTGGTACCTTTGTCGTCATAATTTTGTTTTTCCTATTTGGTCCTGGTCCTCTCTACCACTTCTTTTAGTTGCTTTGTAAGTCTTTTTCCAGGATCTCACTTCCGTTTTCTGTTCTTCACTCTGCCCATTTTCTTCCCTGCCACGTCTATATCGCTGATGTTAATCTTTCTGTTTTGTCTTTCGCTGTTTCACTCATCTGTCTTTTTACCTAAATATAGCTTTTCCTGCAGCTTTCTCTCCTACTCTTACTTCCACAGCCATCCCATTTACCACGTCTATCTCATTCTTTTCCAGCCTTCTATTCCCCCTTCTTTCACCCACTTTCTGGTTCCCCATTTCCTCTTGTGTCCTCATCCAAATCCCCTTCTGAACTCCGTCTACTTTCCTCTTCCTCTCATACCTTCGGTAGTCCCATCTCCTTCCCTATTATTCATCTGTTTTGACCTCTAATCCCTTTTTTATATCTTATCCCACATATCTAAGCTACCCTTTCCCTTTTTACCTTCCCTGTTTTGACCTACTCTCACCTCCTTAAAAGATCTTTCCCCTCCCTTTGTCTCCACTGAACATAGGCATATGCTTACTAAGGTGTGCCATCTGGTAGCACAAGGTTTGATGTATGTCAACAATGCTACCTACAACACGGAGTGCCACACTAAAAATTACATGCTAACTGGTGCATGTGATTGGGCGGGGAATGAGTGGGTTAGGGATGTAATGTAGAAAATAACCTATATACTCTTCAGAACTTTCCTCAGCCATTTTACATATGTAGATAGTGATTTATACGGATGAACTAAGTGCCTGAAAATTGCCGTCTCTCAGTATAGTCGACATAGGGACCTACCTAATGCACATAAACCATAATCTGCACTGAGTTTGAGTTGAGAATCAGATCGCAAAATTTGCAGATTGTTTCTTCAACACACGTACTTTCACCCACATTTAGATGACGTGCTCCTGAGAACCTGCATAGATTGGGGGAGGAAAGTAAATCTGCATAGAAGGGCTTTTTAGAAGGCTTATGTACTTGTGAAAATAGCAGGCTTACACATTGAAATGGCCCAATACATCTACATAGTTATTTGAAAAAAGCTGCTATTGCTTGTTCTAACCCATTTGTGTTCTCAGCATGCACAGTTTTCAGAGATATGGTCTGAGCATGACTTGGGCCTAAATATGCAAGGGAACTATGGATCTGATATTCTGTTGGGAGGGCTATGTGCCGCATAGCCCTTCCCACTGACCTCTAAACCCGGATATTCAATGCCGTGTCGATGGCATTGAATATTTGGGCTAGGCGCCGTGTGTTGTCAGCCATAGAGACTAACCAGGTAGCAGCCGTATTGGACCACTACCCGGTTAGCAGCCGCGGCTAGAACTAGGTGAGCCAAAAGCTCACCAAATGTTAGCTGTGGAAGGATAGCCAGGTAGCAGTCCAATATTGCCGCTCTCCGGTTATTGGGACTCCCCGCCTCCGCTCCTAACACACCCCGATGTTATCCAGATAGCATCGGGGCGTGTAGGGGACACTAACCATGTAGTGCCGTTGAATATTCCCGATTAAGGTATTTGCACAGTTTACTGGGTTGTAAACCATGTAAATGTCTTTCGAATATCGGGCCCAATTCGTCTACTTCATAGAATGTAGACGTCTGCTTTTGCACCTGTTCCGAGGCTTGCAAAAAGTGTCACCTGAATACTTATTTGGTCCTGGGGTTTTTGAGGAGTGAAGAATAATTGTGCTAACCTCTTTGAAATTTAAAAAACATCTAAAAAATGCAACAGTTTTGCCCTTTAATTGGTTCCCCTTGCGCATCTAGCTTGTATAATGAGGCATTTATGTGTACAAGTGAAGGCATTTACATGTTCAGAACATTGAGTGGCGCTGTTCTTTTTTCAACATGTTTCTTTATAAAATGGTAATTTCCATTGGACATGCTGTAAATTACACTTTATCCCACTTCCTTGCAGATGCTTTACAAAGGGTTCTGCGTTCAGGAAGCCTTTTTGTAAAATACTCTGCTAATTTTGAACATCCAGAATTGGATGTCCCTTTTACTACTCAGACAACCTATGCTAATTCAGGCTTATAGATAGCATTTTCAACTCTATGCACGTTAATTTCCTGCACAAAAAAAGACGTGCAGATATCCGTGGACACTTTATACCCGCAAGAAGTTTCCAAATGAAAGCATGCAGTACTTTTTTCTTTTACAAGAGGTGCAAAGTCCGCAGGTTAAAAGCAGCCTGAAGGTTTTTTTTTCCCATTGTGGATTGTTTGAAAATGATTCACTTTCACCGGGTTGGTTCATCAGCTAGTTTGTCACCATCGCTGTCTGAAAGTACCCAGTGTCCTCCGTCATCTTACATGTGCTTGTTCAAATATATTGCCCATCTTTTGGAATCAATAGCCCTTTAAGCTTAAATAAATAGAGGAATAAGGTATTTTACAAAGACATCTAAAAAACATGGTGGCTTTATCACAAATTGGCTAATGCTATTGGTTAAAATAAAGAGAACAATTAAATGTTAGACTAAGGGGATCTTTTACTAAAGGACGCTAGTTGACAGTGCGTGTTCTGGCGTGCGCTGAATGCGTATTGGGACATGCATTGCCAGCTAGCGTAGGGTCATGGCAGTTGAAGCGGGTCGATTCCCGTGCTAATGATGTAACACATGGTAGGGTCCTGAGTGGGCAGGTTAGGGGCGGAGAGTGGGCGCGGTGAGCTCAGCGCAGTTAACGCTACATTCACACCACACACTACCTGCATTATTTATTTATTTATTTAACAATTCTTATATACCGCACTATTTGTTATCAGTGCGGTTTACAATTAACAAAGAATACTCAGATCAGAGAAGACTGATAGAGTTTACATTATAACAGGGAATAGAACTTGGAGAACATGGGTAACTATTTACATATTGACATATTTCAGGATGGCGGCAGAATACATGAAACTATATACATAAAGATATGGCATAATAGATGATACTTTATCTGAAAGTACGTAAGAAGGTTCAGGCTGGTGAGAGAGTGCTTGGGCTTGAGCGTTATGTTGTGTAGGGGGCTCTCGTAGGGGATGAGGATGCTTTCTTGGAGTTGGGGGAGCAGCTTGAGAGAAATGGAGCAAAAAGAGGTGGTGTTTTATTGCTTTACGGAATTGTAAAAGGTCTCGGATCGCTCTGATTTCTGGAGGGAGGTCGTTCCAACATTTTGGTGCTTAGTGGGCAAAGGTTCTTCTCCTGGTTGTTTGTGAGCACTTTATAGAGTCTTTAGGGATAGATAGAGTGTTGTCTGTTGCTGTCCTTCTGGATCTGGTTTTAGGAGTAGGTGTGATGAGATCATTGAGAGAATTGGGAGCGATGTTGATAATCTTGAATGTTATTAGAAGAATCTTATATGTTAGCCTGGAGTATATCGGTAACCAATGTAGATCCTTAAGTATTGGTGTGATATGATCTGATCTGGCTCGACCGCAGAGGACATGGGCGGTGGCGTTCATAGCTTGTTGGAGAGGATTGAGAGTGCTCTTTGGTAGGTCATACAAGATTAAGTTTGCGTAATCTATATGTGGTAGGATGAGGGCCTGGAAGATGGTTTGGAAGCCGTCAGCAGGTAGCATAGGTTTGAGATGTCTCAGTGTTCTAATTTTGTTATAGATGGACCTGGTGATGTTTTTTATGTGTTCCTTGAAATCGAGATGCTGGTCCAGGGTAATGCCGAGATAGCATATGGCGTTGCGGCTTGGAAGCTCCGCATCTCTTACTCTTAGGATGGAGGGAGGAGAGAAGCTTTTGTTCCTTGATATGAAGAGTACCTCTGTTTTCTTGAAATTAATGTGAAGGTTTTGGGATGTTAGCCAGTCTGTGATTGCGTTGAAACAGTTGACAAGGTTGGTGAATTGCGGGTGTTTGACTTTGAACGGGGTAAATAGCAACACATCATCGGCGTAGATTAGGGTAGAAATATTGAAAGAATGGATGATGTTGCATATCGGCTGCATATAGATATTAAACAGCAGAGCCGATAGGGAGGAACCTTGTGGGACACCTTGTTGTTGGTGGAATGGCGCTGAAGTTTTGGAACCAACCCGGACTTGTTGCCAGCGATCAGCTAGGTAAGATTTACACCACTCCCAGGCAAGGCCGTGTATGCCCTTTTCCAGGAGGCGGGTAAGTAGCTGGTTGTGATTGACAGAATCAAAGGCAGCTGAGATATCGAGGAAGATGAGGGTGAAACCATTTTCTGCATTGTCAATTCCTCTATTCAGGGTGTTGGTGAGGGTGGTGAGCAGAGTTTCTATTCCATGCGATTCTCTAAATCCGTGCTGGCAGGGGTCAAGTGGGGCTGCTATGTCTATATGTTGTTGGATTTGTCTGTAGACGACTTTCTCGATTATTTTAGCGAGTAGAGGAATGCTCGAGATGGGTCGGTAAGATTTTGTCTTTGCTGGGTCGAGTCTACAGTTAGCATGGGATCACCTAACGCCTCCTCAGTAGATGGAGTTAATTGCACCCATGCTAATGTGGTGTGCACTGAGGTACAATGCTCAGCTTTAACTGCCGGGGAAATGCTTTCTGTGTCCTTGACAGTTAACACAGTGGTGTTGCATCTAGCGCACAATCATTTCAGAGCTTTTGCCACGTTAGGTGCAACACCTTAGCTCCCTTTAGTAAAAGGACCCCTAAAAAATTTGATGAAAACTGGTCTCTGGAGAAACTAATAAAAGCTATAGGTTGTTAACGTGGATGCAGCTTTTTTATTATTATTATATATTTCTTTCATTAAATTTTTTTTTTTTTTTAATGTTTGGATCAATGTTTAAAATCAGACTCTTAAAAAATGGCAGAGAGTGAGGCTGCTGATGTCTCCATCTAAGATGGCTGCATGAGCCCGGGGTGCTAGCCTACCTTAGCTCTAAGAAGGGGAATTTTGCTCACCCCAGTGTCTGCAGGGCCATGGAACGTTGGTGGTAGAGGCACTGAGCACACAGGAGTGACAGCGAAAGCTAACAAAGTTAGCTTGAAAGAGTTTGCGTTCTCGGCCATGGCAGAGCAGATGGCAGTCCGAGCACAGTGGGACAAGATGGTGACAGTCGGAGAGAAAGTTGTAGAGCCTGCAGGCCCTAAGAAAGGCGCAAAAGAGCCAGTGGAGGCAATTAACGAGGAAGGCTCAGATTCTGACTCAGAGATGCGAAGCAACTTTCACGCAGAGGTGCAGGCCTGCTTTAAGGAACTAAAGAATAAAATATTGCAAGTCAGAGTGGATGTAGTGGCAAGAATAGTGGGCTTGCGAGCTGTGCGTCGTGTTGAAGAGGTGGAGGAGCACCTTGAAGAGCAGGGGGAAATAACGTGGACCCTTGAAAATCAGTTACAGACCTTATTGTAGCAAAACATAGCTTTGGAGGATAAGCTGGAGGACATGAAAAACAGGTCCAGAAGGAATAATATCTGGTTTCAGGGATCACAGAGGCGAGCCATATATGGTTTGTAAAGCAGTGGTTATTGAGATTGCCAAAGCTCTTTTGATGGAAGCAGGAGCAGAACTGGAGGATCTGGATTTTCCTTTTGATAGGGCACACCACGCGGCCTTCGGACCAGGGCAGAATAACAACAAATCCCGTACTGTATAATCTCCAGGAACAAGCAGGAATGTAGTCTTCACATATGGGTATCGTCGGTACTGACGGAGCCTGCGTGGGAACACTCCCCAGCGTCCAATAGGAAAGCTTTTGGGAGCATCCCACAGCGCCTGCGTGCTGCCTTCCCGCCTTTCCCAACTGTCCCTCTCCAGTTCTTCATTTTCCGCGGAGCCGACAGATCGCACATCCTGTCACTGCAGAAAATTCCCTTCTTATACTTCTTTTTTGTGGTCGCGTCTGCCTTCCCTCGATGCTATACCGGTACCGCCGGTTCTTCTTTTCTTTTTTCTAAAATAAAAACAAAACTTTGTTTCTGGAGCTACTTGGGCTTCGGTACATACCTTCACAGCCCATTACTGCTTAGACAAGGACTCCCACCGGGATGCCTTGTTTGGTCAGGCTGTTCTTCAACACCTGTTCCAGACTTAATCAACTCCTACCCACCATCCCTGGTAGGATGCCAGAGATCCATGGGGGGAAGTGGAGCCCTTTCACAAGGGCACACAACTTCTGGGGCCATCTCCCTGGCATCTGCAGCTAGGGAGTCCCCATATGTGAAGACTACATTCCTGCTTTTTTCTGGAGATAGCATAGTTACTTACCTGTAACAGGTGATCTCCAGGAACAGCAGAATTTAGTCTTCACAACCCACCCACCTCCCCTAGGAGTTGTATCTTTCTATCTCTCTCTCTCTTTCTCTCTTTCCCTCTCTCTTTTGTCTCAGCTTTAAACTCAACTGGAGAGGGGACAGTTGGGAAAGGTGGGAAGGCAGCACGCAGGTGCTGTGGAATGCTCCCAAAAGCTTTCCTATTGGACGCTGGGGAGCATTCCCGTGCAGGTTCTGTCGGTACCGACGATACCCATATGTGAAGACTAAATTCCTGCTGTTCCTGGAGATCACCTATTACAGGTGAGTAACTATGCTTTATACCATGTTTTCATGACTATAATTTGAAGGAGAGAGTGTTGAGTAAGGCCCAGGTGAGTGCAACCATTAAATTGGGGTCGTGCAAAGCTGAAATGTATGCAGATTTGGCACAAGTAACGCTGCAGAAAAGCCGCTTATTGAAAGATGTCCTGACCAAGCTACGAGAGGAGGGAATAAGATATCGCAGGACTTTCCCTTTTGGACTGAGTTTTACGTACAAAGGGCAGCGGTTCTGAGTGCACTCCAGGGAAAAACATAGAAATATGATGACAGAAAAGGACCACATGGACTATCTAGTCTGTCCTTCCATATCAACAACTACAACAGTCCCCTTTTTTCCTTTAGAGATCCGCTGTGTTTGTCCCATGCTTTTTTGAATTCAGTTACTGTCCTCATCTCTACCACTTCCACTGGGAGACTATTCCACGGATCCACCACTCTTTCTGTAAAGAAATATTTCCGCAAATCACTCCTGAATCTATCCCCCTTCACCCTCAGCCCATGTCCCCTCGTAGCAGAACTTGCTTTCAATTGAAAGAGGCTCTCTCCCTGAACATTTATGCCACGGAGGTATTTAAACATCTCAATCATATCACCTCTATCCCGCCTTTCCTCTAAGGTGTACATATTAAGATCCTTAAGTCTGTCCTCATATGCTTTATAATGAAGACCACTAATCATTTTAGTAGCCACCCTTTGCACCGACTCCATCCTGTTCACATCCTTTTGAAGGTGCGGTCTCCAGAACTGCACACTATACTCCAAATGAGGTCGCACCAAAGACTTATACAGAGGCATTATCACTTCCTTTTTTCTGCTAGCCATTCCTCTCCGTATGCACCCAAGCAGTTAAAGCTCTGACCATTGCAGGAATGACTGGTTTCTGTGCAGAGCGAGAAACAGGGAAGGTGCTCGGGACAAAATATCCGAAATGGCAGCATGTGGAACATGGGTGGCGGAGACTGCATCCCCAATCGGGCAGCAAGGAACTCAAAGGCATAGGAGAATGATGAGGCTGCAGCTTAACAGCACGAGAACGGAAGGCAGTGTCAGAAAGTTCTTTGAAGGGAGCTCACTGGACCAGAAAGGACAATAAGTTAAAGAGGATACTGTGTATAGAGCTGAGGGCTCTTGCACGGAGGGACCCCAGATGATTCCTTGTTCACTCACCCCAAAAAGATAGCAATGGAGGGTGAAGCAAGATAGCATTGTTTGGGGGGGGGGGGGGAGTGAGCAGGGAGGGACAAAGAGGGAGGTTAAATGGGCAAGTGGGTGAATAGCAAAAGGGGAGGCTGGTGGGGGGGGGGGGAGTGTACTGATATGGGTACCGGGTTGGGGAACAGAGGGGTTACTTATTTATCTATAAAGGGCCTGCCAGGTAAGAAATGCAAGAGGAGAAATTGGGATTTAAAGGGCAAGTGGTAGAGGGGGAGGGGGTTAGGAATGGTGGAATGATGCAACAGGGTTGGCTAGGCTATCTGAAGATGGGGACTGCAGCCCAGGCTATCCAAGGGAGAGTGAGAGGATGGCCCAAGTGCAGGGGGAGGATAGGGGGGGGGGGAGGGGGGTTGTGGCAGCTAGGGGTGTAAAGGCAAAGTTTAAACATAAGTTGAGTTAAAAATAGTGACTAAATGTAAAGGGACTCACTTCACCCTTTAAACGCCAGAAACTTTATAAGGAGCTGGCTCGTCAGAGGGTTTTATTGGTGTTATCACAAGAGATGCATTTGGTACGAGCTCATGAAGCACTAGTGTCGCTCAGGAGGTATGATGTGCGACTTTATGCATCAAATACAGTGGAATGCAAGAAAGGAGGAATGGCTCTGTTGATAAATTTGAAAATGAAAGTAGTGGTTCAGATGGTGATTAGGGATAAAGGGGGAAGATATTTGTTGTTAAGGTTAAAAATTGGGACAGAATGGTTTTGCATTGTAAATGTGTGTGCACCCATACCGGTTCCCTTTCCCACCCCCAAGCTCGGACCCCTGAGGCCATCCTGGTTGAAGTCTTCCCCTCGAAGGAGCCGGCGTCAGGCCCAAGTCCCTCTGTGCCCATGCCGAAGGCTGAGGAGCAATCTGGCCTCGTGACCAGGCTGATGGCCTTGGAGCACAGTTTATCTGCCTTCAAGGTCCAGCAGTGGGCTCTGATGCCTGGCTCTGCAGGGCCATCACTCTCAATTACCAGGCCCTCGGCTTCGAGAAATTCCCCGGCCATCAAGCCGATCCTCAAGCGCCACCAGCCTCGAGAGATTCATTGACACCGGTCCCGTTCCTCAGGATTGAGGTCATCCCCGATGAGTGCCTGTGGCTCTGACCACAGAGCCTCCAGGTGCAAGGGGCTGTCTAGCTCGGGGCTTGATCCCAGAGTCCGGGCCGCCCTCAATACCTCCACTGATTATGAAGTGGACTGGGAGACCGAGGACAGCAAGTCTCCAGATACCCGTCGTTACCAGGACATGCCCTTCAACCTGTCTCCCACCAAGAGGCATTGGTCCCTGCCAGAGAACATGGCTTTCCTCGACTTCATGCGGGACTTAGCCAAGGTACTGGCCTTTGAGACAGAATCAGAGTAGGACCCTCAGACCAAGGAGCTCGAGATCCTTCAGTATGAGACTTCTCCAAAGGAGGCACTCACAGTGCCTCCTTTCTCCGCTCCTGGAACAGCTGCTCCTTCGCATGTGGGAAGACCCCCCTGTGTCTGTGCCTATAGTGCGCAGGCGCCCAGACTTGATGTATCGGGTCTGCCAGAGCCCTGGCTTCCATAAAGCACTGCTGCCACACAGTTCCATGGTGGTGGAGTTGGCCGTGCATTGCCTTAAGTGCCAGAAAACACACTCTTCGGTGCCCTCGGGTAGGGAGGCCCATGCCTTGGATGTTCTGGGCAGAAAGTGCCACCAGGGCTCGATGCTCATTGGCCAGATCCAGGCATACCAGCTGTACATGAGCATGTACCTGAGGGACTTGGCAAAGGAGCTCGCCGGGTTCTCAGAAGGCCTCTCCAAAGGCCTCTAGCAGTTCCAGACCCTGGCCTCTGGTGTCAAAGTGCTCCAAGTTCACGACTCGGGCAGCCTATGATTGCTTCGAGTCTGCGGCTAGAGTAGCAGCAGCGGGCACCTGTGCCCGATGCCAGGCCTGGTTATGGTCCTCTGACCTGGAGCAATGGGTTCAGGACAAGTTGGTTGATATTCCTTGCCAGGGAGAAAACCTCTTCAGCAAAACCATGACTGATAAGACTGCAGACTTGGAGTCTGAGCTCCTGACGAGGACCAGGTTCTCCAATGGAAGTCTTCAGGTAAAAAGTATTCCTATCTGAAGAAGAGGAAGGTTTATGGAAACTACCCTCAGTACCAGGCCTTCCCACCTCCCCAACAGGGGCAGCAGGCCAAGAAACAAGACCATGGCCCTCGTAAGCCTAAGGCTCCCAAACCCCTGGCAAGGGTTCTGGCCCAGTCTGGTTGGGGGGTTTTAACTCCTTGGGCATAGCCTCTCTTCCCCCAGGAGGCCCCGCCCAGCAGCCCACAGGGGGGCGTTTGGTTCTCTATACCCAGCGGTTGCCATCCATCAACATCAACTCCTGAGCACTGCAGGTGGTGAGAGAGGGTTACCTCCTCCACCTGATACAGGTGCCCCCCTCCGTAACTACACTAATTAGCCCATTAATCTCCTTCCAGGGTCTTATAATTATTTTCTTGCCTATAGGAATATTTTCTGGGTACAGTTAGTGCCTCTTTGTCAGTGTATATTGTCCTGATATCATTTTGACAATAACCTTTGACATTCTTGTGTTATACTTTTGCCGCCATCACACACGTGTATGGTCTAACTTGGTGCTCATGCTAGAATTACTGCTGGAAGGATTTTTCATATTTTCTGTAGCACAATGACAAAGGTTTTGACAGTAAAAACAAGCATGCATTTTGAGAAAGACACACTTTGCAAATCAACTTGTTAACAAAACTCTTAAGGTGTCAGTGTGGCTGTTTGGAAAAATGGCAAGACAAATAGCAAAAAAAATATCCTCTGTGAGAGAGAGAGAAAGTGAGACCATTAGCACAAGCTGTTTAGATATGGTTTGATAGAAACATGTATAGGAAAAGAAGGGGGAGGAGGCCATTGAGGGCAATTGGGATTGCTGTGCCAAGAATGCTAGGAAAACACGTTTGCTACTCACAAAGCACATTTTCAGTTTTTCAAAATCTAAAATAGTTTTTGCAACCATATTTTCCTTTCTCTTCCTCCCAAGAAGTGTCAGGCAGGATGCTCACCAGAGTACAGAGCCAAAAATAAATCCTTCTCCTCTACCAAAAAGAGGAAAAACACCCGTGAATATCTGTTACCACTAAGCAGGAATTTTTGAAAAAAAATGGAAGCTTTGGAATGGAGCTTAGTGAAGTTCTAGACAAGCTTTTGCCATTTATACTTTAGCTAGTTTGGGTTAACTGGTTATTAGCTAAATATCACCGCTGACTGGTTAACCCTGGATGCCGCACCTGGAACGCCCCAACGCTAAGCAGTGAGCCTCAGGACATTCAGCTGAACTAGGAGGATATTCAGTCGCACGAACCAGGTATATGCCGCAGAATGTCCCGCTCAGTGGGATTATTGCTGTTAGCAGGTTTGCTAACCATGTTCATCCCTTTGAATATTCCCTTCATAGTATTTTATAAAATTTGCACATGTAGCCTTGCATTCCACCCAAACTCTACTCCTTTTCATGCTGAGAATAAAAAACACACACTTGTGCCAACATGGGTACTTTTAGAACATGCCCATTTTACATACATAAATGGCTAAAATACCTAGATTTGTGCATATTGTTTGCATGTAAGTCTAGGTGGCTTTGTATACAATTGCCCCAGATACTGCACATCTCATTTTTCCCCGTCTTTTGGGAAATGAGAAGGAGAATGTAATTGTCTTATCTGGTTAGTGTGATAGGGGGGGGGGAGTATTGCATTTATTTTTTCTATAACATTGATATTTTTTCAATTTGTTCCATTTTAAAGAAGAAAAGAAATGTCTTTCTATGGTATTTCAGCTGAATAATTATGATAACGTCTAATGAGCAGCTCAGCCCTTTGCTTGTCAGAGCTGCACCGAGACTCTTTTGGGTAATATAATGAACGCACGTATTTCTTTAGCATGCATGCATCAGCTGGCAAAGTATAACCATTATTTGGACTATTTTTGGTAAAATAAATATATTTAACATTTCCACAGGACATATGTAAGATCTCCTTTTAATAAATAACACATAGGAAAAGCACTGGCTTTGGGAATGCTTTCCAGCATAGGTTTGTAGAGAGAGAGGCTAATTTTCCTCCAGCCCTGAGCCACTCATGTTAATCTCCAGGAACAAGCAGGAAGGTAGTCTTCACATATGGATGTCAGTACCAACAGAGCCCGCATGGGAATGCTCCCCAGCATCCAATTAGAAAGCTTTTGGGAGCACTCCATTGTGACTGCCTTCCCACCTTTTCAGCTCCCTCTCCTTATTTGTTCATTTTCCATGGAGCCAGCAGGAAGCAAATCCTGTCACCGCAGAAAAATCTCTTTTTTGTGGCTGCCTTCCCGTCAATACCAGCAACATTTAGGACATCGATGGTTCCTTTATTTCTTTTCTTTAACTTCTTTATTTTCTTTAAAAAAACCCTACTTGGGCATTCATGCACTTTTTAGGCCTTAAGCCTACCATACTAGCACTATTACTCTATGCTCCATCACTTTGGAACTCTCTCCCAGACGACTTGTGGGTAACTTCAGACATCAAGGACTTTTGAAAAAGCTAAAAACTCATCTCTACACAATTCACTTTGGACATATAACCTAACCACCCAAACAACAACATGATCCAAGTCATCGATTATTGACTCATAGCAATGGACTAGTAAACACTAAATATGATGCAAAAATTGTACATAGTTTGGTCATACTCTCATGACCATGTACATAGTTTCTCACGCTACCTTCTCCCCTACTTAATGTTCAATTGTTCCTTGTATAATGTTGGATAAAGTAGATCACTGTTCAACCGTTCTATGTATAATGTTTAAGTTGTAATGTAAACCGCTTTGAGTGAAAGACAAAGCGGTATAGAAAAATGTTTAAATAAATAAATAAATACTCTTCACACTAGAAAATATGAAGAAACCAACTAGTGTTTTCAACAAATGTTTTAATTGTGCCAGCACCATTTCGGCGACTGTTTAAAATGCCTTGGCCCAGACTACCAGCCAAAAGACTTTCCCTCTGGCAGAAAATGACATGGAGAGCTCTGCAAAACCGGACTTCTAAATTTGGAGCACTCTTTGCTTTGGACGTGCTATTGAAGGTGTCCACTTTGTTGAGTGCCTCATCATCCTCTCATGGATCTCAGATATCTTCAAAGTCCAAGCATAAGGCCGCATCAATGTCTGATGGCACCACCAGGAGAAGATCTCGCTCAAAGCACCGAGACCCTTCAGGGGTTGCCTCAGAGGTAGATCGGCTTGCTAAACAGCCTTGGTGGGTGGCCCTGTCCTCCAGCCATCGAGAGGCCCCAGAATGCTCCTGAGGCCTTGACCTCCAGAGAGCTACTGGTGCCATGCTCTGGGATAGTAGTGCAAATACCCATTACCAATACCCAGACATCAGCCACCTCGATAAACCAGCACATACTGGCCATCAAGCACAGCTTGGCTGCCCTTCTCGCAGCCTTGGTAGCAGTAAAACCCTTGGCTATGGGCACTACCCCATCAATACCGCTTATGGTACCGACATCGACAATGGTTCCGGCCACAGCATTAGAGTTGCTGCAGATGCAATTGACATCACTCCCACCCATGCCTTCCCTTGAAAATCTTACTGGTGCCAAGCCCAAGCGGCTTACCAAAGCTGATACCTTGGAGCATCGATACTGGCATTTAGCTTTGGGACACCAAGACCGTCGGTACTTTGAGTCCTCTGATTCCAAGTCCCCAATTTCGGATGTGGAATCACTTGATTCCTGGGGACCCTGGGACCTACCTTTAGACCCTTCCCTGCCTCAACTCTGACGCATGTCGCCTCTGGAAGACATGTCCTTCCAGGAATTTATTTGAGGCTTAGCCAAGGATCTTTCTATCACATTGACATCAGAGGAGCCAAGAGCAGATGAACTAGAGATCCTCCAGTACCCAAGAGCGCCCAAGGAGGCAGCCACCTTACTAGTGCACCGCATCCTTCGTAACCTTGTGCTCCGAATGTGGGAGATGCCTCTCACGGTCTCACCTCAGAGTTGACATCTCGATACTATGTATTGTGTACCAGAGTGTCCTGGTTTCCAAAAGCCACAGCTTGCCCACCACTGCACGGTGGTGGAATTGGTGAGGTGCTGAATCAAAAGCTCGAAGACTCACTCCTCTAATCCTCCAGGTAGAGAATAGAGAACTCTTGACACCTTTGGGCATCGATGCTTCCAAGCATCAATGCTGTCAGCTAGGATTAACTCCTTTATCCTCTATATGAGAATGTTCCTAAATGAGATCTCCAGGAATGTCGAGGCCTTTGCCCTTCTTCTCCCAGGTGACAAGAGGGCAGATTATCTTGCCTTAGTTAAGCATAGCCAAAATGTATCAAAGTTTGTCAATAGAGCTACCTTCGATGCTTTTGAATGCACAAGCAGGGCCTCAACAATATGCATCGGTGCTTTTCGAATTGCATGGATTCAGTCCTCAGATCTTGAACAGTGGGTTCAAGATAAGCTTGGCAACATACCTTGCATGGGGGAACCTCTTTGGAAAAGACTGGCAAGATAAGGCCTCTCAATTAGAGTCAGAAAATTCTACTCTAAAGAGACTGTCCAGAGTAACAGCTGACCCTGTTAGGAAAAAGACTCCTGTGAAGAAGTCTTTCTACGATAAACTGCGAAGAAGTCTTTTTATGATAAGAAATTCTTCTCTTCCTATCCTCCTGCTTCTCAGTATTAGGGTCAAGCCCCACAGAAAAGGCTGTATTCTCTAGATCTAAAAAAAACATACACATGTATCCCCATCCATCCAGGACACAGGAAATATCTATGCTTCACCTTTCAGGAAAAACATTATCAATACACAGTCCTTCCCTTCGGACTTGCTTCTTACCCAAGAGTCTTCACAAACTGCATGGCGGTCTTGGCCGCATATCTGGGGATATTCATCTTCCCCTACTTAGACGACTGGCTAATAAAGGCAGACACCTCCTAAGAGGTACTTTTTTCTTTGCATTGTACTATCACAGTACTACAACACTTGGGATTTGTCATAAACTTCCCAAAATCCCAGCTCGCTCTAACTCGGAGACTAGAGTTTATCGGAGCCCTACTAGGCACCCACCAGTCCAGGGTGTTTCTGCCCCAGCTCCTCTGTACCTGTCTAGTCGAATTTGCGTCCCAGACACTCCTACGAAACCATCTGACAGCCCGCAAGAAGCTGGAGCTCCTTAGGCACATAGCCTCCACAGTACATGTTGTTCCATATGACCAACTACATATGTGGACAGCCCAGTGGACTCTGGCCTCCCAGTGGAAGCAGGCCTTGGGCCATCTCCGCGACAGAATCCAAGTCACTGCCCATCTAACTACATAACTTCAGTGGTAGTGTTCTCAAGAAAATCTGCTCATAGGGTCACCTTTTCAGATGCCTCCACGTCAATGTACCCTGATGATGGATGCCTCCAAGCTGGATTGGGGATCCCATCTGGGCAACCTGACTACACAGGGGCTCTGGACAGCACAGGAGTCACAACTCCAGATCAATCTCCTGGAACTTTGGGCTATCTCCAATGCCCTCCGGATGTTCCAACATCACATCATAGCACAACAGGTTTTAGTCAGGACAGACAATCAGGTTGCCATATTCTAAGTGAACAAGCAGGGAGGAACAGGCTCTTTGGCACTCTGCGAGGAGGCAATACACCACTGGTCCTTTGCATTGCTCATCAAATCCACCTCCAAGCGGTGTACCTTCCGGGGAGTCCATTGTCTTGGCAAACAGACTGAGCTGCATCCTTTTTCCCCACGAATGGTCTCTGCATCCGGACACATCCTATATCTTCCAGACCTGGGGAATTCCAGACATAGATGAATTCTTTGCTTCGGTCTTTACTGAAGAAAATATAGGAAATTTACCCATGCCTAAAATGGTATGTAAGGGTGAATGTATCGGAAGAATTGAAAAAAAATATTGATAAACCAGGAAGATGTATTATAACTATTTGATAAACTGAAGAGTACCAAATCACCTGAACCGGATGGTATACATCCAAGAGTATTGAAAGAACTGAAATATGAGATTGCAGACCTACTATTAGTAATCTGTGAACTATCATTAAAATCAACTGCAGTACTCGAAGAGTGAATGACCAATGTAACACCAATATTTAAACAGGTTCCAGGGGTGATCTGGGAAACTTCAGACCTGTGAATATGACATCAGTACCGGGCAAATAAAGAATAAAATCACAGATCATATATATAGAATTAATGGGAGAAAGCCAACATGGATGTAGCCAAGGAAAGTCTTGTCTTACGAATCTGTTATATTTTTTTGAAGGTGTGAATAAAAAGGTAGAAAAAGGTGAGCCAGTTGATTATAGTGTATCTGGATTTTCAGAAAGCCTTTGACAAGGTCCCTCATGACAGAGACTTGGCGAAATTAAAAAGTCATGGGATTGGAGGCAGTGTAATATTGTGGATCAGAAAATGGTTAAAATATGGAAGGCAGAGAGTAGGACTAAATGGCCAATTTTCTCAATGGAGAAAAGTAAATAGTGGAGTACCCCAGAGATCTGTGTTGGGCCCGCTGCTTTTTAACATATTTATAAATGACTGGAAATGGGAATAATGAGTGAGGTGATCAAATTTGCAGATGAGACAAAATTATTCAAAGTTGTTAAAATCCAAGAGGATTGTGAAAAATTGCAAGAGGACCTTGATAAATCCAAATGGCAGATGAAATTTAATGTGGACAAGTGCAAAGTTACACACCTAGGAAAGAACAACCCAAACTTTGGTTACACAATGCAAGGTACCATCTTAGAAACCACCACCCAGGAAAAAGATTTAAGCGTCATCGTGTATTATTTTATTATTATTTTTTTTTTATTTACATCTCTTATATGCCGCGCTATTCTGCATCAGTGCGGTTTACATTGAACAAACTGAAATTACATTAAATAGGGCATTATAACTTGGAGATAACTATTTTACAGGGAACATGGGCTATGGAGGGTTAAGTGGCTTGCCCAAGACCACAAGGAGAACCTGTGGGACTAGAAACCCCAGTCCTTCCGGCCCAAGGTTGCTGTCCTCTAGTGGGATTTGAACCCCCGACCTTCCGGCCTGAAGTACCTTGCCCCAACCACTAGGCCACTCCTCCACTCCAGTATATGTGTTGAAATCCTCCAGCAGTGGCCAAGAAGGCAAATAGAATGCTAGGAATCATAAGGAAAGGAATGGAGAATAAAACCAAGTATATTATAATGCCTTTGTATCATTCCATGGTTTGACCACACCTTGAATATTGTGTGCAATTCTGTTCCCCGTATCTTACATAGTAACATAGTAAATGACAGCAGATAAAGACCAGTATGGTCTATCTCAGGGGTCTCAAACACGCGGCCCGCGGGCCGCATGCGGCCCGCGGGAGAAGGTTGTGCGGCCCGCGACGGCTTCTGCTGCTGCCGTGACGGTCAATTTAAAAAAAATAAAAAACTGGCTTCTGCTGCTCTGTCCTGCGGCCCGTTCCCCTCTGCGCGAGAGCCCTGAATGTGCTTCCTCTGCGGCGTGCTTTTCAAGCCGCGAAGGGAGTATTTCCCTCTCGCGAGGCTTGAAAAGTGAATAGGCTTAAGCCGCGCGAGAGGGAAATACTCTCTTCTCGGCTTAAAAAGCATGCCGCAGAGGAAGCACACTCAGGGCTCTCGCGCAGAGGGAAAGGGGCCGCGGGACAGCTGATTTTCTGCTGCAGCAGAAGCCAGGTTGTTTTTTTATTTACCTGGGGGGGGGGGTGTATGACTGGAAATGGGCTATTGGCAGGGGGGGGGGGTATGACTGGAAATGGGCTATTGGCAGGGGGGGTGTAGGACTGGAAATGGGCTATTGGCAGGGGGGGGGTTATGACTGGAAATGGGCTATGGTGGGGGCTAGGACTGGAAATGGGCAGGTGGGGGTTAGGAAGGACTGGAGGTGGGCTGATGGGGGGAGTTAGGACTGGTAATGAGCTATGGAGGGGCTGACTGAAATGGGGTAATGGGGGTTAGGGCTGGAAGTGGGCTATTGGCAGGGGGGGTTATTTTTTTTTTTTTTTTTTTTTTTATTTAGCTGTATTTATATCCCGCTTTTCACCGGGTCAAAGCGGTCAATTGGGGGATACATTTAACACAAGGGGATATGAGACACACACATTAATACATACAGGGAACATGGGCATTGGAGGGTTAAGTGGCTTGCCCAAGACCACAAGGAGTGCCTATAGGACTAGAAATCCCAATCCCTCCAGCCTGAGATTGCTGTCCCCAGGTGGGACTTGAACCCCCGACCTTCCGGCCTGAAGTACCTTGTCCTAACCACTAGACCACGCCTCCCTCTCGCGCAGAGGGAAAGGGGCCGCGGGACAGCTGATTTTCTGCTGCAGCAGAAGCCAGGTTGTTTTTTTATTTACCTGGGGGGGGGGTGTATGACTGGAAATGGGCTATTGGCAGGGGGGGGGTATGACTGGAAATGGGCTATTGGCAGGGGGGGTTATGACTGGAAATGGGCTATTGGCAGGGGGGGTGTAGGACTGGAAATGGGCTATTGGCAGGGGGGGGGGTTATGACTGGTAATGGGCTATGGGGGGTCTAGGACTGGTAATGTGCTGGGGGGGTTGCTAGGACTGGAAATGGGCTGAGTGGAAGGGGGCTTGAACTGCAAATGGCTGATGGGGAGGGGGGCTTGGAATGGAAATGGGCTGTGAGGGGAGGGAGCTAGGATTGGAAATGGGCTGATGGTGAGGCTAGGATAGGACTGGAAATGGACTGATGCAGGGACTAGAAGGGAGCGGATGCTGGGTGGGGCTGGAACTAGAAGGGAGCTGATGTTGGGGGAGGATTAGAATGGGATGGAGCTGGGAAAGTGAAATGGAGAGGGGAAAAATATTTTGTCTGGGAGAGAAGACAAATCTACAATTGGCCAGGTATTGTGAGAGTAAGTGGGGATTGAGGATGGAGGGGTAAAATTTGAGTGGATGAAATAGGAATGAGGAAAGAGAAAAAAGGAGAAAGATTAGTATGTTAAAGCAGATGTAGAGAGAATGGAAAAAAACTAGGAGAGAAGAAAGGGCAAATGGAAGCAGACGATGGAGAGTTAGCAGAAGACATGAAGAAACCAGAAGAAAGTGGCTGGAACAATTGCAACTGAAAAAAATGCACAAAAGGTAGAAAAATATCTCTTTATTTTGAATTTATTAACTGGAATATGTCAGCTCTGGGAAATGTGCATCATTAATGTTTGCGCTTTGTTTAGTACAAGAGGAAATTAATTTATAGTTTTATTTCTACAGTGTTGTTGTACATTCCAAGTTTGGCTTTTGGGGTTCCCAGTTTAATTATTGTCTTCTTGTTTCTAAATCTTTTAGTCTTTCTTTATCCATACTCATTAAAGAGGCATGTTTACTAAAAGTTAGTGTATGGTAACATTATGCAAATATTTATGCAAATGAGGTCCCTTATGCAAATGAGGCCCCGCGTCTTATGCGGCCCCCGGGTTACTTTACAAGTCCTCATTTGGCCCTCAAAGCAATTTGAGTTTGAGACCCCTGGTCTATCTAGTCTGCCCAGTAAGATGGCAGGAGTAGGTGCGCCTGCCACTCTATGCAGGCCGCCCCTCCCATGTCTTTGTTTAGGGATGCACCTGCCACTCTGTGCAGGCCACCCCTCCCCATGTCCTTGTTTAGGGGTGAACCCGCCGCTCCATGTAGGACACTCCTATTTGTTGAGAAATTAGATGGTTCCGTTTATTTTGATTTTATCCTGTTGCTGTAAAGGGATCCACTGTGTCTATCCCATACCATTTTGAATTCTGTCACTGTATTTTCCCCCACCACTTCCATCGGGAGGGCATTCCAAGCATCCACCACTCTTTCAGTGAAAAAGTATTTCCTGATATTGCCTTTCAATTTAACACCTTGCAGCTTCATGTTATGCCCTCTAGTTTTACAGCTTCCCCGTCTTTGGAAGAGGTTTATTTGTTCATTATCTCTCTTTAAGTATTTAAAGGTCTGAATCATATCTCCCCTGTCCCTCCTCTCTTCCAAAGTGTATATATTTAGGTCTTCAAGACTCTTCTCATAAGGCTTCTGACGCAGGCTCCAAATCATTTTGGTCACCTTTCTCTGAACAGTTTCCATTCTTTTTTACATCCTTTGCAAGATATGGTCTCCAAAACTGAACACAGTATTCCGAGTGAGGCCTCACCAGTGACTTATACAGTGGCATTAGTACCTCTTCCTTTCTGCTGGTAATTCCTCTTTGTATGCAGCCCAACATCCTCCTGGCTTTTGCCACCGCCTTGTCGCACTGTTTTGCCACCTTGAGATCTACAGGAATAATCACACCAAGGTCTTTCTCCTGATCCGTGTACACCAACCTCTCGCCCCCTATCGCGTACGTTTCCCTTGGATTTCTGCTACCCAAGTGCATGATACTGCACTTCTTTGCAATAAATCTTAATTGCCAAGCATTAGACCATTCTTCCAGCTTTTGTAGATCTTTCCTCATGTTAACCACTCCCTCGGGGGAGTCCACTCTATTGCAAATTTTCTTGTCATCTGCAAAAAGACAGACCTTTCCATTCAGTCTTTCAGCAATATCACTCACAAATACATTGAACAGTGCCGGTCCCAGGACCAAACCTTGGGGCACCCCGCTAATCACCTTCCTTTCATCCAGGTGAGCTCCATTTACCATCACCTTCTGTTGTCTGTCAGTCAACCAATTTCTGATCCAGTTTTACCACCTTGTGACCCATCCCCAAAGAACTAGGTTTATTGATAAGCCTCCTATGAGGGACAGTATCAAAGACTTTGCTGAAATCCAGGTAGATGACATCCATCACATGCCCCTGATCTAGTTCTCTGGTCACCCAGTCAAAGAACTCAATCATATTTGTTTGGCAAGATAGTCCTTTGGTAAAACCATGTTGACTCGGATTTTGCAACCTGTTGGTTTTGAGAAAGTCCACTACGCTCTTTCAGGAGCGCATCCATTACTTTTCCCACCACCGAGGTAAGGCTCACAGGCCTCTAGTTTGACACTTCTTCCCTGTCACCACTTTTGTGTAGAGGTACGACATCAGCCATTATCCAGTCCTGAGGAACTTCTCCTGTTTCCAAGGATCTGTTGAAAACATCCTTTAACGGCCCTGCAAGAACCTCTGAGCTCTTTCAGTATCCTGGGATGTATCCCATCCAGTCCCATGGCCTTGTCTTAAAAGAATATAGCGGAATTAGAAAAGGTACAGAGAAGAGCCACCAAAATGGTAAAGGGCAAGGAAGGATACCCCTATGAGGAAAGGCTTAAAAGGTTAGGGCTCTTCAACTTGGAAAAGAGAAGGCTGAGGGGAGATATGATAGACGTCTATACATTAATGAATGGAGTGGATCAGATTAACGTAGATCAGTTGTTTACGCCATGAAAAAGTAGAAAGACTATACACAATGAAGCTGCAGTGTAACCCATTTAATACTAATAAGAGAAAATATTTTTTCACTCAACGCGTAATCAAACTCTGGAATTTGTTACCGGAGGATGTAGAAAAAGCTGTTGGTGTAGCTGGGTTTAAAAAGGTTTGGACAAGTTCCTGGAGGAAAGGTCCATACACCATTATTAAAGAGGACCCAGGAAATCCATTGCTTACCCCAGGACGAGCATTTATTTATTTATTTATTTAGCTGTATTTATATCCTGCTTTTCACCGGGTCAAAGCGGTCAATTGGGGGATACATTTAACATGAGGGAATATGAGACACACACACTAATACATACAGGGAACATGGGCATTGGAGGGTTAAGTGGCTTGCCCAAGACCACAAGGAGTGCCTATAGGACTAGAAATCCCAGTCCCTCCGGCCTGAGATTGCTGTCCCCAGGTGGGACTTGAACCCCCAACCCTCCGGCCTGAAGTACCTTGTCCTAACCACTAGACCACGCCTCCCTCATACCTCATGGTGGAAGCTGTGGACTTTGGGTACCTGCCAGATTTGGCCACTTTTGGAAACAGGATACTGGGCTTGATGGACCTTTGTCTGACCCAGTATGGCATTTCTTATGTTCTTATATTCTTATCTGTTGCGGTTCTCCGCAAAATGCCAAACTTTCTCACTTCTGCACAAGAACTCTGACATCCACCAACCAACAAGTGGATGCCTTCAATCTATACTGGGGTCAGAGTCTGCTTTATGCCTTCCCTCTCATACCCCTAATTCCCAAGACACTTTTCAAGCTTCAGTCTGACAGGGACTCTATGATTCTCATAGCCCTTCGCTGGCCGCGGCAACCATGGTTTCCGCTGCTATTACAACTGACTCAGACTTATCGTCTGTGATTGGTATGTGCGCCAGATCTCCTCTCCCAGGACAACAGCTCACTACTGCATCCCAATCCACAGTCTCTCCACCTCACAGCTTGGCTGCTGAGAACATAGCTTTACAGGGCCTTGACTTTAACAAGAGGTTAAGGAGATCCTTTTGGCTTCTAGAAAGCCCTCCACCAAATGTTCATATGCTTTTAAGTGGCATAGATTCTCTGTCTGGTGTTCCTAAAAGGATCTTAATCCCTTTTCTGTTCTGGTGTAATCACTTCTCCAGTATCTCCTCAACCTGTCCCCGACAGGTCTAAAGACAAACTCAGTGAGAGTCCACCTTAATGCCATTGCGGCCTCTCATCATCTCCACACAACCTCTAGTAGTGCATTTGTAAGAGGTGTCCTGCTATCCAAACCTCCCATTAAACCACTTCTGATAGCTTGGTATCTCAATGTCGTTCTAGCGGAGTTTCTCAAGCTGCCCTTTGAACCGTTAGCCACGACCTCACTTGAAGTCTTTCCTTCAAAGATGACTTCCTAATTGCCCTCACTTCAGCTAGATGCATTAGTGAGCTTCAGGCTTTGGTGGTGGATCCACCCTATACCCACTTGCATCTAGAATGGAGGCAACTTTGCACACTGTTGACTGCAAACGTGCCTTGGCTTTTTACTTCCAAAGGACTCAGGGTCATCGTAAAGCAGGACTCTCCCTGAAAGGGGGCATGTCACTAATTATAACATTTGCGCCATGGCCACCTTGATGGTAAACTTATGCTCAGTAGCCATAGGCAAAATTTGCAAAGCAACAACTTGGTCTTCCATCCATAACTTTGCTGCCCATTATTGTCTGGACAAAGACTCCCGTCGGGATGCAATGTTTGGTCAGTCTGTATTCCAGCATCTATTTCAGACTTAGATGCAACTCCTACCCTCCATCCCAGACTTTGAAGATACCAGAAATCCATGTGGTATCGATGACCTCAAGATGCCTACTCCAAGGCGAATTTCCACTGGTTGTGAGGTCACTTCATCTGGCATCTGTGAGCTAGGGAGTCCCATATATGAAGACTATATTCCTGCTTGTTCCTGGAGATAGCATAGTTACTCACCTGTAACAGGTGATCTCCAGGAACAGCGGGAATTTAGTCTTCACAACCATCCCTCCTCCCCTAGGAGTTTCATTTACTCTCTTTTCTCAGCTACAAACTCAACTGAAGAGAGGGAGATGGGAAGGCAGTCATGCAGGCGCAGTGGTGCTCCCAGAAGCTTTCCAATTGGACACTAGGGCGCGTTCCCGCATGGGCTCCAGCAATACCGACATCACCCATATGTGAAGACTAAATTCCTGCTGTTCCCAGAGATTACCTGTTACAAATGAGTAACTACGCTTTCCTCTTCTAAAGTCTCTTCACTGGCTTCCCTTCCACTTCTGTATCCAATTCAAACTTCTTCTGACTCATAAATGCATTCACTCCACTGTCCCTCATTACCTTTCCTCTCTCTCTTCTCCCTACTTACCTCCTCGTGAGCTCTATTCCTCGATCGTCTTGTCTTGATGCCCTTTTCTTCTACTGCCAGCTCCAGGCTTCGGTCTTTTTGTTGTTCTGCTTCTTATGCCTGGAACAAACTTCCTGTTTCTTTACATCAAGTCTCTTCTCTGCCCCTCTTCAAATCCATGCTAAAGGCTTATTTATTTATTTATTTTTATTTTATTTAAAGTCTCATCTATACCGCACTATTCAGCATCAGCGCAGTTTACATTGAACAAAGAATATACACATTTCCGATGGTACTTTGTGTTTACATTTGAACAGGAAGAAATAACTTGGATAACAGGGGTAACTATTTACAAATTTATCCCTTATCCCTTATCCCTTCAAATCTGCTTTTGATTCCTAATCCCTTATTCTCCTTGCATCTCCTTCCCCTTTTACCACTTGTTTCTTCTGTCTTGTACTATTCATCTTGACTAGATTGTAAGCTGTTTGAGCAGGGGCCGTCTTTTTTATGTATTTGTGCAGCGCTGTGTACACCTTGTAACACTATATAAATAATCAATAGTAGTAGTAGAAGAGAGGGTGTGGGATGTACATATGGGAGGAGAATTTGTAGTGAGGGGGTGTTTGGGAGGTATGAGGATGTGAGGATATAGGTGGGGTAAGTAGTGATGTGCTTGTAAGGAATGTGTTGTGTGCATGGGAAGGTGGGAGTGTGTGTGTGGTGGAAGCGTATGTGCCAAGGGCTGTTTAAGGACAAGGGACATGTCTGTATGTGAAGGGTATTGGGCTACTTGTAATGTGTGCCAATGGGGTATATCTGGGGCAGAGGCAGCAGAATACCTCTTTCATGGAGGGGGCAAAGAAACCAATCTCTAACCCTTATGCGGTCTTGGGCAAAATGTTGGTGGGGCCATAGATCCTGTAGCCTTCCCCTTTCCACTGCCTGTAAACTGGGGGGATGGATGTTGGTTGGCTGTGTGGGTGGAAAGGGTTTGTGGAGGGTGCTTTTGGGGGAATGACTGTAGGTGGTAGTATATAGAAACATAGAAACATGACAACAGAAAAAGACCACATGGCCTATGGGGTGTTGTGTCTGGTCTGTGTGGAAGCTTTGTGTATGGTGGAAGTGTGGTTAGAGGGGTTATGTGTACAGAGCTCTGTGGCTATATGGTTGTGCATATAAGTGGGGATGTGTAGGTTTTCAGTCTGTTGAGAGATGAATGTACGTGGCTGTGTTTGTATGTGGGGGAGTTGTGTAAAGGGAATAATATATGGCAAGGTAATATGTATACTAATACTAATACTAATCACTTGTATAGCACTATATGGTGTGTGCAGCATTGTACAGAGACCTATAAGAGGCAGTCCCTTCTCATAGGAGCTTACAGTCTAATCAAGACAAACAACACACAAGTCAAGACAGACAACACAACAGGGGACTAGGTTATATCTAGGGGAATGGCAAGGAAATGCATAGGGGGTGAACATGAGACTAGGGGGATCAGGATCCAAAAGCAGTCTCAAAGAACTGTATAAGAGTTGTGTAGGGTGCATTTGGGGGTAGGGATGGGTATAGCACTGTGTGATTATAGATGGGAGGTGTAAATATATGGGAGAGATTGGGATGAGGTGTATGTGGAGTTTGTGTGTGTCTGTGGGGTGTTTGTCTGTGGTCTTTGAGGAATCTGAAATTACAAGTTGCATCAGTGATTCCCCCTGTCTCCCTGTGATTGGTGGTATAGAGGGGTGTGTGTGTCTGTATGATGAAGGCAGCAGTAGATTTGATGGGTACATGGTGGCTGTAGAAATAATGGAATAGTGTGTGGGAGCCTATGTTTGTACAGTCAAACCTCGGTTTTCATGATTAATCCGTTCGAAAAAGTCTGACTAAAACCGAAACGTATGAAAACTGAAGCAATATTTCCCATAAGAAATAATGTAAATCCAATTAATCCGTTCCAGACACCCAAAAATATTCACAAAAATACATTTTATAGAGAACAACTATATTTTACATACAGAAAACAATGAGAAATAAATATAAATGACTAATGAAATGGATAAATGAACATTTAACATCACTGAAAGCAAGCTAAGTTCAGTACTGTACAGTACAGTATGTTAACATCTGGCCTTAGCCACCCCTGACAAGCTGCTGTGCCCAGCTCTCTTCAGAATCACATTGGATTCAGCCCATTAAAATACCTTTACATTATCTGCTCAATGCTTCAGAATGGCAGAAAATCTTAATGATATAGCTTCAGACGTACCATGCAAGAGAAAGAACTGCCTCCCACATTCATGCAACATCTCCTGCTTACGTTGACAGCTTTTCTTCCCTGCTACCTCCGAGCCTGAGGGGGCGCTCCAGAGAACGGGCAGGCGGTGGACGAGATCGGGGCCTTCCTCTCTGCGCAATCCTTGCCTCTCTGACTCTGACCAGGCTCGAGGATGTGTTTCATTTACGTGCTCAGCTGGCTTTTGCTTCTCATCACGCTGGCGATCGGTGAGTCCGGGGGGCAGTGCTGCCGGGACCGGGCAGGCGTTCTGGCAGTGTATACAGAATGGTGTGCAGCGCGAGGGTGTATGTATTTACAGTACTGTACTTTACGAAAACCGAGGCGATGTACGAGAACCGGGACAAAATCTCAGTCAAAAGACGTTGAAAACCGAAGCGATGTATGAAAACCGGGACAAAATCTCAGTCAAAAAAGACGTTGAAAACCGAAGCGTATGAAAACCGGGGCAAATGAAAACCGAGGTTTGACTGTATGTGGTAGAGTTGTAGGGGGTGTATGACGTGTGTGGGTGTGTGTGTCTGTGAGGGTGGTGTGAGTTAGGATGGGTGCGTTTTGAGGGTGTATGTGTGTGGGGGGTTTGAAAGTGTTGAGATTTAATAATCCTCCTTGAACTCTGCGCTCTGCTATGCACTGTTTGTGTCCCTCCAGCTGCCAAAGTTTGTAGGGAAATAATACATTCTTGTGTTTCTCTGAGGTGATGGTTAGACCATGGAACAGGCATTATAAGGGGTGAGGTATTATGTAGAAATTAGATTTCATGGGGTAAGAATATTAAGTCAAGGATGTTACCTTTCTTGTGGGTAGGGTTTGAGATGATTTGTTTGTAGTTTAGATCCTCCAGAGCACTGGTGAAGGAGGCAGATCTGGATGTCTGCAGTGATGGAAGATTGAAGTCACCTAGTAGTACTGTTTTGTTCTTTGGGTAAATATTAATAATTTCCTCAATTATATTTGCAAGGCCGTCCAGGTCATTTGTTGGAGGTCTGTATACAAGACAGAAAGTTAAGTTTCCATTGTTGATGGTTAAAAGGTCCATATCTGATATAGCGGTAGAATGGAGTAATTGAGGTTCAAGAGAGTCTTTTATAATAAGTACTCCACCACCAAGCCAAGATGTTCTGGAGGTGTGGAATATTTTATATTTGGGATGACATAATTGATTAAATAATGCATTGTCTAACTCAGTGAGCCATGTTTCTGTAATGAATATCATATCTGGGTTGATTAAATTTGAATAGTCCACAATGATTGGAATTTCTTTTTTATAGATCTCGCATTTATATATGCACATTTAAACAGGGAGGATATTTGGATGTCCTTCTGTGAGGCTAGGGGAGGCTGAGGGGATTAGATTAATTTGAACTAGCCTATGGGTATGCGCACTGTGTGGTGTTCTGTGCTGCAGTTTATGAGAAACAAGTTGTGACTGGACGATGGGGATTATTTCATGATGCATGGTAGGTGAGAATTGAGCATAGGTTTTTGCAGAAAGAAACGATAATAAAATTGAGTCAACTAAAAGTGAAGCAACAAGTTGGGGAGGCATTTTGACAGTAAAAAGGTTTAAGGTAGAAGACGTAAAGACTGTAGACAGAGTCAGGATGATCGATTAGCCTTTGAAGGAGGTTATAGGAGTTGCAAAGTTGTGTAGGAGGAGAGAAACAGTATAGTATGCAAAGCAGTAGCGAGCGTGCAATGTAACAAACTGAAGAAGCTATTCAAATACAATGTATCAGATAGCGTAAATTAAACAGTAGCAATAATAAGTATGTAGGAAACAAGCTGGGATGTAGGACATGTAAGTAAAGAGAATATTGAAAATATTGTGCCAAATAATTAAATTATTGTGGAGTAAGTTGAATTGTTTGTCTGTCTGTAATGAGACTGTCCCAATAGCGTAAGCCAATGTGGAGATAAATAGAAGAATAACCAGAGTATGTATTGCATTCTTCTCAAGGGATATCTTCTTGATTGAGTAGGAATTTTAAGATTTTAACAGCCTCAGTCGCCTGGACCATGCCTAAGGGCCATGCTAAAGGACCGTCAGGCGTGGGCACACCCATAGCATTCTGCCTTATGAGTCTCCACGGAGCCAAGTGATGATTCAGGAGGCAGAGCTGGCAATCTTGTACAGCAGGGCAGAAACGTCGGGGGAAGCAGGAGGAAAGAAAGTCTATGTGCTCACCTGGATGTTGGAGCGGAGGTGGGCTGAGCAGTTTGAACGGGGCTTCCTCTCCCGCAGGGTCTGGATGGAAATGCTGTTACTGCCCCGGTGCCGGCTGAAAAGGGACAAGGGAAACTCCGCAGCCCTTATGCAACTAGACTTATCAGCAACTTTCGGCATAATTAAGTACTACTCCTACTACTACATATCATCTATATAGCACTACAAGGTGTACACAGAACTGTACAGAGACATGTAAGAGACTGCCTCTGCTTATAAGAGCTTACAATCTAGTCAAGACAGACAACACAACTGGGGGACTAGGATATCTTTAGGGGAATGGTAAGGAGACTAGGGGGATCAGGATCCAAAAACAGTCTCAAAGAAGTGAGTTTTTAGTCTGGATTTTAATGGAGCCTGGCATACCTACTCAGGTAGTTTGCTACAGGCACAAGGAGCAGCAAGGTAGAAAGATCAAAGATCAAAGTCTGGAGTTGGCAGTGGAAGAGAAGGGCACAGATGGAAGGAATCTTCCAGAAGAACTGAGGTCCCAAGGAGGGGGTCTAGAGTGAGATAAGAGGAAAAATAGTGAGGAGCAGCCAAATGAAGTCACTTATAGGTCACCAGTAGAAGTTTGAACTGGATGCAGAAATGGATAGAGAGCCAATGAAGTGACTTGAGAAGAAGGGTGATATGAGCATAGCGACACTGGCATAAGATTATCCATGCAATTGAGTTTTGAACAGATTGAAGCGGGGAGGGATGATTCAAAGGAAGACCAGTGAAGAGGAGGTTGCAATAGTCTTGGCAGGAGGTAACTAGAGAATGGATAAGGGTCTTAGCAGTGTGTTCAGAAAGGAAGGGACAAACTTTGCCAGTGTTATAGAGAAAGAAAGTGACAGGTTTTAACTATCTTTTGGATGTTGGAGGAGGAGAGGAAGGAGTCAGAGATGACCCCAAGTTTGCGAGCTGAGGAAATAAGGAGGAGCAGAGTGTTTTCCACAGAAATAGAGAAAGGAGAAAGGGGGAATGTGGGCTTAGGGGGAAAGATAAGGAGCTCTGTTTTGGCCATGTTCAGTTTCAGATGGCGAGACATCCAGGCACAATCTTCTTCTAGAAGTACAAAATGAAATAGGTATTAATAGCAAAGTACTAAAATGGATTGAGGGCTTCCTGAAAAACAGATCTCTAAGCGTTTTCTGGAATGAAGATTTTAACTTCTGGAGTCCCTCAAACTTCTCCACTATCAGCAATTTTATTCAATGTTTTCTTAAGTCCCCTAGAGAAATATCTCATGGATCTTGAACCTAACATCACATTTCACTCTTAGGCAGATAGCATTGTAGTACTAATTGCATTCAACAACTGCACTGATGCTTTTCATGACTTATGGCATTACTTTGAATTGATTTATTTCTGGATGCTTTTCCATAAACTCAAAATAAACCATGAGAAAACTAAACTACCGTGGGTAAATGCCAAGAACAGAAACATCCCCAATGAATCTCCCAAAATAGGAGAAAGCAAGATTAAAGTATAGCAACAAAATCAAACTTTTAGGAATAATCATGTACTCTAATCTCATCATGAACTCACAAATCTTGTACCATAGTTGTGATATGTTCCCTGTAACCACCTTCTGGAAACTATTGTTCATTGTAAACCGCCCCTGATCGATGGAAGGGGTGGTATATAAGAAATGTTTAAATAAAATAAGTAAATAAAATCTCATCCTTATCCAAGAAGCTCTTCCTAACCCTGATATTACACCAACAAATCTGAGACTACTTCACCACAAACCATTTTCGCAAATAGTCCAAGCAATCATCTTCCCAATCTTGGTTACTACAATATAGTCTATCTAAGCTTAGCCAAACAGCAAATTGCTTGCTTGCAGACCTTTCAAAATACAGTGAGGAACCTAATTTTCAGAGCCTCTAGATTTGACAGTGCTGCCGCTTATCTTGAAAAGCTGCTTTAAACTCGTACTATTCATTTTCAAAACTAGAGAAGATCAAGTACCAGTATACATGTCTCATCTCATCCAAAATTACAATCCACCCAGAGAATTATGATATTCTGAGGCTTGAAAAATTACAATACCCCCCCCCCCCCCCCCCATCATTCCAGTTTATGGATACCTGGAAAAAGACTCTCAGAAACATACCCAAAGACTTGGAATAATCTTTCCTCAAAGATAAGACGTATAACCTTCCACGTCTCTTTCAGAAAATCCCTAAAAACATGGATCTTCCAGAAATTCTTTAGAACCAATGGTTAAACAATCTCCATTTGTAGTCTACCACCTCTCCTAAAGTTCCTCACACTTCCCTCTTTCTACCCAGCTTTATTTTATCCCAAGTTTCCTAGGCCACTTTTAAAGTCTAAGAAACAGAGTGTCAGCATTTTGCTTCTCCTCTTCCTTTGCTTCAATTGTTCTAACACTTTATTTGTAATCTGCTCTGAGCTCTACTCTTAGTAGGGTTGAAGCCGAATATTAGAAACTAAATTAAATTAAATATTTTTGAATGGCATTTGGAGAGTAATATACTTTTTTACAGTTTCTTTTTTGTTTGATATGCTCTTTGTAAGTATATTATGTTATAGTTGCATATGTTAACTCTGTACCCTTAGAAGAACGTCTGATAAGTGGACATGGAGGTACCAACTTGGGAAACAGCTCAAAGGAGAGAAGATGGTCAAATGCCTCCCAGGCTCTTCAGCCAGCAGGAATACAAACCAAATTGTAGGTGTAGTTAGTGCAGAAAGTGAGCACTCCAAAATTGATGTTGTCATCCACTTGGGTACAAATGACCTCGCTAGAAACAGTGCCTCTGAAGTTCAAAGGGACTTCCAGACTCTGGGAGAGAAACTCAAGCCCATTGTTAGCACTGTAGCATTCTCGGAAGTTCTTGGTAAGGGGGCAGAAAGTCTGCATCACATAAACAACTTTAATACATGGCTCCACACTTGGTGCAAACAAGGATTCCGATTTATAGGCAACTGGGAAAACAGAAGGATCAACAAGAGACTATACTGTGCTGATGGACTACATCTCTCTGTTGCGGGGAAAAGAATCCTAAGTGAAAAATTGAGGCAGTATGTGGACAGGAAGGACAAGTTCAGGACGTCTATCCTGGCAAAAGCAGAACAACATTAGAAACAGCTACACTGGTAAACCACACATCAATGACAAGTGGGAGGATGTGGGTAGAACAAAATCAATGCAAAATACAGGCAAGCCATTTAAATGCTGGAATGAGCACAAATGCTCGAAGCTTAGCCAACAAAATTCCTGACCCGGAAGCCCTAATGGTGAAAATGGACTTGGACATTGTGGCCATTACAGAAACATGGTTTAATGAATCGCATGAATGGGATATAGCCATAGCGGGCTATAATCTATTCAGAAAAGATAGAGAAGTTGAAAAGGAGGAGGAGTAGCCATATATGTCAAAAGCAATATTAAAGCTACGGGAATGTGGGGAAAAGAAGAAGCACTATGGATTGTGTTGGAAAGAGGAGATGGCACTGTCATTCAAACTGGTGTAGTCTACAGGCCTCCAACTCAAACTGAAGGAATAGATAGTGAATTGATTATAGATATTGCAGATAGCCACGGGGGGGGGGGGGAGTGATCATATTGGGTGACTTGAATCTTCCCAATGTGGATTGGAGTACTGCTTCTGCAAATCTGGAAAGAAGTAAAAAAATTGTGGATGCCTTCCAGAGATAGTGTGTCGAAGGTCCGGGTGGGTGCCTCTGTAAGCAGCAGCGATCATCACACAGTGTGGTTTGAGATAAAAGCCAAGGTGGAGTCCAATCATAGCAAGCTCAAAGTCCTAAACTTCAAAAACACTGACTTCAGGAAAATGGCCATGTACCTGAAGGAGGAGTTGGCAGGGTGGGAGGGGATAAGGGAAGTGGAATTGCAATGGGCTAAACTAAAAGTGGCAATAAAAGGGGAAACAGACACATACGTAAGGAAAGTAAATAAAAACAAGAGGAGAAGGAAACCTATTTGGTTCTCCAAAGAAGTGGCTGCTCAGATAAAGGCAAAAAACAAAGCTTTCACAAAATTCAAAAGCTTGCAAACAGAGGAACACAGAAAGGAATACAGGATCAAACTAAAAGAGACAAAAAGAGAAATAAGGAAGGCAAAATCAAAGGCAGAGGAAAAGATGGCTAAAGATGTGAAGTGTGGCAACAACATTTTCTTCAGGTATATTCTGGAGAGGAGGAAATCAGAGGTGGAATTGCAGGAATCGGAAGTGCTGGGAATGGACTCGTGGAAAGTGACATTGAAAAAAGCGAAATTGCTAAACAAATACTTCTGCTCTGTTTTTGCTAAAGAAAAGCCTGGAGAAGGACCGCCTGTAACTCCCAAATATAAAAATGGGAATGGAGTAGATACCACACCATTCACAAAAGATGATGTGTTTGAACAACTTGCAAAACTGAAAGTGGACAAGGCCATAGGACCGGAAGGGATAAATCCCAGGATACTGAAACAGCTCAGAGAGGTTCTTGCAGGACCTTTAAAGGATGTTTTTAACAGATTCTTGGAGACAGGAGAAGTTCCTCAGGACTGGAGAAGGGCTGATGTGGTACCTTTTCATAAAAGTGGTAACGGGGAAGAAGTGACAAACTACAGGCCGGTAAGCCTTACCTTGGTGGCGGGAAAAGTAATGGAGGCGTTTCTGAAAGAGTGAATAGTGGACTTTCTCAAAACCAACAGTTTGTATGATCCGAGGCAACATGGTTTTACCAAAGGATGATCTTGCCAAACAAATCTAATTGAGTTCTTTGACTGGGTGACCAGAGAACTAGATCAGGGGCATGCGATGAATGTCATCTACCTGGATTTCAGCAAATCCTTTGATACTGTTCCTCATAGGAGGTTTATGAATAAACTCAATAGTTTGGGGATGGGTCCCAAGGTGGTGAACTGGATCAGAAATTGGTTGACTGACAGACGACAGAAGGTGATGGTAAACGGAACTCACTCGGATGAAAGGAGGGTGATTAGTGGGGTGCCCCAGGGTCTGATCCTGGGACTGGTACTGTTCAATGTATTTGTGAGTGATATTGCTGAAGGACTGAATGGAAAAGTCTGTCTTTTTGCAGATGACACGAACATTTGTAACAGAGTGGACTCCCCTGAGGGAGCGCAGAACATGAAGAAAGATCTACAAAAGCTGGAAGAATGGTCTAATGCTTGGCAGTTAAGATTTAATGTGAAGAACCGAAGTGCCATGCACTTGGGAATCAGAAATCCAAGAGAAATGTACACAATAGGGGGCGAGAGGTTGGTGTGCACGGACCAGGAGAAGAACCTTGGTGTGATTATTTCTGAGGATCTCAAGGTGCTGAAACAGTGCGACAAGGTGGTAGCAAAAGCCAGGAGAATGTTGGGTTGCTTACAAAGAGGAATTACCAGCAGAAAGGAAGAGGTACTAATGCCACTATACAAGTCACTGGTGAGGCCTCACTTGGAATACTGTGTTCAGTTTTGGAGACCATATCTTGCAAAGGATATAAAAAGATTGGAAACTGTTCAGAGGAAGACAACCAAAATGATTTGGAGCCTGCGTCAGAAGACTTATGAGAAGAGACTTGAAGACCTAAATATGTACACTCTGGAGGAGAGGAGGGACGGGAGAGATATGATTCAGACCTTTTAGAGTATTAATGAACAAACAAACAAACCTTTTCCAAAGACAGGGAAGCTGTAAAACTAGAGAGCATAAAATGAAGCTGCATAGGGGTAAACTGAGAGGCAATTTCAGGAAATACTTTTTCACTGAAAGGGTGGTGGATGCTTGGAATAACCTCCCGATGGAAGTGTTGGGGGCAAATACAGTGACATAATTCAAAATTGCATGGGACAGACACAATGGATGCCTTTATAGCAACAGGATAAAATAAAAATAAACATAACTATCTCTTATATCTCAACAAAGAGGAGTGCCCTATACGGAGCGGTGGGTACACCCCTAAACAAAGATATGGGGAGGGGTGACCTGCATAGAGTGGCAGGTGCACCTATTCTTACCACTTTGCTGGGCAGACTAGATGGACTATACCAGTCTTTATCTGCTGTCATATACTATGTTACTATGTAATAAATGAAATAATTGAAGTGATGTGGAAGGAGATATCTTCAAGGAGCCTTTTGGCAAAATCAAGTGCCAGCTACTTCACTTAGCTTTTTTGTTGTATACATTCTTTATTAATTTTAATCAACAGTATAAAAAAACTAGCATATTGGCAGCAAACTGTTCACTGCAGCAGAAACAGAGAGGGTTTTGTAGACTATACCCTTTAGCATCTTAAGCGGAAAAGAAAAGCACATAAACATGAACATAGTATGAATAGCATTCCAATTCCCAGCAGGTCCCAGCAGAAGAAAAGGATAAACATGGACAGGAATACTAGATGCCGTCTTTGCTTACCAAGCCAATCACCTCCATTCCTCCAAACCCTCCTTCCCCTTCTATTGCACAAAACTTCCACTGAGCAAGCCTATAGCTATCATAGATACAAACCATCTTTAAACTGCAAATCTTCCGACATGTTATCCACTGCTCATTTTGACCGCATATAAAATACAGCAAAGGGGCGTCATATCGCCAGAAATCCATCTAATCTCCACCTTGGCGCCACCTTGGCTTCTGTTATACCATCTGCACCCATTCCATCCATGTCGCTTGGGAGTGTCTCTTCAAAGCTCTGGCTATAATATTTTTTGTTGCTAGTCAGCAATCCTGAAATAACTTCAGCTTCCTTTCAGCCAGAGGTAAGGAGCTGCTATTTTCTAACATATGTATCACCCGTAGGGACATGCACTCATTCATAACTGCCTGCATTACCTCTTGAACCTTATTCCAATAAGGAATAATATGTGGTCAATTCCACCACATATGTATTGTGGTGGCAAAACTGTATTAGAGCCCATGGAAATAGATAAAAGACAAACATTTACATTCAAGCAAAGGGATAGCCCAGAGAGCACTGACTTTCAAAGTACAGCCAAAGTGGAAAAAAACACACACGGGGCTGCTGAGCTCAGACCACGCCCAAGCTCCAAGGCAACCAAGAGAGGTAATGAGAAGCACCTGGGGGAGGAGTTCGAGGCTGTAGGGCAGCCCCACTCATTTAAGCCTCAGGGAACAGGAAGAAGGGAGACCACCAGGGAAACGGAAGGTGAGGAGATCACGAGGGAACCAGAAGGAAAGGAATCTTTCAGGGAAGCTGAGAGAGAGAGGTGCTCCAAAGACAGCCTCAGAAGGGATTCCCATTGCAGCCAAAACACAGGAAACTACAGCCCTGAAGGAAGCCCGTGTTGTAGAGGAATTACAGCTGACCCTGGATACAGGAGCGTGTGGCCTGAGGAAGCTGCAGACTATAAGCAAGGTACGGGAACAGCCCAGCAGGAGCCTGTGGGGAGAGTTTCACGTCTGGAAAGGCCTGTGAAAAGAACTGTTGCTAAAAAGAAGGTGAGCCCATTAGAAGCCTTTTACAGTTTATTGAAAGATAAGGATCTCCATAGCCCATCAAAAACCCCTGAACCTAGAGAGTGGTCTCACTGGGAAAAAGTTTTAAAATTGTTAGAAGAAATTAAGCCTACGTTCCCACAAGCTGATTCCAGTCAGGAGACAACAGATCCTGATTATGAGGGCATGCAGATAGATAATTATGATTCTGATAATGCCTCTACAGAATCTCAAATGGATTGCTCTTTCTGTATAAAGACAAAATGAAGAAGCTATTGGGTTTAGGCGTGGAAAGACCCAGAAGCTATTATACCAGTATGTCTTGTGCCTAGAGTGCTGATAATGTTTGAAATGAAGTTGCTGGTGTTTTAAAGCAGCTAGAAAATATTCAAAGGCTTGATTTGAATGTTTAAGAAAGAACTATCTGAGTGGGCAGCAGCCAGAAGTAAAAGAAGCTTTAATTTGAATATTGCACAGTTTGGAAAAGCAGTTGTTTAAGCCAGAAGTAAAGGAACTACCAAGCTGCATTATGTAACAGCTGAAGAAGCAATTGCAACTTTTGTCACTGTGAAGTTCTTGATCTGAAAATTCTTTTTCTTTTGTGGGAGAAGTATCCTAATTTTGTTAATATGTGTTTTTAGTGCAAAGGAAGAGAAAAATAAATTTTCCTGTGTTTTTGCCTTCAAACCCTCGGTCTACTCATAATTTCACACAACTACAAGCCCCAGAAGCCTCGGCTCTGGGAACCCATACTAAAAAGGGACATTAGGAGGTACGCCCCTGCCTATAGGCATCCGCCTAGACAAGTGGGGGCGCCACAGTATCCATGTACCTACAACATAAGCCCACAATCTCTCCAGCAGTATGGGGGGATAATTGAGTCCCCTTTATTAATTGTCTAAGTGCTGGAAAAACAAAAGCTTTAATTGTGTGTGGACTAGGGGCAAATACTGTATGTGTTAACACTGGCTCCCAAAAGGAATCCCAATCTTTCTGCCCAGTATGGTCTCATTGATTCATATTTTTGAGCCGCTTCTTAGGACACAGCTCCACAATTGCTTTATATACATGTGATGATCCTTTGTCTTTCTATTCTCAAACATCAGTATCTTGAAAGAAAGGTGTTCCATAAGAAGACGACTGTCAAAAAATGTCATATTTGAAACTATTGACAAAAGGAGATCATGATACCCTAAATGTTTCCTAATCACCTAGTTTAAAAAAGAACCTTGCTCTTAAGTAACTTGGAAAAGGGGAAGCGTTGCAGTACTGACCCCTGCTCCACTGTGCCTATCTTCATGTCCCTAACAAAGCCTGGGAGAAAAGGGGAGTAAAAGGTGAAACTGTTTATGGTTTAAAAAGATTTTCTGTGGTGCCTTTCGGTTAAGCAGGGCTGTTTATAACAGTCAAATAACAAAGCAGGGGAAAGTGAAAAAAACTCCGTCATCATGAGACAGGACACAGGAAAAGGAAAGTGCGTAGGCAAACACCCAGAGTATGATCAAAATGTTGAATGTATCCCTGCCCACTGACTGACTTTCTCATAGCCCCTGATGACATTGGGGATAAAAGGATGCTCTTTAGTCACTGCCTGGCTGGCTTCTGTGGTGAAAATTAGGCCACCTTTTCAGGTGCCTAACTTTTGCCGCTTAGCGATAACTGGGCAGCAGCTCAATATCACCACTGCCCGGTTATCACCAGCTGCCGCCCCCAGAATGTCCCATTGCTAGTCAGCTAACAACGGGGCATACGGCGACAGCACCCACAGATGTTCAGTGGCACTAACCGTGTGAGTGCCGCTGAATATCCCGGTGACTGCAATTAACACAGTTAGCAGATCTGCTAACCACATTAACTGCATTGAATATCCCCCTTACATTTTCAAATGTGTCTGTAGGACTAGCATTTGCGATATCCGCTGCCTGTAAAAGTTTGAAGCCGCAGAAGATATCTGTCTTTTGAGAAATGGCTTAGCCACGTTGCAAACCACAACAAAGATGTCCCCTGATCTCAATTAAGAGGCATTCCTCCCAAGTTGTACTGAGTCGACTTAAAAAGGAAGAGTTGGCCAGCACCATCTGTTAAAGACCATCCCTCGGTGCCCCATTCTCCTCAAGATCTCTTAGGAACACACTTACTACAGCATGATCTAAAGTACAAATTTGATCAATCTCACAGGTCTCTACAGCTGAAACCAGTTCTTCAGAAAGAGCCAAAAATCTATTCTAGTGTAGGACTTACGTGCAGGGATAAAAAAGATATAGTCACGTTTCTCTCCAGATGTCATGCAAGGCCATCTCCTTCAGATGATGCTTCTATCCTCCTTCTATTCCGTGATCTGTCTAAACCAGGCAGCACAAAATTGAAGTCTCCACCTGGTCAGACTGAGCCTTTTGCATGCAACTAGAGTGGTTTTAAGAGCTGTGGGGGAAAACCTAGGTACTGTATTTCATCAGGTAAGGCATATTGTCACTCACCTACTTACCCCTGAGGCGGAAGGCCTGGGGCTTCAGTGAGGCTCCTCTTATGTAGCAAGGACTTAGTAGTGCCCTCTGGGATTTTGAGTCCCAATAGCTAATCAAATAAGAAGGTCGTTGTGGTCGAGTAGCTATGCTTAAAGAAGTATTTATTTTCCCTTCCCGGGAGAACTTTTGCAACAAAGGAATTTAAACCATAATACTGGTATAACACAAATGGGGACTACAAATTACAACAAAAATGCTTCTTGTCAGCTTTAACCAAACAAAAAAGGAAAAACAGGCTTTTCCAATCCAAAAAGCTGTACAGTGAAATCTGTGTTCCTCCACAGATTTCTCTTAGGCAGGCTTTACTCAGGCTTTAACAAAAAGAGGTCACACTATCGGAAAACACCAATGTACAGTCCATTTTGCAAATATCTGAGCTCTCTTCACAGAAGTCACATTCCATGTCCTCGTGTACTTCTTGGCTACTATCTTTTGCAGGGCTGTAATGTGTATCAGTGTTTAGTAGTTTCCTCTCTTCTTGGCCAGAGCTTCTCTCCCATCTATCACTGCAGAAAGGCTGGTTACCGTGCACTATGGATTCTCCCCTTAGAGGGCCATACACTTCAGGACCATTGGGAGTAAAATTCAGTGCCCCTCTATTCCAGGTACTATGCCTTTCTTCAGGCTGAGCTCTGCCTGGCCGTTTTGCAACCGGGAAGTTGAAACTTTTCTCCCTTTCACTTCCCCTCACAGGACGCCTTTCCCTTAGGTGGGAAATCTCTTTTGGATAAGAGCTTTTGCTCCCCAGGTACCTGCTCCCGTGGTTATTCCCTCTCCCAGCTCCTCGTAGTTTGCAGCTTGGAATCTCTCTCTGTCCCCAACCGGACTTTGGCTTAGTGCAGCCCAACTTTCCAGCACTAACCTCTGAGAATTCCTCCTGGGCAAACTCCTCTGAGGTGCAGATGGACTCTACGTCAGAAGCTTTCAGGTATGACTCCTGGCTCTCGTGAGCTCTGATCTTTCCTTTCCCGTGAGTCCTCTCAGTGTCTCTTTCTCTCTCTGTATCTGAGACTGAGTCTGACTCCCTGCTTGCGTCTCTGTCGGTATCTCTGCTCCTCCCTGCTTTGCTCAAGACTGACCTTATTTTATGTGCGTCATTCTTTGAGTCTCTTGTTAGCTCAAACCCCTGCAGCTGTTTCTGCTTCTCTGATGAGCTATGACGTAATGCTATTCCTGGGCGTTTACCTACAGCCGGTGCTCTTGTTTTGCTTGGTTGCTCATAGCAACCCCTAGCCATGTGCTTTGCACTGCCGGTTTTAAAACTGCCCTGTGTGTTTTCATCTATTTTTATAGGCACTATCTGCCTTTCGCCATGACAGATCCCCCCCCCTTAAAATATTACGGGCTGCAGATTTTACCTGACAGCCCGGAATCTCCTTTTGGGACCTCTCTCGGGGCAATACTGTCTGGGACCTATCTCGGTATATAACAGTAACTAAGCTGGCAGTGGCCGACCTGTCCTTCCACAGCTTGAGTACATTTACGTGATATGTCTGTTGGCGGCCCTTCTCGTTTTCCACCCGGTAGGATACTGGGCCAACCTTCCCTATCACTGTACCCGGGCCCTTCCACCTGGACTCGAATTTCGATCCGGGGTCGGATACTTGGATAAGCACCTTGTCGCCTATGCTTAGCTGCCTTGGTCTGGTGCCCCTGTCATAATACCGTTTTTGCTTATTTTTAGAGGCCTGTAAATTCTCTCTAGAGGCCCTGGATGTCCTCTCTAGGTGTTGTCTTAACTCCTTAAGGAATTGGGGTACCCTGACCTCTTGCATGTTCGGCTCTACCCATTGCTCTTGCAGGATGTCCAAGATGCCTCTTGGAGCGCGGCCGAACAGCAACTCGTATGGAGATGCCCCCAGGGACGCCTGTATGCGCTCCCTGCATGCGTATAGCGTGAATGGGAGCAATGTATCCCATTCATTCATTTCCCCCGCCTTCAAACCTCTGCGTAGTAGTTGTTTAATGGACTGATTCATACGTTCCACGAGCCCGTTAGACTGTGGATGGTATGCTGATGTCCGTATATGGCGGATGCCGAAGGCTTCCCAGACCATCGCCAGATGTTTTGACAGGAAGTTACTCCCCTGATCAGTCAGGACTTCCCTGGGAAAACCTACCTCACAGAAAAGTTTGATTAACTCTAAGGCTATTAATTTGGCGGATGTGTTTCTTAAGGGAATGGCCCAAGGAAACCGCGTGGCATGGTCAACTATGACCAAGATATACTTGAAACCCCTTGGTGTCTTCACCATAGGTCCTATTATATCCACGCCCATTCGGCTTATAGGTGCCGCTATGGTGGGAGTTGGCACCATGGGTACTGCCTTAGGCTTTATGACTGTCACTCTTTGACAGCTAGGGCATGCCTCGCAGTATTGTCGTGTCTCCTTGAAAACCCCGGGTCAATAAAATCTAGCTAAGATTTGGTCCAGCGTCCCCTGGATCCCCTTGTGACACCCCACTGGGTGGTCATGGGCTAATCTTAATACGCTAGCTTTAAAGGTCACGGGTACAACTAGCTGTTTGCGTATGGCATCGTTATGGGGGTTTACACACACTCGGTACAGGAGATCATTCTCCAGGAAAAACCTTGGTAGGGTTTGTCTAATTTCCTCCGCCCACTCAAACGCCCTTTTAAGCGCTGGGTCAGCTCTCTGCTCCATGAGGAATGAAGGAAATTTTCTTACTACCTCTGCCGGTACCCAGGGCAACCCTACAGTACCTTCTAGCTCGGCCCTCCCTCGGGTCCTAGAGTATCTCTCCCTACGCTTCCTGGGTTTATCTTTCTTCCCTACTTTAGCAGGGGGATGTACTAAGTCATCATGGTTAGGGAGGGTAGCTAGCCCTTCCTCATCTGGGTCCTCCCTTTGGGCATTTTCCTCCCCTTCGGGTTCCTCAGTATTTTCCACTGAGTCCTCTCCCTTCCCAGAGGGTCCCGCTTGAGAGCGAGTGGATACTAGACCTAGTTTAATACCCCAGTCTTTTCCCAATTCATTATGAAAGGGAGGCCAATCCTTCCCCAGTATAACATCCTCTAGTAGTTCGGGAACTACGGCCACCCTCATCTCTCTGATGGTGCCCAACCCTTGTACCACAACATTGTGTAGGGGATAAGGGACAAATGCGCCGTGCACGCACTTGACCCGGACTTGGCCTTCTGCTTGACTCAGGGGCGACTGGCGGTGCCCCTCAATGGCTTCCCAGAGCCTCTTTGAAATCATGCTCTGGTCAGCCCCTGAGTCAAGTAGAGCTAGTGTGTAAATACCTTCTATTTGGACCTGTATACGGAATTCATCCTGTTCTGTTTCCTCTGTCCCTGTCACCAGGACTGTTCATTCTGTGCAGGATCTCTGATAATGCCCAGTTTTTCCACACCTAAAACATTTTCCTTTGGGTACAGAATAGACATTACCATCAGAGACATTGACATTCAGCATTTCAGGTTTATACATCTTATCAGGCACATATTTTTCTTTTCTGCCACTTTTTCTCCTACCAGCTGCCAACTAGATACCTTGCCCTGTGGTGTCAGTCCTCTCGGCAGTGAAATACCGCTCCGCAAGAGTGGCTGCATCCTCCGAGGTTTGGCAGTGCTGGAGCGTCAGAAAAGTTGTAAGACCTCTGGGAACAGCCTGCATAAATTGTTCTAGCACAATTTTGTCAATGACTGTTTCCAAGGTACCTCCCTCGGCTAGCAACCATTTTTTGGCTACACTTTTTAAGCGCTGTGCTAAGGCCTTGGGGGTCTCTTGAGACCTAATTACTGCCTCCCTAAACATTCTTTGATAGTGAAGTGGGGTGCGCCCCAATCTATCTTTTACCGCTTTCTTCACTTCACTATAATTGGAAGCTAATTCTGCTGGCATAGCCTTATACGCTGAAAGGGCCTCGCCTGTGAGCGACAGGGCAAACCGGGTGGCCCACTGCTCCTCCGGCCATTTCAGGGTGGTAGCTATCCGCTCAAAAGCGTCCAGGTAATCGTCCAAATTGTCCTGCGGTTGTAACTGTCCTAATGAAAAGGCACCATACGACCTCAGACCTGCGGCTTGGAGTGCCATGGGGACGTCCGCAGTAGCGTCTAGCGGCTTCTTTAAAAGCGCGTCCATGGTCTCTATCAAGGGCCGCTGCTGCTCCTGTATGGTCCTTGTCATTTGTTCCTGAAGGTAGTGGATAAGCTCGACTTGCTTATCCCACTGCGTCTTCACCCATTGGGCTACATCCTGTGGCTCCCTCCTTAGCCTTGATGTACCTAGAGAGATAGAAACAAAACAAAAACCAAGTGCGATACCGCAACTTTTTTTTTTTCTTCTTTTTCCCACCGCCCTTTCTCTGCCCACCAGCGCCCCCTTTCTCACTTTATCCTCCCCACGTCTGACTAGGTACTTTTTACCTGAGCCTTCACGCAGGGGTCAGCTTGTGAGAAAGGTTTTCTCCGGGTCCAACACCTGGCAGCAGAAATCTTCCTGACGGTTCTCTCCTTAGTGCTTGTCCTTTTGAATCTTGCGCAAAAATCCAACAACGTCGCCAATTGTCACTCACCTACTTACCCCTGAGGCGGAAGGCCTGGGGCTTCAGTGAAGCTCCTCTTATGTAGCAAGGACTTAGTAGTGCCCTCTGGGATTTTGAGTCCCAATAGCTAATCAAATAAGAAGGTAGTTGTGGTCGAGTAGCTATGCTTAAAGAGGTATTTATTTTCCCTTCCCGGGAGAACTTTTGCAACAAAGGTCAAAGGAATTTAAACCATAATACTGGCATAACACAAATGGGGACTACAAATTACAACAAAAATGCTTCTTGTCAGCTTTAATCAAACAAAAAAGGAAAAACAGGCTTTTCCAATCCAAAAAGCTGTACAGTGAAATCTGTGTTCCTCCACAGATTTCTCTTAGGCAGGCTTTACTCAGGCCTTAACAAAAAGAGGTCACACTATCGGAAAACACCAATGTACAGTCCATTTTGCAAATATCTGAGCTCTCTTCACAGAAGTTACATTCCATGTCCTCGTGTACTTCTTGGCTACTATCTTTTGCAGGGCTGTAATGTGTATCAGTGTTTAGTAGTTTCCTCTCTTCTTGGCCAGAGCTTCTCTCCCCTCTATCACTGCAGAAAGGCTGGTTACCGTGCACTATGGATTCTCCCCTTAGAGGGCCATACACTTCAGGACCATTGGGAGTAAAATTCAGTGCCCCTCTATTCCAGGTACTATGCCTTTCTTCAGGCTGAGCTCTGCCTAGCCGTTTTGCAACCGGGAAGTTGAAACGTTTCTCCCTTTCACTTCCCCTCACAGGACGCCTTTCCCTTAGGTGGGAAATCTCTTTTGGATAAGAGCTTTTGCTCCCCAGGTACCTACTCCCGTGGTTATTCCCTCTCCCAGCTCCTCGTGGTTTGCAGCTTGGAATCTCTCTCTGTCCCCAACCGGACTTTGGCTTAGTGCAGCCCAACTTTCCAGCACTAACCTCTGAGAATTCCTCCTGGGCAAACTCCTCTGAGGTGCAGATGGACTCCACGTCAGAAGCTTTCAGGTATGACTCCTGGCTCTCATGAGCTCTGCTCTTTCCTTTCCCGTGAGTCCTCTCAGTGTCTCTTTCTCTCTCTGTATCTGAGACTGAGTCTGACTCCCTGCTTGCGTCTCTGTCGGTATCTCTGCTCCTCCCTGCTTTGCTCAAGACTGACCTTATTTTATGTGTGTCATTCTTTGAGTCTCTTGCTATCTCAAACCCCTGCAGCTGTTTCTGCTTCCCTGATGAGCTATGGCGTAATGCTATTCCTGGGTGCTTACCTACAGCCGGTGCTCTTGTTTTGCTTGGTTGCTCATAGCAACCCCTAGCCATGTGCTTTGCACTGCCGGTTTTAAAACTGCCCTGTGTGTTTTCATCTATTTTTATAGGCACTATCTGCCTTGCGCCATGACAATATCTACCATCAGAGTCTCTGAAAGTATTGATCTGATGTTTTGATTTGTCTAAAATATTCATATTTACTTCCTGTATGCCAAATCTGGTGAATTTCCATTCATTTCTTTGGGAAAGTTTGTGTTTGAAAGAGCAAGTATAAAGGTTTTGGGCAACCCCCAATTACCCCTTAACCCCTCCAACATCCAATTTCCCTCTAGCCGACCTCCCTCAGACATCAAGTACCTCCTCCCTCAATGGCCCCACTGACAGACCCTCCCTCACTTTCTGATCCCATCCCCCGTTATTACCAAAGCCCCTGGTACTCTAGTGGGGGCAGGAGCAAATCCAAGTCATTCCTGATCATTGCAGCACTTGGTTTCCAAAATGGTGCTCATGATACCTAACAGTAATCTCACAGTACTACCATTAGTAGTCAAACTGGCAAATAGGGGTATTATATTCACACTTCACTACCAGGGACCCTAACAAGAACCAGAGATTAGATTAAGGGGCAGTGTGTGGTGTCTGCCAATGGGGGGGGGGGATCTTAATGGGGGTTATTGGATGTTGGGAGGAGTTAGGAGGCTGATAAGGATTGGAAGGACTTGGGCTCTTGGTGGGAGGGGATTGGGGTGTATGTCAATAATGAGAGCAGTAATTTTAAAAAGCTGCACCTATGTACACTTCAGGCATAGTTACACTTTCTTTTTCCTGACATGTAGCATTTTAAAATTGCTGCTCTACTAGACATGATCATGTACTCCTGCATATTCTTATATATATTTTACAAGAGGCTGTATGTTTGTAAAATGCAGTGGGACTTTTCCACGTCTCAACCTGAACATGCTAATTCCTGTCTCTAAGCCCTATCAAAAATTGGCTTTTACATATCATGAAATATTCACGAATCCCTTGATTTATTTTTAGCATTTTGTGTATGTTAATTGTATTGTGAAGGGAAATTTCCAAACTGTACTTTTCATTTGCAGACTTTGCGCTGGTTTTCAAACTTGCCAACAGTGGTTTGCATCTGCCTTTTGTGAAGACACTTTTTTATGGAAATCTTTTATGTTTGTCTTCCCTGACCAAACATGTGTTGAGAATGTCTCCTCTAAATGTGACTAGAAGCTTGCAGATTTTGGAGCTTCTAGTCAAACCTTTAGCCATATTGAGGGAAACAGTTTTCAGGCACCCAATTTGCGCATATAAATGGCTTAAAATATTGTTCCCTGTAGGCCAGCACAATAAATCCTTACTCTGAAGAGCTTATAACCCAAACAGAAATTCATGTGCCATGGTGATAGACTTATTTACCTGAGGCTAAAGCACACAATAGTGGCAGGACTGTACTCGAATTTAGGTACCTCATTGCTTTATAGCTCAGATTACATTCAGGTGCTTCCCAGAGGGATTACAATCTACATTAGTTCTTGAGGCAATGGAAGGTTAAGTGATTTTCCCAAAACCACAAAGACTATCAGTGGGATTCAAACCCTGGTCTTTCTGGCTCTCAGGTTACTCCTCCATTCCAAAGAGAAGGAATCAAGAGCAAGTGAGGAGTCAAACCTAGAATCTTCTGCTCCTTGTCCAATGCGTTTATCAGTTGTGTCACTGGCCCCATGCTTGAAACCTTGCCCCACCTCCCAACTGCTCGTAAAGTCATATGTTTCAAAGGGCAGTTCTGCACAGGAAAGAACAGGATTCACTGCTGCATTGTTAATGAGTTATTGCAAGATGGGTTATTCCGTGCATGGCTTATAACCTGCTTTGCTCAAGTTTCTGAGAGTAGTTAGTAGGGAAACGACTGTAGTTTCCCCCAGCACAATGATTATTTTTTGCGGTGCACATTTCCAGTCATTTAAAGTTGTCTCTTTAAAGTTGTCTCCTCTCACTTGGTTTGCAGCTTGTCGTGCTGTGAGGGCTTGCGTGCATCAGTGATGCTGAGAGCTAAACTATCGGTAGTTTAACTACTGGCAGGGTCTCCCAAGATGGACAGGTCTCAGCTGAGGTGCCAGACCAAGACAAACCACCCATCTGGGCAGCAGCAGAATGGGATAGTGTTGATGGCGGAGGATCACATTTTTGTGACAACGGCAACAACACCAAACTTAAACTGCGCGGAAGAAAGGCCTGGCAATCTACTTCTGTATCTTGCCATGAAAACCCAATGGATAGTTACAACAAAACTAATTGTGCTATGGTGCTGGAAGATGAGACCCCTGGGTCGGAAGGCACTCAACTAGCTACTGGGGAAGAGCTGAAGACTTTTCAGAGTAAAGCCAGCATTTATGATGTGGTTGGATCAAAGCCCTCGGGAAGTCTGACTGCTGATGTAGCTGCGCATGAAATGAGAGTCAGAAGCTGTAAAGATGTCTTACACATTGGAACATGGAACGTACGAAGCATGAACCAAGGGAAGTTGGAGGTGGTCAAGAATGAAATGGAACGTGTACAACTTGATCTGTTGGGTGTCAGCGAACTGAAATGGACTGGCATCGGGCACTTTGCATCAGATGATCACATGGTCTACTATGCTGGAAATGAAAGACAAAGAAGAAATGGTGTTGCATTTATAATAAAGAAGAAACTTGCAAGAACTGTAATGAAATACAATGCAGTCAGCGAACGCTTAATCTCTATTCGTCTACGAGGATTGCCTATCAACACAACTATAATTCAAGTATATGCCCCAACAACAGCTGCAGAAGAGAATGAAATTGAAGAGTTCTATGAAGAAGTACAAGCTGAAATTGACAGAACATGCAAACAGGATATCCTGATAGTCATGGGTGACTGGAATGCAAAAGTTGGCAACAAAGAAGAAGGCAAAGTAGTTGGAAAATGTGGACTTGGCAGCAGAAATGAAGCTGGAGAAAGACTGATAGAATTCTGCAAGACCAATGATCTATTCATCTCAAACACCTTCTTCCAAGCAACACAAGCGGCGACTGTACACATGGACTTCACCCAATGGATTGTATAAAAATCAAATTGACTACATCTGTGGAAGTCAACCATGGAAAAGCTCTATAACATCAACCAAGACAAAACCTGGAGCTGACTGTGGTACAGATCATCAACTACTAGTATGCAAACTCAAGCTAAAGTTGAAAAAGAGCAAACCACTCATGAATGCAGCAAAATATGACCTTGAGAATATACCACTGGAATTTAAAGACTGCCTGCAAAATCGATTTGCTGCTTTAGATACAAATGACAGAGCTCCGGAAGAGTTATGGAATGACATCAAGAAGGTTGTGTTGGAAGAAAGCGAGAAGTCTCTACAAAAGGTGAAAAAGCAAAAACGGCCAAAATGGATGATGGAAGAAACTCTGAAAATTGCCCAGAAACGCAGAGAAGTTAAAGCCAGAGGAGAAAGAAAGACAATCGCAGAACTCAACAGAGATTTCCAACGTGCAGCAAGACAGGACAAGGAAAAGTACTACAACGACGCATGCAAGGAAATAGAAGCAGAAACTATAAGAGGAAGAACAAGATCGGCTTTCCTAACGCTACGAGAGTTAAAGAAAAAGTTCCAGCCTCAAACTGGAATGTTACAAGATGCTCAAGGTTCTATGTTGAATGATGCTGAGAAGATCAAGAAAAGGTGGAAGGAATATACAGAGTTTTTATATGATAAAGATCAAGTGGACCAACAGCCATTTCAACCTGTACTTTATGGTTGGGAACCATTGGTGATGAAAGAGGAAGTTGAAGCAGCATTGAAAGCCTTATCAAAGAACAAAGCACCAGGCATTGATGGCATTCCTATAGAAGTATTTCAGCAATCTGATGCAGCTGTTACCATACTTACAAGGCTCTGTCAAGAAATATGGAAGATAACATCATGGCCAACTGACTGGAAAAGATCTGTGTTTATACCAATACTAAAGAAAGGTGATCCAACTGACTGTGGAAATTATCAAACAATCGCTCTGATCCCACATGCCAGCAAGATTCTACTGAGGATTATTCAAAAGAGACTACAACCATACCTGGAACAAGAACTACCTGAAGTGCAAGCAGGGTTCAGGAAAGGGCGAGGAACGAGAGACATCACTGCGGATGTGAGATGGATCCTTGAAAAGACTAAAGAATACCAAAAGGATATCTATTTGTGCTTTATCGACTATAGCAAGGCTTTTGACTGTGTAAACCATGAGAAACTCTGGGCCACATTAAGAAGTATGGGTATACCAGAACACCTGATCGTTCTCTTGCGCAATTTGTACATTGATCAAGAAGCAACAGTTCGAACGGAACAAGGAGAAACAGAATGGTTTAAAATAAGCAAAGGTGTAAGTCAAGGCTGCATACTTTCCCCTTACCTGTTTAATTTATATGCAGAACAAATCATCAGAGAAGCAGGATTGTATGAAAACAACAGAGGTGTGAAGATTGGTGGAAGACTCATCAACAACCTTCGCTATGCTGATGATACTACATTACTGGCTGAAAGTGAAGATGATCTGAAACATTTGCTTCTCACAATCAAAGAACATAGTCTCAAAATGGGCCTGCACCTTAATGTAAAGAAGACAAAGATCATGACAACTGGCATAATCAACAGGTTCATCGTTAAAGAGAAGAAATTGAAATTGTGAACAACTTTAACCTCCTTGGATCAACTATCAATAAAGAAGCAACAAGCAGTCAAGAAATCAAACGACGCATTGCTCTTGGCAGAATGGCTATGAAAGACCTAGATAAGATTCTCAAGAGCAGAGATGTCTCTCTCCATACAAAGATTCGACTTGTTCAAGCCATGGTATTTTCAATAACATCATATGGATGTGAAAGCTGGACAGTGAAAAAGACAGACAGGAAGAAAATTGATGTCTTTGAATTATGGTGCTGGCGGCAAATACTGTGTATACCATGGACTTCCCGAAGAACAAACCAGTTGGTACTAGAGGAGATCAAACCTAAGCTTTCTTTAGAAGCTCAGATGACAAGACTTCGACTTTCATACTTTGGACACATCATGTGAAGAGAGAGATCATTAAAGAAAGACATCATGCTTGGCAAGATAGAAAGTCAACGCAAAAGAGGAAGGCCAACTATGAGATGGATCGATACAATAACAGCAGCTACGGGTACCAGTCTGTCAACAATGAGCCGCCTGACTGAAGACCGAACACAATTTAGGATAGCTATCCAGAGGGTCGCCATGAGTCGACTCCGACTCGACGGCACTTAACAACAACAAAAGTTGTCTCCATGAAAACTGGGATTACACATGCCTCTGTGCTACTTCTAAGTGCATAACACTAGCAAGTTTCTTTTCATGTGTCATGATAGTCAGGAGCTTAGTAGAAATGCATCTAAACTAATTGTACATGTGTCCATCCGTGACAGTGGACGGGAACTTTGGAGCTGACTTTCAAAGTTCTTTAAACACTGCAGCAGTATCTGGAGAGTTGCCACTGCTGAATATTTGGACAGAATGGTCCTCGCCAGTAACTGTCTGGATAACAGTGATATTCAGCTGCTGTCTGGATAGCCTATTTGGATAGCAGTCAGGGCAACTATTTTGCAATCTTATGACTCCCTTATCCGGATAACCTCAATGGTTATCTGGATAAGGGCTTCTGAGACTCATCCCCTTTGTTTATAAAATATACCTTCCATAGCTAGTGTGCATGTTTCAAGTCTTTTTTTATTGAAGAGTGTGTAGTGGAGAGCTAGAAATGAATAGTGGAATGGTCAGATCGCCATGATTTGCTGTCTTGTAGGATGAACCCTCTTTCTGAATAGAAAAATACTCACTTATGAGTGCCTGTGCTTTGTTAACACAGGATTTAATGGCCCAAATGGAAATCACAATTGTCTGTTTCACTCTGTTTAGTTTCAGTTTTTCAGCACTTATGGGAAATTACTTTGCATTCAGTGGCTGCCATGTTATGCACATGCTAAAAATAATATTTGTAATTGCAGGTTGCCAGTGTAACGGCCACAGCACATGCATCAATGGTAATGTGTGTGAGCAATGCAAAAACCTGACGACCGGAAGACAGTGCGAGGTGTGCATGCCGGGCTATCACGGGAACCCTACCAATGGTGGAGAATGTGAGGGTAAGTGCCGCAGCAGGAGTCATGAGGAATAGAGGGCCTTTCCAAAGTCTTCCCATCCAGGACCATGGTGTGGGGGCACTTGGCGCAGTAAAAGCATTGCTTTGCTCTTCGCAGAATATTTTTCAGAAAATACTTTGCATACATTGGAAACAGGATATGTCAGTAGAGCAGGGGTTCCCAAACCAATCCTCAGGACACACCTAGCCAGTCAGACTGGGTGGGTTGGTCATCTCTCTCTCTACTGCAGTAGTTCTCAACCCAGACCTCTGGACACACCTAGCCAGTTAGGTGTTGACAGTCACAGTGAATATGCATCTCTATCTTTATCTCTATTTCATTTCCGGATATACCGTTTGGGCTGAAGCATACAAGCGGTTTACAACACACAATACAGAGACTGCGAGTAGAAGAAAAGAAAAGAACGCCAATCAACTGACAGGACAGTAGAGGTAGAGGATAGGAAAGAATAGAAGAAAAGGGTAAGGAGAAAGGGGGAATCATGGTGGAGGGGTGGGTAAGTCAAAAGCTGACTGAAAGAGATGAGTCTTTAAGGCAGCTTTAAACCTGGTAAAAGAAAGCTCAGAACGAGGGGCATGAGGGAGAGAGTTCCAAAGCGCAGGGCTCAAAAAGAAAAAGCACCCCGTGTGCGTTCGAGGTGAGCCCTGGAGCCAGAGGGGAGAGCTAAGCGGTGGCTATGAACAGAGCGTAGAAGGCGGTGTGGATTATGGAAATGCCAGGAGGTCAGCTAAATACTGGGGAGTGGGGGTATGAATGACCCTGTGGACGAATGTGAGGATTTTGTGCTGAAATCAGTAACAGATAGGTAACCAGTGGAGGCGGATGAGTAGTGGAGAAATGTGATGAAAGCAGGAGGAGTGGGTGAGGATATTTGATGGAGATGATAGAAAGAGCAGTGAGTAAGGGATGAGATATTTTCAGCATGAGAGAGATTTGCATATAATGGAGGCAGTGCATGCAAATCTATCTCATGCATATTCACGGTCTGTCCTGAAACCCTGACTGACTAGATGTGTCCAGAGGACCGGGTTGAGAACCACTGCAGTAAAGATAGGGACAACCAAGCCCACCCAATCTGCCCAGTTCCCCCGGCTTCTGCAGAATTATAGACTCCGCTTCAAATTTGGCTTCACTTTTCTTTCTTGCCTCTGTGGATGCTTTGTGCCTAGGTTATGGATTTTTGAAGTCTGTTACTACATTTGCTTTCATTATCTCCATGTGGAGACTGCTCCATGCAACCCTCCCCCAATCTTTCTTTGAACACACAGTAGCACTGTCTTTAAAGGAAGTGCTTAATGGGAGCGGTACAGGTGTAAAATTGTTCTTGTAGATGATTGTTAATAGAAGGTTATTAATCATGCTTGCTGTTTTATTCTTGTAAATAAAGTTCTCTTTTCAGATCCCTCTCTCACCTGCAAGTCACCAAGAGTTTCATCTACTTTTCTTCTGCATTTAGGCAAAATACTGTAGCGATTTCCTGAGGTTGAGGGTAGTGTGGGGCCCAGGGCCCCACAGTAGGGTGCGTCTCCCTTCGAGATACTTTCAATGCCTTTCTTTGATGGGCTCACCACTTCCATCAAAAGAAATGCCATTGACTGCAGTCTGCCCCCTTCCTAAGTGTGGGAGTACAACCTGTCTGATGATTTGACTCCTACAATTACTACAGTGGAGAGATGCTGATGGGGGAGGGACTTTGGCATATAATTGTTCAAAATATGGTTTGATTTATGCTGCCACTGAGTTATTTCTGCAACTGTTAATTCTCTGTCTGATAACTTAGAAAGGATTAGAAACTGAGGAGCGATAGCAGTTACCTAACTATGTGTAAAAGTTGTTAGTTCTGGCTGTGTAACAGCTGTAGACTGTTTTAATTAACTGGCGGACCGGGATGCTGCTGCTTTAAAGCCCCCTTGCTTCAGTAAACTGAAAGGAAAACAGGGAAGGGAGTGATGCTGAGAAGGTGAATCTCAATGGGGGAGAAAATAAAGGTGCCTGTGAAGGATCTTGCCCAATTCAGAAAAGCACTAAAGCACCACCTCTTTCTCCTATACTACTCACAACCCAGCAACTCAAACTCACTCACCATACACCCTACTAGACAATTGTAAGTTTCAGACAACTCTTGTGTAGACAGTCATCTCATGTTTATATTGTAGATAGCTGTAGATAGCTCCCCCAGTTGTAAACCAAGTTGTATCACCCGTTCAATGTAAGTGCATAACAGTCCCCTTGTTCTGCACACAACTGTTATTTGTAAACCGCACTGATTTTGAAGAGCGCGGTATATAAAAGCAATAAAATAAAAAATAAATTAAAAAAAAAAGAGCTCCAGGGAGGAATCTCAGAAGATAAGCCGTAGGATGTTGCTTCAGGAAGGAGACTGCCTCCCCCCTCCCCTCCTGCCAAATCCCCTGCAATTCAGTGACATGCAAGGGCAAATGGTTTATTTTATGTTCCGTTTTGGGGCAAGGCGGTAGGTGTAAGTCTGCTGAGCTGTTGCCCATTCAGGAAGGAAAAAACACTTGCTGTAGATTTTTGGTCAAAATGCGTGGTTTGGCATTGCTGGTTGGGATTTGCGGAAAAAAAAACCTGAAGCGGGTATCATGACCATGCCTTAATGGGCTGATTTGCCACAGGAGAACTTCGCTGTTTCACCCTTACTTACGATACATCAAGAAAGGGAAGCAAAAACAGAGACCCCTTCAACAGACTTTCATTGGTGCCTCTCTGACCCTTCCCCTCTCTCCATATTAAGCATCTGTTCATACTGGAGCGGTAATTCCGCTAAGCTGAAGCCTACCGAGTTCATTCACTCTGTGTACAAAGGAATGGGAGGATTAATGCTAACTCTCATTGGCACTTGAACATTTCCGTGATGCTTTATGAAGCTGTAAATAATTCCTAACAGTTCCCTTGTTTCCTGGTGCTGACAAAATGTTCTTTTTGCTGTCTTTAGCACCTCTCTGACAATATGATGCACAAAAGTGTTTTTTATTCTTCAGGGATACATTAACTGTGTAATCAAGTAGGCACTCTTGTCACCTTCAGTAAATTATGTTTAATGTAAGGGCAGGGAAAAAAAAATCAATTGATAAGATCTTGAAAAGAGCACAAGATACTTTGTATTGTTTTGTACTTCCTAGTGCTGGATTATGTTGTCCATGCTTTCACATTTTTTCCTGTAGCCATGTAAGGGTTTGAAGTCAGCGATGGAGACGCAGGCTGTCTTATTTGTAACAATAAGCTGTTACTACCATGCCATCTTTTCTAAGACATATTAGCAAGTTTGTTATAGAGCAGAGGTACTCAAATCCAGTCCTGGAGGGCCACAAACCAGTCAGGTATTTGGGATATCCCTAATGAATATGCATGAGATATATTTGCATTTATTTATTTATTTTTTATACTGCACTCTTTAGAATCAGTGCAGTTTACATGTATATTAGCAGGTACATTTTATTACCTTGTCCCTGAAGGGCTCACAATCTAAGTGTACCTGAGGCAATGGAGGGTTAAGTGGCTTGCCCAAGGCCACAAGGAGTGGCCATGGGACTAGAGACCCCAGTCCCTCTGACCTGAAGTTGCTTGTCCCCATGCAGGAATTGAACCCCTGGCCCTCCAGCCTGAGGTAACCTGTCCCAACCACTGAGCCACTCCTCCCTCTACAATGTACTGCCTCCATTGTATTTGAATGTATCTCATGCATATTCATTAGGGACATCCCGAAAACCTGACTGGTTTGCAGCGCTCCAGGACTGGATTTGAGTACCTCTGTTATAGAGCTACGCTATGTCTCGTATTTCATAGTGTTAGAAATGCTGAGTCAGCCTATGCAGTAAAACTCACAGCAAAAATGATGTAGTATGCAATTTGTTAAAAATTTAGAGTGTGGTTTTAAAAGGCATTTCAATGGTTAAAATGTTTTTTATGCTGAGAAACAGGTTTTTATAAAAACGCCTTCCCGATATGCACTTACGCTTTTATGCACAGCAGAAGTTCACTGACTTGAGTGGAAACAGTCCCAGAGATGGTGTTGGGGAGGGGTTAGTGTTTACACACAAGGTCATGACATGACTAAGTTAAGAGAGTAAATTATCCCTGCAGCGGGTGAATATTGCTGCTAAATGGATAGTTTTTTTAGCCCACCCTAACTCCGCCCCAAACCTACCCTTCTTATATGGATAATATCTGGCCTGATGCTTGAAGGAATTTTATAAACCTTTTTCATAGGTAAAACGCCTCTTATACAATTAGATTATGCCTGAAAGTAAACACAGTGCATGTGAGATTGCTCAAGGGAATAGTTTGGGCAGAGTTTGGGTGCAGTGGCAATTTGCACACGCATTTTATAAATGTATGTGTATGTGTGCACTTTATGCACTAACGTTTGTCTGTTTCTGAGCTGACGTAAATGTCTGCATCTTCACTGCAGGTGTGATTTCTGCAGATTTTGTGCTGGTATTTTATAAAGGCACACAGCTGTCTATGTCTATTTATAAAATAGGCTCCTCCCTGCCCAGTGAACCTCAGCAACGTGTTAGAGGAATATTTTCTGGGGAAGAAAAAGAAGAGATTCTTCCACAAGTGGACAACCGAAGGAGAACAGCGGAAGTATGACCACAGCCTACCAAATGGTAATAAATATTCTTTATTAAGGACCCAACATAACAAGTTTCGGCCTCAGCCTTCATCAGGGGTCTAAAAAAACAAAATAACATAACATAAACATAAAACCAAACGAAAATAAAAAAAAAACAAGAAAAAGTGAATATCATACTGCATGAATCAAACTGTGTGATAAATGATAGATTACCAGAGAACCACACAGATGGACACGTCTGTGTGGAACAGTAGTCACTCTTCCCAATCTGTAAAGCATTAAAATGACAAGCATAAATAAAATCAAAAGGTCAAAACCATGAGAATGAATTAATATAGATGGCTAAAAATCAAATAGAACACACCAGATACTTAATAACAAACGTAACTAAAAACAACAAAAGATAAAAACCAAATACCAAAACTTTAAAATAATGTACGGAATCGATTACAGCATAATAGATGCTTGATGCGTACAAACAACAATAAGCAAACTGATTGTGTGTTACAAACTAATAAATGGAACAGGTTACTACATATAATAAAATAGGAGAGTACTATGAGTAAGGAAGGGTCAAAAAGCAGATGAATGCCTAATGCACATAAGTAGCAATAAACAACTAATTGTATATTCACAAACTGAAAATAAATGAAATATTGCACAAATGAAAACAATGGAGTGCAACAAGAATACATGTGTGACATAAAAGTACAAGGGTTGCATTAAAAACAATATAACATACGGTTAAATGACAAACCTGAAAGAAGCTCAGTATTACACCCATACAAACATATAAAAACGGCTACTCATATTATACAGACCGTTAATAAAATCAGAACAGTAAATAGTGAACAGAGCAGAAATAGAAGATCAAAGCAGGAATGAAACAATACTTTATACATAAGACCTTGATTGTTAAAAGCAGAATTAAAATTGCATATAGCCATAAGAAAAAATGAACGCCACTGGAACACTCGGGGGGAATGATATGCGAAGGACCTGTAAGACACTGGACAGTGTAAGACAAAAAACATAAGGATACATTACACCTTAAGAAAAAAATATATAATAAAAAATATAAAATATATGAGGGGGAGGCTAAAAAAGTGTTATTAAATCAGAGCCAAAGAACCGATGAAAAAAATGAAAAAATAAATAAATAATTAAATACAAATAAAAATGTATATGCACAGAGGGGGAGTTGCCATCCTTCGCATTGAGTGCTCTAAAGTGCTGCCAATGTGCTTGTCACTAACACGGCCGAAGTATACGGGGCCATAATAGAACCGGCAAAAATATGCAGTGCCATGATAGAAAACCTAAGGTGGTGTGCACAGAATGCAACAGCAGTAAAGCTAGTTGTTATATGTGCAATAAATTACAGCATTGTGACAGAAACCAAAAGAAATAAGACTGTATAACGCTATTCTCAGGAGGACTAGAAAAAACGTGTGTTGAGGAAATTAACAATAGCCCGTAAGGTGAGATAACCGAAAAAATAAAATAAAAAAACCGAAAAAATAAAATGAATTGATCAAAGCAAAAAAGGGGGTAAAAATTCACATAAAAAAGCACACGTTAGCATATCTGTGACTATTTCTCTTAACTCGCCATACGGCTCTGAAAAAGGGGGGGGGGGAAAGAAAACGAAGAAAAACAGGAGGCAATGAGAACGTCTATGCATAACAAGTATACTAAAAATAGCCCATATGCAGGACACATCACAAGTCGTAGCGAGGAAAGGGTAGAAATCAATAAAATGCCATATACACCCACGAGAAAAAGGCGGGAAAGGAAACTCACTAGGAGCAAACAAATGTCAATAAAAATGTTAGGAGAATGTGCTACTGACCATCAAGCTGTAGATCAATGCAGGAGTCTACAAAAAATCTTCTTGATGTGTGAAAATCGCACGGGGCAGTGAAAGCGCCGTCAGAAAGTTAATGTGAAAAAAAGAGAACATTATACTGGGACCTAAGTGTAAACATGGTGAACTGGAGAGGCAGGGTGGAAATATGATGTGCCGGAATAGCGAACCATATGGGGGATATTATAAAACTCTATTGAGAGGCTAAACGGAAGAGAAAAACTTGAAAACACAAAGGGCTTGAGACAAAAACGCTGTAAAAATCCAAGGAAGCAAAATCAGTGTGAGATATATCAAAAATGAAAGACTCTGACAAACAGTAAGTTATCGCATAGCAGAAGGACCATACCTGCACACGGAGTCAGAGGCGGGAAAACGCCACGCAGGGCGTTAATCGAGGATCTTTGGGAGAAAGAATCAGCGCGACGCCCCCCCAAAAAAGCCTCTGTGTCAAATCTGGAATTCAGAGGGAGGGGAAGAGGCAGAGGCAGGAGCAGCTTCTTTCGACCTCCTTACAGCCGCTCACACGACCAGTATTAGTTCACCATTCACACAGCATTGAAACCAGTGGTCCCGATGATCTCCCTGTTTTCAACTTGTCCTCGGCAGCTCTTACCATATCTGAATTAGCCCTTCTACACAAAGGCTTGTCCTTTGTTCCTACTGCCAAATACGATGCCTTTCAGACAAGGATTGACCTCCATAAGTTTTTCCGTAAATTACACATTAAAATGTTTTTTTCTGACAAATCCTCTGCTTCCAGTGATCCTTCGGTCATACGTAATAAATCACGTTGGTGCCTGCCTGGGCCTGTAGATAGTGCTGTACAATCTTTTATGGACTGTGTTCTTTGGGATGTCACGTCCCTTGAGCAGAAGTCTAGATGCCGATACAATAATCTTTCGCATGAAGAGTGGTCAGCCCTGCACACACTTAAGAAACGGCAAGATATCATTATCAAACCAGCAGACAAAGGTGGCGGCATTGTTGTAATGGATCGGTCCTATTATATAGAGGAGCTTACTAACCAACTCACCGATGTCAATTTTTATCAGATATTATCACATGACCCTACTCTGACCATTAAACAGGATATCGATTCTCTACTATTGTATGGCCTCAATGCTGGTTTTTTGACCTCACGTGAATTTTCATTTTTACAAGTCTCACATCCCACCATTCCCACCATTTATACCATTCCAAAGATCCACAAGTCTCTCCATCCCCTCCCGGCAGGCCTATAGCTTCTGGTATCGGTTCGGTTCTTGAGCCCTTGTCTCAATTTATAGACATTTTCTTACGTCCCTTTGTACCACTCATTGCTACATACGTCCGAGATTCGGCTGATATTATTAATTTTCTGAACACCTTCCATGGTAATCTTACAGATATAATCTTGGTGTCTTTCGACATCGAGTCACTTTACACTAACATCCCACAAGATGGTGCCATTGCTGTTATCACCAAATATTTAAACCAACGCACTCCACCTGTCCGGATTCCAACTCATTTTTTGGTAGATTTGGCCCATATAGCTTTGACGAAAAATTATTTTCTGTTCGATGGCCGCTTTTTTCAGCAAATTAAGGGTACAGCCATGGGTGCTGCCATGGCGCCCGACATAGCTAATTTATACGTGGCGCAATTTGAAGACACCCATCTACAGGATTGTCCCTTCGCATCCTCTCTCGTCTCCTGGAAGAGATATATCGACGTTATCTTGGTGCTATGGAAGGGTACTGATTCCCAGTTACATCAATTTCATGAATGGCTCAACAGTTTAGATACCAATCTTAAATTCAAGATGCAATTTAGTACCACTGAACTTTCATTTCTTGATATTCTCATTGGCAAATCACAGCAAGGATTCACTACCACTATTTACCGCAAACCCACTGACCGCAACAAGCTTCTCCGTTTTGAAAGCTTTCACAATAGTCATCTTAAGAAGAACTTGCCTTTTTCTCAATTTTTATGGCTGCGGCGCCTTTGCTCTAGTAATGATGACTTTAAGGAGAAATCCTCTCACATGGCAGCACGTTTTTATAATCGAGGCTATCCAAAAGAGTGTGTTCAAAAGGGCCTTAAACGAGCTCGTTCCACCTCTAGGTCACAGTTACTCCTGTCCAAAGGTAAACAACCCAATGACAAATTTGTTTGTGTACTTCGCTTTTCTCATCTTTCTTCCAAAATACAAAGAACTCTAAGAGCTCATTGGCACATTTTACAAACACGCCCCTGTTTTTCAAACCAGCACCTCACAATAGCCCATAGTAGACAACGCAATCTAGGCGATATGTTGGTCTCCTCGTTCATGCCCCTGGTTTCTGCATCTAATCAAAAAGCAAAGGGTCACTATAAATGTAATAAATGTTCTATTTGCAAACATGCTATTGTACTGAAGGATTCCTTCACGCATCCCTCTACTAATATTCAGTACCCATTGTAAACCTATACGAATTGTCTGTCCACGCATGTTGTGTATGTTATAATGTGCCCTTGCCCTCTCCTGTATGTTGGTAAAACCATACGTGCAGTCCGTACCCGCATTCAAGAGCATAAAAGCTGTGTCAAAAGACGCATTATCACTGCTCCACTGGTATCACATTGGATTCAATTCCAGCATCAAATTAATGACATAAGGTTTTTTGTTATTAGGAAAGTGTATCCCTCCCCTCGTGGAGGAGACCTTAACCACAAGTTAACTCAAGAAGAACAAAGATACATTTTTTCCCTTGACACTGTTTGTCCGAAAGGATTAAATAAGGAAATCGAATACAATTTATTTCTTTGATCTCCTTATAAGATAATTCTTATGCTTCATTTTACATCCACTTGTTCTCCCCTCTGCTATTCATATATATATTTATCATAATGGTTTTCTACCAGTATAACTTTCTGCATACACCTCAATATGCGTTTTTAATTGTTTCATAACATTTTTTAGCGTTTGTATTTTTACTTTCCTTGTTTTTATTATTTTTTTCAATTGGTGTGTTTCCATCCACCCCTTTTGACCCTTTACGATACAATGCATGTCACTCCTTATATAATAATTTTTAAAAATTAAAGTATGGTTTGCCAGTAGGGGGCGCTCTCATTCCTTCTCATTCTTTTAAGACAGCACTCAATGCCCGTTTTTTTGCGATGTCTTTTTCCACTCACCGCCAGTAGGGGGAGCCCTTTAATTTAATCAATTTCTTTAAATAGTGCCCATATGCCCCTGCGTGGCGTTTTCCCGCCTCTGACTCCGTGTGCAGGTATGGTCCTTCTGCTATGCGATAACTTACTGTTTGTCAGAGTCTTTCATTTTTGATATATCTCACACTGATTTTGCTTCCTTGGATTTTTACAGCGTTTTTGTCTCAAGCCCTTTGTGTTTTCAAGTTTTTCTCCTCCGTTTAGCCTCTCAATAGAGTTTTATAATATCCCCCATATGGTTCGCTATTCCGGCACATCATATTTCCACCCTGCCTCTCCAGTTCACCATGTTTACACTTAGGTCCCAGTATAATGTTCTCTTTTTTTCACATTAACTTTCTGACGGCGCTTTCACTGCCCCGTGCGATTTTCACACATCAAGAAGATTTTTTGTAGACTCCTGCGTTGATCTACAGCTTGATGGTGAGTAGCACATTCTCCTAACATTTTTATTGACATTTGTTTGCTCCTAGTGAGTTTCCTTTCCCGCCTTTTTCTCGTGGGCGTATATGGCATTTTATTGATTTCTACCCTTTCCTCGCTACGACTTGTGATGTGTCCTGCATATGGGCTATTTTTAGTATACTTGTTATGCATAGACGTTCCCATTGCCTCCTGTTTTTCTTCGTTTTCTTTCCTCCCCCCCTTTTTCAGAGCCGTATGGCGAGTTTAGAGAAATAGTCACCGATATGCTAACGTGTGCTTTTTTATGTGAACTTTTACCCCCTTTTTTGCTTTGATCAATTCATTTTATTTTTTCGGTTTTTTTATTTTATTTTTTCAGTTATCTCACCTTACGGGCTATTGTTAATTTCCTCAACACACGTTTTTTCTATTCCTCCTGAGAATAGCGTTATACAGTCTTATTTCTTTTGGTTTCTGTCACAACGCTGTAATTTATTGCACATATAACAACTAGCTTTACTGCTGTTGCATTCTGTGCACACCACCTTAGGTTTTCTATCATGGCACTGCATATTTTTGCCGGTTCTATTATGGCCCCGTATACTTCGGACGTGTTAGTGACAAGCACATCGGCAGCACTTTAGAGTACTCAATGCGAAGGATGGCAACTCCCCCTCTGTGCATATACATTTTTATTTGTATTTAATTATTTATTTATTTTTTCATTTTTTTCATCGGTTCTTTGGCTCTGATTTAATAACACTTTTTTAGCCTCCCCCTCATATATTTTATATTTTATATTTTTTATTATATATTTTTTTCTTAAGGTGTAATGTATCCTTATGTTTTTTGTCTTACACTGTCCAGTGTCTTACAGGTCCTTCGCATATCATTCCCCCCGAGTGTTCCAGTGGCGTTCATTTTTTCTTATGGCTATATGCAATTTTTAATTCTGCTTTTAACAATCAAGGTCTTATGTATAAAGTATTGTTTCATTCCTGCTTTGATCTTCTATTTCTGCTCTGTTCACTATTTACTGTTCTGATTTTATTAACGGTCTGTATAATATGAGTAGCCGTTTTTATATGTTTGTATGGGTGTAATACTGAGCTTCTTTCAGGTTTGTCATTTAACCGTATGTTATATTGTTTTTAATGCAACCCTTGTACTTTTATTTCACACATGTATTCTTGTTGCACTCCATTGTTTTCATTTGTGCAATATTTCATTTATTTTCAGTTTGTGAATATTGTCATGGCGCAAGGCAGGCAGTGCCTATGGAAATAGAGGAAAATGTCCAGGGCAGTTTTAAAACCGGCAGTGCAAAGCACATGGCTAGGGGTTGCTATGGGCAACCAACCAAAACAGGAGCACCGGCTCTAGGAAAACGCCCAGGAGAAGCATTACGTCATAGCTCATCAGAGAGGCAGGAACAGCTGCAGGGAGTTGAGCTAACAAGGAACTCAAGAAATGACGCACTTAAAATAAGGTCAGTCTTGAACAAAGCAGATCCAGAGAGAGACGCAGTTCCAGAGTCAGATGCAGACTCAGTTTCTGATCAAGCAGGCAGAAACACATACACAGGAGAAAGACATACGGAAAGGACCCATGGGAAAGGAAAGAACAGAGCTTGTGATAACCAGGACATATACCTGAGAGCTTCTGACGTGGATTCCGTCTGCACCTCAGAGGAGTTTGTACCGGAGGAATTACCCGAGGTTAGTGCTGGAAAGTCAGGCTGCACTGAACTAGAGTCCAGCTGGGAACCGAGAGGGATTCCATTCAACAAACCACGAGGAGCTGGGAGAGGGAAATACCACAAGAGCAGGTACCTGGCGAGCCAAAGATCTTATCCTAAAGATATTTCTCAGCCAAGAGAAAGACGTTCTGTGAGGGGAAGTGAAAGAGAGAAAAGTTTCAACTTCCCGGTTGCAAAGCATTCAGGCAGAGCTCAGCCTGGGGAAAGACATATTACATGTAATAGAGGGGCACTGGATTTTACTCACCATAGTCCTGAGGTGTATGGCCCTATAAGGGGAAAATCCACAGTGCACGGTAACCTGCCTTTCTACGTGCATAGAGGGGAGAGAAGTCTTGGCCAGGAAGAAGAGAGGAGACTATTAAACACTGATACACATTACAGCCCTGCAAAAGATAATAGCCAAGAAGTACACGAGGACATGGAATGTGACTTCTGTGAAGAGAGCTCAGATATTTGCAAAATGGACTGTACAATGGTGTTTTCCGATAGTGTGACCTCTTTCTGTTAAAGCCTGAGTAAAGCCTGCCTAAGAGAAATCTGTGGAGGAACACAGATTTCACCGTTCAGCTTTTTGATATTGAAAAAGCCTGTTTTTCCCTTTTGTTTGATTAACGCTGACAAGAAACATTTTTTGTTGTAATTTGTAGTCCCTATTTGTGTTATGCCAGTATGATGGTTTAATTTCCTTTTGTATCCTGTTTGCAAGAATTATCCCGGGAAGGGAAATAAACACCTCTTTATAAGCCTAGCTGCTCGCTCCACAACTACACTCTTTATTTGAAAAGCTAGTGGGACTTCACCACCCAGGGGGCACTAAGTTGTCCCTGCTACCAAGAAAAGAGGGCCACACCGAAACCCCAGGCCTTCCGCCTCCGGGGTAGTAGGTGCGTTGACAATATACAATTAGTTGTTTATTGCTACTTATGTGCATTAGGCATTCATCTGCTTTTTGACCCTTCCTTACTCATAGTACTCTCCTATTTTATTATATGTAGTAACCTGTTCCATTTATTAGTTTCTAACACACAATCAGTTTGCTTATTGTTGTTTGTACGCATCAAGCATCTATTATGCTGTAATCGATTCCGTACATTATTTTAAAGTTATGGTATTTGGTTTTTATCTTTTGTTGTTTTTAGTTACGTTTGTTATTAAGTATCTGGTGTGTTCTATTTGATTTTTAGCCATCTATATTAATTCATTCTCATGGTTTTGACCTTTTGATTTTATTGAGTGGAGGAGTAGCCTAGTGGTTGGGGCAAGGTACTTCAGGCCGGAAGGTCGGTGGTTCAAATCCCACTAGAGGACAGCAACCTTGGGCCGGAAGGACTGGGGATTCTAGTCCCACAGGTGCTCCTTGTGGTCTTGGGCAAGCCACTTAACCCTCCATAGCCCATGTTCCCTGTAAAATAGTTATCTCCAAGTTATAATGCCCTGTTCAATGTAATTTCAGCTTGTTCAATGTAAACCGCACTGATGCAGAATAGCGCGGTATATAAGAGAATGTAAATAAAATTTATGCTTGTCATTTTAATGCTTTACAGATTGGGAAGAGTGACTACTGTTCCACACAGACATGTCCATCTGTGTGGTTCTCTGGTAATCTATCATTTATCACACAGTTTGATTCATGCAGTATGATATTCACTTTTTCTTGTTTTTTTAAATTTTCGTTTGGTTTTATGTTTGTTATGTTATTTTGTTTTTTTAGACCCCTGACGAAGGCTGAGGCCGAAACTTGTTGTTGGGTCCTTAATAAAGAATATTTATTACCATCTGGTTGGCTGTGGTCATACTTCCGCTGTTCTCCTTCAGAGGAATATTTTCTATCAATACTATCTTTTATACGAATAGATAAATTATGCATCCACTAGCTGGCAGCAAACATATAACCTGTTTTGAATATTGGCCCGGATCGAGTCAATGACACTTAATAATAGCTTTATGAAATAGGCACCTGTGAATGAAAATGTATGCAGGGGTTTTGTGTGAGTCACAGAGCAGGTATCGATAGGATATAGCGATTTTAGAACAGGTTCAGAGAAGAGCCACCAAAATGGTAAAGGGGATGGAAGGATACTCCTATGAAGAAAGGCTAAAAAGGTTAGGGCTCTTTAACCTGGAAAAGAGACTGCTGAGGGGAGATATGATAGAAGTCTATAATTAATGAACGGAGTGGAACGGGTAAACGTAGATCGATTGTTTACGTTATCAGAATATAGAAAGACTAGGGGACATGCAATGAAGCTACAGGGTAAACTATTTAAGACTAATAAAAGAAAATATTTTTTCACTCAACGTGTAATCAAACTCTGGAATTTGTTACCGGAGGATGTAGTAAAGGCTGTTAGTGTAGCTTGGTTTAAAAAAGGTTTGGACAAGTTCCTGGAGGAAAGGTCCATAAACCGTTATTAAGAAGTGACCGAAGATATCAATGCTTGACCCAGTATAAGCATTGTGGAACTTGTGTCTCTTGGGGAAACTGCTAGGTACATATGACCTAGATTGGCCACTGTTGGAAACAGAATACTGGGCTTGATGGACCTTGGTCTGACCCAGTATGGCATATCTTATGTTCTTATGTTCTTATGAGATATGGACATAAATTTCCTGGGGTAGTGTTCAATGTAGAAATATGCACATGCTTACTTTTTGGAAATTTGCCAGTATCTGCTTAGGGAAAAGTATGAAATATGTCCCCTTAATGTACATGCAGTATGCAAGAAGCTTTACTGATTGTATGTTATGTTTTTGCAGCACTAGCTTGGCCATGATAGCTGCATACATGGTAACAAACGAAAACAATCAAGGTCATGCCAAAATCCCTTATGTTACCTGCTCAAAGTGAAACAACCATTAAACACAGGGGTTTTCCTCTCCAATAGAAGCATTCCTCCAGAACAGTGGTTTCCAACCCAGTCCTCGGGTACCCCCAGCCCAGTCAGGTTTTCAGGGTATCCATAATGAATATGCATGAGATAGATCTTGCTTCCATTGTATGCAGATCTATCTCATGCATATTCATTGTGGATATCCTGAAAGCCTGACTGGTCTGGAGGGTTACCTGAGGGCTGGGTAGGGAACCAGTGCTCTAGAACCGTGATTCTCAACCCAGTCTTTGGGATACATCTAGCCAGTCAGGTTTTCAGGATAACCACAATGAATATGCATGAGAGAGATTTGCATGTATTGCCTCCATTGTGGTCTGACTGGCTAGATGTGTCCTAGGTTGAAAATCCTTGCTCTAGAACCAGGTCCTTACCAATCTGGAAGGGCTTGAATCCTTCTGATCATACTGCCCTGGCTATTGTGTGGCGCCAATAGAAATCTCTTCACCATAACAAAGCTATTCAGTACTGGTTGCTCTATGGGCAGGAGGGCTTTGATGTGCCTCTTGCAGGAAGGGGCCTGGTTCTGACCATTTGGGGGGGGGGGGGTGTCACCTGCTTTATGTATTGTGTTTTAGGAGGAAAGGAGGGGTAAGCTTTGATGTTAGACATTCCTCTTGAAATTGACCATCACATTTTTCAGTGGGAAAGGGGTGTTTTGCTATTCTTGGGGCAAGGTGATGGTGCTTGGGCAGGATAGGAGTGGTTTATTAGGGAGCTAGTTCAGTAAAGAAATACTCAGTGCTTACTAGTGCTTTCACTTTGATGAAGCACTTCTAGAGAACTGGGGGGGGGGGAGCTAAAATGCCCTCAGCAAGATATTCAGTGGTTATTGCCACCAAATATCCCCACAGACTGCGTAAAAAACATCTGGTTAAAACTGGGGTGGTCTGTGGGTGGACTGTCGCATTGATGTTGACTATCCGATTATCAGCAATATTCAGCCACTAGCCAAATAGCTTAACCATTTAAAATTAGGGCAAGTGGATGGCTGTCCTAACCTTAACCGGTTAGCACAGTCCCTTTAGTGGCACTACTGTCTGACAAGCCCTGATATCCAGCGGCGGAAACCAGATATCTTCTTCTCCTGCGAATATCAGCGTTTTATTAAAGTGGCAGCAGTTATGCACTTTAAATAACCGAGCTGCCGTCACTGAATGTGCCTCTCCATGGTGTTCACTAATGGATCCTGAGGGCTGCAAACAAGTTGGGTTTTCAGGACAATCATAATGAATATACATGAAGAAGATTTGCATGCTGTCACCTCACCTTGTATGTAGATCTTTTTTCGTGGCATGTCCATTGGGGATATTCTGAAATCCTGGAATATTTGTGCTTCTTGAGGACTGAACATGAATGCCACTGTCCTAGAGCAGCCCTTCAAAGTGTAGTAACATAGAAACATGACGGCAGAAAAGGACCACCTGGCCTGTCTAGCCTGCCCTTCCATATCACCCACTACAAGAGTCCCCTTTTTTCCTTTAGAGAGCCTCTGTGTTTGTCCCATGCTTTTTTGAATTTAGATACTGTCCTCATCTCTACCACCTCCACTGGGAGACTAGTCCACCATAAAGAAATATTTCCACCATATTATTCCTGAGTCTGTCCCCTTTCACCCTCATTCTATGTCCTCTCGTAGCAGAACTTTCTTTCAATCGAAAGAGGCTCTCCTTCTGTGTATTTATACCATGGAGGTATTAAACATCTCAACCATATCACCTCTGTCCCGCCTTTTCTCTAAAATATACATATTAAGGTCCTAAAGTCTGTCCTCATGCTTTATAACGAAGACCATTAACCATATTACTAGCCACCCTCTGCACCGACTCCAACCTGTTTATATCCTTTCCAGAATTGCACACAATACTCCAAATGAGGTCGCACCAAAGACTTATACAGAGGCACTATCACCTCCTTTCTTCTGCTGGCCATTCCTCTCCCTATATACCCAAGCATCTTTCTAGCTTTTGCTGTCACCTTTTCTACCTGTTTAGCTACTTTGAGATCGTCAGACACAATCACGCCTAAGTCCTGTTCTTTCATGGACAGAAGTACGCTACACCCTATACTGTACCGCTCCCTTGGATTGTTGCAGCCAAATGCATGATCCTACATTTTTTAGCATTAAATCTCAACTACCAAATTCTAGACCATTCTTCAAGCTTAGCTAGATCCCTCTTCGTGTTATTTACACCTTCCTGGGTGTCTACTCTGTTGCAGATTTTGGTATCATCCGCAAAGAGGCAAACCTTACCCAACAGCCCTTCCACTATATCACTAACAAAGATGTTAAAAAGATGTGATGCCTTGATGATCGGCGCTCAAACAATTGGTACTCAAACTTGGACTAATTCAATTATAATTAGAGGTGAGGAGGCAGAACTGGATTGTTCCAGCTCCAACAGGGGAAGTTAACATTGTTCAACTAGTAGAGCATATGAGTTAACTGGCATCTGGAATACAACATAGGTAGTGGGCTCTTCAGTGAGCCCTTTAAATACATGCATCTTTAAGGGTCTGTTTCAGACCTTATAATTAACCACATCAATGTTCCCTCTAATTTTCTGTAGGCTGTGTGCGCATAAAATATCAGCTGTGTGCAGCTTTTGAAGGAAGGTTAAATTTTTGTGCGCCACATAACGACACTCAGAGTTATATACTTTAAAATTTGACTACACGTCAGAATACAGGATGTACACCACATTGATTTTAATCAAATTAAATGAAAATAGACGATTACTAAATGAAGCGGGAAATTTCTAGTAATTACAATCATAACTTTTAAATTTTAAGACGTCTGTGTTGTTTTCTATCAGAATCAGAGCCGTAATTTGTGTGCACTCTGTTGTAAAGTATGTGCGCTCTCTCGGCGAGGTGTGTGCGCGCGCACACGCGCACAGTTTAGAGCTGGGGTCACCAACCTCCAGAGGGCCGCGGGCCGCACAGCCGACTACCGGGAGCCTCGCGGGCCGCACCCCCCTTCTCCCCGCCCCCGCGAAAAAAAACAACAAACGCAAAATTATGAAAACAATGGCTGACCACCTTTATTGAATTTAATGAGATGGCTGATGATTCATGCTAGCAGACAAACGGTTAAAGTCCGGCTTCACAGATGACACTGACAGGAGAAGGGACGCTTGCAGGTGGTCGTCGGTGAGCTGCGAGCGCGTGGATGACTTTATCAATTTCATTCGGCTGAACAGCTGTTCGCAGCAGTAGGTTGAGCCGAAGAGAGCAGCGACCTTGCGTGCGTTGGCGACCATGGACGGGTGGGTGGCCGCCTGTGTCTTCCAAAATGCGACAGGGCCCATAGCCATGAAGCGCGACTTCTGTGCGTCATCACACTGCAGTTCGATCAAGTCCATTTGAAGGTCAGAGGGCACGTCGGTGGGGTTCATCTCGAAGGGGGCACTGAAGAGGGCAAAGTCTTGCGAGTGCTTGGTGAAGTCTTGGAAACGAGCCTCAAACTCCGTCTTGAGATGACGGATGGTGGATGCGTAACGGCGAGCAGCAGCAGCCAAAGGCGTCAGTGCAGCGAGCTGCGCAAAGTGTGCGAAGTTGCGTGCTTGCAGCTGCTTTTCCCACAGCATTAGCTTCACTTGAAAGGCCTTCACAGTCATGCCGCGGGCCGCAGATACAATGACGGGAATCCTTGGTGGGCCTCGCGGGCCGCACGAAGGGACCTCGTGGGCCGCATGCGGCCCGCGGGCCGCAGGTTGGTGACCCCTGGTTTAGAGGGAACAGTGAACCACATAAACTCAATGGGTGAGCAGTATGAAACAATGCAATGTCCTGACCCTGGTAAATGCACATCTTTCAGTGGCCCTCAAGTGTTGCTGTTTAGGCTTTAACGGATAACAGCCCCTTTTCATGGCTAGTGTCCAGCCAATTACTGCGAGTTTGTATTAGGTCCATAGTAACTACTGCTGATGAACTGTGGCGCTGCGATATGATTTCATCTTGGAAATCACAGTAACAAAGCTTGCACTAATCAACCCCAGTCCCAGCTAATGAAATAAACCATGATAAGCAGCAGCTGATGGTGTCACATTGGGGGCTGTGCTTCCCTTATGGTTATTGGCATCTGAACAAACCGTGTTGCCATGAGCTGTACAGTGGTTTGTTCCTGTTAAGGGACTGGGATTTGGCTTTATAACTTTAGAAACATCTTTCAGATGAAGGATTGATTTCATATATGGATTGGGGTGAGCAAAGCAGTTTAGAAATTGATAGAAATTATGTACCCAATTATGCAGGAACATTAAGATCGTTTTATCTTTTTTACAAAGATGGATTGAAATTGTTTTAGAATAGCTATTTTGGGATGGAAGTACATTCAAATTGTGAAAAAACAGGCTTGATAGACTGTATGATGTTGAAGCATTGAATTCATCATTTTATCTACCATCAATGCCAGGCAGGCAGATATGCTCCTTATAGTATGCTGGTGTCCTCACTAGACAGGAATATTGCCCCGAATCTGTTTTTTATCTTAGTTACGCACAATAAAGGTTTATTAACCTAGAGGTGTTGGTGCATTCCACAGCATGATCAGATTAAGATACAAGATTGAAATGTGTATTTATTTAGTATGGATGTGTTGAATTTGCATTGGGGTCTGGATTGTTTTTAATTTAATTTTTGTTTTATTGGTTTTGATTTTACTGTACTACACCTATATTTTTATGAGCTAGGCATGCAATCAAATTTTAATATATAAAATAAATAAGATAAAATATTGAGACATAGGGCTATGTTTACTAAAGTGGGCTAATGGTTAACCCGAGCTATTGCAACTAGGTCCCATGTTATTCAGTGGGACCTAGTTACAGATAGCCCGGATTAACCATTAGCCCAGTTTGTAAACATACCCCATAGATTGCCAACAGGTGTAGGCATAATATAGGTGGTCATGACTGGGCAAGTTCGATAGCAATGTCAGCCGATATATTTCTGGATTATTTCTTTTCAATGCCAGTAGCAGGCCTGGATTTAGGTATAGACAATATAGGGCACCACATTTTGAAGGTGCCAAATATCGAGGCTAAAAAGGAAACTAATTCTGCTCACTTAATTATCTCAGGGGGAGAAACCTCCTTCACCTGCCTTCTTCAGGGTGGCATTGTGTGTGTGGGGGGGGGGGGGGGTAGGGCAAGCAAAAGAGAAAATGTGGAGAGATGCTGCACCAGGAACGGGTGGGGAAGAAAAGTGAAGATGATGGATGGGGGAGGAAGGGGAGATGCTTGACTAAGTGGGGCTAGAGAAGGGAAGAGGAAACACTGGACATAGAGAAGGGAAGATGCTGGACATGTGGGGGGAGTAGGGAAGGGAAGGGGCAATGCTGGACACAGAGAAGGGAAGATGCTGGACATGTGGGGGGAGTAGGAAAGGGAAGGGGGAATGCTGGACACAGAGAAGGGAAGATGCTGGACATGTGGGGGGAGTAGGGAAGGGAAGGGGGAATGCTGGACACAGAGAAGGGAAGATGCTGGGCATGTGGGGGGAGTAGGGGAGGGAAGGGGAAATGCTGGATACAGAGAAGGGAAGATGCTGGACATGTGGGGGGAGTAGGGAAGGGAAGGGGGAATGCTGGACACAGAGAAGGGAAGATGCTGGGCATGTGGGGGGAGTAGGGGAGGGAAGGGGAAATGCTGGACACAGAGAAGGGAAGATGCTGGGCATATGGGGGGAGTAGGGGAGGGAAGGGGAAATGCTGGACACAGAGAAGGGAAGATGCTGGGCATGTGGGGGGAGTAGGGGAGGGAAGGGGGAATGCTGGACACAGAGAAGGGAAGATGCTGGACATGTGGGGGGAGTAGGGAAGCGAAGGGGGAATGCTGGACACAGAGAAGGGAAGATGCTGGACATGTGGGGGGAGTAGGGAAGGGAAGGTGGAATGCTGGACACAGAGAAGGGAAGATGCTGGACATGGGGTGGGAGTAGGGGAGGGAAGGGGGAATGCTGAACACAGAGAAGGGAAGATGCTGGGCATGTGGGGGGAGTAGGGGAGGGAAGGGGAAATGCTGGACATAGAGAAGGGAAGATGCTGGGCATGTGGGGGGAGTAGGGGAGGGAAGGGTAAATGCTGGACACAGAGAAGGGAAGATGCTGGACATGTGGGGGGAGTAGGGAAGGGAAGGGGGAATGCTGGACACAGAGAAGGGAAGATGCTGGGCATGTGGGGGGAGTAGGGGTGGGAAGGGGCAATGCTGCACACTGAGACGGGATGATGCTGGGCATGTGGGGGGAGTAGGGGAGGGAAGGCGAAATTCTGGACATAGAGAAAGGAAGATGCTGGACATGTGGGGGGAGTAGGGGAGGGAAGGGAAATGCTGGACACAGAGAAGGGAAGATGCTGGACATGTGGGGGGAGTAGGGGAGGGAAGGGTAAATGCTGGACACAGAGAAGGGAAGATGCTGGACATGTGGGGGAGTAGGGAAGGGAAGCGGAAATCCTGGACAGAGAGAAGGGAAGATGCTGGGCATGTGGGGGGAGTAGGGGAGGGAATGGGAAATGCTGGACACAGAGAAGGGAAGATGCTGGACATGGAGTAGGGGAGGGAAGGGGAATTCTGGACACAGAGAAGGGAAGATGCTGGACATGTGGGGGGAGTAGGGGAGGGAAGGGGAAATGCTGGGACACAGAGAAGGGAAGATGCTGGACATGTGGGGGGAGTAGGGGAGGGAAGGGGAATGCTGGGACACAGAGAAGGGAAGATGCTGGGATGTGGGGGGAGTAGGGAAGGGAAGGGGGAATGCTGGACACTGAGAAGGGAACATGCTGGACATGTGGGGGGAGTAGGGGAGGGAAGGGGGAATGCTGGACACAGAGAAGGGAAGATGCTGGACATGTGGGGGGAGTAGGGGAGGGAAGGGGAATGCTGGACACAGAGAAGGGAAGATGCTGGGGATGTGGGGGGAGTAGGGGAGGGAAGGGTAATGCTGGACACAGAGAAGGGAAGATGCTGGACATGTGGGGGGAGTAGGGGAGGGAAGGGGAAATGCTGGACACAGAGAAGGGAAGATGCTGGATATGTGGGGGGAGTAGGGGAGGGAAGGGGGAAATGATGAACACAGAGAAGGAAAGATGCTGGCCATGGGGGGAGTAGGGGAGGGAAGGGGGAATGCTGGACACAGAGAAGGGAAGATGCTGGGGATGTGGGGGGAGTAGGGAAGGGAAGGGGAATGCTGGACACAGAGAAGGGAAGATGCTGGGGATGTGGGGGAGTAGGGAAGGGAAGGGGAATGCTGGACACAGAGAAGGGAAGATGCTGGGGATGGGGGGGGTGTAGGGGAGGGAAGGGGGAATGCTGGACACAGAGAAGGGAAGATGCTGGACATGGGGGAGTAGGGGAGGGAAGTTGAGATGCTGGACACAGAGAAGGGAAGATGCTGGGCATGTGGGGGTAGTAGGGGAGGGAAGGGGAATGCTGGACACAGAGAAGGGAAGATGCTGGGGATGTGGGGGGAGTAGGGAAGGGAAGGGGAATGCTGGACACAGAGAATGGGAAGATGCTGGGGATGTGGGGGGAGTAGGGGAGGGAAGGGGGAATGCTGGACACAGAGAAGGGAAGATGCTGGACATGGGGGAGTAGGGGAGGGAAGGGGAAATTCTGGACATAGAGAAGGGAAGATGCTGGGCATGTGGGGGGAGTAGGGAAGGGGGAATGCTGGACACAGAGAAGGGAAGATGCTGGACATGTGGGGGGAGTAGGGGAGGGAAGGGGTAATGCTGGACACAGAAGGGAAGATGCTGGCCATGTGGGGGGAGTAGGGGAGGGAAGGGGAAATGCTGGACAAAGAGAAGGGAAGATGCTGGACATCTGGGGGGAGTAGGGGAGGGAAGGGGAAATGCTGGACACAGAGAAGGGAAGATGCTGGACATGTGGGGGGAGTAGGGGAGGGAAGGGGGAATGCTGGACACAGAGAAGGGAAGATGCTGGGCATGTGGGGGGAGTAGGGGAGGGAAGGGGAAATGCTGGACATAGAGAAGGGAAGATGCTGGACGTGTGGGGAGTAGGGGAGGGAAGGGGGAATGCTGGATACACAGAAGGGAAGATGCTGGGCATGTGGGGGGAGTATGGGAGGAAAGGGGGAATGCTGGACATAGAGAAGGGAAGATGCTGGGGCATGAGGGGGGAGTAGGGAGGGAGGGAAGGCGACATGCTGGACACAGAGAAGGGAAGATGCTGGGCATGTGGGGGGAGGAGGGGAGGGAAGGGGGAATGCTGGACATAGAGAAGGGAAGATGCTGGACATCTGGGGGGAGTAGGGGAGGGAAGGGAAAATGCTGGACACAGAGAAGGGAAGATGCTGGACATGTGGGGGGAGTATGGGAGGAAAGGGGGAATGCTGGACATAGAGAAGGGAAGATGCTGGGCATGTGGGGGGAGTTGGGGAGGGAAGGGGAAATGCTGGACAAAGAGAAGGGAAGATGCTGGATATGGGGGGAGTAGGGGAGGGAAGGGGGAAATGCTGGACACAGAGAAGGGAAGATGCTGGACATGTGGGGGGAGTAGGGGAGGTAATGGGTAATGCTGGACATAGAGAAGGGAAAAGGCTGGACATGGGGGGAGTAGGGAGGGAAGGGGGAAATGCTGGACATAGAGAAGGGAAGATGCTGGGCATGTGGGGGGAGTAGGGGAGGGAAGGGAAAATGCTGGACACAGAGAAGGGAAGATGCTGGGCATGTGGGGGGGTTGGGGAGGGGAGGGGAAATGCTGCACACAGAGAAGGGAAGATGCTGGGCATGTGGGGGGGGGGTAGGGGAGGGAAGGGGAAATGCTGGACACAGAGAAGGTAAGATCCTGGGAATGTGGGGGGAGTAGGGGAGGGAAGGGGGAATGCTGGACACAGAGAAGGGAAGATGCTGGGCATGTGGGGGGAGTAGGGGAGGGAAGGGGAAATGCTGGACACAGAGAAGGGAAGATGCTGGACATGGGGGAGTAGGGGAGGGAAGGGGAAATGCTGGACACAGAGAATGGAAGATGCTGGTCGTGTGGGGAGTAGGGAAGGGGGAATGCTGGACACAGAGAAGGGAAGATACTGGGCATGTGGGGGGAGTAGGGGAGTGAAGGGGAAATGCTGGACAGAGAGAAGGGAAGATGCTGGTCATGTGGGGGGTGTAGGGTAGGGATGGGGGAATGCTGGACATAGAGAAGGGAAGATGCTGGACATCTGGGGGGAGTAGGGGAGGGAAGGGGAAATGCTGGACATAGAGAAGGGAAGATGCTGGACATCTGGGGGGAGTAGGGGAGGGAAGGGAAATGCTGGACACAGAGAAGGGAAGATGCTGGACATGTGGGGGGAGTAGGGGGAGGGAAGGGAAAATGCTGGACACAGAGAAGGGAAGATGCTGGGCATGTGGGGGGAGTAGGGGAGGGAAGGGGAAATGCTGGACATAGAGAAGGGAAGATGCTGATATGGGGGAGTAGGGGAGGGAAGGGGAAATGCTGGACACAGAGAAGGAAAGATGCTGGGCATGGGGGGGGTAGGGGAGGGAAAGGGAAATGCTGGACATAGAGAAGGAAAGATGCTGGACATGTGGGGGGAGTCAGGAGGGAAGGGGGAATGCTGGACATAGAGAAGGGAAGATGCTTGTCATGTGGGGGTAGTTGGGGCGGGAAGGGGAAATGCTGGACACAGAGAAGGGAAGATGCTGGACATGTGGGGGGAGTGGGGGAGGGAAGGGGCAATGCTGGATACAGAGAAGGGAAGATGCTGGGCATGTGGGGGGAGTAGGGGAGGGAAGGGGAAATGCTGGACATAGAGAAGGGAAGATGCTGGACATGGGGGAGTAGGGGAGGGAACGGGAAATGCTGGACATAGAGAAGGGAAGATCCTGGAAATGTGGGGGGAGTCGGGGAGGGAAGGGGAAGATGTTGGGCATGTGGGGGGAGTAGGGGAGGAAGGGGAAGATGGTGGGCATGTGGGGGAGTAGGGGAGGGAAGGGGAAATGCTGGACATAGAGAAGGGAAGATGCTGGACATGTGGGGGGAGTAGGGAGGGAAGGGGGAAATGCTGGACATAGAGAAGGGAAGATGCTGGGCATGTGGGGGGAGTAGGGGAGGGAAGGGGAAATGCTGGAGATGGAGAAGGGAAGATGCTGGGCATGTGGGGGGAGTAGGGGAGGGAAGGGGAAATGCTGGAGATGGAGAAGGGAAGATGCTGGGCATGTGGGGGAGTAGGGACGGGAAGGGGAAATGCTGGACATAGAGAAGGGAAGATGCTGGACATGGGGGGGGAGTAGGGAGGGAAGGGGAAATGCTGGACATAGAGAAGGGAAGATGCTGGGCATGAGGGGGGAGTAGGGGAGGGAAGGGGAAATGCTGGACATGGAGAAGGGAAGATGCTGGGCATGTGGGGGAGTAAGGGAGGGAAGGGGAAATGCTGGAGATGGAGAAGGGAAGATGCTGGGCATGTGGGGGGAGTAGGGGAGGGAAGGAGAAATGCTGGACACAGATAAGGGAAGATGCTGGGCATGTGGGGGGAGTAGGGGAGGGAAAGGGAAATGCTGGACACAGAGAAGGGAAGATGCTGGATATGGGGGGAGTAGGGAGGGAAGGGGAAATGCTGGACACAGAGAAGGGAACATGCTGGACATGGGGGAGTAGGGGAGGGAAGGGGAAATGCTGGACACAGAGAAGGGAAGATGCTGGACGTGGGGGGAGTAGGGGAGGGAAGGGGAAATGCTGGACACAGAGAAGGGAAGATGCTGGCCATGTGGGGGGAGTAGGGAAGGGAAGGGGAAATGCTGGACATAGAGAAGGGAAGATGCTGGATATGGTGGAGGTAGGGGAGGGAAGGGGATATGCTGGATACTGAGAAGGGAAGATTCTGGACATGTGGGGGGAGTAGGGGAGGGAAGGGGAAATGCTGGACACAGAGAAGGGAACATGCTGGGCATGTGGGGGGAGTAGGGGAGGGAAGGGGAAATGCTGGACATAGAGAAGGGAAGATGCTGGGCATGAGGGGGGAGTAGGGGAGGGAAGGGGAAATGCTGGACATGGAGAAGGGAAGATGCTGGGCATGTGGGGGGAGCAGGGTAGGGAAGGGGAAATGCTGGACATGGAGAAGGGAAGATGCTGGGCATGTGGGGGGAGTAGGGGAGGGAAGGGGAAATGCTGGACCTTGAGTTGGGATGATGCTGGTCTGGGGGGAGTAGGGGAGGGAAGGGGAAATGCTGGACATAGAGAAGGGAAGATGCTGGACATGGGGGAGTAGGGGAGGGAAGGGGAAATGCTGGACACAGAGAAGGGAAGATGCTGGGCATGTGGGGGGGTATGGGATGGAAGGGGAAATGCTGGACACAGAGAAGTGAAGATGATGGCCATGTGGGGGGAGTAGGGGAGGGAAGGGGAAATGCTGGACACAGAGAAGTGAAGATGTTGGGCATGTGGGGGGAGTAGGGAAGGGAAGGGGAAATGCTGGACACAGAGAAGGGAAGATGATGGAAATGGGGGGAGTAGGGAGGGAAGGGGAAATGCTGGACACAGAGAAGGGAAGATGCTGGACATGGGGGAGTAGGGGAGGGAAGGGGAAATGCTGGACACAGAGAAGGGAAGATGCTGGACGTGGGGGGAGTAGGGGAGGGAAGGGGAAATGCTGGACACAGAGAAGGGAAGATGCTGGCCATGTGGGGGGAGTAGGGAAGGGAAGGAGAAATGCTGGACATAGAGAAGGGAAGATGCTGGATATGGGGGGAGTAGGGGAGGGAAGGGATATGCTGGATACTGAGAAGGGAAGATGCTGGACATGTGGGGGGAGTAGGGTAGGGAAGGGGAAATGCAGGAGACTGAGAAGGGAATATGCTGTACATGTGGGGGAGTAGGGAAGGGAAGGGGAAATGCTGGACACAGAGAAGGGAAGATGCTGGACATGTGGGGGGAGTAGGGGAGGGAAGGGGAAATGCTGGACATAGAGAAGGGAAGATGCTGGACATGTGGGAGGAGTAGGGGAGGGAAGGGGATATGCTGGATACTGAGAAGGGAAGATGCTGGACATGTGGGGAGAGTAGGGAAAGGGAAATACTGGACACCTGGGGGGATAGGGAATGGAAGGAAGAGCTGGATATAGAGTATGGGGAAGGGGAGATGCTGGACATGTGGGGGGGAGAAGGGAAGGGAAGGGGATATGCTGTATACAGAGAAGGGAAGATGCTGGACATGTGGGGGGAGTAGGGAAAGGGAAATACTGGACCCCTGGGGGGATAGGGAATGGAAGGAAGAGCTGGATATAGAGTATGGGGAAGGGGAGATGCTGGACATGTGGGGGGGAGAATGGAAGGGAAGGGGATATGCTGGATACAGAGAAGGGAAGATGCTGGACATGTGGGGGGAGTAGGGAAAGGGAAATACTGGACCCCTGGGGGGATAGGGAATGGAAGGAAGAGCTGGATATAGAGTATGAGGGAAGGGGAGATGCTGGACTATGAGGGAACTGTGGAAGATAAGAGGAAACGTAGGAGTATGCAGAAGTGGGGAAGGGAAGAAGAAATGCTGGACATGCAGCAGGGAAAGGGAAGATACTGGGCACCTGGGAGGGGGGTAAGAAAGGGAAGGAAGCTACTGGACTATGGGAGGGGGCAGCTGACAGAAGGTTTGCATCAGATATTCTTGTGTTGGCCCTGACAGCATGGGTCTGACAAATGGCCTGGCTGCTGATGCTTTGATGTGGGATATGGTACAGTAGCCCCCCACGATTCTGGCAGCTGTTGGTGTTCAGGAAGGGAGATGTCTCATGGAAGGAGCCCATAACAAAAGATAAGAAAGGATTGTGTCCACTTAGAATCCTGTCATGGAATGCCAGCCCCATGGTTTACTGCCGATCTGCGGAAATCGCTGCTCCTACTAAGGAAGCTAGAAAGAAGATGGCGACGTTCTCATGCCGCGGAGGACCACACAACATACATTGGCCACTTAAATCTTCACCGTGAGTCAATCTCTGACAAGATGAGAACTTACCACACCGAACTCCTCCTCCGTTCACTAAATAAACCCCGGGACCTCTTCAACTTAGCGAGATCCTTAACCAAGGAACCTTCTCCTCCCCAGCCAGATCAAATCCTACCCCAGCACTATGCCGACCACCTCCAATCCAAAATCCTCAAATTAAACATCGCACCAGGACCCTCACCTAGCCATATCCCCCACCTACAGCAACTGCTTACCAAATTCACACCTCCATCAGAGAAAAACATTGAAGACCTTATCACTGTGATCAACAGCACTACAGCACCAAAGGACCCTTGCCCTGCGTATTGGATCAGAGTGATGCACATCGAGCTCAGTCCTATTCTAGCCAGCATCATGAGACTCTCCTTCTCAACAGGTAAATTTCCATCCTCTCTCAAACAAACATCCATACGCCCGCTCCTGAAAAACAACAGACTAGATCAGACAAAAACCGACTCATACCGTCCTATCTCGAGTATTCCTCTGCTAGCCAAATTAATTGAGAAGGTTGTTCAAAGACAAATCCAACATCACATCGACTCATCAGCCCCACTAGATCCCTGCCAGCATGGGTTTCGTGATTCACATGGAGTTGAGACATTACTCGTCACACTAACCAACACCTTGAACAGAGGAATAGATAACATTGAAAACGGATTTGCTCTTATCTTCCTTGACATTGCTGCCGCTTTCGATTCCATCAACCACGACCAGCTCCTTACACGTCTTCAGGAGAAGGTAATCTTGGGCCTGGCCTGGGAATGGTGTAAATCCTATCTTGCTGACTGATGGCAACATGTACGAATGGGATCCGCAACATCTGAACCATTCCAGCAACAACAAGGAGTACCCCAAGGCTCATCGCTGTCTGCGCTACTTTTTAATGTGTACATGCAGCGCATTTGCGAGATCATCCGCTCATTCAACATATCCAGCCTTTTATACACAGACAACGTTCTGCTCTTTGCCCCAATCAAAGTTCTACAACCTGATTTTACCGCCCTTGTAGATTGCTTCAATGCAATCACCGACTGGCTTAAAGCGAAGAACCTCCGGATTAACGTCAAGAAAACTGAGGTCCTATTCATTACAAAGAACAAAAACTTCTCTCCCCCCACAACCTTGAAGGTAAGAGATGCAGAACTCCCAAGCAAACCTGCGATACGCTATTTGGGTGTGATGCTGGACCAACACCTTGACTTCAAAGAACACTACCAGGATTATATACAATAAAATCAGGACTCTACGGCACATAAAACCCATGTTAGCTCCCGACGACTTCCGAACTATTTTCCAGGCACTGGTAACCCCACATTTTGATTATGCAAACGTCATTCTGCATGGCCTCCCCAAGAGCACTCTCAACCCATTGCAACTTGCAATGAACGCAGCCGCACGCATGCTCTGTGGTCTATCCAGAAGAACCCACATCACACCCATCCTAAAGGACCTTCACTGTTGTTGTTGTTAAGTGCCGTCGAGTCGGAGTCGACTCATGGCGACCCTCTGGATAACTATCCTAAATTGTGTTCGATCTTCAGTCAGGCGGCTCATTGTTGACAGACTGGTACCCGTAGCTGCTGTTATTGTATCAATCCATCTCATTGCTGGCCTTCCTCTTTTGCGTTGACCTTCTATATTGCCAAGCATGATGTCTTTCTCTAATGATCTCTCTCTCCGCATGCTGTGTCCAAAGTATGAAAGTCGAAGTCTTGTCATCTGAGCTTCTAAAGAAAGCTTAGGTTTGATCTCCTCTAGTACAGACTGGTTTGTTCTTCGGGCAGTCCATGGTATACACAGTATTCGCTGCCAGCACCATAATTCAAAGGCATCAGTTTTCTTCCTGTCTATCTTTTTCACTGTCCAGCTTTCACATCCATATGATGTTATTGAAAATACCATGGCTTGAACAAGTCGAATCTTTGTATGGAGAGAGACATCTCTGCTCTTGAGAATCTTATCTAGGTCTTTCATAGCCATTCTGCCAAGAGCAATGCGTCGTCTGATTTCTTGACTGCTTGTTGCTTCTTTATTGATAGTTGATCCAAGTAGGTTAAAGTTGTTCACGATTTCAATTTCTTCTCCTTCGACGATGAACATGTTGATTATGCCAGTTGTCATGATCTTTGTCTTCTTTACATTAAGGTGCAGGCCCATTTTGAGACTATGTTCCTTGATTGTGAGAAGCAAATGTTTCAGATCATCTTCACTTTCCGCCAGTAATGTGGTATCATCAGCATAGCGAAGGTTGTTGATGAGTCTTCCACCAATCTTCACTCCTCTGTTGTCTTCATACAATCCTGCTTCTCTGATGATTTGTTCTGCATATAAATTAAACAGGTAGGGGGAAAGTATGCAGCCTTGTCTTACACCTTTGCTTATTTTAAACCATTCTGTTTCTCCTTGTTCTGTTCGAACTGTTGCTTCTGGATCAATGTACAGATTGTGCAAGAGAACGATCAGGTGTTCTGGTATACCCATGCTTCTTAATGTGGCGCAGAGTTTCTCATGGTTTACACCAGGGGTCACCTTCGTGCGGCCCGCGAGGCTCTACCCCGGTTAACATTACGTGCGGCCCGCCAAGGATTCCCGCCATTGTATCCACGCGCTCGCAGCTCACCGACGACCACCTGCAAGCGTCCCTTCTCCTGTCAGTGTCATCTGTGAAGCCGGACTTTAAGCGTTTGTCTGCTAGCATGAATCATCAGCCATCTCATTAAATTCAATAAAGGTGATCAGCCATTGTTTTCATAATTTTGCGTTTGTTGTTTTTTTTCGCGGGGGCGGGGAGAAAGGGGGTGCGGCCCGCGAGGCTCCCGGTAGTCAGCTGTGCGGCCCGCGGCCCTCTGGAGGTTGGTGACCCCAGGTTTACACAGTCAAAAGCTTTGCTATAGTTGATAAAGCACAAATAGATATCCTTTTGGTATTCTTTAGTCTTTTCAAGGATCCATCTCACATCCGCAATGATGTCTCTTGTTCCTCGCCCTTTTCTGAACCCTGCTTGCACTTCAGGTAGTTCTTGTTCCAGGTATGATTGTAGTCTCTTTTGAATAAACTTCAGTAGAATTTTGCTGGCATGTGGGATCAGAGCGATTGTGCGATAATTTCCACAGTCAGTTGGATCACCTTTCTTTAGTACTGGTATAAACACAGATCTTTTCCAGTCAGTTGGCCATGATGCTGTCTTCCATATTTCTTGGCAGAGCCTTGTAAGTACGTTAACAGCTGCATCAGATTGATGTAATACTTCTATGGGACTTCTATGGTCTATCCAGAAGAACCCACATCACACCCATCCTAAAGGACCTTCACTGGTTACCATTAAATTGCAGACTCACATACAAGGTATTACTCATCACATTCAAAGCCCTTAACATGATATCCCCCTCATCCCTTACAGTCCTCCTCATCCCAACCCCAAACAACAGGTCGAGGAGGTCAGTAGCCGCTAACACGCTGATCATCCCGATTGAGTCCACTAAGTGCACACAAGCAACCAGGAACAGGGCATTCTCCTTCTATGCCCCAAAGTGTTGGAACAACCTCCCTCCAAGCATCAGATCAATCAGAGATCTCACACAATTCAGGAAAGCCCTCAAGCACCACCTATTCCTCCTATACTTTTCACAACCAAACGCAACCCATCCACGCCCAACACCTTGCAAACTGAATAATACCAACCAAGCAACAGAACCATACTACACAGTTCTTTGCATGTGTGACTCTGATCATTAATGTAATCAAGAATGACGATATGATAATGTAACACTCGAAGACCCAGCTTTAGCCATTTAGTTAAGCCTATCATAGAACTTGTAAACAGTTACTGTTACAACTGTGTGTGTTAATGTGTAAATAGTTCACCCAGTTACAATTCCAAGTTTTTTGATCCTGTTCGATGTAGCACTAGGCATTTCATTGTCTCTTGCAAGAATTGTTAACTGTAAACCGCACTGATAATGAAGAGTGCGGTATACAAAAAGCTTTAAATAAATAAATAAAAATTCAACAGATTAGCATCCATATTCAGTGCTGGCTGTGCTCCTAATAAATTAAGTGCTGCTGCTGGTGTTAAAGTACCTGACAGGACGTCAAAAACTAGCCAGATTCCATGCTGTTTATCACAGGGGTACAGGGCCGGCCCGTCCATTGAGCAAGAATGTTTTTTGCACAGGGCCCCGCGTTTCAGGGGGCCCCGCGCAAAAAACATTCTTCATCCCAAGTTTAAAAAAAAACAAAAAAAACAGCTGCTTCTGCCGTGGCGGCACTCTTGATGCTGCCGGGGCAGAAGCAGCTGTTTTTTTTTTTTTTAAATTTGGGATGATAGGGGGGAAGGGGGTTTAGGACTGGTAATGGGCTATGGGGGTGGGAGGCTAAGACTGGAAGTGGGCTGATAGGGGAGGGTTAGGACTAGTAATGGGCCATGGGGGAGGGTGCTAAGACTGGAAGTGGGCTGATGGGGGGGGGGTTAGGACTGGTAATGGGCTATAGGGGGGCTGACTGGAAATGGGCTGATGGGGGGGTTAGGACTGGTAATTGGCTATGGGGGGGCTATGACTGGAAATGGGCTGATGGGAAGGTTTAGGACTGGTAATGGGTTATGGGGGGGGCTAAGAATGGAAGTGGGCTGATGGGGGAGGGTTAGGACTAGTAATGGGCCATGGGGGGGGGTGTTGCTAAGACTGGAAGTGGGCTGATGGGGAGGTTTAGGACTGGTAATGGGTTATGGGGGGGGCTAAGAATGGAAATGGGCTTATGGGGGGTTAGGACTGGTAATTGACTATGGGAGGGGTTAGGACTGGTAATGGGCTGATGGGGGATTAGGACTGGTAATGGGCTATGGGGGGCTAGGACTGGAAATAGGCTGATGGGGGGGCTAGGACTAGAAATAGGGTGATGGGGGGGTTAGGACGTAATGGGCTGATGGGGAGGTTTAGGACTGGTAATGGGTTATGGGGGGGGGTTAATACTGGAAGTGGGCTGATGGGGGAGGGTTAGGACTAGTAATGGGCCATGGGGGGATGCTAAGACTGGAAGTGGGCTGATGGGGAGGTTTAGGACTGGTAATGGGCTATGGGGGGAGCTAAGACTGGAAATGGGCTGATGGGGATTAGGACTGTTAATGGGCTATGGGAGGGGTTAGGACTGGTAATGGGCTGATGGGGGATTAGGACTGGTAATGGGCTATGGGGGGCTAAGACTGGAAATAGGCTGATGGGGGGGCTAGGCCTGGAAATAGGGTGATGGGGGGGTTAGGACGTAATGGGCTGATGGGGGGTTAGGACTAGTAATGGGCTATGGGGGGGCTAGGACTGGAAATGGGCTGATGGGGGGTTAGGACTGGTAATGGGCTGTGGGTGATAAGACTGTTAATGGGATGAGTGGGTTGATAGGACTGGAAATGTGATCAGTGGAAGGAGGGCTTGAACTGCAAATAGCTGATGGGGATGGGGCTTGGAATGGAAATGGGTTGTGAGGGGGAGGGAGCTAGGACTGGAAATGGGTGAGTGGGGGGGGGCTAGGACAGGAAATGGGCTGATGGAGGGGCTAGAATAGGACTGGAAATTGGCTGTTGGGGGGTGCTAAGATTGGAAATGGGCTGTGGTGGGGGTTTGGATTGAAATGGACTCATGAAGTGGCTAGAACTGGAAGTAGGCTCCATGGGGGGCTTGGATTGGAAATGGGCTGAGTGGAGGGGAGCTAGGATTTGACATGGGCTGATGGGCTCATGGGGGGCTGGGATTGGAAATGAGCTGATGGAGGGACTCGGATGGGACTGGAAATAGATGGGGAAGCTAGGACTGGAAATAGGCTGATGGTGGGTCTAGGATAGGACTAGAAATGGGCTTATGGGGGGCTAGGACCGGAAATGGGCTGATGCGAGGACTAGAAGGGAGCGGATGCTGGGTGGGACTGGAACTAGAATGGAGCTGATGTTGGGGGAGGATTAGAATGGGATGGAGCTGGGAGAGTGAAATGGAGAGGGAAAAAAATATTTTGTGTGGGAGGGAAGACAAATCTACAATTGGCCGGATATTGGGAGAGTAAGTGGGGATTGAGAATGGAGGGGTAAAATTTGAGTAGATGAAATAGGAATGAGGAAAGAGCAAAAGGAGAAAGATTAGTATGTTAAAGCAGATGTAGAGAGAGAATGGAAAAAAACTAGAAGAGAGAAGAAAAGACAAATGGACAGCAGACGATGGAGAGTTAGCGGAAGACACAAAGAAACCAGAAGAAAGTGACTGGAGCAATTGCAGCTGAAAAAAAATGCACAAAAGGTAGAAAAATATCTCTTTATTTTGAATTTATTAATTGGAATATGGTAGCTCTGGGAAATGTGCATCATTAACGTCTGTGCTTTGTTTAGTACAAGAGCAAATTAACGTATAGTTTTATTTCTACAGTGTTGTACATTCCAAGTTTGGCTTTTGGGATTCCCAGTTTAATTATTGTCTTCCTGTTTCTAAATTGTGATTCCTTGTTTGGTGATGGTCTATGTTCTGCATGTGTAACTGAGCTGAGGTATTCTGTTTATGTAATTCCTATTTGGCATTGCCACTTGTTCTCTTTCCCCAGTAGGTCATGTATTGTTGTTCTCTGAAATGTATTGGTTTAATATTTGCAGTGTTGCCTTTTGATAGGTAGGGTATGGTGCTTTATGAGTCCTGGTAATGCTGTCAGGATACGGCGGGTTTGCTATGGGTTCTAAATGGGCAGTGTTTGTAGTAGTTCCTAATGTGTCTGGCGGTTGGCACTGGATTATAGTAATGTAGAAGTCTTTTGGTCTTTCTTTATTCATACACTCATTAAGAGGCATGTTTACTAAAAGTTAGTGTATGGTAACATTATGCAAATATTTATGCAAATGAGGCCCCTTATGCAAATGAGGCCCCACACCGAGTCTCCGCACATGGCCCCGCACCCCCCTTGGGCCGCCCCTGCAGGGGTAAGCAGTGGCTTTCCCCAGGTTTACCTTAATAGTGTGTTGACCTTTTCTCCAGGAAATTGTCCAAACTATTTTGTTAACTGCTTTTACCACATCCTCCATCAGCGAATTTCAAAGCTTAATGATGTGTTCATAGAAAAAAAATCTCCTTTTTGTTTTAAATGGACTACTATGTAACTTTATGTCGAGTCCCCTGGTTTCTGTACTTTTGAAATAGAAAAAAGTGAATTTGAAAGGGTAAACAAATGTTTATCCATTGCACTCCATTCAGGATTTTACAGACCTCTATCATATTTCTCCTCAGCTGTCTCTTCTCAAGGTTGAAGAACTCCAACCTCTTTAGCCTTTCCTCAAAGGAGAGTCATTCCATCCCCTTTATGATTTTGGTTACCCTTCTCTACCTTTTTTAATTTCATATATCCTTTTTAAGATGTGGCGATCAGAACTGTGCACAATACTCAAGATGTGGTCATACCATGGAGCGATAGAGGCATTATGACATCATCCTTTGTTTTATTCGCTATTCCTTTCTTAATGGTTCCTAACATTCTGGTTCCTTTATTGGCTGCTGCCACTCACTGGGCAGAAGATTTAAATGTATTGTCCACAATGATGCCTAGATGCTTTTCCTGCTTGGTGACTCCTAATGTAGAACTTCCTATCGTGTAGCTATAATTTAGGTGATTCTTCCTATTCATCACTGCTCTAGAGTCCAGGACTAAAGCTTTAGTGGAGGGTTCCTTACTCAAGTTTAGCACAGAGGTTTTGCTCACCATGCAGATGAGTTGTGTGCAAAATATTTATGCTAAAAAAGGAGAGCAAGCCAGGAAGATGTGGACAGGGGTCTGTGTTGGCAGCACCTATATCCTACTCACAAATTAAACAGTTTGGCACTTATGCATATGTACAGGAATGCTATCTGGTGTATAAACAGCAATATCTTTCTGTGCAGTCGTTCTGCTTAAAAAAATAATGGTACTCATAATTCTAACTTTTTAAATTAAAGAACAAGCAGAATGGAATAGTGACTGAATGGTAAAGACCTGGCCTTTGGACCTGGGTGCTGGGTTTGTGGTTTCCCTGAGGACTATCTCATGCATATGTATTTATTTATGTATTTAACATTTTTTTATATACCGCCTTTCATAATCTCAAGGTGGTTTACATCGAACAAAACTTTGTTTACATAGAACGTTTTCAAAACTATATACAGGTTTACATTGAACGGCATTTGGTTTACATAGAACTTTCAACTATATAACAGTGTTTGCTGTATTTTACATTTAACTAATTAACTATTTACATAAGTTTGTGCTTACTTTGTGCCTGGGATTCGGTCTTTTAGGTGGAGGAAGTCTGATATGAAGATGGTGGGCTGTAGAAGTGTTCAGTAAATATGTAGGTGTGTTTTCAAAAGCTTCCTGAAGGTAGAAACATCTGTGGTGGCTCTCAGGTGGTGAGGGAGGGAATTCCAGGGGGGGGGGGTGTAGAGTTCGAAGGCTCTCTTTAGTGTATTCTGGGATAAAAATAGTGTATTGTGGGATGTGGAGCTTGCAAGTGAATTTTGATGCTGTGTTCTTCGTGATCTCTTGTCAGGAGTTTTTCGGATTAGCTCATTTAGGCAACCAGCAGATTGGTTATTTTGAATGCTAGCATTATGTTTTTATATTTTATTCTTGAGTTGATGGGGAGCCAGTGGAGAGATTCGAGGATTGGGGTGATATGGTCATGTTTGCTGGATCTTGTGATTAGGCGTTCTGGGCTAGCTGTAGGGCGTGGATTGAGCTCTTTGGCAGGCCATATATGAGTACTCTTGTGCCCTGATCACTGGGCAAGCTGACAGTAACGTGTTTTCGGTCAGTCTTATCCCTGGGCTGCTTCTTGTTGTGCTCTTGCATATTTGTCTCAAAAGTGCATCTTTCACTGCAATGCCTGACTTTTCATTAAGCAACCATGACAATCTTTACAAAAAGTGTCTCTGAAGTTGTACCACAGAAGCAGAATTCCTTTCAACGAATCCACACTCAGGCTGTTGTCTTTTCTTTTGTTCACTGGCTCTGCATCAGTGAAAAAATGTGCTCTATAATTGCATTGCAAAAGGGGACAGCAATAAGAACTGTGTGACCTTCAAGAGTTCCAAGTAACATTCAGTAGCTTTTGAATTTTCAATATATTTGGTCTAGTTTGGGCATGACAGCACTTTCTAAAACTCTTCATCAGCATTTGCTAGCCTTCACATGTTTTTGTAGATTGCTGCACTGATCAAAACACATGATGTCATCAGTTTCCACACCTTTCTCTACCAGGTATTTGACAAGGTGTTCACATCAGTCCTATTTGGTGCCTCACTCGGAGCAATCCAAATGTTCCATCCACATCTTCAAATACTCTATGCACAACCCACGCAGATTTCTCACTTTGTCATAGAATGTCACACTCTACATCCAGCCCCTCCTTATGATTTTGGGCCAGCATTCCCTCAACTTTCAGGGACATAATACTCTGGGTCTTGAAACTGAGAAAATACTTTCATCACTTCCACAATGCAATTCTTTCCCTATTTGAGATTTTCATTGTGGGCATGGAATATGTGCCCGAGAGTACATCTTACTGAGTTCACTATTAAAAAATTAGGTGCCTTGGCACAAGAAGAAAGACTTTAAAGCTAGAAACATCTGAAGCAGCCCAGTGATTCCAGGAAACACGGATAGTCAGTGTGGCTTCTATAATCAGCATTCATAAATTCACACTATCCTTGTAGAGCTTGGTCCAGACAGTGTAGTTGTAAATTTTTAAGAGTATACTCTATGTCCACATCAAGTATCTGTCCCATGATGGACACAGTTTAAAAAGTGTGCTGGGTGACCCACACCAGTTAAAGTCTCTTTCTTTATCAAATTGTTCAGCTTAACTTTTCCATCTTGCCAGAGTCCACCAAACAGCAGATGCCACACAGTTCTCTAGCAAAGGATACTTTGTCATAGTTTCAGCAATATGAGGCTCGGTTTTGTATAGGTCTTCTAGGATGGAAGAGAGACATCCAAACCAGGATGTTCAGTTTGCTGTGTATTACAAAATATGTATATTTTTTTGGGAGAACATGTATCCTTGGCAGCATGTACAGCAGAAACAGCCATATTCCAAGCATATATGTTCAAAAAAGTAGTGAGAAAATTTGGGGCTCTACGTGCAGTTGCCAGCATTTACTGTACATGTGTAAGTTGTAAATTGCTTCCTATAAATGGCCCTACATGTATAATGGTAAATGGTGCATAAGTCATCTAAAATGGTCTCTCTAATCTGCAGTTGTAATCGTAGTCTTATTGGATGTGCTCTGGAGATCCATCAGGTTGGTCTACAAACAGCCATTTTTCCAGTTGAAATATTGTATTATGAGCGGAAAACAGTTGGTAGCACCATGATTGCTGTCATCTGTGACTAAAACAGTGTCAAGTATGCCATTGTTCTTTGGTGTTCTTTATGCAACTGTTAACAAACTGTGGTACAAGTACAGAATTAATAACTGCTTCTGTCTTTGTCTGGATAGTCAGATATTTTCTGGGTACTTCTGAATCAGAAACTATTTTGTTCTGCAAGACAGATGTACAGTCCTCTGACTTACAGCTGCCCCGATATTTAACAGTATGGAAAGCATAAAAACCATCAGTTGCAAATACTGCATTGTGATTTTGCTGCAAAGTTGTACAGAAAGAAGTCTATTGATTCTGAAGGTAGGCGTTCTTGTTGAACAACGTTTTAAGTTTATCTGAGTCTGTAAATCGCCAGCACCTTTATTTACTATGGAGATACACTGTAAATGTCTGTTCTGCAACCTACACATAACAAAAATCCATATGTAAACTTATATAGAAATTTTTCAAGAACCTCCAATATTAAAAGCAACAGAAGCTACAAAAGCCTTCTAGTATGACTGCTAAAGAAGGCCATTACTAATAATGCTCAATGTCGTCATAGGTCCAACAAAAATACAAACTCATGACAATCTTAACTAATCCAACCCCATATACAGCATCAACAACTAACCCAACACAATATTGTGTTTCGATAAGACAAATGTATCTGCATCAGGGGAACAGGAATTGATACATGAGATCCTAAGAGCAACCTTCCAACTGGCTGAGTGCTCGCATACAACACAGGTAGTCACATGGTCAGTCACATTAGGGTTGCCCAATCAACTGTTTAACGGAGGCCAGAGGGTTCAATTAATTTAAGACGAAACATCCAAGCATGCTTCAAGATAGTGGAACTTAATCAAGTACCTGCCATTTTAAGTCCGATACCTGATGATTTGCACTGTAAACAATGAAGAACTAAAGGCTCTGATTCAGAATGAGTAGTTACCCTGCTCTTATCTTCAGTTAAATGAAGACATATACTAAAGAGCAGGGACAAACAGTCATGTAAATCACGCAATCTGAATTAGACGTAGAATTGTATTTAGAATGATAAAGACACCCATCAAAGTGGGTCCAGCTACTCCCAATAATTGCAGACTGACACCAACCACAATTCCCATAGTGTGTAGCTGTTGTGTAGAGAAAACCAGAGTTTTGAAATTTATCTAAACAGAATCGGCAAGTGATTTTTGGAATATCAGATGAACCCGATTGGAGTAGCGCTGAGGGTAGCAATAAATCGGGGGATGTTTTAGACCATGGCAGGGGCAAGCAGCGAGGCTGTCAGAGAGGCAAGGGTCATGTGTGGGATTGGGGACCTTGTCAGGGTCCAATGATGCGATCCCAGGCCAAAGCCAATCAGTAGTGATTAATCTTTCTACAACTCAGCTGTTGTCATTACAACTTCAAGTGCTGAATTATGGACTGGGTTTTGTACTGACATTTTTTCATGATCCTTTTCAATTTTGAATTGCTTTTCATCGATTTAATTGGGTGTTGCAGTTAAAGGTATATTTTCAATATCATCCGGCTATGCCGGACATATCTGTAGTACATCCTAAATCTTCCTGGTGTTCACTGGGTCCAGTTGATCCAGTTAGTAACACCTTTAAGGACTTGGTTCTTCAGGACATATCTACTAGGATGGAAGATCCTTAAATCTTTAGAGCTCATCGGAATCTCACTCTTACTGAACAAACAGCATTGGATGAATTACATCAGGACTCTTCAATTATTATCACTAGAGCTGATAGAGGGGGCAGTATTGTTATACAGGATCAGGTTAAATACAATGAAAATACTCTTTGTCACTTGAATGACCATAAGTTTTACTTGATCCTGCCCATGGACCCCACTATGGAATTACAGCAACTAATTAAGAATTTGTTATCTGACTTTGAATATTTACGTTTTTTGACATCACGTGAGAAAAGATTTCTGGTTGAACCCCTGTAACACCGATGTTTTATTTTATGCCAAAAGTGCATTAAAATCTTCATTGCCCACCTGGCCACCCAATTGTCGCTACCCATGGCTCAATTTTGGAGCTTTTATCGAATTTATAGATGCATTTTTGCATCATCCTGTTTGTACTATTCCTTCATATATTCAAGACACTGGCCACTTTTAGAAACTTCTTCAGGCGATTACAACTCTGTTATCTGTCTTCTATATGGTTTCTATGGATATTACTAGTCTCTATGCTAATATCCTTCAGGGTAGAGCCGTGGAAATGATCATGGATGCTCTCTCCCATAGACAATCAATGGCTTGGATCCCTCTAGTATTTTTTCGTAGGTTGGCAGAATTGTTACTACATAAAAATTACTTTGGGTATAATGGAATCTATTAAGAACAAGACCATGGGGTGGCTATGGGGCCACTTTAGCCCCCTCAGTGGCTTTTCATTATGTTGCAAAGTTTGAATTAGATTATCTCACAGATTTTTGCTTTAAAGATCATGTCGTTTTATGGAAAAGGTACCTAGATGACGTTTTTATTCTTTGGACAGGTACAGAGGCAGAATTGGTAATATTTCATACTTGGGTTAATACACTGGATGCTAACTTGGAATTTTCTTTGAAATTCCATCCTTTGGGGATTGATTTTTTGCATATCAGTACTGAGTGAAGTAATAACAGATTTAGTACTTCTGTCTACCATAAATTGGGGGACCGTAATGCTTATCTGCTATTCAATAGCTGGCACCCATACCATTTAAAATCCAGTTTACCTATAAGCCAATTCTCACTTGCTAAAAGAATTTGGTCAACTAATGTTCAATTTAGAGAAGAGGCTCAGCTTCTCACTTCACTTTTTTATCTCATGGATATCCCTCTTCAGTTGTCCGAAAAGCTTACTTGCGAGCTAAGCATGCTTAGCACAAATATTTGTTGCACTATCGCCATTCTGAACAAGAGGATGCATTGGTTTGTGTTCTCCCATATACTGTGGTTGTTCATCAGGTTGTAAACTCAATTTATAAACTTTGCAAAGTTTTGAGTTTGCATCCTGTATTGATGGCCCCTCTACAAATAGCTTATAAGTGTGGTAGGAATTTGGGGGAATTTCTCACAAATTATGTTCCATCTACTGTAACTGATTCCTCTAAACAACAGCTGATAAGTCAACAAGCCTCTGGGAATTGTGGTTGGTGTCAGTCTGCAATTATTGGGAGTAGCTGGACCCACTTTGATGGGCGTCTTTACCATTCTAAATACAATTCTACATCTAATTCAGATTGGGTGATTTACATGATTGTTTGCCCCTGCTCTTTAGTATATGTGTGACGTACTACGAGGAAGGTTTGTCTTCACTTAACTGAACATAAGAGCAGGATAACTACCTAATCTGAATCAGTGCCTTTAGTTCTTTATTGGTTACAGTGTAATCATCAGGTATCGGATTTAAAATGGCGGGTACCTGATTATGGGGTATGTTTACTAAACCGGGCTAATGGTTAACCCGGGCTATCTGCCACTAGGTCCCATATTATTCAATGGGACCTAGTTGCAGATAGCCCAGGTTAACCATTAGCCCGGTTTGGTAAACATACCCCTAAGTTCCACTATCTTGGTGGGTTGGCAATAGATTGCAGCAGCTGAATTTGCAGTTGCATGCTTGCATGTTTTTTCTTAAATCAATTGAACCCTCTGGCCTCCATCAAGCAGTTGACTGGGCAACCCTTCTGTGATTGACTGCATGAGTACCTGTGTTGCCTTTGAGTGGTTTGTGGAAATCATTAGTTTGTATGCGTGCACTTAGCCGGCTGGAGGGTTTCTCTTAGGATCTCATGAATCAATTCCTGTTCCTCTGATGCAGATAAATGTGTTTTCTCGAAACGTAATATTGTGTCCGGTTAATTGTTGTTGTATATGGGGTTGGATATGTTAAGATTGTTATGAGTTTGTATTTTTGTTGAACCTATGATGACATTGAGCATTACTACTAATGGCCTTCTTTGGCTGCCATACTAGAAGGCTTTTGTAGCCTCTGTTGCTTTTAATATTTGAGGTCTTTGAAAAAATTCCTTATAACTTTATGTATGGATTTTTGTTGTGTTGAGTACTAATCTGTACTTTTAGGCATTTGTTTATTAATTTGATACGCAACCTAAGACTCGGTAGTGCACGCAGTATGGATGCAAAGAATCACATTTTTGTACCTATGTTGATGTAAATGTAAAGCACACACTAGAAACTACAGTGTTTTACACTCTCTGGATGTAATTTTTCTCTCACCACCTATGCATGTCTGTTGTTTTTGGCGAGTAAATGTTCTTGCATTGTGAATGTGTACATACTTTTACCCAAAGAGAGGGTAATTTTATAACAAGGTGCCTATGTGAGAAGACCGAACGGCACCTGTTTTATAAAGGCTACATAGACATCTATGTGCCTTTATAAGATAGGCTTTCAGAACCATCCCCAAAAGTGTAAAAATGCCCACACAGAAATTTACGCCAGTTCTGAAAAAGGTATAAATGCGTTACCCCCTAGAGTGTGGGTATAAAGCAGTGATTCGACTATGTAAACCACTGATTTAGATCTGTCTCCTTTTCATCTCTTCCTCTGCCCCATGCTTGTTGCTTTATGACTGCATTGGAGAGTCTTATCCATGAATGATTTGGCAGCATGATTATCTTACCTGAACTTTCTGCAGTCAGCATTTTTTAAAAATGCCTGTTGTGTTAGTTAAAGAAAATACGTATATTCTTCATCGTCCCTTCGGACCTGTCCTGATACGTGCATTTATTTATTTTACTGTTTTTCTATACTCCTTAGTCAAGAAATCAAAGCGGTTTACATAGAACAATATGGGCTTAAACTTTGTTACATAGAACTTGGAACTCAGTATAACGTCAGATGCAAATTACAGATGAATATAAACGAACAATTCTAAAGTTTGTATAATTTACCATTTATGGAACTATATACAATTTGGCGTTGATCACTGGGGCAAGGATGGGGATTGGAATTATTCATTCTTTGAAGTGGTCCCTGAATAATTGGGTTTTGGAAGGTTGATAGTTCAGGGATACCTCTTAATTTTGTAGGGAGAGTGTTCCAGAGGCCTTGGGTACACATTGAGAAGGCCCTATTTCATGTTTCCTGATTACATTTTGTTAGCTCTACTGGCAGGGTTAGCATAAGAACATAAGGTATGCCATACTAGGTCAGACAAAGGTCCATCAAGCCCAGTATTCTGTTTCCAACAGTGGCCATTCTACAGTAGGTCATAAGAACCTAGCCGTTTTCTTAAAAGATACAGGTTACATAATGCTTGTATTCGGTCAATCAGTGATATCCTGGGTCTCTTTTAATAATGGTTTCTGGACCTTTCTCCAGGAACTTGTCCAAACCTTTTATAAACCCAACTACACTAACAGGTTTTACTACATCCTCCGGTAATAAATTCCTGAGTTTGATTACACGTTGAGTGAAAAAATATTTTCTCTTGTTGTTGTTGTTAAGTACCGTCGAGTCTGAGTCGACTCATGGCGACCCTCTGGATAGCTATCCTAAATTGTGTTCGGTCTTCAGTCAGGTGGCTTATTGTTGACAGACTGGTACCCGTAGCTGCTGTTATTGTATTGATCCATCTCATTGCTGGCCTTCCTCTTTTGCGTTGACCTTTTATCTTGCCAAGCATGATGTCTTTCTCTAATGATCTCTCTCTCCGCATGATATGTCCAAAGTATGAAAGTCGAAGTCTTGTCATCTGAGCTTCTAAAGAAAGCTTAGGTTTGATCTCCTCTAGTACAGACTGGTTTGTTCTTCGGGCAGTCCATGGTATACACAGTATTCGCTGCCAGCACCATAATTCAAAGGCATCAATTTTCTTCCTGTCTATCTTTTTCACTGTCCAGCTTTCACATCCATATGATGTTATTGAAAATACCATGGCTTGAACAAGTCGAATCTTTGTATGGAGAGAGACATCTCTGCTCTTGAGAATCTTATCTAGGTCTTTCATAGCCATTCTGCCAAGAGCAATGCGTCGTCTGATTTCTTGACTGCTTGTTGCTTCTTTATTGATAGTTGATCCAAGTAGGTTAAAGTTATTCACGATTTCAATTTCTTCTCCTTCAACGATGAACCTGTTTATTATGCCAGTTGTCATGATCTTTGTCTTCTTTACATTAAGGTGCAGGCCCATTTTGAGACTATGTTCTTTGATTGTAAGAAGCAAATGTTTCAGATCATCTTCACTTTCCGCCAGTAATGTGGTATCATCAGCATAGCGAAGGTTGTTGATGAGTCTTCCACCAATCTTCACACCTCTGTTGTCTTCATACAATCCTGCTTCTCTGATGATTTGTTCTGCATATAAATTAAACAGATAGGGGGAAAGTATGCAGCCTTGTCTTACACCTTTGCTTATTTTAAACATTCTGTTTCTCCTTGTTCCGTTCGAACTGTTGCTTCTTGATCAATGTACAGATTGTGCAAGAGAACGATCAGGTATTCTGGTATACCCATGCTTCTTAATGTGGCCCAGAGTTTCTCATGGTTTACACAGTCAAAAGCTTTGCTATAGTCGATAAAGCACAAATAGATATCCTTTTGGTATTCTTTAGTCTTTTCAAGGATCCATCTCACATCCGCAATGATATCTCTCCTTCCTCGCCCTTTTCTGAACCCTGCTTGCACTTCAGGTAGTTCTTGTTCCAGGTATGATTGTAGTCTTTTTTGAATAATCTTCAGTAGAATCTTGCTGGCATGTGGGATCAGAGCGATTGTGCGATAATTTCCACAGTCAGTTGGATCACCTTTCTTTAGCATTGGTATAAACACAGATCTTTTCCAGTCAGTTGGCCATGATGCTGTCTTCCGTATTTCTTGGCAGAGCCTTGTAAGTATGGTAACAGCTGCATCAGATTGCTGTAATACTTCTATGGGAATGCAATCAATGCCTGGTGCTTTGTTCTTTGATAAGGCTTTCAATGTTGCTTCAACTTCTTCTTTCATCACCAACGGTTCCAGATCATAAGGTACAGGATGAAACGGCTGTTGGTCAACTTGATCTTTATCATATAAAAACTCTGTATATTCCTTCCATCTTTTCTTGATCTTCTCAGCATCATTCAACATAGAACCTTGAGCATCTTGTAACATTCCAATTCGAGGCTGGAACTTTTTCTTTAACTCTCGTAGCTTTAGGAAAGCTGATCTTGTTCTTCCTCTAATAGTTTCTGCTTCTATTTCCTTGCATGCGTCATTGTAGTTCTTTTCCTTGTCCTGTCTTGCTGCACGTTGGAAATCTCTGTTGAGTTCTGTGATTGTTTTTCTTTCTCCTCTGGCTTTAGCTTCTCTGAGTTTCTGGGCAATTTTCAGAGTTTCTTCCGTCATCCATTTTGGCCGTTTTTTCTTGTTTACCTTTTGTAGAGACTTCTCGCTTTCTTCCAACACAACCTTCTTGATGTCATTCCATAACTCTTCTGGAACTCTATCATTTGTATCTAAAGCAGCAAATCGATTTTGCAGGCAGTCTTTAAATTCCAGTGGTATATTCTCAAGGTCATATTTTTCTGCATTCATGAGTGGTTTGCTCTTTTTCAGCTTTAGCTTGAGTTTGCATACTAGTAGTTGATGATCTGTAGCACAGTCAGCTCCAGGTTTTGTCTTTGTTGTTATTATAGAGCTTTTCCATCGTTGACTTCCACAGATGTAGTCAATTTGATTTTTATACAATCCATTGGGTGAAGTCCATGTGTACAGTCGCCACCTGTGTTGCTGGAAGAAGGTGTTCGAGATGAATAGATCGTTGGTCTTGCAGAATTCTATCAGTCTTTCTCCAGCTTCATTTCTGTTGCCAAGTCCATATTTTCCAACTACTTTGTCTTCTTCTTTGTTGCCAACCTTTGCGTTCCAATCACCCATGACTATCAGGATATCCTGTTTGCATGTTCTGTCAATTTCAGCTTGTACTTGTTCATAGAACTCTTCAATTTCATTCTCTTCTGCAGCTGTTATTGGGGCATATACTTGAATTATAGTTGTGTTGATAGGCATTCCTCGTAGACGAATAGAGATTAAGCGTTCGCTGACTGCATTGTATTTCATTACAGTTCTTGCAAGTTTCTTCTTTATTATAAATGCAACACCATTTCTTCTTTGTCTTTCATTTCCAGCATAGTAGACCATGTGATCTTCTGATGCAAAGTGCCCAATGCCAGTCCATTTCAGTTCGCTGACACCCAACAGATCAAGTTGTACACGTTCCATTTCATTCTTGACCACCTCCAACTTCCCTTGGTTCATGCTTCGTACGTTCCATGTTCCAATGTGTAAGACATCTTTACAGCTTCTGACTCTCATTTCATGTGCAGCTACATCAGCAGTCAGACGTCCCTTGGGCTTTGATCCAACCACATCATAAATGCTGGCTTTACTCTGAAAAGTCTTCAGCTCTTCCCCAGTAGCTAGTTGAGTGCCTTCCAACATGGGGGTCTCATCTTCCAGCACTACAGCACAATTTGTTTTGTTGTAACTATCCATTGGGTTTTCATGGCAAGATACAGAAGTAGATTGCCGGTCCTTTCTTCCGCGCAGTTTAAGTTTGGTGTTGTTGCCGTTGTCACAGAAATGTGATCCTCCGCCATCAACACTATCCCATTCTGCTGCTGCCCAGATGGGTGGTTTGTCTTGGTCTGGCATCTCAGCTGAGACCTGTCCATCTTGGGAGACACTGCCAGTAGTTAAACTACCGATAGTTTAGCTCTCAGCATCACTGATGCACACATGCCCTCACAGCACGACAAGCTGCAAACCAAGTATATTCATAGCAAAAAATCTGTGAGAGTCAATTTTCTCTTATTAGTCTTAAATAGGTTACACTGTAGCTTTATTGCATGCCCCCTAGTCTTTCTATATTCTGATGATGTAAACAATCGATCTACATTTACCCGTTCCACTCCTCAGCCGGCTCTTTTCAAGGTTGAAGAGCCCTAACCTTTTTAGCTTCTCTTCATAGGGGTATCCTTCCATCCCCTTTACCATTTTGGTGGCTCTTCTCTGTTCCTTTTCTAATAACGCTATATCCTTTTTAAGATACGGCGACCAGAATTACACGCAATATTCAAGGTGCGGTTGCACCATGAAACGATACAGAGGCATTATAATATCCTTTGTTTTATTTTCCATTTCTTTCTATTCTATTTGCTCTCTTGGCCGTCTCTGCACACTGGGCGGAGTGTTTTAACATGTTATCCACGATGACGCCTAAATCTTTTTCCTGGGTGGTGGTTCCTAATGTGGAACCTTGCATCCTGTAACCATAGTTTGGGTTGTTCTTTCCTAGGTGCGTAACTTTGCACTTGTCCACATTAAATTTCATCTAACATTTGGATGCCCGGTCTTCCAATTTATCAAAATCCTCTTGCCGTTTTCCACAATCCTCTTGGGTTTTAAGAACTTTAAATAGTTTTGTGTCATCTGCAAATTTGATAACCTCACTCGTTATTCCCTTTTCCAGGTCATTTATGAATATGTTAAAAAGCAGCGGACCCAACACAGATCCCTGGGGTACTCCACTATTCACATTTCTACATTGTGAAAATTGGCCATTTAGCCCTACTCTCTGTTTTCTACTTTTTAACCAGTTCCTGATACACAATCGTACACTGCCTCCTATCCCACGACTTTTTAGTTTTGCCAAAAGTCTCTGATGAGGGACCTTGTCAAAGTCTTTCTGAAAGTCCAGATACACTATCTCAGTCGACTCACCTTTGTCTACCTGTTTATTCACACCTTCAAAAAAAATAACAGATTAGTAAGATAAGATCTTCCTTGTTTAAAGCCATGTTGGCTGTCTCCCATTAAGCTATGATTCTCTATATGTTCAGTAATTTTGTTCTTTATGATGGTTTCTACCATTTTTCCTGGTACTGACATCAGGCTCACCGGTCTGTAGTTTCCTGGATCACCCCTGGAACCCTTTTTAAAAAATTGGCGTTACGTTGGCCAACCTCCAATCTTCAGGTATTATAGGTGATTTTAATGATATTTCACAGATTAGTAATAGCAGATCTACAATCTCATATTTCAGTACTTTCAACACCCTTGGATGTACACCATCCGGTCCAGGTGATTTGCTACTCTTCAGTTATCAAATAGTTGTAATACATCTTCCCGGTGTATCAATATTTCTTTCAATTCTTCCGCAGTATCACCTTTAAATACCACTTCAGTTATGAGTAACATCCCTACATCTTCCTTAGTAAAGACCGAAGCAAAGAATTCATTCAGTCTTTCCACTATGGTATTGTCCCCTCTTAGTGCCCCTTTTACCCCTCTATCATCTAATGGTCCAGCTGACTCTCTCACAGATTTTTTGCTATGAATATACTTGAAAAAGTCTTTATTATGCGTTTTTGCTTCCACAGCAAGCTTCTTCTCAAATTCTCTCTTTGTCTGCCTTATCATTGCCTTGCATTTCACTTGCCAGTGCTCTGCTGTTTCTAGTTTTCATCATTTGGCTCTTTTTTCATTTTCCTGAAAGATGCTTTTTTGGCAACAGCCTCTCTGACCTCACCTTTAGACCATGCTGGCAGTTTTTTGGACTTTCTTCCACTTTTCATAGGCATGGAATGCATCTGGTCTGGGCTTCCAATATAGTATTTTTAAACACCCACGCTTGATGTAAGTCTTTAACCTTTGCAACTGCTCCTTTTAGTTTTTTCTCAACTATTTTCCTCATTTTATCATAGTCTCCCTTTCATAGAAACATAGAAACATGATGACAGAAAAAGACCACATGGCCTATCTAGTCTGTCCTTCCATAACAACAACTACAACAGTCCACTTTTTACCTTTAGAGATCCTCTCTATTTGTCCCATGCTTTTTTGAATTCAGTTACTGTCCTCATCTCTACCACCTCCACTGGGAGACTATTCCACGGATCCACCACTCTTTCAGTAAAGAAATATTTCTGCATATCGCTCCTGAATCTATCCCCCTTCACCCTCATCCCAGGTCCCCTCGTAGCAGAACTTGCTTTCAATTGAAAGAGGCTCTCTCCCTGAACATTTATGCCACGGAGGTATTTAAACATCTCAATCATATCACCTCTATCCCGCCTTTCCTCTAAGGTGTACATATTAAGATCCTTAAGTCTGTCCTCATATGCTTTATAATGAAGACCACTAACCATTTTAGTAGCCACCCTCTGCACCGACTCCATCCTGTTCACATCCTTTTGAAGGTACGGTCTCCAGAATTGCACACTATACTCCAAATGAGGTCGCACCAAAGACTTATACAAAGGCACTATCACCTCCTCTTTTCTGCTAGCCATTCCTCTCCGTATGCACCCAAGCATCCTTCTAGCTTTTGTCATCGCCTTGTCTACCTGTTTAGCTACTTTAAGATCATCAGACACAACCACGCCTAGGTCCCGCTCTTCTTCAGTGGATAAAAGTACTTCACCCCCTATGCTATATTGCTTGCTAGGATTGCTGCAGACCAAATGCATGACCTTACATTTTTTAACATTATATCCCAGCTTCCAAATTCTAGACCATTCTTCAAGCTTAGCTAGATCCCTCCTCATGTTATCTACACCTTCCTGGGTGTCTACTCTATTGCAGATTTTGGTATCATCCGCAAAGAGGCAAAGCTTACCCGACAGCCCTTCCGCAATATCACTAACAAAGATGTTAAAAAGAATCGGACCAAGGACAGATCCCTGGGGCACACCACTGGTAACATCCTTCTCCTCAGAGTGAGCTCCATTTACCTGTACTCTTTGTCGCCTCCCACCAAACCAATTTCTAACCCAAGCAGTTACTTTAGTGTCCATCCCTAGGGTGCCCAGTTTGTTTATAAGTCGCCTGTAAGGAACAGTGTCAAAGGCTTTACTATAATATAAATACACCACATCTAGGGCTCTCCCTCGGTCCAACTCCCTTGTCACCCAGTCAAAGAAATCAATCAGATTTGTCTGACAAGACCTGCCTCTTGTGAATCCATGCTGCTTCAGATCCTGTAATCCGCTGGACTCCTGAAACCTCACTATTTTCTCTTTCAGCAGCAATTTCAATAATTTACTCACCACCAAAGTTAAACTAACCGGCCTGTAGTTTTCAACCACATCCTTACTTCCGCTTTTGTGTAAAGGCACCACTTGAGCCTCTCTCCAGTCCTTTGGCACCACTCCCGACTCCAATGAGGCATTGAAAAGGTCAGTCAGTAGAGCTGCTAGAATATCCCCAAGTTCCCTCAGTATTCTAGGGTGTATCCCATCCTTTCCCATCGCTTTGTCTACTTTAAGTTCAGCTTGTTTCTCACGAACACAGTCTCCTGAAAATTGTTCAAGATGTCCTTCACTTCTGTTTCTGTTTGTGGGTGTTTTCTGAGGTCCTGCTCCTGGTTCTTCATCTGTGAACACATAACAGAAATATTTGTTAAGCAATTCCGCTTTATCCTCATCAGCTTCTACATATTACTCCCACTCACCAACTGGGAGAAAATCATATATGTGACACTCGATGCAAAAGACTGGAAAACCCCCATCTTGTTGCTGGACTGCTGTCTGCATCTTAGTTTTAAGCTTGTGTTTAGATCTTTAAGTTCTTTACTTACTAAGGGTTGCTATGGATACTTATACTAATAAAATGTACCTAATACATTTAATATACCTTGTTCACCTGAAGCTTAATTATTCTCAGGTCCTTAGTGTATGACTGATTTGGATAACGAGCTGCATCTGAGAGCACCTCCTTTCCTTTAAGATGTGTAAGTACCTATAAAGCTGTGATTATCCCAGGGGTGGGTGGTTGTTGGGGAGGGAGGGAGGGAAATAACAATTATTAAAAGAGGGCTGCTACACAGTACCCTGTCCTCTGCTTCTGAGGTAAGCTGTGACCAACTTCCTTGGTGATTAACAGCCCTTGCTTGGATAGAAGGATTCTTTCAGAATGGCTTTTTGACCTGCCACCTGGCGTTAACACCTATTGAAAAGGTTTCACAGGTCTCTTGCCCCCTAGGTAGAAGGCCTCTTTGTAAAGTTCTCTAGAAGACTTTATTTGTTGCTGAAAGAATACTGACCCTGTTTTGCCTTTTATGCTAAGTTATATTCTGATTTGATTTAAATTAAAGCTCTTTGCTGCTGCTAGGCTCTGACTTATTATGAAATTTAAACTACAAGCTCTCTTCTCGGTTCTAAATTTAACCAGAAAGCTCTCTTCTGTGTTTTAAATTTAAACTAAAATTACTTTGCTGATACGAGGCCCTGAGTGAGTATTACATTTAAACTACAAGCTCTCTGCTGGGTATGAAATCTAACCAGAAAGCTCTCTTCTGCGTTTTAAATTTAAACTTAAACTGCTACTTCTAGGCCCTGACTGATTTAACAAATACACTGGGTTCACATATTAATCAGCTTTAATCCAAAGAAGTCCCTTCAAAAAAATTCCCAGAAGTATATACTCATAATTTCAGATCTTTCTCCAGAAGTAGCAGTCCCCTTTTCTAGTCCTTCGACTCTGATCACTGTACTTCCGAAGCCAGGACAGGACCCCTTGATTCCAGGATCTTACTGACTGATCTTGCTTCTTCTAGGAGGGGAGCACCAGATCTGTATTATGCATCTACTAAGATTATGGATTGCTTGTCGGTGTTTATGCCTGATCCGGTAGATGAGGTCCAGGTAGGGTTTGTGAAAGGTCGGGGTGTGGTGGTTGGCATGCAAAGGGTACTTGCCTCTGTATGTGCGAGCCCCGCTCTACCATGCTGATTAGTTTTGATGCTGAGAAATCCTTTGATCATATGAGCTGGGAAGTCATGTACTAAGTCCTAAATTCCATTGGCTTCTGGGGACTCTTTGTAGATGGGATCCACCTACTATACTCTGATCCCAGGGGAGCGGTTATGGTCAATGGCTGCTTGTTGGTGGACTTTCTACTATACAGAGGAACCTATCAGGTCTGTCCCCTATCCCCTTTACTATTCATTTGGACCCTGGAGCCCCTACTTTGCCGAATTCAATCTGATCCTGGACTGTGGGGAGTTCGAATGGGACAAATGGACTTTCATGTTGCCACTTTCGCTGATGGCCTTTTGCTCACCTGGAGGACCCTGTGCGGGGACTTCTGAAGCTGATATGGCTCTTTGAAGAATATTTATTTATTTATTTAACATTTCTTATATACTGCCTTTCATGATATAAAGGCGGTTTACATTGAACAAACTGAAATTACATTGAACAGGGTATTATAACTTGGAGATAACTATTTTACAGGGAACATGGGCAATGGAGAGTTAAGTGGCTTGCCCAAGGCCACAAGGAGCACCTGTGGGACTAGAAACTCCAGTCCTTCCAGGCCAGGGTTGCTGTCTTCTAGTGAGATTTGAAGCCCTGACCTTTCGGCCTGAGGTAACTTGCCCCAACCACTAGGCCACTCCTATGGCCGGCTATCTGGACTAAGGCTGAATCTGGACAAGTCAGTGGTTCTCCCATTAGATCCTGACATCCGTCGAGAGGAGTCTTCCCCTTAAAGGGGGCGGAAGGCCAGTTTAAGTACCTGGGTTTTCAGCTACCAGTGTGCTTGCTGGACTTATTAATATCTTGATCCTTCTGTCGGATATGGAGCTGTGGGTGCAGCATTGGAGAGACCTCCCTCTGTCACTGGGAGGCAGGATCACTCTGTTCAAGATGAGTCTTCACTAAATGACTATGTGTGCTACAGATACTGCCCCTGGTGCTTAAGAAACGGGACATCCGACATTTTGAGCGATTAGCTAATGTACTGTTCTGGAGAGGATGCCATCCCCATTTATGGCTTGCAATACTACAAAGCCTTTAAGATCAGGGTGGGATGCGGTTTCCTGACTTGGAGAGTTATAACATGGCTTGCTTAATGCGTCATGTGCGGGATTGGTTATGGGATCTTTCTAATTACATCTCCCTAGCCTGGGAAAGAACTTTGGCAGCACCAATACACTTGCAATATGTACTCCATGCTGGGAGTTCACAGGAACAGTCGGTGATACGAAGGAGCGTACTATTCATCTTGTTCCATCGAGCATGGAGATATCTGTGTGCTCTACTTGGACTAGATGCTTTTAGCTCTCCCTTTTTATCTATATGGGGAAATGTAGGATTCCTTCTGGGCCTGGACAGTTCAAGCTTTGTGCAATGAGAGGGAGCTGGGCTTGAGATCTTGCAACAGGTGGTTTTGGATGTTGGCACACCACTCGTTCGCTGAACTGCATGAATGCTTTGGCCTGGGGGGGGGGCGGGGAAATTTTTCTTTATCTATAAATTCGTAGCTATATTGGTAGCTTTCCTCCAGCAAACGTGGCCAGCATTATCAGCTCCCAGTTGGAATAGTTGTTTCTAGAAGCGGAGAGCCAGATCTATATTACGCATTTGCACAGTATGTTAGTTTTGGCAGGGCCGCAGGCCAATGTGGACACCCTCGGCTTGGTCGCATGATCTAGGGACACCCGTAGCTGGTGGAGCTGTACTGGAGGTGCTTAAGAATATCCCAATGCTGATCTCTTATGAGGAATTCTGAGATATGCAATTCAAATTGGTTTGCCGTCTATACTTTGCATCCCAGTGGTCATGGAGGGCTGGAATAGTCTCAACAGATGCATACCCCTGGTGCTTCCTTGGGTCATACGTTCTGTCATTGTCAAGTAATACATCTTTACTGGGGCATGGTACTTTGCTATCGGGAAGGCCAAGCGGGTATGGCTATAGTGTTTCCCCAAGATTTGATTGTTCTTGATAAATGGGCAGGGCTGGATGATAGTTGATACGGGGGACAGCTCCAGATCATGGTTGTAGCTGGTCTTGTTGGTCGCTCGATGGGCTGTACTGCGGTCATGGTTGACCCAGGAGGGTCCATCGTACCGCTTGATGATCCACTACTGGAGGGCATTAAGAAAATTCCTATGGCATTTCCAGTTTACTGAGCAATTGTAGAGATGTCTGTGTTGGAATCGGACACCCTAGATGCAGGTTTTAAGATGGACAGGTCAATGTCCAGACTTTCTAGTGGTGTTGGAAGAGAAGGAGAAGCTTTGCTTGCCCATGGTGGATGAATTGGTGCCCGGCAGTGACTAAGAAGATGACCATTCTGGTAAAAAGGGTTGTGGCCCTGAAGGCCCCATAAGATCTACAGATGGAGACTCTGTTGAAACAGTCCTTTGAAATGTCCATGCTAGGCCTGCAGATGTATGTATGTATGTGTGGTGGAGGACTTGACTACAAGTTGTTTACACTGGATGCCCCAACTCCCAGGGGAGACCTTGCTGACTTCATCAGCGGGTCCATTGTAAATGGCGTGTTAAGCAAGCTTGGTCTTTTTTGGCTAACTCTATGATTTAATAAAAGCAGCAGCAGAAAAATGGCCATAGTGATAATCACTCATTAGTTGTTATGGCTTAGGAATTTGTGTGCAGATAGACCTCTAAGATGCGTCTCAACAAGCTACACTTGAAAGGCAAGCTCCTCTTTGGAGAGGATCTGGAGAAGCTGGTGAAGGAGTTGGGTGAGAACAAGATGCTGAAGTTCCCAGAGGAAAATCCCAGAGGGGCTGGTTGTATTTCTGCATTGAGAGGTCACTTTAGGGAAGCCCATAGATTCTGGCTTGGAAAATCTTTGATTTCTAGACGAGTAGGTAAAAGACAGCCCTTTTGTGATGCTCATAGATGAGGTTGGGAAGGAGGCACTGGAAGTGCTTCTTGGTGTTGAGACCCATCCTTCAATACTGCTGGTTGGCGATCAACTGCTGCAGTTTTATTGAAGGTGGTCCATATCACCTCGGATTAGTGGATCTTGAAAGTGATTCTTGAGGGGTATGCCCTCAAATTAGCTTGACTGATTCCTGATGCTTACTTGGAGTTCCTTTGCAATTCCTCACAGAAGGCAGGAGCAGTTCAAACAATGCTTGACAGACTTTGGGCTCTAAGAGCAGCCATGACAGTGCCTCCGAAGGTGTGTGGACAGGGCAGATATTCTATCTATTTCATGGTGCCCAAAAGGGGACATTTCATCCAATTTTGGATCTCAAGTGCCTGAACAAATTCTTGTGCATTCTGTATTTCTGATTGGGATCCTGAGTTTGGTCATGGTGGCTGGCTGTACAGGCAAATTTTTGAAATCCCTAGATCCTACAGAGGCATATCTACACATTCCTACTTAGAAAGAGCATCCAGAGATATTTGTGTATCTCCAGGAACAAACAGGAATGCAATCTTCACATATGAGTGACATCGGCATCGACACAGCCCCGCGCGGAAATGCTTTAGGGAGCATCCCTCCACGTATGTGTGCCTGCCTTCCCAATTGTTCACCTCAGTTGTCCTGTTCCTGTGTAGCTATCAGGACCTTGTCCTAACCCTGCTGTAAAAAAATTGGTTAAAATTTCTTCATTTCTTTGTGTTTGACTTCCCGTGGAGCTGGAGCAGAACTGCATTGTTCAGGTGCCTCTCTCTTTCACTTTTTGCAAAATATTTCCTTTTTTCTTTTTCTCAGATGCGGAGGCTGCCATTGCTCCTTTTGATTTTGCCTCTCAAATTTTTCTTCAATGGAAAAGCCACACAGTGTTTTAGAAAATGTACAAAATGCCGAGGCACCATCATGCGATCCATAAGCCCAACTGTCGGGGCCCAGACCCGGACCACTACATGTCAGCATGCACCTTCTGTCAGCAAATGACTCCATGGGGATTGGAGAACCAGGAGCAGCAACATGTAAAGCTGTTCCAGCCCTTTTGGCACACTCTTCCGTGGCCTCTACACCATTGCGGTTGTCACATGGTTCCCATGGCTCATTGAAGTCCAAACATAGTGGCAAATACCAAGCCACCATACCAGCAATAAAGGCATCAAAGACCTCGACACCAACATCGGAAGAAAGGGGGTCACGTTCATCAGCGTCTGACTCTGATACTCGACATCAACACTCTGCCTCAGGTGACCCAGACTTAGACCAACCTGCAAAGCAGCCCTGGCGAGAGGATAATTCCTCCAAAGCACTTGAGGGGCTTGGAGATGCTCCCAAGACCTCGTCCTCTGTGCAGCCTCTGGTACCTTGCTCTAGGACAGCAAAACAAGGCTCGATACTCCAATCCTCCCATCATCTCCAGTCTCTCTCAATGACCATGTTCAGCCTATCGAGAGGAGCCTGGCTATGATCCTGGTGGCCATAGTGCCGGGGACTTCAAGGTCCTTGTGTTCATTGCTCATTATCAACCCTTAATGTTGACACATTCAGGGCTCAGAGAGCTGACACCATCAGGCATAGAGCCAAATCCTCCATCAGAATGATTAACTGCATTGGGTATGGGACACCTCTGTTCCAGTACCTCAAGACATGATTACCGACCTTCGGGATCGACATCAGGGCATTGCCGGAACTACGATACCAACTGCCAGTACTTTGATTTCCTGCCGCACTCCGATACTGCTTCCTTGGAGTCTCTTGATTCGGTGTCGCCACCAGATATTCCCTTGAATCTGTCTCCAACTCATGAGGGGCGTCAGTCTCCCCCCGAGGACATGTCCTTCCAAGATTTTATTAGGTACATGGTGGTGGCTCTCTCGGTGTCTGTGTCCACAGAATCTGAACCAAGAGTGAAGGAGCTTGACATCCTTCAGTACCCATCGACTCCAAAGGAAGCTGCTATGCTTCCCATTCACAACATTCTCCAAAACTTAATGTTACAGATGTGGGAGACACCTCTGATGGTACTATCCATTAGGAAATGACTGAATACTCTGTATCAAGTTCCTTCTTGCCCCTGGTTTCAGAAACCACCATTACCTCACCATTCCATGATTGTGGAATCGGCAATGAGGAGAATTAAGAGTAACAAGAACCACTCATTGGTTCCTCCAGACAAAGACACCAGAACCTTCGATGCTTTTGGCTATAAAGCATTTCAGGCAGTTATGCTGGCATCAAGGATTGACTCCTACATGCTCTACATGTTATTAAGAGATGTCTCAAAAGACTTGTCTGAATTTACTGCCTTGTTGCCAACAGACAAGCAGGCTCCACATCAGGTTCTGGTGACACATGCTCAAAACACTCCAAGTTTCTAACGAGAGCTGTTTTTGAAGCCAACTGTAGGTCAGCAGCAACTTGCATTGGAGCAAGGAGGATGGCCTGTCTAAAGATCTCTGACCTTGAGCAATGGGTTCAAGACAATCTGGCAAATATCCCCTGTAACGGTAAAAACCTTTTTGGGAAGGGTTGGCGTGAGAAAGCAGATGAGATAGAAACTGACAACCTTACTATGAAACATTTGTTCAGAAGAACAGCAGATCCTGCTAAGAAGAAGGCTTCTTATAAGAAACCTTTCTATCCTAAAAAAAGAGGTACTACCCTTCCTACTCTTCTTATTCATCATACCAGGCTCAGCAGCCTCATTAGATGCAGCAGGGGCCTCGTCAGCCCAAGAAACCAAAGGCTACAAAACCCCAGCCAGCTTCACAGACACAAACTCCAGTTAGTTTTTGACTGCTTCCTCGAGGGCATAACCAGAGATCCCCACCCCTCCCACATAGCAGGCAGGTTAGTTCACTTCACCCACAGATGGGTCCTCATAACCTCATAACTCTGGACCTTGGCAGTGGTGAGCAGGGGCTATCAATTTCAAAAACCTGCTCCCAACCACCTTTTGTAGGGGAGTTTCCCATGGATCTCCTCCATGCCACTCTTCTGCAGAAGGAGATCACCTCTCCAACAGCTCAAGGGGTCATTGAGGAACTTCCACTCCTCAACAAGGCCTAGGGTTCTACTCCTGGTGCTTTCTTATTCCAAAAAAAGACCAAAGGATTCAGTCATATCCTGGATCTTCGGAATCTCAATAAATTCCTAGTGGGAGAAAAGTTCAAAATGATCTCCCTAGGAACTCTGTTTCCTTATCTCCAACAAACAGACTGGCTCTGCTCTCTGGTTCTCAAGGTTGCTTACACACATATCCTCATCCATCCCTTCCACAGAAAGTACCTCTGGTTTTTCCTTTAGGGGCACCACTACCAGTACTGTGTACTCCCCTTTGGATTGGCTTTGGCCCCAAGGGTGTTCACGAAGTGTCTGGCAGTCATAGCAGCCTACCTCCACATCCTGGGCATCTTTGTCTTCCCTTACTTAGATGACTGGCTTATCACCCCTCAGGTGGTCTCAACATCACATCAACACGTATTCTGGTTCTGCAGCATCTGGCGTTTGTAGTCAGTTACCCAAAGTCCCATCTGACTCCCTCTCGATATTAGCATTCATAGAGGCTCTCTTGAATACTATGAAAGTTTGAGCATTCTTACCAGATGACTGCCTTCATCATCTCATTGCCTTGGCAAACTCAACACAGTCTCACTGCAAGAGACATGCTTCATCTCCTACCCACATGGCCTCCACAGTCCATATGCCCACTTGAACATGTGGCCGGAACAATAGACCCTCTCAGATCAGTGGACACAGTCCACGGGGCGTCTCTCGGACAAGATCACCATCTCACCTCACTTTGTGGACTCCCTCAAGTGCTGGTACACCATTCAAAATCTGCTTGTTGGGTTACCTTTTCAAATGTCTGCATCGCAGTGTACCCTGATGACAGATGCTCCCAAAAAGGGTTGGGGAGCACATCTCCACGGTCTCACCACACAGGGCTTGTGGTCCCCAAGAGGGACGCTTCTTATCACATCAATCTGTTGGAGCTCAGAGTGATAGCCAATGCCCTTTGCGTATTCCGTCCTCACCTTACAGGAAGGACAGTACTCATTCAAACTGACAACCAAATTGCCATATTCTATATCAACAAACAGGGCAATACCAGATCTTGCCGCCTCTGCAAAGAGGCAATCTGTCTCCTGGACTTTCGCAATAGCTCATCAGATTCTTCTTCGAGCTGTCTTTCTCCTGGGGGAGAAAAATCAACTCACTGACTTACTCAGCCATATACTTTGACCGCACGAATGGATGCTTCATCAGGAAATAGCACAATGCTTGTTTTGATTATAGGGAACTCCCATCATCGATCTCTTTGCTACCCCAGTGAATGCCCAACTGCCTCACTTCTGTTCCAGAATTCCCTCACCACAGAGTGTAGCTGTGGATGCTTTCCTGCTTTATTGGCATCAGGGTCTGCTCTACTCATTTCCCTCACTTCCACTCATTCCGAAGACGCTCTTCAAATTGCAAGTGGACAAAGGGAGGATGAGTCTCATCACTCTGTTCTGGCTCCATCAACCATGGTTTCCCCTGCTCCTTTGGCTGGCACAGGGCAATCCTCTCAGTCTGGGGTGGGCACTCAATCTACTCTCGCAAGACCAGGAGACCCCCTTGCACCGCAGTCTGAAAGTGTTGGCAGTTGACAACATGGCTTCTAACGCTTTGTCTTGTTTCACCTCTGACTTCCAGAGGACGTGACAGAGGTCTTACTAGTTTCTAGGAAGGATTCCACTAGACCAGGGGTCTGCAACTTTTAAGATGTAAAGAGCCACTTGGACCCGTTTCCGAAGGGAAAAAAAAAACTGGGAGCCGCAAAACCATTGCGACATTTAAAACAAATCTAACACTGCATATATTGTTTCTTACCTTAATGCTATATACGACCCCCTACTTTTCCTGTTAAAATATAGGTGTTTGGCCTATACTCGCCGTATAAGACTACCCCTCTTCCTTCACACACCAAAAAAAAAAACGCCAGAAAATCTCACAACAACAAGTAACAATATTTGATTTCAAAATTATGATGATTTTGTAGTCAAATCACTAATATGAAATAAAATTATTTTTTCTACCTTTGTTGTCTGACCAATTTATTCTTTGATCATGCTGGTCCCGATCTGAGGCTTCTGCTTTCCTGTCTTCTCTTAGCTCTCTTTCTGTGGTCTATGGTCCATCTGCCATTTCTTATCTCTTTCGTTTTCTTCACTTCTTTCCATCAGCCTATTTCCAGTCCCAGTAACCCTCCCCAATATCAGCCCCTTTCCAGTCCTCACTCCCAGTACCTTCAGTGCTAATCCCCCCTCAACCCCATTACCAGTGCTAGCCTCCCCTAATCAGCCCAATACCAGTCCTACCCCCCATCAGCACATGACCCGTCCTCTCCACCCCGAGGTAGCTCATTTCCAGTGCTCGTCCCCTCAACCCCATTACCAGTGCTCCATCCCTCCATGTCAGCCCCCTCCCTCCCTCCATCCATATCAGCTCCCTCCCTCCATGTCAGCCCCCTCCATCCCTCCATATCAGCTCCCTCCCTCCATGTCAGCCCCCTCCATCCCTCCATGTCAGCCCCCCTCCCTCCATCCATATCAGCTCCCTCCCTCCATGTCAGCCCCCCTCCCTCTATGTCAGCCCCCTCCATCCCTCCATGTCAACCCCCCTCCCTCCATCCATCCATATCAGCTCCCTCCCTCCATATCTGCTCCCTCCCTCCATGTCAGCCCCCCTCCCTCCCTCCATCCATATCTGCTCCCTCCCTCCATGTCAGCCCCTCCCTCCATCCATCCATATCAGCTCCCTCCCTCCATGTCAGCCCCCCTCCCTCCATCCATCCATGTCAGCCCCCCTCCCTCCATGTCAGCCCCCCTCCCTCCCTCCATGTCAGCCCCCCTCCCTCCATGTCAGCCCCCTCCCCTCCATCCATCCATATCTGCTCCCTCCCTCCATGTCAGCCCCCTCCCTCCATCCATCCATATCTGCTCCCTCCCTCCATGTCAGCCCCCCCTCCCTCCATGTCAGCCCCCCTCCCTCCATCCATCCATATCTGCTCCCTCCCTCCATGTCAGCCCCCCTCCCTCCATCCATCCATATCTGCTCCCTCCCTCCATGTCAAGCCCCCCTCCCTCCATGTCAGCCCCCCTCCCTCCATCCATCCATATCTGCTCCCTCCCTCCATGTCAGCCCCCCTCCCTCCATCCATATCAGCTCCCTCCCTCCATGTCAGCCCCCCTCCCTCCATCCATCATCCATCCATATCAGCTCCCTCCCTCCATGTCAGCCCCCTCCATCCCTCCATGTCAGCCCCCCTCCCTCCATCCATCCATATCTGCTCCCTCCCTCCATGTCAGCCCCCCTCCCTCCATGTCAGCTCCCTCCCTCCCTTCTTCTGCAGCCGCGGCTCCCTGCCTTTTAGGGAACCGCGGCTGTGCTTTTAAAATCATCTCGGAGCCCTTCCTGTCTTGACGGGCTCCGTGCAGCATTGTCCCGCCTCCAAAGGAAGTGGTAAACAACTTCCTTTAGAGGCGGGACAATGCTGCACGGAGCCCGTCAAGACAGGAAGGGCTCCGAGATGATTTTAAAAGCACAGCCGCGGTTCCCTAAGAGGCAGGGAGCCGCGGCTGCAGAAGAAGGGAGGGAGCCCATAACGCCATAAATACCGGGCGGGCAGTGTGCTCCGGAGCTGCGGCAAAGGTGAGAAAGAGCCGCATGCGGCTCCGGAGCCGCGGGTTGCCGACCCCTGCACTAGACATACATATGCCTTTAAATGGTGTAGATTTTCTCTCTGGTGTTTCTAGAGAGCTCTCAACCCATTTACTTGTCCAGTGGAAGAACTGCTTCAATACCTTCTCCATCTTTCAATGTCTGAGCTAATGACTAACTCAGTGCGAGTCCACCTTAGCACCATTGCGGCCTCTCACTGTCTAGTCACGGATCAGCCTATTTCTCCTAATTTCTCACATTTTATGTGTGGTCTTCTTTTAACGAGACCGCCAGTTTGGCTGCCCACAGTAGCCTGGGACCTCAACATTGTCCTAGCACAGCTGCTCTAATCCACATTTAAACCTCTGGCTACAGCTTCCCTGAAGTTCCTCACTTGGAAGGTTATCTTCTTAATTGCTCTCACCTCTGCCTATCGTGTCAGTGAGTTGCAAGCTCTGGTGGACTATGCTCCTTACACGTGCTTCTACCATGACAGGGTAGTCCTCCATACTCATCCCAAGTTCCTTCCAAAGGTGGTTTCTCCATTCCTCCTTAAATAATCCATTTCTCTTCCAACCTTTTTTCCAAGACCTCATTCTTCTAGGGCGGAAGCATAGCTACATATGCTTGATTGCAAGAGGGCTCTCCCCTTTTATCTTGACAGAACTAAGGGTCACCGTCAGTCCTCACAGCTGTGTCTCCTTTGACCTAGCCATTTGTGTCTCCCAAGCGAACTCTTTCCAACTGGATTGCTGACTGCATTTCTTTTGTATATGCATAAGCTGGATTTTCCCTGCAGGCCATGTCACAGCCCACAATATCCGAGCTATGTCCACACAGTAGCAAACCTGCGGTCTGTCTCCAATTCAGAAATTTGGAGAGCAGCCACATGGTCTTCTCTTCGTACCTTTGCTGCTCACTACTGTCTTGCAAAGACTCTAGCAGTGATGCTAACTTTAGCCAAGCCATTTTATGGCATCTTTTTGGAACCTAACTACACCTCCTCTTACCATCCTTTGGACAGCTACCTTACGAAGAGTGTGCCCAAGGGGACTGAGTCTGACAGATCCCTGCTTGTGTTTCAGGGTTCCTCCCTGTTAGTACAGGGCTCATTTCTGTCCTTCACGGCAACTGGGATCTCGTGAGTCCCATATGTGAAGACTGCATTCCTGCTTGTTCCTGGAGATAGCATAGTTACTCATCTGTAACAGCTGATCTCCTGGAACAGCAGGAATCAGTCCTCACAACCCACCCTCCTTCCTTAGGCGTTGTAGGATGCGATTTGTTGGTTTTCCCCACAATTCTTTTCTCTGAGCTCTACACTTGACTGAGGAGAACAGTTGGGGAGGTGGGAAGGCAGGTACACATGCGTGGCGGGATGCTCCCAAAAGAAGCATTCCTGTTGGATGCTGGGGAGTATTCCTGCAAGGGGTTCCATCAATGATGATGTCACCTATATATGAAGACTGATTCCTGCTGTTCCCGGAGATCCCTGTTACAGGTGAGTAACTATGCTTTCACATTCCTGGGTGCCACTTTCAGTTCCAGGCCTTGCCATTTGGGTTGGTCACTGCTCCTCAGACCTTCTCAAAACTCAGGGTAGTAGTAGGAGCTGCTCCTTGAAAGCAGGAGATGTTAGTACTTCCCTACGTGAATGACTAGCTGATTTGGGCGAAGTCGTATCGGGAGAGAGAAGAGGTGATGGCAATAGTTATGCCATTTTCTAGAGATCCTGGGCTTAGGTGATCATTGTAGCCAAGAGCATGTTGATCCCATTTCAGACGGAATATCTGGGGACATGATTCAATACACAACCAAGGAAAGTTCCTCACTGAGAAGAGGATCCAGAAACTGTGGTCACATGTTCTGGAGTTGTTCCAGATGATGAGACCCACTGCATGGCATTACCTGCAGGCTGTGGGATCGAGTTGACGACTTGGATCTAGTCCTATGGGTCAGGGTGCACATGAGACCACTATAGTACCAGAATTTGGTAATGGTCCTATCACTATGGGCAACTGCAAGGGACAATCTGACATAGTGGTTAAAAGTGGAATATCTAAGGCATGGAATGGATATGGACTCACTTGAGTAGACCTTAGTAACCAGAGCAGCTGGGGAAGTGTCTCAGGTTTGGTGATCCGGTGAGGAGGCCAGGTGACCCATCAACTTTCTGGAAGAAAGGGCCATAGGCTAGCTATGCAGGTCTTTATGCCCGGTCTGAGGCAATTATATTTGGTCCCTTCCTTGAGTGTTATTAATAGTAATAAAGTTATTTGTATTCATTCAAAATGTAACTGAGGGTAATAACGCCATACTTTTGTTCCAGTGGTGCTCTCTTCACATCTTTTTTTATTTTACTCTTTCTTTATTTAAAATTTCATGAAGGGAAGGTCTCAGACTCTATAGCACTAAGCCGAAAATTTCCAGCTTTCGTGGGTTTTTTTGCATCAACGACCTTCCCTATTTACATCTAAAAACTACTTTGAAATGCATGGGTATTTCATAATACTAAAATATATCCAAATATTCTTAAATATCTTCCGAAATACATCCAATGCACTTAAATATCTCCCAACGCCATCAAGTAGTACTGCTTCTGCGTTTCACTAAACGTTTCTTCAGGGGTTGTTTGCAAAACGTGTCAGTCTACAAAACCAAAACATTTATTGTAGAAGCAGTACTTCAGCAGATAGAGCATCATCCGGGGTTAATAGTATTGGTAGCCCAGATTGGTAGTGGTATGGCAACTCGATGAGGCTGCTGGTGGGAGAGCTATTAGCATTTCCAGGTATGAGATCTCTTCCATGGCCTGGTCTAGATGGTGGGTGTGAGTAGGTTTTCACGTATGGCTTGACTCTTGAGAGGACAAGACTTCTGAAGAGAAGTTACTCAGGTGAAATAATATCCACTCTTTTGCATTCTCAAAAGAGGTCAACCTCCTCCTCCTTCTCCTACTTATAATTTGTATAGTACTACAAGGCATACACAGCATAAGAACATAACATAAGAACATAAGATATGCCATACTGGGTCAGACCAAGGTCCATCAAGCCCAGTATCCTGTTTCCAACAGTGGCCAATCCAGGTCACAAGTACCTAGCAGTTTCCCCAAAAGACACAGGTTCCACAATGCTTGTACTGGATGAAGCATTGATATCCTGGGTCCCTTCTTAATAATGGTTTATGAACCTTTCCTCCAGGAACTTGTCCAAACCGTTTTTAAACCCAGGTACACTAACAGCCTTTACTACATCCTCCGGTAACAAATTCCAGAGTTTGATTACACGTTGAGTGAAAAAATATTTTCTTTTATTAGTCTTAAATAGTTTACCCTGTAGCTTCATTGCATGTCCCCTAGTCTTTCTATATTCTGATAAGGTAAACAATCAATCTACGTTTACCTGTTCCACTCCGTTGATTAATTTATAGACTTTTATCATATCTCCCCTCAGCCGTCTCTTTTCCAGGTTAAAGAGCCCTAACCTTTTTAGCCTTTCTTCATAGGAGTATCCTTCCATCCCCTTTACTATTTTGGTGGCTCTTCTCTGAACCTTTTCTAAAATCGCTATATCCTTTTTAAGATACGGCGACCAGAATTGCACACAGTATTCAAGGTGCGGTCTCACCATGGAACGATATAGAGGCATTATAATATCTTTTGTTTTATTTTCCATTCCTTTCCTTATCATACCTAGCATTCTATTTGCTCTCTTGGCCGCTGCTGCACACTGGGCCGAGGTTTTTAACATGGTATCCACAATGACGCCTAAATCTTTTTCCTGGGTGGTGGTTCCTAATGTGGAACCTTGCATCCTGTAACCATAGTTTGGGTTGTTCCTCCCTAGGTGCATAACCTTGCACTTGTCCACATTAAATTTCATCTGCCATTTTGATGCCCAGTCTTCCAATTTATCAAGATCCTCTTGCAATTTTCCACAATCCTCTTGGGTTTTAACAACTTTAAATAGTTTTGTGTTATTTGCAAATTTGATAACCTCACTCGTTATTCCACTATCTCCAGGAACAAGCAGGAATAAGTCCTCACATATGGGTACGTCGGTACCGACGGAGCCCGTGCGGGAAAGCTCCCCAGCTTCTTAGAATAGAAGCTTTTGGGACCTCCCACTGCACATGCGCACTGCCTTCCCGCCTTCCTGAACAGCTCTCCTCAGTTTCTCTTTTTCCGCGGAGCCAGCAGGTCGTGTTCCTGTCACCGCTGAAGAAATTGTTATTTTATTTGTTTCTTTAGACCGCGTACCTGCCTTCCCCATACCGATACCGGTATCGCCGGTCTTTTCTTTCTTTCTTTAAAAAATTATAATTCTTTTTTCTTATTTTTTAGCTTTTTGGTCACTTCAGAGAGGCCTCTCGGCCTACTCAATTTCTCCTCATGGAGAAGCCAGCCCCTGGATTTAAGAAGTGTACCAAATGTAATGCTGTTATTTCAGTCACAGACACCCATGACTGGTGTCTGAAATGTTTGGGGCCTGACCATTCCATACCGGACTGCCCATCTTGCTCCCACATGTCTAAACGTGGGCTGCAGAACCGGGCCAACAAATTCCATGTGCTGTTTGCTTCAGAGAATACAGCATCACAGTCATCCAGGTCTTCTTCTCCGGATGGATCTCAGGTAACCAAACCTTCTGTGGGCAAGTCCTCAAAGAGCAAATCTCCTTCAAAGCATCGAGAGGCTCTTAGCTTAGAACTTGAGGACTCTGCCCCAGCCAAACAACCCCGGCGGGAAGTCCAACTTCCAAAAACGCCAATTCAGGGGTCTCAGGTTGATATCGATGCTACGGCCTCGACAGATCACCTGTTAGCCTGCTCTGGGGTACCGGGTCACTCCGGTACCGACATCCAGGCAGCTATGGCGTCCATGGGCGATACTGTACAGTCCATGCAGCAGGCCGTCATGGCTTTCATTAAAGCTGCAACGCCATCGGTTCCGCTTTCAGCGGTTCCGGGCCCGATACCGGTATCGTCCGCCATGCCGGTATCGAGGCCGTCCACCTCTAAACGCAAGTCGGTACCGTATGGGCTTTCGCTCCATACCGGTTCCATACCCGATACGCCCGATATCGATACCGATCGGTACGCGTATCGTGCGTTAGAGGAAAGCACCGATTCCTCTGAGGATTTTCACTCCTCTGATGATTCTGCTGAGTTTTCACTCAACTTACCTGAGGAGCCCTCTTCTCCTAAAAGGAGAATGTCCCCTCCAGAGGATTTGTCCTTCCAGGACTTTGTTTTAGATATGGCTACAGCCCTTTCTATTACCACATCCTCTGAAAAGGAACCCAGATCCAAAAAACTGGATATTTTGGGATACTCAAAGGCCCCTAAGGAGGCAGTTACCCTGCCTATCCATGAAATCCTTCAAGAACAACTGATGGATTTCTGGGAAAATCCTTTGACTTTGTCTCCTTATTCCCGTAGGTTGGACACCATGTATAGGGTCCCTCCTTCTCCTGGTTTCCAAAAGACTCAATTGCCCCACCACTCTATTGTGGTGAAGTCTGCAATGAAGAAGATTAGGAGTACCAAAAGGCACTCTTCCACCCCTCCAGGACGGGAATGTAAGACTTTGGACTCTTTTGGTAGGAAAATTTTCCAGGCTAGTATGCTTATAGCCAGGATTAATTCCTACAGTCTCTATATGGGCATGTTCCTGGAGGAACTTGCCAAAAAGGTGCAGCATTTTGCCCCCTTTATCCCTGAGGATAAAAAGCAGGGATTCCTTTCCCTAGTGAAACAACTCTTAGAGGTTTCTAAGTTCTCTAATAGGGCAGCATATGATTCCTTTGAGGGAGCCAGTAGGGCTTCGGGCATTGCTATTGCAGCCCGACGTCTTGCTTGGCTCCAGGCCTCTGATCTGGAACCTTGGGTTCTAGATGGCTTACGGAATCTGCCCTGTACAGGTGAGAACTTATTTGGGGAAGAGTGGCAAATCAAAGCCACCCAGATGGATGCTGAAAATGCCACCTTGGAAAGACTTTCAAAGTCCACTTCAATTCCTACTAAGAAAAAGTCTTTTAAAAGGCCTTACTATAAGAAGGCCAGAGTTGCTTCAAATACTGGCCAGCAGTCTTCTCAACCTCGCTATACTGCTAAGCGTCAGCAATCCAAACAAGCACGAGCTAAGCCTGCAGCAGCTACTGTAGCTCAGCAGGCTCCAACCCCTCAGGGGTTTTGACTTGCTCCTAGGGAACTTGCCACTTCTGGTTCTAACACAACCAGAACCTCTCACCATACCCGGAAGGTTGGTTCACTTTGCTCCCAGATGGGAACAAATCACAACAGAACAATGGACCCTCTCTATCATTCGAGAGGGTTACAAACTTCATTTCTCCAGCCTTCCTCCCCATCATATGGTGAGACCATTCAATTCTCCCCCATCTCTCCTAACCCTGTTGGGTCAAGAGGTTTCCTCTCTTCTTGCCCAAGGGGCCATAGAAGAGGTTCCTCTTCCTCAACAAGGGTCCGGTTTCTACTCCCCTTATTTTCTCATTCCAAAGAAGACAGGGGGATTCAGACCAATCCTAGATCTGAGAGAATTGAACAAATTTCTCTTCAAGGAGAAATTCAAAATGCTGTCTCTCGGCATTCTCCTTCCTTACCTCCAGGGTCAGGACTGGCTTTGTTCTCTAGACCTACAGGATGCGTATACACATATACTCATCCATCCATCCCACAGAAAGTATCTTCGCTTTCTGTTTCAGGGAAAACATTTCCAATACAGAGTACTCCCCTTCGGTCTAGCCTCTGCTCCAAGAGTATTCACAAAATGCATGGCAGTCGTAGCCGCATTTCTAAGAGGCATGGGAATCTTTGTCTTCCCATATCTGGACGACTGGCTCATCCGAGCTCCAACTCAGTCACAGGCCCAGATTTCCCTGGACCACACAAGGAGCCTTTTGCAGTATCTGGGACTGGTAGTAAACCTTCCCAAGTCCCAACTCATCCCTACTCAATCTCTAGAATTCATAGGGGCCCAGTTGGACACCATCACTGCAAGGGCCTACCTTCCACAGGTTCGAGGCCGGCGCCTCCTGAGTTTGGCCTCCCAAGCTCAGTCCAGCACTCACTTGACAGCCAGGGAAATGCTACGCCTACTGGGTCATATGGCCTCCACAGTGCATGTGGTGCCCTATGCTCGTCTTCATATGAGAGCAGCTCAATGGACCCTGGCCACTCAGTGGACTCAGGCGTCAGGAGCGCTCTCAGACCAAATACAAACCTCCGATCGTCTGTTTTGGTCCCTCCACTGGTGGACTTCCACCAAGAATCTGTTGTTGGGGGCTCCATTTCAACCATTGCTACCCCAAGCAACCCTCACAACAGATGCCTCCCAAACAGGGTGGGGAGCCCATCTGCAAACTCTCTCCACTCAGGGCACTTGGTCTCTACAGGAGACCACCCTTCATATCAATCTTCTGGAACTGCGAGCAATTTACCTTGCCCTCAAGGTCTTCCACTCCCTCCTAGCCAACCTCACTGTCCTAGTTCAGACGGACAATCAGGTGGCCATGTTTTACATAAACAAACAAGGAGGGACGGGCTCTCTGTCGCTTTGCAACGAAGCTCTAAGACTATGGGCCTTCGCCAGAGAGCATCAGATTCACCTGCTAGCAGTGTATCTCCCAGGAGTTCAAAACTCTCGGGCAGACAGGCTCAGTCGAGTTCTGCTGCCACACGAATGGTCCCTACATTTGGACCAAATAAACCGAATCTTTCAGGAATGGGGGACCCCGGACATAGACCTCTTTGCAAGTCCGTGGAATGCCAAACTTCCCCGGTTCTGTTCCAGAACTCCGTGTCAGGGAGCTCAGGCTACGGACGCCTTTCTCCTGAATTGGAATCAGGCATTCCTATATGCCTTTCCACCCATTCCTTTGATTCCCAAGACTCTGTTCAAACTCCAGAGGGATCATGGAACTATGATCCTCATAGCTCCACGCTGGCCACGCCAAGTGTGGTTCCCTCTACTTCTACAGCTCTCCCAGGGATCCTACTTGGATCTGGGAGCTGCGCCAGACCTCCTGTCTCAGGAGGAGGGGACTTTGTGGCACCCAAACCCCAAATCCCTTCACCTCAGTGCTTGGTTACTGAAGGCTTAAGCCTTCAAGACTTTCATCTTTCCCAACCAGTGAAAGATATCCTTTCTGCCTCTAGGAAACCCTCTACCAGGCGTTCCTATGCTTTCAAATGGAAACGTTTTTCCATTTGGTGTGCTCAGCAGGGTCTTGACCCTCTGGCACTTCCTTTGAATTCTCTTCTTGATTATCTCCTGCATCTATCCAATGCAGGCCTCAAGACGAATTCGGTAAGAGTCCATTTAAGTGCTATTGCAGCATCCTTGAAACATATAAATGGACAACCTATCTCCTCTCATCCTCTTGTTGCAAGATTCATGAGAGGCCTGACTCTCACTAAACCTCCCATCAGACCACCCCCGGTCGCATGGGATTTGAATCTAGTGCTCGGTCAACTTATGAAGCCACCTTTTGAGCCAATGTTTTCCACCTCCTTGAAATTTCTTTCCTGGAAGGTCATCTTCCTCATTGCAGTCACTTCGGCTCGCCGCATCAGTGAGCTGCAGGCTTTAGTGGCTAATCCACCTTACACAAGATTTCATCATGATAAGGTGGTCCTTAGGACGAATCCCCACTTTATGCCTAAAGTGGTCTCGCCTTTTCATCTTAATCAAGAGGTATATCTACCTGTCTTTTTTCCAGCTCCTCATGCATCCAATGCAGAGAGGAACCTTCATACTCTGGATTGTAAAAGAGCTCTCGCTTTTTACCTTAATAGGACTCAGCCACATCGAAAGTCTTCTCAACTTTTTGTGGCCTTTGATCCTTCCCATTTGGGACTTCCAGTCTCCAAGCGTACACTTTCCAATTGGATTGCTCAGTGTATTTCTTTTGCTTACCAGAGCAAAAACATTTCTCTGGAAGGCCATGTCACTGCTCACAATGTGAGGGCCATGGCAACTTCTATGGCTCATCTGCACTCTGTTTCCATAGATCAGATCTGTCGAGCCGCTACCTGGGCCTCGGTTCATACCTTCACAGCCCATTACTGTTTGGACAAGGACTCCCGCCGGGATGCCTTGTTTGGCCAGGCTGTCCTCAAGCACCTGTTCCATTCCTAAACAACTCCTGCCCACCTTCCCAGAATGGATGCCTGAGATCCATACGAAGATGGCGAACCTTTACAGGGGATCCCATGCATCTAAGCTAGGGAGTCCCCATATGTGAGGACTTATTCCTGCTTGTTCCTGGAGATAGCACAGTTACTTACCTGTAACAGGTGATCTCTGGGAACAGCAGGAATTAGTCCTCACAACCCACCCACCTCCCCTAGGAGTTGTATCTTTTATCTATCTATCTTCCTGTCCTCTCTCTGTTGACTCAGCTATAAACTCGAAACTGAGGAGAGCTGTTCAGGAAGGCGGGAAGGCAGTGCGCATGTGCAGTGGGAGGTCCCAAAAGCTTCTATTCTAAGAAGCTGGGGAGCTTTCCCGCACGGGCTCCGTCGGTACCGACGTACCCATATGTGAGGACTAATTCCTGCTGTTCCCAGAGATCACCTGTTACAGGTAAGTAACTGTGCTTTCCAGGTCATTTATGAATATGTCAAAAAGCAGCGGACCCAGCACAGATCCCTGGTGCACACCACTATTCACCTTTCTCCATTGGGAAAATTGGCCATTTAGTCCTACCCTCTGCTTTCTATCTTTTAACCAGTTCCTGATCCACAATAGTACACTGCCTCCTATCCCATTACTCTTTAGTTTTGCCAAAAGTCTCTGATGAGGGACCTTGTCAAAGGCTTTCTGAAAGTCTAGATACACAATATCAACCGACTCACCTTTGTCCACCTGTTTATTCACTCCTTCAAAAAAACATAACAGATTAGTAAGACAAGATCTTCCTTGTCTAAAGCCATGTAAGACAAGATCTTCCTTGTCTAAAGCCAGCATTGTACATAACCACATAAGAGACAGCTCCTGCTCACAGATCTTACAGTCTATTCAAGACAAAAGAACAAACAGGGGGTAGAGTAGTATTTGTTGAAAATTATGAAAAAGACACATGAGTATTACACAAGCAAGATCCAAAAGCAGCCTATTTTATTTCTATAAGTTTAATGAGTTCCTCTTTTGGTCAATGAAAAAAAAATGAACACTATTGTTTGTAAGATCAAATTAAATATCATTAAACCCCTTTGAAGTTTTCATATGTTCTTAAGAGTAAAATGTAGGAATGGTCCTAGTTAATGTATAACATGGCCTAACTAACCTCCCTCTTTTATGTCAGAGTTTGGAGAATTTTTGAAGAGTGGTGTTAAGACAGGAGGGTCAGCATGTTGAGATCCTCCTTGCTGGATATTTTGGCCTTCCTTCAGGATGGGCCGTAAAGGGAATTGGTTCAGAATTTCTTGGAAGTTCAGATGTCCGAGATTGCCTGCAGTAGGGGGGTCTGGACAGGGTCACCACTCATCCAGAATTGAGTTGTTTCTTGTGAGGCATAACTCATGTGAAAACCCTTGTGAGGACAGTCCCTCTTTGAAATTTGAATCTGTTGTTTTCTGCACTTATTAAAGCTTTGTTTGAGCCTCTGCAGGATGCATCCCTTAAGGATCCGGCAGTCGGTTCGGCCAGGAGAATTTCAGAGCTACAGGTTCTGTCGTAAAGGGAACCCTTTTTGGTGATTTTTAGGGAGAAGGTAATGATAAGACCTTTCTCTTTGTTTCTGTCCAAGGTAGTCTCTAGCTTCCATGTGAATCAGACAGTCGCTCTCCCAGTTTTTGAGCTGGAAGGCAGCAGTGTAGGTTCTTGGACACTTCATTATTTGAATTTTTGCAGGTCCTTGAATTGTTATTTGTGGAGGGCCAAGGACTTTCATAGATTGGATCATCAGTTGGTATTGTCTGGGGTCTCTAGGAAAATGGAACCACCCTCCAAGGCTTCTAGTGCCTGGTGGGTTAAAGAGGCTATCATTTTGACTTATGTCGTTCACAGGAGACCCATTTGAACCAAGCATAGGTTTCATGATGGATGGAGCATGGATTGATTCTTTCACAAGATATTTGTGGGGCAGCCATTTGGGCATCCCTTCATTCCTTTGTACAACATGATTGGTTGGATTTATTCATTTATTTAAATTATTTCCATACTGCACTCTTTAAAATCAGTGCGATTTACAGGTAACAATAATTTGTACAGTGCGGCAGAACATGCACTGCACATTACAGAGAACAGGTATTATAACTTGGGTTTCAACGGGAGTAACTATTTACAATGGAGCTATTGTGACACAGGTATGATTGTGGAGTCATGACATGCTCTGAACTATATACGTTTTAGATAACTATTTACAGGTTTGTGCAGTATTATTTCTGGATGTGGTTGCGTCGTCATGACATGAGTGTGCTGTGGTGTCGCGGTGGGTGGAGGGTATGTCGGGTTGTGATGTTTCCCTGGACTGGGAGTAATGGATGTTCAGGCTAGGTAGGATATGGCCTATGGAGCAAAGGTTTTGGAAGTAAGTCTGACTAGGCCCCTTCCTGTGATTACTGCTTGATGCTCCCCACGCATCTAGAATGGTCTGATAAAGAAGAAGAAATTAGTTCTTACCTAATTTTTTTCCTTGAGTCCTCCAGACCAGTCCAAGACACACCCACGTATCCGTGTGTCTAGTGATAAATACTTGTTTCTTAAGAAATGGTAAAATATGTAACTAAGGACTTCAGGCCCGATATTCAAAGGGCAGTTACATGGTATTTCCAGGAACAAGCAGGAATGAGTCCTCACATATGGGTACGTCGGTACCGACGGAGCCTGCGCGGGAAAACTCCCCAGCTTCCCAGAAGGAAAGCTTTTGGGGCTTCCCACAGCGCATGCGCGCTGCCTTCCCGCCTTCCTGACCAACTCTCCTCAGTTTCTCTTTTTCCGCGGAGCCAGCAGGTCGTGTTCCTGTCACCGCTGAAGAAATTATTATTTTAATTTGTTTCTTTGACCGCGTGTCTGCCTTCCCCGATTCCGAACCGATACCGCCGGTCTTTTTTTCTTTTATTTTCAAAAAAAAAAAAATTTATTATTTTATTTTCCCTTCACTTGGTGTGTTTGTTTGTGCGGCCTACAGGCCTTCACTAATTCTCCCTCATGGAGAAGCCAACTTCTGGTTTTAAAAAATGCACCAAGTGTTCTGGTACTATTTCAGTCACAGACACCCATGAATGGTGTCTTAAATGTTTGGGACCTGACCACTCTATATCAGATTGTCCTTCCTGCTCTCTGATGTCCAAACCGAGCAGCTAAATTCCATGTGCTGTTTTCTTCAGATAATCCAGCATCAGCATCCTCCAGGTCTTCCTCTCCGGATGGATCTCAGGTAACCAAACATACTTCAGGCAGGTCCTCAAAGGGCAAATCTCCCTCTAAGCAGCGAGAGGCCCTTGGGTTCGACCCTGAGGACCCTGCCCCAGCCAAACAACCCCGGCGGGAAGCTCCGGCTTCCAAAGCTCCTATGGGGTTACAGGTTGACATCGATGGCACGGCCTCGACCGATCACCTGTTAGACTGCTCTGGGGTACCGGCTCAGACCGGTACCGACATCCAGGCAGTTGTGGCGTCTATGGGTACTACTGTACAATCCATGCAGCAGGCCATAATGGCTTTCATTAATGCTGCAACGCCCTCGGTACCGCAACCGTCGGTTCCGACCCCGGTTCCGGTACCACCACCGATACCGGTACCCAGAGCATCTACTTCTAGTAGAAAGCCGGTTCCGGTTCTCGGTTCCGGAGATTTTCTCGATACCGACCCGGTTCCCGGTACGCCCGATGTCGATACCGGTCGGTACGCGTATCGGTCTCTGGAAGCAAATAGGCGATACTTCGAGTCTTCTGAGGATGCTGATACCTCAGATAATTCTGATGAAGCATCCCTTATTCTTCCTGAGGAGCCCTCTTCCCCAAAGAGAAGAATGTCTCCTCCGTAGCTTTGCTATAGAGCAAGTTCAGGTTCCCAAGGGAGGTAAAACGTTAGATGAAACTTTGTTACTGCAAGAACAACGGTGGATATATAAGTTGCAAACTATCTTTCCGAAGGGTTTAAATCTATCCATAGAATGGACGTCCTGCCTGTAGTTTGATTTAAAGATCTAAAACAACGCTGTTATTAAGTGAGGATATACTTTTAATGACAGATTAAGAATTATACACTTGAATAGTGATTGGAAAAGAAGCGATATGGTTAAATTGGATATGAAGTAGCAGTACGTAGCTTATATCTATTTGCGTAATTTGTTTTGACGTAACCATTTGCTGTGAACATGGAAGATTGACGCATGACATAATCAAAGGGGGTTTAAATAGTGAAGGGATTTACCATCACGCATGCGCGGCGTTTTTCCGTATCAAAAACAAAGAGGGAAAGCGCGGGCAGCAGAAACATATGTAAGTAGCTTGCAGTTTTTAGATAAATATGTTATTGTATTTTTTAGATACATTATAAATTAAGGGTAATAGTATATTGAAATTTTGTTTATTGTAGGATAAAGGTCTCCTGAAAAAAATTTTTGAAACACCATTAAGGCGCCGAAGTTGAGCGTCGAGATCCTTGTTTTAAACACAACCCTGTCTATAGCAGTTCACTCGGGGATTCTCTCTATCAAAATAATTTTTTAATGTGTGATAGTATACACGAGAAGAAAACCTGGGTTGTTCATGTATTTTTAAGAGCATTGAAAAAATAAATAAAAAAGAAGCTTATTACATGTTTTGGTTTTCTGAACGTATTGACTTTATATCTAAGGAAAATCTTTCAGGCTAGTATGCTTATTGCCAGAATCAACTCATACAGCCTCTATATGGGCATGTTTCTAAAGGAGCTTGCTCTTAAAGTACAAGATTTTCTCCCCTTTATTCCAGAGGATAGAAAAGAGGAGTTCCTGCTTCTTTTAAAGCATATCCAAGATGTGTCAAAGTTCTCCAATAGGGCTGCCTTTGACTCCTTTGAAGGTGCTAGCAGAGCATCTGGCATAGCTATAGCTGCTCGTCGAATTGCTTGGCTCCAGGCCTCTGACCTGGAATCCTGGGTGCAAGATGGCCTAGGCAATTTGCCTTGTACAGGTGAGAATCTGTTTGGCAAAGAGTGGCAAGTCAAAGCCATTCAAATGGATGCAGAGAATGCTGCTTTGGATAGACTCTCTAAGTCTACTTCTCTCCCTGCCAAAAAGAAGTAGAGAAACAAACAAACAAACAAAACCTGTGGGGGCTGCTACGCTTCAACAGTCCCAACCCCCTCAGGGGTTTTGACTTACTTCTAGAGAACATACCCTTTCTGGCTCTGCAGCAACCAGAGCCCCTCTCCATTCCAGGAAGGTTAGCTCATTTTGCTCCCAGATGGGAGCAAATAACATCAGAGCAGTGGACCCTCTCTATCATCAGAGAGGGCTACAAACTGCATTTTTCCAGCCTTCCTCTTTATCCCAGGGTGAGACATTTCATCTCTCCCCCATCTCTCCTACACCTGTTGGATCAGGAAGTGAATACCCTGCTTGCCCAAGGGGCAATAGAACAGGTTCCTCTCCTCCAACAGGGATCAGGGTTCTACTCCCCCTATTTTCTCATACCAAAGAAAACAGGGGGGGCACAGACCCATCCTAGATCTCAGAGAATTAAACAAATTTCTATGCAAAGAGAAATTCAAAATGATCTCTCTGGGTACTCTCCTTCCATACCTACAGAGTCAGTACTGGCTTTGTTCTCTAGACCTAAAGGATGCGTACACACATATACTCATCCACCCATCCCACAGAAAATTCCTTCGATTTCTGTTCCAGGGAAAACATTTCCAGTATAGAGTACTCCCCTTCGGTCTAGCCTCTGCTCCAAGAGTGTTCACAAAATGCATGTCAGTAGTGGCTGCATTCCTACGCACTCAGGGAATCTTTGTCTTCCCATACCTAGACGACTGGCTCATCCGAGCTCCATCTCAGTCTCAGGCTCAGGCTCAGACTTCCCTGGATCACACCATCTGCATTCTGCAGTATCTGGGACTTGTCATCAATCTGCCAAAGTCTCAGCTCACCCCTACTCAATCCCTAGAATTCATAGGGGCCTGGCTAGATACCACCACAGCAAGGGCCTATCTTCCCCAGGCACGTTGCCACCGCCTAGTGCACTTAGCCTCTCAGATTCAGTCAAGAAGCCACTTGACCGCCAGAGAGATGTTACAACTGCTGGGCCATATGGCATCCACGGTCCATGTGGTGCCCTATGCTCGCCTGCATATGAGAGCAGCTCAATGGACTCTGTCCACCCAGTGGACCCAAGCATCAGGAGCTCTCTCAGACCAAATAAAAACCTCCAAACGTCTCTTTTGGTCTCTCCAGTGGTGGATATCCACTCAAAATCTGTTGCTGGGGTCCCCCTTCCAACCCTTGCTACCCCAAGCAACCCTCACCACAGATGCCTCCCAAACAGGATGGGGAGCTCATCTTCAAGACCTGTCAACTCAAGGCCTTTGGTCTCCACAAGAGACCGCCCTTCATATCAACCTTCTGGAACTTCGAGCAATTTTCCTTGCTCTCAAGGTCTTTCATACCCTCCTATACAACATGACAGTCCTTGTTCATACCGACAATCAAGTAGCCATGTTCTACATAAACAAACAAGGAGGGACTGGCTCTCTGTCGCTTTGCAACGAAGCTCTCAGACTGTGGGCCTTCGCCAGAGAGCATCAAATCCATCTTCTGGCAGTATATCTCCCAGGAATTCAAAACTCTTGGGCAGACAGACTCAGCCGAGTTCTGCTTCCACACGAGTGGTCCCTGCACATGGATCAGGTATTCAGAATCTTTCAGAAATGGGGAACCCCTGACATAGACCTCTTTGCAAGTCCGTGGAATGCCAAACTTCCCCGGTTCTGTTCCAGAACTCTGTGTCAGGGGGTTCAGGCCAGGGATGCCTTCCTCCTTCATTGGGGTCAGGGCCTCCTATATGCCTTTCCACCCATTCATTTGATTCCCAAGACTCTGTTCAAACTGCAGAGGGATCACGGATCTATGATCCTTATAGCTCCATGCTGGCCACGCCAAGTGTGGTTCCCTCTACTTCTGCATCTCTCCCAGGGGCCCTCCCTGGACCTGGGAGCTGCTCCAGATCTTCTGTCTCAGGAGGAAGGGACTTTGTGGCACCCAAACCCCAAGTCCCTCCACCTCAGAGCATGGTTACTGAAGGCCTAGACCTTCAGGACTTAAATGTCTCACAACAAGTGAAGGATATCCTCCATGCTTCCAGGAAACCTTCTACAAGGCGTTCTTATGCTTTTAAATGGAAAAGATTTTCCATTTGGTGTGCTCAGAAGGGTCTTGACCCTTTTGCTCTTCCTGTGAATTCCCTATTGGAATATCTCCTGCATCTCTCCAATGCAGGCCTTAAAACAAATTCAGTAAGAGTCCATTTGAGTGCTATTGCAGCATCCCTCAAACCTCTCAATGGACAACCTATTTCCTCTCATCCTCTTATTGCTAGATTCATGAGAGGCCTAACTTTAACTAAACCTCCCATTAGGCCTCCTCCGGTGGCATGGGACTTAAATTTGGTTCTTGGTCAGCTTATGAAGCCACCTTTTGAACCTTTAGTCCCTACCTCCTTAAAGTTTCTTTCTTGGAAGGTTGTTTTCCTCATTGCAGTCACTTCAGCTCGCCGCATCAGTGAACTGCAAGCCTTAGTGGCTAATCCTCCTTATACAAGGTTCCATCATGACAAGGTAGTCCTTAGGACAAATCCACACTTTATGCCAAAGGTGGTTTCCCCTTTTCATCTTAATCAAGAGGTTTATCTACCTGTCTTTTTTCCAGCTCCTCAAGCATCCAGTGCGGAGCGGAACCTTCATACTCTAGATTGTAAAAGAGCTCTTGCCTTTTACCTTCACAGAACTCAGCCACATCGAAAGTCTTCCCAACTTTTTGTTGCTTTCGATCCTTCTCATTTGGGACTTCCAGTCTCAAAAAGAACACTTTCCAATTGGATTGCTCAGTGTATTCTTTTGCCTACCAGAGTAAAAACATTTCTCTGTAAGCCCATGTCACAGCTCATAATGTGAGAGCCATGGCCGCCTCTATGGCTCACCTTCACTCTGTCTCCATCGATCAGATCTGTCGAGCAGCCACATGGGCCTCGGTTCATACCTTCACAGCCCATTACTGCTTGGATAAGGACTTCCGCCGGGATGCCTTATTTGGTCAGGCTGTCCTCAAACACATGTTCCATTCTTAAGCAACTCCTGCCCACCTTCCCTCAATGGATGCCTGAGATCCATAGGAAGATGAAGAACCCTTGCAGGGGGATCTCCCAGGCATCTCAGCTAGGGAGTCCCCATATGTGAGGACTCATTCCTGCTTGTTCCTGGAGATAGCACAGTTACTTACCTGTAACAGGTGATCTCTGGGAACAGCAGGAATAATCCTCACAACCCACCCACCTCCCCTAGGAGTTGTATCTCTTTCTCTTTCCTTTCCTCTCTCTATTGTCTCAGCTTTAAACGCGAACTGAGGAGAGTTGGTCAGGAAGGCGGGAAGGCAGCGCGCATGCGCTGTGGGAAGCCCCAAAAGCTTTCCTTCTGGGAAGCTGGGGAGCTTTCCCGCGCAGGCTCCGTCGGTACCGACGTACCCATATGTGAGGACTATTCCTGCTGTTCCCAGAGATCACCTGTTACAGGTAAGTAACTGTGCTTTATGGCCCTGTAAACTGTGTAACTACCACTGAGAGGGATATTCAATGGCAATAACATGGTTAGTGGAAAAACAAGGGGAGCAGCTGCTCTTGCAGGAACGAGAATTTCACAATTCGAACAGTGTTTTTGCAGATGATATAAACACACATTAAAAGGTTTATATTTGCTTTGGTGAATATAATTTACGGTTTGCAGATTTCATCGATCATACACATCTGTGTGCCCCCTGAGGAAGGCTACGGCCGAAACGCGTAGGGGTTAATAAAAATCGTTTACACCCACCGACGACTCTTGCCCTTTGTTGCAATAACATGGTTAGTGCCACTGAATATCTGCGATTATCTCCCTTGCACGCCCCGATGCTAACCGCTTAGCATCAGGGCTGTTGGAGGTATTCTGGGGAGGAGCAGAAACAGCGATTATCTCCAACCGGGCAACCCTCGCCTATCTTTAAGATGCAGGAGCTAACCGGCATGTACAGCAAACCCTGGATATTCAATGCCGGGGCTGCATATAACTCTGACATTGAGGGTTAGGGGTCAGCGGGTATGGCTATGCGCCATAGCGGTACCTAATTGAATATCGGGCCCGTGATTTCTGTACTTCACGAGCCTTTTATGGGGTTACCCTCTTGGGGTGAGGAGTGAATTTGTTGTTGTTTTGATCTGTTATAGAAATACTGGTTGACATTATAGGGTACCAAAACCAAACCCAAAACCAGGTCAAAAAGAACCAAACCAAAATCTAGACCCAGTTAGAATAACCAACCAAACAGAACTAATTTTTTGAGATTATAGGGTGACATTATCAAACCAGTGGTTTTCAGTCTTCATCTTCTGATAGAGTGTAAATCCATGCATCTGGACTGGACTTGTCTAGAGGCACTCGAGGAAAGAAAATTAGCAGGTAAGATTTAATTTCCTTTTCAGCATCGCTATCCAGATAGCGACCAGTATTAAATATACATATGAAGGGTAATTTTATAAAGTCCTGCTTAATTAACACGTATTTCACACACCTATATCAAGCCTATTGTATAAAAAAGGTACATGCCTACATTTCTTTATAGAATACTAGTGTAAGTGGCCAAATACATGTGTTAATCTAAGACGTGAGCACGTACGCCACGTGCTAGATTCATAAAGAACATGTTTCAATTATAGTATTTTATAATTTATGAACATACTTGTGCGCTCCGCCCATGCACACGCCATCATTCTGTCGCACGTTCTTTCAGAATAGCGACTGCCTCCGTTACGCATGCAAATCACTAAATTACCATGATTTGCACGCGTATCTGGCGCAAGCTTTAGGCGGCTCCCTGTAAAATTGCCCTCATAGTGCAGTTGGAGGCAGAAATTGTCCAGATAATGGTGGTATTTGGCCTGCCGTCTGGATAGCTTAGGACAGCCTTTCTCAGGATAATTTCCTGGACTACCCATATATCACTCTGGCACTATCTGGATAGTGCTGAGGCGGTCTTTAACGATATTCAGCGGCACTGTCTGGATAGTGGTGTTGAATATCCCTGGATAACTCCAGCAGTTGTTGGGATATTTCCCTTTTGAATACTATTCACATAATAGTAACATACTCGGTGCAGTTGTGTTTTCCAATGATAAAAGCCATGAAGGACAACAAATTTAAAGAACGAAGACTTGGCCCATTCCATCTGTTCAGCAATTTGTTTTTTCAGGTGGAACGTGCTTGCGGTCAAATCATTTTGCTGAGATGCAGCTGACGGGGTGCCGTGACTGCTTGACCTCGGTGTTTCTTTAAAATAAATTACTCATGCTGTGTCCACTTTGGCAGAAGTCTTGTGAATCTGTCAGAACTGCTCGGGAGACCTAATTAACAATGGTGACGGGATGTTAATGTTAGGTTAGGGGGTGCCTGGAGCAGGTGTAGGGGAAGCATCAGCTGGAAACGCTTAGAGCATAAATATTTGATAACGTATTAGACCCAGTGATGTTATGCAGTTTTAGAATGCAGGATCTGCTGTCCCCATGGTCCACTTCTTTTCATTAATATCACACTGCAACGGTACAAATATTTCTTTTTTTTTTCTGGTCTGAGAGCAAGTGGAGGATGTTGCAGTACAAGACAGACTGGGCAAGTTATGCGGCAGATGAATAATTTATCTGAGCAATGAAGAACAGTATACCGAATGAGAATAAAATCCCTCCCAAATATGAAATATGGACATCCAAGTGCTTTCAGAGTGTCAGTGCAGAGGAGGAGAGATACAGTGTCTTCGGGTGGATGTTTAACCTTTCCTGGGAAGTCGCTGTTTTACTGGAAGATGCAATGCAGGGACAGCTCAGCAGTTCTGCAGATTTATTAGGTGTTTTTTTGCATAAGCGATAACACCTATTGGAGAGGCTTTACCTGTTCTTTATGGTATCTATACAAATCTGTTTGCACATGAGCAAAAAGACAGAGGGGCATGGCGACACTCCCCCATCCCACAAAGCAGTAGTTTGAAAAGCTGGCAAAAATCCTGGTTCCGCCGATGTGAACAGTGAGGGCTGCAGCTAAAATAAATGCGGATACCAGTCCCAGGTTCCACCGGTTTTGAAGAGCAGGACTGCAAGCTGAAAATACTGGTGAAAGTCCCCAGTTCCAACTATTGGGCAAGTTACCTCAGGCTGGAAGGTCGGGGGTTCAAATCCCACTAGAGGACAGCAACTTTGGGCCGGAAGGACTGGGGTTTCTAGTCCCAAAGGTGCTCCTTGTGGTCTTGGGCAAGCCACTTAACCCCCCATTGCCCATGTTCCCTGTAAAATAGTTATCTCCAAGTTATAATGCCCTGTTCAATGTAATTTCAGTTTGTTCAATGTAAACCGCCTTGATATCATGAAAAGTGGTATATAAGAAATGTTAAATAAAAATAAATAAATAAATAGGGCTGTGGCCTGAATGCTTCAAAGCAGGAAGGGGGTGAGGCATGAGCAGAAGGGACGGATAAGGTGCAGAGCATGGAAAGAAGAGGTAGGGTTAGAGGAAGAAGACAGAAAAAGCATAAGGGAATAGATGGGACTAGAGGGAAGAGATGGGGCAGGGCATTAGGGAGGGGCTGGATTATAGGAGGGGCTGAGACTTGAGAGAGAGTGCAAGTGAGGGAGTGAAAGGATGGGAAGGGAGGGGGAGAGTGCATGGGGAGAGCCCTAGATGTGGTGTATTTAGATTTCAGTAAAGCCTTTGACACCGTTCCTCACAGTCGAATTATAAACAAACTGAGCACCGTAGGAATGGACCCTAAAATTACTACTTGGGTTAGAAATTCGTTGAGCGGGAGGCAACAAAGGGAACAGGTAAATGGAGCTCACTCTGAGGAGAAGGAGGTTACCAATGGTGTGCCCCAGAGATCTGTAATGGTCTGATTCTTTTTAAAATTGTTGTTAGTGATATAGTGGAACGGCTGTCGGATAAGGTTTGTCTCTTTGCGGATGATACCAAAATCTGCAATAGAGTAGACGCCCAGGAAGGTGTAGATAACATGAGGAGGGATCTAGCTAAGCTTGAAGAATGGTCTAGAATTTGGAAGCTGAGATTTAATGTTAAAAAATGCAAGGTCATGCATTTAGGCTACAGCAATCCAGGAAAGCAATATGGTATAGAGGGTGAAGTACTTTTGTTCACTAATGAAGGGACTTAGGCGTGATTGTGTCTGATGATCTTAAAGTAGCTAAACAGATAGAAAAGATGACAGCAAAAGCTAGAAGGATGCTTGGGTGCATAGGGAGAGGAATGGCCAGTAGAAGAAGGAGTAGAGAAGTAGCCTAGTGGTTAGAACAACTGCCTAGTACCCAGAAGATCAAGAGTTCAATTCCCACTGGCACTCCTTTTGACCATGGGCAAGTCACTTAACCCTCCATTGCCTCAGAAAAAAATCCAAGTTATCAATGTCCCTGTGTAATGTACATTACCAAGTTGAAGTTACAATGTAAACCGCTTTGGCTGAAATGATAAAGCTGTATAAAAAAAATCTGTTAAATAAATAAAAGAAAGGAGGTGATAATGCCTCTGTAAAAGTCTTTGGTGCGACCTCATTTGGAGTGTTGTGTTCAATTCTGGAGACCGCACCTTCAAAAGGATATAAACAGGCTGGAGTCAGTACAGAGGGTGGCTACTAAAATGGTTAGTGGTCTTTATTATAAAGCATATGAGGACAGACTGAAGGATCTTAATATGTACAGCTTAGAGGAAAGGCGGGATAGATGTTATATGATTGAGACGTTTAAATACCTCCGTGGCATATATGCACAGGAGAGCCTCTTTCAATTGAAAGCAAGCTCCGCTACGAGGGGACATGGGATTTATTTTATTTATTTATTTAGACAGATTTGTATCCCACCTTATCCTACAATCAAAGTGGTCACATTACAATTGAAAGGTTACATTTAACAAGAGGTAGTTAACAACAATATACATTGAACTTAAACAACAAGTTGGGTGGATGAGTGTCAATTTAATAGAGGTAGTTGGAAACCATTTGGGTGTAGACTATTAGTTGTCTATTTGCTTGTAGATTTCCGTGAAGAGCAGAGTTTTAAGGGCCTTGCGGAAGTCTTTAGAGTCATTCAAGATCCTCAGACCCATCGGGAGGGAGTTCCAAAGTGAGGAGGCCAGACGTGAAGGAGCTCTTCTTGATGTTGCTTGATTAGTCTTGTGATATGCAGCAGGAGTGCCGATTCTATTGTCATTAATAGTTCTTCTTGGTCTATTCATGATATCCCTTGTTATTATATCTTGGAGCGCCTCTGCCAATTGATGATGAAAAATATTAAAGATGATCATGATTATTTTATATTTTGCTCTGGCAATCATTGGAAACCAGTGCAGCTGCTGTAAGACAGGAGTGATGTGCTCTGATCTTGCAGTGCCAGTAATGATGCATGCAGCAGTGTTTTGCACCATTTGGAGTGGGTATAAGGTCTGCTGGGGAAGGCCCTGATACAGCGAGTTTCCATAATCGAGGAGAGGTGTGATGAGAGCTTGGCACACAGTGCGAAAGTGGTCTTGTTGGAGTTGGGATGAGGTTGAAAGGGGATAGATTCAGAAGTGATATTGCGGAAATATTTCTTTACGGAAAGAGTGGTAGGTCCATGGAATAGTCTCCCAGAGGAGGAGGTAGAGATGAGGGCAGTATCAGAATTCAAAGAAGCATGGGACAAACACAGAGGATCTCTAAAGGAAAAAGGGGACTGTTGTAGTGGTTGATATGGAAGGACAGACTAGATAGGCCATGTGGTCTTTATCTGTCGTCATGTTTCTATGTTTCTGTGCACACACATATAAACCCCTGACATTCCCTGTGACACTCACACACATCACCTGACACCCCTCATGACATACTCATGCACATAGACACCCCACTAAAATACCTATAATGACACTCACATGTACACATACACAGCCGTGAGACATACTGGCAACATGCACACACATATGCACACACAGCACTGGAGACACATCCATGACATACACACATATAGCTCCTGACACACTGCCTACAAGTGCATACCTCATTTTTATTTTGTTGTTATAAACTGTGTTATGGTTCTTGCTTTTTCTTTTTCAACATATATTTTGCATCCACAGTAGGTGCAGAGCAGAACCAGGACAGTCACCCACAGAACTCAATATTTAAAAAAAAAAAAAAAATCTAATTCTGATCATCTCACTAACAACAACAACAACCACTATTCTCCAGTACCAGGCATATTGTGAACTAATACAAAACCCTAAAACAAAGAGCAAACCTACCATACCATACCATACCATATCAGCACAAACTTCCAAAACTCACATAAGAAGCCCGTCCAAAAAAAGCATCACTGTAAATACTGCAGTGGGCCCTGGAACATCCATACACCTATTTGAAAAGCTGAACAAGTCAAATTACTATAGTACAGTATAGATCTTTATGTACAAACTCCATGTTAACAGAACACCTGACCTCAGTCACACACTCACAATATCGACCCTCACCAAGTACACAATAATTAACCACAATCTAAAGTAAAAATAGAAATATGTAGACAAAATTTAAACTGAAACCCCAAGAAGCCAGAGTCCACATGCAGTGCAACATCAGATAAATAAGAGATGCAGTTCCCCAGTACTGTGTAAAAAATAAAAATAGCACAAAGTCCAATCATTAAAATTAGATAAAATTATTTTTTCTACCTTTGTTGTCTGACCATTTTATTCTCTGATCATGCTAGTCCCAATCTGAGGCTTCTGCTTTCCTGTCTTCTCTTAGCTCTCTTTCTGTGGCCTATGGTCCATGGTCCATCTGCCATTTCTTATCTCTTCTTCACTTCCTTCCATCAGCCCATTTCCAGTTCCAGTAACCCTCCCCAGTATCAGCCCCCTTTCCAGTCCTCCCCTCCCAGTACCTTCCAATGTCAACTGCCTTGCATTCCCACGACTGCCACTGGTGTCCATTCCCTTCCAGTCCCCCTCCTTCCCCACTGTCCAGCCCCTTCTTGTCCAAATACCATCCCAGGTATCAGTTCAGGTCCACTCTCAGTGCCACCCCTCCCAGTCAACTCCCTTCCAGTCGCCCTACCCTCTGTCCATCTCTCTTCCAGTGTGCATTTCGCATATCATCTCCCTTCCAGCCTCCTCCCCATTACCCAGCCACCTACCACTACCATCCCCAAGTGTCAACTCCCTTCCAGTCCCCCTTCAGTACATCCCAGGTGTCAGCTCCATTCTAGCCCCCTCTTTCCCCTGACAGACCCTCTCAGTATCCGCTCCCTTCCAGTCCTATTCTACCATCATCCTGCATTAGCCCATTTGTAACCTTAGCCCCTAGTTTTCTTCCAGGGCCAGTAGCACTCTCGTCCCCTCTCCCATTAGCCCATTTCCAGTCCCAGCCCATTTTCAGTCCTATCCCCCTAAATCAGTCCACTCCAGTCCTAGCCCCCCAATCAGCCCATTACCAGTCCTAACTCATTTCCAGTGCTAGCCCCCATCTGCCCATTACCAGTCCTAACCCCCCCCAATAATTCAATTTCCAGTCCTAGCCCCCAATCAGCCCATTTCCAGTCCTAGCCCCCAATCAGCCCATTTCCAGTCCTAGTCCTCCCCTGATAGCCCATTACCAGTCCCAGCCCCCCTCCCCGATCAGCCCATTTCCAGTTCTAACCCCCCATCAGCCCATTTCCAGTCCTAGCCCCCCCCCAATAGCCCATTACCAGCCCTATCCCCCTCCCGATCAGCCCATTTCCAGTTCTAACCTTCCCCCATCAGCCCACTTCCGGTCCTAGTCCCCCCAGCCCAGGGAAATTGAAAAAACAAACAAACCCGGCTGCATTTCTGCTGCTGCTGCAGCAGCGGCAGCAACAGAATGAAGTGCCCCGTAGCCGCGGCCCCCCTGCCTACCCAGAAGAGTCACAGCGTTTCCCCTTCATGCTGGCTCAGCTTGGCAGAGCCGCATGAAGGGGAGAGTGTTTCCCTTCCCCACAGCTCTGTTAAAGCTGAGCCCTCAGGTGCTGATGGGAAACAGACGTACACAGCGCTGCACAGACACATGTAAAAGACAGTCCCTGCTCATGGAAGCTTACAATCTAGTTGAGACAGACAACACAGTAGCTGTAGACATGGGATATCTGGACTTTCAGAAAGCCTTTGACAAGGTCCCTCATCAGAGACCTTTGGCAAAACTAAAGAGTCATGGGATAGGAGGCAGTGTACTATTGTGGATCAGGAACTGGTTAAAAGATAGAAAGCAGAGGGTAGGGCTAAATGGCCAATTCTCCCAATGGAGAAAGGTGAATAGTGGTGTACCCCAGGGATCTGTGCTGGGTCCGCTGCTTTTTGACATATTCATAAATGACCTGGAAAGTGGAATAACGAGTGAGGTTATCAAATTTGCAGATGACACAAAACTATTTAAAGTTGTTAAAACCCAAGAGGATTGTGGAAAATTGCAAGAGGATCTTGATAAATTGGAAGACTGGGCATCAAAATGGCAGATGAAATTTAATGTGGACAAGTGCAAAGTTATGCACCTAGGGAAGAACAACCCAAACTATGGTTACAGGATGCAAGGTTCTACATTAGGAACCACCACCCAGGAAAAAGATTTAGGCGTCATTGTGGATAACATGTTAAAACCCTCGGCCCAGTGTGCAGTGGTGGCCAAGGGAGCAAATAGAATGCTAGGTATCATAAGGAAAGGAATGGAAAATAAAACAAAAGATATTATAATGCCTCTGTACCGTTCCATGGTGAGACTGCACCTTGAATATTGTGTGCAGTTCTGGTCGCCGTATCATAAAAAGGATATAGCGTTATTAGAAAAGGTTCAGAGAAGAGCCACCAAAATGGTAAAGGGGATGGAAGGATACTCCTATGAAGAAAGGCTAAAAAGGTTAGGGCTCTTTAACCTGGAAATGAGATGGCTGAGGGGAGATATGATAGAAGTCTATAAATTAATGAACGGAGTGGAACGGGTAAACGTAGATCGATTGTTTACGTTATCAGAATATAGAAAGACTAGGGGATATGCAATGAAGCTACAGGGTAAACTATTTAAGACTAATAAAAGAATCAAACTCTGGAATTTGTTACCGGAGGATGTAGTAAAGGCTGTTAGTGTAGCTGGGTTGCACATATGTGACCTTTTACTAACTTGGAGATAATCATATATTTGGCAATCAGGGCAAAAGACTGGATAGCCCCTATCTCTGTGCTGGACTGCTGTCTGCATCTTAGTATTGGTTAGTTGTTTTAAAGTTGCTAAGGGAATAAGCATACTTAAGCCAATATAAAGTCCCTTAACCTTATTAATTATATTGAATGCTGTTCATTTTATATTTGCTACAAGATGAACTGCAAGGACCTAGAACTAATCTGTTCCCAAGAGCTAATAACTTGGTAAAGAAGATGGCCAATTAAACTTTGTGGTGAAAAAAAATTACCTCCTATTTTCTTAACTGGCTTAACAGCCTATAAATCAAAGCTTGAACTTGGAGTGGGTTGGAGCTCGGAGGGAGTGGAAATCAATTTACTTCACTAAACATGAAAGAGGAAGTTTTGCAGTTAAGTCAAGCAGGTAGATTTGCTAGAGGAATGCGCCATCTTCGCAGTCCTTTCTGTTTCACAAAAGACTTCACAGTAACACTGATCCTTTCCATCTTTATAGCGGGTCTGGTTTATTGTCTGGATGCTGTGTCACTTCAATGTCAAACTTTCAGATATGTCTAGTCTTGTCAGTTCTTTTGATCTGAGAATCCATGGGTGACTGTTGCCTCTAATTCTTGGTGGGGTTGAAGGACATGTGTGCAGGTGGAGTACTTCATACATATGAAAGTACCCATGGTCTGTGGTACAAACAAACGTATGCATATGGAGGGATGGACAGACAGATCGATGGACATACTCTTCTAAAAAGGCAATATTGCTCAAGCAAAACACACCTAAAACATATAAACAAGAATAAATAAAATTAATGGAAATATAAAGTCAAAGTAAAAGGCAAGGTGGAACTAGGAATAAGAGCGAAAGAGGATACAGGGATCCTGACCAGTGCAGAGATCTGCTTTAATGTTTGTCTCTGAAGGGCAGCAACGATAAATCCCCAGGAAACAGGCAATTCATGTCCCACCTTATCAGACTCATTTACAGCAAGAAGTTAATTATTTGTCAAGGTGTTAATCAATGACTCGCTGTAGTCGATTTTGCTTGCCACAGATTTGCAACTACTATTAATGTATTTTGCTCACAGCTATTCTGGTATTTGAGTCAGTTGCAAGCCCCTCCTCCCAACCCATTCAACCCTACATTGCCCTACCCCCTACCTCCACTTCTTTGTCCCTCATTGTGTATATTTTTCTCCAGTCTCCCAGCAACAGTTGGCTTTACAAATTACAGATGGCTTTACTATCATAATTCATTAGTCTCTGGGAAGTGTGCCATGCACACTGTTAGCAGCAGGTATCGTTCACTGTCGGTAAAGAAATACAAAAAGGCGACAAGCAGTCTGTCCCAACAGATTTCAGAATATGAAAGAAATGAACTCTAAGGAAATTAAGACTTCCCCTCAGCAAAATCTCAGAGGATAAGGAGACATCGTTATGTTTGCGACTTTATCCATTTTTGTCTACATTTTACACAGCAAATAGCGAACTAGTCAAAGCTGCAGTTTCAGTTTCTGTATTTGTGGCACGCCGGCAACTCTCATTCTGTTCACATGGGGATAATTTGGGAAATTGCCTCAGGCACATAAAACTTGTACATGTGCACCGTGTTCAAAGAAAACTGCTGCAGGAAATTGTTAAGCGAAACTAAATTAAACCTGAGCTGGGGCATTCCTGGGGCTGCATTCTGGGCAGGATTTGCACTTACGCAGCTATTGGATATACATAGGTGTAAGCACGTAAAATAAAACTGAAAAGTTGTGTGTGCCTCAGAGAATGTGTGGCTTTGTGCGGAAGCTTTTTGAGGGAGGTGATAATAACCATAGGCCTAACTGAGGCACGTACATGCTGCAGAAATAAGGCAACCTTTTATAAAACTAACCTTATCTTTAACTTCCGAAGACTACCTTAGAGAGAAAGGTAGGGTTAAAAGTACTGTACTCACCAAAGGTCTGTCATGGCTGGGTCCACTTTCGGAAAACACCAGGGATTTAGGACCTAGGAAGTGCATATTCAGCTATAACAGCCACATTTCAGGTTTAGTTGAGCCTTCTATCCCTTGCAGGCTGCCAGGACTTGAAGCGTAGGCCCGAGGTGTTCCCTGCAGGAAGAATAGACACCAGATGCCAGGCAGAAGAAGGAAGTAAGAGAAGTACTGGAGGCAGAAATATATCGAAAACAGCAGGCAGAAGCAAGGTGTCCAGGAACATGCAAAAGAAGTTTGTTATCAGAAGATTAGCAGAAGTCAAACACCAGCAAGTGATGGGGCCCTTGGAGACTCATGTGAGAGAGTGACACAATCCACTTAAGTTGTGGTCCTGAAAATCCTTGTTTAAATTTATTGGCTAAGATATCTATTTAACTTTATACCTGCTATTTCTGTGGTAACACTCAAGTGGATAAGATATCTGTATAGTTACTTCAACAGACAACTTTTTAACCTGTCCTGGGAGGAAGCGGATGACAAGGTCCCTGAAATGGTCTATGGTTTTAGGGACCATTCAGAATACAGTCTCCATGACATATTTATCCCCATGACTTTGAACATTATTGACTTGACTCAGGCAAAGATACTGGCTTGCATCGGTGTCACAGGTTAGTGTTAGTCCCCATGTGGTGAATGTACAGAACTTGCTGAAGAAGTAGAAGAGCTCTTGAGACCACCTCAAGAGTACACACATGTAACTGAATGATAATGTTGGTTGTCCTTCCCTGAGGCCTCCTGATGGCTCATTGCTATGCAAGAGATCAGGTTGCAGTTTCCGAGCTTGCCTGCTGCAGCTGACTTGGGCTGTGGGTGATGCAACGATAACTATTAATCAGATTTGAGGTGCATGAGCACCAGCTTCCCTGGGGGGCCGTGGCATGTGGCTGCAGCCGAGGATTTTTACTGCAGTAGGAGAGTTGATAAAAGGAAAGTGTTGAGTAAAACCTCAAGTAGATCCTTGGAGCAGGTTAGTCCCAGTGGAGGCCCAATTCAATGGACTTGGAAACTCTAAAGAGTAAGAAGAAACTAAAGGGGCAGGAAAAATGCAGTAATCATCCTTCTCCTTTGGCAGCTTTGTAAACTGCGTGCAGTTTGATAAAGAAATGTCTTCCAAGTTATCTACCCCTCCCCTTCCTCAGCCATGGACATGCATGATTTTTTGTTTATTAAGTTGTCCAGTTTATCACTGTATATAAAATCTGGTAGGAGCAACTTATCTCTAAGCCAAGTGTTGATAAGCAACTCCAGCAGAAAGCAAACAAATACTGAAGTAGTCCATGGCTTGATGTAAACAGAGAAGTTTCAGCTGTTGATCACAGCCTTTTTCCATGTTGTTATTTGGAGCCAAGCCGTCTGCGACAAGCCAGTGCTTCTGATTTTTTTTGTTCCAAGCAATGAAAAGGAGTGTGGCTTGGAAACCGCTGATCAGCATCTAAGATTTATTTACACTGTGGTAATGTGAACACAAAGAGCAAAGCTGCATTCAGCTGCCTATCTGTAGGTGTTTGGCCCTTTGTGGTACCTGAGAACATGCTGTGGAGTCGCCCTTTAGGACGGAGGGAGATGAGAATTTGATGACAGATTTGTCAGATGTACAGAAAAATAAACTTTTTGCAAAAAGGAGTACAGTACACATTTATATAGAATTTTATTTTAATTAAAAAGAGGTTCTGTGAAGACATCAAAATAATTTGGTTGGAAACTAGACTAAACACACTCAGTTAAACTATACCTTTTAATTTCAGATGATATACAGATACAATGTGTACTTTTGAGTCAATTTTGATGCCTGTCGACCCAGCAGCTCTGGATGATATATTTAGCTCTTAAAATTGTTCCTTTTTGAAAGTTTCTTTTGTCTAGCTATTCCTGCTTTTGCAAATGTTCTTAAATTGAGAGTTAGGGAATCAACAAGGTGAATAGGGACCCGAGGGAACGTTTGAAAAAGGCAGCCGTACCCTGAGACAACCAAAGTTTCAATTCAGCATAGACAGCTGAGGGGAGACTTCAGGAGAGGAAACAGTGTCACCTTGAGACATTCAGATTAGGGATATAGCATGCTTGCTCTCCTGGGTCTTTCACACCGGCATGTGCTTTCTCTACGCCTTCACACTGCTGTTTTCCCCTGTTCCAGCTTCCTCTTCTGTTTCCCTTCTCCTTCACACCTTTCTTCTCTCTTTCAATCTGTCTCCTCCGCTGCTCCCTCTGCCCTGCTCCTCTCTTCTTCCTGTACCAGTTGCTCTCCCCTTTTCTGTTTCACTGATTATGTATTGACGTTCTCATCGCTTTTATTATGTATAGGGTTTCTCCTGTTTCATTCCCATCCGGGGATGGTAATGGAACCATGGACACAGCGCTTACCAAAGGTTCTGGCATTGCATTGCGGTTCCTGCCTGCTATCATTGAGCACTTACAACTCCCCTCTGATGCAGACTTCTGGTTTGGTGGGATGGGGCAGGGTGGGGGAGAGCAGGATGGAGGGGCCTGCCTAGGGTGCATACAGTCCTTGCACCGGCTCTGTTCCTATCCATTTTTTCTCAGGGAGTCATCATGCACCGTCATGGTTTCTGTCTGTGTCAGAGGGAGGCGAAAGCGGCAGGTCATAGAAGGCAGAATGGCGATGCAGCGCCAGAGACTTTCGGTAAGTACTGAATCGTGGTTTCAAAGCCATTGCTGCTGCTGCAGGTCTCACAGAGGGGCAGCAGCAGTGGGTGTCCCCCAGTATTCTGGCGCTCTAGGTGACTGCCTTGTTTGCCTAATTGTAGCATCAGCCCTCCCACCACACCGCAAACTGCCTCATTCACAAAATCTAACCCCCTGCAACTGCTCCACCACCCTGCCAGCTGCCCCACCCCCAAAAACTACCCACCCCAATTGCACCATCCAAAAAAACTGCCCCTCCACTCTGCACACTGTTGCAGATTAAAGGCACACTAAACACAGATGGAGAACAGGAACCGTGTTGTATTCTCTCAGAAGGTCAAAAGTGATGAGAACAAGGAAGCAGGAAAACAGTGAGATGTTACAGATGTTAACTTACACTGATTCCATCTAAGGACTCATTGTTATATCTCATCGAGCTTATGCACAACTTTCTATTGTATCTGTCCTACAGATTAAGTCACGTGGTGGCTTTGAGAACAACCACTCTGAGTATTGATGAGGCTTTTCTGTGCATGCACTTCCGATCCCTGACTAGCATTGATGCACTATTATCTAACATGACAGGTGTACCCACTGATTTGGGATTCTCAAAACAGCCATTCCCTGTAGCACCTGTACTCCCCACGCCTGGGGATGCACTGGAGTAGGAAGGAATGCTTGGCTCTTCTGTTGAGTTGTGTGTGCGCTGTCCTTGTGAAGCTGGCTGTGCAGCCACTCATAGGTCGACGTGATTGGGGAAGTAGAGAATTCTTTCATTGTCTATTAGATATTAGCGTGGTCTGAGCTTTTGCATACAGATACCCAGCTTCCGATGATTCCTATGATCTCCTGGTAGTGGTTTCATGTGGACTGAGTCCCCAACGTTCAGCTCAGGCAAATCTCTTGCAGATATGTGATATTTCGACTTAATACATTGCTTCTTGCATCTGAATTTTCTGCTAGACTTGTATCACACAGCACCTGATGTGTCTGGCTTTTAGCAGAGACATCAGGTGCTGTGCTCGGCTGCATTCCATGCCCTTTGTTGATGTGGTTTTCCAATGCAGTATAGCTTTCCATAGGTCTTCACTGTTCTTTTTGCTTTTTTTGCACAGGTTCTTCATTATCTTTATAGCAGATTCAACTTTACCATTAGCTTGTGGGTGCCTTGGTGATACAGTAACATATTCAAACCTCCCACTCAGAGAAAAACATTTTAAATTGCAAGCAGACTCACAGGCTATGCAAGTAAACTGAAGGCCATTATTTGAAATCACTCGATCAGGTTGGCCATAGAGTGCAAACTGCACTTTGCAACACAGGATTGAGGCTTCAGCAGACATGTCTGGCAGCAGTTCAGTTTCCCAGAAGTCTGAAGAGTATCAACAGGATCCTCTTCCCTAGCAAAGTTAAATAAGTCCATGCTGACAATCTGCCATTATGTCATGTAGTAGTAATTGTAGTAGTGGTATTTAGCTCACATCTTTTCCAGCTCTTGTGGAAATTTTTTGCTTGGTAGAACAATTGCTCATAAAGACTTTGATTTTGCCTTGCATATTAGGCCACTAAAGGATATCATAGGCAGCACACTCAATGCCAGGACTGTACCAAGCTAGAAATGCGATTAACATATCTGGTGCCCCCTGCCCCAGCCACATGCAGTAACTCATTCTTTTTGAGCTTCCTGAAAGCCTAGGGTTGATATCAGTACCCTTGACTGTACTTGCGCCCTGAGCGGCTACACCTCTCACACAATCCTCGGTACGGCCCTGCCCAACGCAAAATGATTTGGGCCGCTACATAACTGTCATGTGTTCCGATATGCTGGACACTATTTTTTTCACTTGCTTATGTGCATTGCCACCGTACCTACACGTTAGAGATCTGGTTGGAGGTGGGTTACCTTTTTGTTGCTTGTTGCAATAGCCATCTACAGTATGTCCACGTCTGGTCCTGTTCTGTAGTTCTCAGTTGCAAGTCTGTGAGTTCTGTAATGACTGTAGTCAGTGTAAAGTCACATTCTCTTAAAAGGTGGTGACATGTGCTCTCATTGGCATTGCGAAGAACTGTTTGATCCTGAATAAATTCTTCTTTCAGTGGGCTATACTCGCATGCTATTGCTTTCTCTCCAGTGCATAGCAAGAGTTATAAAGCATTCACTTTCCTCTGGTTTGCAGCTGCCAAACATGTATCTTTCATTTATTGAATCCAGGATAACTTTGGTATTCTTCATCTGCTCCTCTGTGAGGCTCAAATTGTGCTTATAAACACTGCGGCATTCAGCACCCTTTACCCTTCTCAGTGTAGCTGCCTGTATTTTACCTGGCTTCTTGTATAAGCCTATTTTCCAACAGTAGTCTGCAAACTCTGCTCTGAAATTATCCCTATTGGCACTTAAATCACCACTAACGTTCAATGCCTCAGGGTGGCATGCTGTCAGCAGTTGCTATAGTGCTGAAATGCTTTGGTGCTTCTGTGTCAAGGGAGAGCACGTGAAGTCTTAACCCAATCAATCCCACTGCAAGACTTGTTGTGCACTCAAGTTCTGCAGCCCGCCACACTCTAGTCTAGAAACTCTCTCCATCATATTACTCCCCTCATCCTTCAGCGCTTCCCTCCTGCACATCAGCTGCTTCCAGATACTTTCTCTACTCTCTCCCCTGATGCGCCGGCCTCAGTTTGGACTTCTTCTCTATCTGCCGCCCTTGATCATCTTGCACCCCTTCGCCCAGCTCAGCCCAAATGGCCCTCTAGCAGACAACGCTGGTTTCATCCTGGCCTGCGCCTCTTGCGACGTCACCTCCGCCGAGCTGAACACATTTGACGTAAGTGCCGCACTACTCACACCTTGGTGAAGTTTCACGAACAACACCGACTTTACTGTTCTGCGATTCACCAAGCTAAATCTGCCTTTTTCACTGATCGCATCACCACAGCTCCTAATCCCTCAAAACAGCTAATCTCCAGGAACAAGCAGGAATAAGTCCTCACTTATGGGTACGTCGGAACCAACGGAGCCTGCGCGGGAAAGCTCCCCAGCTTCCCAGAAAGGAAGCTTTTGGGGCCTCCCACTGCACATGCGCGCTGCCTTCCCGCCTTCCTGACCAGCTCTCCTCAGTTTCTCTTTTTCCGCGGAGCCAGCAGGTCGTGTTCCTGTCACCGCTGAAGAAATTGTTATTTTAGTTTCTTTCTTTAGACCGCGTACCTGCCTTCCCCATACCGAAACCGGTACCGCCGGTCTCTCTTTTCTTTTTCTTATTAAAAAAAAAAAAAAAAGCTTTTATTTTTTAGCACAACTTGGTGACTTCTGTTAGGCCTCAGGCCTACACAAAATCTCCTCATGGAGAATCCAGCTCCTGGTTTCAAGAAGTGTACCAAGTGTAGTGCTGTTATTTCTGTTACAGACACCCATGACTGGTGTCTTAAATGTTTGGGGCCTGACCACTCCATTCCGGACTGCCCATCCTGCTCCCAGATGTCTAAACGTGGTTTGCAGAACCGGGCCAACAAATTCCATGTGCTGTTTGCTTCAGATAATCCAGCATCACAGTCATCCAGGTCTTCCTCTCTGGATGGATCTCAGGTAACCAAACCTTCTTCGGGTAGGTCCTCAAAGAGCAAATCTCCTTCAAAGCATCGAGAGGCTCTCAATTTTGAATCTGAGGACCATGCCACAGCCAAACAACCCCGGCGGGAAGCTCTGGCTTCCAAAGCACCATCTATGGGGTTACAGGTTGACATCGATGGCACGGCCTCGACCGATCACCTGTTAGACTGCTCTGGGGTACCGGCCCATGCCGGTACCGACATCCAGGCAGCAGTGGCGTCTATGGACAATACTGTTCAGACCATGCAGCAGGCCATCCTGGCTTTCATTAAGGCTGCGACGCCCTCGGTACCGCATCCAGCAGTTCCGGGTCCGGTTCCGGTACTGGCTTCCATACCGGAACCGAGGCCATCGTCTTCCAAACGCAGATCGGTGCATGCCGGATCCGGGTTTTCACACGATACCGATCCCATGCCCGGTACGCCCGATGTCGATACCGACCGGTATGCGTATGGTGCGTTGGAAGCAAATAGAGGATACTCTGATTCCTCTGAGGATTTTGACTCCTCTGATGACTCTGATGAGCTCTCTCTTGTTCTTCCTGAAGAGCCTTCTTCCCCAAAGAGGAGAATGTCTCCACCAGAGGATTTGTCCTTTCAAGACTTCATTATAGAAGTAGCTAAAGGACTTTCTATTACTACATCCTCTGAGAAAGAACCTAGATCAAAGAAATTGGATATTTTAGGATACCCTAAGGTTCCTAAAGAGGCAGTTTCCCTGCCTATCCATGAAATCCTTCAAGAACACTTGATGGACTTATGGGAGGCTCCTCTAACATTGTCTCCTCATTCTCGTAGGTTGGACACCATGTACCGGGTCCCTCCTCCTCCTGGTTTTCAAAAAACTCAGCTGCCTCACCATTCCATTGTGGTGAAGTCTGCGCTGAAAAAGATTAAGAGTACCAAAAGGCACTCTTCTACCCCTCCAGGGCGAGAATGTAAGACCCTAGACTCTTTTGGTAGGAAAATCTTCCAGGCTAGTATGCTTATAGCCAGGATTAATTCATACAGTCTGTATATGGGCATGTTTCTAAGGGAACTTGCCCTAAAGGTAAAGCATTTTGCCCCCTTTATCCCTGAAGATAGAAAGGAGGAGTTCATTTCTTTAGTGAAACAGCTTCTAGATGTTTCTAAGTTCTCCAACAGAGCAGCCTTTGATTCCTTTGAGGGTGCCGGTAGAGCTTCGGGCATTGCCATTGCAGCCCGACGACTTGCTTGGCTCCAGGCCTCTGACCTAGAACCCTGGGTCCTAGATGGCTTACGGAATCTGCCCTGTACAGGTGAGAACTTATTTGGTAAAGACTGGCAAATTAAAGCCACTCAAATGGACGCAGAAAATGCTACTTTAGATAGACTTTCTAAGTCTACCTCTACTCCTACCAAGAAAAAGTCTTTCAAGAGGCCTTACTACAAGAAGACCAGATTTTCCACAAATACTGGCCAACAATCTTCTCAGCCTCGCTTTGCTGCTAAGCGTCAGCAACCTAAACAGGCAAGGTCCAAGCCTGCGGCGTCTGCTACACCCCAGTAGGCTCAACCCCCTCAGGGGTTTTGACTTGCCCCCTAGAGAACTTAACCTTTCTGGCTCTAGAACAACCAGAGCCCCTCACCATTCCCGGAAGGTTAGCTCACTTTGCTCCCAGATGGGGGCAAATTACATCAGAGCAATGGACCCTCTCTATCATCAGAGAGGGTTACAAACTTCATTTTTCCAGCCTTCCTCCTCATACCATGGTGAGGCAGTTCAATTCTCCCCCATCTCTCCTGGCCCTGTTGGGTCAGGAAGTCTCTTCCCTCCTTGCCCAAGGGGCAATAGAAGAGGTTCCTCTTCTTTAACAAGGGACAGGGTTCTACTCCCCTTATTTTCTAATACCAAAGAAGACAGGGGGTTTCAGACCAATTCTAGATCTGAGAGAATTGAACAAATTTCTTTACAAGGAGAAATTCAAAATGCTTTCTCTGGGCATTCTCCTTCCATACCTTCAGAGTCAGGATTGGCTTTGTTCTCTAGATCTCAAGGATGCGTACACACATATACTCATCCACCCATCCACAGAAAATATCTTCGATTTCTGTTTCAGGAAAAACATTTCCAGTACAGAGTACTTCCCTTCGGTCTAGCCTCTGCTCCAAGAGTGTTCACCAAATGCATGGCAGTCGTAGCCGCATTTTTAAGAGGCCTGGGAATTTTTGTATTCCCATATCTGGACGACTGGCTCATCCGAGCTCCATCTCAGTCAGAGGCCCAGATTTCCCTGGACCGCACAAGGCGCATTCTGCAGTATCTGGGACTGGTACTAAACCTTCCCAAGTCTCAACTCATCCCTACTCAGTCTCTGGAATTCATAGGGGTCCGGTTGGACACCACCACTGCAAGGGCCTACCTACCTCAGGTCAGGGCCCAACGTCTGCTGTGCTTGGCCTCCCAAGCTCAGTCCAGCAGTCACATGACAGCCCGGGAAATGCTGCGACTTCTGGGCCACATGGCCTCCACGGTGCACGTGGTGCCCTACGCTCGTCTTCATATAAGAGCAGCTCAATGGACCTTGGCCACCCAGTGGACTCAAGCATCAGGAGCGCTCTCCGACCAAATACTACCCTCAAAACGTCTGTTTTGGTCCCTCCAATGGTGGGTATCCACCAAGAATCTGTTGTTGGGGGCCCCCTTCCAACCTTTGTTGCCCCAAGCAACCCTCACAACAGATGCCTCCCAAACAGGGTGGAGAGCCCATCTCCAAGACCTCTCCACTCAGGGCTCTTGGTCTCCTCAGGAGACCACCCTTCATATCAACCTCCTGGAACTGCAAGCAATATACTTTGCCCTCAAAGTCTTCTATTCCCTCCTTGTCAACCTGACTGTCCTAGTTCATACAGACAATCAGGTGGCCATGTTCTATATAAACAAACAAGGAGGGACGGGCTCTGTCGCTTTGCAACGAAGCTCTCAGATTATGGGCCTTCGCCAGAGAGCATCAAATTCATCTTCTAGCAGTGTATCTTCCAGGAGTTCAAAACTCTCGGGCAGACAGACTCAGTCGAGTTCTGCTTCCACACGAATAGTCCCTACACAGGGACCAGATACGCAGAATCTTTCAGGAATGGGGGACCCCGGACATAGACCTCTTTGCAAGTCCGTGGAATGCCAAACTTCCCCGGTTCTGTTCCAGGACTCCGTGTCAGGGAGCTCAGGCCAACGACGCCTTTCTCCTGCATTGGGGTCAGGAATTCCTATATGCCTTTCCACCCATTCCTTTGATTCCCAAGACTCTGTTCAAACTCCAGAGGGATCACGGGTCGATGATCCTCATAGCTCCACGCTGGCCACGCCAAGTGTGGTTCCCTCTACTTCTGCATCTCTCCCAGGGACCCTCCCTGGACCTGGGAGCTGCTCAAGACCTTCTGACTCAGGAGGAAGGGACTTTGTGGCACCCAAACCCCAAGTCCCTACACCTCAGAGCTTGGTTACTGAAGGCCTAAGCCTTCATGACTTCAATCTTTCTCAACCTGTGCAAGATATCCTGCATGCCTCTAGGAAACCTTCCACGAGGCGTTCCTATGCTTTCAAATGCAAACGCTTTTCCATTTGGTGTGCTCAGCAGGGTCTTGACCCTCTAGCACTTCCTTTGAATTCTCTACTAGACTATCTCCTGCATCTTTCTAATGCAGGCCTTAAGACAAATTCAGTAAGAGTCCATTTGAGTGCTATTGCAGCATCCTTAAAACCTATAAATGGACGACCTGTCTCCTCTCATCCTCTTATTGCAAGATTCATGAGAGGCCTGACTCTAACCAAACCTCCCATTCGACCTCCTCCGGTAGCATGGGATTTAAACCTGGTTCTGGGTCAGCTGATGAAGCCACCCTTTGAACCGTTGGTCTCTACCTCCTTAAAATTTCTTTCCTGGAAGGTCCTTTTCCTTATTGCAGTCACTTCGGCTCGCCGCATCAGTGAACTACAGGCCTTAGTGGCTCATCCACCTTATACTAGGTTTCATCATGATAAGGTGGTCCTTAGGACGAATCCCCACTTTATGCCCAAAGTGGTCTCGCCTTTTCATCTTAATCAAGAGGTATATCTACCTGTCTTGTTCCCGGCTCCTCATGCATCCAGTGCAGAGAGGAACCTTCATACTCTAGACTGTAAAAGAGCTCTCGCCTTTTACCTCAACAGGACTCAACCACATCGAAAGTCTTCCCAACTTTTTGTGGCTTTTGATCCTTCTCATTTGGGACTTCCAGTCTCAAAACATACACTTTCCAATTGGATTGCTCAGTGTATTTCCTTTGCTTACCAGAGTAAAAACATTTCTCTGGAAGGCCATGTCACAGCTCACAATGTGAGAGCCATGGCCACTTCTATGGCTCATCTTCACTCTGTATCCATAGATCAGATCTGTCGAGCAGCCACCTGGGCCTCGGTTCATACCTTCACAGCCCATTACTGTTTGGACAAGGACTCCCGCCGGGATGCCTTGTTTGGTCAGGCTGTCCTCAAACACCTGTTCCATACTTGAACAACTCCTGCCCACCTTCCCTGGATGGATGCCTGAGATCCATACGAAGATGGTGAACCCTTGGGAGGGGATCCCCCAGGCATCTTAGCTAGGGAGTCCCCATAAGTGAGGACTTATTCCTGCTTGTTCCTGGAGATAGCACAGTTACTTACCTGTAACAGGTGATCTCTGGGAACAGCAGGAATTAGTCCTCACAACCCACCCACCTCCCCTAGGAGTTGTATCTTCTATCTATCTTCCTTTCCTCTCTCTATTGTCTCAGCTATAAACTCGAACTGAGGAGAGCTGGTCAGGAAGGCGAGAAGGCAGCGCGCATGTGCAGTGGGAGGCCCCAAAAGCTTCCTTTCTGGGAAGCTGGGGAGCTTTCCCGCGCAGGCTCCGTCGGTTCCGACGTACCCATAAGTGAGGACTAATTCCTGCTGTTCCCAGAGATCACCTGTTACAGGTAAGTAACTGTGCTTTCTCCATGCTCAGATCCTTCAATTCTCTTCACTCTGACTCTTCTCCTGCCCCTCCACATCCCATGCCCTCGCCTTCCAGCTTGGCATCATACTTTTCAAACAAGATTCTGAATTTACGTGCCGCCCTTCCATCTCCCCCTCCCTCTCTGTCCTCTCCCCCTGTTCTCCCTCTCCCTCCCCCTCCTTCTCCCTCTCTCACCGCTGGTCAACATTTCACTCTATTACCACCTCAGAGCTTTTGGTTCTCATCTCTTCAGCACGTAAGACCACTTGCCTTCTTGAGCCCATTCCTTCCATCTGGCTCACTGAACCCTCCCTTTCCCCCTACCATCTGTCCTCACTATGATCAATTCCTGCCTCTCTTCTGGCTCCTTTCCCTCCCTCTGGAAACATGCACTGGTTTGTCCCATTCTGAAGAAACCTACCCTTGGTCCTCTCACTCCAGCAAACTATCATCCTGTCTCCAATCTCTCTTTTCTTGCTAAGATCGTTGAAAAAGCTGTTTTCTCTCAACTTTGTCAATGCCTTAATTCTATCAACTTCTTGCATCCACGTCAATCGGGTTTCCATCAGGGTCAGAGCCCTGAGACGGTCTTGGAAACACTTCTCAACGATCTTCACTCCTCACATGACAAAGGTGATATTTCAGTGGTGGTTTCTCTGGCTCTTTCTGCTGCCTTTGATCTAGTTGATCACGCTCTTCTTCTTTCACGCCTTCGGGATGCTGGTCTCAGGGGAACTGTCTATCGCTGGTTCCACTCGTTCTTATCCTTCCGCTCCTTTTCTGTGCTCTCACCTTCTGACCCACAACAGTCTTCTGTTCCTACCCATCTCTCCCCGGGGTCCCCCAGGGATCAGTTCTGGCACCTCTTTTATTTAACCTTTTTCTCGCACCTTTAGCTCTCTCTATTCAACAATCAGGTCTTTCAGCCTACTTCTATGCTGACGACATCATTATTTTGCATCACACTAATCCACACTCTCCCGATCTTTCTCCCCTAAACTCCTGTCTCAACCTTGTAACAAACTGGCTATCCTCACCTTAACCTGTCTAAAAACTTCCTCTACTTGGTTCACTTTTGGAGGCCCCTGTCCCTCACTTGCACTCTCCATTGGTAATTCCACAATTCCCCTGGTTTCTTCTTTTTGCTATCTTGGGGTTCTGCTTGATTCTAATCTCACTTTCACGGATCACATCTCTCACTTAACTAAGACATCATATTTCTTCCTATGTCAAATATGTTCTATCTGTCCTTTTCTCTCTATCTCTGCTCTAACTACCCTTACTCTAGCCATGGTTATCTCTCATGTTGATTACTGTAACTCTGCTTTCACAGGTATCACTCACACTCAGTCACGTCGCTTGCAACTGTTACAAAATATCTCAGCCAGGATCATCACTTACTCTTCACGTACGGATCATGTTACACCACTATTAGTTCATTTACATTGGCTTCCTATTGATTTCCGTGTTCACTTTAAGATTCTTATTCTGGTACACTGTGCTATCTATGCTTATACACCACAGTATCTCACTGACCTCCTTCAGTTCCATGTTCCCACACGCATTCTATACACGTCAATTGTCTTCATCTTCCTTCTCCCTCACAAGCACACCTCCAATCCACCCGCCACTCTGCTTTCTTCTTTCTCGGCCCAGCCCTCTGGAATTCCTTACCACACCACTCCGACTAGAAACAAATTATAACATTTTCAAATCTCAGCTTAAAATACACTTATTTACCATTGCTTACAATCTCCCAGTTTCACAAAATTGACCTGAGTCTGTTTGTGTTGTTGTCTATGACTATCTATACTCTCCTCTTTCTGTCTTGTCAATATGCTCTTTTATTTCCTCTTTTCTGTTGAAATTGTAGTTCCTCTTCCTCTTCATCTTCTGGCCTCGTGCCACTTTCTATTTGTTAATGTGATTGTAAACCACCCTGCTGATATAAAAGGGCGGTATATCAAATACCAATAAACTGAAACCGAAACGTTAACAGTCAAGCAACTTTACATAGAACAGGCATAAAACAGGCATAACACATCAAAACAGGCAACTTTACATTAACAGGCATGAACAGCAATTATACATTAACAGGTATGAACAGTGAAACTTGGTAACAGAGGCGGAGAACTATTAGCATACAAAAGCACCAACGAAAGGGAAAGGGGGAGGGGGAGGAAAGGGTAAGAGAAGGGACAGGGGTGGGATCGAGGCAGGGGAAGAAGGGAGAGGACGTTATATAGTCAGCATTCTGAGAGTCCTTCATTATGTTCTGAAGTCAGCATTATGGGAGTTCTTCATTATGTTATGTGGTCATAAGCCAGCTGAAAAAGGTGAGCCTTTAAAGCCTTCCTGAACATAAAAAGGTCCATGATGACTCGGACTGAAGTAGGAAGAGCATTCCAGAGGGTTGGAGCATATAAAGAAAAGGTGCGGTTCTTGACAGCTTTAGTGCAAGTCCTTATGATAGAAGGAGTGACCAGGGTGTTTACCATGTTAGCTCTTTATGTTCTATTGTCTGGGGTTAGTTGAACCATTGCTGACAGGGAGGATGCGGATAATTTGTGAATAATCTTAAATGTGAGAAGAAGAGCTTTATAAGTCAGACAGCTGGAGATGGGGAGCCAGTGTAGCTGCATCAGGATGGGTGAGAGATGCTCGTACCTAGAGACACCCTGGAGTGATCGGGCAGCTGTGTTCATGGCCAGTTGGAGTGGCTGGAGGATTTATTTTGGGGTGCCATGAAGAATGATGTTTGCATAGTCAAAGTGCGGGAGGATGAAAGCTTGGAAGACTGATCGAAAATCTGAGGGGGTCGAGTAGCGGGTGTATATGATGAAGGGTCCTTATCTTCTGATAGTCTTGATAACGTTATGTATGTGTGCAGTCATGGTCAATTGTGGGTCTAGGGTTACCCCCAGGTAGCGAACCTCCGGCTTAGTAATGAGTTCAACATCTCTCACCCGTAAGGAGGATGGTGGGGTGAAAGACTGGTCTCTGGAAATAAATAAGACCTCAGTCTTCCTGCAATTAACCTTCAGGTTATGTGTAGCGAGCCAATCAGAGACAGCAATCAAACATTCTGAGATGACTGTGGAGAAAGGGGTGTAGAGTAAAACATCATCTGCGTAGATGTGATATGGTATGTTGAAGGACTTGATTATTGTACAGATTGGCCGTATGTAGACATTGAAAAGCAAGGCTGAGAGCGACGAACCTTGTGGGACTCCTTGCATTTGCTGGAAGGTGCTTAAAGACTGTGTTCCCAAGCAGACCTGTTGCTGGCGATCCATCAAGTATGATCTAAACCAATTGAGGGCAGAGTTCCGATTACCCTTCATGGTCAAGGAGAAGGCTGTGGCTGACGGAATCGAAGGCAGAGGCGATATCCAAGAAGATCAAGATGAATCCATGCCTCCTCTTATTGATGCCGGTACAGAGCCTTTCTAGGAGAGTTATAAAAGAGGTTTCCACTCCATGTTGCTGGCGGAATCCATGCTGTTGTGGGTCAAGGAGGGTGTAGGAGTTGATGTGGTCTTGGACCTGTTGCTGTACAATTTTTTCCAAGATCTTGCTCAGGAAAGGTAGGCTGGAGATTGGTCAGGATGAGCTGATCTCTGATGGGTTTGACAGTCTCATACCTGTTGGACCAGGGGTTCCATAGATAAATAGTAATGGAGACAGGGGTCACCCCTGACATGTGCCCCATGCCAATGAGAAGAATTTGGTATAGTCCCCATTTATACGTAAGTTGGCTTGAGACTGGCTATATAATAGCTTAATCCAGTTCAGGTAGTTCCCCTCTATCCCCATTTTCCCCAGGATTCGAGAAAAAGGGCCAAGGCACATGGTCAAACACTTTTTCGACATCAATCTCTAGGAGCAAGATTTGTTCCTCTCCACATCACATTCAACACATTCCTAATGTTATCAGATGTTTGTCTTCCAGGTATGAATTCCAATTGATTTTCATGGATTAGTTTAGACATATATGGCAGTGATCTATTTGCCAAAACCTTTGTAAATATTTTAAAGTCAGATCCCAACAATGAGATTGGTCTGTATGAGCCATATAAGTTATGATCTTTGCCTTCTTTTGGCTAAATGGTAACTCCTACTGTCCTCATTGATTCTGGAAACAATGTTCCATCTTTAAATGTATTAAATGTTCCCTGTAAAATAGTTATCTCCAAGTTATAATGCCCTGTTCAATGTAATTCAGTTTGTTCAATGTAAACTGCCTTGATATCATGAAAGGCGGTATATAAGAAATGTTAAATAAATAAAAAAAATAGTTGTGCTAAGGGGTCAGCCATTGTGGAACTAAATACTTTGTAAAATTTATTTGTGAATCCGTCTAATCCTGGGCTTTGTGTGGAGGGAGACTTTTTATAACCTCAGCTGCTTCCTGTACTGATATAGGTTTAGGCAGTTCTGTTTCTATCTTGGATATTGTGGGTAGCTTAAACTCCTGTAAATATTTTTGTATCCTTTCAGCCAAGGTAGCTTGTTCTGGTATGTATAATTCTTTATAAAATTCAACAAACCTTGCTTAATTTCCTATGTTTTTCTCAGTTCTTGTCCCTGGGCATCCCCTATTTTAGTTATAAAATTTCTCGGCTGGTGGTTTTTTAAGTTTATCAGCTAGTAATTGGCTTGGTTTGTTCCCCAATTCAAAATAAATTTGTTTCATTCTGTATTGAGCAAATTTGATTTCTGCCAATTCTAAATCACCCAACTCATGTCTAGTAGCTATCGACTGTTTTAGTTCTCGCTTCTTTAAGAGTCCTTGTTTTTGTAAGGTCTCCCATTCTCTAATCTTGCTACGTAGGTTCTCTTTCTTGGCCTCCTTAACTTTCTTTACATTTGCCCCTTACCACCACTTTAAGGCATTCCCATATTGTTACCATCGAGCATTGGCCATCATCATTATCTCCATATAGTCCTCTATTGTTTTTTGAATCTATTAAACATGCTCATCCTTCTCCAATAGAGATTTGTTAAATACCCATCCCTTTATCTTTCCCTACACAGAAATCTATCCACACCAGTGTGTGGTCTGACCATGACCTTAATCCTATTTCACTAGATTCTACTTTCTGTATCTTGGAACTATCTACCCACACCATATCCAATCTTGAGAATGATTTATGAACTGGGGAGTAAAAAGTGTAGTCTCTAGCTCACCAGAAGTGGAGGAGTAGCCTAGTGGTTAGAGCACTGGCTTGGTAACCAAGCAACCAGTGTTCAATTCCCACTGGCACTTCTTGTGGCCTTGGGCAAGTCACTTAACCCTCCATTGCCTCAGAAGAAAGGCCTGGCAATCTACTTCCGGTGACACTGCCCAAGAAAACCCAAGAGCTTCTGGGTCACCAGGAGTCAGGACTGACTCAAAGGCACACATTGCATTGCTAGCTCACCCCTTCAATTCTCACCATGTATGCACTATTCCCAGTGCCCTTCCCAAGGTTTTTGAGTTTCCTTCTACAGCTTGCACTATCATTGAATCTCCCCTGGAAGTGTCGAGCAAGGGATTTACTATTATGTTAAAGTCTCCTCCTATAATTAATTGTCCCTCCGTAAATCTGTAGCTTGGGAGTCCCATACTTGTGGATTTACTTCCTGCTTGTCTATGGAGAAAGCATAGTTACTCACCTGTAGCAAGTGTTTTCCATGGACAGCAGGAATAAGTCCTCATAACTCTCCCACCTCCCCAAGGAGCTGTTCTTTTGGCTACTGCTCTGATATGTGACTGGAGAAGATGGTGCCGTTGCAGGTATGCATGCACGGTGCAGCTTCCAAAAACTTCCAATGGAAGCTGGGGAGCGTTCTGCATGGGTCCATCGGTGACGTCACCCATACATGAGGACTTATTCCTGTTGTCCACAGAGAACACCTGTTACAGGAGAATAACTGTGTTTTTTTGCGCTGATTTTTAGATCTAAATGCATTCAACAGACTGCAGTACCATATTGGAAAACCAGGTTTAGAAATGAATAACACTTCTGTGATAGGGATGTTTGTTCCAGCCAAAATTTGCATAATTTTATTAGATTAAGTGAATCACATTTCTTTTTTCTTAAGTCCAGAGCAAAAAAGATAAATCCTAGCTGTGATACTAGAAATAATAATAGTTAATAACATGTAGCATGTACTATCCAGGACTACAATCTATAATCTCCTTAAGCAATATGGTGTGAGCTTCTTGTTTATTAAGCTCTTGGAGAGCACTGGGAGTTCAGAAGCTCTCTTAATTGATGACTTGTATCTGTGTGGATTAACACTGAAGAGATCCATCTGTAGGAATTCTTGTTATATCCTTTTATCTCTTTTCTGTTTGTTTGACAGGTTCCCGAGGATTAATGATAATCATATAATTGCTTTCACTGATGATGCTGATCAGGTCCTCCTACATAGTTCTGCAGTGTAGGTTAGAGCTGTGATTAATGAGCTTCACATATTGTTTTCCTCCTGTTTCTCTTTTCTGGTTTGGGATGTTATTTGTTGTTCCATTCTTGAGCCAGGGTCACTTATTTTTTATTCCATCCTCCCACCCCCCCTCCCGTGTCCTTTGCCCTGACTGACCTATCTCGCACAGCTTGCCTAAAGCTTATTATTATTCTTATCTTGCTTATTGTACCTTTGTAACTCTCGCCTGCTATACCCTTGTTTATTGTGCGCCGTTTTGATTGGTAGAAAAACGGTATACCAAAAACCTGTTAAATAAGTACATAAAACACCAGGAAGAGTATTTCCTGCCACATCTATCAGCTTGCCCTAGTCTTATCCTTTATGAGTTTTATCTTTTTACTTCTTATTTTTTCTCTTTGTCCCCCGTGATTTCATTTTCTGTATGTGCAGAAAACAACAGTGGTAAAAGGAAATTTTTGTTTAAATCTGTTTAAGATGCATCCATTCAATTCCTGTTCTCACCAACAGTGTGTTTGCAAACTCACCATTTACAATGAGACGCACAGCCGGTGGTTAACTCATTGTTGAGGGATTTATAGCACAAAATGGTTTGTGGGCATCCTACCCCATTGAAAGCATTTTATACAAGTTGTGTAGGCATGCCAAACTATGCAAAGTGTGGAGGTGTGTGAGCATTGTTGGGTCACATGTTTTGGTCTTGCCTGAAGGTGCAGGAGATTTGGCAGAGTATACATAAATACCATGGAGAGGTCCTTGGAATTCTGGTGGTGATGTGGCCTCACACTGTACTTTTTGCTGACATGGCGGAGTCCAGGAGTTAGGAGAAGGGATTGGTAACTTTGAGTGAGGAAGGTGGGGTGGGCAAGAAGACTATAATCTCCAGGAACAAGCAGGAATGTAGTTATCACATATGGGTATCGTCGGTACCGACGGAGCCTGCGCAGGAATGCTCCCCAGCTGAATAAGAAGGCTTTTGGGAGCATCCCACAGCGCCTGCGTGCTGCCTTCCCGCCTTTCCCAACTGCCTCTCTCCAGTTCTTCGTTTTCTGCAGAGCCAGAAGGTCGTTGTTCCTGTCACCGCAGAAAATTTGTCCTTATTCTTTTCTTTTTTGTGGTCGCGTCTGCCTTCCTCAACGCTTACTGATACCGCCGGTTCTTCTTTGTTTTCTTTTCTTTAAAAAAAAAAAAAATAGGTGCACGTGCCATTTTGGTCCTTAGGCCCAAAATGTTTTCCATCATGGAAAAACCTGCTTCGGGTTTTAAAAAGTGCACCAAGTGTGGCGGTACCATCTCCGTCACCGACACCCATAAATGGTGTCTGAAATGTTTAGGTCCTGAGCACTCCATCACAGAATGTATGGCCTGTGCCATGATGTCCAAGAGAGGTTGACAGAACCGAGCTGCCAAGCTCAGTACCCTGTTTCCCTCTGATGCAGCCTCGGTGGCATTGACGTCTTCCAGGGCTTCGTCTTCCTCCCATGGACCTCAGGTAACTAAACATAAGTCTAGCCAGTCCTCAAAGGGTAGATCTCCTTCTAAGCATCGAGATGCCTCTGGCATTCCCCTTGAGTTTTCTGCACCGGCAAAATTTCCCTGGCGGGAGGCTTTGGCTTCCAAAGCATTATCGGGGCTCCAGGATGTTCTTGAGGCCTCGACCTCGGCAGAACTACTGGTGCCATGCTCTAGGGTACCAGCGATCCTCTCCGGTACCGACATCCATGCATCGGCAGCATCGATAGACCAGAGTGTCCTGGCTATTGAGCGCAGTCTGGCGACTCTCCTTGTGGCATCGACGCCCTCGGAACCGCGACAGACAATCCGGCCGGTACCGGCACCGACCCCGACGCCGGTATCGGTACCGGTACCGATGGCATCGACATCAGTATCGGTGTCTGCATTGCCAGTACCCAGTCATCCAATGCCTTCTGGTACCGAAACCCCGGTACTGACTACTCCCGGTACTGACTTCGCTCGGTACGGGTATCGGGCTCTTCAAGAGCATCCGGACAGACGGTACTTCGAGTCCTCAAAATAATCTGAGGATTCTGACAGTTCTGTCGATGCAGGAATGCTTCTCCCAGAGGAGCCCTCCTCCCCTAAGCGCAGGATGTTTCCTCCAGAGCATATTTCCTTCCAGGATTATATCAGGGAGGTGACTTGGGGTCTGTCCATTACTGTGGCCCCTGAAATAGAGCCCAGAGCTAAGGAGTTGGAAATTTTACAATATCCCAAAACTCCTAAGGAGGCAGCTACCTTGCCCATTCATGAGATTTTGCATGATCTCATGTTAAGAATGTGGGAGACACCTCTTACCACCTCTCCTCATTCTCGCAGACTGGATACTATGTATCGAGTTCCTCCTTGTCCTGGTTTCCAAAAAACTCAGCTTCCTCACCACTCTATTGTAGTGGAATCAGCCATGAGAAGGATCAAGAGTGCAAAGAGGCATGCTTCTAATCCTCCAGGACGTGAGTGCAGAACCCTGGATGCTTTTGGATGCCGTGTCTTCCAAGCTTCCATGCTTTCAGCCAGGATCAGTTCCTATAGTCTATACATGGGAATGTTCCTGAAGGAGGTCACAGATGATTTAGAGGCTTTGAGTCCTATTCTTCCTGAGGATAGAAGACAGGATTTTCTCACATTGGTCAAACATGCCCAAGATGTTTCTAAATTTGTCAATCGTGCAGCTTTTGACAGCTTTGAGTGCATAAGCAGAACCTCTGCCATTGCCATAGGTGCACATAGAATTGCTTGGCTCCAGGCATCTGATCTGGAGCTCTGGATACAAGACAAATTGGGAAATATCCCTTGTACTAGTGAGAACCTGTTTGGTAGAGACTGGCAGGAAAAGGCCAATGAGTTGGATGCTGACAACTCCACCTTGGATAGATTATCCAAGTCCACAGCTGATCCTGCAAGAAAGAAATCTTTCAAGAAACCATTATTTTCTAAAAAGAAAATATATTATCCTGCTTATGCTCAGCAGGGACGTTCTGCAGGTCAGCTTGTCAGAAAAGGTCAGCAACCACCCAAACAGAAGAAAGCAACGACTGCTAAGCCTCAGCCGTCCCAGCATTCTCAGCCTCCACAAGGTCTTTGACTTTCAGCTAGAGAACTTAGCCTTCCTGGCTATGGTGGGACCAGAGCCTTCTACCATTCCAGGAAGGTTATGTCACTTTGCCCCCAGATGGGGGCAGATAACAGCAGAGCATTGGACACTCTCCATCATAAAGGAGGGGTACAAGCTTCATTTTTCAAGCATGCCCCCTCCCACAATAATAAGGCAGTTCAATTCTACGACCTCTCTCAAAAAACTGTCAGGTCAGGAGGTCGCTATACTTCTGGCCCAAGGGGCAATAGAAGAAGTACCCATCCATCAGCAGGGTACAGGTTTTTACTCCCCCTATTTCCTTATCCCAAAGAAAACAGGGGGATACAGGCCTATCTTGGACCTCAGAGAATTGAACAAATTCCTTGTCAAAGAGAAATTCAAGATGATTTCTCTCGGAACTCTGCTGCCATACCTTCACAGTCAGGATTGGCTTTGTTCTCTAGATCTCAAGGATGCATACACTCATGTTCTCATCCATCCAACCCACAGAAGGTTCCTTCGGTTCCTTTTTCAAGGAAAGCACTACCAATACAGGGTGCTTCCTTTTGGCCTGGCCTCAGCACCAAGGGTGTTCACGAAATGCATGGCTGTGTTAGCAGCATTTCTCCGCACTCTAGGGATATTCGTCTTCCCCTACTTAGACGACTGGCTCATTCGAGCCCCAACAGAGTCAGAGGCCAGGACTTCTCTATCCTGCACAATGCGTATCCTTCAGTATTTGGGGCTGGTAATAAACATCCCAAAATCCAGTCTAACTCCCACTCAGTCTTTAGAGTTCATAGGGGCTTTGCTGGATACCAGAAAGGCAAGGGCCTATTTCCTCCAAGCCCGCTGCCTTCGCATGGTGCAGTTAGCTTCTCAAGCAGTGCTAAAGTCTCATCTCACTGCCAGAGAAATGCGACAATTACTAGGCCACATGGCTTCTACTGTGCATGTGGTTCCCTATGCTCGCCTCCATATGAGGGCAGCCCAGTGGACTTTATCCTCTCAATGGACCCAGGCATCAGGATGCCTGTCAGACAAAATAGCAAACACAAGTCACCTTATTTTGTCCCTCCAGTGGGGGACGTCCACTCAAAACCTATTGCTGGGGTCCCCTTTTCAACAACCCTTACCCCAAGCAACTCTAACAACGGATGCTTCTCTGATGAGTTGGGGGGCTCATCTGCAAGACCTCTCCAACCAAGGCACCTGGTCCCCACAGGAGACTCATCTACATATCAATCTCTTGGAGCTCAGAGCAGTCTTCCTTGCTCTTTGAGCATTCCACACCCTGTTCAGCTACAAGACAGTCCTCATTCATATGGACAATCAAGTAGCCATGTTTTACGTGAACAAGCAGGGGGGAACAGGCTCTCTGTCGCTTTGCAACGAAGCTTTGCGACTATGGGCCCTCACCAGAGAGCATCAGATTCATCTCCTGGCAGTGTATCTTCCAGGCATACAAAACTCTTGGGCAGACAGACTCAGTCGAGTTCTGTTTCCACACGTGCATGCAGACCAGATGGCCAAGATTTTTCAAATTTGGGGAACCCCGGACATAGACCTCTTTGCAAGTCCGTGGAATGCCAAACTTCCCCGGTTCTGTTCCAGAATTCTGGCTCAGGGGGCTCTGGCCAGGGATGCTTTCCTCCTTTATTGGGGTCAAGACTTCCTGTATGCCTTTCCACCCATTCTCCTAATTCCCAAAACCCTGTTCAAGCTTCAGAGAGACAGAGACCATATGATTCTCATAGCTCCACATTGGCCACGGCAAGTGTGGTACCCTCTGATTCTACATCTCTCTCAAACTCCCTCCCTGGAGTTAGGGTCTTCTCCAGATCTCCTATACTCAGGAGGACGGAATATTATGGCATCCCAATCCCCAGTCTCTGCATCTCAGGGCTTGGTTGCTGAAGGTCTAGATCTTCATGGTCTTAACCTCCCTCAGCAAGTAAAGGATATCCTTTTTGCTTCCAGGAAGCCTTCCACAAGATGCTCTTATTCTTTCAAGTTGAAAAGGTTTACTATATGGTGTTTGCAAAAGGGTCTTAACCCCCTTACGATACCTCTGGAATCATTGCTGGAGTATCTCCTTCATTTATCCAATGCAGGACTTAAGACTAACTCAATAAGAGTGCATTTGAGTGCTATTGCAGCTTCCTTTAAGCCTCTAAATGGACAGCCTATTTCCTATCATCCTCTTATAGCAAGATTTATGAGGCCTTCTTTTAACTAAGCCTCCCATTAGGCCACCACCGGTGGCATGGGACTTAAACCTGGTTCTTGGGCAGCTCATGAAGCCACCCTTTGAACCTTTAGCTACTACCTCCTTGAAATTCCTTTCTGGGAAAGTTATCTTTCTCATTGTAATCACATAAGCACTTCGCATTAGTGAGTTGCAAGCGCTAGTAGCTGATCCACCTTATACAAGGTTCCATCATGACAAGGTAGTCCTTAGGACTCATCCACACTTTATGCCAAAGGTGGTCTCGCCTTTTCATCTGAACCAAGCGGTCTACCTACCTGTGTTTTTTCCAAGGCCTCATGCATCAAATGCAGAGAGGAATCTTCATACCTTGGACTCTAAAAGAGCTTTAGCCTTTTACTTACAAAGAACACAGCAACATAGAACGTCCTCTCGACTCTTTGTTGCTTTTGATCCTTCTCATTTGGGACTTCCAGTCTCCAAGAGAACACTGTCTAACTGGATTGCTCAGTGTATTTCCTTCGCCTATCAGAGTAAGAACCTTTCTCTGGAGGGCCATGTCACAGCTAACAATGTGAGTGCCATGGCAGCCTCAATGGCTCATCTGCACTCTGTGTCTATCGACGACATCTGTCAAGCAGCCACCTGGGCCTTGGTTCATACCTTCACAGCCCATTACTGCTTGGACGAGGACTCCCGCCGGGATGCCTTGTTTGGTCAGGCTGTTCTCCAACACTTGTTCCATACCTAATCAACTCCTACCCACCATCCCTAGTAGGATGCCAGAGATCCATGGGGGGAAGTGGAGCCCTGTTCAGGGACACAGAACTTCTGGGGTCTCTCCCTGGCACCTAAAGCTAGGGAGTCCCCATATGTGATGACTACATTCTTGCTTGTTCCTGGAGATAGCATAGTTACTCACCTGTAACAGGTGATGTCCGGGAACAGCAAGAATTTAGTCCTCACAACCCACCCACCTCCCCTAGGAGTTGTATCTCTCTATCTATCTTTTTCCCTTTCTCTCTCTTTGTCTCAGCTTTAAAACTCAAACTCAACTGGAGAGAGGCAGATGGGGAAGGCGGGAAGGCAGCACGCAGGCGCTGTGGGATGCTCCCAAAAGCTTTCTAATTGGACCCTGGGGAGCGTTCCTGCCCAGGCTCCGTCAGTACCGATGATGCCCATATGTGAAGACTAAATTCCTGCTGTTCCCGGAGATCACCTGTTACAGATGAGTAACTATGCTTTATTCAATAAAGATTTTGTTCATATGTACAGAATGAAAAAAACGTCCTTTTTGAATAAAATCTACTCTGCTGATTTCATTTTTCTCTTTTCTTTCTGAAAATCAGTATGGTTAAATTATCACAGTCCTATTTTTAAATTAAACTTTTTTTATAAGTCTATTTTAATGATTTTTAAGGTTATTTTTTGTATTTTGTACTATAGAATGTAAAACTTTAGAACAAGCTACTTATAAGCTCAGTTTGTCCTGCAAATTATGTAACAGATAGATAAGGTCATAACAGAATGCGGTAACCGGGTACCTTTTGGAGTAAGAAGCCCTAAAGAACTAGAGAGTGCTGCATACCGGAGGCAGCCAGGAATAGGACAGTGGCTTCCTTAGACATGATATTGGTTTGTGGGTTAAAAGTTAGACTAGAGATTCAAGAACAGTAATATCAAAAAGCCTTGAAGGGAGTAAATTTAAATGAGGACATCTATTTTTAAAGTCCAAGAAGGCACTTATTTTAAGCCTATTTTATAAAGGCAATATAGGTGCCTATGTGCCTTTATAAGAGAGACTCCCAGTACCATCCCCAGTAGCTTGCAAATTTACACCTAACATATGCATGTGCTTTACATGTGTAGCCATGTATTTCATAAAAATACATATATACGTCAGAGCTCTGCGTCTGCTCAACCCACTCCGCACTGTCAGGAATGCGCAGTTTTCTGTGCAGTTTGATAAAATAATTTTCCTTCATGAAAAACAGATTCTGCATGCGGATGAAGCTTTAATAAATTATTCCTGAAATGTTTAACATATCCAGAATTTTTGCTAAAGTGGCTAAACTGATTTGGGACTATCACTGGACAGAGAATGGTTTTCATGTTTGTATTTCCTGCCCCCTTATGATAATTTTGCAGCTGTCAGCATAAAACGTCAGCTGACAAAGAAAACGTGAAAGGCTTTCATTTAATGCAATGATTAGAGACTGGCATTCTTTGTAGGTAAAACCATGTTGCGCAGTCTTGATTGGCATTTTGCGTGGTTCTACAGCACCACAGGACTCTTCTGATATGCAAGAGTTAGATTATGTATGCCTACAGAAAATTAATGTATCTGCCGATCTGCCCAGAAGATTTTAACCTGTACGGAAAAGGGTAATTGGTACCTCAGCTTTGCCAAATGGACGGGTTTTTTTCCTTGGCTGAACTTGAATGCAAATCTCACAGAATTCACTGTCTATCTTATAAAGCCTAGCCTGTGTGAGTTGAGGAACACTGAGAATAAATTAGCTTAATTAAGGAAAAGTGGTGATTGCCAGGCTCTGCCAAAATGTGATTCAGCTTGATTTGGATTTTGACATTTCCAGGGGTTTATAAGAAGGTCTCGCAACATGGTTTCAGTTGTGGCAACCACCTTCCAAATATCTAACAAGGATATGGAATCTGGTGCACTTTACTCACAGAAGGCTGCAAGTAAATCTGGTGAAGGAACTTCTGAAGGAATTAAAACAAATGAAACCGATAGCGAATCTAAAGCAGGAAGAGCACGCTCACCCATCCCAGTTTCTACATGGCAGTGTTAGTATTATTTTTTATTATTATTAATGAGCATTTATAAAGCGCTACCAGGCGTACACAGCACTGTATAGACACAGAAAATACCGTCCTTGCTCATTGAGCTTACAATCTAAAAGGACGGACATACAGTAGTACGAAAGCAGAGGGACAAAAGGAGCAATAAGGACCTGAAACATAAGAATGGGGGTTATAAGCCAAAGGATGTCTCAAAGGTGTGTCCTGAGCAATGTTCCCTCTAATTTTCTGTAGGCTGTGTGCGCATAAAATATCAGCTGTGCAGCTTTTGAAGGAAGGTTAAATTTTTGTGCGCCACATGACACTTGGAGTTATATACTTTAAAATTTGACTACACTTCAGAATACAGTATGTACACCACATTGATTTTAATCAAGTTAAATGAAAATAAGACATCTGTGGTGTTTTCTATCAGAATCAGAACCGTAATTTTTGTGCGTTCTGTTGTAAAGTATGTGCGCTCGCTCTGCGAGGTGCGTGCGCGTGCACACGCTCACAGCTTAGAGGGAACAGTGGTCCTGAGCCTAGACCTGAAGAGTGTGGGGGAAGGGATTTAATGCAGGGAAAGGGGTGGGTTATTCCAAGCAAAAGGGGCATCAAGGTCAAAGGAGTGACATATGGCAGTAGAGACATATGGTGAGCTACTGTCTATAAGATCAGGAGATCTATTAGGAGAAGGCAGGGTATCTGGCCACTGCAGCTTAAAAAGGCTCCAGACTCCAGGGAGGCCATTGCAGAGGGTCCTGCTTCCCCTGCCACTTTCCCAACCATCACCATATGCTTATCCATAGGGCCTTTAGGCTTTTTCTTTTGTTCTTCTTTTGAACCTTAACCAAAATAACAGAATAGCATTCGCCCAACACCAAAATGCAAATAAAATAGATGATAGTCTCCAAACTCCAGATGCCAAAGGGGCATTCCCCTATGGGCACACGCCTTTGGCCATGCGTCTATGATGGTGCACTGCAGGACAGCTGCCTTATAAACATCCTGGCACCTATGTGCTTTTAGAAAATACTAGGGCCAAAGCAGCAGAAAGTGTGCCTAAATTGAATCTGTGGGCATATAACTTAGCTGTCTGTGGATTTTTGGCCATTGTACATTGTACCGGGCAAAATGATAGAAACTATTATAAAAAAACAAAAGTACTGAACAGGTCATGGTTTAATGGCAGAAAGCCGACATGGATTTAGGCTATTCTGCATCAGTGCGGTTTACATTGAACAAACTGAAATTACATTGAACAGGGCATTATAACTTGGAGATAACTATATTACAGGGAACATGGGCTATGGAGGGTTAAGTGGCTTGCCCAAGACCACAAGGAGCACCTGTGGGACTAGAAACCCCAGTCCTTCCGGCCCAAGGTTGCTGTCCTCTAGTGGGATTTGAACCCTTGACCTTCCGGCCTGAAGTACCTTGCCCCAACCACTAGGCCACTCCTCCACTCCACATTTCATAAGAATAAGGGGGGAGAGTAGGGGGTAAATAGGAGGGTGGGGCAGGAGTGCATAAGGAGGAGAATTTATAGGAGTGGATTAAGTGGGAGAGTGAAGCAGGTTACACTGGATCTGGGTTGTAATGGGGATGGAGCCAAAATATTCTTGGAAAAGGAGTGGTTTTAGTTTTTTCAGAACTCTCTGTGGTCGGAGCAACCTCGTAGGTCAAGTGGCAAGGCATTCCATTCTGAGGGGTCGTAGAGGGAGAAGACCCGCTTACAAGTAGCTTGTTTGCTCCGTAGTTTTTGTGAAAGGATGTGGAGTAGGTTAGCAGAGTTTGTCCTACAAGATATGGAGCTAGTAGGCTTTGAGAGGAGGGGGCAGAAGTAGGAGGCTGATTCAAGGTGGATGATTTTGTGGGTTAGGGTGAGAGGTTTAAATTTTATCCTAGACAGGATGAGGAGCCAGTGTAGGTGTTGGAGTATAGAGGTGATGTGGAATCTTCTGGAAGTTTTGAAGATTAGACGTGCAATTGTGTTTTGGGCCAGTTGGAATGGATAGGTGCTCTGGTTTGGAAGGCTGCGATATATAAGGTTGCAGTAATCAAGGATAGGGGTAGTTAGGGCTTGGCAAACAGTCTGGAAGGAATCTGGGTTTAAGACTGAGATAAAATGTTTTGTCACTCAACATATAATCAAACTCTGGAATTTGCTGCTGGATGATGTACTAAGAGCTGTAAGTGCAGCTGGATTTAAAAGAGGTTTGGACAAGTTCCTGGAGAAAAGGTCCATAAACAACTATTAAAGAGGACTAGGGAAATCCACTGCTTTCCCCCAGATAAGCACTGTGGAATCTGTGTACCTTTTGGGAACGTGCCAGGTATGACGCACATACTCACCCCTCGACACTCCCCATGATACAAACATACAACTCCGACACACGCACACACACATATTCCCCCACAGGCCTGATTCAGAAACCGGGGGAAATGTATCATTTTGTTGCACTGCAAGTGTACACTTTTAAACTTGTTATCGTTCATAATGGAAGAATTTAAATGCTGTCTCCAAAGTTTTTTGTGTATATCTAGTGGCCTGGTCATATCACTGTTTAATAATTATTCTTTCAAAATTTTATGGCCATTCCAAAATTCAATGCATCTGCACGTGACCTCTCAGAAATCAAGGATAACTGGAACAACATCGTTTCTTCTTATGCCCAGGCCCCACGACTCCTACCACCCATAAATCCAGCGCATCATTGGTACTCCTGAGAGATAAAAGAAACCAAGCTCAAACTATTGAACGATGATGGAGAAAAACCCGAGACCCACACCTCCAGAGTGAATACTCACTCAACCATCTTTTATTTATTTATTTAGCTGTATTTATATCCCGCTTTTCACCGGGTCAAAGCGGTCAATTGGGAGATACATTTAACACGAGGGGATATGACACACATACGCTAATACGTACAGGGAACATGGGCAATGGCTTGCCCATGACCACAAGGAGTGCCTATAGGACTAGAAATCCTAGTCCCTCCGGCCTGAGATTGCTGTCCCCAGGTGGGACTTGAACCCCCAGCCCTCCGACCTGAAGTACCTTGTCCTAACCACTAGGCCACTCCTCCCTCTATCTTAAAACATAAAAGAGAGTACCATACCAAACTTATCCTCAAATCCCTAAAACGACCTAGGGAATTATTCAGCATAGTCAGATCCTTCACAAGGGATACACCCAAACAATTTGAGCCTGCCCCTCAGCCACAGGAATTTGCTGGCTACCTACCGAATAAGCTCCCATCCTGGCCAGCTTTCACAACTACAAGCCATCCAATCCATGGTATCACAAGAAGCACATATGGGTGGACATCATTTCACCCAATTTCAGCACAGCGTCTAGAGGAAATCTTAAACATGATCAACACAACAACCTCCCCGCATGACCCATGTCCTGTGTCGTGGATAAAGATGGCCAGAACGGAGTTCTCTCATATCCTAATTAAGATAATAAATATATCACTGACCGAAGGACACATGCTTGCCAGTCTAAAAGCCACTTCCATCAGACCAATTCTAAAAGGATCCACAGCTGACGCCAATCTAATCTTCTGCTACAGACCAATCTCTAGCATTCCTCTTCTAGCCAAACTAATTGAGAAGATCGTACAACTCTAGCTCCAGGATTTTATCGACCCCCAGAACACCACAGAAAGATTGATAAAAGGGACAACAAGAGACAAACACATCACCCCAGTGCTCAAGAATCTTCACTGGCTCCCTATACAGGCATAAATGAAATTCAAAGCCATTATGCTGATTTACAAATCCACCCATGACCAAGCTGCAGATTGCCTTCATAACCTCATCAGGAAATCAGCCAGTAGAAGATTAAGAAGACAGCACAACCAGAACCTGCTCAGCATCCCAACACTCAAGACAACAAGCACCCAAGCAACCTGCCAGAGATCCTTCTCTAACAGGCTCCCACACACAGTAACTCACTCCCAAGCACACTAGAGACACCAAAGACTGCAGTGATTTCACAAAAATCTAAAAACCTTTCTATTTCAAAAATGCTTTGGCTCCGACACCTAAGATAAAATGCCCTTTATTTCCAACCCACCCACCCAATGCATCCTCTGTCTCCGCTATTGTTACCCTATCGCACAGAATTTTGATAACCATACGTATATAGTCCTATGCAATCTTGTATTCTAAACCATTATTAGTATACCATTGTATAAAGCCCTATGAAAACCTTGTTTCCCCCTGTACATACCTGGGAATCACCCTCGTACAACTACTCACCTTTCAAAGCTCACATCAACAAAACTATGAGAACCCTTCAGCATCTCCGACCATTACTCGAGCCAACTGACTTCCGCTCTGCACTTCAAGCATCAATTCTGCCACACCTCGACTATTGCAATGTCATCTACCAGGGCCTCCCTCAATTGATGCTTCTCCCCAAGCAAACTGCCCTCCATGCAACAGCACAAATACTTCAAGCAGCAACTAGACTAGACTATATCACACCCATCCTCAAACAGCTCTGTTGGCTACCACTACAAAGTCAAAATACAAGACGAAACTCCTGATACATAAAGCCATCCACACAGACTCCCACACATCTGCACACGCTTCTACAGTCCACCCAACCAAGCAGATCATGGCACGCCTCCACCATGAACACTCTGATCATCCCCAATATCAAGACAAAATCCAACCAACAGGCCAGTAAAAGAGCCTTCCAGCTATATGCACCTTGAATTTGGAACACCTTACCAGACAAACTCAGGAACATACTAGACCTCTCCACTTTCAGAAAACACCTGAAGATGCACCTATTCTCAGAACACTTCAATCCCTCTGCATAATGCCGCCCCCCCCAAGTGATGTCACTCCCACTCAAAACCACTGTATACAGCAGGGGTCTGCAACCTTTAAGACATAAAGAGCCACTTGGACCCGTTTCCGAAGGGAAAAAAAAACCTGAGAGCCGCAAAACCATTGCGACATTTAAAACAAATCTAACACTGCATATATTGTTTCTTACCTTAATGCTATATGCTATCCTATCAAATATGAAACAATACCATACTGACACCCTCAAAAGATCTCTAAACAAACCTCGTGACCTCTTCGAACTAGTTAAATCATTCTCTAAGGAACCATCCCCAAGCCATCCCGAAGAGATCCACCCACAAGAGTTTGCCAACCATTTACAATCCAAGCTACTTCAAACTGATGAAGTTAACACGTTCATAGCACAAGGCACCACCAGTCCAACTTTACTTTATAAGTTCTCCACACCATCCAAGAAACATGTGGAAGATACTATTGCAGCACTCAACACCACGACTGCACAAACTGACCCTTGCCCCGCATATTGGATTAAAAATTTACGATCAGAACTCAGCCCACTTATCACAAAAATGATGAACCTATCATTCTCAAATGGATCCTTCCCTGCACCACTCAAGCAAACATCCATCAGACTTCTGTTAAAGAACCCTAAACTGGACCCAAGCAAAGTTGAATCCTATAGACCCATAGCCAGTATACCTCTATTAGCCAAAATAATCGAAAAGGAAGCACAAAGGCAACTGCAAGACCATATAGATTTAGCCTCCCCACTAGACCATCGGCAACATGGCTTCAGGGAATACCATGGCGTCGAAACCCTACTTACCTCTCTCTTCAATAAAATCGTCACAGGTATCGACAACATCCATCAAGGTTTCGCCCTCATCTTTATAGACATTGCGGCAGCCTTTGACTCTGTACACCATGGTCTGCTAATAGAACGACTAAAAGAAAAGGGCATAAGTGGCGTTGCCCTCGATCGTACCTTGATGGCAGCATGTAAAATCAGGTTCAAGATCTTCCGAACCCTTCCATCAGCGACAAGGCGTCCCCCAAGGGTCCTCCCTCTCATCTCTATTATTTAATATTTACATGCAACCTATTTTCAACATTATCGAATCATTCAAGGTCGACTGTCTAATTTATGCTGATGACATCCTCCTATTTATGCCATTCTCCACAGAAAAAATGGACCTTTCGCCACTGATTGAATGCTTCAATACAGTCTCCGAATGGCTCCTATCACAAAACCTCAGGATCCAACACAAAAAGTCTGAGGTGCTATTTATCACCAGAGACCAGAAATTCTGCCCCCCACCTCATATAAAAGTTAAAGAAGCTGAGCTCCAAACAAAATCAGCAATTCGGTACTTGGGGGTCACCCTCGACCAACGACTAGATATGAAAACCCATATATCCAACATAGTCAGAGCCGTATACTTCAAAATCCGGTCACTCAGACACCTGCAATCCCTTCTAAGCACTGAAGACTTCCGGACAATATACCAAGCACTTATCTTACCACACTTTGACTTTGCCAACGCTATTCTCCAAGGTCTCCCTCAATCATCTCTAAATCCGTTGCAACTTGCCATGAATGCCGCAGCCAGAATCTTAGTAGGAGCAGCAAGATGCGACCATATAACGCCTATCCTAATACAACTTCATTGGCTCCCCGTTCAAGGAAGGCTTACATTCAAATCTTTGTTACTCACCTTCAAATCTATCCATGGCATCACCTCCCCCTCATTAACCAACATCATCCAGCCAGCTCCTCCCAACAGAACAAGGAGAACCCCATCTACAAATGTGCTTGTAATTCCAAAGGCTTCAACAAAGTACACAACCGCAACATCTAACAGGGCATTCAGTATCTATGCCCCAAAATGTTGGAACGCATTACCACCAGGCATCCGTGCAATTACTGACCTATCACAATTCAGAAAGGCTCTCAAATCCCATTTATTTACTCAATACTACCAGATTAACCCTACCCCTACATAAGTGCCTCTCCCTCACCCCCTCAAGTTAATATATCAACTCCATTGTACACATGTTCACACTGAATTCCAATACTCGGTCTCATTGTACATATGTAAGTAGTTTAGTTTGCATTCCCCGTTTATCCAAGTTATTACTCCTGTTCTATGTAAAGCATAAGCATGTTATCCAAGTTGTTTTCTCCTGTTCTATGTGAAGCCAAACAGTTTGTTATGGTCATTTTGTTGTATGTAAACCGCGCTGACAATAGTGCGGTATATAAGAAATTGTAATAAATAATAAATAAATAAATAAATAAATATACGACCCCCTACTTTTCCTGTTAAAATATAGGTGTTTGGCCTATACTCGCCGTATAAGACTACCCCTCTTCCTTCGCACACCAAAAAAAATACGCCAGAAAATATCACAACAACAAGTAACAATATTTGATTTCAAAATTATGATGATTTTGTAGTCAAATCACTAATATGAAATAAAATTATTTTTTCTACCTTTGTTGTCTGACCAATTTATTCTTTGATCATGCTGGTCCCGATCTGAGGCTTCTGCTTTCCTGTCTTCTCTTAGCTCTCTTTCTGTGGTCTATGGTCCATCTGCCATTTCTTATCTCTTCTTTCGTTTTCTTCACTTCTTTCCATCAGCCTATTTCCAGTCCCAGTAACTCTCCCCAATATCAGCCCCTTTCCAGTCCTCACTCCCAGTACCTTCCAATGTCAACTTGCATTCCCATGATTGCCACTGGTGTCCATTTCCTTCCAATCCCCCTCCTTCCCCACTGACCAGTCCCTTCTAGTACAAATACCATGGCAGCCTTAGCCCCCAGTTATCTTCCAGGGCCAGCAGCTCTATCCTCCCCTCCCCACAATCAGCCCATGCCCATTCAAAGCCCCCCAATCAGCTCGCTTCCAGTGCTAATCCCCCCTCAACCCCATTACCAGTGCTAGCCTCCCCTAATCAGCCCAATACCAGTCCTACCCCCATCAGCTCATTACCAGTCCTAGCCTCCCCTAATCAGCTCATTTCCAGTGCTAGTCCCCTCAACCCCATTACCAGTGCTCCATCCCTCCATGTCAGCCCCCTCCATGTCAGCCCCCCTCCCTCCATCCATATCAGCTCCCTCCCTCCATGTCAGCCCCCTCCATTCCTCCATGTCAGCCCCCCTCCCTCCATCCATATCAGCTCCCTCCCTCCATGTCAGCCCCCTCCATCCCTCCATCCATATCAGCTCCCTCCCTCCCTCCATGTCAGCCCCCTCCATCCCTCCATGTCAGCCCCCCTCCCTCCATCCATATCAGCCCCTCCCTCCATGTCAGCCCCCTCCATCCCTATCAGCTCCCTCCCTCCATGTCAGCCCCTCCTCCCTCCCTCCCTCCCTCCCTCCATCCCTCCATGTCAGCCCCCCTCCCTCCATGTCAGCACCCTCCCTACATCCATATCAGCTCCCTCCCTCCATGTCAGCCCCCTCCCTCCATCCATCCATCTCAGCCCCCCTCCCTCCATGTCAGCTCCCTCCCTTCTTCTGCAGCCGCGGCTCCCTGCCTCTTACGGAACCGCGGCTGTGCTTTTAAAATCATCTCGGAGCCCTTCCTGTCTTGACGGGCTCCGTGCAGCTTTGTCCCGCCTCCAAACTTCCTTTAGAGGCGGGACAATGCTGCACGGAGCCCGTCAAGACAGGAAGGGCTCCGAGATGATTTTAAAAGCACAGCCGCGGTTCCCTAAGAGGCAGGGAGCCGCGGCTGCAGAAGAAGGGAGGGAGCTTACAAACACTATTGCCTGTCACCGGGCGGGCAGTGTGCTCCGGAGCCGCGGCAAAGGTGAGAAAGAGCCGCATGCGGCTCCGGAGCCGCGGGTTGCCGACCCCTGGTATACAGGATGTACATATTTGTATATAGCCATACCCAATGCACATTGTATATAGCTTGACCAGTTTCAGTGTAGCAGTGCATGCTGTTTATAGCTAATTGTTCCAATGTACTATTCTCATTTCTTGTAAACTGCCTTGATCCGGTGAAAGGCGCTATATAAATACAGCTAAATAAATAAATAAATAGTTCAACTGTCCCCTCCTCCTTTACTCAAGTTATTGTACCATGTTTTATACTCAATTTTCTATGTACACCTAAGTTCACTGTTCCATATAAACCACCTTGATAATCTGAAAGGTAGTATAAAAGAAATGTTTAAATAAATAGTTAAAACCTGGATCAAGTCAATTGAATTGAAAAGGAAACAAATTGATGATAGCCCTTCTATTGGCTATCTTAGAGTTTGCCTCACTTGTTCCTCCTGAGGGAACAGTGGAAGAAGCACAGATGATGTAGAAAGACAAAAAAGGCAGCTCCATGGTTTTCTTAAGGAGTTAAGAAGTTTAAAGCAAAGAGTCAGGAGATTTGAACATATATGGTGCAAAACATATAGCACAGAAGAAAGAGAGTATAGGCTGCAAATGAAGCATTATATTGTTGAACTTAGGATTTGTAAGAAGCAATAATTGCTGAGTGGTTAGTAAAAGCAGAAAATAAGCATAGAGAGATTTTCCAGTTTGTGCTGTCATAAAAAGTTGCTCAGTGGATTGTTTTTGGCGAAAGGAAAAAGTTTAGATGCTGACATGGTAAGGGCAAATGATTTAGCTATTTCCATGATAAGATCCAAGATATTAGGAAGTCTTTTTCATCTGTAACATTAGTGTTGAATCTCAATATACCATGTAATGCCTCAGGAAAGGAATGCAATAGATTGTTACATCCATTTTTAGATTCATTTATATTACCCTCGGTAAAACTGTTGATAATATTTACTAATCTCAAACCAAGTGGATCTCCACAAGATGTTGTTCCAGTTAAGTTAATTAAAGATCTCAAGTACCCCTTAATTTGTATTGCTACCAATAATTTGTGTGTCTCTTAGTGAAGTACTGTTGCCTGAAGGAAGTGAGATAGGCCTATGTTTTTAGTATTTAGCTCATGCTTTCCAGTAGTTCTTCAAGGCAGGTTACAATCACATACAATAGATATTTTCCTCTCCCCAGAGGGCTTACAATCGAACAGGCCGGAGCAGAAAGACGGCCATGAAGTCACACGCTATTGGCTGTGTACACATTTTTGTAGTGTGTCAATAGCGTGAGACTTCAGCGCCGGCATGCAGCAAAGGGCATGTATGCAAATGACCTGTGCGCAAAACTTTGGCATAAAGTTGAAAGGGAAGCCAACGCATGTGCAGATGCGCTACAAATGGCCATCTGTGCATGCTCGTAATGTCAAACGCTCAGGTTATGTGCACACGACGTGCAGCTTCTTTTGGTGCTCAGCCCATAATAATCAACAATATTTCGCCCCAAAACATTTTTGTTTATGAAATCACAACAAAGAGACCTAACAGTAAATGGAGACTAATATACGAGTCCAAAAAACATACAAGGATAAGAAGGAAAATACATTTGTTCTTGAACGTCGAACTTTCGCTTATATGCTGAAAGATACATGCAGAAAATTTTCACGTTGAAGGTAACTGTTCACCAGTACATACCCTGAAACTGTCTTTCCCTACATGTGCAAGATGTTTAAATCACCTCGGACCAGGCGTAGAGATATTGGCACTCTTGATGGCTATGTAATCCTCTACGCGTTTCTCTGTATCAGGCACAGACCTTATTACCATCTCATTTTAATATGCACAGCTCATTCGCATATAATTTAAATACATTTAGCACTGCTGGGTGTGCATACTTTTACTCCCTTTTTACACACACGTCAAGCTCTTTTCTGCATTTGGTGTGGCGGAATTTGTGCATATAAGTTACGGTATCTGTGTGCACTAGTCTTTCTGCATCGGCCCGCAAGTTTGTACCTGAGGCAATGAAGGGTTTAAGTGACTTGCCCAAGGCCACAGAGTAGCAGAGAAATTCAAACCCTGGTCTGTTTGTTCACCAGGCCACTGCTCCAGCCAATAGACTACTACTCACGAGAGAATGGGTTACAAGCCTTCAGACATTTTGCATTCTGCCATTTCTAGGTAAACCACTGGAAAAGTACTGATGTAGCAATTAGTAGATTATTTAGAGGAAAATAATTTTTTGGCAGATGTTAGTCTGGATTTCGAAAGAAATGCAGCACAGAAACAGCTCTTCTAGTGTTGATGAATGATCTTCATTGGAGCCTGGATGCTGGTTCTGATCCTGCTATGGCTTTATTGGACCTGTCAGCAGCATTTGATGCAGCTGATCATTTATTTATTTAGCTGAAGGGTTTTTTTATTTTATACTGCCTTTACAAAGATCAAAGTGGTTTACAATGTAACAGCATTATACATGTAACATGGGGTAATAACAAATTAAACATATTGAGCAGTACAATATATACATAGTTGTAGGAGGAATAAAGAAAATAATGGAGAACATATAGCCATAAGAGTTCTATCTGCTTAACTTAACTTAAATGTGAACCATATACACCATATACAGGTGGCTGACATCAGCATATGTATATTAGGGGGAAGGCTGTGAATGCGTAGAGTCTTGGGCGAAAGGAGTGCTAGTTTATGTTGGGAATATTTGATGCATGTCAGAATTTCCAAAGTGTTCAATAAAAAGATAAGTTTTAAGCCCTTTTCTGAATGTCGCAAGGTCTGAGGCTGCTCTTAGTTTATCTGGGAGTCTATTCCATAGAATTGGGGCTGCAAGTGAAAATGCTCTATTACTGGTGGTAGCATTAGTTTTACGGAACTCCAAAGGGACTATTAATATGTTCTGTAAACGACCTCTTCTGAACCGGTCATCTGGGGTTGCTTTTATAAGACTAGAAAGGGAGGAAGGAGCTATGTTTTTAATTGTTTTGAAGGTTGTCATTAGTAATTTGTACTTGATTTGGCTGTGTATGGGAAGCCAATGGAGTTTATATAGTACTGGGGTAATGTGTTCTGTAATGTTAGATTTGAAGATAATGCGTGCTGCCATGTTTTGGGCTACCTGAAGACTGTATAATGCTTGTTTGGGTAGACTATTTAGAATACTGTTACCATAGTCAAAATGTGGCAAGACAATAGCCTGCAGGACAGTTCTAAAGTCATGTTCAGACAGTAGTTGATGTAATTGTTGCATTAGTCTTATTTTATTGTAAATGGTTTTGGTGGTTAATCTTATGTGTGTAGTTAAATTGAGTAGTTTGTCGATAGTGATCCCAAGATATTTAACTTCATTTTTTACTTCTAGTGTAGCATCATTCAACTTAATATGTGGGGGTAGTTTGAAATCCTGGCTTCTAGAGATAAGTAAAACATTGGTTATAACTTATTACTATGTTCCAATTTATGGTGTCTGTGGAAAGCCTTTGAGTTGGCTCTCTTCTTACACCACCATTTGGAGTGCCTCAGGGATCTATTCTTTCACCTCTTTTACTTAATTTATACATTCAGCTTCCGACTGAGATTTTTGATTGTGCTAGAGTAAATTATATTTGTTATGCTGTTGACATTCAATTATGTTCCACCAGTCTCGCTATGCTCGCATAACCCTTCTTCTCAAGTCACTTCCACTGTCTTAGTAGATGTTTCTGCATTCAAGTGAAATGTCTCCTAATTATATTGTAAGTTCTGATGATCAGGGACTATCTCTTGCTTGTAAATGTAGAGCACTGCATACGCCTGGTAGTGCAATACTAATGATAAATAGTAATAGTAGTAGTGTTGACTTATCAGTGTATTCGTTCTGCTGCTCCTCACTGCCTTTCCTCTCTTGTCACTCTGCGTCGGGAACTCCTCGCTTCTGGCAGATCCCTTTTTATCTGTGCCTTTCTCTGCCTCTGCCTACTCCAGACTTCGCTCATTCCATCTTGCTGCTCCATATGTTTGGAACAAACTACCTGAGTTTGTATGCCAGGTTCCTTCTCTGGCCCTATTCAACTCCAGGCTAAAACCCCACCTTTTTTGAGACTGTGTTTGGATCCTGATCATCTTGTTCTCCTGCTTATCACCTATCTGTATCTTGTCATTTCCCGCGAATTACCCTAGTCCTTAGTTGTGTGTGGTCTGTCTTGATTAGACTGTAAGCTCTGATGAGCAAAGACTGTCTCTTGTACATGTACAGCTGTGTTCGCCTTGTAGTGCTATAGAAATGACAAAGAACATAAGAACATAAGATATGCCATACTGGGTCAGACCAAGGTCCATCAAGCCCAGTATTCTGTTTCCAACAGTGGCCAATCTAGGTCATATGTACCTAGCAGTTTCCCCAAGGGACACAGGTTCCACAATGCTTGTATTGGTTCAAGCATTGATATCCTGGGTCCCTTCTTAATAATGGTTTATGGACCTTTTCTCCAGGAACTTGTCCAAACCTTTTTTAAACCCAGCTACACTAACATTACTACTACCACTATACAAAGGGTAGTGGTAGTAGTAATGTTGCCCTTTGTGGACTATTGACTAACACAAACCAGTGCAAACATATTATACTAGGTCTGAAATCTCTGTGGTTTGAGTTTAAAATTCTTGTTGTTTATTTAGAAACATATAAACATGATGGCAGAAAAAGACCACATGGCCTATCTAGTCTGCCCTTCCATATCAACAACTATAATAGTCCCTTTTTTTTCCTTTAGAGATCTTCTGTATTTGTCCCGTGCTTTTTTGAATTCACATACTGTCCTCGTCTCTACTTCCTCCACTGGGAGACTGTTCCACGCATCTACCACTCTTTCCATAAAGAAATATTTCCACATATTACTCCTGAGTCTATCCCCTTTCACCCTCATCCTATGTCCTCCTCATAGCAGAGCTTGCTTTCAATTGAAAGAGGCTCTTCTCCTGTGCATTTATGCCACAGAGGTATTTAAACATCTCTATCATATGTCCTCTATCCTGCCTTTCCTCTAAAGTATACATATTAAGATCCTTACGTCTGTCCTCATGTGCTTTATTTATTAACACCATTAATCATTTTAGTAGCCACCCTCTGCACCTACTCCAACCTGCTTATATATCCTTTTGAAGGTGCGGTCTCCAGAATTGCACAGAATACTCCAAATGAGGTTGCACCAAAGACTTATACAGACGCACTATCACCTCCTTTTTTCTGCTGGCCATTCCTTTCCCTATGCAACCAAGCATCCTTCTACCTTTTGCCATCGCCTTTTCTACCTGTTTAGCTACTTTAAGATCATCAGACACAATCAAACCTAGGTCCCGCTCTTCTTTTGTGGACAAAAGTACTTCACCCCCTACACTGTATTGTTCCCTTGGATTTTTGCATCATTAACTCTCAGTCTTCAAATTCTAGACCATTCTTTAAGCTTAGCTAGATCCCTCCTCATGTTATCTACTTCTTGCTGGGTGTCCACTCTATTGCAGATTTTGGTATCATCCGCAAAGAGGCAAACCTTACCGGACAGCCCTTCCGCAATATCATTAAGAAAGATGTTAAAAATAACACAGGTACACTACCAAAAAACTGCCTCCAGTTTTGCAACTGATTCCTATAGATTTTGGGGTGCTGAATCCAGGAAAAATAGCCAAAATGTTCCATCACATCACGTTTTCTTGCAAAATTAGATTTCTTACCCATATAAGGAATGTTCACATAATTTATTTTTAGCCGACTGCAGTTTATTTTCTTGGCCCAAAATAGAGGTTGTAATGGTTAACTAACTAGAAACACTCCCTCATGATATTTTAGAGTGTTTGGTATTCATTTTATATATTAACAGGACAATTGGGAGGCGGGTGGCTAAATCCAGTACTCGCGCTGGCGCATGTTCTTTCCTGTTCGCCTCGCCTCGTTCGCTCGCTCAAACACGGTGGTTGCGACATGAACGTTCCTGTCAAATTTCAGTTTCTTGCAAGTTCATTATTACCTTTTGTTTGCTCAGTCGTAATCCAGCTTTATTCCGAAGTGGTTCACTACAGTTGTAGTTTGCAGTGCTGTGTATTTGTGATGGCTCACAGAGCCAGAGGTTGCGTCAACTCTCCGGACAGTTTTTGTTTTATTTGTGGGGAATATACCGTGAAAAAGCGGCAGAGGAACATTTCTGCATTTATTAAAAAAGTATATTTCGCCTATTTCGGTTTGAAGTTAGGCGATCAAGACAAACCGTGGGCTTCTCACAAAGTGTGCAAGACATGTGAGGAAGATCTACGCTTATGGATGAAAGGTATAAAACAAGCATTTCGTTTCGGAATACCTATGATGTGGCGTGAACAAAGAGACCACAGCAGTGGCATTGTGAAGGGATACAACTTAAAAAATAAGAACGTAATAAGTTACCCCAACCTTCCCTCAGCAATTAGGCCTATACCTCATAGCAACGAAGTACCTGTGCCTGAACCACCAAAATCTTTGGATCATATTTGTGTGGACGGTTCTGATCATGATGAGACTCATCAGATGGCTTTTCCCGATGAGTCCAGTACTTCCGAGTTTGAAACTGAACCAGATCCGAAACCTGAACTTTTCTCTCAAGCTGAATTGAATGATTTAGTCCGGGATTTAGGACTCCCAAAAGATGCTGCCCAACTGCTAGGTTCTCGGCTTAAACAGAAAAATCTATTGTCACCAGGAACAACTTTTTATTGGTACCGCAACCGCGAGACACAATTTTTGAAGTATTTCAGCAAAGAGGAAGATTTGGTATTTTGCAACGATATATACGGAGTGATGGAAAAGTTTAAACTCAAGTATGATCCTGCTGAATGGCGGCTGTTCATTGATTCGTCAAAAGACAGCATAAAAGGTGTTCTTCTTCATAATGGCAACACATTCGCTTCAGTTCCTATTGCTCACTCTGTTATTCTCCAAGAAAAATACGAGAATTTGGCCCTGATTCTTCAGAAGATTCGTTATGATGAGCATAAGTGGATGATTTGTGGAGACTTTAAAATTCTATCCATGCTATTAGGGCAGCAATCCGGTTTCACCAAATATCCCTGCTTCCTTTGCTTGTGGGATAGCCGGGCCCGCGACCTACACTGGGGGAAAAAAGACTGGCCAATTCGGGAGTATTTGAGACCCGGTGAGAAAAATGTTCTTCATGAGAGCTTGGTACCTCGTGATAAAATTCTATTACCACCTCTCCACATTAAGTTGGGTCTCATTAAGCAATTCATCAAGTCCCTTCCAAAAGATGGTGAGTGCTTTCGGTACCTTTGCTCAAAGTTCCCCCGACTTTCTGAAGCAAAGCTAAAGGAAGGAGTGTTTGTTGGCCCTGATATAAGGAAACTCATTTCAGATGGAGCATTCGCTGAAACGATGTCTGAGAAGGAAAAAGAAGCCTGGGATTCCTTCAAGGATGTTGTTCTCAAATTCTTGGGGAACAGGCGGGATGAGAACTATAAGGATATTGTTGCCAGGATGCTCAATGCCTTCAAAGAACAAGGCTGTAACATGAGCCTGAAAGTCCATTTCTTGCACTCCCATGTGAACTACTTTCCCGAAAACTTGGGGGCGTACAGTGAAGAACAAGGTGAAAGGTTTCACCAGGACATCAAGGACGCAGAGAGAAGGTACCAAGGAAGATGGAACACCACTATGATGGCTGATTTCTGCTGGTTGCTGCTGCGGGAAACCCCAGATGAAAAATATGCCAAGCAGCGCACCAAGAGAAGCATTCGGGGGAAGAAGAAACGGGCCCACCAGGAGATTGATTGACCCAAGAATGACTTTAAAATCTAAACTGTGTTGACAAATATCGTGTTTTTACTAAACTTTGAAATAAAAATTTGCTAGTTATTACCACAGTGTCGGATGTGCGGAGTGGAACGGGTAAACGTAGATCGATTGTTTGCCTTATCAGAATATAGAAAGACTAGGGGACATGCAATGAAGCTACAGGGTAAACTATTTAAGACTAATAAAAGAAAATATTTTTTCACTCAACGTGTAATCAAACTCTGGAATTTGTTACCGGAGGATGTAGTAAAGGCTGTTAGTGTAGCTGGGTTTAAAAAAGGTTTGGACAAGTTCCTGGAGGAAAGGTCCATAAGCCATTATTAAGAAGGGACCCAGGATATCAATGCTTGAACCAATACAAGCATTGTGGAACCTGTGTCCCTTGGGGAAACTGCTAGGTACATATGACCTAGATTGGCCACTGTTGGAAACAGAATACTGGGCTTGATGGACCTTGGTCTGACCCAGTATGGCATATCTTATGTTCTTATGTTCTTATTTATTAGAATTTTATTTTCACACCATCGGGTGTTTGTCTTCATGTATTGCAATGGTGCGGTTTGCGTTTTCTATTCTTACATACATACCTGTACAACATTTTTTGCACATTTCATTGCTTTGCTTTGTGTCTAACCTCGCTCTTATATGCTCAATGTTTGTGCACATGTATGTGGCTGTTTTAAGTGCAGACAATTTTGCTACCATCACAGTATGTTTTGTTGACATTACTCTATTCTTATGTGCTGCCTTGTTACAATTTTCTTTATTCTTATTTGAATAACTACTAAACAATTAGTATAAAGAATTCATCCAAGAAACTTTTATCTCGATTGCACTCAATCTGAAACGTTCACCTCAAACTGCTAACCCAATGTAGCAAAAAATCTGTACGTGATGGAGCAAATTGGTTACCAGATTTGGATTCAGCGCACCAAAAAACGTAAAAATCAATCGAAACATTAGAGGCAGTTAAAAAAAATTTTTTTTTAGTGTACCTGTGTAATCAGACCAAGGACAGAACACTGCGGCACACCACTGGTAACCTCCTTCTCCTCAGAGTGAGCTCAGTTTACCTGTACCCTTTGTCGCCTCCCACCTAACCAATTTCTAACCCAATCAGTAACTCCCTGGTCACCCAGTCAAAGAAATCAATCAGATTTGTCTGACAAAACTTTCCTCTGGTGAATCCATGCTTCCTTAGATCCGGTAATCCATTGGACCCAAGAAATTTCACTATTTTCTCTTTCAGCAGCGTTTACTCACTACAGAGGTTAGACATTCTTACTTCTGCTTTTGTGTAAAGGGACCAATGTGCCTCTCTCAAGTCCTCTGGCACCACTTTCAACTCCAAAGTGGCATTGAAAAGGTTAGTTAGTGGAGCTGCTAGAATGTCCTCCAGTTCCTTCAGTATTTTCGTATGTATCCCTCGAATTCTTCACAAAAACAGTCTTCAGAAAATCATTTGAGAGCCCTGTCACTTCTGTTCCTTTTTGCGGGTATTTTCTGAGGTCTTGCTCCTGGCCCATCATCTGTGAACACAGAACAGAAATATTTGTTAAGCAATTCCACTTTATCCTTATCGGCTTCTACATATTCCTCCACTTCACCCTTGAATCTGACAATACCACTGTGGCCCTTCCTCCTTTCACTAACCTATCTGAAAAAGGTCTCATCCCCCCCACTTTATTGCATTGGCTATTTCTTCTTCTTTTTGTATCTTTGCATCTCCAGGAACAAGCAGGAATGAGTCTTCACATATGGGTATCGTCGGTACTGACGGAGCCTGCGCGGGAACGCTCCCCAGCGTCCAATCAGAAAGCTTTTGGGAGCATCCCACAGCGCCTGCGTGCTGCCTTCCCGCCTTTCCCAACTGTCTCTCCTCAGTTCTTCTTTTTCCGCGGAGCCAGCAGGTCGTGTTCCTGTCACCGCAGAAGAATTTCTTTATTTTTCTTTATTTCTTTTGTGTCGCATCTGCCTTCTTCGACGCTCCACCGGTATCGCCGGTCTTTTTCTTTTCTTCTTGTTAAAAAAAAAAAATATCTCTTTTCCATTTCTTTTTTCTTCAGCTGCACTTGCGTTTTGGGCCTTAGGCCCAAAACCTTTTTTCCTTAACATGGAAAAGCCTGCCTCAGGATTTAAGAAGTGCACAAAATGTGGTGGTACAATCTCCGTCACCGACACCCATGACTGGTGTCTAAAAAGTTTAGGTCCTGACCATTCCATCACAGATTATATGTCCTGTTCTATGATGTCTAAAAGAGGTCGGCAGAACCGAGCTTCCAAGCTCAGTACCCTGTTTCCCTCTGATGCGGCTTCGGTGGCATCGATGTCTTCCAGGGCTTTTTCTTCCTCACATGGATCTCAGGTAACTAAACATAAATCCAGCCGGTCCTCGAAGGGTAGATCTCCTTCTAAAGCATCGAGATGACTCTGGCGTTGCCCTCAAGGATTCTGCACCGGCAAAATTACCCCGGCAGGAGGCTTCGGCCTCTAAAGCATCATCGGGGTTCCAGGATGATCTCGATGGCGTGGCCTCGACAGATCTCCTGGTGCCATGCTCTGGGGTACCGGTGGCTCCACCGGTACCGACTTCCAAGCATTGGCAGCGTCGATGGATCAGAGGATTCTGTCCATAGAACGCAGTCTGGCGGCTTTCCTTGTGGCATCGACGCCCGTGGTACCGCAACAGACTACCCCACCGGTACCGGCTCTAGCATCGCCATCGGTACCGATGGCATCGACATCGGCATCGGTGTCCGCTATGCCGGTACTCTGTCCTCTGAAGCCCTCCAGTACCGATACCCCGGTACTGGTTATTCCCGATACCGATCCCAGTCGGTACGGGTATCGGGCTTTGCAAGAGCATCCGGACAGACGATACTTCGATTCCTCTGAGGACTCTGAGGATTCTGAAGAGTCGGTCGATGTAGTGATGCTTCTTCCACCGGAGGAGTCCTCTCCTAAATGAAGGATGTCTCCTCCAGAGGACTTGTCTTTTCAAGACTTCATCAGGGAGGTGGCTCGGGGCCTTTCCATCACGGTGGCCCCTGAGACAGAACCCAGAGCCAAGGAGTTAGATATTTTACAATATCCTAAAACTCCTAAGGAGGCAGCTACCTTGCCTGTTCATGAGATTTTGTATGATCTCATGTTGAGGATGTGGGAAGCACCTCTGACCACCTCCCCTCATTCTCGCAGGTTGGATACCATGTATCGTGTTCCTCCTTGTCCTGGTTTCCATAAAACTCAGCTTCCTCACCAATCTATTGTAGTTGAGTCTGCTATGAGAAAGATTAGAAGTGCCAAAAGACATGCCTCTAATCCTCCAGGACGTGAATGTAGAACCCTGGATGCTTTTGGAAGAAGAGTCTTCCAAGCTTCCATGCTTGCTGCAAGAATTAATTCCTATAGTCTTTACATGGGAATGTTCTTAAAAGAAGTCACTGATCATTTGCAGACTTTAAGTCCTTTCATTTCTGAAGATAAAAGACAGGACTTTCTCACTTGGCTCAAACATGCCCAAGATATCTCCAAATTCTCCAACCGTGCAGCTTTCGACTCCTTTGAATGTGTAAGCAGAGCCTCAGCTATTGCCATAGGTGCACGTAGAATTGCTTGGCTTCAAGCATCTGATTTGGAGATCTGGGTTCAAGATGAATTGGGAAATATCCCTTGTACAGGTGAAAACCTGTTTGGTAAAGATTGGCAAGCAAAAGCCAATCAGATGGATGCTGAAAATTCTGCTTTGGATAGACTATCCAAATCCACAGCTGCCCCTGCTAAGAAAAGGTGGTTCAAGAAAACACCTTTTTCTAAAAAGGGAAGATTCTATCCTGCTTATGGTCAGCGGGCATCTTCTGCAGCTCAGTTCCCTACCAAACGTCAGCAATCATCTAAACAGAGCAAAGCAAAGGCTGCTAGGCCTTCACCGACCCAGCAACCTCAGCCCCCTCAGGGCCTTTGACTTTCCGCTAGAGAACGTAGCCTTCCTGGCTCTGGAAGGACCAGAGCCCTCCACCATTCCAGGAAGGTTATGTCATTTTGCTCCCAGGTGGGGGCAAATTACAGCAGAGCATTGGACACTCTCATTCATAAGAGAGGGGTACAAACTTCATTTTTCAAGCTTGCCCCCTCACACAAGAGTGTACCAGTTCAATTCTCCAACCTCCCTCCTCAACCTGTTGGGACAGGAGGTTGCCAACCTTCTCACCCAGGGGGCAATAGAGGAAGTGCCTCTTAAACAACAGGGCACAGGTTTCTACTCCCCCTATTTTCTTATTCCAAAGAAAACAGGGGACTACAGACCCATCTTAGATCTCAGAGAATTGAACAGATCCCTAGTCAAGGAAAAATTCAAAATGATTTTTCTGGGAACTCTGCTGCCATACCTTCAAAGGCAGCATTGGCTTTGTTCTCTAGATCTCAAGGATGCGTACACCCATGTTCTCATCCATCCAACTCACAGAAGGTTCCTTTTTCAAGAGAAGCACTATCAATACAGAGTGCTCCCTTTTGGTCTGGCCTCTGCACCAAGGGTGTTCACAAAATGCATGGCAGTGGTAGCTGCATTTCTGCGCACTCTGGGAATATTCATCTTCCCTTATTTGGACGACTGGCTCATTCGAGCTCCAACTCAGTCAGAGGCCAAGAGTTCTCTAGCCTGCACAATGAGTATCCTTCAGTATTTAGGGCTGATAATAAACATCCCAAAATCCAATTTAACCCCTACTCAGTCCCTGGAGTTTATAGGGGCGTTGCTGGATACCACAAAGGCAAGGGCCTATCTCCCCCAGGCCCGTTGCCTTTGCTTGGTGCAGTTAGCTTCTCAAGCAGAGTTGAAGCCTCACTTAACTGCTCGAGAGATGTTACAGTTACTAGGCCACATGGCATCCACCGTGACTGCCTGTCAGACAAAATAGCAAACACAAGTCGTCTCATTTTGTCCCTCCAGTGGTGGAAGTCCCCTCAAAACCTGTTGCTGGGATCCCCCTTTCAGCAGTCTCTACCCCAAGCAACTCTCACAACAGATGCTTCTCCAATGGGTTGGGGAGCTCATCTACAAGACCTCTCCACCCAGGGCATCTGGTCCCCACAGGAGAGTTGTCTACATATCAATCTCTTGGAACTCAGAGCAATCTTCCTTGCTCTGCGGGTGTTCCACACCCTGCTCAGCTGCAAGACAGTCCTTATCCACACGGACAATCAAGTAGCCATGTTCTATGTGAACAAGCAGGGCCGAACTGGCTCTCTGTCGCTTTGCAACGAAGCTTTGCGACTGTGGGCCCTCGCCAGAGAGCATCAGATTCATCTTCTGGCAGTTTATCTTCCAGGCATTCAAATCTCTTTGGCAGACAGGCTCAGTCGAGTTCTGCTTCCACATGAGTGGTCCCTACATGTGGACCAGGTGGCCAGGATTTTTCAGATTTGTGGAACCTCGGACATAGACCTCTTTGCAAGTCCGTGGAATGCCAAACTTCCCCGGTTCTGTTCCAGAACTCCGGCTCAGGGAGCTCAGGCAAGGGATGCTTTCCTCCTTCGCTGGGGTCAAGACTTCCTGTATGCTTTTCCACCCATTCCCCTAATTCCCAAAACCCTGTTCAAGCTTCAGAGAGACAGAGGCCACATGATTCTCATAGCTCCACATTGGCCACGGCAAGTGTGGTACCCTCTGCTTCTACAACTCTCTCAAGCTCCCTCCCTCGAGTTAGGGTCTGCTCCAGATCTCCTATCTCAAGAGGACGGAAAGTTATGGCATCCCAATCCCCAGTCTCTGCATCTCAGGGCTTGGTTGCTGAAGGCCTAGATCTCCAAGATCTTCATCTTTCTCAACAGGTGAAAGATGTTCTTTATGCTTCCAGAAAACCTTCCACTAGACAGACGTTCTTATGCTTTCAGGTGGAAGAGGTTTACCATCTGGTGCTCTGAGAAGGGTCTTAACCCCCTTGCCATACCCCTGGAATCTTTGCTGGAGTATCTCCTCCATCTGTCTAATGCAGGCCTTAAAACAAATTCAGTAAGGGTCCATTTGAGTGCTATTGCAGCTTCCCTTAAGCCTCTAAATGGACAACGTATTTCCTCTCATCCTCTTGTAGCAAGGTTCATGAGAGGCCTCCTTTTAACAAAGCCTCCCATTAGACCATGGGACTTGAACCTGGTTCTTGGTCAGCTTATGAAGCCGCCTTTTGAACCTTTGGCTACCACCTCCTTGAAATACCTTTCTTGGAAAGTTATCATTCTCATTGCAATCACATCATCACCTCGTATTAGTGAATTGCAAGCACTCGTAGCTAATCCACCTTATACAAGGTTCCATCATGACAAGGTAGTCCTTAGGACTCATCCACACTTTATGCCTAAAGTGGTCTTGCCCTTTCACCTCAACCAGGAGGTCTACCTACCTGTCTTTTTTCCAGGGCCTCATGCATCAAGTGCAGAGAGGAATCTTCATACCCTGGACTGTAAAAGAGCTCTGGCTTTTTATTTATAAAGGACACAGCAACATAGAAAGTCCTCTCAGCTCTTTGTTGCCTTTGATCCTTCTCATTTGGGACTACCAGTCTCCAAGAGAACACTATCCAACTGGATTGCCCAGTGTATTTCTTTCGCCTATCAGAGTAAGAACCTTTCTCTGGAGGGCCTTGTCACAGCTCACAATGTGAGGGCCATGGCAGCCTCAGTGGCTCTTCTGAACTCTGTGTCTATTGATGACATCTGTCGAGCAGCCACTTGGGCCTTGGTTCGTACCTTCACAGCCCATTACTGCTTGGACAAGGACTCCCGCCGGGATGCCTTGTTTGGTCAGGCTGTTCTCAAACACCTGTTCCATACTTAATCAACTCCTACCCCCACCATCCCTGATGGGATGCCAGAGATCCATGGGGGGAAGTGGAGCCCTGTCCCAGGGACACACAACTTCTGGGGTCTCTCCCTGGCATCTAAAGCTAGGGAGTCCCCATATGTGAAGACTCATTCCTGCTTGTTCCTGGAGATAGCACAGTTACTTACCTGTAACAGGTGATCTCTGGGAACAGCAGGAATAAGTCTTCACAACCCACCCACCTCCCCTAGGAGTTGTATCTCTCTATCTGTCTTTCCTTTCCCTCTCTCTTTCTGTCTCAGCTTTAAAACCCAACTGAGGAGAGACAGTTGGGAAAGGCGGGAAGGCAGCACGCAGGCGCTGTGGGATGCTCCCAAAAGCTTTCTGATTGGACGCTGGGGAGCGTTCCCGCGCAGGCTCCGTCGGTACCGACGATACCCATTTGTGAAGACTTATTCCTGCTGTTCCCAGAGATCACCTGTTATAGGTAAGTAACTGTGCTTTTCCTGAATACTTTGCTAGTTTCTCTAAATTTTTTCCAAATATAGATGCCTATCTTCCTGTCTTTGATCTCTTGTATTTCATGAAGGCCTCCCTTTTTTTTAAAGATTCTTAATGGCTTGGCCCGTGACTGTGCACATGGGTGCATCAGTATGTACCGGTGCGTGGCCTTCAATCACAAAATCATATGCTGATATAAGTACCATCTAATATAAAATTGATATTGACCAGAAACAGGACTTTCTCGTGGGCAGGCCCATTTCTTTGGAACAGACTTTCCCTTTATTTAAAGATGAGTTCTGAAATGACTTTCTTCCATAAACATTGTTAAACCTATTTACATGTTTAGGTGTAGCAGGATGCATAGATTTTAAAGGAAATGTTTTCTGAGCGTGGTTTGGATGATCCAAAAAATGTGTGTATTTACCATTTTGTAATGGAAAATACACACATATGTTAACAAAGAATTCTCCCAGCCAGCATTTATACTTGCAGTGAGGCAGGCTTAAATATCAGCTACCTCTTAGTTTGGACCTGAGGTCTCTACCCACTAATTGAGGTGGCAATTGTGCTTATCTCAGTGGTGTCTGACAGGATCTCAAGAAAAGTACAAAGTGTTATTTCACTCGGCCTCTTTATTAGCTGCCCTTATATGTGTGTTTTTGTGAAATCCAGCATTTACAGGTGTAAGTGGCAGCAAATACACATTTATGTTGCAAGACTTCCATTTACTTGTGTCGTGGAAGAATAGCCTAATTATTACTGCAGTGGACTGAACAGTGCTTTACCAAGGGAGGTGCAAGAGGTACAGCCGCTTAGGACACGAAAATTAAATTACAAAAAATTTGAAATGTAAAACCTGACAAAGTCAAAAGGGTAAATTAATATAAGCTATAAGCTATGCAAGCCATAAAGTATAATTAATCTAAGAAAATCGAATGTAATCTCCACAGTCTTATTTATTTTATTCATTACATTTGTGATCTGCCTATCAAGTCACTTTCTATGCGTTACTTAACAACATATAAAAATAATAGAAACAACAACTCTAGTAGGAAAAGAAGGATGCGGGCCAGAAAAGGAAATGTAAGTCATGTCCCAAAAGCTTTCTGAAACTTTTACGAAAAACCAAAATAAATGTATGTGATGTAGGGTCTGGGACAAAGAATTCCAAATTAATACACCTTTAATTGAGAAACATGTTTATGGATGGTTTCTTCTGTATCACAGATAGTGGAGGGACATGAAGCAGGTCTTGAGTAGTAGAACAGTAATGTACATATGGGAAGGTAATAAGACAATATGGTAACTCTGCATTAATAACCAAATAAAAACTTTAAAAACTAAACAAACAAACTTAAATTAGAACATAAGATATGTCATATGGGGTCAGACCAAAGGTCCATCAAGCCCAGTATCCTGTTTCCAACAGTGGCCATTCGAGGTCACAAGTACCTGTCAGGTTCCCAAGAGGTGGACAGATTCCATGCTGCTTATCCCAGGGGTAAGAAAACAAGCAACCAATGGAGATTCACAAAGGCCGGTGTAATGTATTTGCAAGCCTACAATGATTCAAGCTGCAGATTTCTGAATTAGCTGCAAAGGCTTAATAACACAATCTGGTAAGCCCTAAAAGAACATATTGCAATAATCTAACTGATGCATCACTACTGATCTGTGCTTTGCACCCAGGATCTCATACCATTGACCTGATTGCTTTCATTAGCATGTACAGGTGGTGAACTGTTTTATTAGCTAAATATTTTTCACAAATTGTCAAAATTGTCTTAGAAGTATGTTACAAACTCACAATTATCACTCCAGCGAGTCAATCAAAAAAAAACATCTGGGGCAATGTTGAGAAAACAAAGAGAGGAATGCCTTGAAAATGAGTGAAAAATGCATCAACGATGGTAGAGTTGACTTAATGTTTCCAAGTCACACACCAATCAAACACAGCCAGTCAGGCATAGGCAGTATTCCAGGTCTGCAAAACACAAATACTTTCCAGTGAGGAAGTAGCTGAAATTGTGAATGTCACTGTGTAAGCCACTTGTGTAAGCCAAGTTTGCAAATCACCGTAAGAAGATTTATGGAAAATGTATTTTCAGTGTGATGATCTCGTGACTTGGCCTCTAATTATTGACAGAGTTAGGTGTTTGTTTCTCATGGGTCTGAGGGATGATATAGGGGCAGCAATTTTCTGAACAGTTGTTTCAAATCTGGAAAATGACATTCTAGTAAAAATTGGATTAAATAAACTCTTCCAAATAGTGAAAAGGTTCACCACCGCTGGCTTTTGTATAGTATGTCTAAAGATGTAAGGCCCAGTATTCTTCTGGGCAGGCTATGTGCTGCTGTGGCGCATAGCCCTGCCTGCCGACCCTTAACCTTGGATATTCAATGCCGGGGTCATGTGCGGCCCCGGCATTGAATATCCGGGGATCGCCGCACACGCCAAAAGCCACATTAGATAACTTGGCAGCATGCTGCCCAGTTAGCTCCTGTGCCGAAAAATAGGCAAGGGTTTTCCTCACCTATCTTTTCGGTGCAGATTGCTAACTGGGCAGCATGCAATAGTGCAGCTGCCTGGTTATTGCTTGTCGCCGCTTCTGCTCTACACCACTCCGGAACGCCGTCGACACCCTGATGTGAACCAGATAGCATCGGGGCAGGTAGGGGAGTTAGAAGAGGATATTCCATGGCACTAACCTTGTAAGTGCCGTTGAATATCCTAATTTAAGGCATTTACGTGGTTTACTGATCTTTAAACCATGCAAATGCCTTTTGAGAATCGGGCCCATAATATTTTGCTTCTCATGTATGATGTTCTCCAATGCTTTTAACAACTGCAAATTTTCAGACTGTACTAAAAGTTTTTACGACTGGGTTCATCTGAGCCACAGGAGTCCAGAGCATGGAAACAGCTTAGAACACAGAAAATGCTACCATTTGCAGAAAGAGTTTGAAAGGCATTTGGAAGAGGAGAAGATTATTGACAATTATTTACAGAAAGCATTGAAGGGAGAAATGGAAAGGTGCCACAACATATTGAGGATTGTCATTGATACTATAATGTTCTGTGCTCAAAACAATCTTGCCTTGAGAGATACTAGTAAGGTTATTCAGAAATCAAACTGAGGCTTGTGTTTGAAAGTCTTAGCACTAATAAGTGTCTGCAATGTACTTTTCTCCATGAAATACAAAATGAGTTAATAGCACTGCTAGCTGAAAAGGTGAAGAAAGAAGCCTTATCACAAATCAAAGAAGCTAGATGTTATTCCATTCTGTTTGACTATACGCCTGATGATTCTCACAAGGAGCAGCTGACTCAAACTGTGTGGTACATGTTCATTAAACATTCATTGGAAGAAAGTTTCAACAATTTCATTGAAATTCATAATAAAACTGGCCTTGGTATGACCACAGAGAGATTACAGGCACATAAGAAAGTGATGGTTTGTATATAAAAGATTATAGAGGTCAAGGATATGATAACTGAGCAAATATAGCAGGCAAGTATAGCAGAGTACCAGTTCAAATTAGCAATCTGAATTGCTTAGTCACATTTATGATAAATGCAGCACATTCCCTAACTTTGGTTGGAGTTCATGCAACCAAGGTTTCACCACTTATGACAACATTCTTTGGCCACATTCAGAAATTGTTCACCACCTTCTCTGCTTCTACAGTGAAACGAGAATGATTGATGAATGTGTTGACTATTTCTCTGAAAGGTAGAAGTGCAACTAGGTGGTCTGCTAGAAAAGAAGCCGTTTCCGCACTGTTAAAGCAAATTGAAGGAGTTTATAATGTTCTACAAGAATTAAGCAATGACTGGAGCTGTAATGATGATATAGTATTAGGTGCTCAAACGCTTCTCTCGCAAATCGATTTCGTATTTCTTTGCTCCATCTATGTTGTCAGGTTCTTGCCATGGTCAACAGAGGGAACCATTGTTTGCAGTCAAATAATATATTTCATAAAACTTCAAAGCAGTTACGGCATTTGTAATTGCAGATACAGTGCATGCGTGACAAAGATATCACAGAACTAATTAATACAGCCAATATAACAGCTCAAAAAAAATTAGCATTAAGCCAGGTTATACAACTAAAAGGAGACAAGACTATACTGATGTGTCTGAGTGAATGCGATGGTGACCTGCTTACACTGGAAAATAATTTTGAGACCGAATGCAACATGTTTTTTGACAGCCTTATTACTCAAATGCAGTGGCATTTTGAAACACTAGCTGGGATTTCTTCCAACTTTTCATTCCTCACTGGAGATTTTCTTGCAACCATGTCCGTGGAAGAAGCCAAACCTTTGCAGCCAACTTAGCTTAGAAGTGTGATTTGTCACTTGGATATGTTGAAACTGTTGTAAGAAATCAAGAGTTTCAAATTTCAAGCAAATTCGCTGATTGCTGATTTAGGCAAAATAAGTACTATTGACTTTTTGCAACTTATCCATAGATATTCCTTAAAAGATGTAGCCTAATATAGAGATTGCTGTTAAAGTTTTTCTAATTATTTTGGTTACTGTTGCTTCTTGTGAATGTAGGTGTAGCAAGATAATGCTTGTAAAGAATTGCCTTTGGTCATCAATGGGCCAAGAACATTGTCCAACTTGGCAGTTTTGCCAATTGAGCATGACAGAGTTGACTTTCTCAATTATGACAGTGTAACTAATGATTTTTCTGTGGAAAAAGCAAGAAAAGTAACTGAAATAATCAAAATGTCATTGTATTTGTTCTCCTTACTAGCTTGGTGGACAAATGTTGATCTAAAATCATATAATTAAGTTAAATATTTACTGGAGTAGTTATCAACTTATTACTTTTGCTTTTATGGATAGAGAGTTCTCATTTCATTACATTAAATATCGGCAAGATTTTGAATTACGATGATACCTACTGTATATGACTTATGCTATTTGTAGGCTGCTATCTAACCGTGTTTTACATGGTTATATTAGCCAGTAGGCCTTTGGGAAGTTGGAAATACTATTCGACTAAAGTGCTAAACATATACCTGATAAAGTCTGATGTGTCTGGATTAGATAATGTAGCAATAGCTAGGTGTTTTAAAAGTGCCTAGCCACCGCTGTTGCTGAATATTGTCCCTATGGTGACTGACCAGGCATTTTCTGGGAAATAAAAAAAAAGTTATTCCTAGAGACAGAGTTGTAGGTTTCAGTTAAAGAAATCCTCTCTAAATCTCCTGAGTCCTAAGACAGACATCTGGATAAAAATGTATTATATGACTATGTGTATTGCCAAGTTTTACGCTTTTCCTTTAACCCTATCACTCACTAGTTCACTGACTAGGCAAAAATATTCTGGCAAATACAGTATGAGTTAACTCTGTCACTCATTAGCCCAAATACAATATGAGTTAACCCTGTCATTCATTTAGCTCACAGACTATGCATAGACACTTTAGTAAATGCAATATGAGTTTTATTAAATTAAGTCCTTTTGAAATAATGATAAAACACAAAGGTAAGCATTAATACTTTTTACCGGATATTATAGCTCATCGCTCCAGGTGGGGGACTGTTTTAGCCATCACTCTCAGGAGGAAAATCCGGAACGCTTGTCTCGTATATCAGTTGCAGTCCCATCTTTCCTTCTGAGAGTCCCCCTAAAGTACCATGCCATAGGTTAACACAGAATCAGACTTGTGCTGGCTGCATGCCATAGGTTAACACACTGCATGCTCAAATCAGGATTGGTTGTAACCCCCAAGCTCAGTTCCATTAGCTCCTGGGCTGGGCTAGCAAGCTAATTCCTAATTCAGCATGGCTGAAGAATACAACATTCTTTGCTGATCGAACTCTCACATGAACTTCTCTCCACCCCATCCACCTTTTTCCAGCCAAGGGAGACACCCCCCATGGTTTTAGAATCAGCTCAAAGCTTTTATATTATCTAGGCAAATGTTTCTATATTGGCCAAGAGAATTGTTCAAAGGCCAAGGGAAGAATTCTGTCTCCCTTTCTGGCCTTTCAACACTCCCCAGGATAGATGTGTTAAGATAAATACAACCTTGGTCTCTGAGCTAGTAAATTGGCTCAGCATGAGTCCTCACAGGCAGAATGGCTGGCTTATGAGTTCAGTACAATATCTTTGCTGATCCAAAAATTCTAATAAATCTTTAATTAGTAATACACTATGGAAGAGTGTTACTCGCTTTGAAAAATCTCAAGAATTCCAAGTCCTTTTTCAGAACATTCTGAAAGGTGGCCACCATTGTAGCTCTAGAGGTGGTCTCCAGTATAGAAGTCTCCATAAGGGCTGGCAATTTTTTTTCTTTAATGTTTAAATTAATGAAGTGGTACAAAACTTATACAGAGTCTTCCAGGTACTGTCAGGTACAAATATTTTTCAGCATATTCCCCCCATATATTTCCAATTCTCACTTCAGCAGTCTGCCAACTTTAACCCCACAGGTACAACCCGTACCTGAACATAAGTAAAAACATAGTCACAGATATATGTCTCTCCAGAGGAAGAAAGGTGTCTGACTCCGTAGTGCAAACCAACGTTATTGTGGTTCAAGCAATTCAGCTAATCACAACAGCATATATAGCACAACAGAACATCATGCATGCCCAGTGGAGTATAAAAGCTGACCTTTATTGTGCTAAGCAGACTCTTCCCCATGGGGTACTTTGATATCCTCCTAATCCTCACCTACTAGCCTTTGGGACCAAAATTCCTACCTCTTCCACCTTCCCAATATTTCCATTTACCTTGTAATTTTGAGGTGACCTTATCAAATGTCCTTGCTTCACCCATTTGTCCCCACCAATCTTTCAGCTGGGGGCCGATCTGTGACTTCCACTTCCAGGCAATGTTACCCGTGCCATCAGCAGTAAGTTTGCATGGAGAGAAGCATTCAATTCATCCTGTACTTTTTGACTGCTCAGGCCTAATAAAAATTTGTCTGGGTTAGGGGTTATGGGGTGGTTAGGTACTTCACCTACTTCTCCTGCTATGTCGTCCCAAAATTGATGAATTCTGGGCAGTCCCACCATATGTGAAAAAAAGTACTTAGGCTCTCACAGCCCCTCCAGAAAGTCCCTCTACAGTTTGGCCTACTCTGTGCATAAGCATAGGGGTGAGATATGTGCAGTGCTATAGTTGCAGTTGGGTCTGGTGCCATGCAATGACCAGAATCCATTTGTAGATCCCAGCATGTACCTTCTCCCATTCCATTCTCGTAAGAAAGTTCCCCATCCATTCATGTCACCCCAGTATGTGAGGAGGGGGTGTCCTGTATTCCTCCTCAAGGAGCACCCCATATAGCCTGGAGGTAAAGTGTTTCTGATTTACTCCCTTCAATAACAGGTCTTCCAACCATGAGGGTCGTCTTCTTAGTTGGGGAACAATTCCCGAATGCAGCATAAAGAAACATAACTGAAAATATAGATAAAATGTGATTCATCTACCTAACCTGTCCTCTAGTTCATTGTTGTTGTTGTTAAGTGCCGTCGAATCGGAGTCGACTCATGGCAACCCTCTGGATAGCTATCCTAAATTGTGTTCGGTCTTGAGTCAGAAGGCTCATTGTTGACAGACTGGTACCTGTAGCTGCTGTTATTGTATCGATCCATCTCATTGCTAGCCTTCCTCTTTTGCGCTGACCTTCTATCTTGCCAAGCATGATGTCTTTCTCTAATGATCTCTCTCTTCGCATGATGTGTCCATTATATGCTATATATTTCCCTGTAAATCAGAAAATTGAACAGTCCCCTTCCTATAAAGGTCCTTTACCAGGAGAGAGAACTCCGGCCCAGAAAAGGCTGGTGATCTCTGATTAAAGACAATTTTAACAAAGCTGACTTGGAGTTGCTGTATATTTTTTGCCATCTGCTTGAAGGGGCTATAGCTACGGTACCTGACTGAGTGAGATGGCACCTTTGGGCGGGAATGGGACCACGCATGTGTAGTGGCATTCCCAAAGGTTTTCTTTGAAAGCTGGGGAAATGCTCCGCATGGGCTCTGTCGGTGCCGACATCACCCATATGTGAGGACTGATTCCTGCTGTCCCTGGAGAACACCTGTTACAGGTGAATAGCTACGCTATTTGTACATCTATTTTTTTCATTTATTAAAGGGGAATTTTCCCCTTTGAAAATCGATGTAAAGTCTGAGGGTAAATAGTATGCAAAGACTTAGGTACACTTTTGAAAGTTATCCCCTTTATATACCATGGATACCACTGTGTGTAGGGTCTACTCGAAATACTGTCCTTTTCAAATGTGAACTTAGAGGTCATTAGACGATCTGCATTCTTCTGTTCTTCATCTGCATTGCAGAACTTTGTCCTACTGGAGATTCATCAAGTAATTGACTATCTTAACATTTCAAAAATAAATTAAATGCTGATGCTTTTTTAGTATTTGTTGACTAGCAGTGGTGGTTTAATAGGGATAGTGTATTATTTTACGAATGGTTTACTACTAGTTGGGTGGGAATGTTGTTAGGTTGCAATATGTATAATGTTTGTTTTCTGTATTAGACTTTTATGTATAGCTACATGGTCTAAAGGTTGGGGAGGGTAGGTATTATTAGTGATGTGGAGGCACATTCTAATGTGTGCGTCCAGGCCCCTGTGCGCCCGATTGGAATTGGGACACGCAGAGGTAGACCAGATTCCATTCCCGTGGGGGCTAGACATGCCCCGCGGGATCAGAATCGGGTCTGGGGTCTCTATGTGCAGGCCGAGACCCGATTCTGATTGGTCTGCATGTACAGACTTCTGGCCGGCTCAGTCAGGCTCCTGAATGGAGCCACGGTGCCATACGTCCTGTTGCCATGGCACCGGGGCTCCATTCAGGAGCCGCAATCCCTGGCCACTGACCACAATTTCCTTTCCCCACAGCCCGACTCCTGCTGGCCTTCCATGACCAGGGTCGGGCTGCAGGGAATCCCCTGCACCCCCACACCTCACTGGCGCTGCCCAGGCCTGCTGTCCCCCAATGTCCAGGGGGACTTATTCTCCCCCCTCCCCTCTGTCATCCATGGTCGCCCTAACTCCACCTCCACAACACAAATAGCGGGGATGGATGGCCTAACGGGACAGAATTGACCCCAATGTATTTTATTTTTAAAAGATTATGTAGTCTATTGTTTGTTTTTACTGTATTTTGCTTAGAATTTCTCTAATTAAAAGTTTACAAAGGAAAACAAAATAAATGTAAGCCTCAATAAATCTATTGAAGCATTTCCTGATGTGACTGTCTGTTCTTGCATCCCCCCCCCCCCCCAGTCTATATTGGACATGGCAAATCTGTGGTTCCTGAACTTGTCCTTTTGAACTCACAGCTAGTCAGATCTTCAGGATATACACAGTGAATCTGAAATATTTACCTACATTGAAGTCCTAGTATATGCAAATTAATCTCAAGCCAACTCACTGTGTGTATCTTGAACACAAGACTGGCCATGGGATCAGTTGGACTGATTTTGGGAACTTCTGGCATGGATTGACCCTCCTGTCTTCCTCCAGGTCTATTAGATTCTTCTATGCATGAACACTGTTGAGTCTGTGATCACTCTTCCCTCAAGCCTTCGCCTGCATAATGGCTATAGCATGTGGATTCTGTCAAACCCCTGTTCTTTGTACCGAGTCCTGTTTTATTTCCTCTTTCATCTGTGTCCTCATGACATGATATAGAGCAGGAAGCGCCTGTCTGGCTCTCTGTTTTTAACCATATGTGCAGGCTCAGTAATCATATTAAAGACTTTTATTTGAACCTCTAGGAAATAAAACTTCTTGTAGAAATTAAAGTTTTTTTCCTTTGCTTTAGCAATGACGCAGAAATGTGCAGCTATGCAACGGAGCGTTTCTGGCCAGTTGAATGTGACTGATGTCATAGAGACAGCTGCTTTCACACTGACAGATGGCATCTGAAAGGCACTCTGACAGCTACAGTCAAACCAAAGGAGCAGTTACATTAAGGGCTAGGATAACACGTTTTAAAGTGAATGGCAATCCCATATGGCACGAGTCAAATATATTATGGTTTGTACTCTATAACTCAACATTTATGGAAGGGGAGGGTTTGTGCAGAGCATGCTAGCTCTGCATAAACCCTCCCCTTCCATAAGTTATATATCTTTGGATATGAAGCGAGTTTCAGAGAAGTTCTGGCAGGTCTACCAAAGGATCTGTTCAATAGATCTTTAGAGAGAAGAGTGATTCCACGGAAGTGGAGTAGGGTAGAGCTTGTCCTACTGCATAAAGCGTGTACTTTTCAGTATTATGGCTACTGAAATTCTATTTAAAGATATAATGGAAGAAGTTCTCATGAACTTTACCCATGCTATTTTTGAGCGTGAGTTGTGAGGTAATGCGCACGAGTAGTTTATCCTCAAACCTAAAGATCCTTGGCAGTGCTTAATTTAAAAAAGGCTAAAAATAGCCTTTTTGCTCAAGGCAAATTCCACTCCATAGAGTCCCTATGAAAATTGACCTCAAAAGTGTAAAAAGTAATGATGTAGGGTGCAATCATCTTACTTCATGGTGGAAAAGGGAAGATTCTAGTGAAGAAAAGTATAACAATATCATTGAATCCAGACAATTGCTGCAAAGCTTTTAATGCTGTCCAGGATCAAAGGGGCTCTTAAGTAAGCTGATCAGTCTTAAGGATAGGTTTGGAGAGGGTGGATTAGAAACTGGTTGTGTGATAGGGTGGTGGTGAGTGGACTTCACAGCAAGGAAAGGAGGGTTATATGTAGAGTACCTCAGGGATTTGTCCTGAAGTTGTTTCACTTTGATATCAGTGATATTCTGAGAGCAATTAGAGGGGAATATTTGTCTTTTTATAGATAACATTGAGCTCTGCAACAGAATGAAAGGTGTGCTAAGAGAAGCTTGAGGAGTGGTTAACAGTTAAAATTAAATGCAAGGTACAAAATCATGCATTCAGAGAGTAGTACATGATAGGGGGAGGGTGGGTGTAGAACTTGAGATGAACAGATGAAATTTAATGTGAACAAGTGCAAAGCAATATATGTAGGGAAAATAACCCAAACTTTAACAGTGCAATGATCCACATTAAGTCACCACACAGAAACGGTGCTAGGCATCATGGTGGACGATATGTTGAAATCCTCCATAGAGTGCACAGCGGCAGCCAAAAAAGTGAATAGAATGTTAGGAATTATTTAGAAAGGAATGGAGAATAAAATACAAAATATAATGCCATCTGTATTGCTCCATGGTGCAATCTCATCTTCAGTATTGTGTGCATCACAATTCTGATTGCTGCATCTCAAAAAAAAGTTATAGCAGAATTAGAAAAGGTACAGAGAAGGTCTTCCAAAAATGGTGAAGGGGATGGAGTGAATTCTCTATGAACATAAGATATGCCATACTGGCTCAGACCAAGTCCATCAAGCCTAGTATCCTGTTTCCAACAGTGGCCAATCCAGATCACAAGTACCTAGCAGTTTCCCAAAAAGACACACAGGTTCCACAATGCTTGTATTGGGGCAAGCAGTGGATTTACCGGGTCCTCTTTAATAATTATTTATGAACCTTTCCTCCAGGAATTTGTCCAAACCTTTTTTAAACCTAGCTACACTAACAGCTTTTATTACATCTCCGTTAACAAATTCCAGAGTTTTATTACGCGTTGAGTGAAAAAAATTTTTCTCTTAATAGTCTTAAAAGGGTTAGACTGTAGCTTCATTGCATGTCCCCTAGTCTTTCTTCTTTTTGATGGCATAAACAATTCGATCTACATTTACCGGTTCCACTCCATTCATTAATTTATAGACTGCTATCATATCTCCACTCAGCTGTCTCTTTTCCAGGTTAAAGAGCACTAACCTTTTAAGCCTTTCCTCATAGAGGTATCCTTCCATCCTCTTTACCATTTTGATGGCTCTTTTCTGTACCTTTTCTAATTCTGATGTATCCTTTTTAAGATATGCTGACCATATTAGCACACAATATTGAAGGTGCGGTTGCACCGTGTAACGATTCAGAGCCATCATAATATTCTTTGTTTTATTCTCCATTCCTTTCCTTATGATTCCTAGCATTCTATTTGCCTTCTTGGCTGCCGCTGCACACTGGGTGGAGGGTTTCAACGTGTGCTATCCATGATGATGCCTAAATCTTTTTCCTGGGTGGTGGTTCCTAATGTGGAACCTTGCATCGTGTAATCATTGTTTGAGTTGTTCTTTCATAGGTACAAAATGTAATCAAGTGTAAATTGTATATATGTAAATCTCCCTCACCCCCCCCTCCCAACTGTGTGTTGTGCATATCCCATGAATCTTGTTGCACATTTGTGAAAATGCTTGTCTTTGTTCTGTCAACCTTAGTTTATAATCTTGTAAATCACGCTGTAATACTTGAAATTTTGTCATTGATCCAACATTTCCCCCTTTCGCATAATCAAACCGCTCCTGATCGCTGGAAGTAGCGGTATACAAATATACGCTAAATAAATAAATAAAATTAATAAATAACAGCATAGGTGTCAGCACAGACCCTTATGGCACTCCACTAATGATCCTTTTCCATGTGGATGACTGACCATTTAGTCCTAATCTCTATGGGGGTCATTCCGATCGTGAATAGCGGGGATGGACGCCCGACATGGCATGTTCAAGGCTGGAGTTTGGGCAGCATGTGGGCAGAGTTATGATGTATACGTGAACATTAACACTATCTAGCTAATGGGTAAATATCCACAGCTTCATTATAGGCACAATTTCTGCAGGATTTCTGCTAGTATTTTATAAAGACACATAGGAACCGATGTGTCCTTATAAAATTAGCTTGTAATAAGTGACCTTTTGGGCTGCCCACATAGGTGCCCTGTTATAAAATTACTCTCCATGTATTGCTAGGGCCAGTGGTGCCCAGAAGGGTGCATGCAGGACCATACCGAGCCCTGTACGAGCGGTGCAGCCGCACAGGGCGCAAAGACTTAAGAGGCGCATTTTAGCTCTCTGCCATTGCCTGCCACCGCCACTTTAGCAGCGGCAGGCAGCGGCAGAGAGCTGAAATGTGCCCCTTAATTCTTCTCGCCGGCACACTTACATAAGAACATAAGATATGCCATACCGGGTCAGACCAAGGTCCATCAAGCCCAGTATCCTGTTTCCAACAGTGGCCAATCTAGGTCATACGTACCTAGCAGTTTCCCCAAAAGACGCAGGTTCCACAATGTTTGTACTGGGTCAAGCATTGATATCCTGGGTCCCTTCTCAATAATGGTTTATGGACCTTTCCTCCAGGAACTTGTCCAAACCTTTTTTAAACCCAGCTACACTAACAGCCTTTACTACATCCTCCGGTAACAAATTCCAGAGTTTGATTACACTAAGCAGGTCTGGTCTCTCTGGGAGGGTCCAGACCTGCTTAGTGTGCCGGCAAGTTGCACATCAGGTGCGCAACTCTTCTCTCCCACCCCTATAAAGTGGCTAGATGGAGGTTCAGGGGGGGGGCACGCGCCCAATGTGCAACTCGCACAGGGCCCTTTTCACCGTCAGTACAGCCCTGGGTGTATGAATTCTGTTCGATTGTGTTGTCTTGCAGATGAGGAATGGGTAGAAATATATCAGAAATATGCATAATAGGAGTGAGCGGAAGAAGGCAGGGAAGGCTTCTAGGAGAACTAGAAAGATTTTGGGCATGAATGATGGGAGATGGGCACTACGGTTTGTGGGCGGCTTCAATTTATACAATAACAAGGCAGCAGCGCACACTGTTTTGTGGTGCAGTTTGTACAGTGCATGGCAGAAGCAGGGAGCATCACCCTCACACACTATTTCCTGTGTCCGATCCCAATGTGCTGTGTCTGTGTAGTGATGGAATAGAACTTCTCTCTAGTCTGTATAAAAATAAGAACGGATCTGTTTATATTCAGAGGAGTAAAGAGACTTGCATGTCTGGTGCCCTCACAGTTTATGGATATGCATTCCTTTATCTCTTGCCTGGTTGAGGTGCTAATTTTGATCTCTGTTCTCCACTGACTTCCTCCCGTAATGGCTTTTTGGGGAAGAAATGATTGTGTGTCAACATCCTCCAAAGCATTCATTAAACACTTCAGCTTAATCTTTCTGCTTTCTGCTCCGCTTTGCAGTCTCACACACTTGTCTGCCTTCCACATTGAAAAATTAGACATCATTTCCTTTCTCCCCCCATTTCTATCTTATTTGTAAACTAAAAACAAAACAAAACAAAACACACATAAAAAAAGCGCAACTTGTGCCGAAAAGCCCAGTGCCGGAGATAATGGGCTATAATAAGAGAGATTTGTTTTCTGAAATGTGATACTACAGCATGTCATTACGCTTCCGCATTTACACTTAAGCACTTTTCTACTGGCAGAGTTAAAGAGGGTTTTAATGTGCCTCCGCATCACGGTGATTCATCATACACATACTTGCTGTTTCAATAACTATTCACATCATTGTTTTTAAATCGGTTCCAATTCAGTTGCTTTTATGATTGTACTGTATGGCTAGGAGAATAATTCCAGAGCGGTTGAATCCGAGGCCGCTTTTCTTTTTTCCCTTTTTTGTTTGTAGCAGGTGCATTATGGGCTTAGCTGAATTTTATGGCTAATGCATGGTCAGCACTGGAAGCAAACCAGTTGCTGGATCATTAGGATATAGTGTGTGAAATTCACTGGCATTGAGCTCGGCATGCATTGTTGTCAAGTGTGGCTATGAATATTTGGGGACTGATGTTTGCTGATTTCGTAGTTGAAAGAAGAGCTCTTGTAGGCATATGGGGTAGAATATTCAGCTGCAGGATATCTGGTTAAAGATAAGCTCATAGGAAGAGAGTTTGGATTTAGCTCACACTATTTTTCAGTAGTAGCTCAAGGCTCGAGTATTTCACTGTGCCCAGGGAATTTATAATCTAATTTGTACCTGCTGCAAAGGAGGGTTAAATAACTCATCAAAATTACAAGAAACCTCAGTGGGATTGGAACTATAGGTTTCCCATTACTTTAACCATTAGACTACTCCTGCACTCCAGATAACGTTTGGTTTTCTTTAATGGATATTCAAAGGCTTACAGTTGTGGTCAACTTTATTGAATGATGGCTCTAATGTTTAAAATGACCACGTTCACTCTCTGTTCCCTTTTCACAATGGTAAAGACAAGAGAGCTGCATGAGATTGTCAGAAAAGCCATTATAATCAAACTTCAAAGGGATACAAGGCCATCTCCAAAGACCTTGGGATTCCTCTGTCTACAGTTCACAATGTTATTAAAAGGTTTTCTGTTCATGGAACTGTGAAGAACCTCCCAGGATGTGGTAAGAGAGGTAAATTAATCCAAGAAGTCTTCAAAGGTTAGTATGAACTATTGGAAAAACACCACGTACTGTACAACATCCAAAGAGCTTAAGGCTGACCTGGAGCAATCTGGAATGGAACACCATATGCTGCACACTAAACAAAGAAGGACTTCATGGGCGAAAGGCAAGGAGGACCCCACTGCTCAAAGACAGGCATAAAAAAGCACGCCTGATCTTTGTCCAATCCCACCTTAAACCAAAATCCTTCTGGGAAAATGTTCTGTGGACAGATGAAACCAAACATGAGCTCTTTGGCAATGCAAACCAGCAAACCATTTACAGGCAAAGAAATGAATCTTACGAGGGAAAAAAAACACACCCTTCCTACAGTTAAATATGGTAGAGGTTAAATATGTTGTGGGGCTGTTTTGATGCCTCAGGAGGTCTGGAACGTATTAAAGGAATTATGAAGTCAGAAGACTACTAAGGTATTTTGGAGTGAAATGTGTTACCTAGTGTCAGAAAGCTAAATCTGGGTTGAAGGTCATGAGTCCTCCAGCTGAAAACATACATACAAAAGTATAAAAGAATGGTTAAAAAGGAACAAATGGACTGTTTTAAACTGGCCAGCAATGAGTCCTGATCTCAATCCAATTGAGAACCTTCGGAAAGAGCTGAAATCTGCCATTGGTAAAAGGAATCCTGGAAACATTCATGAGCTGGAACAAATCGCAGTTGAAGAGTGGGAGAAACTACCAGCAGACAGATGTATGAGACTTATAGATGGCTACAATAAATTTTTGGAGGCTGTCATCACTGCCAAGGGTTGTGCAATCAAATATTAGTGAAGTTGCACAGACTTTTTTTTGTTGTTGTATATCTTTGAACATACTACTAAAATATTATGATGATATACAGTTGGAATATTTCCAATTATTTCTCAAGATATTGTGCACAGCATACCTAAAATGCAAGGGTGCCAATAATGTTGACCACAACTGTAACTAGTTAAGTCCGAGAAGCCAAAAATCTCTTCTTAAAGTTCACTGGATAAAGTTATTCATTTAAGTTTAAGACATCTGTTTTCCCAACAAGACTTAAGTGGTTATCATTAACTGGCTAGCACTGAATATTGGTGCTATATGATTTAAAGTGGAGTGGAGGAGTAGCCTAGTGGTTAGAACACTGGCTTGGTAACCAAACAACCAGGTTCAATTCCCACTAGCACTCCTTGTGGCCTTGGGCAAGTCACTTAACCCTCCATTGCCTCGGAAGAAAGGCCTGGCAATCTACTTACAGTGACACTGCCAAGAAAACCCAGGAGCTTCTGGGTCACCAGGAGTCAGGACTGACTCGAAAGCACACATTGCATTGCATGATTAAAAGATCATCCTGTATCTGATTTCTTCTCCTTTTAACTGGTGGTGTGTCTGGATTAAAAATTACCAGGCACCAGGCTGAAGTCATGTGCTGTTAGCGATGTATGCATTTTTGTAGCAGGCTGATAGCGTGAAACTTCAGCACTGATATGCAGCAAGGGGCATGCATGCAGATGAGCTGCGCGCAAAACCTGGGCATAAAGGAGAGGAGCCAATACATACACAAATAAATAGATGCTCTACAAGCGGCCATGTGCGTAAATGTCAAACACTGATGTTATGAGCGCATAGGACATGCAGGTTCTTTTATCATTAGCAAAGCCAGTAACAGCCTGATGCACCCACCCCATAATAATCAACACTGTTTTCGCCCAAAACATTTTTTTTTTTGTAAAATCACAACTGAGACTTAACAGGAAATGGAGAATGATATAAATGAGTCCAAAGAACACGCAAGGATAAAAAGCAAAAGACATTTCTTCTTGAACACCAAACATTCACTTATATGCTGAAAGATATACGCACAAGATTTTAAAGTCACTTCAGACCAGGTGTGGAGATAATTGCATTCCTGAACTTTATGCCTTGCTTTGTACTGTAATTCTCTACGTGTTTCTCTGCATTGAACACAGTCCTTATTAGCATTTCATTTTAATGTGCACAGCTCATTTGCCTATCATTTAAATATGCTTGGCATTGCTGTCTGTGGTTCAGGTTTTGCTGTTTACATGTGCATCAATCTCCTCTGCATTTGTCACAGCAGAACTTGTGCGTATATGTTGCGTTATCTGCTCACAAGGAAGCGCTAACATTTCTGTATCGCTCTTTTAGATTGTAAGACTCCTAGGATAGGGAAGTGGTTACTCTAACAGAATATAACTTGCTTCGAGCTTCTACTGAAACGTTACGAGCTGTGTCTAAAATCAAATGTAGACCTTATTGCTCTTGGAGAGGGGATGTGCTGTGTGAGGGGTTGTGTTCCATTTTTTTGGCATGGCAATGTATGTGAGTGTCACAGAGCTCACCGTGGTCTCTTCTTTGGATATTTACTGATGCCTGAAAGAGGGGTCTTAAAAGCGCATGTATGGCTTCAGGTTTCAATAATTGTTATGTTGGCCATGTACAGAGTCTTACAGCCCACTGATAATCCAGATGGAAATAATTGATGTGGGAGAATTTGGAGGCATATTGGTGATAAATCAGAGTGACTCAATAGTGTACGACAAAGGTTGTGCTAATCCACCATAAAACATTCAACTGTTTTCAAATTGTTCCTAGCCAATGTGTTGGCTGACTATTCAGTCTGCTGGCAATTCCTATTTAAAAACATCTGCTCATTTTCTATTGGTGCACCACGTGTAAAATGTATTGAATTCTGTGCTGTACCGTATCAAAATGTCATTTAGCTCCTGCAACATAGAATTCTGATATTTTGTGCTATATTATTATACTGCACACTGACTACCAGATTACTGACTGGGTTTAGATCTCTTAAGTATCGGATCCGTCCCAAGGGCCTAAGACACTTAGATATATTGTTTCAGGATATGGGTTCTGTCAAGTAGTGCTGCTTTTTTGTAGGTTCTGGCTGGAAATTTTATTGATGCACCAAGGGCACCGTCTACTGCTGGCATTGCTATTGCTTTTTTCCTTCAGTTGCTCAGTTTCATAGTAGCATAGTAAATGACGGCAGATAAAGACCAGTATGGTCCACCTAGTCTGCCCAGTATGATGTCAAGAGTAGGTACACCTGTCGCTATGTGCAGGCCCCCCTTCCCCATGTCTTTGTTTAGGGGTGATCCCACCACTCCTTGTAGTACACTCCTATTTGTTAAGGAATTAGATGGTTCAGAATATTTTGATATTTTCTTGTTGCTGTAAAGGGATCCACTGTGTCTGTCCCATGCCCATTTGAACTCCGTCACTGTATTTGCCCCCACCATTTTCATTGGGAGCGCATTCCAAGCATCCACCTCCCTTTCAGTGAAAATGTACTTCCTCACATTGCCTTTCAATTTACCACCTTGTAGCTTCATGTTATGCCCTTTAGTTTTGCAGCTTCTCCGTCTTTGGAAGAGGTTTGTTTGTTCATTATTTCTCTTTAAGTATTTAAAGGTCTGAATCATATCTCCCCTGTCCCTCCTCTCCTCCAAAGCGTACATGTTTAGGTCTTCAAGTCTCTTCTCATAGGGCTTCTGACGCAGGCTCCAAATCATTTTGGTCGCCTTCCTCTGAACAGTTTCCAGTCTTTTTACATCCTTTGCAAGATATGGTCTCCAAAACTGAACAGAGTATTCCAAGTGAGGCCTCACCAGTGACTTGTACAGTGGCATAAGTACCTCTTCCTTTCTGCTGGTAATTCCTCTTCGTATGCAGCCCAACATCCTCCTGGCTTTTGCCACCGCCTTGTCGCACTGTTTTGCCACCTTGAGATCTTTAGAAATAATCACTCCAAGGTCTTTCTCCTGATCCGTACACACCAATCTCTCGCCCCCTATCGTGTACATTTCCCTTGGAATTCTGCTTCCCAACTGCATGACTCTGCACTTCTTCGCATTAAATCTTAATTGCCAAGCATTAGACCATTCTTCCAGCTTTTGTAGATCATTCCTCATGTTAACCACTCCCTCGGGGGAGTCCACTCTGTCGCAAATTTTTGTGTCATCTGCAAATAGACAGACTTTTCCATGCAGTCCTTCAGCAATATCACTCACAAATACATTGAACAGTGTCGGGCCCAGGACCGAACCCTGGGGCACCCCGCTAATCACCTTTCTTTCATCCGAGTGAGCTCCTTGTACCATCAACTTCTGTCGTCTGTCAGTCAACCAATTTCTGAATCCAATTTACCATCTTGGGATCTATCCCCAAACTACTGAGTTTATTGATAAGCCTCCTATGAGGAACAGTATCAAAGGCTTTGCTGAAATCCAGGTAGATGGCATCCATCGCATTCCCCTCATCTAGTTCCCTGGTCACCCAGTCAAAGAACTCAATCAGATTTGTTTGGCAAGATCGTCCTTCGGTAAAACCATGTTGCCTCAGATCTTGTAACCTGTTGGCTTTGAGAAAATTCACAATTAGCTCTTTCAGGAGCGCCTCCATTACTTTTCCCGCCACTGAGGTAAGGCTCACAGGCCTGTAGTTTGACACTTCTTCCCTGTCACCACTTTTGTGTAGAGGTACGACATCAGCTATTCTCCTGTTTCCAAGGATCTGTTGAAAACATCCTTTAACGGCCCTGCAAGAACCTCTCTGAGCTCTTTCAGTATCCTGGGATGTATCTCATCTGGTCCCATGGCCTTGTCCACTTTCAGTTTTGCAAGTTGTTCTAACGCTTCATCTTCTGTGAATGGTGTGGTATCTACTTCATTCCCACTTTTATATTTGGGAGTCACAGGTGGTCCTTCTCCAGGACTTTCCTTAGTAAAAACCGAGCAGAAGTATTCATTTAGCAATTTTGCTTTTTCAATGTCACTTTCCACGAGTGCGTTCCCAGCACTTCTGAGTCCTGAAATTCCACCTCTGATCTTCTTCCTTTCTCCAGTATACCTGAAGAAAGTTTTGTCGCCACACTTCACATCTTTAGCCATCTTTTCCTCTGCCTTTGATTTTGCTATCCTTATTTCTCTCTTTGTCTCTTTGAGTTTGATCCTGTATTCATTTCTGTGTTCCTCTGTTTGCAAGCTTTTGAATTTTGCGAAAGCTGTATTTATTGCCTTTATTTGAGCAGCCACTTCTTTGGAAAACCAAATAGGTTTTCTTCTCCTCTTGTTTTTGTTTACTTTTCTTACATACTTATCTGTTGCCCCTTTTATTGCCACCTTTAGTTTAGCCCATTTCAATTCCACTTCCCTTATCTCCTTCCAGCCTATCAGCTCCTCCTTTAGGTACTTGGCCATTTTATTGAAGTCTGTGTTTTTGAAGTTTAGGATCTTGAGCTTGCTATGATTGGCCTGTACCATGGCTTTTATATCAAACCACACCGTGTGATGATCACTGCTGCTCACAGCAGCACCCACGCAGACATTCGACATGCTTTCACCATTGGTGAGCACTAAATCCAGCGTTGAGCTTTCCCTGGTTGGTTCTATCACCATTTGTCTAAGTAATGCGTCTTGGAGAGCATCCACAATTTTTTTGCTTCTTTCCAGATTTGCAGGAGGAGTAATCCAATCCATATGAGGTAGATTAAAGTCACCCAATATGATCGCTTCTCCCTTTGTGGCTATCTTGGCAATATCTATAATCAATTCGTTATCTATCTCTTCAGTTTGTGTCAATTTTCGATTTGTGTCGTTTCGATTGCTTTTCATTGACTCCATTGTCTCCTGGTATGGATATGTTAGTGGTCCACACCTGATTTTTCTTTTTTTCAACTACTGTTAAATCTGGATTTGTAGCCTAACTTCTCACAGCACTTTGCCTTATGATCCACCAATGTTTTCTAGCTCATAAAATGTATTTCTTAAATAAGTTCCAGTGAATCATTGTTGCAACTTTATATGCCAAGTCGTCTTCTTCTTCTTCTTAGTTGAATGCATGGTTTAACTCCATTTGCTGCTACTGGTCTGGTAAAACTTATTTCTCCAGGGACAAGCAGGAAGTTGTTATTGATGCCGAACTTAGTACGGACACCCGATCGGGTTACTTCAACAGAAGTCAGTCCTCACATATGGGTGACGTCGGCGCCGACGGAGCCCTCGTGTGGAGCATTTCCCCAGCTTTCAAAGAAAGCCTTTGGGAATGCATCACGCATGCGCGGACCCCTTCCCGCCCAAGGGTGCCATCTTGCTCAGTCTTCTTTTTTCCGCAGAGCCCAATGGACGTGGTCCTGTTTCCACTGTGGAAAAAGTAGAAAAGTTAATTAATTTTTTTTCAGCTTCCCAGTTCGACATCGGTTCCCCTTACCGCCCTCGGCTCGGTACACCGGTATCGATTCCAGTCCTATTTTTCGTTTTTGTCCTTCGTGACTAGCGTTCACGCTCTTTTTAGTTTTCACTTGCAGCCCGGTTGTTTGACCTCTCAGGGGCTCTTTTTCCCACGATGGCTGCCAGCGGGTTTAAAAAATGTGATTTGTGTAAGAAGTTGATGTCTCTCACTGACACACACGACTGCTGCCTCCGATGCCTCGGCTCCAACCATGACCCGGTGGTCTGTGGGCCATATGGTAAGATGTCTTTGAAGTCTTTGAGGAGGAGCAGCGTGACAGGATTTTTTCTGAGTCTGCCTCTGGCCGGGCCCGGACCTCGTCCGAGGCCTTGACATCTCGGGAATCGGAGCCCGAGCACCGTCGTGGGTCTTCTGAGCGGGGGTCTCCCTCCAGGGAATACCAGAGGAAGAAGAATCTTGTGAGGGCAGCGTTGCTGGATGCCTCTGATCGGCTTGGGCCCTCAGGTTCCAGGCCGCAGAGCCCGGACCGCTGCCCCGTGTCCTCGGAGTCGGAGCGGCTGGCTAAACAAGTTCGCAGGGAGCCGGAGGCGTCAGACAAAGTAACTTCTGTTGTCCTCATGTACTCTCCTCCGGGAGAGCCAGTGTCAGGCCCGACGACCTAGGGACCCGAGCCAGGAGCTGCAGAGCCTTCTGAGCTCGGTCTCAGGTTGGTGGCCCTGGAGAGCAGCATGGCTGCCTTAATGGAGCAGCAGTGGGCACTGATGGCCGGTCTCGCCGGTCCATCCGCCCTGACCACCGGGACGTCGACGCCAGAGGCGGAGCTGATCCTCGATTTGATCAGGTCTCGAGTCAGTCCTCAGCCAAGGTCCCCCTCGACCTCCCGTTCAGGACCAAGGTCGTCGACACCGGTGCTCTCGGCATCGGGGCGGTCGGGCTCGAAGCCCTCGAGGCCGGAGCCCATCGAGTTCTCCTTGGAGGACTCAGCGTGGGAGATGGAGGAGGAAGAAGACTCTCCAGACACCTTCTGGACCCGACGCCTGGGTTCTGCAAGTAGTCCAGCAGGGCTACTTACTTCACTTCCACCAGGTGCCCACCTCCTTTTTCCCAGGAGAGCCTCTAAGGCCCCCTCTTCACAGGAACCTCCTCCTGCAGGAGTTGGCAGGTCTGCTAAAGGATCAGGCGGTGGAACCGGTGCCCCACCACCTGCAGGGGCAAGGCTTCTACTCCAGGTATTTTCTCATACCAAATAGAAAAGGAGGCCTATGCCCCATCCTGGACTTGCAAAATCTCAACAAGTTTCTGGTGAGGGAAAAGTTCAAGATGCTTTCCCTTGGGATCCTACTGCCTTAGCTCCACCAGGGAGACTGGCTATGCTCCTTAGATTTAAAGGATGCTTATACTCACATCCTCATACACCCAGACCACAGACAATACCTCAGGTTTATGGTCGGAGGAAATCACTTCCAGTACAAGGTGCTTCCCTTTAGCCTAGCTACCGCTCCCAGAGTATTTACCAAATGCCTAGCAGTTGTGGCGGCCTTCCTCAGAAGCCAGGGTGTCTTCGTCTTTCCATACCTGGACGACTGGCTCATCAGGGGCCAATCGGCACAGGAGGCACAGCAGACCACTGTTCGCACAGTCACCCTGCTCCAGCACCTAGGGTTTGTTATCAATCACAAAAAGTCCACTTTACTCCCCACTCAACACTTGGAGTTCATAGGGGCAAGACTGGACACGCTTCAGGCAAAGGCGTACCTACCGCTGGACAGGGCAAGGTGGTTGTGGGACTTGATACAGCAGGTCCAGCACAGGCCTCAGGTCTCCGCAAGGGTTTTCCTATGCCTCCTGGGCCACATGGCCTCCACGGTGCATGTGACTCCATATGCTCGATTCCACATGCGCACAGCTCAGTGGAGCCTCAGAGACCAGTGGGCTCAAGCCACTGGCTGCCTTGGAGACAGAGTAGCAGTTTCCAAGTTACTGGTGACAGCCTTGCAATGGTGGCTTCACCCCCCCCCCCAACTTGCTGTACTTTTGATAACTGTTATATTGTAAGTCCAGTGCAGATTTTCTGCACTGAACAGTTTTGTTCGATGTAAACCGCACTGATACTGAAGAGCGCGGTATATAAGAAAAAGAAATAAATAAATAAGGGAGTACCATTCCAACCTCCCTCTCACACCAGAGTGCTGACGACAGACGCCTCCTTGCTGGGCTGGGGAGCCCATTGCCAGGGTTCATGCATTCAGGGTCTGTGGTCCTCGCGAGAGGCCGCCCTTCAGATCAATCTTCTAGAGCTTCGAGCCATCTGCCTAGCTCTTCAAGCCTTCTGTCATCTTCTGGCACATCAGTCGGTGCTGATACAGACGGACAATCAGGTGGCGATGTTCTACATCAACAAACAGGGGGGCACAGGATCTCAAATCCTATGCCAGGAGACTCTCGATCTCTGCTCTTTTGCAGTGGCACATCACATGTCCCTAAAGGCGGTTTATCTGCCAGGTCAGGAGAACCTCCTGGCCGACAAGTTGAGCAGGATTCTTCAGCCTCACGAATGGCAGCTGAACCGGGATGTAGCACAGCGGATCTTCAACCGTTGGGGTCTCCCATCTATGGATCTCTTTCCAGCCCACAAAACCATCAGTTTCCCCGGTTCTGCTTGAGGCATCCGCATCCGCTGAGCGTGGCAGGGAATGCTTTCCCGATCTCGTGGGCACAGGGCCTTCTCTATGCGTTCCCATCCATGCCTCTGGTGGCACGCACTCTGTTCAAGATACTTCGGGACAAAGCCTCGGTCATCCTGGTAGCTCCCAGGTGGCCCAGACAACCTTGGTTCCCTCTTCTTCTTCAACTGGCAGTCGAAACTCCACTCCCACTGGGGGTGCAGCCTGACCTCTTGACCCAGGAACAGGGTTCCTTGCTATACCCCAATCTCAGATCCCTCAACTTAATGGTCTGGCTACTGAGAGGGTAGTCTTTGCTCCTCTACTCCTTCCCAAAGAGGTTGAGGAGGTGTTGCTGGCCTCTAGGAGACAATCCACTTGAAAATCCTATGCGTTCAAGTGGCGTAGGTTTGAAGGGTGGTGTGCCCAGAATAAGGAGGACCCATTCACTTGTCAAGTACCTCAGGTATTGCAGTACTTGCTCCACCTCTTGGAGTTAGGCTTCGAGTCTAACTCTGTCAGGGTCCACCTGAGTGCGCTATCAGCTCAGTACTCTCCAGTGGAGGGCAACCTCTTTCAGCTCACCCCTTTGTATCTCGATTCCTCAGAAGCCTCCTACTCTTGAAGCCTCCAATTCGCCCACCGGCTACAGAGTGGGACTTAAATGTGGTCTTGCAGCGGCTTATTTGCCCACCTTTTGAACCAATGGCCACCTGCCATCTCCGCTTCCTTTCCTGGAAAGCACTCTTTCTGGTGGCACTCACGTCTGCTCGACGTGTGAGCGAGCTGCAAGCTTTAGTATCGGATAGACCATATACACGGTTTTATAAAAACAGGGTGGTCCTACGTACTCACCCCAAGTTCCTTCCAAAAGTGGTTTCCTCGTTTCACCTCAATCAAGAGGTGGTTCTTCCAACCTTCTTCCCCAGGCCACTTACCAGCAGGGCAGAAGTGGTTCTGCATACCCTGGACTGTAAGAGGGTGCTCGCCTTCTACCTGGAGCGTATGCGGGGACATCAGAGAGTTTCCCAGCTCTTCATCTCTTATGACCCTAGTAAACTGGGTCTACCTGTCTCCAAGCGCACGTTATCCACCTGGGTGGCAGACTGTATAGCCTGGGCATATAGGGCAGCTGACCTCCAGCTGCAGGGCTGAATTATGGCCCACTCTATCAGGGCTAAGGCCACATCAGTGGCTAACCACTGCTCTGTTCCGTTGGCAGACATGTCAGGCCGCAACTTAGTCTTCAAGCCAGACTTTTGCAGCCCACTACTGCCTGGAGAGAGAGTCCCAGCGGGACAGTGTTTTCAGTCAGGTGGTACTCCGTATCCTATTCGAGGTTTAGGCAACTCCTGCCCTCCAACCCTTTGGTGTCAGGCTACCATGGGCGTTGCGTTCTCAGAGAAAAATCCTATCACTGCTGCTGTGGCTCTTCTAGTGGGAGCCATTTTCAGCTATGGGTTCTCAGTAGCCTATAGCTAGGGAGTCCCATATGTGAGGACTGACTTCCTGCTTGTTCCTGGAGAAAGCGTAGTTACTCACCTGTAATAGGTGTTCTCCAGGGACAGCAGGAATCAGTCCTCACGACCCTCCCTCCTCCCCTGGAGTTGCAGTCCTTTGATTAATTTTTTTCTTATCTTTGCTGTCTTTTTAGCTATGTCATCTGACTGAGCAAGATGGGACCCTTGTTTATGCTTTCTTGTATATAGTTCTCTATTCGTTGCCCACGATTGAGGTTGTGTGAGGCTTGCCATGTTTTTCCCATATGTTTTGGGACAAATACTGAAGAGACCTCTGGTGGCTGAGGTGAATTGAGACCTGGGAGTGATGTCATTAAAACCAGGGTTTTCATTATTTTTTTTCTCCACCAATCTGCTGATAGGGGAACCCAACCCATTTGTCTGGACTGGTCTAGCAGAACTTAAGGAAAGGACATTAACTGGTCAGTAAAATGTCACCTTCATGCTTTGGACATCCAAAAATAGGCATAGAGACGTCCAAAGCATAGAGGCACCTCTAGAGACATTTTAGAAGCCGAGCCTGTGGATGTGCAAGTTTAAACAGGTGTGGCTGGGGTGTTTCCAGGAACCTATATATCCCCACCTGATCTCAGAAACATCCCAGATGTCCAGCATTGTGGCTAATTTAGATCTGTTCCAGGCACCTGAAAAGTGCTCATTTTGGTTGAAAAATATCCAGAGGGTGTAGAAGAGAAAGCACTCCAGTATCCCCAGTACTCAACACAGTTTCAGTGATAGCAGCAGTTGGATTTGAACCCTGGCTTCCCTGTTCCTAGCCAGTTACTCTACTATTAGGCTATTCCTAGAGGTCCAGGTTCTGAAATACTATTCTGGGGATGTCTATGTAGATGCCCCCCACAGACGTCCATATTGGACACATCCACGTTTGTGAAAACATGTTTGCACTTAGATGTGCCTGCTTTTTTTTCAGATGTTCTGGCTTAGACAGCCCAGTTTGCACTTGGCTGTCCTTTTTAAAATTCCCCTCCACAAACTTAAAAGCATCCTTCTTGTCTACCTCAAACCAGCTCATTGTTTTTGATTCATTGGACAGAATAGGTTATCACCTGGAGAAGGATCAAGTAGGTCCAGGTGACCCCATCCCCCCACTCCTATCACTGTTGTGCTTAGGAGCTCTGCACTGTTTGAAATTAGATACATTGCAAGAAAATGCCTTGCTTTGCATTACTCAGAATATAAGTTGTTTCTTAGCCGGCTGGCACTTCTCCCGTCTTCCATAATGAAATTACATGGTTGCTGCTGTTATAGAGTATTAATAATTCAAGCAAGACAGATATACAACATATTTTACATTTTTGGTTGTTTAATCAGATTACAAGTCACATTTATGAAAACTAATCAACAATCGATGAATAACTGCAAAGGGCAGTTTCTGCTGAACAGTATTCAGTTAGAAACTTGTTGGGTGGGAGGCGACAAAGAGTACAGGTAAATGGAGCTCACTCTGAGGAGAAGGATGTTACCAGTGGTATGCCCCAGGGATCTGTCCTTGGTCCGATTCTTTTTAACATCTTTGTTAGTGATATAGCGGAAGGGCTGTCGGGTAAGGTTTGCCTTTTTGCGAATGATACCAAAATCTGCAATAGAGTAGACACCCAGGAAGGTGTAGTTAACATGAGGAGGGATTTAGCTAAGCTTGAAGAATGGTCTAGAATTTGGCAGCTGGGAATTAATGTTAAAAAATGTAAGGTCATGTATTTGGGCTGCAGCAATCCAAGGCAGCAATATAGTATAGGGGGTGAAGTACTTTAGTCCACTAAAGAAGAGCGGGACCTAGGCGTGTTTGTGTCTGATGATCTTAAAGTAGCTAAACAGGTAGAAAAGGCGACGGCAAAAGCTAGAAGGATGCTTGGGTGCATACAGAGAGGAATGGCTAGCAGAAAAAAGGAGGTGATAATGCCTCTGTATAAGTCAAAAGGATGTGAACAGGATGGAGTCGGTGCAGAGGGTGGCTACTAAAATGATTAGTGGTCTTCATTATAAAGCATATGAGGACAGACTGAAGGATCTTAATATGTACACCTTAGAGGAAAGGCGGGATAGAGGTAAAATGATTGAGATGTTTAAATACCTCCGTGGCATAAATGTTCAGGGGGAGAGCCTCTTTCAATTGAAAGCAAGTTCTGCTACGAGGGGACATGGGATGAGGGTGAAGGAGGATAGATTCAGGAGTGATATGCGAAAATATTTCTTTACGGAAAGAGTGGTGGATCCGTGGAATAGTCTCCCAGTGGAGGTGGTAGAGATGAGGACAGTAACTGAATTCAAAAAAACATGGGACAAACACAGAGGATCTCTAAAGGAAAAAAAAGGACTGTTGTAGTTGTTGATATGGAAGGACAGACTAGATAGGCCATGTGGTCTTTTTCTGCCGTCATATTTCTATGTTTCTATAAACTACTACCACTATTACTGATTATTTGTATAGCGCTAAATGGCATACGCAGCGCTTTACAGACACATGTAGGAGATATGCCTATATAACCTCTGTTCTCAAATCACTTCATTGGCTCCCTATTCTTTTCCGTATCCAGTTCAAACTTCTCGTACTGACCTATAAGTGTACGTATTTTGCTGCTCCTCACTATCTTTCCTTTCTTATCTCTCCCTACACCCTCCTCTTCTGGCAGATCACTTTTATCTGTGCCCTTCTCTTTTACTGCCAACTCCAGACTTCGATCTTTCCACCTTACTGCTCTTTATGCCTGGAACAAACTACCTGAGCCTGTACGTCAGGCTTCATCTCTGGCCCTTTTGAAATCCAGGCTGAAAACTCACCTCTTCGAGGCCACTTTTGGATCCTGTTTCGCTTAGTCTCCTATGTGTTTCCTTACCATTCTACTAGATATTTCCTTATCCTCAGCTGTTGTACTGTCTGTCTTGACTAGATTGTAGGCTCTGCTGAGCAGGGATCGTCGTTTACATGTGTCTGCACAACACTCAGGATGCTTTGTAGTGCTATACAAATGATAAGTAGTAGCAGAAGATGATATGGAAATGGAGAGGGAGCCAGTGAAGTGACGTGAGAAGAGAGGATCCCCAGGAACAAGCAGGAATATAGTCTTCACATATGGGTATCGTCGGTACCGACGGAGCCTGCACGGTAACGCTCCCCAGCGTCCAATAGGAAAGCTTTTGGGAGCATCCCACAGCACCTGCGTGCTGCCTTCCAGCCTTTCCAACTGTCCCTCTCCAGTTCTACATTTTCCGCGGAGTCGACAGGACGCATACCCGGTCACCGCAGAAAATGTCATCTTTAATCTTTGTTTTTGTGGTCGCGTCTGCCTTCCCTTGACACTATACCAGTACCACCAGTTCTTTCTTTCTTCTTCTAAAACCCCCCCAAAAAACTATAGTTTCTGAGGTGGTTTATTTCAGGAACGCTTTTTTCCTTGGTGCTAGGTGCCATTTTGGGCACGAGGCCCAGTTTTTCCTTAAAAATGGAAAAACCTACTTCAGGTTTTAAGAAATTTCCGTCACCGACACCCATGATTGGTGTCTCAAATGTTTATATGTCTGCATGTTCAGAGAAGAGCCACCAAAATGGTAAAGGGGATGGAAAGATTCTCCTATGAAGAAAGGCTAAAAAGGTTAAGGCTCTTTAACCTGAAAAAGAGACGGCTGAGGGGAGATATGATAGAAGTCTATAAATTAATGAACGGAGTGGAAGGGGTAAACATAGATCGATTGTTTACGTTATCAGAATATAGAAAGACTAGGGGACATGCAATGAAGCTACAGGGTAAACTATTTAAGACTAATAAAAGAAAATATTTTTTCACTCAGCGTGTAATCAAACTCTGGAATTTGTTATCGGAGGATGTAGTAAAGGCTGTTAGTGTAGCTGGGTTTAAAAAAGGTTTGGACAAGTTCCTGGAGGAAAGGTCCATAAACCATTATTAAGAAGGGACCCAGGATATCAGTGCTTGACCCAGTACAAGAATTGTGGAACCTGTGTCGTTTGGGGAAACTGCTAGGTACGTATGACCTAGATTGGCCACTGTTGGAAACAGGATACTGGGCTTGATGGACCTTGGTCTGACCCAGTATGGCATATCTTATGTTCTTAAGCTAACCATGCAGTGGTGATATTCAGTATGTTCTTATGTTTAGGTCCTGACCACTCTATTTCAGAGTGCCTCTCCTGTGGAATGATGTCAAAAAGGGGCCAGCAGAACCGAGCTGCTAAACTTAGCACCCTTTTTCCCTCAGATGCGGCGTCTGTTGCATCGACATCCTCCAGGGCTTCATCTTCCTCCCATGGATCTCAGGTAACTAAACATAAATCTAGCTGGTCCTCAAACGGTAGATCTCCTTCTAAGTATCGACATTCCCCTGGCGTTGCCCTTGAGGAATTTTCACCAGCAAAACTGCCCCGGCGGGAGACTCTGGCTTCCAAAGCATTAATGGGGCTCCAGGATGTTCTCGAGGCCTCAACCTCATCAGAACTACTGGCGCCGTGCTCTGGGGTTCCGGCTGCTTCTACCGGTACTGACACCCAAGCATCGGCAGCGTCGATAGACCAGAGATTCCTTGCTATCGAACGCAGTCTAGCAGCTCTTCTCACAGCTTCGGTACCGTTGAAACCGCTTCAGACACCTCAACCGATACCGGTACCAGTACCGACTGCATAGACATCGGCGGGTATACCACCTGTACCAAGTCATGCGTCTCTCTCCGGCATCGACAGATCGGTACCTGAACAACCCGATACCAACTTTGATCGATACCAGTACCATGCTTTGCACGATCACCGGGATCGGAGATATCCTGAATCCTTGGATGAGTCTGAAGACTCTGCCGATACCAGAGTACTTCTCCCTGAGGATTCCTCTTCTCCTCAGCCCAGAATGTCTCCGCCAGAGGATATGTCCTTTCAGGACTTTATCCATGATGTGGCCCAAGGCCTTTCCATCACAGTAGCTCCTGAAAAAGAGCCTAGGGCAAAGGAGTTGGAAATCCTCCAATACCCTAAGACTCCCAAAGAGACAGCTACTCTGCCTATTCATGAGATCTTGCATGATAGTATGCTAAGGATGTGGGAAACACCTTTAACCACATCTCCTCATTCTCGAAGACTCGATACCATGTATCGAGTTCCACCTTGTCCTAGCTTTCAAAAAACTCAATTACCACACCATTCAATGGTGGTGGAATCAGCCATGAGAAGGATGAAAAGTGCAAAGAGACATGCATCCAATCCTCCAGGTCGTGAATGTAGGACTCTCGATGCCTTTGGGCGTCCAAGCTTCCATGCTTCCATGCTCTCAGCTAGGATCAGTTCCTATATCTTGTATATGGGAATGTTCCTTAAAGAGGTCACAGGGGACTTGGAACTTATGAGCTCCCTTCTTCCTAATGACAAAAGACAAGACTATCTCACTCTTGTCAAACATGCTCAGGATGTTTCCAAGTTTGTTAATAGTGCAGCCTTTGACTGTTTTGAGTGCATAAGCAGAAACTCTGCTATTGCCATTGGTGCATGTCAGATCGCCTGGCTTCAGGCATCTGACTTGGAAATTTAGGTACAGGATAAATTAGGAAACATTCCTTGCACAGGAGAAAATCTCTTTGGCAAGAATTGGCAGGAGAAGGCTAATGAAATAGATGCTGACAATATCACATTGGATAGATTGTCCAAGTCTACAGCCGATCCTGCAAAGAAAAGATCCTCTAAGAAACAATTTTTCAATAAGAAAAAGAAGTTATAGCCTTCCTATACCCAACAGGGACACCGTCCGGGTCAGACTGCCCAAAAGGGACAGCAGCAGCAACCTAGACAACAAAAGAAGCCAAAAGCTGCAAAACCTCAGCCAGCTCAGCAGGCTCAGCCTCCTCAGGGGCTTTGACTCCTTTCTAGAGAGCTTTGCCTTCCTGCCCCTGAAGGGTCCAGAACCCTTAACCATCCCAGGCAGGTTATGTCACTTTGCCCACAGATGGTACCAAATAACAGCAGAAAATTGGACTCTGTCCATTGTACGAGAGGGGTGTACAAGCTTCATTTCCAAAGCCTGCCTCCTCCTACAATGGTAAGACAGTTCAATTCGCAGACCTCTCTCGACAATCTCTTATGTCAAGAAGTCACAATGCTCTTTGCTCAAGGGGCAATAGAGGAAGTACCCATTCCCCATCAGGGTACAGGTTTCTACTCCCCCTATTTCCTTATTACAAAGAAAACAGGAGGACACAGACCCATTTTAGACCTCAGAGAATTGAACAAATATTTGTTCCGAGAGAAATTCAAAATGGTCTCTCTAGGAACTCTGCTGCCATACCTTCAAAGTCAGGATTGGCTTTGTTCTCTAGATCTCAAGGATGCGTATACTCATATTCTCATCCATCCATATCACTGGAGATTCCTCTGATTCCTGTTTCAAGGAAAGCACTACCAATACAAGGTTCTTCCCTTTGGCCTGGCTTCTGTATCAAGAGTGTTCACAAAATGCATGGCTGTGGTAGCAGCATTTCTCCGCACTCTGGGAATATTCGTCTTCCCTTACTTAGACGACTGGCTCATTCGAACCCCTACAGTGCCAGAAGACAGCTCTGCTCTGTTTCGCACAATGCGAATCCTTCAGTATTTGGGACTGGTCATAAACCTCCCAAAATCCAATCTTGCTCCCACTCAGTCCCTAGAGTTCATAGGAGCTCATCTGGATACCAGGCAGACAAGGGCTTTCCTTCCGCAGCCCCGCTGTCTTCGCATAGTACAACTAGCTTTCCAAGCAGTGCTCAAACCTTGTCTTACTGCTCGGGAAATGCTACAATTGCTAGGCCACATGGTATCCACCGTGCATGTGGTTCCTTATGCTCGCCTCTATATGCGAGCAGCCCAGTGGACTTTATCCTCTCAGTGGACACAGGCCTCAGGTTGCATGTCAGACAAAATAACAAACTCAGACCGTCTTATTTTGTCCCTCCAATGATGGTAATCACCCAGAAGCCTTCTGGTGAGGTCTCCTTTCCAGCAACCCCTATCCCAAGCCTAACAACAGATGCATCACAGGTGGGATGGGGAGCCCACCTGCACGATCTCTCTACCCAGGGTACCTGGACTCCACAGGAGGCCTGTCTTCACATCAACCCCCTGGAGCTCAGAGCAATCTTCTTTGCTCTTCGAATATTTCACGCCCAACTCAGCTACAAGACTGTCCTAGTTCAAACGGACAATCAGGTAGCCATGTTCTGTGTGAACAAGCAGGGCGGAACAGGCTCTCTGTCGCTATGCAACGAAACTTTGCAACTATGGGCCCTCGCCAGAGAGCATCAGAGTCATCTCCTTGCGGTGTATCTTCCAGGCATTCAAAACTCTTGGGCAGACAAACTCAGTCAAGTTTGGCTTCCACATGAATAGTCTCTCCATGCAGACCAGGTTGCCCAAATATTTCAGATTTGGGGAACCCCGGACATAGACCTCTTTGCAAGTCCGCTGAATGCTAAACTTCCCCGGTTCTGTTTCAGAATTCCGGCTCGATGTTGTCAGGCAAGGGAAGCCTTCCTCCTTCACTGCGGTCAGGACTTCCTATATACCTTCCCACCCATTCCCCTCATCCCCAAAACCCTATTCAAGCTTCAGAGAGACAGAGGTCATACGATCCTCATAGCTCCACGTTGGCCACGGTAAATGTGGTACCCTCTGCTCCTACATCTCTCTCAAGCTCCGCCTCTGGAGTTGGGATCCGCTCCAAATCTTCTTTCCCAAGAGGACGGGATGCTGTGGCATCCGAATCCCCAGTCTCTTCATCTCAGGGCCTGGTTGCTGAAAGCCTAGAACTTCAGGATCTTAACCTTTCCCAACAGATAAAGGATATCCTTCATGCTTCTAGGAAACCCTCCACAAGACGCTCGTATGCCTTTAAGTGGAAAAGGTTTACTATATGGTGCTCGCAGAAGGGTCTTAACCCTCTTGCGATACCTCTGGAATCGATACTGGAGTATCTCCTTCATTTGTCAAATGCGCGTCTCAAGACAAATTCAGTAAGAGTCCATCTTAGTGCTATTGCAGCTTCTTACAAGCCTCTAAGTGGACAACCTATTTCCTCTCATGCTCTCATAGCGAGATTTATGAGAGGCCTTCTTTTAACAAAGTCTCCCATTAAGCCACCACCGGTGGCATGGGACTTAAATCTGGTGCTCGGGCAGCTCATGAAACCGCCCTTTGAACCATTAGCCACTACATCTTTGAAATTCCTTTCCTGGAAAGTCATCTTTCTCATTGCAATCACATTAGCACGTTGCATCAGTGAATTGCAAGCATTAGTGGCTGGTCCTCCTTATACAAGGTTCCACCATGATAAGGTAGTTCTTAGGACTCATCCACACTTTATGCCAAAGGTGGTTCGCCTTTTCATTTAAACCAAGTGGTTTACCTTCCTGTATTCTTTCCGAGGCCTCATGCCTCCAGTGCAGAAAGGAACCTTCATACCTTGGACTGTAAAAGAGCTTTGGCCTTTTACTTGCAAAGGACACAGCAACATAGAAAATCTTCTCAACTCTTTGTTGCTTTTGATCCTTGTCATTTGGGACTTCCAGTTTCCAAAAGAACACTGTCCAACTGGATCGCACAGTGCATATCCTTTGCCTATGAGAGTAAGAACCTTCCTCTCGAAGGCCATGTCGCCGCTCACAATGTGAGAGCCATGGCAGCCTCAGTGGCTCATCTTCACTCTGTGTCTATCGACGACATCTGTCGAGCAGCTACTTGAGCTTCGGTATATACCTTTACAGCCCACTACTGCTTAGACAAGGACTCCCGCCGGGATGCCTTGTTTGGCCAAGCTGTTCTTCAGCACCTTTTTCAAACTTAATCAACTCCTACCCACCGTCCCTGGTAGGATGCCAGAGATGCATGAGGGGAAGTGGGGCCCTTTTTCAAGGGCTGACAACTTCCTGGGGCCATCTCCCTGGCATCTGCATCTAGGGAGTCCCCATATGTGAAGACTACATTCCTGCTTGTTCTTGGAGATAGCGTAGTTACTCACCTGTAACAGGTGATCTCCGGGAACAGCAGGAATTTAGTCTTCACAACCCGCCCACCTCCCCTAGGAGTTGTATCTCTCTTTCTCTCCCTCTCTCTTTTGTCTCAGCTATAAACTCAACTGGAGAGGGACAGTTGTAAAGGCGGGAAGGCAGCACACAGGCGCTGTGGGATGCTCCCATAAGCTTTCCTATTGGACGCTGGGGAGTGTTCCCACGCGTGCTCCGTCGGTACCGACGATATCCATATGTGAAGACTAAATTCCTGCTGTTCCCGGAGATCACCTGTTACAGGTGAGTAACTACGCTTTATGTGAGCATATTGAGGCTAGCAGAAGATTAGCTGCACTGCTGAGTTTTGAATAGATTGAAAGGGAGAGAGATGATTCAGAGGGAGACCAGCAAGCAGGAGGTTGCAATAGTCTAGATGGGAGGTAACTGAAAAGTGGATAAGTGTTTTAGTAGTTCAGAAAGGAAGGGGCAAATTTTGCTGATGATATAGAGGGAGAAATGACCAGTTTTAACTATCAGTTGGATGTGTGTGTAGAAGGAGAGGGAGGAGTCAAAGATCACCCCAAGGTTGTGAGCCGAGGAAACAGGTGGTAGTAGAGCATTGTCCACAGAGATTGAGAAAGGAGGAAGGGAGGAGGTAGATTTAGGGGGAAAATAAGAAGCTCTGTTTTGGCCATGTTCAATTTCAAATGGAGGTGAGACATCCAGGCAGCAAAGTCAGATAGGCAGTCTAAGATCTGGGCCTGGATTGCTAGAGAGATTTCAGATGTAGAGAGGTAGATCTGAGAGTCATTAGCATATTGATAGTACTGAAAACCGTGCGAGGAGATGAGGTATCAAGGAGAAGATGGTGGTCAACAATGTCAAAAGCAGCAGAAAGGTCAAGAAGGATGAGGTTCGAGTAAAGGCTCTTGGATTTTGCCAGGAACAGGTCACTGGAAACTTTGGCAAGAGCCATTTCAATAGAATGTGAAGGACAAAAGCCAGATTGCAATGGATTCAGAAGGACTTGAAAGGAAAGAAAGTCAAGGCAACAGCAGTGAGCCTCACTTTCAAATAATTTAGAAATGAGGGAGAAGAGGGAGATGGGTGGATAATTATGAGGACAAGTAGGGTCTCTTTAGGAGAAGTGTGTTCATAGAATGTTTGAAGGCTGCAGGAACAGTTGCAGTGGAAAGCAAAAGGTTGAGAATATGACTGATGGAGGAGATAGAGCTTAGGAGATGGGTGGGAATAGAATCAGAGGAGCAGGTAGTGAATTTGGAGGAGGAAAGATGATGTGTGGTTTCCTTCTCAGAGATCTTAGAAAAGGAAGAAAGGGTGGCAGAGGTTGAAGGGAAGAGCTGGATGTGAAGAGGAGGAAGAGGGGACGGAGTTGATCTCGTGGGAAATTGGAGTGTAATCTTGTGGACTTGGGCATGGAAATAGTCGGCTAAAGTTTGGGCAGAAAGGGAAGGAGGGGTTGGAGGTGGTAGAGAGTTGAGAGTTGTAAAGTGATGGCGTGGTTCAGAGGCTAGAGAGTTAGTTAGTCTTGTTTGGCAAGTGATATGGCTGACTGGAAAGAGGCAAGCATGAATTTGAAGCGTGGAAAGTCCACAAGGGTGTCGGATTTGAGCCAAATGTACTCAGTTGAGGGGGTATAGGAACGTGGTAGTGGGTAATTGAAGACAGCCAGGGCTGAGGTACAGTAGGCCTCAACAGAATGTTGCATTGGCAGAGCAAGAGCATCTGGAGCAGATGAAAGTGCAGTGCTATGGGAAACTACTGCCTCGTCAACAGACTCAGATGACATAGTAAAGGAAAAAAATGATGAGATAGTAGTGGAGAGCGCCAATGGGTTGATAGCATGAAGATTTCTAAAGAGATTAGAGCAGACTGGGTGAGACTGAGGATGGAGTGATGAAGAGTTAAAGTTAATTAGGTGATGGTCAGATAGGGAAAAACAGAAGAACTGAGGTTCAGAGGTTTGAGGATAAGCAATTAGAGAAGAAGACAAGGTCGAGGCAGTGGCAGTACTGGTGAATGGGGGCAGTAGAGCAAAGCTGGAGGTTGAATGAGGAAGTAAGTGAAAGGAGCTTTAAAGCATAAGGGTCAGAGGGATTATCAATATGAATGTAATGAGAATAAGAGAGGGGGAAGATGATTCCAGAAAGAAGGAAAGCCACAAATCAAAGTCAGTGAGAAAGGCAGAGGTGGATTTGTCAGGGGGTAGATAAATAACAGGTATCTGGAGAGGGAGGGCTTGTACAATCCAAGAATGCATGAGAAGGCACAGAGGATCCTGTGTCTTAGGGAAGCAAAGCTAAAACTGGAGACTGTTGAAGTTGGAGGAAAGATGGGAAAGATGAAATGGGCCCCTCGAATACCATAGAAACATTGTCTACATACTGCTCTTTGTCAGATAAACTAAAATGTTAATGGCTAGCAAATAGCAGTTGTTTCGCTTTCGGATTCAAAGTTATTTATCAAGTTGGGAATTGTTGAATGACTAGGCAGTGGGAGTTTCAGTATTTTAATAAGAGAGGAGAGGAGAGCATATGGTGGATATGCACTGCTTGAACTGTTGGGAACCGCTGGGACCTGAACCTTTCAACTTAATTAAATCACTAGGAAAGCAGGGTGGCATTAAAGTGAGTTACAGCATCAATGTTACTGAATTGTGTTTCAGATCTGACTTAATGGCATGTCGCAGGATCACTTCTAAATCTGTCTTGATATGATCTATATCCATGGCGCCCATTTCATCTCTCTTCTTTCCTCAAGCTTGGCCTCCCTAAGACGCGGGATCCTCTGCGCATTCTCATGCATTCTTGGATTTTACAGGCCCTGAAGCATCACAGGACCCTAATTCTTGAACAGCAAGGGGAAAGCAGACCTATATTCAGGTGAATCAAAAGTACCGCCAAAAAAAACTTACACAAATTGCTTCTTCTCACAGTTTTTTTTTTTGATTCAGTACTTCATTCCCATGAACATTTCCTTCTATTCCTTGTTTGCTGTCATCAGCTTCATGAGTCAAAATGAAATGTGCTCCTGAAGGCAGTGTGATAAGGTTGCAAGTAAAAATATCTAGTTGAACAGATTATTGACAGCAGTGTGGACGTAACGGCTTATGTTCATGGAGCAGCCGCAGCATTGCTAACTTCATTATCAGTGCTATGACACAGACACACATGCAGAATGGAAAGTTCTCAGTCATTAGCAGCACCAAACACTACTTAGCAGCGTGGAAAAATAAATAAATAGCTGAACTGTTGGTTACATCATGGTTCATAGCATGGTAACATAGGAGCAGATTGATTTCAGACAAAGACCAATTGGCCCACTCGGTTTTCCCAGTTATTCTGCTGATGTATTCGAAGCTTGCCTGCTTCTAAGAGTATTTCTCCTTATACAAGTAAGATTTTGTTATCTTCCTCTATGTTCCGCTTCTGTACCTTCCTGGACAGATGAGCACAGATATTCCCACACTTACCAGCCTACTCCTTCACTTGCTCTCTGATCCTTTATCCCCCCCCTCTATTCTTTATCTCTACTCTTTCCTTTCCTGTCCATTTGAATTGGCGTTCTTTTCTCTTTCCAACAGCCTTTGATACGTTTGTAAACTGCTCAGACGCTTTTGTGATGGGCGGTATAATACGTTTTTAATAAACAATATCCAGCAGCCACTTCTCCTGTTCTCTTAGGCTTCTGTGGCTAGTATCATGATCTTAGCAGTTTTCCAGATCACGCTATATCTTTATTTTTTTATTTAACATTTCTTATATACCGCCTTTCATGATATCAAGGTGGTTTACATTGAACAAACTGAAAATTACATTGAACAGGGCATTATAACTTGGAGATAACTATTTTACAGGGAACATGGGCAATGGAGGGTTAAGTGCTTGCCCAAGACCACCTGTGGGACTAGAAACCCCAGTCCTTCCGGCCCAAGGTTGCTGTCCTCTAGTGGGATTTGAACCCCCAACCTTCCAGCCTGAGGTACCTTGCCCCAACCACTAGGCCACTCCTCCCATCTTAGAAACTGGAACCAACATTTCAACCATCATGCTATACCTTTCCTCAGAAGAAAGGCTGGAAATTGCACTAGAACCACAAGTATGGCCTGCAGAACTGGGCTGAGTAAACCGAAAGGGTCAGGATGGTCCTTTTCAGTTCAGACCTTCAACCACAGCCATAGGGATTCAGAAAGGCCCTCAAGGATTTAAAAAAAACTTTTGCTGGACAGGAGAAGTGGCTGATTTTTCAGTCGTTTGAGTCATTCACGTCTTAGTAAGTTGAACCGACGCTACAGCCATCGCGCTATTGCTTTCTTTTGAAGAAAGCCACAGCACGATGGCTGAAAAGTCAGTTTCTCTATGCTGAAAATTTATTTTTATTTTATTTTATTTTTATTTATGCTTATTTCTATACCGCTTTTTCCAAAGATCAAAGGCGGTTTACAGGTAACATTTAGTGAACATGGTTTTACATAGAACATCGTTTTTTTTTTCATAACTATGTACAGTTAACATGATAAATGCCAAGCTGATGCGTGCATATCAGGCAGTAAAGTAGTGTGGCAAGACTCAAAGCTTTTGCTGTTTTAGGACTTAAGCACAAGTGGCTGATTCCACCTCCAGTACCTCAAAGAGATAATATATTTTAACAAAAATATGATTGCAGTGTATATTAAGGCAGCAAACCTGAAGCAGTTTTATTAACAGTTTGATAGAGAGAGGTAGATTGCAGGCCAAACTGAGTTTAATCAGAGGAACCTGTGTTGGACAGTTGAGACACAGTTATTTGGGGTATGTGCTACATGCATTAAGAATGAGTGACTTGAGGTTGACTGTTGTTCCCGAAGGGGGATGCAGTACACTTACCAGGAAGGATTTTTGTCTTTTGGATAAGGATAAAACTTGATTAGTACATCAAGGAAAGTGCCAGACTGAGGTAATGTGCAAAGTGCTGGGCCGCATTTGAGTAGTATGGATGAAGAAGGAATAATGCATGATCAGACATGCGAACAGTATGTCTTTCATTGGACGAACATTAAGAAGATGAATCTGCTTATTCAATGATGTCTAGCTAGGGCATTTCCCATAGTGATGATGAGCGAGTCCATACGGTCCAATTTATGTAGTTCATCTTTTGTAAGAGAAGAGCATCTGGGACTGTGGTGCTAAGGAGATTATCTTTTGTGGGCAGTACGTTCAAGGAAGTGCAAGTATATGACTGACAGAGAAATAAGAGAAATATCAAGATGCTGGATATTTGGCATTGATCAAGTCATGTTTGATGAACATTTTGATTGTAAGAGATTGTGTTCTGTGTGCTGTTAACAAGGTCCAAAACATAGACTGTGGATTGTAATTTGTGAGGAAAGAGCTCAGGTGGGTATTGTGGTGGGTTTCTGGAGAGTGCTCTGGAGGAAGGGGAGGTTATTAGGGATGAAGAGTATGAATGGTATCTGCTTGAGATATGGTGGAGGGGAAGGGGAAGGGTCCTTCAAATGGAAGGGGGAAAGAATGTAAGTGGGATGGTGTAGGTAAAGCATATGGAGTTAATGTGAATAGTGGCTAATGGGTTTGACGGGCAACAATTTTGAACTGAGTGGTAGTAGAAATTATATAATAGATATGCAATGTTGGCATGATTGGTGGAATACATCCATCAGGAATGAAGGTTTATGCCCATGGCTGGGAAGATCCTGAGTAGCGAAGTGTTATGGCTACAGTAAATGTTGCTTTTTGGAATGTGGATGGCATTCATACACTGATAAAAAGAGCTAAAATCTTATCTTACTTAAAGAAACAAAGGACCCGATTTTCAAAGGCATTTACATGGGTAATTACCCTAGTTACTGGTGTAAATGCCTTAACAGGGAATTTTCGAAGGCACCTACAAGGTTAGTGCCTTCGAAAATTCCCTGGTTTGTCCCTTACATGCCCCAATGCTATGCAGTTAGCATCGGAGCAGTATGGAGGTGGGCCATGGCGCTACCCATAAAGTACAGATTTTCAGTGCTACACGGTTAGCGCTCTGCGCCTTAAAGATAGACGAAGGAAACCCTTGCCTATTTGTAAGGCGCTGGGGCTAACCGTGTAGCATCAAATGTCGGTGCTACATGGGTAGCTCCTGTGGCCTCTTAGCTGTGTGGCAATACCTGGATTTTTGATGCCGGGGCTGCATATGACCCCGGCATGGAAAATACAGGGTAGGTGGGAGAGGGGCAGGCTATGCGCTGACATGGCGCATAGCACCTCACAGATCAAAATCGGGCCCAACATTAATGCTGCTGTGCTACATGAGAATCATTTATCAGATATGGAGCATAATAAATTGAAGCACTAGTGAGAGAATGGCTTTATAGTGGTGATCTTTAATAGTAGACAAAGAGAAATTGCTATATCGATTCAGAGGAGCATTTCCTATCAGGCTTATAAACACATCCAAGACTCTGGGAGTAGGTTTGTTATAACCATGGGGGAGCTGATGGGGATGGGGAAAAAGTCCATCTATATAATTTATACGCCCCTAACATTTATGATTATGTTTTCTTCTCTAACCTGACAACTATACTGGGGCTATATAGTGAATATCAGCCCATTGTGTGTGTGGGGGAAGGGAGGGTGGAATTCAACCATTGAGTTAATCCTCAGATAAATTACAAGCCACCTAAGATGCCTGGAAAGGAACGTGATGGACAAGGAATACATTTTATCATGCAAAAATCTACAGTAGATTTGTTTGATGCCTGGAGAGGACTCCATACGAAGGAGTCAGATTACACTTTTTTATTCCAATGTACATGGGGTCTACATGTGCCTAGATAATATTCTGATTTCAACACACCTATTCCTGATTTTGGATCAGACAATTATAGAATCATTGGTGATCTGAGATCACTCACTCATGGGGGTGATACTGGGAAATATATTTGGAAAATGAACCCTCTGTCATATAATAATCAGAAATTTCAAGTGTATCTTCATAAAGCCTGCCAAGATTAAGTGCATTTTAATAATCCAGAAGATAGTGGTGCAATAATATATTTGGAAGCGGTGAAGACAATACTTAGAGAGCCTAGGAAAAGGAAACAAGAGACAAAGAAATACTTCAGTTAATGGAAAAGTTGGAGAGGATTAGAAGGAAACACAGACACATGATGGCAGATAAAGACCATAACGCCTATCTAGTCTGCCCTTCCATTCCAACTACTACAGTCCCTTTTTTTCTTTTAGGGATCTTCTGTGTTTGTCCCATGCTTTCTTGAATTCAGATACAGTCCTTGTCTCTACTACCTCCACTGGGAGACTAATCCATGCATCCACCATTCCTTCCGTAATGAAATATTTTCGCAAATTACTCATGAGTCTGTCCCCATTCACCTTCATCATATGCCTTCTTGTTGCAGAGCTTTCTTTCAATAGAAAGTGGCTTTCTTCATGTGCATCTATGCCATGGAGGTATTTAAATGTCCCTATCATATCTCCTCTCTCCCACTTTTCTTCCAAAGTATATATATATTGAGATCTTTAAGTCTGTCCCCATATGCCTAATGAGAAATCCCACTAACCATTTTGGTAGCCACCCTCTGCACCAACTCCATCCTGTCTATATCCTTTAGAAGGTGTGGTCTCTAGAATTGCACACAGTACTCCAAATGAGGTCTCACCAAAGACTTATAGAGAGGCACTATTACCTCCTCTTTCTTGCGGACCATTCCTATTTCTTTGTAACCAAGCATCCTTCTGTCTTTTACTGTTGCCTTTTCTACATGTTTAATCGCCTTAAGATCATCAGAAACAATCACCCACAGGTTCCACTCTTCTTTCATGGACAGAAGTACTTCACCCCCTATATTGTATTGCTCCCTTTGATTTTTGCTACCCAAATGTGTGGCCCTGCATTTTTAGCATTAAATCTCAGTTGCCAAATTCTCAACCATTCTTCAAGCTTCATTAGATCTCTCCTTATGTTATCTACTCCTTTCTGGGTATCTACTCTATTGTAGATGTTGGTAAGTGCCAACTGCTGGCAACCCAGCTGCTCCTGGGTTTTCTTGACAAGGTGTGATAGGAAGTAGCTTGCCAGCTCTTTCTTCCTAGACAGTGGAGGTAAAGTGACTTGCCCAAGGGCACAGGGAGTGCCAGTTGGAATTGAAGCCTAGTCTTTTGGTCACCAGGCTACTGCTTTAACCACTAGATGGCTGCTTCATTCCGGGTTTTGGAATCATCTGCAAAAAGACAAACATTATCCAATAGCCCTTAAGCAAAATCCCTTGCAAAAGTGTTAAAAAGAACATGACCAAGGATGGATCCCTGTGGCACACAACTGGTAACATTCTTCTCCTCAGAGTGAGCTCCATTTACCTGTACTCTTTGTCACTTCCCACTCAACCAATTTCTAACCCAGTCAGTCACTTTAGGGCCAACCCATAGGGCATTCAATTTGTTTATAAAGTCACCTGTGCGGAACAGTGCCAAAAGCATTACTGAAATCTAATACACCATATCCAGGGCTCTCCCTCGGTCCAAATCTCTGATCACCCAGTCAAAGAAATTGAGATTTGTTTGACAAGACCTACCTCTAGTAAGTCCATGCAGCCTTGTATCCTACAATCCATTGGACTTCAGAAACCCCACTATCCTCTGTTTTTAGCAGCATTTTCATTAATTTACTCACCACAGAGGTCCCATCTTTACTTATTTATTTATTTAGCTGCATTTATATCCCGCTTTCATCAGGTCAAAGCGGTTTACTTCCACTTTTTATTTTAGAGGGGCCACATATGTCCTTCTCCAGCCCTCTAGGACCACTCTGACTCTAAAGAAATATTGAAAAGGTCAGATAATGGAGCTGCTAGAACTTCCCTAAGTTCCTTCAGTACTCTAGGATATATCCCATCTGGCCCCATTGCTTTGTTTACTTTTGGTTTAGCAAACTCCTCACGAACAGTCTTCTGAAAATCACTCATGATCTACCTCACTTCTTTTTCTGTTTAGGGGTGTTTTTTGAGGTTCTGCTCATGGCCATTTATCTGTGAACAGAGAACAAAAATATTTGTTAAACAATTCTGCTTTATCCTCAACTCCCACATATTTTTCACCTTCACCCTTGAGTCTGATGCCACTTTTGCACTTCATCCTCTCCGTAGCTTTATCTGAAAAATGTTTTGTCCTCTCATTTTACTGTGTTGGCTATTTTTTCATTCGTATCTTTTCTTTCCTGACTACTTTCCTATCTTCTCTTAGTTTTTCCAAATATTGATGCTTGTCTTCTTCTTTCTGTGATCTCTTGTATTTTATGAAAGCCATACTCTTTTTCTTCATCTTTTACAGCTACTTCTTTTGAGAACCATAATGATCTTCTTTTCCTTTTTCTTTCCTAACAAAAAGTTTTGTTGCCCTTCAAATATCCCCTTTCAGTTTTGCCCACTGCTTTTCTACATCCCCGTGTTGCTCCCATCCCACTAATGACTCCTTGAGGTATTGTCCCATTTTATTAAACTTAGTTGTTGTTTTTTTAAATCTAGGACCTTCACTTTTGAATGAACTTTAATACTGAACCACACCATCTGGTGATCACTGGATGCGAGATGATCATCTACTATAACATCAAAAACACTCTCCTCATTGATAAGCACCAGGTCCTGTATGGCTCCCTCATGTGTGGGCTCAGTTACCAGTTGCCGGAATTGTTCTTCCTGTAGAGAATCCAGGATCTCCTTACTTCTAGGTGACACCGCAGCTGAGATGTGCCAATCAATATCTGGCATATTGCAATCACCTATCAGCAGCACGTTTCCTTCCATATCAATATTGTGAATGTCTTCAATTAAGTCTCTGTCCAGTTATTCTGCTTGTGAAGGAGTTTTGTATATCACAGCAGTGCAAATGGATACTCCATTCCCTCTTTCCAGTTTAACCCATAGGGTCTCCTCCTTCTCTCATAAGTTCTGTAATTCTTTAGCTTTAATATTATTTTTTACATATAGTGCCTCTCCTCCTCCCCTTCTTCCTATCCTGTCCTTCCTGAATAAATTATAGCCTGGTATAATCACATCCCAGTCATGGTTCTCAGTGAACCATGTCTCCATAACCGCCACTCAGCCCCTTTCATTAAAGCACGAACATCTGTAATCTCATTTGTCATACTATGGACATTAATGTACACTGCTTTCCAAATGTTGCCCCTTTTACCCATGTCTACAGGGGTATTTAATGTTTTATTTACCTTAGCTGTCAGATTCTAGACCATTCTTCAAGGGGGCCTCTTTCAATTGAAAGAAAGCTCTGGAACAAGAGGGCGTACGATGAAGGAGAAAGGTGTAATCTAAGGAAATATTTTTGTACGTAAAAGATGGCGATAGGTGCAGCGGCCTTCCAGCAGAGGTGGTGGAGACAACGATTGTATCTGAATTCAAGAAAGCGTTGGACAACCACAGAGGAACTTTGATGATTGCAGAGTTGATTATTTGGTATGAATGGGCAGACTGCATAGGTGGTATGTCTTTATCTGTCATCATTTTCTCTGCTTCTTTGTTTCTATTGCAAATTTTAAGATACGTAGTTGATATATTAACAGCCTATTAGGTATAATGCAGATCTTCATTATCTTTGATTTACTATCCATGCAGTTGAGGATAAAAACCTTAAAACATTAAGGCGAGATTGGGTATGTAGCAACACAGTAAATAACATGCTAGAAAGGGAATGTTTCAAGTGTTTAGGTGGCAGCAGATGCATTAATAGTAGTATAATCAGGCAGCACGTTGCAAGTATTTGATTAAATTATATACCTTTAATATAATCAACAAATGTTAGGCTGTGTTAGATGGCTTGCATATCATACTGTAGGTGGGAAAGAAACTGAATATGCTGCTGTTCAACAGCTCATAATTCTGGTCTCAAAGGAACATAAGATATGCCATACTGGGTCAGACCAAAGGTCCATCTGTTTCCAACAGCAGCCAATCCAGGTCACAAGTACATGTCAGATTCCCAAAAGGTAGACAGCTTTTATGCTGCTTGTCCCAGGGGTAAGCAGTGGATTTTTCCAGTCCTCTTTAATAATGGTTTATGGACCTTTCCTCCTGGAACGTGTCCAAACCTCTTTTAAAGTCAGCTACATTAACAGCTGTTACTATGTTCTCTGGCAATAAATTCCAGAGTTTGATTACATGTTGAGTTAAAAGATATTTTCTCTGATTTGTCTTATGTGTGCTAGCTTGTAGCTTCAATGTGTGTCCTCTAGTCTTTCGGCTTCTTGATGAAATAAACAACCAATCTGCGTTTACCCGTTCCATTCCACTCATGTTTTATAGACCTCTATCATATCTCCCCTTAGCTGTCTCTTTTCCAATTTGAAGAATCCTAACTTTTTAAGCCTTTCCTCATAAGAGTATCCTTCCATCCCCTTTACTATTTTGGTTGCTCTTCTCTGTGTTTTTTCTAATTCTGCTATATCCTTTTTAAGATATGGCAACCAGAATTGCACACAATATTCAAGGTGTGGTCGCACATGGAGTGATACAAAGGCATTATAATATCTTTGGTTTTGTTCTCCATTCCGTTCCGTCTGATTCCTTAGCATTCAGGGCCGGCCCGTCCATTAGATGGTCTAGGTGGCCGCCTAGGGCAACAGACTTCTTTGGGCGGCAGGCTATGTGCTTCGGCATATATGGCCTGCCACCCCCCCATGCACCCAGCTGCACCGCCCTCCTCCTGTCCTGAACCGCCATGCAGCACCACCCCCGCTGCCTCTGATTCTGATGGTGGGCAGCTAAGCTTGGCAGCAACAGCCTGTGGCAGGCCATGTGCTTCAGCTGCTGCTGCCGTTGAGCCGCCCACTGCCGGTGAGCCGCCCGCTGCCAGAATCAGTGGCAGATGGGGGTGGCGTGATGTGCAGGTGGGGCGGCATAGCCTGAGCTTCTGCCTAGGGCAGCAGAAACCCTTGGGCTGGCCCTGCTAGCTTCTGCTTGCTTTCTTGGCAATCACTGCAGACTGCTAGTGACAAAACCTAAAAGATCACAACCACCTAATAAATGCACAATAATCAAGGTCAGACTGAATATAAGAACTGCTTCTCAAGGAAACGATGGACAAACAGTCTGAAATTTCCTTGAGAAACAGCTCTTGTATTTGGTCTGACCTTAATTATTGAACATCACTGCAGACAGGCAGATCCTTTTCCTGGGTGGCGAGTCCTAATGTGGAACCTTGCATCGTGTAACTGTAGTTTGGGTTGTCCTTCCCTAAGTGCATATTATTTGTGGTTATCCTGATAACCTGACTGGCTAGAGGTGTCCCAAGGACTGGATTGAGAGCCCTGATCTATTTGAATATATAGGAATAAGGTCACAAATTAAGTTATAGGTGATACCTATTTAATGAACTCTGTTAACAAGTTACTCAGTAACGTTTGAAAGGTGTGGTCACCGAAAAAATAGCACAGTGTCTTGATTGATCTGAGGGAGAGTATAGTTATGTTAGCGGGCTGCCTAACTTGTACATCTATTATATATCTAAGGTACTTCAGTTTTCAAAGGGAATGTTCATGTATACTCTACCTTTGAAAATTACCTCACCGATAATATCCACATACATTTAGTCCTGCTCCTTAGTACCTACAAAAGAAAATTCATGTGCACAAGTCCCAGACTTTCCCCAGCTTCAAACTCCAGGAATGCTTCCGTATATTGCAGGTGCAGGTATGAGCGAAATGACAATACCTGCATCCTCTAACCTGCATATCATCCAGCCAATTTTAAAACAAGCAATTTCTACACATAAATGAGTTTTATGCACATCGAGGGCCTTTAACATTGCCCCAGTAGGCAGCAAATGTCTCAAAAGATAGTGAAAAAACATGGTGAATTAGTCCAGTACAAACACATCATCTACAACCCATATATTGACTGTTTTCTTCATGGAGGAAATGATTTCCTCTTTGATTTGGGAAAATGACATCCAGTCCCCTTTTGTGCCCCTTTGTGTGCGTGCATGCATGTGTGCATACGTGCGTGTAAGTGCTGTGCAGTATGAAATGCACAAGGAGGGAATAAATGTATGGGAAAGTGTCAGATGCTATTAACATTTGCTTTTTGCTTGCAATTCACAGCCTGTGTATGCAATGGACATGCAAATATCTGTGAGATGCAAACAGGAAAATGTCACTGCACAACCAAAGGAATCAAAGGGGACCAGTGTCAACTGTAAGTATGTCAGATGAACTAATTGGCTTGCTATGTGGCTCTGTCCTTGAAGATCGGTGTTTCTCAGGAAAATTCCTTCTATGGGGCTAATGACCCCGAAGCTGGTCAATATATATGTACTGGGTCAAGCACAATTATTATTGACTTGGAATGATGTGGCATGATTTGCGGGGTGCCTCAGGGGTCCATGCTGTGATCTGAAACTTTTTCTGCGCTCTCTAGAAGAAGGGCACTGATCATGCTGGAGTTGCATTTAGTAATGATTTCAGATTGTGCTAGCTGTGCCCATTTCCATTCTATTGCTCTCTTCCCCTTTTAACATGATGGTCAGCCCCCTATATTACGCGTACTCCAAGTTTATTACCCAGTTATATGCATCACCGTTTTGTTATAATGTGAACCCCTTTGACCACAGAATAAAGAGGTATATAAAAAAATGCAAAATAAATACTGCGAAAACAGGGTTCAGTGCATCCCCAGGGGAGGGGGAATAATTAAGAATAGATATTTAGCATGAACCAGTGTCCCCCAGAATGGAAAATAGAAATGCTTGGGGTTTTCTGCTGCTGTAAGAGAGAAAGACAAAAGAATTTTAAAAGCCCCCAGTTTTGGAATTAACATTAAAGGTTGTTACAGCTGGATATTTTTCTGTTCCTTTTTTAAAAATATATAGTTATAGAGGGTCATATTCAGCAACAATTGCTAGGCTAATTAAAGTGCCTAGCAGCTGCCACTTTAACAAAACCCAGATATTCAGAGGCAGGACATATCCAGTTCTCGCCACTAAATATACAAGCTCACCGGACACTAGCAGTGCTTTCCAGATAGCACTAACTGGTTAAAGTTAGTATGCCTATTCACCTGTCGTAACTTTAACATGTTAAACTGTTTTGTTTTTTTAATGTGAGCTTTTCAGTTGTTCATCAGGATGCCATGTTTGAATTTAGAATCACATCTGGAATAGCAAATATGTGCTTATGATCTAGAGTTACCGTAGGTCCCTTGGCTGCATATTCCTAGGTCATCTGCTGCACAGCAGGTACACTTAAGTTTTTCCAGAATGTAAGCAATTGCTGTATTTTTTTAGATACTCCTCAGCAGAATAAATTTTTGAACAGAAGATACTTAGGGGTTTTTAGCTGCAGTAAACTGTTTGTTCATTTTTTGACTCAAGAAATCATGTGTCTGTTTAATTTGTAAGTGTTTAGTGGTCGCAGGCACTCTGATCAGATCACCATTCATTTTGTGTGCATAACTGGCTTATTTCTTGTGTCTCCAGTAGGAGGTAAATTGTGAAGAAACTTATAGCTCTGCTTAGCTTAGAGTAGAGGTGCAGTGGGCAGGAAGAGAACTAGAGAAGCCAGGGTTCAAATCCCACTGAAAGTCCTTGAGACCTTGGACAAGTCACTTCATCTTCCATTGGCTTAGTACAAATCTTTAATTGTAAATAATCTGGGACAGGTGCCTACCTACTGCCCCTGAATGTAACATGCCTTGAGCTACTAGCAAAAAAAGCTTGATCTAAATCCAAATAAACAAGTAAAACTTTTGATTGCATTTCAAATTTAAGATAAATGTTGTGTTGTTAAGTGCTGTCGAGCCGGAGTCGACGCATGGCGACCCTCTGGATAGCTATCCTAAATTGTGTTCAGTCTTCAGTCAGGCGGCTCATTGTTGACAGACTGGTACCCGTAGCTGCTGTTATTGTATCGATCCATCTCATTGCTGGCCTTCCTCTTTTGCGTTGACCTTCTATCTTGCCAAGCATGATGTCTTTCTCTAATGATCTCTCTCTTCGCATGATGTGTCCAAAGTATGAAAGTCGAAGTCTTGTCATCTGAGCTTCTAAAGAAAGCTTAGGTTTCATCTCCTCTAGTACTGACTGGTTTGTTCTTCGGGTAGTCCATGGTATACACAGTATTCGCCGCCAGCACCATAATTTAAAGGCATCAATTTTCTTCCTGGCTATCTTTTTCACTGTCCAGCTTTCACATCCATATGATGTTATTGAAAATACCATGGCTTGAACAAGTCAAATCTTTGTATGGAGAGAGACATCTCTGCTCTTGAGAATCTTATCTAGGTCTTTCATAGCCATTCTGCCAAGAGCAATGCATCGTCTGATTTCTTGACTGCTTGTTGCTTCTTTATTGTTAGTTGATCCAAGTAGGTTAAAGTTGTTCACAATTTCAATTTCTTCTCCTTCAACAATGAACCTGTTGATTATGCCAGTTGTCATGATCTTTGTCTTCTTTACATTAAGGTGCAGGCCCATTTTGAGACTGTGTTTTTTGACTGTGAGAAGCAAATGTTTCAGGTCATCTTCACTTTCAGCCAGTAATGTGGTATCATCACCATAGCGAAGGTTGTTGATGAGTCTTCCACCAATCTTCACACCTCTGTTGTCGTCATACAATCCTGCTTCTCTCATGATTTGTTCTATATATAAATTAAACAGGTAGGGGGAAAGTATGCAGCCTTGTCTTACACTTTTGCTTATTTTAAACAATTCTGTTTCTCCTTGTTTTGTTTGAACTGTTGCTTCTTGATCAATGTACAGATTGTGCAAGAGTATGATCAGGTGTTCTGGTATACCCATGCTTCTTAATGTGGCCCAGAGTTTCTCATGGATTACACAGTCAAAAGCCTTGCTATAGTCGATAAAGCACAAATAGATATCCTTTTGGTATTCTTTGGTATTTTCCGCAGTGATGTGTCTCGTTCCTCGCCCTTTCCTGAACCTTGCTTGCACTTCAGGTAGTTCTTGTTCCAGGTATGGTTGTAGTCTCTTTTGAATAATCTTCAGTAGAATCTTGCTGGCATGTGGGATCAGAGCGATTGTGTGATAATTTCCACAGTCAGTTGGATCACCTTTCTTTAGTATTGGTATAAACACAGATCTTTTTCAGTCAGTTGGCCATGATGTTGTCTTCTATATTTCTTGGCAGAGCCTTGTAAGTATGGTAACAGCTGCATCAGATTGCTGTAGTTTATTTTATTTATTTAACTGTATTTATATCCCGCTTTTCACCGGGTCATACTGTAATACTTCTGTGGGAATGCTATGAATGCCTGGTACTTTGTTCTTTGATAAGGCTTTCAATGCTGCTTCAACTTCTTCTTTCATCTCCAGTGGATCCCGATCATAAGGTACAGGTTGAAACGGCTGTTGGTCCACTTGATCTTTATAATATAAAAACTCTGTATACTCCTTTTCTTGATCTTCTCAGCATCATTCAACATAGAACCTTGAGCATCTTGTAACATTCCAATTTGGGGCTGGAACTTTTTCTTTAACTCTTGTAGCTTTAGGAAAGCCGATCTTGTTCTTCCTCTAATAGTTTCTGCTTCTATTTCCTTGCATGCGTCATTGTAGTACTTTTCCTTGTCCTGTCTTGTGGCATGTTGGAAATCTCTGAGTTCTGCAATTGTCTTTCTCCTCTGGCTTTAGCTTCTCTGCGATTCTGGGCAATTTTCGGAGTTTCTTCCGTCATCCATTTTGGCCGTTTTTGCTTTTTCACCTTTTGTAGAGACTTCTCGCTTTCTTCCAACACAACCTTCTTGATGTCATTGCATAACTCTTCTGGAGCTCTGTCATTTGTATCTAAAGCAGCAAATCGATTTTGCAGGCAGTCTTTAAATTCCAGTGGTATATTCTCAAGGTCATATTTTGCTGCATTCATGAGTGGTTTGCTCTTTTTCAACTTTAGCTTGAGTTTGCATACTAGTAGTTGATGATCTGTACCACAGTCAGCTCCAGGTTTTGTCTTTGTTGATGTTATAGAGCTTTTCCATCGTTGACCTCCACAGATGTAGTCAATTTGATTTTTATACAATCCATTGGGTGAAGTCCATGTGTACAGTAGCCGCTTGTGTTGCTGGAAGAAGGTGTTTGAGATGAATAGATTGTTGGTCTTGCAGAATTCTATCAGTCTTTCTCCAGCTTCATTTCTGTTGCCAAGTCCATATTTTCCAACTACTTTGCCTTCTTCTTTGTTGCCAACTTTTGCGTTCCAGTCACCCATAACTATCAGGATATCCTGTTTGCATGTTCTGTTAATTTCAGCTTGTACTTGTTCATAGAACTCTTCAATTTCATTCTCTTCTGCAGCTCTTGTTGGGGCATATACTTGAATTATAGTTGTGTTAATCTCTATTAGTCTACGAGGAATGCCTATCAAGCGTTCGCTGACTGCATTGTATTTCATTACAGTTCTTGCAAGTTTCTTCTTTATTATAAATGCAACACCATTTCTTCTTTGTCTTTCATTTCCAGCATAGTAGACCATGTGATCATCTGATGCAAAGTGCCCGATGCCAGTCCATTTCAGTTCGCTGACACCCAACATATCAAGTTGTATACGTTCCATTTCATTCTTGACCACCTCCAACTTCCCTTGGTTCATGCTTCGTATGTTCCATGTTCCAATGTGTAAGACATCTTTACAGCTTCTGACTATCATTTCATGTGCAGCAAACTGGTCTGCATATCAAATAGGGCCCGGTTTTGTGCCACAAACAGTGCTATTCATGCTTTCCCCTGCTTCATCTAACTTCCCCGCCAGTTGTGCAGGGAAGTTAGATGGGGCGGGGAAGGGGCGGCTTGGGAGTGGAGTCTGGGCAGGCGGTAGGCGGTCGCTGGTCCTGGATATACAGGGCCGGTTCTAATGTCAGCTCTGTACGTCCAGGGCTGGTGACATATGCGGGGAAGTTATTCCACCTCCGAAGTGGAATAACTTCCCTGGACATGTTATTTTTTCAATGCCGGGGTGTGGCTGAGGCAGGGGGGCCATAGGACATTCCCCACAGCCCGACCCTGACTTTAAGAGACCAGACCGGGGGTCAGGCTGCGGGGAATAATCTTTTGTTTCTGGTGGCTGGCATCTCGGCTCTTCAATGGAGCCACGATGTCATGGCAACATGACACCATGGCGCTACAGCTCCATTGAAAAGCCTTGAATGAGTTAGCCCGGAAGGTCCTGTATGTGCAGGCCGGACTGAATTGGAGTCCCGGCCTGGACATACAGGACTGTTCGCGATTCTGATCCCGCGGGGCTAGACGTGCCCCGCGGGATCAGAATTGTGATCCCCTCTGTATGTCCGGCTCAGACTGGATATATAGAGGGGATCTACGTCTGGAAAGGAATGAGCCCTATAGGGTATAACAGTAACTTTTTACCTTTATGCCTTATTTAAAACTCATGTTTTGGCATCACTGAAGGACGGTTGTCAGAGTAAATTGTTCATATGAAAAGAGTACCTAATTCATAGTGGAATACCTCCATAGTGGATCTCAAGGTTCTGACATAGTAGGAAAGAGAACCAAACTCATAATAGTATTGTTACTAAATAGATGATGACAGAAAAAGACCAGTTGGCCCATACATTCTGTTCAGTTACTTTTGTCCACATGGCTATAGATATATCCCAGCGGCTAGCTATAAAGCATGAATGCTTGTAAGATATTGCTTTTTATCCAAGAAGGTTTTTGTCGTCATCCCTCTTTGTACACCACAGTCTTGGATAGATATGAATACAAGATCCACTCTTTAGTTCACACCCAGCTCTACTGGAAATAATAATAATAATAAGCTTATAATAATTCAAATAGCTCCAGTCTGCTAATGTGGCCGATGCCTGAATGCCTGGCTGCTGACAGTGGATCCCTGTGGCTTTTCGGGATGGTACCCTGCAACCAGGGCAATACCAAGGGTGTTCAAGTACTGAAGGAAGACTGATGTGATCACTGGGCTTCCAAGAAGCCTGACGAAAGTGAATTCCAGCATACAGCTGGGTGCGTAAGAGGAGGGGGGGCCTGGTTCACAAGTCACAGAGGGCACGTTGCTAGCTTGGTATGGTCCTGCCTGCTGCCAACAACCTGCTTCCATAACCTGGCTGGTCTTTTGGGGGCTTACTGATACCAAGCTCCTCTTGGAGGGCATTCTATGCATTCTCCTCCCTTTCCATGATAAAGTATTTCTTGATGTTGCTCCTGAGTCCACTTGGTGTCAAAAGACTAAAAAAAAAATAAAAAAGACCCTAAAATACAGAAATAGGTAAAATATCTTCATAGCATGCCAAGGGCCAAAGTTATTTATTTATTTATGTTTTTCTATACCGCCTTTTCGTTAGAACCAAAGCGGTTTACAGAGAACAATAGGAATTACATGGAACTTGGTTAACATGAACTAAAGCATTGACTTACGTGTAACTTAGTAACATCAACTAATATTTATCAGATGGGAACATCTGTTATCTCCAGGAACAAGCAGGAATGTAGTCTTCACATATGGGTATCGTCGGTACCGAAAGAGCCTGTGCGGGAATTCTCCCCAGCGTCCAATTAGAAAGCCTTTGGGAGCATCCCACAGCACCTGTGTGCTGCTTTCCCGCCTTTCCCAACTGCCTCTCTCCAGTTCTTCGTTTTCCGCGGAGCCAGCAGAAAATCTTTCCTTATTCTCCTTCTTTTTTCTGGTCACGTCTGCCTTCCTCGACACTATACCGGTACCACCGGTTCTTCTTTCTTTCTTTAAAAAAAAAAAATATATATATATATACTATTTTTTTTCCAAACTTTTCTTTTCCAAGTGCACGCGCCATTTTGGGCCTTAGGCCCAAAATTTCCTCCATTATGCAAAAACCCGATTTGGGTTTCAGAAAGTGCACCAAGTGGTGTCTTAAATGTTAAGTCCTGACCACTCCATCTCCGAGTGTATGGCTTGCGCCATGATGTCCAAGAGGGGTCGACAAAACCGAGCTGCTAAGCTCAGCGTCCTTTTTCCCTCCGATGCAGCTTCTGTGGCATCGACGTCGTCCAGGGCTTCGTCTTCCTCCCATGGATCTCAGGTAACTAAACATAAGTCTGGCCGGTCCTCAAAGGGTAGATCTCCTTCCAAGCATCGAGATGCCTCTGGCGTTGCCCTTGAGGGTTCTGTACCGGCAAAATTGCCCCGGCAGGAGGCTTCGGCTATGAAAGCATTATCGGGGCTCCAGGATGTTCTCGAAGCCTCGACCTCGGCAGAACTACTGGTGCCATGCTCTGGGGTACCGGCTGCTTTCTCTGGTACCGATACCCAGGCATCGGCAGTGTTGATAGATCAGAGGTTCCTGGCTATTGAACGCAGTCTGGCGGCTCTCCTTGCGGCATCGACACCCTCGGAACTGCCTCAGACAGTTCAACTGGTACCGGCACCGACATCGGTATCGGTACCGGTACCGACAGCATCGGCATCGACATTGGTGTCTGCTTTGTCGGCACCCAGTAATGCGATGCCTTCCGGTACCGATACACCGGTACCGATTCCCCCTGGTACCGACTTCGGTCGGTTCGGGTATCGGGCTCTTCAAGAGCATCCGGACAGAAGGTACTTCGAATCCTTGGAGGAGTCTGAGGATTCTGACAGCTCTGTCGGTACTGGAATACTTCTTCCGGAGGAGCCTTCCTCTCCTAAACGTAGGATGTCTCCTCCGGAAGATATCTCCTTTCAGGATTTTATCAGGGAGGTGGTTCAAGGTCTTTCCATTACTGTGGCTCCCAAAACAGAGCCCAGGGCAAAGGAGTTGGAGATTCTACAATATCCCAAGGCTCCTAAAGAGGCAGCTACTTTGCCTATCCATGAGATCTTACATGATCTCATGCTAAGAATGTGGGAAACACCTCTTACCACCTCTCCTCACTCTCGTAGACTGGATACCATGTATCGAGTCCCTCCTTGTCCTGGTTTCCAAAAGACTCAGCTTCCTCACCACTCTATTGTAGTGGAATCAGCTATGAGAAGGATCAGGAGTGCAAAGAGGCATGCCTCTAATCCTCCAGGACGTGAGTGTAGAACTTTGGATGCCTTTGGACGTCGCACTTTCCAGGCTTCCATGCTTTCTGCCAGGATCAGTTCCTATATTTTATATATGGGAATGTTCCTTAAGGAAGTCACAGGAGATTTAGAGGTTCTGAGCCCTCTTCTTCCTGATGATAAGAGGCAGGATTTTCTCACACTGGTTAAACATGCCCAGGATGTCTCTAAGTTTGTCAACTGTGCAGCTTTTGACTGTTTTGAGTGCATAAGCAGAACCTCTGTGATTGCCATAGGTGCATGTAGAATTGCCTGGCTCCAGGCATCCGATTTGGAGCTCTGGGTGCAGGACAAACTGGCAAATATCCCTTGTACAGGTGAGAATCTATTCGGCAAAAATTGGCAAGAAAAAGCCAATGAGCTGGATGCTGACAACTCCACTTTGGATAGGTTATCCAAAGCCACAGCTGATCCTGCAAGGAGGAAATCTTTCAAGAAACCATTCTTCTCAAAGAAAAGGTTTTATCCCTCTTATTCCCAGCAGGGACATTCTGCAGGTCAGCCTGCCCGAAAGAGTCAGCAACCACCTAAGCAAAGGAAAGCAAAGACTGCTAAGCCTCAACCGTCTCAGCAGTCTCAGCCTCCACAAGGCCTTTGACTTCCATCTAGAGAACGTAGCCTTCCTGGCTCTCAATGGTCCAGAGCCTTCCACCATTCCAGGAAGATTGTGTCACTTTGCCCCCAGATGGGGGCAGATAACAGCAGAACATTGGACTCTATCCATTATAAAAGAGGGGTACAAGCTTCACTTTCTTTGCATGCCCCCTCCCACAATGGTAAAACAGTTCACTTCTCAGACCTCTCTCATCAATCTGTTAGATGAAGAGGTCACTATGCTTCTTGCCCAAGGGGCAACAGAAGAGGTACTCATTCCTCAACAGGGTACAGGGTTTTACTCCCCCTATTTCCTTATCCCAAAGAAAACAGAGGGACACAAACCTATTTTAGATCTCAGAGAATTGAACAAATTCCTGTTCAAAGAGAAATTCAAGATGATTTCTCTGGGAACTTTGCTGCCATACCTTCAGTCAGGATTGTCTTTGTTCTCTAGATCTCAAGGATGCGTACACTCATGTTCTCATCCATCCAACTCACAGAAAGTTCCTTCGGTTCCTTTTTCAAGGAAAGCACTACCAATACAGGGTGCTTCCTTTTGGCCTGGCCTCAGCACCAAGGGTGTTCATGAAATGCATGACTGTAGTAGCAGCATTTCTCCGAACTCTAGGAATATTCGTCTTCCCCTACTTAGACGACTGTCTCATTCAAGCCCCATCAGAGTCAGAGGCCAGGATTTCTCTAGCTTGCACAATGCGTATCCTTCAGTATTTGGGTCTGGTCATAAACATCCCAAAATCCATTCTAACTCCCACTCACTCTCTAGAGTTCATAGGAGCTTTACTGGATACCAGAAAAGCAAGGGCCTATCTTCCCCAGACCCGTTGCCTTCGCATGGTGCAGTTATCTTCTCAAGCAGTGTCAAAGCCTTATCTCACTGCTCAAGAAATGTTACAACTACTTTCCCACATGGCATCTACTGCAAGCACTGCTTACAACCCCTCCAACTGGCCCAGAACACGATAGCCAGACTTTTATCCAACAGCCCTAGACGGTCCCACATCACACCTGTCCTCTACAATCTCCACTGGCTCCCTATTCAATACAGAGTTAAATTCAAGGTGCTTACCATTACACATAAGATTATCTCCAATGAGTCCGCCCTATGCCTCTCCCCTCTCCTTTCCTCCACCAACAACACAAGAACACGTCGCTCCATTACCAAGAACCTACTTACCATCTCAATAAACAAAAGACATAGCAAACAATTTACTAGTAACAGGGCCTTCTCCCTCTATGCCCCATCTCTATGGAATACCCTTCCACATATCCTGCGAAACTGCTCCAGCCACTCCGAATTCCGGAAAAAGTTAAAAACTTACTTATTCATGGAGCACTTCTCCCAACCACCGTAATTCTTAGCCCCCTGCTCCCCTCCTCTTACCCATACTATCTCAATGTTGATTATAAAAAACCATATAGTATCTCTTACCCTGTATATACCTTGTACATAGTTACTCTCTGTAAATAGTTCCATGTATTGTTTCTAATTTCTGACACACATATTTATCCTTGTTCATTGTTCCATGTAAACAGTTGAAACATAATGCTATATAATGTTCTATGTAAACCGTCCTGATTTGTAGAAGGACGGTATATAAAAAATGTTAAATAAATAAATGTGGTTCCTTATGCTCGCCTCCATATGAGAGCAGCCCAGCGGACGTTATCCACTCAATGGACACGCATCAGGGTGCCTGTCAGACAAAATAGTAAACACAAATCGCCTTATTTTGTCCCTCCAATGGTGGCAGTCCACTCAAAACCTGTTGGTGGGGTCCCCATTTCAACAACCTTTACCCCAGGCAACTCTCACAACAGATGCTTCACCAATGGGTTGGGGAGCTCATCTGCAAGACCTCTCCACCCAAGGCACCTGGACTCCACAGGAGACTCATCTACACATCAGTTTCTTAGAGCTCAGAGCAATCTTCCTTGCTCTTCGAGTGTTCCACACCCTGCTCAGCTACAAGACAGTCCTCATTCACACGGACAATCAAGTAGCCATGTTCTACATGAACAAGCAGGGAGGAATAGGCTCTCTGTCGCTTTGCAACGAAGCTTTGCGACTATGGGCCCTCGCCAGAGAGCATCAGATTCATCTTCTGGCAGTGTATCTTCCAGGCATATAAAACTCTTGAGCAGACAGACTCAGTCGAGTTCTGCTTCCACACGAATGGTCTCTACATGCAGACCAGGTGGCCAAAATTTTTCAAATTTGGGGAACCCCGGACATAGACCTCTTTGCAAGTCCGTTGAATGCCAAACTTCCCCGGTTCTGTTCCAGAATTCCGGCTCAGGGCTCTCAGGCCAGGGATGCTTTTCTCCTTCACTGGGGTCAAGACTTCCTTTATGCCTTTCCACCCATTCCCCTAATTTCCAAAACCCTGTTCAAGCTTCAGAGAGACAGAGGCCGTATGATTCTCATAGCTCCACATTGGCCACGGCAAGTGTGGTGCCCTCTGCTTCTACATCTCTCTCAAGCTCCCTCTCTGGAGTTAGGGTCTGCTCCAGATCTCCTGTCCCAGGAGGACGGAATGTTATGGCATCCCAATCCGCAGTCTCTGCATCTCAGGGCTTGGTTACTGAAGGCCTAGATCTCCATGATCTTAACCTCCCTCAGCAAGTGAAGGATATCCTTTATGCTTCCAGGAAGCCTTCCACAAGACGCTCTTATGCTTTCAAGTGGAAAAGGTTTACCATATGGTGTTCGTAGAAGGGTCTTAACTCCCTTGCGATACCTTTGGAATCATTACTGGAGTATCTCCTTCATTTATCCAATGCAGGATTTAAAACTAACTCAGTAAGAGTCCATTTGAGTGCTATTGCAGCTTCTTTCAAGCCTCTAAATGGACAACCTATTTCCTCCCATCCTCTTATAGCAAGATTTATGAGAGGCCTTCTTCTAACTAAGCCTCCCATTAGGCTACCACTGGTGGCATGGGACTTAAACCTGGTTCTTGGTCAGCTCATGAAGTCACCTTTCGAACCCTTAGCTACTACCTCATTGAAATTCCTTTCTTGGAAGGTTATCTTTCTCATTGCAATCACATCAGTATGCCGCATCAGTGAGTTGCAGGCACTAGTAGCTGATCCACCTTATACAAGGTTCCATCATGACAAGGTAGTCCTTAGGACTCATCCACACTTTATGCCAAAGGTGGTCTCGCCTTTTCATCTAAACCAAGCTGTCTACTTGCCTGTGTTTTTTCCAAGCCCTTATGCATCAAATGCAGAAAGGAATCTTCATACCTTGGACTGTAAAAGAGCTTTAGCCTTTTACTTGCAAAGAACACAGCAACATAGAAAATCCTCTCAACTCTTTGTTGCTTTTGATCCTTCTCATTTGGGACTTCCAGTCTCCAAGAGAACACTGTCCAACTGGATTGCTCAGTGTATTTCGTTTGCCTATCAGAGTAAGAATCTTCCTCTGGAGGGCCATGTCACAGCTCACAATGTGAGAGCCATGGCAACTTCAATGGCTCATCTGCACTCTGTGTCTATCGACGACATCTGTCGAGCAGCCACTTGGGCCTCGGTTCATACCTTCACAGCCCATTACTGCTTGGACAAGGACTCCCGCTGGGATGCCTTGTTTGGTCAGGCTGTTCTCCAACACCTGTTCCATACCTAATCAACTCCTACCCACCATCCCTGGTTGGATGCCAGAGATCCATGGGGGGAAGTGGAGCCCTTGCACAGGGACACACAACCTCTGGGGTCTCTCCCTGGCATCTAAAGCTAGGGAGTCCCCATATGTGAAGACTACATTCCTGCTTATTCCTGGGGATAGCATAGTTACTCACCTGTAACAGATGATCTCCGGGAACAGCAGGAATTTAGTCTTCACAACCCACCCACCTCCCCTAGGAGTTGTATCTCTCTATCTTTCTCTTTCTCTTTCCCTCTCTCTCTCTTTGTCTCAGCTTTAAAACTCAACTGGAGAGAGGCAGTTGGGAAAGGCGGGAAGGCAGCACACAGGTGCTGTGGGATGCTCCCAAAGGTTTTCTAATTGGATGCTGGGGAGCGTTCCTGCGCAGGCTCCGTCGGTACCGACGATACCCATATGTGAAGACTAAATTCGTGCTGTTCCCGGAGATCACCTGTTACAGGTGAGTAACTATGCTTTATCAGATATAGAAGGGGCAAACAACTTTGCAGATTATTTACCTTGTGATAGGGTTATAGGGGAAATGCTAGGTAGGGTAGAAGCTGTCCAACTATCTGAGCATAAGCTTGTACAGTGACAGAGGAGAAGTATAATGAGTGAGACTTGGGGAGCTTGGGGTTTGGGTCCATATTGATTCATGTTGGGCTGGTATCGGACGGGGGGGGGGGGGGGGCTGAGTGCATAGTCCTTCCCAAAGTGCTCTATAAATACGTAGGTTTTGAGGTGCTTCCGGAAGGATGTGAGGTCTGATATTGCTTCTTAGTGAGTTGGGGAGGGAATTCCAAAGTGTTGGTGCATAGAGTGAGAATGATCTCCGGCATGTCAACTGGTTAAACTTTCTGATTTCGGTGGATATTGTAAGTATATTCTGTGAGTTGGTTCGCCTTTCTCATTTATTTGGTATCGATCGCAAGAGTAATTTGAGATGTATGTCTGTTAGGTTGCGTAATGCCTTGAATGTGATGGTTAGTACTTTGAATTTGACCCTGCTAGTTATTGGTAGCCAGTGTAAGGATTGTAAGATTGGAGTAATATGGTCATATTTTGGTTATTAAGATGCATTGATGGAATAACACACCTTATTTGACAAACAACTAATCTGTTACAGATTGATGAATTTACTCAACCTCCTTATGCTTTGATTCCAAGAATTACAGGACTGAGTCTTCTGATGAAACAGACACTGCAAATTTTAGGCATCATGTTAGATTCAGCACTTAACATGGAAATTCATATTACTTGTACGGTCTCTATCTTCATTTGAGACAAATCTTTATTTTTTTGCGAGAAATAATCTAGCAATGATTAGTAATGACATTATTTATCACTGTTTGCTTATTATAATTTGGTGTGCCTTGGTATTTCAGAAAGGCTTCTAACTCTGTTACAAGTTATGCGGAATTGCACCACCACACGTAGTCTGAGAGGAAGGTGCTGGGAATGAGCAATGCCATCGGCTGCCCATTCATGCCAGAATAACGTCTAAATCACTATATTGTACATTTCAATTGATCATGGACAGACTCCAAAATACTTAGCGAAGTCCAAAATCCAAGCCTGCACACAGGTACAATCAAAAAGAAACAATCAGTTGGTATTCTTTACCCCTACGTGAGAACATTTCAATCATGATCAACTTACGACAAAACAATTAGTTATGAATCTATTCATCAATGGAACGTTTTAGCAAATGAGATCAGGACTTAAAGTAATTATCTATCATTTAGACCGAAAAGTCAAGTATGAAAAACTTGACTTTTTAAGTTTTGTTTACTATAATTATTTTGAATATATAGGAGTGTTTATGATACTCTGGTTTTCTGGAACCGGTATTTATTTATATATTGTTAAGGTTTATCAGTATAATTCATTTGTAGTTGATTTGCATAGATTTATAGGGCCTAATATAAAAAAAAAGCTGAGCACCTAAAGTTAAGCTTCTAAATTTATGGCTTATTTTCAGCTACAATTAGGAGCCTAAGGGGTATGTCTACTAAGTCAGGCTAACGGTTTACCTGGGCTATCTGCAACTACTGTAGGTCCCATGTTATTCAGTGGACCTAGTTGCATTTAGCCTGGCTTAGTAGACATATCCCTAAGTTTTTAGCTGAAAATTCATGCTAATTTAGGAGCTTAAGATTCATGCTTTCAAATTTAGGCCTGTCATTCATTTGACTAGCTTTATGAGCCTAATTTAGGTGCCTAGTGCTCAAAATCAGTGCTAGACTCCTAACATTTTTCATGCTGTAAATCCGCCCTATTTCCGGCCACTTTTTATGCTTCTAAATTTAGGAATTTAATGGAATTTATGCTTCCAACTGAGAGTTAAGCCAATTTAGGAGTTTAACTCTCAGTTGGAAGCATAAACCTTTTTAATATCAGGCCCATCGTTTTTATTATTTATGCATACATTTTGTTAAAATTACTTTATATTTTATATGTTGTGCTTTTATTATACTGATAATTTCATATTTGTAGTCCTCCTTGAGCCGTACATAATTTAAGTTAAATAATGTTTGGGTCATTTTAAAAGGCTTAGTGGTGATTTATGACTTTTGAAAACGTGCATGTGGACGTCAAAATCACAAGGACGTCTCTGAAGCCATTCCAGAAATGACGTTCACAGCTGTCTCTAGTGCAGGGACGTCCAAGTAGGCAAGGGGGTGTGGTGGAGGCGTATCTGGGGAGGTGCATTGGATTTATATGTCTCCATTCAATTTCAGAAACTTCGGGGGACATCTGCAGGCACGTCCACATTTGAACCTGTTGCAGGCATGAATAGGCATCAGTAAAGTTCTTGTTTTGGCCTTAAAACATCCAGAGAGTATAGAGAGGATGGAGGATTAAGTGACTAGCCTATGATCACAAAGGTCCACACTGGGATTTAAACTCTGCTCCTAACTCACTACTTTAACCATTATGCTATTTGATGTTCATGCTCTGAGATGCTATTCTGGGGATGTCTATGTAGAAGTCTCTACAGACATCCACATCAGGCATGTCCACTTTCTGAAATTGTGCGTGAACTTGCGTGTGCCTGCTTTTTTTTTTTCTTTTCAGACACTCTGGCTTTGATGTCTCAGATTGCCCTTGAATGTCCCATTGTGAAATGTCCCTGTGTGTGTAATTCACAGTAAGCTATGTTGTTTGTCTTTAATGTGTGATTTGTTTTACTCCAACACATGGCAAATAATAATGAGATGCAAAGCATGCAAAATGCATGCAAAACAGCTCATTATTATGCAAAATGAATAGCGTAATTCCTGCTTCCTGGGAGTTTTAGGCTGCTACCGTATGTCTTGATGCTCCTAGGGAACAACTTAAAAGGGGCTGGTGTTGTAAAACATTTACTCTATCACCCCCCCCCCCATCCCCTTTCCACAGGTTAGTGAATCAGTTGGTAAGTTTTCATGTGGTATATAGCACATTTTACTGCAATTAAGTAACTGGCCCAAGATATTCCAAACATCTGAAATTCTGGCAGTGGAAAATGTTTATAGTCGACGTACTGTTGAATATTTTAAATATCATGAAAGATTAATTGAGTTTCTGGTCATTAAAAGAAGGATTAATCAGAACTTTGGATTCACTTACTTTGGTATATGTGTATGTATGTCTGTATACAGTGCTGAGAAAAAAAAATTGTGAACCACAGGTATAAGAATGAGAATTGCATGTTCTTTCCATGATTCCATTGTTTAATTGAAAGCAGTCTTCTTATGCAATCAAAGGGATATAAATTAAACAATAATTAGGACTTCTGGTCCTAGATGTTTTGAAAGTTCAATTTTAGGTGTTTATTTTTCAGGCAATTAATTTTATTTATGTATTTATTTGTTTTTATATACTGCTCCGTCAAGATATCAAAGTGGTTTACATTGAACGATTATGGGGTATGTTTACTAAACCGCCTTAACGTTACTGGCGTTAGTTGCAGTCTTACTGTGACGAATGCCATATAAGGTAGTGGGTGTTCCGGTCTTAAGGTAGCACTTTGGGTTATCACATGATAAAGTCCGTTATCGCGCGATAGAGGGAGCTGTGGCACGTTAATGCGCGTTAGCCTTAATTAGGCGCGCTGACCTGCAAACACAGCAACAGAGGTGTAGCACAATGGTTAATACATTGACTGATGAAACAGGGGTCATGAGTTCAATCCCCCAGTGGGCTTAATGAGTAAGGCTGTCTGAGGCATTACCCTTTACTTTAAATCAGTGCTGTGGAGGCATTTTCTTTTTTAATTTAAATTAGTGCTGGCAGCAAACACACCTTCATAGTGCCGTAACCTAAGGTGCCGCATAAGGCGCCCTATAAGGCACTCCAAAGGGCACATTATAAAGTGCACTGTCCACCAAGGCACCTTATAATGTTCCCTATAGGGCGCCTTATAATGCGCCTTATAGGGCACTTTATAGGTTGCCTTATGAAGCACCTTAAGATTACAGCACTGTGAGGGTGTTTTTGCTGGCAGCACTAATTTAAATTAAAAAAGGAAATGCCTGAGACAGCCCTATCAAATAACACCACTGTGGGATCAAACCCATGACTTCTGCCTCCTGAGTCAGTGAAATAACCAGTGGGCTACATCTCTATAGCTACTAACAAACCCCTGGCTGGCTACAGAAGGACTGCAGGTCACCACACAAACTGTCTGCTGTGGTTACCAGGATAGGGTTAACCCATCCGTACCCATGATACACTGCACATGCAGATCAGCAGTCTACAGATGATCACAAGATGGGGTATGCACCCCCACAGCACCTCAGCCTGGTAGGGGGAACTGACCATGTGTGTTACTGGCACAGAGTAGCTACAGACCGACACATTGTGGGGGTACTGTGCTCACCCTGAGGGTGAGGTGGGGCGCCCAGCATCAGGTCCGCAGCACCTGGCTTAGCTGAGATAGGCTATGCTTCAGGTCACCATCAGTGCCAATGTGTGATATGTAGTCCTTGCAGACACACCTAGGATACACCTGTGTCCATCCGTATTTCCCAGTCATGTCTAGCCCTTGTGGACTATGATGCACCCAGAATAGTGCATATCCTGTGTGGGTGCCATGGTCATATGATTTAAGTGAAGGGGGGTGTTGGGACCCATAGGTGGATTATGTAGCACAACCAGCCCGCCCTCTGGGGCTCAGGGTGGGGGACAGGATCTCCCACCAACAGATCCACATTCTACATCCCTGCAATGGTGGCAGTAGAGGGGACCATCAACCCCAGTCCTGCTGGGGAACAGGCACCCTATAGGGCAGTCAATGCAGGTCTATACGCATCCATAAGGCAATGGCAGACAGACAGTAGGCCTGGAAATGCTCAACTGCCCCCCACCACTATCTGACATTCTCCAGCAGCGAGCACAGTGAGTCTCCAGCCGCTGCACCCTGCAAGGTGTTCCAGCCATACACATACTAACTGCAGACAGTCTACTAGCTAGTCCATAGTGCATGTTCCTGGAGGAGATGTGAGCGCACACACCAAGAAGATAAGTCAGTGATTGGTCCCCAGAAAAGAGAACCCATAAATATCACTTGAGAGAAATACTATATAGCACTATGGGGGAACCTAGCCATGCTGTGGTCACTGCTCAGTCAGGGTGAGAGTGACCTCCCAGCAGGACATGCTGTGGCCACCCTGTCCGTGCAGGTGGTGGCCGGGCACTACAATGTCCCAGGCATTGCCCTATGCCCTGTGCAGATGCATCCTGCCCAGGCCACCCTGTCTGGGCCATACCCACAGTACCTTGCTCCTCATTATGCACATTGGCAGGCTAACACTGGAAACAGTGCAAGCAGTGTGGGCTGAGTAAGGTATAGGCAGCCACAACACACTGGATAGACAGACACACACTCCCACACCTATACCAGCATTGTGCAAATATAGAGGCTTTTGGCAGCCCTGGCCACCACACCAGTCCTGGGCACAGTGCAGGCATGGCTATGGTACGCAATACTGTTGGGGCCACTCCCCGGGGTGGTAAACACTGTCAGAAACCAAAACTGAAACACACTCCACAGATATCAGAAAGGTTGCCATGATGCAGCTCTATCAGCAAATTGTGCTTAACTTAGGCATTGTTATCTGCCATTAATCATAACAACCTTTTGATATATGTGTAACATATTCCCAAGTTTAGGGCGGCATTGCTAAGGTATGCAAGTGCTAGTATTGGGAGTTGCTGCTGCGCGCAGGGCCCAACAGCCTGACTCTCCATGAGGCTTTGGATAGTGGTGCCTGTGGGTGTGGGTGTTTATGCCCCTGTTGGCCGCTGCTCTAGGGCAGAGGTTCCCAACTCCAGTCCTGGTGGGCCAAACACTGTTCAGGTTTTCATTCTGTCCCTAATGAATATGCATGAGATACATTTGCATACAATGGGGGCAGCGCATACTAATGCAGCACAGGCATATTTATTAGGGACAGCAAGAAACCTGAATGGTGTCTGGCCCTCCAGGACTGCAGTTGGGAAACTCTGCTCTAGGGATTGCACATGTTTATGGTATCTGTCCTCTGTAGGGTAAAATATAGGCGTTTCAGGCATGTTTATTTTATCTGCAATAACAGTTCCGTCTTTATTACCATGGTTTAGTACTGGGTAAAATATGGGGAAAGGGTTGGCAGGAGCCACAGCTGCGACTTGAGCTTGTGACCTTCTGCTCATGAACACACTAGCTGTGTGTACTGTACCACACTTTTGCCACAGGGACAGTTCAATCTCCAGGAACAAGCAGGAATGAGTCTTCACATATGGGTACATCGGTACCGACGGAGTCTGCGCGGGAACGCTTCCCAGCGTCCAATCAAAGAGCTTTTGGAAGCATCCCACCACGCCTGCGTGCTGCCTTCCCGCCTTTCCCAACTGCCTCTCCTCAGTTTTTGTTTTTCCGCGGAGCCGGCAGGACGTCCTCCTGTCACCGCAGAAAATTCTTGTTTTATTTCTTTAGTTTTCTTGTGGTCGCGGCTGTCTTCCCGACGCCACCGGTACCGCCGGTGTTTTCTTTTCTTTTCTTGTAAAATCTTCCTTTTTCAAGGAATATTTTTTTTTCATAGTGTCTTAGGCCTTTTATGCCACTTCTTTTTCCTTCATGGAACCGCCAGCCACTTTCTCCAAGAAATGTTCAAACTGTGGCAGTACAACTTTATTTTTAGACCCTTGAAGTCGGTGTCTAACCTGCTTGGGTCCTGACAACAGTTTGGTGAGAAGAGGTTTTCAATATCGAGGTTCCCTCGATACACGGTTTCCCTCCAGCTTCGGGGCACCGTCCCCTTCTTCTTCTACACAGGATCAGGTAACCCACAAACAGTCTGTTAAGACTAGCCAGCCCTCGAGTGGTAGGTCTCATACACAGCATGTAGATGGCTCCGGCCTTGCCCTCGAGGGCTTACTGGCTTCAAAACCCCAGCGAGAGTCTTCGGTCTCAAAGCCTCTGGGGTTTCAGGTTGTTCCTGGGGTTCACCCCTCACAGAACATACCTGAGCCGTGTCCGGTGGTGGCATCCGCTTTGAGCGGTACCGATATCCTGACATCGTCACTGGTGTTGGATGAAACACTCCTCACCAGGGATGGTCATCTGGCATCCTCGGTGGCTTCGGGACCGGTGGATACACTCCAGACTGACTTTTCATTATCGGTACCAGCACCGATACTACCACCGACGTCGGTACCCTCCAGACGTGCATCGATAGCCTCGCTTCCTTCGATGCCGAGTCTGGAATCGAACTCCAGTCTGGAGGACTGGGTACCGACTCGCCTTGGTACCGGCTCTCGGCGGTACCAAAGGCTCGGTTCCGATGATTCAGATCCGCAACTCTCGGTTCCCCCGAGGTCGATTGAGTTGCCACTAGCTGACCTTCATTCACTGGTATCAGACACGGTACCGAAGTCCTTATTACCCTTACGGTCGGTGCCTTCCATGCTTCGCTTGTCGATGTCGAGTTTAGAATCGCTCTCTAGTCTGGAAGACTCGGTACCAATACACTTTGGTACCGACACCGATCGATACCAGTGGCTCGGTACCCAGGATAGACCCCGGAGGTTTTCGGTTACCTCGGTACCGCTTGAACTGTCACCGATGACTGCTCCGATGTCTTTGTCGGGCTCGACTTCGACATCGGTACCGGTATTGGCATCGGTACCGGTATCCACAGTAGCATCATTGCCAACTCCTACCATGCCTTTTTCAACAGGATTGCTCCCTTCTATGCCAAGCTTGGAGTCGATACCTGGCATGGACAATGTGGTAATGACGGTCGCTGCTCCTGACAGCCAGTACCAGCGACCATCCTTTAAGCATTCCACACTGCACTGTGCAGGATCTTCTATTCCTATATATCTGGATAGCTCTGTCGGTGCTCAGGCTAGTTCTTCAGATCTAACCTGTCCAAGGGAAATTCCTGTTGGGGAACTCTCCTTTCAGAGTTTCCTCCTGGATATAGCAAGATCTCTTGCCATTCCTATCCCAGGACATGATTCTGCACAGGGCTCTCTTTCTACCAACGCAAAGGAGAACATAATGCTTCCTTTGCATCATTCCTTGCAGGATCTCCTTCTAGGAATGTGGGAAACACCTTTAAGGGTACCCCCACCTTCTAGAGCAACTGATCTCTTATATCAGGTGCCCCCCTCTCCAGGGTTTCAAAAGACTCAACTTCCTCATCATTCCATAGTTGTGGAATCAGCAATGAGGCAGGTAAAGAGCAAGAAAAAGCACTCTTCTTTTCCGCCAGGTCATGAGTCTAAGACACTTGATGCCTTTGGACGTCAAACCTTCCAGACATCTATGCTTTCTGCAAGAATTCTCTCATATATTTTCTATATGAGTCTATCTCTTGAGGAGGTCACAAAGCAATTACATCTTTTGACTCCTTCCCTTCCAGAGTGCAAGAGTGCAGACTATTCTTCACTGCTCAAGCAACTCCAGAATATTTCTTGGTTTCTTACTCGTGCTTCCCTAGACTCTTTTGAGTCTGTTAGCAGGACTTCTGCTATAACTATAGGGGCACGACGTAGAGCCTGGCTCCAAGCTTCAGACTTGGACAAATGGGCACAGCACAGACTGGGACATACTCCTTGCACTGGAGACAATCTTTTCAATAAGGAGTCTTTACGTCAGGTTACTCAGTTCTCCACTGACTTACCTGTTCCTAAGGGCTGTTCTGCACCTTCTTCTGTCCCAGTAAGTAGGAAATATCCTGCCAAACTTTCTTCCCATAGGAGAAGAAGGTTTTATGCATCATCTGCCCATCATACAGATGTTCCCAAACAGGGGAAGCATCGTCCTGGTCTGCAGAGTTCAACCTCTCACCAGGCTCAGCAAACCCAGCAACCACAGGGTTTCTGATGAATCCATCAGATGCTTGTGACTCTTAGGATTAGAATCTGCAGTTGCTTCTTCTCAATAGAGGCAATCCACTGCTATCATTCTAAATCCTAAACATGGATCTCTTCCCGAAAGACATCCATTCGTTCTATCTTCTATGAGCTGTCAGGATGTTCATGCTTCTAAGTCACAGGGTTCTCCTCTTTTTCCTGCTAGGGAAAGAGGTCTATCCACTATCAAACGATAGTTTCCTGTGCCAGCATGTCTTTTTTTCCTTTCTATAAACTTACTACTTTGTAAGTTTTCTTCAGCTCCATTCTCTTTACCCTCTTACCAGGTTTTCCTCTGTAAGAGTGGTATTGCTTCACTGGAGGGCTTTTTCTTCAGCCTCTCTAGTTTCTTACTTTTCCAGTGCGGAGTTCTCTTCTCTGAGTTGACTCCTCTTTTTCAATCTTGCTTTGAAGCAGTTCATCAGACACGTCCAGAGTTTTCTACTCTTGTTTTGTCTGTTCTTTCTGTTTTTAAACAGTACCATTCTTCTGCTGTCTGGCAAGCAGCTGCCACCTCTTGTTTTGTCTGTTCTTTCTGTTTTTAAACAGTACCATTCTTCTGCTGTCTGGCAAGCAGCTGCCAATGCAGGAGCCTTAATGTTTGGACCACTGGTTCTTGTTCACCAGCAACCAGGTTTGTCCTCCACTAACATTTTGTCTGGTCTTAGTAGTGGCTCCAAGTCAGTGCTGTCATCTGTCTTGAAATTTTTTTCACTACAAGCTTGTTCGATTGTCTTCTCTTTCTGCCATCTCCATTCCCCTGGGTTTGGCAGCATAGTTGACATAGGTACTGGCTCTCCTGCAGCCAGTTCTATCTCCTCATTCTCCTGCATCATGCTCTCTGCAATTCTACAGAGAAGCTCTCCACTATGGGCCCTTGCTAGAGAGCATGGGGGGCTTTTTCTCCAACAGCTATACTAGATGGTTGAAAAAGACTTTTTCAGTCATCTCTCCCATGACTAGAAAAGTTCTCCTTTTTAATATAAAGGACATAGGCCTCCTCTTACGTGAAAGCTTAAGAAGTTGCTAATTCCCTGCTTTGGTCCATAGTATTTCCAATAGGGAATATGTTATCTCCAGGAACAAGCAGGAATGAGTCTTCACATATGGATACGTCGGTACCGACGGAGTCTGCGCGGGAACGCTTCCCAGCGTCCAATCAAAGAGCTTTTGGAAGCATCCCACCACGCTTGCGTGCTGCCTTCCCGCCTTACTGAACTGCCTCTCCTCAGTTTTCGTTTTTCCGCGGAGCCGGCAGGACGTCCTCCTGTCACCGCAGAAAATTCTTGTTTTTATTTTTTTAGTTTTCTTGTGGTCGCGGCTGTCTTCCCGACACCACCGGTACCGCCGGTGTTTTCTTTTCTTTCTTGAAAAAGTTTTCCTTTTCCACGGTCTCTTAGGCCTTTTAGGCCTCTTCTTTTTCCTTCATGGAACCGCCAGACACTTTCTCCAAGAAATGTTCAGACTGTGGCGGTACAACTTTATTTTTAGACCCTCGAAGTCGGTGTCTAACCTGCTTGAGTCCTGACAACAGTTTGGTGAGAAGACGTTTTCAGCATCGAGATTCCCTCGATACACGGTTGCCCTCCAACTTCGGGACACCGTCCCCTTCTTCCACACCGGATCAGGTAACCCACAAACAGTCTGTTAAGACTAGCCAGTCCTCGAGTGGTAGGTCTCATGCACAGCATGTAGACGGCTCTGGCCTTTCCCTCGATGGCCCCCTGGCTTCAAAAACCCTGCGGGAGTCTTCGGTCTCCAAAGCGTATAAGGGGTTTCAGGTTGTTCCTGGGGTTCACCCCCCACAGAACATACCTAAGCCGTGTACGGTGGTGGCATCCGCTTCGAGCGGTACCGATACCCCGGCATCGGCACTGGTGTTGGATGAAACACTCCGCACCAGGGATCGTCATCTGGCCTCCTCGGTGCCTTTGGGACCGGTGGATACTTCCCAGATTGACTTTCCATTATCAGTACCAACACCGATACTACCACCGACGTCGGTACCCTCCAGATGTGCATCGACAGCCTCGCTTGCTTCGATGCCGAGTCTGGAATCGATCTCCAGTCTGGAGGACTGGGTACCGACTCGCCTTGGTACCGTCTCGCGGCGGTACCGAAGGCTCGGTTCCGATAGCTCGGATCCGCAATTCTCGGTGCCACTGGTTGATCTTCATTCACCGGTATCGGACACGGTACCGAAGTCGGTACCGATGTCTTCCTTACCCTTACGGTCGGTGCCTTCCATGCTTCGCTTCTCAAGCTCTTTGCCCTCGATGCCGAGTTTGGAATCGATTTCTAGTCTGGAAGACTGGGTACCCATAGGTTTTGGTACCGACACCGATCGATACCGGTGGCTCGGTACCGAGGATAGCAGCCGGAGGTTTTCGGTTCCCTCAGTACCGATTGAACTGTCACCGATGACTACTCCGATGTCTTTGTCGGGCTCGACTCCGACATCGATACCGGTATTAGCTTTGGTACCGGTATCCACAGTAGCATCGTGGCCAACTCCTGCCATGCTTTTTTCAACAGGATCGCTCCATTCTATACCAAGCTTGGAGTCGATACCTGGCATGGATAATGTGGTAAGGACGGTTGCTGCTCCTGACAGCCAGTACCAGCAACCATCCCTTAAACATTCCACACTGCACTCTGCAGGATCTTCTATTCCTATATATTTGGATAACTCTGTTGGTGCTCAGGCTAGTTCTTTTGATCTAACCTGTCCAATGAAGATCTCTCTTTCGGATCCCTCTTTTCAGAGTTTCCTCCTGGATATAGCAAGATCCCTTGCCATTCCTATTCCAGGACATGATCCTGCACAAGGCTCTGTTTCTACCAAAGCAAAGGACAACATAATGCTTCCTTTGCATCATTTCTTGCAGGATCTCCTTCTAGGAATGTGGGAAACACCTTTAAGAGTACCCCCACCTCCCAGGGCAACTGATCTCTTATATCAGGTGCCCCCCTCTCCAGGGTTTCAAAAGACTCAACTTCCTCATCATTCCATAGTAGTGGAATCAGCAATGAGGCGGGTAAAGAGTAAGAAAAAGCACTCTTATCCGCCAGGTCGTGAGTCTAGGACCATAGATGCCTTTGGACGTCAAACCTTCCAGACATCTATGCTTTCTGCAAGAATTCTCTCATATATTTTTTATGAGTCTTTCTCTTGAGGAGGTCACCAAGCAATTACATCTTTTGACTCCTTTCCTTCCAGATTCCAGGAGTACAGACTATTCCTCACTGCTTAAGCATATCCAGAATATCTCTTGGTTTCTTTCTCGTGCTTCCCTAGACTCTTTTGAGTCTGTTAGCAGGACTTCTGCTATAGCTATAGGGGCACGACGTAGAGCCTGGATCCAAGCTTCAAACTTGGACAAATGGGCACAACATCGACTGGGACATACTCCTTGCACTGGAGAAAATCTTTTCAACAAGGAGTCTTTACGTCAGGTTACTCAGTTGTCCACTGATTCACCTGTTCCTAAGGGTTGTTCTACACCTTCTTCTGTCTCAGTAGGTAGGAAATGTCCTACCAAACTTTCTTCCCACAGGAGAAGAAGGTTTTATTCATCACTTGCCCATCATACAGATGTTCCCGAACAGGGGAGGCATCGTCCTGGTCTAAAGAATCCAACCTCTCACCAGGCTCAGCAAACCCAGCACCTGCAGGGTTTCTGATCAATCATCATCAGATGCTTGTGACTCTTGGGGTTAGAATCTATACTTGCTTCTTCTCAATAGAAGCAATCCACTGCTTCATTCTAACCCCTACACATGGATCTCTTTCCAAAGGACATCCATTTTTTCTATATTTCTATGAGCTGTCAGGATATTCATGCCTATAGGTCACAGGTTTCTCCTCTTTTCCTGCTAGGGAAAGGGGTCTGACCACTATCAAATGATAGTTACTGTGCCAGCATGCATTTTTCCTTTCTATAGACTTACTATTTGGTAAGTCTTCTTCAGCTCCATTCTCTTTACCCTCTTACCACTGTCAGAGCGGAATTACTTACTGGGGTTTTTTTTCTTCAGCCCCTCTAGTTTTTGTCACTTTCCAGTGCAGAGTTTTCCTCTCTGAGTTACCTCCCCTGTTTCAATCTTACTTTGAGGCAGCTTATCAGACATGTCCAGAGTTTTCTACTCCTGGTCTGTCTGTTCTTTCTGTTTCTGAACAGTAAGATTCTTTCTGCTGTCTTGCTAGCAGCTGCCTATGCAGGAGCCTTAATGTTGGTCCACTGGTTCTTGTTCACAAACAACCAGATTTGTCCTCCACTAACATTCTGTCTAGTCTTAGTAGTGGCTCCAAGTCAGTGCTTTCATCTATCTTGGAGATTATCTCACTACAAGCTTTCTGGATTGGTCTTCTATTTCTGCCATCTCCATTCCCCTGGGTTTGGCAGCATAGTTGGCAGAGTTACTGTCTCTCTAGCAGCCAGTTCTATCTCCTCATTCTCCTGCATCATGCTCTCTGCAATTCTACAAGAAGCTTTCCACTATGGGCCCTTGCTAGAGAGTATGGGGTTTTTTCTCCAACAGCTATCCTAGATGGTTGGAAAAGGCTTTTCAGTCATGTCTCCCATGGCTAGAAGGCTCTCCCTTCTTTTACTATCTCCTTTTGATATAAAGGACATAGGCCTTCTCTTACGTAAAGGCTTAAGGAGTTGCCAATTTCCTGCTTTGGTCCATAGCATTCCCAATCGGGGATATGCTCTTTCTCCTTGCAGCTCGTCCTCATGGTAAGAACGCATGATACTTTTTGCCCTTAAGCAGGTCAACATGGTATCTCATCTCTATGTGTCTTCTATCTACTTACCATGCTAGAGTCCTGGAAGACTCGGGACTTGCTGGCTGCAGATTGATATTATCCTGTTTTTCATGTAACCATCCTGGTTATTTCACTAGCTAGCATCCTTGCAGATCATGACCAGGGGGAATAGATTCTCTATATATCTTCTCAAGTAGGTTCCACCTCCTTGTTATTAGATGAATCTTTCCTCTCCACATGTCCTATGTGAATACCATGCTGTAGGCATATCTCTGTCTGTTTAAGGGCAGACACCATATTTAGGCCTACATATTCATATTTATCTTTTGTGTGTATTTTATGCCCCTCCATATCTCACTATAGATATATTCTTATATGTCTATCTATATATCTCTATGTATATATATATCTGTCGAGATATTTCATTATAGATAGATATTTCTCCACATACTTATCTATCTGACTGTCTATGCTCATATAGCTATATGTTTCTAACAGAGGGGCTTTACCCATACCTATGCTATCCAGCAGGTTTGGAGTTCTACGCACACAACCACTCCTGTGGTAGTCAACAATTTTTATACCATAACCTAAGGGTTTAGGTACCTCTGAAGCTCTCCGTGCCCAATATCTCTCTTAGCTTACGCCAGTTAGGAGAGACATTGTGGATCTTCAGTTAATCACAGGCTTAACGCCTCAGGCATTTGTCCTCTCTTTTTGGGATACAAGGGGTTCCCATACCCTTTCTCCCCACAAGGACTCTGCCTGTTTATCCAAATCGGTTAGCCTTTCTCTTTTTGCTCCTAAGAGTGAGCCACTCTTCCGCCAAAAGAGTTAGGTTTTTGTCATACAGCCTTTCCGCTGAAGGCCCACCGTTTTTTGTACTACCCCAGTTTTTCCTACTGGGGTTACCTGTTACCTTTCAGAATTCTGACCTCCACTGTTTTCCTACAGGTTTATTACCTCCACTTTACAGTGAGGTCCTCTTCACGGTTCCTCTACTGGGTTTCCCAGTAGATCCATGAACCTCCATACTTCTGTGAAATCCTGTCAGGGGAGGTCCATATTGCAATATTCTTTGCAATATCATTAATGACAATCAACATCCACACATGGACTCCCTCTCTGCAGTCCTATGCTAGGTTGGCTGTTCCACAGCATCTTTCTTTCTTCAACTCCTGCAATAATCAATTAACTGTAAATCCTTTAACCCCTTGATTGTTGTGCACTATCGCCCCCCTAATCGCATTGTATATACCTTAATTCTGGCCGGTACAGCCAAATCCCCCATGTATAGAGGCCGCTGCTGATCACTGGAAGCAGCGGGTTACAAATGTACGCTAAATAAATAAATAAAATAAATAAACTCCTACCCTCCATCCTCAGGATGCCTGGTGTTCTGTTAGATAGCATGTTCCAACCTATGACATGCTGGGACTCCAGGCATCTCAGCTTGGGAGTCCCCATATGTGAAGACTCATTCCTGCTTGTTCCTGGAGATAGCACAGTTACTTACCTGTAACAGGTGATCTCTGGGGACAGCAGGAATAAGTCTTCACAACCCACCCACCTCCCCAGGAGTTGTATTTCTATCTATCTTTCCTTTCCTCTCTCTCTCTCTTTGTCTCAGCTTTAAAACTTAACTGAGGAGAGGCAGTTGGGAAAGGCAGGAAGGCAGCACACAGGCGTGGTGGGATGCTTCCAAAAGCTCTTTGATTGGATGCTGGGAAGCGTTCCCGCGCAGACTCCGTCGGTACCGACGTACCCATATGTGAAGACTTATTCCTGCTGTTCCCAGAGATCACCTGTTACAGGTAAGTAACTGTGCTTTCCCTGGGGATACCATGACTGTTCGTCAGACAGACCCTGTCTGTTGCAGTGCACGGCACCCACCTAAACGGGGCTAGGCCATAGTCTGCTGTGGGCAGATGCCACTGCCCCCTCCGCCACCATGCTGCCATGCCATTATGCCGGTGGTGCTGGTGGTGCGCAGTCCTAGGCCATCCAGTATGCCGGTAGGCATCTGCCTATGGTGTGGGTTCTCGGGTAGGGGTGCCTACCTGGACATGCGCGCTTCCCCCCCCCCCCCCACACAGCCTGCCAATGTTATGTGCCCTTGGTGGTACCTGCTGGATACTCTCCCCTGTGACACTGTGGGACACACACTTGTGCCCATGTTGGACCCTCGTCAGTTGCTGTCTTGCTGCTTTACAGTTTCGGCATCCCTTTGTGCCACCTAGGCATCTGCCTAACACGCACTGTGCCCCAGCTGGACCACAGCATGTGCCACCTGCAGCCCTCTATATCCCATTTACAGCATCAGTACAGTTGCCCTTTCCTACGTGCCCACTCTACTGTTACTGCACATGTGCACGCCATAACAAACCTGCCCAATATAGACGTGAATAAACCCTGATCAGCACTATTTCAATGTGGGATCATTCACTTTGTAGGGGGACAGAGAATACACCCTTCCAAACATGATATCTTATTTTTTGAGCTTTATCAGTGGTGTTGCTTTATGTTTATCATTAATATCACTTTTGGCCAGCTTGGTTATTGGGATTTTAAATGTGGTTCAGGTCATTTTCTATGTTTATTTGCCTTTTTGTTCCGTGCACATGTATCACTACTATCACTTTTTTGAGTTTCCCTGGCTTTGCTGTACATTGCTGACTGAAATGGTTTCTCTTTCCTGCAAATGTGCCTTAACGCGAGGGTTTCACTGGCATTAGTGTTCAGACCCAGATTTCACAGCGTTAGTGTGCCTGGAGCCTCTCCCCTCCCACTCTCCGCCCATTGACCCCTTCTCTCCGCCCTCTGGGAAGCCTTACTCCACCTTTCAGAGCCGGATTTCACAGCGTTAGTGTGCGTTAACACTGCAGCCGCGTTATCGCGCGCTAAGTGACGTTATCGCGCGATAACGTCACTTAGCACGTGATAATACCACCACTGCGACGTTAAGATGGTTTAGTAAACATACCCCTATATATTACATTGAACGTTTACATGGAACCATTAATTAAGGAGCATATGTACTAAGCTGGGCTAATGGTTAGCATGGGCTATTTATAACTAGGTCTCATTGAATAGCAAGGGACCTAGTTACAAACAATGCATACTAACCATTAGCCCAGCTTAGTAAACACGCCCCTTTGGAGAAAAACGAAAATATGAAGCCTTTTTACTAAAATACGCTAAGCAGTTAATGCACGTTTTAGCACATGGTAAACTGTCAGCGCAGTGCTTGGCAACTGTTACTATGTAGGCATGATTCCCACGCACTAAGTCCCACAGTAACTGCACATTAAGAAGATAACATAAGAAATGCCATACTGAGTCAGATCAAGGTCCATGAAGCCCAGAAGCCTGTTTCCAACAGTGGCCAATCTAGGTCACAAGTTTCCCAATAAGACACACAGGTTCCATAATGCTTGTATTGGGGCAAGCAGTGGATTACCTTGTTCCTATTTAATAATGGTTTATGGACTTTTTCTCCGGCTACTTGTCTAAACTTTTTTTAAACCCAGCTACACTAACAGCTTTTACTACATCCTCCGGTAACGAATTCCAGAGTTTGATTATGTGTTGAGTGAAAAAATATTTTCTTTTATTAGTCTTAAATGGGTTACACTGTAGCTTCAGTGCATGTCCCCTAGTCTTTCTATTTTTTGATGGCATAAAGAATCGATCTACGTTTACCCGTTCCACTCTACTCACTAATTTATAGACCTCTATCATATCTCCCATCAGCCATCTCTTTTCCAGGTTGAAGAGCCCTAACCTTTTAAGCCTCTCCTCATAGGGGTATTCTTCCATTCCCTTTACCATTTTGGTGGCTCTTTGTACCTTTTCTAATTTCACAATATCCTTTTTAAGATACAGCAACCACATCTGCATACAGTATTCAAGGTGCCGTCACCATAGAATGATACAGAGGCATTATAATATCCTTTGTTTTATTTTCCAATCTCCAGCAAAAAGCAGGAAGTTAGTCTTCACATAGGGGTGATGTCGGCATAGACGGAGCCCAGCATGGGTACACTCCCCAGCATCTAATAGGAAAGCTTTTGGGTGCGTTCCACCATGCCTGTGTGGTTACCTTCCCACCTTAGCTCCTAGTCTCCTCAATCATCTTTTTTTCTGTGGAGCCATCGGAATCTTATCCCTGTCATCCACGTCAAGAGACTCCTGTATTTTTTGTGGTACCATCGAGTACTTCTCTCTTTTTGCCTTCCCGTTGACTCCCAGTCGAATCCACTATAGTAGTTTTATTTTAATTTTTTTCTATAGAGATTTTTTTTTGTTAAGACCTTCGGCCTACCCCCTCATCATTGAGAAACAATTTGACTTTGCCTCAGTTCTTTTCCCAGAAATGGAAAACATAGAAACATGACGACAGAAAAAGACCACATGGCCTATCTAGTCTGTCCTTCCATATCAACAACTACAACAGTCCCCTTTTTACCTTTAGAGATCCTCTGTGTTTGTCCCATGCTTTTTTGAATTCATTTACTGTCCTCATCTCTACCACCTCCACTGGGAGACTATTCCACGGATCCACCACTCTTTCCGTAAAGAAATATTTCCGCAAATCACTCCTGAATCTATCTCCCTTCACCCTAATCCCATGTCCCCTCATAGCAGAACTTGCTTTCAATTGAAAGAGGCTCTCCCCCTGAACATTTATGCCACGGAGGTATTTAAATATCTCAATCATATCACCTCTATCCTGCCTTTCCTCTAAGGCAGAGGTACTCAAATCCAGTCCTGGAGGGCCGCAAACCAGTCAGATTTTCGGGATATCCCTAATGAATATGCATGAGATAGATTCAAATACAATGGAGGCAGTGCATGCAAATATATCTCATGCATATTCATTAGGGATATCCTGAAAACCTGACTGGTTTGCGGCCCTCCAGGACTGGATTTGAGTACCTCTGCTCTAAGGTGTACATATTAAGATCCTTAAGTCTGTCCTCTGTGAGACCATGCCGGTCCTAGGTGGTTGCCTAGACGCGGGTATAGCCTTGAGTTGTGGAAATAAGGACACTGTAGTCGTGACCAGAGTGAAATTAAGGTTGGGTTTTATTCCCCTTCCCTTGAGGATGTCATAGAATAAGGACAACAGAAAAGAACGGTTGCTTCACCGGTGTAGAGGATGCTTAACAAATAATAATTATGCTTCTTTCCAGCAAACAATAGTCCATCACATTTCCAATGTGCAGAAATACACTTTCTTTCTTGCTCCTTTACTTAACAGAGAGACTCTATGTTATCAGCCACACATAAAGCACATTCCATGGGCTCCGGGATGTTTTCTGTGCTATAGTTCTCCCATTGCATAGGGCCAGGACCTGGTCCTGTGTATGGACACTGAGCCCCTGTGACGCTGCTCTCCGAGCCTTGCCCTGGTGAAACCTCAGTTGCTGCAAGTTGGAGCTGCTTTTGTGTGTCCCAGATAGCAGGAGCTGTGCTGGGGATTTCTTCCCACGGCTTGGGCCAATAAGAGTTCACTAGCTTGTTATAAGCCTGGCTTTTCCCCCGGAGACCCCCTTCTCTCCCTTCACAAAAGATAGGGTACTTATCTTTTCCTGTGGAGATGATGCTTTCAAACTCCTCTGTTTCTAGCCAAGGCTTTCTCTCTGTCCTGCAGCCTGCTCTTCTTTGGGAACACCGGTTACTGTGCTTTGCTGAAGGAAACTCACTTCCTGCCTTCAGTGAGCTTCCCTGGTCGTGACCTCTGCCTTCTGTTGGCTGGGCTGTTTGCCTCGGTATGAGGACCCCTCTGGCTGGGAAGACTTTGCTACCGTCTTTCTTAGCTCTCCTGGGTTTATCAGCCTGCCTTTCTTCAGCCCTGGTTCTCCAAGGCAACGTGTCTTTCTGTAACTGCTTGGGGATTCTGTTCTCACCTTCTCTCCAAGCCTGCCTGGAACTGCAGTCAGACTTCCTTTGGTCTCTGCTTTCCTCCTGAGAATCAAACTCCTGCTCCAGCCCTAATCCAGGCTCCAGCTTCCTTTCTCTCTCCTTCTCCTTCCACTTCTGTTTCTCCTCCCACCTCCAGTTCTGCCTCTGTGGGATTTCCCACCTGTTTTTATCTCTCAGCTCAACTAACGTAGAACGTGAGTCTGGGTCCAGGTGAGCCTGATTGGAACCCTCAATTCTTACTGCGTCACTAAAACCATGTGGAAAGTTTGTTTTCCCTTTCCCTGCCTCTCTGCATTGTGAATGCTGCAACTGCACCTGTGGCTGCAAGGTAAGCTCTTCTTTCTTTTTACTTTCTAATATTTCAGGGTCTGTGCTGTCTACCTCATGACACCTCATATGCTTTATAATGAAGACCACTAACCATTTTAGTAGCCACCCTCTGCACTGACTCCATCCTGTTCTTATCCTTTTGAAGGTGTGGTCTCCAGAATTGCACACTATACTCCAAATGAGGTTGCACCAAAGACTTATACAGAGGCACTATCACCTCCTTTTTTTCTGCTAGCCATTCTTCTCCGTATGCACCCAAGCATCCTTCGAGCTTTTGCCGTCACCTTTTCTACCTGTTTAGCTACTTTAAGATCATCAGACACAACCACGCCTAGGTCTCGCTCTTCTTTAGTGGACAAAAGTACTTCACCCCTATACTATATTGCTCCCTTGGATTGCTGCAGCCCAGATGCATGACCTTACATTTTTTAACATTAAATCCCAGCTGCCACATTCTAGACCATTCTTCAAGCTTAGCTAGATCCCTCCTCATGTTTTCTACACCTTTCTGGGTGTCTACTCTATTGCAGATTTTGGAAAAGCCCCAGAATGGTTTTAAAAAAATGCTCAAAATGTTTCAGTACCATTTCTATCACCTCAAGTGTTTAGGCCTATACCACAATGTAGATTCATGTCCCTCCTGTCACCACATGACTGCCAGAGGTAGGAAGAACCAGGATAAACAGAAGGCTAAGCTGTTTCCAACAAATTCAGCTCCTTCGGTGCACGCCTCTGGGGTGTCAACTCTGTTTAAGTCTTCCCATACCTCTAGATTGCCACTTAGTCAAAAGGACAAGCATTGAGCTGAGTCTCCAGTGCAGAAGAAGAAGAAGACATCACTGTCGAGATCATCGACCTTGAGGTCAGTATCGGATACCAATCATCGGCATCATCACCGACACTCCTCTCACTCCGATGCATACCCTCCAGTGAAACAGTCCCAGCGGGCTCGGGTATGCCCCCAAGGTTCAATACTCAGCGGAGCCCCTGATACCGGTTTTATGAGTTATGGCCCACACTGTTGTGTCCAGAGCCACTCCTCCACTAATAATGGCGGCGGTTACATTATTGGATGGAAACAGCACTTGATACAGGGATGAAATTCCCGAAACGTGCACGTCGTACTTTATGCTTTGATACAGCGTTTTGAACTAATCGAATCAAGTTTTGGTGATACCATAAGTTAAGTATATCTGTTTTTTCAAAACTAGTTTTTTCACCTAAAATGATTAAAATGGAATGTGTTGTCTGGTGTGGATAGATTTCAGGTTCTTACCTCCCTCGGCGCATTCTGACAAAAAGTATTCTGATTTTGGTTTTTCAAGGGACCGTTTGGTGATCTTTCTGTTTGGATTTTATTTATTACCAAACAAGGGATATTTTTGATTACGACTAATGTCCTTGGCATCACAGATCCAACAACAGAAGTCAATAACAGCCAGAACATTCCTATGCCTCCTAGGCCACATGGCCTCCACAGTCCATGCCGTTTCATATGCTCATCTCAACATGAGACTAGCACAGTGGACTCTCTCACAGCAGTGGACGCAGTCCACAGACCACCTCTCAGACTCCATCACCATCACCCCTCAAATGAGGTCAGCCCTGCAGTAGTGGAGCAAGCTGCACAACCTCCTCATAGGGTTACCTTTTCAATGGTCTGTACTACAGTGTACCCTGATGATCGATGCATTAAAGCTAGGTCGGGGGGCTCACCTAAATGGTCTTATGACCCAGGGCTTCTGGACTACTCAAGAGAATCTCCTACACATCAATCTCCTCAAACTCAGAGCAGTCTTCAATGCCATCCGGTTCTTCTCTGCCCATCTCAGATTTCGCTCAGTCCTCATTCAGATGGACAACCAGGTGACTATGTTTTATGTAAACAAACAGGGAGGAACGAGCTCTCTCCCCTTATTCACAGAGGCCATCCGCTTCTGAAACTGAGTAATCTCTCAGGAGATTCATCTTCATGCAGTGTACCTTCTTGTAACAGAGAATTCCTTAGCTGACAGACTAACTGCATCCTCTATCCATACAAGTGGAGGCTGGAACTTTAAGTAGCTCAACACTTGTTCCAGCTTTGGGGGATGCCAATAATTAACATCTTTGCTTCTTCTGTCAATGCTCAAATACCTCGGTTTTGCTCTAGGATCCCTTCCCCTCACAGGGAGAGCTTGGATGTGTTTCTTCTTCATTGGGGATGCCAATGTTAAATTAAACTGCTTACTGTCACCACCAAAATTTACGCCATTACTTAAAAAAGTAAACCCTGGCCCATTTCAAACTACACCCCAATTTTAAATGGATAACTTTGACTTGTTAGCAACTTATATGGACAAAAGTAGCCATTTAAATGTCCCAAATTATTTTTTAAAGGGTACTCACCCCTGGTCTCTCAAAAGTCTGGGGTGGTGACCTTGATTCATAAAAAAAATGCTTTTCTGGAGAAGAGGGTGGTCCAAGACCTGGAGGGGCGTTGCGTGCGGTATTTGGAGAACTATGGGACCACTGGTTAAGGATGCATAATCAGAGCTTAACCATCACCAAAAAATGTTGACGGAAAGTTTTTGAAGAGGAGGATCAGTTCCCACAATACAAACATTCCATTTTATTCGTAACTTTGTAACTTTATAGCAAAGACTTTATGTAACAGAAACTTCAGTAATATCAAAAGCTTTAAAAAGACAATGCAATTAAATAGGGGCAACTTATCTGATCCATACTTGTTGCTTAGCTGTTTAAATTCTAGCATAGACTTCCATGACTGAACTACCGACAGAGTACCTGTTTCAAACCGAAAAGATTAACAGTTCTGCATCAGGACATGACTTTCCACCAGTCCCATAAGTAAGATATTTCAAACTATCGAAGAAAGAAGCTTGCCAAGCCTGCCAAACATTGCTCCATCAACTAGCAAATGCTGACATAAAACCTGCTCTTTAAAACCTGGGCGTCTGACATCATAGAATATAACACACCAATTCTACCCACATACATTACCTATTTGACTAAAAATTTCTTTGAACCTAAATTGATACTGCAAACTGTATATATGTAAACTGTATATATGTAAATTCATCCTGCAAGTTGTAAATAGTTCTATAGAGACCAATATTGTATCTGTTTATAGTTGCTCATGGTTCTATGTCCTGTGTATTGTTCTATAGTTACATTTGGCACTACGTTCTATGTACTTTACCTTTGTTCTGATGTAAACCGCCACTGATCTTAGGAACTGGCGGTATATAAAGGTTTTGCAAATAAATAAATCAATAAATAAATCATTCAAACTTGCCTATGATGCTTTGCTAAAGGGAGCTGCCTCAGACCAATCAGTTATTGAACCGCCCCAAGGGAAATATTTAGGAAGTGCAAGTGCATGCAATCAAAGCCTGAACTAAGTCAAGTACAAAGAGAGAAAGTAAATGTAGAAGAGGCCATCTAAAGAAGAGAATGCTAATCCAGCTCCAGGTTTAGACCAGATGGGGCCACCATTCGCAAATGAAAAATCCATCATTGTTCACGATACTGCAGGTGGGTTGTGAACTATGGGGGCAAAAGTATTGGTTAATATCAGCGTACTTTCCCACTGGACACAGTGGCCCCTACTTTCATAAATTTTGGAATGAGATAGCCTGCAGTAGTGGCTTGGGATTTTAACTGGATGACTGACCACTTGTTGGATAGGACTCTCATGGGCAATTTTAGGCATTTGACAAAGAAAAGGTTTACCTGGACTGCGCATAGAAGGAGAGAGGGGTTGTTGCTTCTTTGGATGGTGCTTCACCACAGACAGGAGTTTACCTGTATCTCTAGGGTTTACGTTACGCAGAGCAGATTAGATTAGATTTTAGTATTTGAGTGCCTTTTGTCAACAGTGATATGCTTGGTAAAGTCAGCATCAAGGTGCAAAGGTGTGAATTAAATACAAAGAAATAAATAAAGCACCATTTATTCCAGTTCTGAAGGATGAGAGGGGGGGGGGTAAGGTGTATTACAAACAAGCACATTGGGGAGATTTGGCTCAGTATTATTCCAAATTGTACAAAAAGGTGAACATTGAGTGGGGTAAGTTGGAAACATTTTTTGAAGGACTGAAATTACCCTTTCACAAGGGATCAGCTGGAGGCCTTTCAGGCTCCTATAGAAGAGGAGGAAGTAGGTAGGGTGATTCACCAATTGAAGTATTTAAAGGCTTCAGGACCAAGAGCTGAGTGTTATAAGATCTTGGGAGCCAAATTGTACCATCACTTAAAGAGATGTTTGGGAAGTCCTTCACTCAGACGCCTTCCAGCTACTGTAAATCAGTTTCTTATGATTTCATCAAAAGAAGGTAGAGATGCATTTGAACTGTGGAGGGAGGAGTAGCTTAGTGTTTAGAGCAACAGCCTAGTACCCAAGAGTTCAGGGTTCAATTTCCACTAGCACTCCTTGTGACCTTGGGCAAGTCACTTTACCCTTCATTACCTTGGAAGAAAAGGCCTGGCAATTTACTTCCAGTCATACCTTGCCAAGAAAATCCAGGGGCTGTGGAGTCAGCATTGACTTGACTGCATTTAAAGAAAAATTGGTAGGGATGGAGACAGCACAGAGGGGAGAGCTGGGTGCATTGGAATTGAGTTTTGATATAAAAAAGGCTTTGATATGGTGGCTGGGACAATTTATGGTATATACTGGGCAAATTAACATTTGCAGCCGAAGTAATTAGAAGTATACAAGCCCTGCACAGTAAACCAACTACAAAAGTGTTAGTCAATAATAATTTATCCCCTGAATTTGACTTTGGAGGTGGTCTGCAATAGAGCTGTTCTCTATTGCCTGGATTATTTGCCTTGTGTATTGAGCCTTTAGCTAGGAAATTGGTGTGTGACAGGAGGATTGTGGGGATTAGAGCAGGGGAGAGGGAAGATAAACAAGCCCTCTTTGCTGATGAGTTGATATTGGTGGATCCTGAAGCTTCCCTGAAGGTGGTGGTGGAGGTTTTGGGAAATTTCAGAAGTGTTTCTGGATTGCGAGTTAATTGGAGGAAGTTGCTGACATTGGATGTGTTACGAGTGGTATGGAGGAGGTGGTAGGGTGCAGGCTTCTCTAAGTGGCTGTAGATTCTTCAAAGTTTAACTTTAGTGCTTAGTAGAGTGGACTTGAGTGGGTGGCAGAGAATGGCAAGTAACGTCATATAAAGGGGTAACAAGCCGCAATTGAAATTAAAATATTGCAAAGGGCGATGGTAGATAGGGAACTAGGTCCACTGAGTTTTAGGCCCATTGGCTGTCTATTAAGATATGCTAGGAATGGTTAGGAGTAACCTTGGATTATGTGGATAAGTAGTTGGAGGCTGTTAGACCTTATGGTTTGTCCTTTGCTTTGCTTAGTGCAATTCCCTGTCCATTTGAGGGTGGGCACCAGAGTTTGTTGATTTGCTCCATTCATCAGACCTGGGTCTATAAGAAGTTGGGACTTCCATATCAGGACTCGTGTCTTAATGTGTGGAACCGGGGTCTTGCTTCCTGGAATGGAGCATTCTGTATTTCAGGGATAGGAACAAAATGGGCCTTGTAGGTTTGGTCGACTGCCCGAAGAAGGTGGTACATAGTCAAGAGTGGCCCCCCTTCATAGTTTGGGGAATAGGAAGTTCTTTAGGTTTGTGGGTATGCAATTGTGTTGAACAGCGAGGGCAGGGAGGTGCAATTTGGGTAAAGGCCCCTTTGAAAAGATAGGCATGAAAAACATCTTCAAAGGGGATTGATTTCCTGGTATTATAGAAATTTGATTGAGGCTCCTGAGGGGAGAGTACCCTCTAAACTGGAATCATGATTTGCAGGTAGAGAGATGAATGTTGATTTTGTGTGTGTGTGCTTGGTGTGCATGAGGTAGTTGAGCATATGATTATAGCGGGAGCTCTTGTGTAGGGTTAATGTGTATAATAAATTGATGCATAAAGTAGGAGTCATTGGCTCGGGAGCATGTCCTGAGTGTGCAGACCCTGAGGATATATATCTTCATAATTTTGGTGCCATGCTTTTGTGGAAAATCTTTTTCTCCAATTTTTATCTACTGTTCTGAGAGTGCAGTTACTGCCTAGTGTGGAGGTATGTCTGCTCAATTTGCATGATAGGCTCCTTTCGGTAAGTGAGACAGATATTTTATTTATTTATTTATTACATTTTATTGATAAGTTTTATCAATAATTATTCATCAAGCATTATACTTGTTCAGTCTTATAGATTAAACAAAGTACCACTCAGAAGATAACAAAGAAATAAGGAAATAAACAATTACTACTTTTATCTCTGTAAATTCCTCAATAATGGGAGAATGGAGCAGTCCAAAATTCGAGGGAAATTTATTTATTTATTTATTTAACAGTTTTTATATACCGTCTATCTCCAGGAACAAGCAGGAATGACTGGCCAGCATATGGGTACGTCAGTACCGACGGAGCCTGTGCGGGAAAGCTCCCCAGCTTCCCAAAAGGAAAGCTTTTGGGGCTTCCCACAGCGCATGCGCGCTGCCTTCCCGCCTTCTTGACCAACTCTCCTCAGATCTTCTTTTTCCGCGGAGCCAGCAGGTCGTGTTCCTGTCACCGCTGAAGAATTTCTTGTTTTAAAAGTTGTTCTGACCGATTCCGAACCGGTACCGCCGGTCTTTACTTCTTTGTTTCTTTAAAAAATATATATATATATTTTTCTTTTTCCACACTTGGTGTATTTCTTTTGTAAGGCCTACCGGCCTTTACAAATTCTCCCTCATGGAGAAACCATCTTCTGGTTTTAAAAAATGCAACAAGTGCTCTGGTACTATTTCAGTCACAGACACCCATGAGTGGTGTCTTAAATGTTTGGGCCCTGACCATTCGGTTCCGGATTGTCCATCCTGCTCTCTGATGTCCAAACGGGGCTTACAGAACCGAGCAGCTAAATTTCATGTGCTGTTTTCTGCAGATAATCCAGCATCAGCATCATCCAGATCCTCATCTCCGGATGGATCTCAGGTAACCAAACATTCCTCGGGCAAGTCTTCAAGGGGCAAATCTCCCTCAAAGCAGAGAGAGGCCCTTGGGTTCAACCCTGAAGACCCTGCCCCAGCCAAACAACCCCGGCGGGAAGCTCCGGCTTCCAAAGCTCCTCCTATGGGGTTACAGGTTGACATCGATGGCACGGCCTCGACCGATCACCTGTTAGACTGCTCTGGGGTACCAGCTCAAACCGGTACCGACATCCAGGCAGTTGTGGCGTCAATGGGTACTACGGTACAATCCATGCAGCAGGCCATAATGGCTTTTATTAATGCTGCGACGCCCTCAGTACCGCAACCGTCGGTTCCGACCCCGGTTCCGGTACCACAACCGATACCGGTACCCAGAGCATCTACTTCCAGTAGAAGGCCGGTACCAGTTTTTGCTTCCCGCGATATTCTCGGTACCGACCCGGCTCCCGGTACGCCCGAGGTCGATACTGGTCGGTACCCGTATCAATCTCTGGAAGCAAGTAGGCGATACTTCGAGTCTTCTGAGGATGCCGATACCTCAGATGACTCTGATGAAGCATCTCTTATTCTTCCTGAGGAGCCTTCTTCCCCAAAGAGAAGAATGTCTCCCCCAGAGGAGGACTTGTCCTTTCAGGACTTCATCTTGGAAGTTGCCAAAGGACTTTCCATTACAGTATCCTCTGAAAAGGAACCTAGAGCTCAAAAATTAGACATTTTAGGATACTCTAAGGTTCCCAAAGAGGCAGTCACCTTACCCATTCATAATATTCTCCAAGAACATATGATGGATTTATGGGAGGCTCCTCTTACACTATCTCCACATTCTCGTCGGTTGGATACCATGTATCGGGTCCCTCCTTCTCCTGGTTTTCAAAAAACCCAGCTTCCTCACCATTCTATTGTGGTGAAGTCTGCTATGAAAAAGATTAAGAGTACCAAAAGGCACTCTTCTACCCCTCCAGGAAGAGAATGTAGAACTTTGGATGCTTTTGGCAGGAAAATCTTTCAGGCTAGTATGCTTATTGCCAGAATCAACTCCTACAGCCTCTATATGGGCATGTTTCTAAAGGAACTTGCTCTTAAGGTACAAGATTTTCTCCCCTTTATTCCAGAGGATAGAAAAGAGGAGTTCCTGCTTCTGTTAAAGCATATCCAAGATGTGTCAAAGTTCTCCAATAGGGCTGCCTTTGACTCTTTTGAGGGTGCTAGTAGAGCATCTGGCATAGCCATAGCTGCTCGTCGAATTGCTTGGCTCCAGGCCTCTGACCTGGAATCCTGGGTGCAAGATGGCCTAGGCAATTTACCTTGTACAGGTGAAAATCTCTTTGGCAAAGAGTGGCAAGTCAAAGCCATTCAAATGGATGCAGAGAATGCTGCTTTGGATAGACTCTCTAAGTCTACTTCACTCCCTGCCAAAAAGAAGTCTTTTAAGAAATCTTTCTACAAAAAGCCTAGATTTGGTTCCAATGCTGGCCAGTCATCCGCTCAAGTTCGCTTTGTTCCTAAGCGACAGCAGACTAAACAGGCCAGAACAAAGCCTGCAGGAGCTGCTACGCTTCAACAGTCCCAACCCCCTCAGGGATTTTGACTTACTTCTAGAGAACATACCCTTTCTGGCTCTGCAGCAACCAGAGCCTCTCACCATTCCAGGAAGGCTGACTCATTTTGCTCCCAGATGGGAACAGATTACATCAGAGCAGTGGACCCTCTCTATCATCAGAGAGGGATACAAACTGCATTTTTCCAGCCTTCCTATCTATCCCAGGGTGAGACATTTCATCTCTCCCCCATCTCTCCTACACCTGTTGGATCAGGAGGTGAATACCCTGCTTGCCCAAGGGGCAATAGAACAGGTTCCCCTCCTCCAACAGGGCTCAGGGTTCTACTCCCCCTATTTTCTGATACCAAAGAAAACAGGAGGACACAGACCCATCCTAGATCTGAGAGAATTAAACAAATTCCTGTGCAAGGAAAAATTCAAAATGCTCTCTCTAGGTATTCTCCTTCCTTACCTTCAGAGTCAGGACTGGCTTTGTTCTCTAGACCTAAAGGATGCGTACACACATATACTCATCCACCCATCCCACAGAAAATTCCTTTGATTTCTGTTCCAGGGAAAACATTTCCAGTACAGAGTACTCCCCTTCGGTCTAGCCTCTGCTCCAAGAGTGTTCACAAAATGCATGTCAGTAGTGGCTGCATTTCTACGCACTCAGGGAATCTTTGTCTTCCCATACCTAGACGACTGGCTCATCCGAGCTCCATCTCAGTCTCAGGCTCAGACTTCCCTGGACCACACCATCTGCATTCTGCAGTATCTGGGACTTGTCATCAATCTGCCAAAGTCTCAACTCACCCCTACTCAATCCCTAGAATTCATAGGGGCCTGGTTAGATACCACCACAGCAAGGGCCTATCTTCCCCAGGCACGTTGCCACCGGCTAGTGCACCTGGCCTCTCAGATTCAGTCCAGAACTCACTTGACTGCCCGAGAGATGTTACAATTGCTAGGCCACATGGCCTCCACAGTTCATGTGGTGCCTTATGCTCGCCTGCATATGAGAGCAGCTCAATGGACTCTGTCCACTCAGTGGACCCAAGCATCAGGAGCTCTCTCTGACCAAATAGAAACCTCCAAACATCTCTTTGGGTCTCTCCAGTGGTGGATGTCCATTCAAAACCTGTTGCTGGGGTCCCCCTTCCAACCGCTACCACCCCAGGCAACCCTCACTACAGATGCCTCCCAGACAGGCTGGGGAGCTCATCTTCAAGACCTCTCCACTCAAGGCCTTTGGTCTCCGCAGGAGACTGCCCTTCATATCAACCTTCTGGAGCTTCGAGCAATTTTTCTTGCTCTCAAGGTCTTTCATGCCCTCCTCTACAACATGACAGTGCTTGTTCATACCGACAATCAAGTAGCCATGTTCTACGTAAACAAACAAGGAGGGACTGGCTCTCTGTCGCTTTGCAACGAAGCTCTCAGACTGTGGGCCTTCGCCAGAGAGCATCAAATCCATCTCCTGGCAGTATATCTCC